>CM053162.1:60699850-62024850 GCA_028571685.1 Heterohyrax brucei | reverse complement strand
GTCTTCTCATCTGCTGCACCCAGCTGTGTTTCAATCAGCCCCAGCTCTCTCTAAGCCTGAGGATGGTACAGGATCTGACTGTCTTTCATTCTGTTGCACCTAAGGTTGATACACATATGAACAAACTCAATGGTACCTAACAAGAACAACAGTTACAGTCTACCACTCACTTGTCAGTTTGTTTTTCTGTGGTGGCTTATCTGGTTGCCGTGATGCTAGAAGCTATGCCACCAGTATTTCAAACATCAGTAGGTCACTCATGTGGGTAGCTTTCAGCAGAACTTCTAGGCTAAGGTAGAACAGGAAGACAGGCTTGGGAATCTACTTCTGAAAATTAGCCTGTGAAAACCTTATTAGTTGCAATAGAATACTATTTAACACAGAGATGGAAGATGAGTCCCGTAGAATGGAAGTCACTCACCATGCATGAGAATATAAACAATCCTGAAGAAGATGCAGACCGGGCAACATGGGGTCACCATGAGTCAAAGCCAATGAGACGCTGGTGTGTAATGAATTACTTAATATGGCCCTTTTAGCCATCTGTGATCTTATAACTCAAACACAATGACTCGGTTGGATTCTGAAAAATAATGTGTTTGTAGCCCACTGAGTGGCTTAAGCAGTCTGCTAATAATTCAAATAAGGTGTGTGAAACCCCAGTTGGAGTGAGACCAGGCAAATAAAGGTATACAGTAGACTAACTAGGGGATTGGTCAATTTTACCATTCTACCATGCTTAGAAGGAGCCAATCCTAGAAGTGAGAGGGTAACCTCACTACCACCAAGAAAGAAGAGCTATGAATAGAGCATGTCTTTTGGATCCAGTGTCCCTACATTGAGAACTTCTCACATCAGGAGACAGAGAGAGAGAGAGAGAGCGCTGTAACACTGGAAACAGCGTGAGATGATGAGAACCAGCTGCAGAAAAATGGAGGCAGCAGAACCGGAAGACTGGCATGAAATAGCACAGTAAGATGCTTGGCTTATGGAGCAAGGAGACCACAGCAGGTGAGCTGACTCAATGAGAGAGAGAAAGGGGTGCCTTTGGGCAGAAAGCTTTCTAGAGGAGTGGGTGTGTCTGGGAAAGTGGTGGAGTAAGGCTTGCTTTGTAACACTTGCTAGAGCAGAACAAACACCTGGCCCAAGGCAGATTAAGTGCCAAAGCTCAGAAAGGTCTCTCCTGAGGAGGTCAAGAGAAGCTTGCCCTGGGGATGCAAAGAGATCCCTGTCTTCAAGGGGCAGAGAGGAGCTGCGCATAACAGATAGGAACTCAGAGAGATGCCCTGCCTTGAAGAAGGGAGACTTTGTTTGCTACATGTTTCCTGACCCCAATTCTGAGTTACAGTCTGTTGCTTCCTTGATAAATCCTGTAACTGTGAGAATTATTAGTTGGTTCTCTGTGGCCTTTGCAATGAAGTATCAGAGAAGAAGAGAGGGACATCTGATGATAGAATTGGTGAAAAGGTACGAGAGGGGAGAATGTCTGGCCTTCACTTCATGGGAATCAGCCTTGGAATCTCTTCTCTCCAGAAAGTTAGACAACTTCGGACCTGATACCAAGACACCATTTTTACAGATGACTACTAAAAACAACAGTTTATTAAATCACTGGCCATGTATGTAATAAGCATATTTTATACATCTTTTGGATCCAACTCAATGGCACTTGGCTTGCCTATCAGTTAATTTGCATAGTAATATTAACATTCAAAGTAATATTTCACCAAGATACAGAAAGTTTAAATAACAGGGCCACACAATTAACAATATCATGGAACTGCCAAATGAAAGGAAACCCTGGTGGCATAGTGGTTAAGTGCTACATCTCCTGACCAGAAGGTCAGCAGTTTGAATTGGCTAGGTGTTCCTTGGAAACTCTATGGGGCTGTTCCTCTCTGAGTTTTAGGGTCCCTATGAGTTGCAATTGACTGGAAGGCAGTGGGTTTGGGTTTCAGTTTTGATTTAGATACATATGGTAACATCGGTATAATATATTATGCTTGTTATATAAGTTATCGAGACTTTATGTGAAAAAAGTATAAAATGAAGATAAGCTAAAGAGATAACTTATTTAATGGCCTCTAAAAATAAACTTTTCCACAAAGAAAATGATAACATTCGCAAAAACTGTCAAAAATTTAAGTTTTCAGATCTCAAGAAACTTAGTAAAGGCATTTAACAATCCATGAAGTATTATTTTGACAAAAACAACCCAAATTTCATGTCTGAGCTTGCCAGATTCCTCTCCCTTTCTCCCCAGCTTTGAAGTAGTCTTGAAAACTAATAGCTTTGCAATTACAGCTCTAGTAGTTGTGAAAACCTGCAATCTAATAATCCTGAAGGGTCAGAATGGGCTTGGTGCTCCCCCAAATCCCCTTTCTCAGATAGTTCTCACTTTGTTAACCATGGCAGCTCACTGCAAAGTTCCATTGCTGGGACTTGTCTTTGTTTGATCAGATTCTAACTTGGTACAAACAGCTTTATCAGAGGGCGTTTGTCAAAAAAAAAGAAAACGAAAGAAAGAAATAAAAATCAGTAGCAATTCTTTTATAGCAAATACGTTGGAGACTGTGATTCTGATTTGGCCTAACAAGAGTCTGGCCAGAAAATTAAAAGAAAAAAACAGGAAATTAAATGTTCAAAGAAAGTTTTGAAACGCTCTGATACACTTTTGGTAATCTGTGAGGCCACACACAACCAGGGATGTGTGCCTGCCCAGGAAATACCCAAATACTATCTATCTTCAAGTCAATTCTAATTCACAGCAACCCTATGGGACACAATAGAACTGTCCCATAGGGTTTCCAATGCTGTGAATCTCCCCCCGCCGCCTTATTGTGCTTCAGATGAAGTTTTACAGAACAAATTTATTTCTTATTTAACAATTAATAAGCAGGTGATTTTGTGACACTGGTGACCAATCTCATAACATGTCAACACTCTCCTCTTCTCGATTTTGGATTCTCCATTACCAGGTTTCTGGTTTCCCGCACCTTTCTCATTCCTGCTCAGGGCTAAAGCGTCACTTACTCTTGTTTTGTTTTATGGGCCAGTCTAATCTTTGTCTGAAGGGATAAGCCTCAGGGGTGACTTAAAAACAGAGTTAAAAGTGTGTGCAGGGGGCATACTTTCAAGGTTTCTCCAATCACTGTTGGGCCAGTAATTTTGGTCTTCTTGTGAGAGATGGAATTTTGTTGTACATTTTCTTCCAGTTCTATCTGTCCCTCTATTGCGATCCCTAGCAAAGAAGTCATTGGTGGTGGTAGCCAAGCACCGTGTAGTTGCACAGGACTCAGCGTAGCAGAGACTACGGTAAGCTGTGATTCATGAGCCCTTTGGACTAATCTTCCCCTGTGCCTTTGGTTTTCTTCATTCTCTCTTACTCCAGACAAGCTGGGATCAGTGGAGAATCTCAACATTTCCCAGGTTTTTAAGACCCCAGACTTCATTCACCAAACTAGGAATTAGAAAAACTTCCTTATATACTGTATTACGCCAGTTGAGCTAGATGTCCCATGAGATCATGGTCCCCACTTTTTAGACCAGTAATTTGGTCCCTCAGTGACTTTGCATGTATCTGTGAAGTTTCCGTGACCTTACCTTGGACAAGGAAAACCTTGGTGGTATAGTGGTTAAGAGCTACAGCTGCTAATCAAAAGGTCAGCAGTTGAAATTCACCAGGTGCTCTTTGGAAATTCTATGGGGCAGTTCTACTGTGTCCTGTTGGGCCTCTGTGTGTCAGAGGTGACTCCATGGCAGTGAGTGGGACCTTGGGCAAGTTGTGTTGACTTCCCCAGTATTGTGTACTGTCTTACTGTTAAACTGTACAAAACTCCAGATCTTCATTACTGATCCCAAAAAGCCAATCTCTGAGACAGGTATTTGGGTGAGTGATCACTGTCATTCCCTAGAGTTATCACTAATCAATTGTCTAATTACTGCTTTTCTCTCCCCATGCCTCCCCTCTCTCATAACCATCAAAAATTGTTTCTTTTTGTGTATAATCATTTTCATAAGCTTTTACAATCAGGTACAGTATTTGGCCTTCTGTGATGGACTTATGTCACTCAGCATAATGCCCTCCAGATTCATCCAAGTTGTGAGATACTTTATGGATTCGTCGTTATTCTTGGTTGTTTGTAGTATTCCACTGTGTATATTTATAGTAGTTCATTTATCCATTCATCTGCTGATGGGTACTTAGGTTGTTTCCATCTTTTTCTATTGTGAACAAATCTTTACGGAAAAAGTTCACTCACTAAGACCTTCTCCAGTGGAAATGCTGCTAGTTTACAATCACTGACCTTTCAGATCGCAGTTCATCACGTTAGCCACTGCACTACCAGGGTTCCTGGAAATAATGAAGAAATTAGTAATTCCTCGTGTTAGACTGATGTTATGCCTACATAAGCAGTCAGTGAATGCTGACACGGGTATTTTAGCTGACTGCCAAAAAAATGGGAAATTCATGTGGCATAATGGTTAAGTGTTGTGGCTGCTAACCAAATGGTCAGAAGTTCAAATCCACTTGGCAGTCCTTGGAAACTCTGTGGGCAGTTCTACTTTGACCTATAGGGTCACTAGGGTTTGGGATTGACTCGATGGCAATGGGCGTGGGTTCTTTGTTTTGTTTTGTTTTTCTGCTAAAATGTTCAAGAGATACCTCAGCTTACACACAGAGTTCCTCACTGAAATTGAGAAAGGAGAGAAAGGAAGGAATAACAGAAGGAAGTTTGGGAAATTCACAGTTACACGGAAATTAACACACTCACAGTTGACAATTAGATTACATAATAAATAATTTTGAGATATATGGAAAATGTTTGGAGATGTATGAAAATAAAACAAAGCATACAAAGACATATGGAGTATAGAGAAAGCACTGCTTACTGGAAAGATTTTATCTCTAAATGCATATGTCAAGAAAGAAAAAGCATCTAAAATCAATAATCTATCATTTTACTTTAAGAAACTACAAAAATATTAGGAAAGTGAAGCCAAGGTCGCTAGCCAGCTAGAATAAGGAAATATCAAAGACTAGATACACAATGAGCACTTAACAAAATTCAACACCAATTCATGAAGAAAACAACTCAAAACTAGAAAAAAGGAATTTCCTCAATCTGATAAGGAAGGTAACAAAAAGCCACAACAAACATCAAGCTTTCTCTCTAAGCTTAGGAAAAAGATAATGTCTTTGCTCTTGCCAATTCTATTCAACATTGCACAGAAGATTCAAGTTACCGTAACAATGCAAGACAAATTGATAAACATGTTCAGAAACAAAGAAAATTAAAAAAATCTATTTGCAGATGGGATTTACTTGAATATGGAGGATCTTAAGGAATTCACACACACAAAAAATACCTACTGGAAAAAGTGAATAACTTTCATGAGGTGAAAAGATAAAGGATCAATATGCAAAAATCCATCATATTTCTATACGCTACAGCCAGCAACAACCCTTTGCCATCACATCAGTTCTGATTCACAGAGACTCTATATTACAGACTAGAACCATCCCACAGAGTTTCCTAGGAGCTCCTGGTGGATTCAAGCTGCCAACTCTTTGGTTAACAGCTGTAGCTTTTAACCACTAAGCTACCAGGATTTCCTTGTATACATTAGCAATGAAAAATTTGAAATTTTAATTAAGAAAATTCAACTTGTTGCCTCAAAAGGAATAAAATGTGTACAATAATTCTAATCAAAGATGTGGAAACTCCAGTAACATAGCAGTTAGCAGCTACAAGTGCTAACCAAAAGGTCGGCAGCTTAAATCCACCAGGTGCTTCTTGGAAACTTTATGGGATAGTTCCACCCTGTCCTTTAGGGTCACTATGAGTCAGAACTGACTCAATGACAACAGGTTTTTATTTCTTTAAAATAAATGTAAAATTTTCACACTTCAAAACAGCATTGAAAATAACTAAGAATTAAAAGAGATCTAAATAGAAGAGAAGTCATTCCAAATTCATGGATTGAAGCACAATATTGCCAAATTGACCTCTATATTACAGACTGATCTTAAAATTCATATGAGAACAGAAGGAATCCAGAAAAGTAACTATCTTAAAAAAGATTTTTTTAAAAAAATGAGAAAACTCAAGTCACATTTCAATTTCCAAACTTATCACAAGGTTTCAGCGGTCAAACAAACCAAGGTGGTATTGCATAAAGGTAGATACATACAAACTCACTGCTGTTGAGTCCCTTCCAACTCACAGACACCCTATAGGTCAGAATAGAATTGCCCATTAGAGCTTCCAAGAAACACCTGCCAGATTTGAACTGTTGACCTTTTGGTTAGCAGACGTAGAACTTAACCACTATGCCACCAGGGTTTCCAAGGACAGACACACAGATCAACAAAATACAACCGAGAATACAGAAGTAAACTCTTCTATTCATGAAAAATTCATTTATGACAAAGGAGCTAAAATCACTCAGGGAAAAATCAGTCTTTTCAATAAAATGGTAACGGAACAATTGTACAGTTACATGCAGAAGAATGAAGTTGAATCCCATACATTAAATATACACACACACATATATGCATATATGTAGTCCCATATGTAACCATGCATCATTTAACATTTGCAGTGCATTCTATGCAATATTTGTGTGATTAAGATGGATTACGAATAACATGTGATATACAGACAGTATCCAAGTCACAAATGAGTTATTTTCTTAAGTCTGTTGTTAAGATTAATCTGTACATAATTTGGAACAGTTAGGTATGGTTCATATCAACATCAGATAGTCAAACATTTGTCTTAGTATATGGTATATACTGTACCTTTATGCACCAAAACATAAAACACATCTAGATACACTAAAATATTTATAACATAGTAATAGTGGTGTTTTACTATGTTTCCTAAAATAGCATCTGTTTGTGGTATTTCTGTTTCTATTCATTACTATGAACTTCTGTATGTACCTGAATTTTTTTATATAATAGTCTTTATTGAGATTGATTTTTTAATTATGATTAAGTGAAAGTAAACAATCAAAATGAATTCTGTATGCTCACTGAACTGCAGCTCCATCTGCTCTCCTTACCCTGTGAGAGCATATTCCTCCATTTCACTCTATATCTCTAGTATCCTCCTAATGAGCACCTGTCCCCTCTTCTCTCCTATCTGGTAAGAAACCAGTAGAACAGCCTCCTATAAATGTATATAACCAGAAAGTACACATGCCATATGCTCATATTGTGTCCTCTAGTCCAGTTCACTCTTGTCTGAAATGCTGACCTCAGTACTGGTTTCAGGTCAGGGCCAGCAGCAAGTCTAGGAACCATGTTCCCAGGGGACCCCTCCAGGCTATCAAACTATCAATTCTAGTCTTGTAGTAGAATTCTTGAACTGCACACCTCTTTTTCTCATGTTTCCTCAGGAACTCTACACTGTCTCCCATCACAGCTGCTTTTGGTGGTGGCCAGGCACCATCTGGTCTTCTGGTCCCATGCTGATAGTAGTCTCCCATTCATACGGGCCCTTCTGTCTTCTGGGCTCATTTTCCCTTGTATCTTTGATATTCTCCCTCATCATCTCTACCAGATGGGTTGGTACCATTTGATGTACCACACATGGCAGCTTGATAGCTTCTAAGACCCCAGATGCCACTCACCAAAATGGCTTGCAGGAGACTCTCTTAGCTGAAGACGAGCTATGCCAATTGACCTTGATGTCCCCTGAAAACATGGTCCTCAGACCCCCGTCCCTGCTACTCTATCTTTTGAAACATTGAGTTGAGTTTAGAAAACTTTCAGCTTGTGATGTAGTCCAGTTATGCTGATCTGCTCTACTGCACACTGTCACTCCATTCACCTAACCAAATCCCTACTGACTACCTAACGTATGAGCACCCCTCTCCCCCTGCCCTCTCCACTCTTGTAGCCATCAAAGAGTTTTTTCTTCTGTACTTAAGATCTTTTTTCAGTCCTTACAGTAGAAGTCTCATACAACACTTGCCCTCTTACAACTGACCAGTTTCACTCAGCATGATGTCTTCTAGTTGACACCAGGCTATGAGATGCTTCCTAAAATCATCATTGTTCTTTCTCACTGCACAGTGTTCCATTGAGCATATGTATCATAGTTTGTTTATCCATTCGTCTGTCAATGGACACCAAGGTTGATTCCATCTGTTTGCTATTGTGGACAGGGCTGCAATAAACATTTGTGTGCATCTATCTGTTCATGTGGCCACCTTTATTTCTGCAGGGTATATTCCAAGCACTGTGGTTTCTGGATCAAGTGATATTTCTATTTCTATCTTTTTAAGGAAGCATCAAATTGCTTTCCAAAGAGATTGTACCATTTTGCATTGTATGGGGACTGATTTGTTGCTATGGGTTGTGTGTAAGTTGGACACTCATAACCCCAGGGACTGCCTGTACAACCTTATAGAACCATGGGCATGTGTGTGTGGCAGATGTTGCCAAAAGGGATGTCATATGGCTCATGACTCTCTATATAAACATATGAGTTGGATCCATCTCAATGACACTTGGCTGGCTGGCTTGGCATACATATATGAATTGTTAAAGGAAAACATAAGAATAAATCTTTGTGATCTTTAAAAAGAATTCATAGTTATGAAATCCAAAGTACAGCAAACAATAGCAAAATGAATGGTATATAGGGATTTTGTAAAATTTGGATAACAAAGATACCATCAACATAAAATGGCAACCAACATAATGGGAAAAATACTAACAAACAATAAATCAGTTACAGAGTATTATCCAGAACACCAAAGGAACTGTTACAACTAAAAACTAAAATTGCAAGTAATCCAATAAAAAGCGGGGAAAGAATTTGTATAGATATTTCCCAAGGAAAGATATGACAATGGTAACAGCGTAGAACTGCCTTGTAGGAAGTGCAAACCTATTCTGCAATAATATACCACTTCACACCTACGAGAATACCTATAATCAAAGAGATGAACAATAACAAGTGTTTTCAGAATGTGGAGAAATTGAGGCCTTCATATATTGTTGGTGGGAGTATAAAAGCATGTGGCCACTTTGAAGACAGTTGAGCAGTTTCTCAAAATTATAAAGACAGAGATAAGGTTGGACGTAGCAATTTGATTCCTAGGTACAATCGCAATAAAACTGAAAATATATTTCCCCAATACTCCTGTGCATGAATATTCAAAACAACACTACATGAGACAGTGAAAAAGTGGAAGCAGTTTTAATGTCTATCAACCGAAGAATGGAAAAACAACATTTGGTGTAACCATACACAGAAGAGTACTCAGCTTTAAAAAGTAAAGAAGTACTGATATGTGCTACAACAGGGGTGAACCTTGAAAACATTATCCCAAATGAAAAGACAGCAGTCACAGATATCATATCCTGTATGATCCCATCTGCATTAATACCCAGAAAAGGGGTGTTTATAGAGACAACATGTAGATGAGTGGTTGTTTAGGGCTCTGGGTTTGGAGGACAAGGACTTGATAATCAAAGGGTAAATATTCTTTGTTTTTCATTTTTCTGAAATGATGAAAATGTTATAAAACTGGCTATGATAGCAATTACCCAATTCTTTGAATATACTAAAAACTACTAAAAGGAGGTATTACGAAAACAAAGGGAAGAATGAAAACAAAAAACCGACAACAGAAATATTTCCCATGTCGTGATTGTAAAATGGTACAGCATCTTTGGAAAACAATTTAGCATGTTCTTAAAAAAAAAAACTAGAAATAGAAACACCATATCCTCCAGCAATCCCACTGCTTGGAAAATATCCTGTAGAAATAAGGGCTGTCACATGAATGTTTATCGCAGCACTGTCCACAAAAGCAAAAAGATGAATCAACCTAGGTGCCCATCTACAGATTAGTGGATAAACAAACTATGGTATATATGCTCAATGGAACACTATGCAATGACAAATAGCAATGATGACTTTATGAAACATAACCTGAAATCAACAAGAAGACGTGTGGAGTGAAATAAGTCATCTGTAAATGGACAGATATAGTATGATAAGGGCTTAAGGAAAGACTTATGCACAGAAGAAAATACTCCCTGATAGCTATAAGAGTATGGAGGAAAGGACAGGGTTATTCATAGATTAGATAGTCAATAAGAATTCATTTAGGTGAAGGAAGTGACAGAACTCAGTAGAAGGCAGGTCAACAAAACTGGACTATATCAACAAGTTGAAAGATTTTCTAAATTCAACCTAGCATTTTGAAGTATAGAGTAGCAGGGACAGGGTCTGGAAACCATGTTTTTAGGGGACATGGAGGTCATTTGGCATAACTAGCCTTTTTCTAAAAGGGTGTTCCACACTCTACACTAGTGAGTGGTGCCTGAGGTCCTAAAAACAAGCGGTCCCAGTTCACCTGGAGAGCATCAATGACACAACAGAAAATGAACCCAGGAGACAGAAGGACCCGTATGATTGAGGGAGTGTATCAGCTGGAGAACAGAAGAACTAGATGGTACCCAGCGACCACCAAAGACAGCCATGACAGGGAACACAATCCAGAGTTCCTGTTGTAACAGGAGAGAAAGGGTTGTACAGATCAAGAACTCTGCACACACTTGGTGCTCTGACATCCTTGAGGGTCCCCTGGGAACATGACCCCTAGTCTTGCTGCTAGCCCATAGTTGAAGTACTGAAACCGACTCTTCAGACAAAGAATGGACTGAACCAGAGGACAAGAGTGAGGCAGGTGGTGGGTTATGGTTTAATATATATATGTGTTTCATTTTAGAGGGGAGAGCAGAAGGTGAAGATGAGGGCATAAGCATTAGTTGACTGGATACTGGAAGCAAAAAGTGAAAAAGAAGAATGTGTTCTTACTGGGTGAGGAGAGCAGATAAAGTTGCAGAGAGGTGGGTACTCAGGGTTTTGTGTGGCAAACTGTCTTGTATTGTAAACTTGCACTTAAGCCCAATAGAAGAAAAGTGGAAAAAAAGATAGTTGTGACGCCAATGTCATCTTTCAACTCTAAGCATTACTTTCAAACTTTGAATACATTATTTTTCTGGTCATTTCTCTTGCTTCTACATGTATTGTCTTAGCTACAAATAGAAATATATTTAGTACTGCTATTTCATCGTTTCTCAATTCAACACTATTTTTACAAATTATACTCTCCTAATCTTATTTTCTTGTCCTTAAATGTAGATCACATTCCTTGTAATTCCCATGTCTATTGAAGGCTTGGCAGATTATCAATATTTTGCAAACACTGCACTAAGTGGGATCAATCTACTGAAGTCTCATCTTGTGTTACGTCACTTATGACCTTGACTGAGTTACATCATTTCTCTCTGCTTCTGTTTTCAAACAGAAACTCAAGTTGGTGATAGAACTTCTTGACAGAGTTGCTGCCTAAATGAACTGAAATGGGTGGGCCTCTGTGTTAGGAAATCTTTTTTTTTTTTCACTGTAGCTCTCCACTACACCCTGATATCAAAATTTAGTGCCTGAAACTTGCTGCTGATTTTCTCACTTATGCTGTTATTTTTTTTTTTTAACACGTATTTACATTGTGCTTATGACACAGTGGATAAAATCGTCTAAGTTCATGCTGGTACATTTTGAGGAAGCCTAGATTTAAATTCACAGAGTCCCTGAATGGTATAAATGGTTAACATGTTAAGCTACTAACAAAAGGTGACATTAGGCTACTCCCAAAGGTGACTCAGAAGAAAGACCTGCTGATCAACTTTCAAAAACACAGCCAGGGAAAACCCAACAGAACACAGGGTGTTCTGACACAACTGGGTTCCATGGGTCAAAGTTGACTTGAAGGCAACTAATTTTGAACCTTGTTCCAAACTGTCATGCTTTTCAATATTCACCATGATGTCTCTTGACGGAAAGAAAGAAAAAAAAAGCTATCCCAATTTTTTTTTCCAGAATACTAAAATACTCATATATACACACATAACACAGAGTTCTTTTTTCATTCTTTAAGTAAATTGAACTCTGTACTCCCCAAATTGTTATTCAGTCTAACTGTGGACCACTGGATATCTACAACTGCACTCCTCAAACTGCATTATGCAGGAAGACCATCTAACTTCTTGTTAAAAATGCAGAGTCTGTGCTATTAAGTGTCGAGTGGCCTCAATATTTGTGTTTTTAGTAAGTTCTCAGGTGCTGTGGATGCCGATGATCTCTTGTCACAGTGTCAGCAAGTCCCAGATGTCTGGAGACTGCAGTCAGGAAGTCATGTGATGTGGATGGAGCTTTAGGATGAGTCTGGTCATGAATATGCAGGATGGTTTCCTCTGGACAGAGCACGGCTGAAGAAACATAAAGACCTCTGGAGCGCTGCCTCTTTCCTTTGAAGGTTTTATATTATAGTGCTTCATTCACAGTACCTTTGGAAACCCAGGTGGTGCAGTGGTTAAGAGCTATAGCCTCTAACCAAAAGGTCAGAAGTTCAAATCCACCAGATGCTCCCTGGAAACTCTCATAAGGAAGTCCTACCTTGTCCTTAACTCAGAATCAACTTGATGCCAATTTTTTTAAAAAATATTTTTAGTTATGTAGTATCTTTACTATTCTAAGCTGTTCAGGTAGTTTTATTTGACATAAAATGGGAAAGGTAAAATCTTATCTGCCAAGCCAGCCAAGTGCTGTCGAGTCAGATCCGACTCATGGTGACCTTGCGTTCAAATTAATTTTCCCAATTAGTATGTAAATATCTTACAGTGAGAATACGAATTATATACCTCAGTATATCTCACAGGGCAAAGCAGCTTCCAAAAACTCCTGGGAAGAATGTAACTAACAGGTTTATAAACAGCAAAATAAATAGCCCAATATGGAGCGCTTATTGTTCTACGATGATGGTAGCAGCAGAATCAGGAGAAACAAGATATGCAAGAGACTCTCGAAGGAAAGAAGTGAAAATACAGGTTGGAAAACAATTCTTGATGTGATGAGAAGCAGGTGAAATTTTGCACCATAGATGAGTAAGTAAACACAAGTAAGCCCATGCATACCTCGTTTGTTGGGTACTCCATGCCTCATCAGGAGAAAGGAGATAGAAGGAGAGGAACACTGGAAGAAGAGACACTGGGATAAGATGCCTCCGTTGTGACATTCACTGGGATGAGATGCCTCCGTTGTGACACTCCAGCACATGTTTTCGATAGTACAGTCCCTCCAGAATATGTATGGTTTCCAAAACTGTATGATTCTCAATTATTGAATTAGAAGCATTTTTATAATTTTCTAACTTTTCTGTTTGGCTTTTATGGAGTACATTTAAGAGTTCAAGCGATATGCTTGTGATTACTATTCAGTCTTACTGTGCTACAATCTGAGGAAGCCTAGATTTAAATTCATGGAGTTCCCAAATGGTGCAAGTGTTTAATGTGTTAGGCTACTAACAAAAAGAGAAAAAAAAAGGGGGTAGTTCAATTCTACCCAAAGGTGCCTCAAAGAAAAGCCCTGCTGATCTGCTTCCAAAAACTCAGCCAGCAAAAACCCAGTGGAACACAGAGTATTCAAAGTATTGATAATCTGCCGATAATAACACATTCCCCCGTGTGCTCACTGTGCAGTCGGCAAAACAGGAGAATCCTCACGATGCAGTAGAATAAGTGCTAAGTGGCACGGCATCCAGGGCCAACAAGGCACTTGCTGAGAGAGTCCTTCTGTGTGAAATCACCCGAGAAAAGGAACAGCTTGCAGATGATCAGATCTGAGAAGCCGTACGAAGGCCTCTTCTCCAAGTCTCCTCCAATAGCTGGTGAAAAAGCAGCTGTGTTCTGGAGCTGTCTATGGGAGCAGTCAAGTCAGTAGCCTGGAAGCTTCTGATGAGCAAGATTCTTTAGAGAGTAATGCTAGGAGTCCTTGGAATAATCTTGTTTGGAACAGCATGCTAATGTCATTACAAGAACCAGCAGCTTGATCTGAACTTCTGATTCAATCGACATCCATGCTTTCATTCTTTCACAAATTAGGAAACAAAAATATTGAATAATTTCTATTAATATGCCAAGGTTCTACATATGCTTTAAACAAATCTAGACTATCACCATATGCCTGAATTTAGTTGTTGGTTTGAAGGCAATGAAATATTTGTAACAAATGTCATAACCTGTTAAATGCTAAGTCGTTTGTTCACACCATCACAGAAAAGCCTAGGGCTGTGGCATGCCTTAGAGAGGATGGAGAAGCAAAACCCAGGCCCAGAGAGGAGAGTGGCTTGGTAAAGGTCACACTGCTAGTTAGTAGCTGTGACGTTTAGAACTTAAGTTTCACTTCACTGAGCTTCTTTGGAAGACACAGATTTCTGTACAAATCAGACAAATGACAGTGCAGAGAGATTTCGACTGGTGGGTAAAAAAAGCTTCAGACACAGATTGGGAGAAGAGCTAGGAGGAGAAGAAGAAAGAGGAATGGGTAGGCTCTGTGGCTTGCCTGTTTGAAAAACTTCCAATAAAACCTTCCTCTGCCTATCAGAGAAGCATCAGAATGTCATATTTAAAAGAACAGGTACCAGGGTTGCTGGTATCCCAGATGGACTTCTTATTGGCTGTGTCATTCCTCCCTAGGTAGTGAAATACTCTGTGTCTAAAATGTCACATCTAAAAAGGTGGAAGAAATAATATGCTCCCCCATAAATCACCATGGCTGTTAAAATGTTAACGTATTTAAGAGAAATGTGACATATTGTAAACCATGAGCCAGTCTTAGTTAACTCTCCTAGAGGTAGACAAACACATATTTGCAAGGCATTTATTTTATATTCACTGCATCACTGATTATAATTTTAAAAATACTAGAAACAAACTAGAAAAGAACAAGCAGATTTGTTCCGCAGGAAGTACAACCAGAGTGCTCCTTGGAAGCTAAGACGGCAAGATTGCACCTTACATACTCTGGACATGTTGTCAGGAAGGATCAGTCCCTGGAGAAGGATGTCATGCTGGGTAGAATGGAGGGTCAGTGAGAAAGAGAAAGACTCTCAGTGAGATGAATTGACACAGCAGCCACAACAACGGGCTTAAGCATAAAAATGATTGTGGACATGGTGCAAGGCTGGCCAGTGTTTCATTCTATTGTGCATAGGGTGACTGCGAGTTGTAACTGCTTAGAAGGTACCCCACAACAATAACAACAGAAACTAGCTAAATATCCACAATTAGGGTTTAGTTAAAACGTTATGGTGCAGCTATAAGATGAGACTGTACATGGTTTGTTAGACGAAAAATATCTTCTTTATCCGGTGCTGCTATAACAGAAATACCACAAGTCAATGGATCTAACAAAGAGAAGTGTATTCTCTCCTAGTCTCATATTCCAGAAGTCCATATGCAGGGTGTCGGCTCCAAGAGAAAGCTTTCTGTCTCTGTTGGCTCTGAAGGAAGGTTCTTGTCATCAATCTTCTCCTGAACTAGTAGCTTCTCAGTGTAGAGACTCTGGACCCAAAGAATGTATTATTCTCCTCACACTTGCTTCTCTGTAGTATGAGTTTCCTTTGTCTCTCTGCTAGCTTCTCTCTTCAAAGCATCAAAGAGATCGGTCCAAGACACATCCAATCTTGTATACTGGGTTTTGCCTCATTAACATAATGACCACTAATCCCATTTCACCAACATCATAGAGATAGGATACACAACACACAGGAAAATCACTTCAGATAAAAAGGGTACTCTAAAAGGGCTCATACAGAATGAGAAATCAGAATCTGTGTGTCTGTTTATCTAGAGATATATAGAAAAAGAGAAAGAGAAAGAATTAAACAGTGTATTTAATATACAATCATTTGTGTAAAGAGAGAATATAGTATGCACAGACCCTTCTAGATGAGAGCAATAAAAATGTGTTAGAATACTAGGAAAAAGCTTTCATTCATTTTGGATATGTAACAAGTAATGCAACTATTACCCATTTAAAAGGAGTAGATTGTTAGATAGAAATAAAATTCAAATAAAGCAAGCACATAAGAACATAACCCGCTACATAATGTTCAAATTAGAAATGTCCCATGAAAAATAAAGACAAAAGAAACATAAAGGAAAGCATAAATTTGACCGCATTGTATATTTCAGTTTTCTGTATTTCAAAAATATCATTACCTTAAAATCAAATTCAGTTAACAAAATATTTCCAGCACTCGTGATATTAAGTAGTGATTGTTCCTTAATATACCAGAACGAAATCATGATTAATTTATAAAAGACCATAACACCAATAGAAAAAATCAAATATATTAGTATCATAGCTGAAAAATATATTTCAAATTTTTTAATTCATTAAAAATGAAATAATTAAAGTCTTCTTTATTTTCACTATCAAATTAAAAATATATTAAACCAGTGATAGAATTGTAAATTGATAAAGCTTTCTGG
Source organism: Heterohyrax brucei (assembly GCA_028571685.1). Taxonomy (NCBI): domain Eukaryota; kingdom Metazoa; phylum Chordata; class Mammalia; order Hyracoidea; family Procaviidae; genus Heterohyrax; species Heterohyrax brucei. The sequence goes on along the minus strand of CM053162.1, from coordinate 62,008,484 downwards.
AGTACAAGAAAAAGAATTGTTCCAATACTGAAGTATGATATATTTATATGATAGGATGCTTTCAAACTGTTAAAATTTATGTTCTGAAAATAGTTAAACCACAAATTATATAATGATAGGGGAAACATGGAATTTCTTAAGGACAGCCACAACATATAGTATACATTTATGCATTATGTATTGTCATGAGTAATTAAGTATGTATGTGCAGGTGTGTCTATCATGTTCTCTAGATGCTAAGATTTTATGTAATCATTTTCTTTAAATCCTTCTTGGTTTTCCAAACTGCTTCTGATTGTATGTGTCATTTTAATAGAATTATTTTCAATAAGCATATCCATATGGTCCCGTGAAAATGTCAAAATATTGACTGCCACTTCATGTGTTACACACACACACACACACACACATGCACATGCACGTACACATGTTAATGGTACATGTTTCAGCCAAGGACCTCAAATGCCTCAGAACTTCATAGAAAATCATGAAGGTTTGGAAGAGACACAGACAATGTATTTTGTCTTCTGGCCAAGTATGAATCATGGTTGGTTTTATATGTCTCAGTCCATATTAAGAAGTGTATCTTTGCACAGAGTGAAGAAAGCCCAGCTTAGACATCATTTAATTTCTCCTATAAATTCTTTTCAGTATTAAGATACAGTTGTTTACCTGACCAGAGCAGCAGAAAGACCACTTTTGGTTATTCGGTATATTTCAGTCTTCCCCTTAAGTTGATGAGTAGAGTTTTTGAGTTGAGCTGCTTTTGTCTGATAAGATGTATGCTGTATAATTTTTAAGAATTTTGTAAACTGAATTAATTACATTTCACATGTTGTTACTCACAATCTCAGAAGTTGAGCCAATCATCCAGAATCTATAATTGGCCAATCAAATGTTTTCTGATGGAATCAGATGAACGGAAGCCTCAATACAAAACTGATCAGAAAGACTTTGCTGGGTGACTACTTGATTGAGACTAACAAAAGTTCTCAGCACCTGTGTTCTGTAGTTAGTTGCGACTCATGGCGACTTCGTGCATAACACAGCACAATTGCTCCCGATAGTTTTCTCGCCTGGGATCATAAAGGAAGCCAGTCACAAGAGCTTTTCTTCTACAGTACTGCCGCGGTGGTCGAACCACCAAATTTTAGTTTAGCTGTTGAGTGCAAACCACTTGCACCGTCTAGGGACCATGAATGTATCTGAGATATTTACGAGGGCTGCTGATTAAGTTGGCAAACTCATCCTAGAGCAAATGCTACCCACCTTATCACTCAGGATCTCGATGGTCCCCTTTTAAGTCCTCCCCGTGGGGAGCTATGCACTGATGCCAGTGTCTAGTTCACCCTCAGAGCAACTTGGGAACTCTTTTTCTGAAATGGGTATCAGAGCTGTCATTGTATTATCCTTGATGTCCTGAATGTCATCAAAATGTCTTTGTTTCATTATTTCCTTTAGCTTTGGGTAAAGAAAAAAGTCACTGGGGGCCACATCAAGTGAGTAGTGAGGGGGTCCCAACAGAATTATTTGTTTATTGGCTAGAAATTCCATCACAAACAACTACACAATTAAGTTCAAAACTAGCCACTATACCACTGTGCACACACGACCACAGTGATATTCCAACGTGATAATAGTGATACTCAGCAACATGGTATGTACCGTTTAGAATCATTAGGTTTGTGGACATAATGGTCAGACCTCACATGTATCTTTAAGTACCGGGTTTGGGCAAAGCCTAAAAACTCCACTTCCCAAGGAATACAAATACTTTGCAATTATCATGTGAATGGCAGCGGTGCTGTTACTCCCCAACGTTCCTTCCAAATGAAACTTATATTCAATCTATGATGATCTAAAAAAGAAAGTGATACTTTAATGAGAATATTTCATTTTCGATGCAGAAATGAGTTCCATTTTTAAATCTAGTTATTTTGTACTAAAAATAAATTTGTAAATGTTAGAATTGGAATTACATCAAGAGTAAAAGAGAAGTTAATATTCCTTGACAAAACTTAGAACACAAGTTTGAACTATTGATTTTATCTGTATTGCATTACTGAGGTTATTGTCTACTTGCATGATGGTTAGCAGGAGGTGTATCAACTTACCCATCTCAATAGTTTGGAAGTTATATATATAATGATATAATCTGGCAGTCTTGTAATGATGTAGTAATCCTCCTTGATGTGATCAGCTGATCAGTTGTAAGGGAATTTCCTCAGGGTTACAACCTGCATCCAGTATATACATGGACATTCTGGCAAAGCTCACATACTTGCTTAATGTGGATTTTGTATCTGGCCTGTCATCATCTGACTCCATTTCTTGGGGATTGAGTCAGTGGCCTGTAATCTGACCTGCTGATCTCAGGTTTGTCAGCCCCTATAGCTACATGAGTCAGGAGAAGCCTCCCTCCTGAGTTCTAACCCATGGGCTTGGAAACTGCCAGTGTCTGCAACTGCAGAAACCATTTCCTGGAGAAAAATCTCTCTCTCTCACTCATTCAGTTCCTCTCTCTGTATATCCAGACTTTTTTCTTATATACTATGGACGTGTTTTAGGGAGAAACCAGTCCTTGGAGAAGGACATCGTACTTGGTAAGTTAGAGGGTCAGTGAAAAAGAAGAAGGCCTTTGACAAGATGCATTGCCACCATTGCTGCAACAATAAGATCAAACCTAGCAACAACAGTGAGAATAACATAGGAACAGGCAGTGTCTTCTTTCATTGTATGTCAGCTCAACAGCAAAACAGCTATATCTATAGGTATCAATTCAATGGCAATGGATTAGGTTTTCTGTAACACCTACAATATTGCCCAGTGTGTGATTGGGGCTCATATAGTAACTCCATATAGTAACTACTAATTGATATGTTCATGTCCTTATCAAAAAAGACATTTGAAGTCAGTCACCTTGCAGCAAAATGAAAGGAGAGTAAATTTCATCAACTGCATCTTACCTGTGGCTTCATCAGCATCTTTTCACTGCAAACCTTACTGTTCATTGCTCTAGGCACCACTCAGTTCTTCAGAAAGGCACAAGTAAACAAGCAGATGAGCGTAATAGCAACACTTTACACCATGTCAGCAACCCTTATTCTGTAGCAGGAGAAAAGTAATACATATGCAAAATACATGCAATATACTATGAGGTTCTGGAAATTCTAGAAAGGACAGGAGTAAAAAAGAATAAAAGGGGCTGCAGTTTAAGTAGGTGGTCCAGACACTGTCTCTTGGGATAGGTTAGGTGTAAACAGAGACCAGAGTGCAAAGTAAAGGAGGGAAAATGGCTTATACATTGCAAGTCAAAACCAATAAATTTTATGTAGAAAAAAAATTGCTTTCCTTAAGTGTTCTGCGTCTTACTTTGGTGAGTGGCATCTGGGTTCTTAAAAGCTCACAAGCAGCTATGGAAAGTGAATTTGGCCCCATCCTGCTTGGAGCAAAGGGGACTAAAGAAAACAGAAGACACAAGGAAAATATTCATCCAAGAGACTAAACCAAGAAACCAACTCATTGCTGTAGGCTCAGTCCTGACTCATAGTGGTCACTCTAGGACAGAGTAGAACTGCCCCATAGAATTTCCAGGGAGTGCCTTGTGGATTGGAACTGTTCACCTCTTGGTTAGCAGCTTTATCTCCTAACCATTACACTACCAGGGTTTCCGAAAAGACTAAAGGTACACATAAACCAGAGACTCCACCACCTGAGACCAGGACTAGAGGGTGCTCAATGATGAGCAAACAAACGAAAAACTTGACTTGGCAATTCTGACTTACAGTGAAAGTGTAGGACAGAGTAGAATTTTCCCATGGAGTTTCCAAGAAGCCCCTGAACTGCCAACCTTTTGGTTAGCAGACATAGCACCTAACTAGTACGTCACTAGTGTTTCCAGATGGTGACTGGCTGCCACCAATGACCTCCCTGATGGGAACACAACACAGAGTCCCTGATGGAGTAGCAGAAAAGTAGGGATTAGAACTCACATTCATATAAAAAGATCAGACTGAATGGTTTGACTGTGCAATGGAGGAACCCCTGAAACTATAACCCCCAGACACTCTGTTAACTCAGAACTGGAACCATTCTCAATGTCTATAAAAATCATTCTTAATGTCTATAAAAATTGTAATAATAATACACATAAGGAGTGTGCTTCTTAGTTCACTTGGATATGGGTGACCAAACGGGCAATTCCTGGTTACCCAGAACTGGTTGAATGGACACAGAGAAACTAGGACGGAAAGGGAGAATACCCTGTCACACTGAGGAGATTGTGACTAAGGTCACAAAGCAATAGTATGTAAATTTTTGCATAAGAAATTAACTTGTGCTGTAGACTCGCACCTAAAGCACAGTATAAAAAGAAACCAAAAAACATTAAAATAATAATAATAACAATAATAACCTTCCTTTAGTCTTTTCTTTCAAAGCTTAGAAACTAGTATGTGGTCCTTTGAAATCAAGGGAATAAAACATGAACATATAATTGGTGATGTTTGCAAAGGAGGTCACTGAGACGTAAGTGATATCAGTGGAATTCTGATGCTCACATGTCCACAGCAGGCCTGGAGAGGAGTTCTTCTAATTGGCACAGAGAACCTGAATTCTGTAACCAAAGACTACCACCAAAATGACATTGATCCACTGTTCTGTGTGCCTACATTTTATAGATAATTGATTTAGACCTATGTCAAAGAGTTTGGGAATGGTAGTGAAAAACAGGAATCTTATACAGGAAAAAAAAAAGTGCCAATTATTAATACTCCAGGGGAGAAAATTCTTGAGAAAAGAAAATGTAATCCTAGCTCAGAACATGACTCAGCAGTAAAACTGAGGAACTGTATGTTACAGGAACTGTAACATAAAGAGAATACGGGTTCAACCAAATGTGACAAACACATGAGTGTAGTGTGTGTGTGTGTGTGTGTGTGTGTGTGTGTGTGTGTGTTATTATCTGGGGTGGAAGTGAAGTTGGACTTGGAGTGGAATTTGGCAGAGAACGGCTATGCTTCCCTCTAAATCTCTTCTAAGATTTCTGTTTCTAATCTACACATGCTCTACTTTGATTAATATGTAAATGCAAATGAGATAGCCGGGTGTCTGTCCATAAGCTGTTGACTCAAAGTGTATGTATTCTCAGGCAGAGGTTTTGTGAGAATAACATGCCCTCTTTCACGATGTATAATGTCAGAGAAATGTGGAAATAAGCAGAGGTGGACCAGAAAAAGACGAAAGTGGATGCTGATTGCTGCTTCTCTCTTTATAATCAACATCAAGAACCTTCTAGCTCGCATGCTGCAAATTGCTCCTCAAAGATTCTGAAGGGTGTGCACAGCAGAATATTGCTTCCCCCCACCCACTCACCTCTGTCTGATACTTTCACCAACAACTTTTGGAAAACTGCTCATCTACCCCCCTTTTAAAAACTGTAAAATGGTTGTGCTTAATTATACAATGACATGTTTGTTTATCTTACCTAGCAGTTTCTTTCATTTTACAACACTTCTCAAAGCTTTGGCAGGGCTTTGTGGCTTGGGATTTTAGCCACATGTGATTCTCCTTCATAGCAAATGGTTTTCCTCCTGGAAAAGGAATTGCACGAGCCACATTAGGATTAGCCTGTACTGAAAGCTATTTCTACCCTCCAGGTGAGCTTTTCAAATTGCATAATTTTCTCCTAGAAACACAATGTTAAAATCTTTGTTCAATATTAAAAAAGACCCATGCAGACCAACTTATGATTATCTGATTGGTTACTGGAGAGCTGATTTCAGGGCTTCACTTTCAGACTTCTGGCTTCAATGACTCGCTTGTATCCCAACTGGTGTATATGTCCCTATAGCAACTATCCATATGGTTTGTCAAGAAAAAGTGTAAACCTCACTGTCATTAATCTCATCTGAGCTACAGAAATTTATCAGAATTCTATGTTAAGTAACTAATATGCAGTACACACTGTATTATCAAAATGTAATGAAGAAACCATCAAGTTAGAGTGTGGGGGACGTGTTTATCCTGTTTAAGAAAGAAATGTTCAAAAATTACCTATTGGTTCTACCATATTGTGGTACCGATGTGTTCACTAGACACGCAAAAGGAGTTCCTCTTTGGTTGCAAAGAGCCCTGAAACAACATGTGCTAGTTATTGTGTGATACTGAAATTAAGTTTTCATCCATAAAATCTTTCCCCTCAAATGGAAATGATTCCCTCTTCCTTTATGCATCAACTTGCTCATGCATTTGCCAAGCCAAGTGCCGTCGAGTAGGATCCATTCAACACATATTTATTCAATGTTGAGTTTAAAGATGAATGAGACATGTTCTGTTTGCAGAGATTTCGCAGCTCAGTAGAAATAAGAGAGAGAAAGGATTGGAGAACATATATATATGTATATATATGCAGTTGTTTTTAGTTAACTAAAGTATGATATGGCCCAAAGGGAGAAAAAATTGCTAGATTGTTTTTCCTAAAGGGATAAGCATTGTTCCAGATGGAGAGGATAGCATCTGTGCTGCTCAGAGGAACACATTTCTTAAACAGAAAATTAATCTGTAGCTCTGTGCAAGGACAGACAGGGCTGCAGTTGCAGTCATAGACCACCTGACAAAATAACTTATAATCTACTTTAAGACCCAAAATGCACACATAAGAAGTTGGCAGTGGAGCTTTGTTGATGGTTTCAAGTAGGCAAGTAATGTGAATAGAATCTTCTTCTAACAGCTGGGGAGACGAATTACAAGAGTAGAATTCCACGGGGGTTAAGTTAAAGAAATGAGTAAACTCAGTAAGAGAGAATGTAGACCAGAATTAGGATAGCAGCACTTTGATACTCAGTTACATTAAGACCATATGAAATGAAGAATTTCTTGGCTGAAATGTATTTGTGTGAGTGTATGTGTACCCACACACCAAGAAGAGAAGTGATAAAGTGATGAAGAAAAATTTCACTGACTACCATGATAAATTCTAACTGTCTTGTTATGTGTCTGCCTTTTTTTAAGCAATGAATTGCAAACTCCTTAAAGTCAATGGTTCTTTCTCATAGATTTTTTTTATCCTCAAGGTATCTAACACTGCCTTATAGTTAGCAGATCGTAACTATTAAATATACATACAACTATATAACATATAAATATGTATATATATAACTATACAGTTTGTGTGTGTATACACACACACTGTAAAATGGTTGTGCTTAATTATACAATGGCATATTTGTTCATCTTACATAGCAGTTTCTTTTATTGTACGTAAATTTTCAAAGTTTTGGCAGGGTTTTGTGACTTGGGATTTTTAACCATGTGCACTTCTCTCTCATATCAAATGGTTTTCCTCCTGGGAAAGGAATTGCATGAGCTGTGTTAGGATTAGCCTGTATTGGAGGCTACACACACGTAAAAACCTTGGTGACATAGCGGTTAAGAGCTACAGCTGCTGACCAAAAGTTGGCAGTTTGAATGAGTAGATTCTCCTTTGGAAACTCGTGGGGCAGTTCTAGCATGCCTACAGGGTTGCTGTGAGCAGGAATGGACTTGACAGCCTTGGATTTGGTTTGGTTTTCCATAAATATATACGTATACATCTTGATTTCAATTTGAATCAGAACCTAATCCTCTCGACCCAGAAATTCTTCCCCTGTGTATATATTCTACATAAATTTGTAGACATACTTGCCAAAATACATGCTCACAGAAGCAATGTTTCTTATAGTCTCTTCTGTTGAGTCAATTCTGACTTACAGAGACCTTCCCCATAGAGTTTCTACATCTGTAAATCTTTACAGAGGCAGATTGTGCCATCTTTCTTCCTTGGATTGCCTGGATGGGTGATGGGTTCACATTGCAGAGCTTTTGGTGAACAGTCAAGCACTTTAACCACTGTACCTCCAGGACTACTTAGTGTTTCTAATAGTCTCCCATCTCCCCTAAAAATGGTGACTCTAGAGAAGATTAATTAATTGTGTACATAGTCGGAAAGGAATTTTATAAAAAATTAGAATGAACTATCACTACACACTCATAAATGAATAAAACTCATCAAGGCAATACTGATAGACATAATGTTTCACAGGAAGATTGCATACAATGCAATACCATTTGAATTTCAGTGACAGGCAAAACTAACACATTATGTCAAAAGTCAGGACATAGTGTAGTCTTAGATGGCTAATACTTGAGAACAATATGAGAAGAAATTTGGGGTTTTTAGCCATGCTCTTTTCATCTCTGTTTACATGAATGAGTTTGCTTGATCAAAATGCATTAAATTGTATACTTATGTTCTTGGTACTTTTCTTTATAGAACTTTTACAATTAGTAAAAGAACAGAAAAGACACTCATGACGTTTTCTGTTTGATAAAATATATTTTTATTAATTTTTCTCTTTTGGGGGGATTGAGCTGTATGAGTTTACATCTTGACACTGCTTTATACAAGCCATCAGAAGGGGCACAGCCAGCAGGAGACTATAATCAACTCCTTCTATAGGTCATGGGTCACCATACGTCAACTCTCTGTGTTTCAGTTACTGTACCTGTTAAGATTGGGATAGCCAAAACCAAGTGCTGTCGAGATATATATATATATATATGTGTGTGTGTGTGTATGTATATGTATATATATATATCTATAAATTGGGACATGTGCGTGTGTGTATATACATACATATATATAAAAGAAAACCCAAACCAAACTCACAGCCATAGAGTCAATTCCAACTTGTAACAACCCTATAGACAGAGTAAAACTACCTCATAGAGTTTCCAAGAGGCATCTTGTGGATTTGAACTGCTGACCTTTTGGTTAGCAGCTGTAGCACTTAACCACTATGTCACCAGGGTTTCCATACACACACACACATGCACACACACACATAATTTTAATGATTAAAAATGAAGCACAAATAGTATTTCTGTCAGTTATGTAATAAATAATTTAAAAAGTTACTTCCATTTTTCTCTATCCATCATGTCTGTCACAATACAAAGCTAGTGTTATTATTGTGTGAAGCAGTTAAAGATAATTAAATTGCAATATCATCTTGCAACTCTATAGAGCATTTTTCACTTCTCTATTTAACTATAAAGTTAGACCATGAATACTTCTTACTGTTTTTCCACTGAGAATAGCTAGAATATTCAAGTAGAAATTGGTGTTTAACTGGGACATTTGTGCAGTTCTGTGAATTATTATAAATTATAACTTATGGAAAGAAAAGGAAGACACAAAGGATTTTATTTAACATAGTAGATATAAGGATAACAAATATTAAATAAAGATCAAAAAGAAGTTTTATATTGAGTTTCCACTTAAAAGTTACTCTAATACAATGTCATTCTTTTTGCAACTGTTACTGTGAAAAAATACATTGGGCCAGCCAAGCCAAGTGCCGTGGAGTCGTGGAGTCGGATCCAATTCATGGCAACCCTTTTTGCAACTGTTACTGTGAAAAAATATATTGGGCATATTGCATAAAATACTAGTATTAAATGTCCAAGAAAAAATTTGAAGATAGTAACCAAATTATAACCTGTCTAAAAAGTGTTGATGTAGTGTTGCCCCAGGGAGCAATATCATGAGATTTTCACAGTACAATGAAGGCTACTTTGATAGGTAATTACAGAATCATCATCTATTGGCAATATGTTCTGTTTGATAATGTCTGAAGTTACACACTATCTCATTTAATAGCCATACCAAGCGATAAACAAGACAAACATTACTGCTCCTGTTTTTAAATTAAAGAGAGAGAAACCCAGTGAGTTTAATTACACTCCCCAAAATCCCACAGTCAGTAAACCAGACAGGGAGCCAAGGTTTTCTGATTGCTGAGCAGCTTTTCATCTGTCCCAGTTCCAGTACTTTTCATTCGGGAACACAGAAGAACTTTTTAGCTCATTAAATATGCAGGACCTTGAATCATACCCATCCAGCCCTTGGGGTTCTAAATGAGTAGTTATGATTTCTGTTTCAGAAACTTAAAAATTTTTACCAACCGTTAGATGATACTACAGCATATGTTCTGTGGATCAAGTTTCAAAAATATTGTCTGTGCTTGTTATTATCCTGTTTTTACCTCTGCTCCCTTCTTTGCCCCCCTCTGTGGAGCATTTCAGGGACGGACAAGAGATTAGAGGTTGAGAGAAGAGAATATATGGAGCACCTCTCACCAGTACTTCAGAAAGGACTTCTGTCAGCTGGGGCTGTGCAAGAACAGAGACTTCTCCATGGCTCTCCTTTGCACCTGAGATTCCACCTGGGTTTCCTGTCTACCAGATGGTCCGTGTCCCCCGGGCTCAGCTACTACCCAGACTCAACATCATATCTTCTCTTGGCTTATTGAGCCCTAAGAGTGAAAATACTTTCCTGCTTTGATTAATGTGGTTGTACCCAACATTGTCCTTTTTGGATTCTCTGCTATTCCCTAAACATGTTAACCAACCCCCTGTGTTGAGTTCTATGCTTTTGAAGTATTACTTAGAATGAGTTCCTCCTTTCTGATTTGAACTCTGACAGACACAGCTGTGACAATGGTTTTTGTCTTAATGAAGTGAAATTCATAATTTCAATGTCATGTAAGTCAATTAACGCTATGTACTATTATAAATCCAGGATATTCCTAAAGCCTGCCTACAGGAGCATAGGGATTTAATTAGTCGCATGCAGGCAAGAAGGAGAGAGGAAAGATTAAACAGAAGTGTTTCTGTGGTGGATGTTATTGAATTGGCTAGGCGGCGCTGAAACTCAAAAGATAGTGCAAAGATGAATTGCTATTGTTGTTGGATGCCAGCGAGTCATTTCTGACTCACAATGATTCTGTGAACAATGGAAAGAAACCCTGCCCATTCCTGTGACATCTTCACAATCATTGTGATCATTGAACCCATTATTTTGGTCACTTTGTCAGTCTATCTCATGGAAGGTCTTCCTCATTATCGATAAGGCTCTACTCTAATAAGCATGGTGTCCTTCTTCAGGGACAGATCCCTGCTAATAACACGTCAAAAGAATGTCAGATGGTGGTTTCAGGAGACCTTGACGTCACCTGGTGTAAGCAGTCATTCTCTAAGCTGTTCTTCTGCATCCCATATGGGTAAGTGGCACCTGGGCCCTTAAAAGACAGCAATCAGGTAACTAAGGAAGATCATTTGGTCCCAGTCCACCTGCAGTCAATGAAAACACAGAACATCAAAGATATGAGGAAGACATGAGCCCAGGAGACAGCAGTATCCATATGACTGGGAGACCACATCAGCATAAGACCAGAAAAACTAGCTGGTCCCCAGATACCACCAAAGATAGCCCTGGCAGGGAACTCAGTGTAGAGCCCCTGATATAGCATGAGAAAAAGGGGAGTGAAGGTCTAAAACCCTACCAAAATCACAGTATTAGTGGTCCAACAACCTGGAGGATCCCCTGAGAACACGCCCCCTGGACTTCATGGTAGCCCAGAGCTGAAACCAACACTGAAGTCGACCCTTAGACAAAGATTGGAGTGGACTACGGGACACAGAGTGATGCCGATTGTGTACGTACTCTGTGGTTTAATACATATATGAAGCTGTCCAAGTGTTTTCCTTTTAGCAGAGGGAGGAGAGGGTCAAGGGGAGGGGACAAGCGTTGGTTGAGTGGATACTGAAACTAAAGAGTGGAAAGGAGGAGTGCACTATCACAGAGTGAGGAGAGAAGATAGAGCTGCACAGAGGCAGGTGCTCAGGGTTTTTATATGGCAACATGACTTGGTTTGTAAACTTTCACTTAATCACAATCAGAAGTTAAAAAAAAGAGTAAAATTAAGTTCATGAACTTAATTTTTCTAAATGCTACACATCTCATTGCTGAATATCAGTCCGGTCACCTTCCAAATACTTGGGGAGCTATGCAGCGATGCCAACTCCTAGCCCACACTTAAAAGCAACCTGGGAACTCTTTTTGGAATGGCCATTGTGTGTGATGGCAAGGTGGTAAGTTGGCAAACTTAACTGTATAGATGTCTGTAAGAGCATTTTTAGCCAGTGAACAAAATCTTATTGGAACACCATCTCTACTCACTTGATGTGTACCCCAATAACGTTTTTCTTTACTCCAAAATAAAGGAAATATTGAAAGGAAGACATTTTGATGACATTAAGGGTAATATGATGACAGCTCTGATGGCCATTCCAGAAAAGGAATTCCTAAATTGCTTTGAAGGGTGAAGTAGTCGCTGTTGTCTATGCATAGCTTCCTGTGGGGAGTACTTCGAGGGTCATCGTAGCGATATTCAGTAGTGAAGTGTGCAGCACTTTTTCTGCGATGAGTTTGCAAACTTAATTGTCAGTCCTTATATGTCAGAAAAATTCTCACCACCCTTTCTACTAGCGGACATTCTGCTTCTGCTGCTTCTTAATTAGGTTTGTTCGTTTGGCCATCCATAGTATAGTTACTATTCTTCACAGATACTGTAAATTGAAGGTGTTGATGCTTTTTATGTCTTCCTTATTTGTTGACCAGTTTCACAAGCATATGAGGCAATTGAAAACACCATGCCTTGAGTCAGTCTCACCTTAGTCATTAAAGTGACGTCTTTGCTTGTTACATTTTAGACAGGTCTTTTGTAGCAAATTTATCCAGTGCAACCTTGGCTTGGCAATGTGTCTTTCGATTTCCTCACTGCTGCTTTCATGACTGTTGATTGTGAATCCTAGTAAAATCAGATCTTTGAGAACTTCAATACTTGTTCCGTTTGTCATGATTTTGCTCAATGTTCTAGTTGTGAGGAATTTTGTTTCCTTTATGTTGAGGTGTAACCAATACTATGGGCTATAGTCTTTGATCTTTGTTGGGAAGTGCTTCCAGTTTACTTTCAGCAAGCAAAATTGTATCACCTACATATCTCAGGTTGTCAATGAGTCTTCCTCTGATTATGATGCCATACGCTTCTTTGTATAGTACAGCTTCTCGGATTACTTCATCAGCACAGAGATTTGAATAAGTGTAGTGAAAGGATACAAATCTGACTCACATAATACAGTTTTTTTTTTCCCCTCTGAGCTCTTTATTATTATTATGTAGTTATCTATTGTGATTGAGTGAAAGTGTACAATCCAGTTTAAATCTGCATGTCCACCTGTGTGCAGCTCCCACTGCTCTCCTTGCCCGGTGACAGCACACTGCTCCTTTCTCCTATACCTGTCACACCCTCTTAACTATCTCCTGGCCCGTCTTCTCCACCTTCTCCATTTGCCTCTAGAAAGAGGATGACACCCTATAGATGCATAGAACCACAAAGTGCTCACACGATATGGTCACTCTGTGTTGCCATCCAAAGAGTGGACCTCTGTAATGATTTATGGACAGGGACAGCATCAGCACTAGGGGCCATGCTCACAGGGGAACCCCAAGGTCCCTGGAACATCAGTTGTCATCTTTAGTGGAGTTCTCAGGGTGCACCCCTTTTTATTCTCATGCTGCCAGTGAGACTAAACTTTGTGAGCCCCATCACGGCTGTCACTGGTGATGGCTGGGCCCCATCTGGTTCCTTCAGTCACATGTTGATGTAGTCACCCACACACAGGTCTCTGTGTCTTCTGGGTTTTGTTTCCCCCATGTCCTTTTTGTCCTTGGTGATCATCTGTTCCTGCTGAGTTGGGGCCATTTGGTGTACCTCAGATGGCAGCTTAGCAGCTTTTAAGACCCCAGATGCCACTCACCAATATGGGGTACAGAAGACTCTCTTAGCAATAGGCTAGTGATGCCAAGTAACCTTGATGTCCTCTGATAGCATGGTCCCTGGACCCCTGCCCTTGCTACTCTGTCCTTGCAATATTGGGTTAAGATGGGAGGAGTAATCATGTTATGCTGAATTCCAGTTAAATTGATCTTCTTTCTAATGTGTGCTGTCACTGATTTCACCCAACCAAATTTCTATCAACTATCTAACCTATAACCAGCCTTCTCCCTCCCTCCGGTCCCTCCCTGGAAACCATCAAAGAATCTTTTCTTCTGTACTTGAGTCTTTGTTAAATTCTTATCGTAAGGGTCTCATACAATATTTGCCCTTGTGCCGCTGACTACATTCACTCAATGTAATGTCTTCCAATTGAAAGCAAGTTATGAGATGCTTCCTAAAATTACCATTGTGCTTTATCACCGCATAGTGTTCCATTGAGTATACATACCATAGTTTATTTACCCATTCCTCTGTTGTTGGGCATCTGGGTTGATTCCATCATGTTGCTGTTGTGAACGGTGCAGCAATAAATATTTGTGTGCATGTATTTGTTCGTGTGAATGCCCTTGATTCTGTAGGATATTTCCCAAACAGTGGAATTACAGTGTCAAATGATATCTCTACTTTTGGCTTTTTAAGGAAGCACCAGATGGCCTTCGAAAGAAGTTATACCATTTTGCAATCCCATCACCAGTGTAGGAGAGTTCCAATCTCTCCACAGCCTCGTCAGCATTTGTTGTTTTGTGTTTTCTGGATCATGGCCAACCTTGTTGGGGTGAGATAATATCTCATTATTATGTTTTGATTTGAATTTCTTTAATATCTAATGATCATGAGCATTTCTGCATGTGTTTCTTGGCTGCCTGGATCTCCTCTTTAGAGAAGTGTGTGCCCATCTCCTTCATCCTTTGCTTAATTGGATTATTTATCCTTTTCTTATTGATGTTTTGTAGTGCCTTACAAACTATGGAGATCAGATGTCGGTCTGACATATAGCTGCCAAATATTTTTTACCATTCTGTAAGTGGTCTTTTAATTATTTTAATAAAGTCTTTGGAAAAGCAAAAGTGTTTGATTCTTAGTAGTTTCCATTGATCTATTTTCTCTTCTGTTGATCATGCTTGCTTTGCCAGATTTTGAAGTCTGCCAATACAGTTATCTTTTACTGGCTGAAACTGTGCTCATACCCCTTTGTTCTGTTTGAATGACTGCTTCTTGATACAGTGTACACATTCCTCATGAACACAGTGCAGTGTTTTGAAATTCCCATTCTTGACAATATTGTCTGTAGTATGTTACTAACCAAACAGCTAAATGCCTTCACATAGTCAATAAAACATAGCAGGTAAACAGTTTCTGGTATTCCCTGCTTGCAGTCAGGTTCCATCTGACTTCAGTAAAATATGGTCAAATACCGATTGATTTTCTTTCTCATTGTAGCTGTCATGCAGCGTCAAGCTAATGAAATAGGATTTACAGGCTATAGAACTGGACTCAGCAAGTCTTTTCATTAATACAAGTTCACCATAGTGATTTGCACTTAGATTCCACAGGGAAGAGATGTCAGTGATTTTTTTTTTTTAAAACCAGAACATCACATAAGTATATTCCAAATACAACAAGGCTAAAATTGACAAGTTCAGTTCTTATCGGTACCTAATAAACTTAGCCATTAAAATGTATTTAAAGTTATTTCTTCCAAAAAACTGAGCATGCCAGCCCCCCCCCCCCCCAGCGTGGTTTCCCTGTTGTCTTTTTTTATAAGGCTTTCAAATAAAGAGTAAACTTCTGGGGATATTTCAGCATGTCACTTCCTGAATGAATACTAATCTACACACACAAAAATTGTAGCTGAAACCACTGCTGTAAGTCAATGCTGACTCACAGAAACCCTATAGGACAGAATAGAACTCCTACATGAAATTTCCAAAGAGTTCCTGATGGATTCAAAGTGCTGACTTTTGGTTAGCAGACATAGCACTTAACCACTACTCCACCATGATTTCCACTAATTTCCACATGTATTTTGCATTTATTTTCTCTTTTGTTTTTTAAGCTTTAGAACATAAATGTAATTACCAGTGAGTATATTTTTATTGGCAGAGTCCTGATGACAAAGTAATTAACAGCTCAGCTGCTAACCAAAAGCTCAGAAGTCTGAATCTACAAACTACTCCTGAGAAATCCTATAGAGTAATTCTCTTTTGAGCAATAGGTTTGCTGTGAGTTGGAATCAAATTTATAACAGTAGGGTTTTATTATTATTATTATTATTATTATTATTATTAGCATCATAATCTTTACCTCTTCATTCCATTGTAAAATCTGTCTTAAAAAGATAAAGGGCATGTTCTGTGATCTTCAATTGTTTTACCTCAAATAAGGTAATCTTTATTGTAAAAATAACTGGCTCAACTATGAGTCTTTACTGACTAATAGTCATATAGGCTAGTGCCCAGATTCTACCTCTTGCATTGACTCCTCCTTCAAAAATGGATAGAGCTATTTAGCGCAAGTTTGATACATGGGAATTGAACCTTTACAAACATTTACAATTTAGGTTAAATCATTGACTAGTGATAGTTTAGAGAGTCAAATCAAAATTTAATTTCGTTTTCCCACTCAAATAAGAACATGGACTTAATTGTCATGAGACAACAATTCTGTTTTCAATAATCATATTTAGGGATATATTCATTGGACTGGTTAGATAGTCTAGGCAAAGTAGTTATAGAAACAGAGGCAATGTTATATCAGAAAACTCACTTACATATGATTATCTATATTGGCATCTAGAAAAGTATAAAAAGACTGAAAAAAAAAAAAGCCTGTTGTGTAGAGTCAATTCTGACTTATAGTGATGTTAAAAGACAGAGTAGAACTGCTCCCGTAGATTTCCAAGGAGTGCCTGGCAGCTTCAAACTGCCAACCATTTGCTTGGCAGCTCTTAACCACTGTATCATCAGGGTTTCTGTACAAGGACTGACTACTTCAAACTAATTATGTTTTCTGTAATTCAATCACCTCTGTCTTTGTCGGAGAGAGCTGTAGCTAGTCATGCTAACCCTGTCTTCTAAGCTTATTATTTGTACTGCTTAAGAAATCAATACTTGAAGAATCCAGTGAGGTCTTTCCATATTTTTACTGTTCTAAGATTAGACCATTATGTCCTCACACATCAACTATCTTCCTTTTCTATAGTATTCTTTGGACTCAATAACAGCATTGAAGCTTAATTTTGCATTCTTGAAAAGGAATTTAGAATTATAAAATATGTATAAACATCTTGTAAAATATTTTTCTTATTTAATGTGTTTCTTGAGATGAGTTTTATATACTTCCATTTAAAGTAAAATGACAGAAACTTGAAGCCTGTACACTGCTTTTAAAATCTAATGAAAACATTGCTGATACCCATCATTATTGACCAAGACTGTAGATGGAACTGTGGGAAGAAAATAAGAAAGTATGAGATATTTCCTGTCTTATAATATGTTGTCAACCAGCAAAAGTCACTTCCTATGTACTAGAAAATAATCTGGCATAAACCAGTATAGTCAGTAGGTAAGTCACAGTGATATTTACATTATTAATACTTCCAGACTCAAACTTTCCCAACAACAGAAGCATTATGTTTAGCAATTCCATCCTTTCCCAGATCTTTAACCTCAATGTTGCAGGCACAGAATATAAACAAATCTTGACTCTTCTCCAGAATACTTGTATGAGCAAAAGGAGTTGTTTTATTTCCCAAAATACTTTTTAGATATTATTTCTTATGTAATTCGATGCTCTGTGGCCAGGTTTAGCTTTCTGCATCCCCCCACCCAAAAAAAAATCATCACTGTTGAGTAAATTCTGATTTATAGCAATGCTGTAAGACAGAGTAGAACTGCAGCATAGAGTTTCCAAGGGAGGCCTGGTGGATTTGAACTGCTGAACTTTTGCTTAACAACCATAATGTTAACTTCCAAGTCACCAGAATTTCCAGCTTCCTGTGTTCACCAGCATTGAATGCAATCTTTGTACCATAAATATCTAAGTTCTCTTTAAGCTACTTTTCAGTGCATCTGGGAGAAAATCTGCTTCAAGCTCATTAAAAGATATTGACTCATAAGACCTCAGCTACATTTTTAAGGTAACACAAGCTATTTTTGGATTGGTTCTGATTCGATGGCACTTGGCTGACTTTGGTAGAAAATTTAGCGAGTAAAAATGTTACTCCCCGGTGCATTTTTTCTTCTATTTCATGCTGCAGAGTAAAGAAATTGCCTATGACCGTGAAGCTCTGGGTTCTTGTCTACCCACTCAGTGGTTGGCTTGGAGTCTCGCCTTGCTCTTAAAGAAAAATTGGAATGTTCTAAGAAGACCTCTACCAGTAACACATCACGATTGTTGCTTATGGTTTTTGTTTCTTTTCCTTGGACAGAAGAAATATATATAGGACATTAGGTAAATCAGTGTTTGTGATTATAATACCAATAAAAACAAATTTATCAACTAAATATCTGCAGATGTTGCAGAAATTTTTTGCATGCCAAGACTTCTGTCTCTATGGAAAGCATTCCTTTTCCTCCTGCATTAACCAGGTACCTGGATGTCCACAGACTTATGATGCAAACTTGCTTAACTTATCAAAGAAGAAATTGCACCTAAGATATTTTACACTATGGTTAAAAGATTGAGCTTTGCACCTATTCACCATGGTAATAGAGTCTTAGAAAATATATTTAGAAGAAAGTTTTGGAGACTTTTAAAGTTTTTTTCAAAAAGCTTTTAATCTTCATGCTACATAAAATGTAAATATAGAACAGTGAATTTTTATTACTGTAAAACATGGATTCAAGTGGCTTGTGACAAAGCCAGTGTTGAGGCAGGGATGAGGTGAGCAGGAAGAGGGCTTTATTGTATGCCGACATACAAGAGACAGAAGAGAATGAGCTCTTCCGAAAGATGGCTGTTCACAGGCTGGCTAGAAGGTCTGATAGGGTCAGGGCTTAAGCTTGATTGATTTGAAGAATGTCAGTCCTATAACTGACCAGTGTCAGTCACCCTGTCAGGTAGGTGAGTTGACCTCCTCTGAGTATTCTTTAGGAGTCTACTGACACCATCCTGGTTGTAATTACAAGATAGGCTCCCCTCAATCTAGGTTTTGTTGGTTGCTGTTTGGCTTCTCTAAATAGAACATAAGTTAGTTTTAAACTTCCCAGACCATGGAGAATGGAAATGGGGGAGAAAAAAACAAATCATAAATGACAAAATCACCAAAGTGTGTGAAAGTGGACTGTGTATGCCTTACTAAAAAAATAAAAATAAAAAAATGTGATAGGCCAGAGAAGCTAGGCCTCTATGATTCCTTTCATCATACTACCCCTACCCTCCCTGCCCTTATCTTTCACACACTTCCCTTTCATTTTCTCAATCACAACTGGTTATGTATTAATTACAAATTTGATAAAAATGATTTTCAAATTTATTAGCAAGGAAAGAACTGAAGAATGAGTGTTTTTGTTTTCATTTTACGAGAAAAATTCACACACCACCACTTATTGTCATGACTTCTCTATCTGATGTGCTCCCTAGGTTTGGTCTTTGGAGTCCCCTGAGGTTCTGACTGACACCACATGTCTGCTCATTTTAATTCAATCATCAATTTCCTTTTAACTTCTCCTAAGTTTCCCTTTCAAGATTCTATCACCCACATTTATTCCTCTACAACATTTCGTGATTATTGTTGAACAGTCTTTTTGCATGGTCTTTAAATAAATAACCTTTCTTCTCTTTCTTCTTGTTTTTCTTAACTTCTTAAACTACCATGTGGTCTTGTATGTTCCTTCACTGAAGATCAAGTGTTACATATTTGTGACAGGGTAACAAAAATTAATGTTTTCTAAACTAAATGTTTTATCTTGAAATCTCCCAAGTATACATGGAAGTTAAAAGACCAACACAATGAAAAAAACAACAAAACAAAACCCATATGCTCCACCTAGATAAATCTTTAGTATTTTGTTACATGTGTTTTATGTATCATGTATGTGTGTTATCTGTGCTAGTTAAGGTTGTGTGTCAACTTCCCCGGGCCATGTTTCTCATGTTTGGCAGTCATGGTGTGACCACTTCTACAGTGAGATTTCGTACAACATGATCATCTCCATAATGAGATATGATGTGTGTAGCCAACCAGTTGAAAGGGAGTTTCTTTGGATGTGTGGCCTACACTGACTATAAGTGGATACTCTGGCAAGGCTCTTAGGTTTTTGCTCTCTCTGGAGTCTGCAGCTGGCTTCTGTCTCTCTGATCTCCAGTTCTCAGGACTTGAGCTAGCAGCTAGCCTGCAGTCTTGCCTGCTGATCTTGGAATCTGCGGATCTATGCAGCCTATGAGCAAGACCCCTGCTCTCTGACTGATTTGTCAGCCTCGGCAGCTATGTGAGTCAGGAGATACCTCCAGCCTGACACATAAACTCTGGACTTTCCACCCTCTATAACTGTATGAGCCATCTCAGATATAAATACCTCTCTGTGCATAATTATGTGCTTTATTGGTTTTGTTTCTCTAGAGAACTCATCCTAAGGTGGTATCTTTCTCATTAATTCAGAATCTAATCAAAATTCACAGAGAGAGTTATTTCTGTCTCTTTAGTCTATTTCTTTAGAGAACTAAACCCTACCTCCTGTTTAAGACTCCAGTACAGTTATTTTGTGATATATATGCCATACTTAGATCTCATTTAAAATTGATGAAACAAAACATGTTGAGTGAGAATACAAAACGAGTGACATTTTGCTTGTTGTTGCATCAATCCAAGAAGCATGTGGTATTAGACAGTCCTGTTACTGGTAAAGTTAACTTAGATCACTTGGTTAAGGTGCACAAAATTCCAATTATACTTAAGACATTAATGATTGTAATCACACATTAAAAAAAAATAGAAAATTAAATTCTTGGAAAATAAATACTATATTCACTGTATCAGTGAGCTTCCAAATTATGAAAGTTACCTACCACAGTCTTCTTCTTCAGTGAGGAAATTACTCAGAGTTGTTACTTTTTGCCACCAACTGTTTATGCCTGTAACTCATTGCAATGTGATTTATATACCCATCATTCTTTCAATGCTAGCAGTTACTCCCTGACTACTAAATCTTAATATCTATAGTCACTCTTCATTAAAATTATGTGTATTTGCGTGTGTGTGTGTGTGTGTGTGTGTGTGTGTGTATGAGTGGATTATCGTTATTGAGTGAGTATTATTTCTTAAAACTCTCTCCTCTTCATTGTCAATTACATTGTCATTCCTTATGTTTACATTGAGGAAAGGCTCGGTATTCAAGTCAAGTCCACTGCGGGGTCCTCCACAATGGTGGCTCAAGAAATGGGTGAGAATATTGTGTTTCTGTTTCCTTACCACTGGATTCATAAATAAGGGAGATCTAAATTAAGTTAAAGTTTAAGCAAAGATACATCATAGGAGGCTTGACAAATTTTTATTTTTTAAAAATCTGTGTGTTTCTGCAGAAGAGACATGAGGGGGAAAAAAAACAAACAATTTTTTTACCTCCCTGTGTTTCAGCACAGTTTATGTCCTAGGGGTAATGGCTCATGGGGAAATCCGTAGCCACAATTCCTGGAGCGTTCTTTTGGTATATTCCACATGTAAACCTAGCACAGATACAAGCTCTTTCCAGGATCAGGATTTCTGCTATCAGCCAAACCTTTCGGCAGAAGTGCCTACCTTTTCTTTTATTTTGATGTATTTAGTTTTACAACATTTTCTTCTTCATTCAGTTTGTTTTTATAACATACAGTTTCCAGAATTCTGGGATTCCTCCATAATTTTCATGCTATGTTCAAAGAATGGCTATGTTTCCAGTTCTTCAACTAGCATCTCTACATCATTTAATACCAAATTTATAACCCTAATCTGATAGCACTCTCCTAACAAATATTTTATAAAGCCTACCAAACATACGCAAATCCTGTTGCACAAAGTGTGTCTGAAACATAGTATGACCTCTGTCTCGCAACCTGTGCTCTTTTTCTAACCCAACCCTTGTACTTCTTCATGTCCCTTAATACTACTACCCTCCAAAAACATTCTGAAGTGTTTTAAAAAAAGAAAACAAATTGGCCCAAACCTCCATGTCTCTCAAACCATTGAAAATAGTCACTATATTCAGTCAATTATAATTTCTGTCTCTCTCTCTCTCTCTCGCTATGTATATATCTTTTAACTCTGAATTTTCTTTCTGTCATTCAAGGGTCCTCTTCACTGGCACTTCTTAGCTACTCTCTGTGTCAATAGATTTATGCCTGCTCCAGTCCATCGGTGACGTGGCTGCCAGTTACTTTCTTCAGTCAAAGCCAGATTGCAATGACTTCTGTTTAAAAAGCAAACAATGAAGCAAGTGAATACGTCTCTGTTGACCTTCGCCTTCCTATCATCTGGGATAAAGCCCTTATTCCTCATTCAAGTCTACATTCCCATTCCCATATCTCACTACCAGAATCATACCAAATACTTCACCATTGATTTGGCTAACCCAGACCAAGTCCCAACCCTGTAACTTCATATCTGTAACAACACTTGCCCTAAAGACCGTTACTCCCATATATGTATGGCACACTTACACTTATCTTTCATTATGTCTTCAGTGAATTCTTCCTTGGCAAATGGAAGCTATATTAGTAGTTTGCATGTCTCTCCTTCATATTCAGTTGATACAATGGTAACAACACATCGTATTTGTCTATTTAAAAAATTTGTCTATAAAAATATATGTGAGGGTACCTGAGCATCTCTTGTACAGAGTGTGAAATGAGAGGGTAGAGTGGAACAGAAATTGGTTGAATGGATGTGAGAAGTATAGGGTCGAAAGGAAGAATGTGCTATCACAAGGGAGGTGGGTGGGGGTGGGGAGCTATTAGGGTTTCATAGTGTGCAGGGTTTACGTGGCAAATTTATTTGAATTGAAAACTTTTGCTTAAAGCACAGTAAAATATTTTCAAAAACAAAGTTGGTGGTAACTTTTTTATCTTGTTCTAAAAAGTATTTAAGAATTTAGATGTATGTCATATCTTCTTTGACCTATCAGCCCATCTTTGCATCTATCCCATAACATAGAAAGACTACCACATAGCACAGAAAGCCTACCACATAGGTTGTGCTAAATAAAGGGTATCTAGAGGTGAAGAAGTACCTCCTCAAGGCTCAAAATTAGTTCACATAGCCTGTGTCAGATAAAGAGTACCTAAAGGTCAAGATGCACCTCTTCAAGGCTCAAAATTAGTTCTCTCTGGTACCAGGGAAGGATACATGTGTAAAAAATCTTTATAAGTTATATATCTGAAAAATAAAATCACATACATGGTATCAAGATAACTCAGACCAACCAAAAACTTGTTACCATTGAGTTGATTCTGACTCATAGAAGCCTTATAGGACAGAATAGACTGCCTGGTGGAGATTCCAATGAGTGCCTCGCAGATCTGAACTGCTGACCTTTTGGTTAGAGGGCATAGCACTTAACCACTGCACAACCAGGGTTTCCAGAGAGCTCAGAGGAGAGAGTAATTCTGTGTGTTTGGGGTATAGCTAGAGAAGGATTCATGGGGGAGGCGATTTTTGATATGAACTTTAAAAGTTTAGTTGGTGTCGGCCAGAGGAATAAGAAGGGGATAAACAGCACATTGCAAGAAGACAGGAGAATGATGTAAATCTATTAAATTAATTGTAAATTATTCAAACCAGTTTTACTTTATGTGGTAAAGATGTGATAAAAATTATTGTGGTAAAGATGTAAGTAACAAAAGCATTTGCCATTTCAGCATTCTTTACATATATACTTCAACGATATCAATTATATTGATCATGTTCAAACATCATCATCTTTTCCAAAATTTTCCATCACTTACAGGAAGCTCAGCATCCCCTATACAATGGCCATCCTTCTGCTGTCCCTTTCTGCACGCCTCTGATAACCTATATACCCACAGAAACTGAAGGCAGAAGCACAGACATCCTTGTATACCCAAGTTCATCACAGCACTCTTCACAATAGTCAAAAGGCAGAAACAGCGTGAATTGCCATCAACAGATAAAAGGATAAATAAAACCTTTAATCAAAATTTTTATAACATTTATGTATAACTACTGTAAGAAAGGATCCTTATCAGATCCAAAAAGTCAGCTATGGAAAGCCCTTGAGCACAGCTCAACTCTAGCAGACATTGCATCACCCTGTAAACTCAACAATAGCTGGTAGGAATAAAAGACGTGAGGTGTTAAAGATTCAGAAATCTTCCTGCATTCACAGAGTTATGAGTCTAATGTCATCAGCTAAACTGGATACAAGGTCCAGTTTAGCTAACGCCTAAACAGAAAGGATCAAATCTCTGTTCCACTCACTTTTCGTAGATTGAACAGCAAAGGAGCAAACCCAATGCAATTAATTCACTCTGTAATTGTCTCCATCATTGGCTGACATAAAAGATTCAGAGAAGTTCTGGAAAAACTCAGAAACTGCTTTCTGCCAAACAGGAAACCAACATTCTCCTCACTGCAAACCCCTAAAATGTTCATTTTCCCCCTTGAAAACAGAAGATGGATGGGCTTTCTGGTTTTCATCCCAGCACCTGTTCACTCTGTTCACTAAGCTGCTTAATCATGTGCTTCTGCCAAAACAGTGACAGAACACATTTCCTCATGCTTTTTAATTGTTAAAACTGCTGAATGCTGAGTGAGATTTATCTGATGCAGTAATTTCAACTTGGGACATTCCCAAGTGTTCCTCTGAGTAATTTTAGGCAAAAATTGTCCTCCGGAAATAGGAAATAATTTCTATAAAGTCAATCAGTTCTTGGTGGGATGTGCTAAAAACTAGGAAGGTGAAATAGTAAGTAAGAGTTCTTTCATATCTGTGTGTGATTGGGATTTTATGCTTCACCCCCAATGTCCTCTCTGCTCTGTTCTGCTTTGCCCCAGTGACTCCCATTTAAGGGCTCTCCTGAGCTTCCAAGGAAACTCCTGTATCCAGTGGAAGGTCTGCTGGACAGAGAAATAAATGAAGCCATCCACTATGATCTACCTTAAGCATTTTAAAGGGAGTTTGTTGCCATAAGTTTCTTTCATTTAATATTTAAGCTGCTTTGCAATCTATGTTTCTTGGCTACCTCTTGCTGTTGAAATAAACAACAACCAACTTACAAGTAAGTGCCTTTAAGAACACAGAAACATATTGTCTCACAAATGCAGAGGCTGAAAAGTCCCAATCAGAGCAGTGGCTGCCAAGGAGAGTGCTTCCTCGCCCGGTAGCCCAGGAGTTCCTCTGTGTTTTGGGAATTCCTTGGCGTTCATACTCTTCTGTGTGTCTGTGTCTATTGTGAGCTATTCTATAAAACATTAGTCAGTAGGATTAGATTTAGGATATATCTTACTGCTGCCATTATTATTAACACAATAAAAACAAACACTGTTTCCAAATAGGTTCACACTCACTGATATGGAGGTTAGGGTTCAAAAAATAGTTTCTGGGGGCACAATTCAATCCATAATACTGTACAAATACCTACTGACCCTAATCAGCCCTTTAAAAAGCTTAAGACAGGTCAGTGTGGACTAATAGGCATGAGAACACATAGATGACATCATTTATTTTTCTGATGGAGCTTCCACTGGTTACAGCGTTTCTCTGAATGTACAGGGGAGCCCTTCAGCAAGAGCCTACGAAACACGACAGAGAAAACATCGAAGGTTGGAGGCAGTATTCTAATCATGGCAGGAGAGCACTTCCCTCCCAGAGCATAGAGTTCCAGCTGTATTTAAAGAGTGGAAATTAAACACACAGGTCAGCCCAGAGGCATTTAGCCAACCTGCTGGGCACAGATGTTCAGCCACTTTATGTGCCCGCAACCTAGCTGAGCCAAAACGTCTAAACACTCTCACTAAAATACCCCATTGCCTTGTTTGATTAGTGGTAATTCAGCAGGAAAACCTCCTTGGCCCCAGCACGTAAGACATAGGAGTGAAAAATCTCATCGTTTTGCATCGTCTCTCCTGCTATATGACAACAAAATGTTCACTGTCCTTTCCAGATGATCCTCCAATAAATTAATCATTATTTGTCTATCTGTTCAACCTCATTAAAATTCTGAAAGCTGTGTTCTGTCTCAATTTCAATAATACCATACAGACTGGGCAAGAGTTAGAGGCAATTTTAAGTGTTCTCTTACAAGGGGCAGTAAAGAAGAAATGTCACTGACTCACCAAGTCATTATCAAGTTTAAGCATATGTGACAGCTATAAATTCATTTTACACACACACACACACATGCACACACACATGTTGACAGGAATCTTGTATGAGCTATTCATGTTTTATTAGATGAAAAAAAATGCCATAAGATTAAAACACAATCCATAATTCTGTATAATGAGGATTGGAAACTTAAAAATAATCAACTGAGAAATAATGCATCACATCTGACTATTTCATAAAGGGGAAGATTCTCGGGAGTCTAATTTTAATGCCATATTCCCTTTCCTCGAATGGGTAAGGGCGATGGAGAATTAATGCTCTGCATTGTCCCCTAAGGCCACCAAGGGAAAGCTGTTGTTGAAGTTACTTTTTTTCATGGAGAGGAATTTGTCCTATTATTTCAAGAACAGCAGTCCACTAATTCTCAATGGCTTCACAGCAGGAATGAAGCGGTGCGTTCTGGGAAATCTGTTTAACAAAGCCCCTAAGAACTTTATTAGAAATGTTAACCACCTGCCTAAACAAACAGGCCAATTTATTTTGGCCTTCTTTATAATTTCCATAATGATAACTTTTTAAAAAGTCTTGGCACATACAACATAATGTTACATCTATAGGATATCATCCTGCTGACCTCTGGCTGGAGGAAGGAGAGTGGGTGGAGAGGAGGGGAAAGGAGACTGTTGGGAGGATGAGACATGTATGGTGCTGTCACCGGGCAGGGAGAGCTGTGGAAGCTGCAGAGAGGTGGGCATGTAAATTTATACGGGAATGTACATTTTCACTCAGTCATATTAAATAAAAAATAAAAAAAAGTCTTGGCACAGAAATAGTTTACTTATCCATCACTATAACTTGGGAAATTTTTCAAGAAAAAAGCATGCAATTTGTGAGAAAAGGAGTCTGGTTTTGCCCTCTTCGTTCTGACTCTCTGTCAATTGCCCTTCTGCCTCTTCCCTCACAGATACAGTCACAGGGATAGAAGAGAGCTTTGGGAAGAGATGGACTGTCAGTGATTCTCCCCCAGGACTCCAGGGCTACATTATACTTTACATATAAAAATGAATTGGTATTGAACTCAACCTTGAAAAGACAGTGTGAAGTTTAGAAACAGTGAGTCTATTTGTGAGGAAATAAGGAAAGGTAGAAAGAGGCCTGAACGAGCAGCTGAATGTCTGGTTGTTTCCCTGATTAGGGCTCTTACCCTGGCCACAGCATTTCATCTAGCTGAGGCTCATATTCTTTATTAGGAAAACCCAGATACTAGTCTGGTTCATTTTCACCTTCAAGTTGTTAGGTCTATGCAGTTATATGAGCAAATTCTTACAGGTCAGCTTCTGATTGATGTAGCTTGATTTCATTAACATATATTAAGTTATAAATAAGAGGAAGCGGTAAATTATATCATTTATAAGTAAAAAGGAAAAGAAAAGAAAAAGAAGATCCTCTCTCTACTCTTGGAGAGAAAATGATACTGACCTACCATTATGGTATTGAACTTGAGCACATGATTTTGTTTAGCCAGTGAAATATTAGCAGAGACATTACTTAGCCCTTCCATGTAGAACCTTTCTAAGCTTTGTAAACAAGAAGCTTACCATGTTGCTTTTTCATCTGCTAACACAACATCCACTTTCTAGATGGAGGATATTCCCTCAGCCTGGGGCGCAAGTGAAGGTGACATACAGTGAAGTCACATTTAACGTGCAATGGGCATATGATGAGAACAAGAAATAATCCTTTGTCATTTTAAGCTACTGATTGTCAGTTACCTAACATAAGCCAACTAAAATACAGGCGTATGTTTCTCTAAGTATTCTGCTACATTTTCTACTTGTCTCAGATTAATGGATATATTACTTTCTTAATAAATGTGTTACTAACATGTCAGAGGTAAGCATGAGTGCTATTATATTTCAATTAATATCTACATCTCACCCCCAAACCTGATGCCATCAAGTTGACTGCACCCTAGAAAAACTCTATAGGACAGAGTAGAACTATACCATTGGACTTGAACCGCCAACTTTTTGGTTAGCAGCTGTAACATCTAACCACTCTACCATCAGGACTTCTATTACTATAATCACAGATGCTATAAATATTGCTATCTATAGTACCTGCATTTTCTTTTGTTTGTTTAAATTTATCTCTGTTTTTCCATCCATGTTGTGGGGTTTGACCCACTTATCCTTGTCTTGTGGCTTCTTGTGGGGTTTGGCCCCTGGGCAGCACTAGTAAAGAGAAGAAAGAGGTCAGGTAGGTATCTCGTCTCACCACATCCCTCCCACTGTTTCTGACAGTGGCAACATTCCACAGAACTAGCGCCCTTGGATTGCTGCTTCTGTTGCGGGGCAGGGAGTACTCTCTTGACTCTGGTGACCCAGCTCCTTATCCTGTCTGTTCAGGCCTATGGAGAGTAAATGGCATCCTGTTGTTGCCGGACCTTGGAGCCTTCAACACCCCTCATTGACATCCTTAGCCCCGCCCATACCTCTTTAGTAGCATCTTTGCTGGTTGTTAGGAGAATATAAGTGTTTAATGCCCTTGCCTGCAAACAGGAATGTCTGAAATTCAAGTTCACCTAGAGATACCTTGGAAGAAAGACCTGGCAGTCTACTTCCAAATATCCAGGCACCGAAAGTCCCATGTAGCACAGTTCTCTGGTGTACCTGGGGTCACCACAAATTGGCATAAACAACTGTTCTGGTTACTAATTCCCTTCAGTTTGACTGCTGAGCTTTTGATTTACCTTCTTTGGTGTACTCAGTGGTATCTACCCTCTCTACCTCCTCATGACAGTTCTTCCAGATGAATAACACATTAATTTTTGTCTTATTTTAAAATGAAATTAATTTGAATTGATAATTACAATCATATTACAAAGAAATCAATGAAATACAATTTTAAACTTTTTAATATATGTATTCAGATATATGAAGCCATTGTGACATAGTAGTTAACCAAAGGTTTACTGTTATCCAAAGATTTAGCAGTTCAAATCTACCAACATCATCGTGGAAACTCTATAAAAATAGTTCTAATCCATTCTATAGAATCTCCTTGAGTTGGACTGGACAACAACTGTTTTGGATATGTCAAGGTATATAGTACTAGTATATGTTTTTCCTTCTGTTCAAGTATGTATGTTGTTTCCCAACAAAATCCCTGCCCAATTCTCAGTTGTCCAGTGTTTTAAATACTTTTATATGTTTTATTGATGTTGAGCGTAGGTTTGCATCAAATTTTATTTTCTCTCTTATAATTTGTGACATAGAGGCACAATATTTTATTATTTTAATATTTTATTTAGAAAAGTCACTTTCAGAGGGCAGGGCCAACACGACAGACTAGACACACGTCTCTTCGATTCCCCCTGAGAACTGAGGCCTGGAATGATAAGGGAACGAAGCAGCACGGACAT
Source organism: Heterohyrax brucei (assembly GCA_028571685.1). NCBI lineage: Eukaryota > Metazoa > Chordata > Mammalia > Hyracoidea > Procaviidae > Heterohyrax > Heterohyrax brucei. The sequence goes on along the minus strand of CM053162.1, from coordinate 61,979,079 downwards.
CCGCGGAGACCAAAGATCTGGCAGAGGGTTGTCTGATTTAACTGGGCACCAGTAAAAGGGGAAACTGCCTCTCTCTAAATTGAGGCAGTGGCATGCTGAGTCCTGCTTCTGCTGACTCACCATTTGGGAGGACTGCAGGTTCTGACACCTCCTTTGCTATCCAAGAGGCAGGGACTTATTCCAGAACAGATCTGTTTATTCTTTTAGCAGTCCATGGTACCTTTAATATTCTTCTTCAGTACCACAATTCAACATTACAGAATCATGCAAGCCCCCACAGTGTGACAAACTGACAAACAAGTGAGTGCTATAATCTGTAAGACACAGAAAAACTTCTGCAACAAAAAGACAAATAATCCAACTAAAAGTGGGCAAAGGATACAAACAAATGCTTCACCAAAGAGTTCAGTGAGGTAGCTATCAGATACACAAGAAAATTCACTTATCATTAGCCATCAGACAAATGTAAATTATAACTAAAATGAGATACCATCTAACCCCAATAAAGCTAGCATTAATCCAAGAACACAAAGTAATAAATACTGAAGAGGCTGCGGAGAGACTGAAACACTTCTACACCACTGGTGGGAATGTTAAATGGTACAGCCACTTTGGAAATCAATTTGGTGCTTTCTTAAAAGGCTAGAGATAGAAATACCATACCATCCAGCAGTCCCACCTGTTGGAACAGATCCTAGAGAAATAAGAGCTTCCACACAAATAGATTCATGCACACCAGTGTTCATCACAGCACTGCTCACAATAGCAAAATAACTTTAGTACCCCTCAAGGGAAGAGTGGATAAACAAGTTATGGTATAGTCATACAATGGAGTATTACACAATGATAAAGAACAATGATGAATTTGGGAAGCATCTTATGAAATGGAAGAATCCAGAAGGCCTTACACTGAGCAAAATTAGTCAATTGAAAAAGGACAAATTCTGCATGACACTACTATTATAAGGACTCAAGAAATGGTTTAAACACAGAAGAAAACATTCTCAGATGGTTATGAAGGGGTTTGGGAGGATTAGGGTTAGACAATTAGACAGCTGACAAGAATGATTTTAGATGAAGAGAGATACAACATACAGCAGAAGTCAGCACAAATGGACTAAACCCAGGGCTTTGGGTATTGCAAATAAAATAAACACTTCCAGGGACACAGTACCAGGATCAGGGGTCTGCGGACTATCACTTCACGGACCATCTTGGTTAATTGGTGTGACAAAGTTTTTTTTAAGCAAATGTTCTGCATCCCTCTTTGGTGAGTGATATCTGAGGTCTCGAAAGCTAGCAAGCAACCATCTAAGAAGCATTAATTTGTCTCTAGTTACTGGAAGCAGAGGAGAGAGAACAGCAGGGTGAACGCAAAAACCCAAGAGACAGAAAGAGCCACTTGTAATTGTGACTACCTCAACATGAGACGAGAAGCACCAGATGACACCTGGGCACTAACAAAGACTGTCCAACAGAGAGGCTGATGGAGCACAAGTAATGTGGGATGTAGAAGCTGAACTCTAGTGAAAAGACCAGACTTCATGGTCTAACAGACTGGAAGGGCTCCAGAAAACACAGCCCGCAGACTCATTGTTAACCCAGAACTCAAGCCATTCTGGAAACCAATTTTTCAGGCAAAGATTGAATTCAAACACACAACATAAAATCAAACTGGTGAAGAGGGTGCTTTTTGACTTGGGCGTATACAGGAGACTAACTGGGCAATTCCTGTTTGGAGGCAAGAGGGAACAGGAGCCGGTGTAATGGCGTGAGAAATATGGACTGGAGGAAGGAGCGTGCTGTCACTGGGACAACAGAGTAACTAGGGTCACATGGCAAAGTGTCTGTAAGTCTTGCTATGAGAAATGAACTGTAACTGTACACTTTCACTTAAAATGCAATGAAAAAAATAACCATTTATAATAAAAAATAAAAGTCTGAGTTAACTACAGTGATTCATAGTAACGAAAGCACCCACTACTTTTTAACACTCATGGAAACATTGCACGGTTTGGAAGAATTTAAATTAAAACCAAAACCAAACCTGCTACCACAGAGTTGTTTCTGACTTATAGCAACACCGTAGGCCAGGGTAGAACTGCTTCATAGCCTTCCTGTTTGCAATTAAAATCCAACAGGCACTCCTTGGCAACTCTATGGAACAGTTCTACTCTGTCCTATAAAGGGTCACGGTGAGTTGGTTTTTTTTTTTTTTTTGGTTTAGTGTGGGAATCAGTCTTTATTTCTTAACAACGGATCCTATTTGCCGTTACTGAACCTCCAAAGTAACTGTTGCAATGAGAGGGAGTTTATCAAGATGAATCTTTGAGAGCCATTCTTGTCTCATTTTGTTCCCATAGATATTAAACTTCAGTGTTGTCTGAAATCTGTCTTTATGGCAATGTTTTTTCACACAAAGTTTAAACTTTTCAATATCACAAATCAGACAAACAGGAAATAGATTCGACTGATAAACTGAATACATATCAAATATAAATTTGCATGAAAGTCAGAAATAATTCCCACCTCATATATCATTGACAATCCTGATGAAAGGATTTCAGTACAGCACCCAGAAATCTTTCAAGAGAAAAGCCAAAAGATTCGACTTTGTATTTATGAAGGGAATGGAAGTACAGGCCCCTAAGAGTTTGGTTCAGCAAGCATTGACATCTGGTAAAGTAATCTGACACGATAGTCATCGCCCTGGCTGCATTTCTGTCACCAGAGGGATGGCTGAATGGCATGCAAGCATGTCTTCTAGTGTCAAAGAGGAGAGCTGATTCTCAAAACTCTGATTTCAAAACGGAGTTGCGGGGGGGGCGGAGTCAAGCTGGCGGACTAAGCGCACGTCTCCTTATATCCCTCTGGAAACCAAGGCCTGAACTGACAATCAAACAGAGCCTTCTGATCACCTAATCAGCCTCAGGACACGGCACAGGGCTGTTAATTGGGACTTCATACCACTCAGCGAAAAACCTCCTCTCTGTGGCTGACTCCCGCTCCCGGCTAGCCCCAGCTCTCACGGACGGAAGGTAAACGCACCATTGTGACTTTTTTGTCCTCTGTCTCGGCTGGCGGGCGGAGCTGGGCCTTGCCCGGCGGCTGGACTCAGACGCGCTGCTGAGGGGATAGGCAGGCGAAATTCCCGTATTCTGAGAGCCAGGCTCGGGACTCTGTTAATCTAGACACTTTGAGCCTTTCGTTTTGTAGCTGCCTCAGTGGGGTTTGTGCAGAGCTCCGCGGTCAGGGTGCGGGACGCCATGTTGGTACCGAGATTTTAGTGGGACCTCGTTCTTAGCCTGGGAGCCAGCGCCTGCAAACGGGACAGCGTTTCTCTGTCAGAAAAGTAGTGATTTTGCATAGTGCTGCCTACGTTGGGGGCCCTGCAACAGAAACAGAGGAATCGCTGCCTCTCGGCACCTTTAGCCCCTCTGTCTGCTGCCTGTGTGGAGGACGCCATCTTGGGTACGGTGGCCACAGCTGGACCTAATTCTTAGCTTGGGAGCCAGACCCTGCCCACAGGAGAGCGCTTTTCTATCACAAAACCAGTACTCGACACAGTGTTGGCTAAGGCTAGGCCCGGTCAGCAGAGGCCAACAGGGTAGAAACATTGCTGTATTCTGAACTAGTTTGTATCATCTGGGGTTGGATATAGTAGCACTTACTTGGCCAATTGAGAAGAGGGTCCTCTACACCTGAAAACCTAACTGATTTGTGAAGTGGTCAGATATTTTTTGTTTTACATTTTAAGACAGCCTAGAGAAACATCTGCAGTCCATCCTCACAGTACCTCTTCCAGCCTCCATATACTAACATGGGACCCAAAAAGCAACAGACAATTGTGGCATACAAGCAATCACTCATGGCTTCAGTAGGCTCCCAAACAAAGCAACCAAGCAGTTTTCCAGATGAAGAAACTTTTATGAAAGCATCAGGAAGTGAATACAAATTGATTATATACAGAGCCCTTGTAGACCTTATACAAAATGCAGCAGAACAAAATGAAAAATTAAGCAAGTTGTTCCATCTCATGGAACACCAGTACTCTGAAATCCAACAGATCAAGAAGAAAATCAAAGACATAGAAACTTCCATGCAAAGCCAAGAAAACAGAATGGAACAAATGGAAAAAAGAATGTCTGACTTGGAAGACAGAGGTACTGATGCCAGTGTCTACGAGCAGAAATCAGAAAAAGAAACAAGAAAAATGAAGAAACATTAAGAAGCATGTGGGACTCCATTAAGAGGAACAACCTTCGATTAATTGGAGTCCCTGAACAGGGTGAGACATCTGAGAACACAGAGAGTAGTGTTGCTGAGCTGCTGAAAGAAAACTTCCCAGAAATCATGAAGGAAGAGAATATAAACATCTCAGATGCGTATCGTACGCCACCCAATATAGATCTCAAAAGAAAGACTCCAAGACATATTATAATCAAGCTTAACAAAATGAAAAACAAGCAGCAATTCTTAAAGTCAGCAAGACTCAAGGCCAAGCTAACATTCAGGGGGAAACCCTGTAGGCTCTCGTCAGATTTCTCAGCAGAAACCATGCTGGCACGGAGACAGTGGCACGACACATTCAAAGTCTTGAAGGAGAAGAACTTCCAACCAAGAATTATACATCCTGCAAAACTATCTTTCAAATACGAAAATGAAATTAAGACATTCCCAGAAAAACAGAAACTCAGAGACTTTGTAAAAACTAAACCCAAACTACAAGAAATACTGAAAGAAGTTCTTGGCTTTGGCTTAGAAGAACAAAACCACTAACTTTATATATTAGAACAACACACTACTGAATACTCTACTCATTTAGGGAAGGCTCCAAAGTAAATCACAGCTTTGATATGGAAAGAAGCAATCCAGTAATCATCATGAAAACTATGATGTCATCATAATAAAAAGAGGGATGTACTACAGTTGTTATAGTCCTTCCAGATGGAGAGGAAGATGACAAGACTAGTAGTAATTAAAATTGGGTTTATGAATAGTTTATTAAGGGGGTTCATAGAGGCAGCTGTAAAGCACAACAAAGATGTATAATACCATTTCAAGAAATCTAACACACAAGTCTCAACAACTATAAAACCAGCTCTGAAAAAGGTGAAAAGTCAAAAAAGAGTGTCCCAGAACAGACTAATAAGATCAACAGAGAAAACATCAACATAAAAATAAACATATCACAATGGCAGCAGTGAACACATACCTATCAATAATTACATTGAGTCTGAATGGACTGAATGCTCCAGTAAAGAGACACCGAATGTCATCTTGGATCAAAAGACACGACCCATCCATATGTTGTCTACAAGAAACTCACTTGAGACCTAAACACAGGAACAAACTGAAAATTAAAGGATGGAAGAATATATATCAAGCTAACAATGAACAAAGAAGAGCAGGGGTGGCAATTCTAATCTCAGACAAAATCAATTTTAATGTCAAATCCACCGTCATGGACAAAGATGGACACTATTTATTGCTGAAAGGTTCAGTACACAAGCAAGACTTAACTGTAGTAAATATTTACGCACCTAGTGTCAGAGCACCTAAATATGTCAGAGAAACACTGACTATGCTCAAAAGAGAGTTAGATGACTCCACAATAATAGTGGGAGACTTTAACAGTCCACTCTCATTACTAGACACATCATCTAGAGAAAAGCTCAGTAAAGATACAGAAGACCTCATTGACACAATTAACCATTGATATATACCACAATTAATCATTGATATATACAGAACTTTCCACCCATCAGCATACAACTACACCTTCTTCTCCAGTGCACATGGAACATTCTCCAGAATTGACCACGTGACAGGCCATAATGCAATGCTCAACAAAATCCATACCATTGAATTACTGCAAAGCATCTCCTCAGATAATAATGCCATCAAAGTTGAAATCAATAGCAGAAAAAAATATAGATAGAAAGTGGAACTCTTGGAAACTTAACAACATCTTGCTCAAAAAAACATGAGTTATAGAGGAAATCATGGATGAATTATAGAAATTCATGGATTCCAATGAGAACAAAAACACTTCCTACCAGAACCTATGGGATACAGCCCAGAGCAGTGCTCTCCGTAAATGCACACATCTGGAAGGAAGAAAGAAACCAAATCAAGGAACTAACTCTACAGCTTGAACAAGTAGAACGAGAACAACAGAGGAACCCCTCGTGTACTGGAAGAAATGAGATCATAAAGATTAGAGCAGAGCTAAATGAATTAGAGAATAGAAAAACAATTGAAAAATTTGAAAAGACCAAAAGCTGGTTTTTTGAAAAGATCAACAAAATTGATAAACCGCTGGCTAAACTTACTAAAGAAAAGCAGGAAAGGAAACAAATAACGCAAATTAGAAATGAGAGGGGAGTGGTCACCACAGATGCAACAAAATCAAAAACATCATAACAGAATACTATGAAAGACTGTACTCTAACAAATTTGAAAACCTAGGGGAAATGGACAAATTCATTGACTCATACAGCCTACCCAAATTATCACAACGTGAAGCAGAATAACTTAATAAACCCATCACAAAGGAAGAGATTGAAAAGGTCATCAAAACAGTGCCAACCAAAAAAAGTCCAGGCCCAGATGGCTTCACGGCAGAATTCTACCAAGCATTTACAGAAGAGTTATCCCCAATACTACTGAGACTATTTCACAGTATAGAAAGGGATGGAGTACTCCCAAACTCATTCTATGAACCCAGCATAACCCTGATACCTAAGCCAGGGAAAGATCCAACAAAGACAGAGAACTACAGACCTATATCAATCATGAACCTAGATGAAAAAATCTTCAACAAAATTCTTGCCAACAGAATACAACAACATATCAGGAAAATAATCCATCATGACCAAGTGGAATTTATACCAGTGATGCAAGGCTGGTTCAACATCAGGAAAACAATTAATGTGATTAACCACATAAATAACACAAAAGACAAGGATCACCTGATTTTGTCCATTGATGCCGAAAAGGCATTTGATAACGTCCAACACCCATTCATGCTAAAGACTCTTAGCAAAATGGGCATAGATGGCAAATTCCTCAACACAATAAGGGCCATTTATAGAAAGCCAATTGCCCACGTCATCCTGAATGGAGAGAGGCTGAAAGACTTTCCCTTGAGATCAGGAACTAGACAAGGATGCCCACTCTCACCTCTTCTATTAAACATTGTGCTAGAATTTCTAGCAAGAGCAATTAGACAAAACGAAGAAATAAAGAGCATCTGCACTGGCAAAGAGGAAGTTAAAATCTCCCTGTTTGCAGATGATATGATTGTATATGCAGAGAACCCCAAGGAATCTATAAGTAAGCTACTCAAACTGATAGAAGAGTTCAGCAAAGTCTCAGGATACAAGATAAACGTGAGTAAAGCAGTAGGATTCCTTTATACCAACAACAAGACTGTTAAGAAGGAAACTATCAAACTAATACAATTTATGATAGCACCTAAGAAGATAAAATACCTAGGAATTAATCTAACCAGAGAAACAACAGACCTTTACAAAGAGAACTACAAGCCCTTACTACAAGAAACTAAGAGAGACTTAGATAAATGGAAAAACCTACCCTGCTCATGGATAGGAAGACTTAACATTGTGAAAATGTCTATTTTACCCAAAGCAATTTATTTATACAATGCAATCCCAATGCAAGTTCCAGCATCATTTTTTAATGAGATGGAGAAACAAATCACCAATTTTGTTCAGAAAGGGAAGAAGCCCCAGATAAGTAAGGTACTACTAAAGAAGAAGAACCCACTAGGAGGCCTCTCATTACCCGACCTTAGAACATGCTACACTGCCACAGTGGTCAAAACAGCCTCGTACTGGCACAAGAACAGACAGGTGGATCAATGGAATAGAATTGAGACCCCAGACATGACACCATCTGCCTATGATCAGTTGATATTCGACAAAGGCCCTAAGACATTAAACTGGGGTAAAAACAGTATCTTCAACAAATGGTGCTGGCAAAATTGGTTATCCATTCACAATAAACTGAATCAAGATCCATATCTTACACCTTATACAAAAACCAAATCCAACTGGATAAAAGACCTAAATATCAAACCTGAAACGATAAAGCTCATCCAAGAAAAGGTAGGAACAACAATGGAAGTTTTAATACACAATGAGGACAGACTCCAAAATCTGTCAAAGGAACCTCAATCAACAGAAGAGAAAATAGATAAATGGGAACTATTAAGAATCAAACACTTTTGCTCATCCAAAGACTTTATTAATAGAATTAAAAGAACACCCACAGAATGGGAAAAAATATTTGGCAACTCTATGTCAGACCGACACCTGATCTCCATAATCTATAAGATACTACAAAATATCAATAAGAAGAAGATTAACCATCCAATTAAGCCATGGGCAAAGGAGATGGACAGACACTTCACTAAAGAGAAGATCCAGGCAGCCATAGAACACATGCGGACATGTTCACGATCTTTAGTTATTAAAGAAATTCAAATCAAGACAACAATGAGATACCATCTCACCCCAACAAGATTGGCCATGATCCAGAAAACACAAAACAACAAATGCTGGAGAGGCTGTGGAGAAAGTGGAACCCTCCTACACTGTTGGTGGGGTTGCAAAATGGTCCAGCCTCTTTGGAAGGCAATCTGGCGCTTCCTTAAAAAAATGGATATTGATATACCATTTGACCTAGTAATTCCACTACTTGGAATATATCCTACAGAATCAAGGCCTTTCACACCAACGGACACATGCACCAGGATGTTTATTGCAGTACAGTCCACGACAGCAAAAAGATGGAATCAACCCAGATGCCCAACAATAGAAGAATGGATAGGTAAAGTATGGTACATATACTCAGTGAAGTACTACGCAATGATAAAGAATAACGATGATTCCAGGAAACATCTCCAAACCTGGTTTCAACTGGAAGACATTATGTTGAGTGAAACTAGTCAGTGACAAAGGGACAAATACTGTATGAGACCTCTACGATAAGATCTCAAAAACAGACTTGTGTATAGAAGAAAAGACTCTTTGACAGCTGCAAGGGAGGGGAGGGAGGGAGGGCAAGGGGGGGTTTAGTTTAGATAGATACTAGAAATCTAGTTGGGAGAAAGCGGTGACAGCACACATTAGAAACAAGAACAACATTAAGTGGACTTCAGCATAACTTGAGTACTCCTTCCATCTTAACTCAATACTGCAAGGATAGAGTAGCTGGGACGGGGGGCGGGGGACCATGCTCTTAGGCAAATTCCAGGTCAATTGGCACAACTAGCATTTTGCTAAGAGAGCTCTCTGCACCCCACATTGGTGAGTGGCGTCTGGGATCTTAAAAGCTGCCAAGCTGCCATCCGAGGACACAGCAAATGGTCCCAACTGAGCAGGAACGGATGCTCACTGAGGACCAAAATGACATGCAGTAAAGACAACCAAGAAGACCGAGAGACCCACATCAGTGGGTGCCTACATCGACTTGGGACTGGAAGAACCGGATGGTGCCCAGCCACCTCCAGTGATAGCCATGATGGAGCTCACAGAGAGGAGTCTCACTGGCAACACAAGAGTAAAAAGGGGTGCATCATGGAATCTCCACTAAAAGACCTCAACTGATGATCCAGCGGTTTTGGGGTTCCTCTGAGAGCATGGCCTCCGGCCCTGATGCTGCCCTTTCCCATAAGTTATGACAAAGGTCCCCTCTTTGGACAGGAATGGATTGGACTTGGCAATGCAGAGTGACCATATATTGGAAGCACTTTATCGTTCTATACATCTATAGGGTATCATCTTGCTGACCTCTGGCTGGAGGAAGGGGAGTTAATGGAGAGGAGGGGAAAGAGGCTGTTGGGCGGATGAGACATGTATGGAGCAGAGAGGAATAGTGTGCAGTCACCGGACAGGGAGAGCAGTGGAAGCTGCATATAGGTGGGCATGTAAATTTATATGTGAATGTACATTTTCACTCAGTCATGTTAAATAAAAATTAAAAAATAAAAAAAAATTTTCAAAAAATGGAGTTGCAGGTGCTTGCCAATGTCTGAGCACTTAGCTCTGACTATTTTGCTTTCTTCCTTCTCAGTTGATGCTATTAAGGCTGGAAAGTCAGTTGTTGATTAAAGTGAATCACGTTTTTTAGTTAACTTTGCTTACGTGATCAGAAGCAAGTTTAATCATCTAGCCAAGCATAGTTTTGATGGTTGGCAGGAGTGGATTCTGTCCATGCATGCATCCTTTCTTTTAAAAATGAGGACAAAGTGATCATACCTGAAGTATTGTTATAATGCATATAATGACTATTCCCTCATCTGGGGGAAACAATTAGTCTGAGTACGCATTTTAGTTTGGGTTTCAAGTATGTTCTCTCTGTTTCTGTATTCCCAGTGAAATAAAGTGACTAAAGAGAAATGAGTTGTGTACGTGCATTGCTGGTGCCAACATATACAGAAATAATCTCTCTTACCCAGTTTGATTGCCAAGGAGCCGTAAGGACCACAAACCCACACGCAATCCACTCAGGCCTGTTTTTTTTCAAGGCCAAGTTAATTAATGCAAGCAACAACAGAATCTGTGAATTCAAAAAGCTTCATTTGAAATCAGAGCTGGTAGCACAGGAAAGCCCTCCAAGACATTTTCCATTAGTAACAGAACCTGTAAGAGAGACGTGAGAGGTAGATTAGGGAATGATGTGAATGAGGTCTAATTTGGAGGGAAGAGTAGTATGGATAGCCCTGAGCAGTGCAGTTTCAGTAGTTATCTATGGGTATTAATCCATTGCACTGCTGTTGAGTTGATTCTGACTCACAATGACCCAGCAGGTCAGAGGAGAACTGCCCCATAGAGTTTCCAAGGAGCATCTGGCAGATTTGAACTGCTGACATTTTGATTAGCAGACCTAGCACTTAACCACTATGCCACCAGGGTTTCTTGGGTGTTAATAATCCTTTTATAAACCACTAGCATTTGAAATATAAGAAATGAGCATTCTAAGTACAGAGATCGATAAACTATTGAAGAAAAATTTCTTATAAAGGAAATAGGTTTCTTCCTCTACCTTACACATAGAATATTGATTTCCAGTGTAGAAGCAAATCCAAAGTAAGCTTCTGGTCCGAGAAGTGAGTAAAGGAGAGTCACAGACCATTGAAGAGTTACAGCCTTAGCCACAACATAAAGTGAGCAATCCCACATATGGAAAGGAGGTAAACATCCACCCACAGGTATGCCAAACCATGAGAAGTTCTGGGACAGCTGGAAACAAGACAGGCCAGCAGTCCCACAAGTGGAATCCGGCGAGGGTCGGGAAAACGAAGTAAATATGCATCCATTACTTCAGATAGCCTGGTGAAGAGAATCAGAGAACTTCATAGATACAAAACTAACTTAATTCACAAGCCTGGCTGCTCAAACATAGGCAGTCTTCCAAATCTCATTCACTGTAGGAACAAGTTATATACCTAGTTAAAATATTCTATTTTCCTCTAAATTTAAAAACAAGAAAAACCATTGTGCCATCTTTTTATATTTTAGAACCAATAGGTTTCAACCAGTTTAATAGAATGACAAGCCAAGCGACGAAAACTCATTGCCAAGCAGAAATTGCTTGGACAGCCCAATGACTACCTGCTTGTATTCCAGGACAGACTAAGCACGTAGACCTGGAAAGGCTGTGACCATCAGTTGTCAAGCCCATTTCCTAATATTTCCAAGGTAATGTTACAGGTGATGTCTATGCCTCATTTCTCTTGTCCTACCATCTGACTTTTGAGACACCAAATGATATTACTGACTCTCAATTTGTTCATTGTGCTTAATGACCTTAAAACTTGAAATTAGGAGTCAATGCCCCTGCCTCCCTGCTTTCTATGGAAGTCAGATTCAGAAAGCGGTCTGATTTAATGTTATCTCGCACCCTTGTTGGCCAAGAATCTCTAGTTAACAGCCAAACTTTGGGCATGCGCAGCTGTTGTTGATTACAGTACAGAACCTTCGTTAGAAGCCATGCTAGGGACAACAGCATTTCCAAGCAGCCTTGATTTCAAACCTCTCTCCAGGCACTAAGTGCAAACCTGCCAACAGCAATCTTGTTATTTTGACCAGGAGACTAGGCTGTTGTAAATACCACTGAATATATCTTTGTCTTAAAATAGGCTTTTATTTTCTTGTTGTGTGACTGGTGAACAGCTGGTAGACAGATTTGTTTCAGGCATTGATAATAAATCAATTCTCCGTTTTAAAACTACTTAAGCACTCTATTTAAACCCTTTGTTCAGGAAAAGTCATCAAAACTTTAGGAAACTCTTCTGGCTTCACCTAATATGTTGGTGTATCAGAAGTCCACGAAAATAAGTATATTTGTGTTTTCTATTATTGAAGTTACTTGTCTTTTTTTATTTGACATGAATGAGTGGAAATTTGTACTGATCTCTTAGGTAAAATTTCAATTCTTGATTTGGGAATTGACTTCATGGGAGTAATCAATATCTCCTTTCTGTACTGCTGGTATTTGATATAGAATAAGAATGACTAGAAGGAGATATGACAGTGAAAATGATAAGTTCTCATTATAACTAAATTGAGGAAATAGGCAAGGTAATTTAGATTGTTTTGCAGGCAAATGTTCATAATTAGTCTGGATGATAGCTAGAAGTACATGAAATTGTAACATTTGAACATTTTGACTTTCAAAAACAGTAGTTTTATATGGTTTAGCATAACAGATCTCTGACTTCATTTTGCTAAAGAAAAACTATGGGCTAGAGAAGTTTCATAACATGCTCTAAAGAGTACAAAGCCTGAAATAGGCAAAGACAGTGTTTAGCACAATTTTCCGGAGTTCAAACTCCACTAACTTGAGGGTTTTCTGATTTGAGGTTCAGATTTGACTGCAAGGTTTCCAGACTGTAGAACGATGGGTATCTCTTACAAATACAGGCTTTCTAGCCCTGGCCTTGTAATTTGGCCAGAAAGAGGATGGGTTTGGCCATGGTCTGCACTGTGATTTCCCTGCTGTACTCACCTTACAGGGATTGGCCAGTTTACTTGTCAGAAAGGTGGTATGTAAAATCACCCAATAGGATGGAGCAACTTGTGGACCACTAAGGGGGTTGGTCAGTTTGTGATTTCCTCAGAGGTCCATGCCATAAAATTGACAAGGTGATGCCTTTCATGTACAAGCAACTAACTACTGAGGTTTAGAGAAAGGAATGAGGAAACCTGCAGACCAAGACTAGACTGGAGTGGAACAGTTTAGACTCTGGGTTCCTATGTGGGGAGCCTTCTAAAAGAGCTTTAATATGGTCCAAAGGCTATAACACTGAAGACAGTAAAGACCCTGGAAGGGGTCTCCTAGTAAAGCTAGTGGCCTAGAGGCCCAGGTGAGGCCTACTGGCACAGAGTAGCTGAGAGGGTCTTCATGGCTAAGCAGACTGCTACATTTTCCGAGCACCCAGAAAATGTTGGGGGTCATAAGAGGAAAATAAGTAACTAACAAGGCTTGGGGTCAGTAGCAAGCTTTATTTAATCAAGCCATACTTTTACAATTAAGCAGGAGGAAGGGAGGTGCTAGCACCAGGACATAAAGCACTCTTAGTTACTTAAGAACCTTACCCCTGTATTTACAGTAGCTTGGAACTCTCATTTACGTTATGAAAGACTCCCACAGGTTCCACAGTCCCACAAGGAATGAAATGGCCAAGTCCTAGTGCTAGTGTGTCAACACACTCACTTCCCTAAAATTGGAGATCTCTCTGAGGACTTCAAGGATTGGCTGTGCTCTCACCCTTCTGACCTCAGGAGAACTGGAAGTAGAATTTCCTGATGAGGGGACATCTGAAAGTAGAATTTACTAACGACAGGATTTTTCCAAGTTGAAGCAGGCAGGAACATCACAGGAGGCTTAGATACCAGCAGAAGACTGCCACAGTCACTGGAAGCAGGCTGTTTAGACAGCAAGAGAATAATAAGGCTTCTTAGGAGTAGATTTGCCAGCAGGGACAGCACAGGAGGCTTAGTCAGCAACAGGAAAATAGTCTCAGACACTAGAACCGATCTTTGATGGCAAGTGGATGAGGTGAGGTCCCAGGATCAGGCCACGCTAGCAGACCCAGAGGATCAGGAGGGCCCCAGGCCTACTGAAGATGAGGCAAAAAAGGTCACAGCAGCAGACCGTGGACACAGACCCCAGGAGGGAGCTACTGTACAACCAAATCAAGAATGCTAGTTTTCTAACACAAGTGGTTCGCTTGATTCTGGTTGTTATCGGTCAGTCCGTTAAGTCTTATCTTCTGATACCCCAAGTTGCTCACTTCTTTCTGATTGGTTTTTGCCTTTATCATCTCTCTGACCATCTGTGGCCATGTCTGTCTGGCAGTTTCCAGCAGTTGTTTTTCTCATTTTCATTTCTTTACCATGACCTTGTATTTTCTCACCATCTTACTTAGCTCAAATACAGCCATTTCCTGTTTTAATAGTTTAGCCAATTCATAGTTTAGCCAATGTTCATGACAAGATTTCACTTTACTATATGTTCTATTTTAATATATATGTATACAAACATGCGTATATACATATGAGTCGGATCCGACTCGACGGCACTTGGCTATGTATACATACATACACATATGTATACTAATTTCTCTACGCTAGCTAGGAACTGGGCCCATTAGCAGCACAGAGGCTGATAATGGGGGGTCACATGCTGGGACGCCTGACGGCAGAGATGCCTGATGAAAGAAAGCAACAAAGAGAACTGGACAGGCTGCTGCAATGGCCATGAGCTGAGCCAGTAAACTTGGAGAGAGCTGACAACAGAGAAGGCTGATGGCAGAGAGGCCTTACTGTAGTAGGAGATGCTGACGGACTGTTGATGGAAACTTCTAACAGCAGAAGGCAACTGAGAGGGCTGAGCAGGCTGCGACACGGGCCATGAGCTGACCAGCTAGCAGAGAAGCAGTAAGTGCGTTGCTGGTGCTAAGATGGTAAAGAATTTGGCAAGTGGAGGTATATGTGAGGCCCACCTCGTAGCAACCAGCTTTGTGCTTGTCTGGAGTTTCATCCCTCACAGAGTGGAGGCAATTTCTTATGCTGCATTACAAAGACCCTCAAAGCTGCCATCATTTCTTCAACTAATTCGGTCTCAATGAATTGCCCAGAGGAAGTAGGCATCTTGAGTGATGGCCCAGTTCTTTTTTGTAACTATAAGCACTCAGGCAACTTCAGCTTTGATTCCAGTAGAAAGCAAACTGTTGAGTAACAGAAGAATGAAACTTTTCGTGCCAGGCAGAAAGGTCTCTCAGGGTGTATGACATTTCAAGTCAGGTTTCAAGAAGTGGATGAGATTTGGAATGCGGGAAAGGAAAAGGCATTCTAAGCTCACCTGGCCCTGTGAAGGTTAGTGTTATTTGATCTAAATTAGGTGACTCCATGCAGGTCTTTGGTCTTCCATGTTTTCTTTTTTTTCTCCTTTCCTGACAGTGCCATATTCAGGCCAACTCTTCAGGCTTTCATTTAAAGTATTAGTGCATGGTTATGGTTAAGTGTGACCCAAACTGTCAAATGAAAAACTACACAACCAATTAATTAGTTGTCATCAAGTCAGTTTCAATTCATGACTACTGCATGTGTATTAGAGTAGACTCACAAGGTTTTCAAAGGCTGAGTTTTCACAAGTAATCCTTTCTTCTGAGGCATCTCTGGGTGGATTCAAACTTCCAACCTTTTAGTAGCAGCCATGTTCTTTGTTATATGGCCTTGGAATTCCATACAACTATGGACTGAGCAGTGAAAAAGGAAGTGGGATGGATAGTTCAATCTCTGATTGCTGCTCTGGATATTTTTAGTTTTTAAAACAGAGTTAAAATAACAATAAAATCAGCTAAGTCTGTACTTTCCTATAAAGCTGCAAACTCATTTAAGACTGCTTTGATATTACAGCCTCAAAATACATGTTTTTGTAACCCATGAAAAAGACAGGATACTCTAAAAACAACAAATACAGTTATTTAAAAATGAAACAGTCATGTGATTTAATATATAAAAAACAGAACTGATAAAATCAACTCTAATGGTTTATTTAGCTATTTTCTATGAATATTATCATAATGAAATGAGAACACATTTCTCAAACAGGCATGAAACTATTCAACAGTATATTAACAAGTGTTATATAGCACCAAACAAAATGATGCATATGTTTGGGAAGTACCAGATAACTTATTCTCCTTTGGCAGATCCATATTATAGTCACAGTAAAGTATTTGAAATTTCCCAGAAGGTATATGACATATATTAAATTGAACACATTTTAATACAATTTTTAAACAATACTATTTCTGAGTCTTCTCTGACCTTGGGATTCTGTTTTTTTTTTTTTTTTTTTTTCTTCTCCATAGAAGATCTGTTAAGACATTAGTCAACACTATTGTTTGGTGGCCATTATTCTGGGCAACATTTACTCAGAGGAGGAAGATACAAATAATAAAATAATTTTACCGATGAAAGTAGTAAACCAATCTTTTAAATACTCACTGTGAGACACACAATTCAGAAAAAACTGTTGCCCTGAATCTGCGTATTCTCTCAGTAAGAGGGTTAGACATGTTCACAAAATAACTAAAAATATAGACCATTCCCTAAATATCAAATTAATGGTACAGATAAGATTGTTGGAGGAATTAAAGAAAGAAGAGCACTATGAAGACTGAGATTAGTGGGCTGTAGAAGAAAGGCAGATGCTGTAGCTATCTTACTCATCTTTTGCTCACCCACCTGGTAGGCAACTCAAAAGTTAACCCTATCCTATGTTTTCCTGCTTACAGATCTTGTTGTGCAGGTAAATATTGATTTTTTTTTTTCCTTTTTGCTTTTCTACCTCTTGAGCAGTGGCTTGTAACCCAATGCTAATCAATGGGGCATGAAAAGGCTTCAGGGAGATCATGGAAAACTTTATCCTTTAATGTAGAGGTATTGGCTTAGCATGTATTAAAAAAGAAACCAAAACACAAATAAATTAAAACATACAGATTTTGTTTGAGCAGTTATTCTATGTGTATTTAGGGAGACCATTTTGTTTCTAAAAAGTAGCTCATTGCAGGTAAGCTACAATGAGGCTTTTATATTTTAACTGAAGTCTGGGTATTATACATTTCCATGAAAATGGAAGAAGAGGGCTATAAAATAACCTGTGAACATATAGGTGTCTACCCAACATTTGTTGAAAAAGAAACTCAAGAACAATGACTGACCTTAAAACATAACTTCTCATTTAGCTTTTTAGAGTGACTGTTGTTAACTTGATCACATATAAATAATTCCTTAAAGAAGCATACTCAAGGCAAGCATCCTTTACTAACTAAACTTAAAAAAAAAAAAGGTTGAATGTGGAAATCATAGAACAGTATAATTAGTATCACAAGGAAGTAAAATTTTGCTGAAGGTCTTTGAAAAGCAGGTATAAGCAGTACATCAACAGGGAACTGCCAGAAATTCAAGCCAGATTCAGAAGGGAATGTGAGAATAGACATATTATGGATGATATCAAATAGATCCTGGCTGAAAGTAGAGAATACCAGAAAGATGTTTATTTCTATTGAGTAGACTATGTGAAAGTATTCAGTTGTGTGGATCATAACAAATTATAAATAACATTTTGAAGAGCAGGAGTTCCAGAATACTTAATTATACTGTGGGGAACCTATACTTAGACCTAGACACAGTCATTCCTACTGATCAAGGGAATATTGCAGGTTTAAAGTCAGTTAAGGTATGTGACAAGGTTGCGTCCTTTCACTACATTTACTCAATCACTATGCAAATAATCCAAGAAGATGAACTATATATAGAATGGAGCATCAGGATTAGAGAAAGATTCTTTAACAATCTACATTAGGCAGCTGATACAGCCTTGCTTGCTGAAAATGAAGAGGACTTGAAACACTGACAAAGATCAAAGACCACAGTCTTCCATGTGGACTACACCTCCGCACAAAGAAAACAAAAATCCTCACAACTGGACCAATAAGAAACATCATGAGAAACAGAGAAAAGATTGAGATTGTCAAGAATTTTATTTTACTTGGACCTGCAATCAACATTCATGGAAGCAGCAGTCAAGAAATCAAGTGGCATGTTTCATTGGGAAAATCTGCTATAATTGACCTCTTTTAAATTGTTAAAAAAGCAAAAATTATGCTTAAGGATTACGGTATACCTGATCCAAGCCAGTTCTACTCTGGCCTCTAGAGTCACTATGAATCCAATCCGACTCGACGGCACTCGACTGGCTTGGCTGATCCAAGCTATGGTCTCTTCAATTGCCTCGTATGCAAGGGAAAACTAGGCAATGAATAAGGAAGACAGAAGAACTGATGCCTTTGAATTATGATATTGGTGAAGAATATTGAACATACCATGAACTGCAAAGAGAACAAACAAATTTGTCTTGGAAGAAGTACAGGCAGAATGCTTCTTATAAGCAAGGATAATGAGACTTCAACTCACATAGTTTGGACATGTTATCAAGAGGGAGGACCAAGTCCCTGGAGTAGGACATCATGCTTGGTAAAAGTCAGGGAAAAGAGGAAGACCTTGAACAAGATGGACTGAGATAGTGGCTATAATAGTGGGCTCAGTCACAACAAAGATTGTGAGGATGGCACAGGATGAGGAAATATTTTATTCTGTTATGCATGAGGTTATTATGAATCAGAATTCACTAGATGGCACTTAACATTATTTGCCTGAGAAATGGACATAACGAAAGTTTTGGTTTAAGGTTCACGTCTTTATGATTATTTGGGGGCAATGGTTTCAAATAGTGATCCAACCTCAGTGGCTCCACAAAGTATGGATTCCATGAAAATATGAAATTTTGTTTTTCACACATGAAAGCAACACATTTTTTTTTTCATGAATCTATGTGGTGTTATTCAAGGGAGCCAAGACCGCAGAGTGGTCAGACACTTCCTGTGATACCTCTAACAACAAAGACCTAAAAGAACAAATGAATCAATTACATGTGACACTCTAGGAGCCCTGAACATCAAAGGTAAAGTTGAGAAACTGGAAAGAGCAATGGGGAAGGAAGAGGAGGTGCAAATGTACCTAGGACTGGCCAGACCCGACCCGCTGAGAATTGGCTGCAGCCAGCATGCTGAACAGAGCAGTGGCATGCTGAAAGCATTCTCCTCAGAGGGAAAGATTGAGTGAAGAGTCTGTTCAAGCCTCCAAGACCAGTTAAAAACAGATCTTGATTGACAAAAGCTAAGTGACTTATGTTTATTTAACCTACCGTGCAGGGATCTAAAATGTTCCTTCAGGGTAAACCTGTCTCCCTTTTTCCAGCACATCCTAATCCCCTCTGTGCACTGCACCTGGCTCCAGAGTCTGATGCTATGGTCTGAGCCAGGAATAAGACTCCTTATCTGTCCTTAGCCATTTTTCTAGACTAGCCAAAAAACCAAAACCACTGCTGTTGAGTCGATTCTGACTCATAACAGTCCTGTACTAGGAGAGGTAACAGTTTAAAAAACAAGAAGAAGAGGGGGGAAAAAATGCTGACTCCTCTGAGCTAGAAACTCATGGAAAAAATAATTCCTTCATCTAGGATTAGAAATAAGAGGACATGCCTTCATTACAGACAAGCAGGGGCAGGTGTCAGCCCCTGGCTTTCTCAGAGCCTGCAGCCAGAAGCTTGTGACTATAACAACAACCCTTGTCCATCTAGGACAGTGTGGGAGAAGCTACGTCACACACTTGGTGACTGATGACCTGGACACCTGAGTGGAATCCGTACAAGAAAAGTAAATGGACTCATTTCAAAACAAGAAGCTAGAAACAGCAAGCAAACAGAATAAATGAATTCAACAAATTACTGATGGCTCAGAATCGATATCAAATCACTTAGAGTTGCAGACAATGATGGATTCAGAAAGTTCCCAGAACAAAGAATCAAGAAATTTTCCAGCTGAAGAGAACACAAAGGATATTTAAAAGTTTTCTATGTGGCTCTATTCAAATGAAGCCAGGCATTTCAACACCCAACATATTACACTGATGGAAGAAATTTCTGAAAGATAAATGATAGCAGATACTGGAAGCACCAGGTTTCGTGAAGACATAACTACACCACAGTGCCAACTCTTAGCACCTCTTGCACCAAGACTCCATGTAGGTAAGCTAGTAAGACTCTTTAGCAGTTCTAGATAATGCTAAGTCACTTGTAAGTAGAAGGATGGCATGAGGATGGATGTGAAGAGCAGGGACTCAAGGTTCACGTGAACATTGTTAAAAGCTGTTCCTATTCAGGGATCTAAGATGAAGGCTACCTTCTCTGTGGGACCTTCGATGACATGCGCCCAAACTTATTATGAACTCATTTGCAAATTCTCAAATACTTAAGATCTGTCTTCTTGCAACATCATTTTCGTTTGATCTACATGTTGTAGTTATTAATGTACAGCTTTCTTGTTTAATTGTAGTGCTGTCTGCCACATTACTCAGGACAGTGCCTAGTGATACTTAAGTCATTAATTGATGCTTGCTGTGTGGATGAATGGCGGCCTCTGCTGTTTCAGTCACACTGACTTAAAATTATTTGAAGCCTATTACTTTCCTTTTCTGTTGTTATTTGCACCAGACACACCTGAAGGTTCTGGAAACACGGCAATGAGTATGGTCTTTTTCACAAGTGGAAGCCATAGAACATCTCCAATACTATTGCACTGATCAGATTTGATGGCAGAGTTGAGCACAGATTGGATGTGAACTGGCTAAGGGAAAAGTATAAGCAGATGATTCTCCGATGTTGTTGGTTACAGCTGAGTCAGTACTAACTCATGGCGACCCTTGTGTGTACATTAGAACTACTCCATAGGGATTTCCAGGCTATAATCTTTTCAAAGCAGAGCACCAGGCCTGTTTTCTGAGGCATCACTGGACAGTTTCAAATGCCAGTCTTTTGGCTCATAGTCAAGTGTTTACCCATTTGTGTCATCCAGACAATAGATCCGTTCATAGATGATGGAATCTTGATGAGAATCAATGAAAAGGATAGTAAAAAAAGCATGAAAGTGGTAGAATGAGTTTGGTAAATCTCTAGAAAGATAAGAGATCATCTGGACTTGCTAGTAGATTTTTGATGCCAGTTGTTAGATAATCACAGAATGAGATAAAAAGCAGAGAAAAAAACAGAGTTTTTCGCTTGTTTGGCTTTCGCCTGGTGGAGAAGATTGCATTCAGTTTTGGACCTACTTGGCCTATGTGCCAAGCTGAAAGAAAATCGCTGCTTTGATCATCTTGAGGGAACTCTTAAAATCCATGTAAATGCTGCGATATTGTCTGTCACTCAGTGGAAAACAAATACAGGGAACTTTTGACATGATCCAAAGTTACTATGAATTTGGATCCTAATCATCTGATCTTAAGTTTTAAATAAAAGAGGCCACAAACTCTTTAGGGGTTTGCCAAAGGAAACATCACTCCATAGCCATTGAGTTGATGCCAATTTTTGTCTGGAGAATTGCTCCATATGGTTCTCAAGGCTGTCATTCTTGTGGAAATGTGCTTTTCTTTCAAGCACTACTGACTGGGTTTGAACTTTGAACTTTAGGCTAGTTCAACTACTATCAAGTTGATTCTGACTCATAGCAGTCCTATAAGATAGAATAGAACTGCTTGCTAGAGTTCCCTAGGGTGTCTGGCGTATTTGAACTCCTAACCTGTGGTTAGCAGATGTAGGACTCAATCATTAAGCCACCAGGGTGTCCTCTAGGCTAGTATTCAAGTGCAAAGCATTTGCACCGCCTTGTGGTAAATTTGTCTAAGAAACTTGGGGTTTGTGTCTTCCCTCCTGCTAATGGTTGGTGCTGGTGACTATGTGAAAGCATAGGAGCTATGTGCTTTGCTATCAGATGTGTAGCATAGAGTTAAGGTTCTTTTCTAGTACATTCTTAAGACAAGTCTATCATTAATTGCCTCAAGAGAAGAAAAAGAGCACAGATAGCTTCACAGTACCATATTTCTGCTATTATATCTAAAGGTCAGTTGTCATATTTGCTATTATCTCTGATATTTCTAGGGCTTATAACTTATCAAATCACATTTGGCAGGACTTGCTATGTAGTTTTTCAGCTTGGTTTCAAGATACTTTTAACCTGAGGCATATGTTTAATAGTAACTTTTGTAAAGAAAAGAACGTCTTCAAAGCTTTGGAAGAATTTGGGGAACAGTCCAGTTTATTAAACAAACCTAAAAAGGTCATTTTGCATGGTTACTTAATTCATTTTAGCTTTAGGCAGTGAATCATCAGAATTGCATATTTACACCTAATTCCTAGGGGATCGTATGCTAATGAGATTATTGTGCAAAGTGTCCCTTGGCAGTATTAGCAAAACTCCTAGGCATTCCATATTTCACATTAGTTCAAACGAAACAAGCATGTTTTGATAGCAAAAACAATCATTATAGCGATCCTTAGATGAAATAAACTATGATGCAGTCTTTCGGAATGAAATCCCACGTGACTGCACAGTGTAAGGGACGGTTACACTCTGAACCCAAAAGAGCAAGATGGAAAACTGGATTTACTGATTCGGTTCTGCACATCTCAGTTAGGGCATCTGCCTGAATTACTCTAATTCACAGGATCCGCATCCCTCAAGTATAAATTAAGCATAATGTAATTTAGTGCTGTAATAGTTAAGAATTACTAAAAGGTCAGCAGTCAAATCCACCCGGTGCTCCTTGGAAACTCGATAGTGCAATTCTGCTTTATCCTACAGGGTCAGTATGAGTCAGATTCAACTCAGTAACAGTGGGTTTGGGTTTCTAGTTTAATCTAACTACAAGGTTTTAAAGTATCTGTGAATGGTTAACTACTATTAAATCTGAAATTTGATACGCAGGATCAAAATAGACACAGCACCCACACTCATTGGGCCCAGCACCGTGATAACTCAGTACATAAATAAGAGGTAGCAGGGAAAATTTACAAACAAAGATCAGCAAAATGCTCAGGGGCCTCTTAAGTCCTCATCATCCCAATAAATGGAATTGTTCAGTGAAATGGCCTTCTTTCCCAGGCTACCCCCCGAATTACACCGGAGTCTAAAGCCAGGAAGATTACTCAAACATTATTGCAAACATCTAAATTGGAAGGCAGTTGTTGACATGATTGATCATGTTGTCTCACAAGCAGGATGGACATGCTAATTGCAGAGGTCAGGTTGCCTTAGGCAATGTACATTCAAGGCTGATGTCAGCTGGAAACTGGCCAGTTCATCTGTAGGCTCTTCCAGAAGTGAGTATGGTCTATTAGCCAACAATAATTTTGTCTCTCCTGACATATTGGATTTGGGAAATTGTTTCCTTTAAAAAAAAAAAGTCATATATCTTTTTCTATTTTATGTATGCAGCATGATGAAAGGCAAAGCATAAAAGGAAGATATAGGGACTTTTATCATTTATTTATTTTATTTTGTTCTAGGTTCTGTTCAACTTCTCTAAGCATGCCTTTTGATGTGCACTTGCCATAAATGCTGTTTTCATATTTTTACATCATTATGGAAATTGTCTTGTGGCTATACCCACATACAATTATAGATTTTCCCAAATATGACATGGTACAAATAAAGATTCTAAGTAGATACAAAACATTCATGGAATACTTAAAATTATTAGTGTTAAGCATACCTCGTATCATAGTTCCCCAGGGCTGCTGTAACAGAAGCATGCCACGGGTGAATGGCTTTAACAAAGACAAGTTTATTCTTTCAGTCTAGTACGCTAGAAATCCCGACTCTGGGTGTCAGCTCCAGGAGAAGGCTTTATTTCTCTACTGGCTGCGGAGAAGGTCCTTCTCTCCAATCTTCCACTAGTTTAGGAGCTTCTCAGGCACAAGGACCCTGAGGCCAAAGGACATACTCTTCTCCTGACACTGCCTTTTTAGTTGAATGGGGAATCCAGCTCTCTGCTAGCTCCTTTTTCTTTTTATCTCTTGTAAGATAAAAGGTGGTACAGGCCACACCTCAGGAAAATTCCCTTTACAATAGATTAAGACTGTGACCCAAGCAAGAGTGTCATATCACATCTTTGTCCTTTTGAACATAATCTAATATTGCCCCGTTAGCCACAAGCAAACATTCGGATTTACAACAAACAGAAAAGCATATCAATCAGAAAATGTAGGACAAGCATATGGACTATGATTCACGACCTAACCAAGTAGACACATATTTTTAGGAGACACAGTACCATCCATGACACCTAGATATTGGGGATGGAAGAAATAGTTGTGGAGATTAGATACCTAAAACACTAACAGTTTTTAAGTTTAGTTTATAAATCAAAGTGACTAAATAATTACAATCTGTAACATGTATATCAACAGAAAGAAACCTTGCTGGCATAGCAGTTAAGTATTTCATCTGCTAATCCAAAGGTTGGCAGTTCAAATCCAACAGGCACTCCTTGGAAACTGTGGAGCAGTTCTATTCTATCCTACAGGGTCACTTAGTCAGAATCAACTTAATGGCAAAGCATTTGGTTTTTGGTTTATATCAACAGAAACGAATAAGTAGTTGAAATAAAGAAAACAAGGTTCCTCTTTCCTGGGTCTTCTTTAAGTATGTAGTATGGTCAGTGAAATCTTTGGTGATAAGATGCTAAAATTTAATAACTGTATTATCTGTATTCTCCCGAAAGCAAACACAAGGTTTCTGGATCACAGGTGGAGTTATTATTCCTTATGGTAATGAAGGCACTTGTTCCTCAAGCCACATTTTGTTTTGTAAGAAATGCAGTGAGTTCAGACGTCACCCTTCCTGTACCAAAAATGAGTTCTTGAACTCTGGTTGGGTGGTGGTTTAAATTCTAACTCTGCTAACCAAAAGGTTGACAGTTCAAATCCTCCACGCATTCCTTGGAAGTTGTATGGCGCAGTTCTCCTCTGACCTCTAGGGTCACTGTGAGTCAGACCAGACTCAATGGCAGTTGGGTGGGTGCTTATGATAGGAGGGGAGCCCAGAAATTACAAATCTGGAAGCTAATATCAATTCTGGACATGGGTCCTCATTCCATGTATGGGGAGGGAGGAAAGCTTTTGCTCCCTAGTGTTCTGTAATCATTTAAAGTGTAAATCTATGACTCTGGGTTTTTTCACTTTTCAAAATAAAAACACAACTTTGGGAAGACAACACTGTATGTCTTTTTAGAAATTTGTCACTGTTTCATGGTTGCTTGCTGTTCAGTCATTCATTTCTGAGGCTACTCCCATATGCCACTAATTTTTGCTAAGAAAGCTCTAACCGTACATAAACTTGAAAATATTCACACTGCTTCCTAACTCTTAATAGGAACTTCCTTAATCTACCTAGCATGGAAAATAAGGTTTCCCAGAAGTCATAGTGGGTGCAAAAGCTCGAGGTATAAAACAACTGATTGTCCTTGAAGAATTTCAAGAATACAATGTGAAAAAGGGAAGACAAGACTATTGAGAAGATCCAGATGAGACTTAAATGACTTAAAATTGGTAGATATGGACAAAATGAGTCAGAATTGACTTGGTGGTGGTTGGTTGGTATTTGGCATAAATAGAAGATAGAAT
Organism: Heterohyrax brucei; assembly: GCA_028571685.1. Taxonomy (NCBI): domain Eukaryota; kingdom Metazoa; phylum Chordata; class Mammalia; order Hyracoidea; family Procaviidae; genus Heterohyrax; species Heterohyrax brucei. Next base: position 61,953,459 of record CM053162.1, on the reverse strand, counting down.
ATCTGTCTTAATAACTACTGGATAGTTCCAGCTGCAAGAATCATACTGATGTCTGTCCCCAGGAAAATTTTGGTCTATTACACATAAATTCATCATGAGTCAGAACCTGCTCAAAAGAACCTAACAATAACAGGAACTAGATATTTCCAACTGAAACAGAGATTCTAATTAGTCAAAAAAAAATCATTATATTCTAATTCCAGACTAAAAGCAAAACCAAACTCATTGCCATTGAGTCAACTCCAATTCATAGACCCTACAGGATAGAGTAAACTGCCCCGTAGAGTTTAGCCCCAACTATCATTTACTTAATGATTTTAGTCACGAATTACCTGTTCCCTTCCCATGACCATTTTATAAAACTTGACCAGTCTATAAGATCTGGAGAAATTTCTCTTAAAAATCTTTAGAAGATATCTCTTTCTCCATGTTTGTAATATTTGCAGTTCTTATCAGTTCACTGTTACATTACTGTAATAGTTGCCCACTTGTCCTTTACACCATCCTTACTGCTGAGAATTGTATTCCAAACTTACTCAGTAGGTATCTTTCTAAAACTCAGCAGTGCCTCTTTCTAAAAATACCTATCTGATAAAGTGTAACCACCTACTTAAATCCGTTAAGAGTTTTACATAATTTTCACATTTCCCTTCCTTCTCAGGCTGCTGCCTACTTCTCTTAACAATTAAAAATTATAATTATTTACAGTTCTGCTTGGAGCATAGTTTGTGCTCTGCTTGGCTCATCTTCTAACCATACTTCTTACTGTATTAATACCAGAGAGCCTTCAGACTGTCATGTGGTCGACAACCATATCCTCCAGGAATTTTCACTCACTTACTGTATTCTGTGATTTCTTGTCATCCCTGACATGTTCTCTTTTTTCTTTTTTAATGTGGCAAATATGCTTTGCCATATGAAAAAAGATGTTACTATCTTTTCTGAATTTTAACTAGATCATAACCTCTCTGAAGATACTGTCATCTTATTTGGTAACCCCAGAACTATTCCCATTTCTAGATAAAGAGTATGTCCATCTTCTCCCATTTGGTCTTTTATTAGGTTTCATATTCTTTAATTTTTCTCAGTATTTTATTTTTTTACCTTTGATGTTTTGCAAATTTTTGATAAGGTAATTATTAAACCATTTCATCCCTTATTTGTGCTTATTTTACATATTTAAAAGTATCAAAAATATGATACGTCATAATTCATGGAACGAAAACCTCAATACTGCAAATATTTTCTTATATCTCCACACAAATTTGTATACTCAGTAGAGTCACAAATACTCAGTATCTGTTATATGTGTGTTGTAGCCAAGAGAGAATTTAGGGAGAAGTTTAATGATTTGATATACATATTCTTCTCTTAACTAATATATGTATATATATATATATATATATATATATGCTAAACAACATTGGTAACTGATTGTATCAATTTCAAATAATCTTTCTTAAATATTGTCATATTTATTGGCATGGAATAGATTTCAGTTTATGTTAATACATGAATTGCTAAGGGCTGAGGGATTTTGAATTTCCTTCTCAGATAATTTATTTATGTTATCTCAATTCCTGCAAAAATGACTGATTCAAAATAAAGTTTAATGTGATAAGGTGCTGGATTTTGGGAGATAAGACTCCTTCCCGTTTCAACCCTAATTACTAATGGGAACTGTAGTTGTGAGCCACTGAGTTGATTCTGACTTGTAACAACTGTCTTAGTTGTCTAAGGCTGACATAACAGAAATAAGACAAATGGATAGCTTAACAAAGAGAAATTTATTTTCTTGTAGTTTAGGAGGTCAGAAGTCCAAATTCACAGAGTTAGCTCTAGGGGAAGGCTTTTTGTCTGTGATGGCTCCAGAGGAAGCTCTTTGTCATCAGCCTTCCTCTTGTATAGAAGCATCTCTGTGCAAGAACCAGTGGGTCCAAAGACAAATTGCTCTCCTGGTAGTATGAAGACCCCAACCTCTGCTCTTTTCCCTTTTCTGTTTTCATTTGTAAGATAAAAGCTGGTGTGGGTCATGGCCTTGGGAAGCTCTCTTTACATCAGATCAGGGACATAATATTTCTAAGGGTGTTACAATCCTACCTTAAGCTTCTTTAAAAAATCTAGCTTTGCCTCATAAACCACAGGCAGAGATGAGGATTTACAACCCATGGAAGACAACCACACATAATGGCAATCGCAGCCTATCTGAGTTGACACATATTTCGGGAGGCACAATTCAATCTATGACAGCAACCCTATATGGCAGAGTATAATTGCCCCATGGGATCTCCTAGTCTATAAGTTCTCTGACAAAGTTGATGGGTGGGTTGCAACTGCTGACCTATCATTTAGCAATGATGTGCCAAATCACTGTGTCATCAGAATTCCTTACTAGTAAGAATAAGGCTGATCATATCTTCGTCTTTTGGAATTTCTGGGCTGGTCTATGCACTATGAAGGCTCACTCTGATAGACAAGAGTTTTTAGACTCCTGCTGAGAACAGCTGGGGAAGGCAGTACCTGAAAATAAACAACACTGATGTGAGAAGCCAAGGTGGCATCTCAGAAAAAATAATGATGCTACTGAAATCAATCTAATGCTCTTTCTGTAAAAAGAGAAGGAATTCTCACTGGAAGCCAAGAAAGGATGCTGTTGAGTTCCTGAGAGCTTCTGTTTTTACAATTTCCTCCTAGTGAAGAGTTTCCTGTTTTTCTGGGATAAATTATTGTCCTTCTTTGGATTTGCTGTAATAATAAATGGGAATTCAATATTTAAATCTGGATACAGTTCTACTCCGCCATATAGAATAGTTATGAGGAAGATTTGGTTTGATGACACATAACAACAGCAATAATATACATGAGTACGTTATAGGGAAGGGCATTGGCACGCTAAACAGCAGTGGAATGTAAGTCAAGATAATCCTGGCCCCTAGGGTTGCCATGAGTCGGATCCCACTCGACAGTACTTGGCTTTGGCTTGGCCAACCAGATTTTGACATCATCATCACAAGGCATAGTATGGATTGGAGCTAATCACTTAATATCCATGGGGCTTACTTTTTCAAGGTGGAACGCGAGGACTTGGACTACTTAAGCAATAAAATAATCTGTGATTAAGAACATCCCTCTATTAACTGTCTTCTCAGAATTTTATTAGACATCATTTTTAAATCATTTGCTCTCAGTTTAGGACACATTGTTTCTAGGGCCAGGTGAAACTGAATCTATCATTTTATTCTTTTATACATTTTGAAGTCAGAAAAATGAAATTAATAGAGCATGCCATTGTAGTTGCAAATATAATGTGGAGTCAGCGTTATATTGAAAGCAAGCTATTAGTGAATTCATATGGATAATTAAAAGAAGCATGATAATCTTTGTGTCTCATTTGAGCACCATTTCTAGCCTTCTTACTTCCTTACAATATCATGCAATTATTTTACAATACAGATCTTTACATTGCTTTCACTTGTCAGTCATAGCACCCTCTCTCTCTCTCTTTTTTTTTTTTTAACCAGATCACATGGCTATTTTGAATCAACTGATTCATGATTCGTTTTTATACCCATGGTATATTCATGGAATACCTCCCTTTGCCAAAGAACATACAAGTGAAATTGTGTGTGTATGAGTATATATGTGTGAATGTGTGAGAGTGTTTGAGAGAGAGAGAAAGAATAAATATGAGAGCATTCTATAGATCAGACCTTACTGCCATGAAATCGGACTCATTTATCCTACTTCTCATTTGACCCTATCTTCTTTGTCTTTGTCCCACCAGAATGTAAGCCTAGTAAAGTTCAGTTTTTCCCACTGGCAAGAAACATAGTTGTATTTTCAAATTCCTCAAACCAAAAAGTAATCAATAATACCATGGCAGATACGTAGTTCCAGAGGTAAATTGTTTTTGTGCTTCTTAAAGGAAAAGCAATAACTACATAGGGAAAAAAGAATCCAGTTTTGGAAGTAAGCACATTCATCTTCCTTCAAGAGGAAAAATTTAAAAACTAAAATAACACAATGATTAACTTAAGTTTCTCTTATAAACGTTGTATATGATCTTGCCAGAAAAATAATAATAGTAATAGTGACAGTAAATTATAGAGATAGGTAAGAAAAAGTCATGTTAACCTCAAGGAAAATGTAATTGATAAGAATATTTAAATCAGATACACAAGATGATGTTATTTATAATTACCTGCATGGTAGAAATGGCATTAAATGATAATATGTCTTGTAAGGTTAGTAGTGATGGAAGCTTAAAGCTAAACTTAAAGTAACACCCAGTTTTTTAGCAACAAATTAATCCACTTAGGCATTTAAGCTTAAATTAATGTGGTGCTCATTTCTCCAGGGATTCATTGGATTCATTGTGAGCTCTCCAACATGTCCATTACATGCTGATATCTGAATGGTTGAATCGGTCTCTTTTCATGAGGGTGAATGACTTCTTGGAAGAACAACCTTTTTAGAAATGATTTTATGGGTTGGGGGTCAGTTCTACTCTGGCCCCTAGGGTCGCCATGAATTAGATCTGACTTGACGTCACTTGGCTTGGCTTGATGGGTTGAGATAGTCACAAATGAAGTCAAAAAGGGTACTGATCACCCCAAAGTAAAATCCATGCTAAGAGAATTATGAATTGTGAGGGTTGAGATATTGGGGGAATAAATCCTTTTGAACATTGTGTACTGGTGGTTGAAATTTGAAAGTTTCTAATTATTTGAAATGAACTTAAGGTTTGTCAACAGTAAAGAAATGAAGGGAGGGGATATCAATTGCACACAAAAATTTTGAAAAAAAGGCAGTATATACCAGGTAAGAGAAGTATACACAAAACAGGGCATTTTTCACAAGACACCAAATATATTTGGTAGCCACAAACACAACAGCAATTGAAACAGATAAGCACTGACATTTGCACACATCTATTCATTTGTCATAATGTGGGGCTTGTATATTGCTGTGATGCCGGAAGTTATGTCACTGATTTTCAAATGCCAGCAGGGCATTTGAAACCTGGTGGACAGGTTTCAGCTGAGCTTCCAGACAAGACAGACATGGGAGAAGGATCTGGCAGTCTACATCTGAAAAAAATCAGTGAAATCTTATGATTGTAGTGCTGGAAGATGAGCTCCTCAGGATGGTAGGAACTCAGAAGAAGACTAGGTAAGAGCTGCCTCCTCAAAACAGAGTTGACTTTAATGACACAGATACAGTCAAGGTTTCGGGAAATTCATTTGATGATGTGGTATGACTCAAAATGGGAAGAAATAGCTTCAATTATTCATTAACAATCAGAACATGGAATGTACAAAATATAGATGTAGGCAAATTGAAACTGTCAAAAACGAAATTAATTTGGATTGTATACTTTCACTTAATCATAATTAAAAATAAAAGAAGAAAAAAAATGAGATGGTGGGCTTTTGGCCAACACAGCAAGAGCCACAGGCAAAAGTACTATCCTATCCCTCCACAGCAAATACACCAAAAACTAAGACAGAGATGAACATCAATCCTGTGACCCAAAATGTCAAATGACACAATAAAGAACTCAACCAGGCACTAAGTGGAGTAAGAAACTGACAGAGAGCAGACAGAGAGGAAAGATACTTGCCCAAGTCACCTATCAGCTAACATGGCACATATTCAGCATCTTGGACTCCTATTGGAGACTGGCAGACAGGAAGTATAGGAAAGCAACTTCATGGAGCTCCCAGCAGGGGACAGAGCACCTGGTAACATGCAATACAAGTTTTCCCAACAGCCATCCTCTTCCCACTGCTCTGCCTACACCATTTCTTGGATGCCAGCAGTGGCACTACTGGCTGAGAAGTGCAGTGTCTTTGCTGCTGAAATTTTCATCTCCCACATCAGAGATCAGCAGACACAGAGTACGGGAACGCAGTTTCTGGAAGCTCCTAGCAGGAGACAATACTGGGTAACCAGGTGTACATGTTTTACTAACACCTACCCTGCTCCCTCCCCACCACCAGCTCCTCCGCTTCCTGCCTCATGTCTTGGCCAGGAGGCAACACCTTTGGCCCCGAACAGCTTGTATTCACCCCACCCACAACGGCCAGCTCCCTGAGTGCCATTTTCTGTTTCTGGTGCTGATTTTTTTCTTTATTTCTTATCACCTTACCTTCCTTTTTTTCTCAAATATCTGGCTCTGTGTGCCATCATTGCGTCTTGAAAGGCTGCTAAGCACCATTTAACTAGAGAACCACTCTCCTGCCAACAATTCCACAGCATTGGTGTCTTCAGGTTTTATGTTTTATTTTAATTTTAGTTTGTTTCTTCGCTTTCTTCTTCATTTTGCTTGGGAGCTCCTTCTAGCTGGCTGGGCTGGTGGCTTAGGGGCCACTTCCCCCACTGGCTCAGCTACATCAGTGGCAACCCTGGAGGCATTTCTTTTTCCTTACTTTTTTTTTTTCACTCTGTTTTTCTTTATTTCCCAGTCCTTGTCCTTCTATACTTACGTGCTTTTCCTGTATCCTGGAAACCGGCGCTGTGTGACATCTGTACCTCCTCTAGCCAGGCTGTGCTATGCAGCTCAGAGTCACTTCCCCAGTCTTCACAGCTGCATCAGCAGGATCACGGGGGCTTTTCTTTAGTTTCTTCTTTCTTTTTTTCAATTTTTTGTCGTTATTTAATTTCTTCTCCCTTTTTTCTTTTTCTTTTTGTTTTTGCTTTTCTCTATTTTTCTGTTTCTCGTCTGTCCACTCTGATGGCAACTTCCCTTAGCTTAATTTTTGCTTGTTTGTTTGGCTTTGGCACTTATTTCTCTCTCCTCTTTCTCTCCTTTTTCCCATATCCCCCTTAACACCACACATGACAACCTTCACCTTCATTCCCACCTACCTGTACCATGTGCTGAACATCACACCCTAAGAAGCTCAGGCATGGACTGCTAGAACCTGTCTAGCACTAATTTCTGAACCACCCTGTCAGCCCTAATATGTGCTATAAAAAATGATCCAAGAGTTTCCCTTTCAGCTAGGCCTGTTGTGCTGAACTAGTAATCGAGTGACTGGCCCTTCCTACTGGGAAAGGTGGTGAAAAGTATTGTGACCAGAAGAACAAACAACAAAGCATGCATAGACCACCTACTCAGACATAACAAAATAAAACAAAATAGCAGGAAAGGACAAACAGATCTATAATCAATAAACAAAGGAAATAACTACTGAGTATCCCAAAGACAGCAGACGATATAAAAATATACTTTTAAAAAAGGACAGGATATCTCCCATAGACATCACAGATGACTTACCCATAGAAAAAAAGGTACTAGAACTACATGACAGGGAATCCAAATCTCTATTATTCAGATATCCAAAAGTTGAAGCAAAAATGAGGAAAAATTAGACAAACTGATGGAAAAGACAGAAAAATTCATGGAAAATATGGAGAAAAAAATGTAAATTTTTAGGATAATTAGTCTGGAACAAAATTTAAAAAAATAATGATCCATGGCTATAAATTATGCAAAAACAACCAGAATTTCAAATGATAAATCATGAGATTTCAGAAATATATATTATCATAGGGCTGCTGAGGAGCATATGTGAAATGATGGAAGACAAGATCAGCAAACTTGAAGATGAACAGTTGGCTGCAACTCTGAGGAAAAATCAGAAAAAAAAAAAGAAACTTGAGAATTATGTGAGATGCCATTAAAACTTTTTAAGTAATCAGAGTTTCACAACAGGGAAAACACAGAAAGGCTCACTGAAGAACAGCAGACAGAAAACTTCCCCAATGTTATTAAAGAAGAAAAACTTGCCATCTAAGTTCAATGAACCACATATAGGATAAACTCAAAAAGAAAATCACTGAGGCATATTATAATCAATTTACCAAAAAAAAAAAAAGCATGTTGCTGTCCAGTAGATTCCAACTCATAGTGACACTGTAACAAAAGACAAAATAAACATCATGAGAGTGGCTCCACATAAACAAAAAGTCATGTACAGAGGAGAAACAGTAAGACTAAACTCTATCTGGCAGAAACTATGCAGGCAAGATGGTAATGGGATGAAATACATAAAAACTTGAAAGCCAAAAAAAATTGCTAACCAAGAATAATATATTCAGAAAACTCTCATTCAAATATGACATTTCCAGGTAAACAGAAATTAAGATAATATATAAAAACTAAACTCAATTACAAGATTTATTAAAAGGAGCCCTTCGACAGCACTTGGCTTGGCTGGCTCAGTTTGGGAAGAAGCATCAGACTACAGCCTGAATCTAGGATGCTAGATTATACCAACCTAGGAAATGAAATCTCAAAGACTATCCAAAACCACAAGAATCACAACTGACAATCAAAGAAGTTAACCTGTGGACAAGAGCAACATCAGAAGAACGAAAGAGGGAATAAATGCTGAAATATAAACACTTCTAATGAAGTAGCACTTGGCTTTGGCTAATAAAGTAGAGCCAACGCCAAGTGCTGTCGAGTCCGATCCGAAGGTGAGGCAATAAATACCAAATGATAAAAGTCTGGCTCAAACCTAGGAAGATAAGGGTAAATTTCAAGGTAACTACAAAAAAGTTAATAAATTTATTCACCAAAATAGAGAAGGAAAACAAAAAGTTTCAATAAAAACAAAATTTACAAAAGCAAAAGAAATGAAAAAGGAATCCACAAACCAAAGGATTCAGCACAGGAGAGTAAGAGGAACAAATGAAATGTCAGCACCACCAAAAGAAGCACTACAAAACGGCAGCAAGAAACTCACACCTATCTATGATGACACTGAGTGTCAATGGGCTAAAGGAATCTATAAAGATACAGAGAGTGACAGATGAATCTATCAATATGCTGTCTACAGGAGACACAACTTAGAAGTAAAGATGTAAGTTTACTAAAAATCAAAGAACAAACAAATAGATATCAAGCAAATAGTTACCAAAAAAAAAAAAGAGAGAGAGAGAGAAACAGCATGAGTGGCAATACTAATTTCAGATAAAATAACCTTTAGAACCAAATCTACCATAAAAGACAAAGGACACTGTATAACGATTAACAAGATAATCCATCATGAAAACTTAGCCAAATAAACATCTATGTACCCAGTGACAGGGCTCAAAAATGCATAAAACAAACTCTAATAGCACTGAAAAGAGAAACTGACAGTTCCACTACGACATTAGGAGACTTGGACAAACCACGGTTGGTAAAGGACAAAACGTCTAAAAAGAAACTCCGCAAAGATAGAGAGGAGCTAACGGGTACAATAAGCCGACTTGATCACAAAAACATAAATAAATCACTTCACCCAACAGCTGAAAAGTGTACATTCTTTTCCAATGTGTATGGAATTTTCTGCAGGATAGAATACATCTTAGGCAGCACAATATCCTTCACAAAATTCAAAGCAATAAGATAATACAAAGCACCTCATCTCAGTCTAACATCAGCAAAGTAGAAATTAACAACAGAAAGGGCAGAAGAAAAACATCAGTTACATGAAAACTGAATAATATCCTGCTTAAAAACCATTGAGTTACAGAAGAAATTTGAGATAGAATAAAGGAATTCCTAGAATCAAATGAGAACAGGAAAACATATATACCAAAACTCTTGGGACACAGCACAGTCTACAGCTGTAGATGTGTATGTCAAAAAAGATGAGGTAAGTTGAAAACAGTAGCTACACAACTCCAACAAATAGAAAGACAGTAGCATAAGGAGGCTACAGTTACCAGAAGAAAGGAAATAATAAAGATCAGAGTAGAAGTAAATTGAGCATAGAAACATAATAAGACCAATCAATGAAACCAAAAGTTGGTTTTTTTGAACAGATCCACAAACCACAACAAAATGGTCAAACTGATGAAAGCAAACAGGCTAGGATGCAAGTGAGCTGTCATGACTGAACTGTGTCCTCCCAAAGTACGCATCAACTTGGTTCCTCTGTGATTCCCAGTATTCTGTGGTTGGCCTCCATTTTGTGATGATAATTTTATGTTAAAGAGGATTAGAGTGGGATTGTAACATACTTGGGGAACCCGGTGGTATAGTGGTCAGCAGTTTGAATCCACCAGGCACTCCTTGGAAACTCTATGGGGCAGTTCTACTCTGACCTATAGGGTAGCTATGAGTTGGAATCAACTCAGTGCCACTGGGTTGTTGTAATACCCTCACCCAAATCACATCCTAGATCCAGTGTAAAGGGAGTTTTCTTGGAGTGTGACCTACCTGAATCACCTTTTATCTCTCAAAAGATAAAAAGGAAAGGGGAGCAAGCAGAGCACTGAGGAGTTTGTACCACAAACAAAGGAGTGCTGGAAGCAGACAGCATTCTTAAAACCAGATGCAGGGAGGAGAAAGGAAGAAAGAATGTTCCATCAAGAATTATGTATTTACTTGTTGCTAGGGTGATTTAGGAGACCGTGGTGGCATAGCAGTTAAATGAAGGTAAAAGTACTACATCCAATGTAGACTTCTCTGCTACACCTTTAAGAATACAGAAGTATCTACTCGGAGTTGGCCTTAGTACATTCAAAAGAAGTTTTACCACTGATCTTTGGATTTTTTAATTTGTCAAGACCCATCCTCTTTATTACAAGATAGAACAGACTCCAGTTTTAGTTTAGACCTCTTTATATGTGAAATGTCTTATTTGTTGCAGATCAATCATTTTGATATCCATCCTAGTTGATGGTCACCAAAAAGTGTCTGAGCTACACTAACTCAGAAGCAATAAATCAGAGTGACTAATCCAGTATTTGGCCCAAGAAAGAAAAAGCTGATTTTGATGAAGTTCTTTTTTGCTATTGTTAAGAACATGATACACAGTAAAACATACTCTAATTCAACAGTTGATACATGCACCATTTAAAGATGCTGGTTACATTCTTCGAGCTTTGCATCCATTCTCACCTCCATTTCAGAATTATTCCTTTCGCAATAACATAAAGTCACTGCCCCCTAGGGTTCTTATCTAATTTCTCAAGTTACTGTTATCAGTTTGAATTCACATGAATCCTAAAAGAACATAATACTCAAGACAGACATTTTACTAGCTAAGGTAAACTCAAGGGTGGATTATCCAAAAAGTAAGGTAAGTACAGTCTTGGTTGTGCTTAACTTCTAATCCGTAGGGAACAATTTCAACTGGTTTTACCAAACTACATCAAAGTGAAACCCATGTGAAACTATTCATTGTAGATTAGTAAGAAAGTATAAGTAGACTCATGGTTACTGTGTTTGCTGAGTCATCTACCCTTTCCAAAGATTATACATTTGAAAAGAAGCTTTGATTCTGTAAGAAGGTGCTGTAGGGTTGGGATAATAATTAGAACCAGCCATAATTAGAACCAGAACTTTTGATACAGTGAAAACATATGAAACTGTTCACTACAGATTGTTAAGTAAGAACAAGAAGGCCTGTTCTCACCCTGTTTGTTGGATACTATGACCCTGGCTAAACTATTGTTTGTTTTTAAGAAGACTTCAAGAGATATTTCAGGTTTAATGTTTAAAGATTATCTCAGGGCAATAGATTCAGGAGTTCATCATCAACTGTGGTTCCAGAAAGTCTCGAGTCTATGAGAGTTGAAATTCTGTTATGCATTTTCCGCTGTTTTAGTCAGCTAGGGCTGCTCTAACAGAAATACCACAGAGTGGATGGCTTTAACAAAGGAAGATTTATTCTTACACAGTCTGGTAGGTTGCAAGTCCATATTCAGGGTGTCCGCTGCAGGGGAAGGCTTTCCCCTTGTCGGCTCTGGAGGAAAGTCCGGCATTGCATCAGTCTTTGTCCAGGGAGCGTCTTGGCGCAGGAACCTCAGGTCTGAAGGACGCACTCTTCTCCTGGTGCAGATTTCTTGATGGTGCGAGGTTCCCAATTCTTCTTGTTTCTCTTTCCTTTTATCTCTTGCAGGCTGAAAAGCTTAAGGGGGGGCAAGCCATACTCCAGGGAAACTCCCCCTACAGCAGAGCAGGGAAGTAATCCTATGCAGGAATTTACAGCCCCACACTAATCTTTTAACAGACAGTTTAGGGAAACCACAAAATGGAGGACAGTCACAGGATACTGAGAATCATATCCCAGCCACATAGCTACACATATTCTGGGGGGACACAATTCAACCCATGACGTCCTCCTTTATCAGAATTCTTCTATAGTATCTTTGATCAAAATGTTTAGTAAAGGTAGCTAGACACCGTCTAGCTCCTCTGATCTCGTGGTAAAGGGTGCACTTGTTGACGGAGGCAGTCAGCCACACATTCCATGTTGTCTCCCTTCCTTGACTTTCCTTCTTCCTCTGAAGCTCTAGGCAAAAAGAGACCAGTTGTGATGATAACTTGAAAGGCAACTTGTAAGTGGTTAAGACTCCAGGCACTGCACAAGGAACAAAAAGATAGAACAGAAGCATTAAACACATTATTAGGCCAGCTAACTGGAATGTTCCTATCGAAACATGATCCTAAACCTCCAAACCAAGGATCCAAATCCCATTCAGTTTTAGATTGTACATAATGTTTTTAAGACAGAATCCTGATCTTATGGATGACATATCCATGAGCAAAGCTCAACACTGCTTGTTGTATTTTCGAAGATTTTGAAGAAGTTAGTGAATTATTCTGAGATGTTATTTTCACAGAATTGTCCTTTTAGATTACACGTAATACTAGGTAAATGCAGTTCAAATATTATTTCATGGATATATTAAAGGGATTTTTTTTAAGAGTATATTTAAAGAAAGTGACCATTTATATACCAACCAACCCAAGAAATATTAGAAAAGAGACTAGATACCTGGAAGCTCCTAAAAATCTAACACTTGTGCTCACCAAGAGACTTCAAAAGAGTAAAAAGACAACCCACAGTCTGGGAGAAAAATTTTGACAGTGACGTATCTGATGAGACTCCAGTCTCTTAAATCTATAAGGTACTACAACACCTCAACAATAAAAAGACCAATTACCTAATTAGAACGGCAGCTAAGGATATAAATACACACTTCATCAAAGAAGACATGCAGATAGCTTACAGAAACATGAGGGGAAACTCATGATGGTTAGTCACTAGATAAATGCAAATCAAAATAGATAAATAAATAAAAATAAAAAATAAATGTTGGAGACCATATGGAGAAACTGGAACACTTATAAACTGCCTGTGGGAATATAAAATGGTACAATTTGGAAATTGATTTGGCACTTCCTTACAAAGCTAGAAATAGAAGTACCAAACAATCCAGCAATCCCACTCCTTAGAATACAACCTAGAAAAATTAGAGCCATCACATGAAAAGACATATGCACACCCTTGTTTATAGCAGCACCATTCACAAGAGCAAAAAGATGGAAATGACCTAGGTGTCCACTAATGGATGAGTTAACAGATTATGGTACATACACAAAATGGAGTATATGCAACAGTAAAGAACAAATGAATTAGTGAGACACCTCACAATGTGGATGAATCTAGAAGTCATTATGCTAAGTGAAATTTGGCAGTTGCAAAAGGAAAAATAGTGTATGACACCACTATTATAAGAATGCAAGGAACGGTTTAAACACAGAAGAAAACTTAATTTCATGGTTACAAGGATGGGGAAGGAGGAAGAAAGGAATTCACAAACTAGAGATTAGACAAGAACCATCTTAGGTGAAGAGAAGGACAGCACAATTGGACTAAATCGAAATCTAAGAAGTTTCCTAAACACAAACAAACACTTTGAAGGGCAAAGTAGCAGAAGCTGAGGTCTAGGGACCATGGTCTGAGGAGCCACATAGGTCAATTGACACGACCAAGCTTATTAAGGAAATATTCTGCATTGCACTTTGAGCTTCAAAGCTTGCAAACGTCCATCTAAAATGCATCAATTGATACCAACCCACATGGAGCAAAGCAGAAGGTAGAATGCTAAAGGAACAAGGAAAATGTTAGCCCAAGAGAAAAAAGGGGACTTAAACCAGAGACTCCATAAGCCTGAGATTGGAAGATAGAGATACTGAACGACTACATTTAATGACCACACTGACAGGGAACACGGCAGAAAGTCACTGAGGGAACAGAAGTGTAGAGAAAAATTAAATTCATGTAAAAAGATCAGACTTAATGGTCTGACAGAGACTGAAGGCAGCCCTGAAACCACCCTCCCCCGATGCTCTGTTAATCCAGAACTAAAACCATTGTGGAAGCTCACTCTTAAATTAGACTGCACTATAAAACATAATATAACAACACTCATGAAGAGTGTGTTTCTCAGTTCAAGCAGATACAGAAGACCGAATGGGTGGTTCCTGTCCAGAGGCAGAAGGAGAGGCAGGAAGGGGAGGGAGGCGAGTGGAAGGAGAAAGGAAAACAAGGGTGGAAATGGGGCATGTGCTGTGACATTACTGGGATGCAATTAGTATCACATAACAATATGTGTATAATCTTTTATACGAGCGATTAACTTGAGCTGTAATTTTTCATCTAAAGCACAGACACGCAAGAACAAAAAATCCAGCTATGCTGAAACAAAATGTCAGCAAGCAGTTGCAAAATTCTATTGCAAATTTATTGCGTTAATATGATAATCTTCATTGTTCCTGTGTTCAGGTAGGGTTTCTTAGGATAAATATTAGACATTTATAATGACAGTGCCAAGCCAGGGCTCTTTTTGTTTTTCCACATTATACGCATAGCTGAAAGCATGTGTATGAAATTTTCTCTGAATACATAGGAAAGCCAGTAAGAAGACTGTAGGTAGGATACTTTAGAATATTATTCACACAAGAAAACCTTGAAATAGAAATGGGAGCAGTTCAGCTCAATGCCCCAAATTTGAGTTTGTTCAGAAACCACCCTGGCAACAAGAGACTTAATGTGTGAGTGTGATGTTGCCAAGCAGAATGTCGTGTCAATGGCCTACTACTACTAAAACCTCTTATCAGCAAGGGGAAGAAAACAGAGAATAAGAATTATTGTTTCCAGATAAATTTATGAATTATTCAGAGGCTTGAAAATAAATCTGTAGAGGGGGCAATACAATTGGGAAAAGTTGGATCAGAGCACTGAGTGCTGAACTCTTTTTTTCTTTCTTTCTCTCTCTCTCTCTCTTTCTTCTTTTTCTTTCCTTCTCTCTTTTTTCCAATATGATTGAATGAAATTGTACATTCCCATATAAATTTGCATGCCCACCTATATGCAGCTCCCACTGTTCTCCCTGCCCAGTGACAAGACACTCTTCCTTTCTGTTCCATACGTGTCTTATCCTCCCAACAAACTCCTATCCTATCCTCTCCACCCACTCCCTTTCCTCTAGTAAGAGGTCAGCAGGACAACATCCTATAGAGGCACAGAATCATAAAGTGCACATATGATATGGTCACTGTGTCACCAAGTCCAACTGATTCCTGTCCAAGAGTTCACTTCCATTATGATTTACAGACAGGGGCAGCATTAGGGCCAAGGGCCATGCTCCCAGGGGAACCCCAAGGCCCCTGGACCATCAGTTGCAGTCTGTTAGTGGAGTTCTCAGGATGCACCCCTTTTTATTCTTGTGTTGTCAACGAGACTCAACTTTGTGAGCTCCATCACGGCTCTCACTGGTGGTGCCAAGGAAGCACCTGGTTTTTCCAGTCCCAAGTCGAGGTAGTCACCTACTCACGTGGGTCTGTCTGTCTTCTTCATTCTCTTTCCCCCATGTCATTTTGGTCCTTGATGATCATCCATTCCTGCTGAGTTGGGACCATTTTCTGTACCCTCAGATGGCAGCTTGGCAGATTTTAAGACCCCAGACGTCACTCACTGATGTGGGGTGCAGAAGATTCTCTTAGTAAAACTCTAGTTGTGCCAGTTGGCCTCGATTTCCCCGGAGAGTGTGGTCTCCTGCCCCCCACCGTAGCTACTCTGTCCTTGTAATATTGGATTAAGATAGGAGGAGTAATCACGTTATGTTGAAGTCCAGTTACTATTGATTTCCTTTCTAATGTGTGCTGTCACAGATTTCACCCAAGCAAATTTCTATCAACTATCTAAACACTCTCCCCCTTGCCCTCCCTCCCTCCCCACTCTTGCAGCCATCAAAGAGTCTTCCCTCGTATGCAAGAGTCTGTTTTTAAGTTCTTGGAGTAGGGGTCTCATACAATATTTGTCTTTCTGTTGCTGACTACTTTTACTCAACCAAATGTCCTCCAAGTGAAACCAGGTTATGTTTCCTAAAATCATTGCTGTTCTTTATCATTGCATAGTGTTCCATTGAGTACATAAACCATAGTTTAGCTATCCATTCCTCTGTTGTTGTGCATCTGGGTTGATTCCATCTTTTTTCTGTTGTGGACTGTGCTGCAATAAACACTCATTTGCATGTATCAGTTGGTGTGAATGGCCTTGATTCTACAGGATATATTCTGAATAGTGGAATTCCTGGGTCAAATGGAATATCTAGACACAGCTTTTTAAGGAAGTACCAGATTGCTTTCCAAAGAGGTTGCACCATTTTGCAATCTCACCAACAGTGTAGGACAGTTCCAATTTCTCCATAGCCTCTTCAGAATTTGTTGTTTTGAGTGTTGTAGACCATGGCCAACGTTGTTGGGGTGAGATGCTATCTCATTGTTTTGATTTTAATTTCGTTAATAGCTAATGATGATGAGCATATGTGCATGTGTTTTTTGGCTGCCTGGACCTCCTCTTTAGAAAAGTGTCTGTTTAACTCCTTTGCTCATTGCTTAATTGGGTTATTTATCTTTTTCTTACTGATATTTTGTGGTGCTGTATGGATTATGGAGATCAGCTATTGATCTGACATACAGTTGCCAAATATTTTTTTCCGATTCTCTAGCTGGACTTTTAATTCTATTAATAAAGTCTTTGGATGAGCAAAAGTGTTTGATACTTAATAATTCCCGTTTATCTATTTTCTCTTCTGTTGATTGTGGTTTGTTGGACAAATTTTGAAGTCTGCCTATGTTGTGTATTAAAACTTCCATTGTTGTTCTGACTTTTTCACAGATGAGCTTTATCGTTTTAGGTTTGATATTTATGTATTTTATCCATTTTGAGTTGATTTTTGTATAAGGTAAAAGACATAGGTCTTGTTTCAATTTTTTTGCAGATGGATATCCAATTTTGCCAGCACCATTTGTTGAAGAAATTGTTTTTTCCGCTGTTTAATGTCTTAGGGACTTTGTGGAATATCAACTGTTTATAGGAAGACGGTGTGATCTCTAGGGTCTCAGTTTTGCACCACTGATCTATCTGTCTCTTTGTGTACCAGTGCCAAGCTGATTGGACCACTGTAGCAGTGTAACAGGTTCTAAAGTTGGGTAGTGAGAGGCCTCCCAGTGTGCTCTTCTTCTCCAGCAGTGCTTTATTTATCTGGGGCTTCTTCCCTTTCCAAACAAAGTTGGTAATTTCTTTTCTCCATCTCATTAAAAAATGTCACTGGTATTTGTATTGGGATCGCATTGTAGAAGTAGATTGCCTTGGGTAAAATAGACATTTGCACAACGTTAAGTCTTCCTATCCGTGAGCAGGGTAAGCTTCTCCATTTATGTAAGTCTCTCTTAGTTTCTTGTAGTAAGGTCTTGTAGTTCTCTTTGTAAAAGTCTGTTATTTTTCTGGTTAGATTAATTCCTAGGTACTTTATCTTCTTACGGGCTATAGTAAATTGTATTGATTTGATGATTTTTTCCTTAATAATCTCACTGTTGGTATGAAGGAATCCTACTGATTTACTTATGTTTATCTTGTATCCTTAAACTTTGATGAACTCTTCTATCAGTTGGAGTAGTTTACTTATGGATTCTTTAGGACTCTCTATATACAGTCATATCATCTGCAAATAGGGAGACTTTGACTTCTTTGTCAATGCAGGTGCCTTTTATTTCTTAGTCTTGTCTGATTGCTCTGGCTAGAACTTCCAGTACAATGTTGAATAGGAGAGGTGAGAGTGGGCATCCTTATCTAGTTCCTGTTCTCAAGGGAAAGACTTTCAGTCTCTCTCCAGTCAGGGTGATGCGGGCTATGGGCTTTGTATAAATGGCCCTTATTGCATAGAGGAATTTGCCTTCTATTCCTATTTTGCTGAGAGCTTTTAGCCTGGATGGGTGTTAGACTTTATCAAATGCCTTTTCTGTACCAATAGACAAAATCAGGAGATTCTTGTCTTTTGCATTATTTATGTCATTGATCACATTAATTGTTTTTCTGATGTTGAACTAGCCTTGCATCCCTAGTATGATTCCAACTTGGTCATCTATATTATTATATTATATTATAGTATGTTATGTTATGTTATATTATGCTATATTCTATTATACTATACTATACTATACTATACTATACTATACCATACCATACCATACCATACCATACCATACCATACTATACTATACTATAGGTGGATCTGACTCAATGGCACTTGGCTGGGTTGGCATACTACATTATAATCTATATGTTATATTACTATATCTTATTTGTAGTGCAAATACGGTCTTGTTCTTACATTAATGAGCTCATACCAGTGTAGGATGAATTCTAAACATAATCAATTTTTTGGTTTTTATCTTTTTTTATCATTTTTTTATTTGATACGACTGAGTGAAAATGTACATTCCTGTCTAAATTTACATGCCCACCTATACGCAGCTTCCACTGCTCTCCCTGTCCAGTGACAGCACATTATTCCTCTCTGCTCCATACATGTCTCATCCTCCCAACAGTCTCCTTTCCCCTCCTCTCCACCTACTCTCCTTCCTCCAGCCAGAGGTCAGCAGGATGATATCCTATAGATGTATAGAACCATAAAGTGCATACAATATATGGTCACTCTGCATTGCCAAGTCCAATCTATTTGTGTCCAAAGAGTGGATGAATTATCAAAGATAATGGATACAGATATACCATTTGACCCAGTAATTCCTCTGCTCGGAATATATCCTACAAAATCAAGGCCATTCATACCAACTGCTACATGCACACAAATGTTCATTGCAGCACAGTCCACGATAGCAAACACTTGGAATCAACCCATATCTGCCCAAGACCAGAAGAACGGATGGGTAAACTTTGGTATATGTACTCAGTGGAGTACTATGCATTGATAAAGAACAACGATGATAGCAGGAAACATCTCTTAATTTGGTCTCAACTGGAGGACATTATGTTGAGTGAAACTAGTCAGCAACAGAAGGACAATCATTATATGAGACCCCTATGATAAAAGCTTAAAGGTATACTCATACATAATAGAAAAGACTCTTTGATGGCTACAAGAGTGGGGAGGGCGGAAGGGCGGGAAGGCAAGGGGTAAAGGTTTAGATTAGATTGTTGTTAGAAATTTGGTAGGGTGAAATTGGTGACAGTACACATTAGTAAGAAGATTCATATTAACAGGACTTTGACACAACTTGTGTACTACTCCTCTCTTAACCCAGTATTGTAAGCACAGAGTATGTACACTTTCATTTTTTCTATTTAATTAAAAAAAAAAGACCAGAATAGACAGAGACCCAAACCAGGGAAAACAGATGCCAGATAAGGATCATTTGCAAGCCAAGAAACTAAGGAACTATTGACAAGGAAGAAACAAATAAAACCAAGATTTTGATTTAGACTTCTAGCCTCCAGAACTGGAAGAAAGTCTTTTTTGTTCACTTAAAGGAACTAAAGCCCTAGTTGTACAGCAGTGAAGAGCTCAGCTGCTAACCAGAATATCTGCAGTTGGAATCTACAATCTCTTCCTTGGAAACTCTTTAGAGCAGTTCTGCTCTGTCCTACAGGGTCATCATGAGTCTGAGTCAACTTCACAGCAACACATCTACATATTTTTTTAGGTAACTAAGACATATTGTAACACTAACTGTGATGGTTAAGTACATGTGTCAACTTTGCCGGACCGTGGTCCTCAGTGGTTTCACAGTTGTATGATGTGATTACTTCCAGGATGAGACTTGGTATAATGTGATCATCTCCATGATGAGATCTCCTGTGAGTAGCCAATCAGTTGAAAGAAGATTTTTTTTTTGTTTTTTGTTTTTTTTGGATGTGTGGCCTGCACTGAATGTAAGTGGAGATTCTGGCAAAACTTGCAGAGTGCTCTGAATCCTACAGCTGGCTCTTGTTCAGCTGACCTCCAGTTTTTAGGACTTGAGCTAGCAGCTTACCTGTGGTCTTGCCTACTACTTTTTGGATGTCTCAATCTTTGAAGCCTGTGAGCAAGAGCCCTGCCCCCTGTCCTGCTGATATTGGGTCCCTCAGCACCTGAGGCTATGTAATAAGGAGCTTCTTCTTCTGATCCATGGACTTGGGGTGTTCCAGCCTCTACAACCCCAAGAGCCATTTCCTTGTTATAACTCTGTGTATACATATATTTAACATCTCACTGTTTTTGCTTCTCTAGGAAACCCAACCTAATTATGACCATTGTTATTGCCATCGTTTTCTTGAAAACCTTACCTAATTTACTATTTAATTTAGTCCTATTTACAAGTTTTCCCCCAATAAACCTATCTTTTCTAAGGCTGTGATTATCCTGATACGTTTAAGTCTTTAAATGAAAGTTATAAACATTTAAACCTCCTATTCTTCCTCATCATACAAAATTTGCAAAGAATGTTACATGCAATTATTTAATTATAAAAACGATGGCTGGGAATGGTATGGGACCTTTTCTTGTTTCTGTTTTTGTATTACTTCCACATTATGTCCAGACTTCTTAATATGTGTCTATACTGTGACGTTGTTAAATCTACAACATATCACAAAAGGGCAGAGCTGTCATCACAGGCTTGCTTTAAGTTTAACACTTTTGTCAAAGTAGAGAGCTGGTGAGTTTATGGTAACATAGCTATGTGACTGGCAATTTAAAAATCTGCTGTTCCTTAATTTGCAGTAAAGTGCTTTGGGAGGTATAATACAACACATAAACATTTGTGTTTATTACTATTCTTTGTATCAATCTTGATTTGCTACATTTTTATCATTTAGAAATTGAATTTTTCATGAGCCATTTTAGAGTAGGTTATAAAAAAATACAGAATTCACAAACCTGACAATTAGCCCTAAGCTTTCAAAGAGTGATCTATGTGAAAATCACTTGTACTCATTGCTGCCATGAGACGGATCCGACTGGACGGCACTTGGCTTGGCTACAAAATAACCATAACTATCTTGTGTTGCTTAGATCACAGTATTATGCTGTCAAAATATGCTAATAAATATGAATGAGTCATAAATAATAAAATTTTGTTAAAAATACTTGTGTCAAAATTTTTCTGGTGTGTCTACAGTATTGTACCAGTCCTGGACATGAGATGCCACTGAGAAGTTTCTATTAAATTGGTAGGGTCCAAGTGTCCTTCCTCCAGTATAGTGATGTGTTAAAGTTTCACAAGCGGGGCTTGGATTGTAGTGAGGCACTTCCCGTGATCCCTCTAACAGCAAAGATCTCTCCTCCAAATAAATGAATTGATTATATATGAAATTCTATGAGCCCTTCATGTCAAAGGAAAAGTTGAGAAATTGGAAAATAGCAGGAAAGGGAGAACAGGTACAGAAGTATCTAGAGCTGGCCAGAACTGACCTGATGGAAATTGGTACCCCACAGATAAGCGGGCTAGAACGAGTGTGGTGAGGGCAACAGCAGCACTGCAGAAATAATCTTGGACAGAAGAAACTGAGCAGCGGAGAGCCCACTCATGCCTGCAGAATCAGTGAAAAGCAGCACTCAAATATCAAAACTAAGCAG
This sequence comes from Heterohyrax brucei, assembly GCA_028571685.1. Taxonomy (NCBI): domain Eukaryota; kingdom Metazoa; phylum Chordata; class Mammalia; order Hyracoidea; family Procaviidae; genus Heterohyrax; species Heterohyrax brucei. The sequence continues at coordinate 61,931,745 of CM053162.1, read as the reverse complement.
CGTGAATCTAACATACTACGTGTGGATCTAAAATGTTCTTTTCAAGTAAAATTCTCTCCTTTTTAGCCACACTTCCCTCTTTGTCTCTGCACAGCAGCCAAGCTGGCTCCAGAGACTGATGCATTCCCTGGGCAGGAAGTACAATGCCTTATGTTCCTGGAGCCATTCTCCCAGCTTTGGAGAGGGAACAATTTAACAAACAGTGGGGGGAAAAAAAATAAAGTTTCTGCTCCCTAAGCTGGGAACTCAGGGCAGAAACAGCTCCTTTTCCTAGGCACAGGTATAAGGAATCTGTCAGTTTGGATTGCTTTGAGTGAAATGGGAAAGTAGTGAAGAGGAACTGTTTGAAAGATTCTAACATTATTCATGTTTCGACATATTGATAATGGGCTGCAGCTTACAACCAAAGGCTTCTTGCGACTGCTGTTGACAGCCAGGAAATTGTCCTGTTGTGGCTTTCATAAACTTGCCTGATATTCCTGGTGGCATAACAGGACAACTGCATCCCTTCGATGCTTCAGTCAATAAACCATTTAGGTTCCACTAGAAGACAGTATTGAGTCCTAGCTTGCTGTATCCTAGTGTCCACAATAACTCTCAATATACAATGTTAGAAGCTTAGAAAATGTGATTCAAGGAGCACTATATATATATATATATATATATATATATATTCTTTTAGTACTTTATTGTCCAACTTGACGGCACTTGGCTAGCTGGCAACTTTAAGGTGCTTTAAGGGAAAGTTTACAATCCAAGCCAATTTGTTTACAAAAACTTACACGTAAAATGCTCTGTAACTCTAACTGCTCTCCCCACCCTGTAACAGCACACTTCTCCTTTCCATCCTGCAATTCCCATGTCCATTCAAGGAGCTCCTGTCCCCGCTACCCTCTCATCTCACCCCTGAACTGGAGCTGCGTAGTTAGTCTCCATGTATCTGCATAAGCCAAGAGACACACTCTTCACTAGCATAATTTTTTACAGCTTAGGATCCAGTCCAGTCTTCAAGCAGTTGGCTTCCAGAATGGTTTCAGTTCAGGCTGAAAGAAAGTCCAGGAGTCTCGTCCTCAGGGGATCCTACAGTCTGTCTGACCGTCTAGCCTGGTCTCTTTAATAGATTTTGAGTTCTGTATGCTCATTTTTCTGGTGTCATCTCCAGGACTCTGTCGTGTTCCCTGTCAGGGAAGCCGTTGGTGATAGCTGGTCATCATCTAGTTATTCCGGTTTCGTGCTGATGTAGTCTCTGGATTATATAACCCTTTCTGCTTCAAGGGCTTATATTTTTTAAGGAGCAAGCTATCTTAAAATTCCGGTGGAGAATTAGCTCAGTTGTATGATCTAGAAAGTTAGTTTGCTGGGAATGAGGGCTCTCTCTTATCCTAGTACGATGAGTTCTTTCCGGAGTAAACGTCCCATGACTTCAGTGACTACTTCCTCCCAGGGTAATACTTTAAGAACCATAAGATTCCCAGGGAAAATCTGATGGTATAGTGGTGAAGCGCTATGGCTTCTAACCAAGAGGTCAGCAACTCAAAATCCACCAGGTGCTCCTTGGAAACTGTGTGGCAGTTCGACTCTGACCTATCAGGTCACTGTGGGTTGAAACCAACTCAGTGACACCCAACAGCAACAACAAGATTTCCAGCAGGTCTGGTGGCACAGCAGTTAAGAGTTCAGCTGTTAACAAAAGCTCAGCAGCAGAAATCCACCAGCTACTCCTCGGAAACCCCATGTGGGTCTGTCCTGTTGGGTTTCTATGAATCAAAATAGACTCAGTAACTATGGGTTTAAGTTTTTTATTGTTGTTCTTGTTTGTTTGTGTGTGTTTTGGATTCCCAGGTAATGGTTCTCAATATTTCCAGACAAAATTTGAACTGGTACCAAGACCCAGACTGCCTATTCTGAACAAAGTCGGATGATGTTTCTCTTAACAAGAACTTTTTGTCACTTTTTTAACAGGGAAAGTAAGAACAGCAGGACAGATTAGATTTCTTCCACTGGGACACAAACTTACGTTGATGTTTAGTAGAACAAAATGTCATTAATATAGCTCTTAGAGAACTACTGTGGATTAGGAGGGCTGATTTTCCTCATTTCTAGTTCAGTCTCTTTTATAAGCTTCTAGGGTGGCCTTTGCAGCACAAAAACTTTTAGATGGAAGCCTTGGTGATGTAGTGGTCAAGTGCTACAGCTGTTAACAATATGATTGGCAGTTTGAATCCACCAGGTGCCCCTTGAAAAATCTATAGGTCAGTTCTGCTTTGTTCTGTAGGGTCACCATGAGTTGGAATTGACTCAACAACAACGGTTTTCTTTTTTAACTGTTAGGTATTCAGCATCCTGATTGACTACTGATGAACAAATTTCGTAGAGAAAGTATCTCAGAGGCAATAGCAGGTTATTAATAAAGATTGCATCACCAGTGGTCTTGAAGGAACAGTGAACGATATCTTAATCAAGATATCCTTCAAGATCCTGAATCAGACGATTGGATTTTACGTGTGAAGAGGTTTCACAAATAGCTAATGAACACGTATTTGCTGAGAATTTTTCTGTGTATGTGCAAAAGTGATATGTGACTACTCTCTTGTCTAAAGAAATTTAAAAAAATTCATTCAGTGAATATAAAAGAAAAATCATAAGTTACCTTCAATGATAGACCCATCTTAAGGTGTAATTCAATCCCATGAAAATAGTTTCTGCACTGTGGCACTCATTTTCACCCTAGGAATACGCCATGGCCACTGACAAAGACGGGACATCAAAGCAGAGAGACAAACTGGGAACGAGTTGCTTGATATTAATAGATAAATGAAGTAATAATCATGAAAAATTAAATTTCTTAGGATAGCCTAATAAGTATTTTGGGGTTTAATAATTATTTAATTACATATATATGTGGAGGACCAGGAGTTAAGGTCTCTCATCTGTGATTTCTGCTATTTGGGAAAACCATTTGACAATTCTGCTCTCCAAACTAATAAGTCAGTGTAAAGAAGGAAAACTAAAATCTTGCTTGCTAAAATTATAAAAGTATATATTAGTTATATCCTCATTGTAAATATTTTCCCTTGACTACCATACCCTTGGCAGTGCACTGAAACTGTGTCTCAGCTACTCAAATATTTTGTCCCACTGGAGTGTGCTGTCAGTGCATACAGGCGGCTTTGAGGACAAGCAAATTAGAGGGGTTCTCTTACGGAAGCTCCTTTTGCTCCACTGATCTCTAATTTGTCTTTAACTTTTCTCGTTTCTTATTCCTCGTCCCTCAGAAATTCAAAGTTCCCCTTCCTAATTTATCGATTTCTGGTTTGTGTTGTGTATATCCCTCAGGGAAATAGCTGATGAATGGAGTCGTTTGTGTTTTTCCTAAGGTACTGCTGTAAATATGAACACCAAAATCCATGCGATATATGAGTCCATAGGCTGAGAGAACAGGAAAGAGGAAATGCCTTTGTGGAAACCAAATTGGCCTAAGTCTTTTTGTTGAGGAGTTTGGAGTTCAAGGCCCAACTCTGTGACTAACTACTATCTATTTTATTGTAGGTAATGTTAACACTGGAGCCCTGGAAGCACAATGTTATAAGAACTCGGCTGCTAGCCCAAAGGTTGGCAGTTCAAATCCACCAGCTGCTCCTTGGAAACCCTATCATATAGGCTTGTGGATGGCAATGAGGTTGTTTATTTGGTTGGATGTTAAAATTATTTCCCAGCCTTATTTCTCTAATCTGTAAATGTGAAATGAGATAGCATCTACCTTTTAATGCTATAGCAAAAAGTAAAATAATTTTAAAATACCCAACAGTATTTCCTCTTTCTTTCCAAGGTAACCTGTGTGATTGCTTACTCCTTGACAGCTCATCATATTAATTATTAACCTGGAAAGATCAGGTAAATTCTGCAACTCAATAAAATATTCAGTTAGAGCTACAGAAAGTCATCTAGGTCTGCCCCATACCTCAATGAGAATTTTCATCATTGTCAACAGAAGATCAGGAAGGGAGACTGAGGAACACTACCTGCTCCCCTAAAGTACCTTCCTGCATGTGGTCCTGTGTTGTATTGATTTTGGCATTCATATATCCTTACCTCAGTGAACACTTGTCAAAGGAATACATACACAAGAGCAAATTTTGGGCAGCTTCAGGCTGCTAACCCTGCTACAGGGCTTGAACCACAGAGCTCCACAGTGTTCGTTAATCTCCCTTAACACTGAGCTGTACCTGGGAAAGAGCTTGGTCCTGAAAAGGCACAATTGAGTTCATAACAAGAGACACTGGTTGGGATGCTTGCCTTTCGGAATAAACCTTATCCCTTACACACAAGAGTGCCACCAAATGTGCTACAGAAATCCTTGGAATACAGGGACCCTTCAGGTTCACCACTGTCCATCCTTAGAAAGGATAAATTTGAAGACAGTAGACTAGTGTCTGCCAATGTTATCAGCCATGGAACTGTAGAATCTAGAAGTCAGTAGAATCTCTAGTGTTTCTTTAGTTTTAACTGATACTAGATGCTGTGTGTATATGCGTTGTGTGTTTATTCCAGCAAGTATTACAAAAGTTCGTAGCTGAACTCCCAGTTATTTTGCAAAATATCGCAAGTTGTGAGGCTGAATTTCAAATCTTGCCACAGTATATCAAAACCACTGCTGTCAAGTCAATTCTTACTCATGGTGACCCTATAGGACAGAGTAGAACTGCCCCATAGAGTTTCCAAGGAGTGCCTGGTGGATTTGAACTACCTATTTTTCGGTTACCACCTTGCCGCCTAGACGAGGGCAGCTATTCTAAACAATCAGCATTGCAAAGTGTCCTCAAGCTGTTTCAGCACAGCAGCTAGAGCATAAAGACTGTATTAGATATTTAAGCATGTTCAATAGGAGAACATGGTTTACAACACCACTAAAGTTCACGGACGATGGTTCTAGGAATGGCAAGAAGCCCTGTTTATGTGATCAATTTCCCTTTTGTAAGACCTGTAAAAATGTGCTAAACTGTGAGTTTACTGAACTTATGAGAACCAATTCCTAAAATAAATAAAGCCACTATTTTCCTAGGGGGACTTTCATGAAACATAATTACCTAATGAAATAGTGAGCTTTATGCGTATCAATACAAGGAAACAAAATAATCCTACCACATGCAATTTGTTCACCAGATATTTATGCTTGCTCATGAAGTCTGTGATTAAACATAAAATATATAAATGGCTTTAATTTTTCTGATTAAAGTTCAAAAATTGGTGTTTTCTCTTAATTCATAGCATCAATGATAATGGTGAAAATCATTTATGCAATAGTTTTAGACCCAAAGGTTTGCACAAAACAAACAAAAACATACACACTTAGAAAGTCACTGACTTGATTCTCCAAGCTCCCCAGGAATGCTGAGTTTTAAGACTTATTTACAAAAGATAAAAAGATAATTAAGAAAAACCAAAACAAAACAAAACAAAAAACTGACTGCTATCAGCTTGATTCCAACTCATAGCGACCCTGTAGGATGTTGTAGAACTACTTTGTAGAGATTCCAAGGAGGATCTGGTGGATTCAATCTGCCAAACTTTTGGTTAGCAGCTATAGCACTTAACCACCAGGGTTTCCATAAAAGTAAATAAGGAACTTTAATTACTAAAAAAAAAAAAAAAAAAAAAGTCAGATCCGACTCGACGGCACTTGGCTTTTGGCAAAAATGCTAGTAGTTTAGAAAGTTAGATGATCGATTTTTGTTGCTCACAGAAATTCATTTGGTTTACCATATATCTTGCTTAAAGACTTCTGCTCACACCAAGTACATATCTATAGTTTTTATTGAATAGCTAACTGCCAGAGAGGGTCTATGAGCAAGTGAGAGGCTTTGATCTACAACCTGACTTTGAGGTATCCAAGTTTTCTATTGGAAACTTTCTCATCTGATCACTCTGATGATAACCCTATTGCCCACAGGAAGGGTTTTGAAGCTGTTTTGACAAGAGACTAAGAACAGGTACTATTCACAGGAGAACACTTCTTTGTGTGATTCTCTGCCTGCAGCAGTACCTCCACCTCTCTCTAACAGTCACTCAAGGACTTGGATAGGGAAGATGTTATGAGAGTTATATCGTGTGAACATCTGATGTAATTAACTTAAAGTTATTAATCTTTATTCTTTTGAGCACTAATCACACTGCATTTGGACAACAAAATAACAGAATTGTCATTTACCACCACTGAGGGGTGAGAAGAAAAAGTTTAACTGGGTTAGTAAGTCCAGTCATCATGATATCCATTTTTTTACTTCTAACGTAAAGGAAAATAATATATAATTTAAAGTGAGAAAACAATACTAAAAGAAATAAATGAATTTACACAACTTTATATAGCTGTTGTCTTGAGTTGATTTTCATTCATAGGGCTGGCTATGAATCAGAATCAATTCAACACAACAGAGCTGACTACCAGGTCTTTAAATCTGGTGGTCTCACCACAGAGTGGCTGGTGGTGACAGCTTAACTATTGCCCCACCAGCGCTCCTTGAGTAATGGTGAGATAGAGATAATAAATAACAAACATTTATGTCTGCGCTGTCTCTCTCACCTGATGACTCTTCTTGCTATCAACCAATACGGCACCCTTTTCTACGTCCTTTTCAACAAGTCAAGCATTTCAAGTTATTTTCAGGAAAATGAAGAATCACCATGTGTCTTTATTAATTGAGTTTCAAAATCTGAAAGGTACTGAATAACTGTAAAGGGAAATCAAGGAAAAAATTTCTTTCTGATGTTTACATAATCTACCCAACAAGATTTCTGTATTTAGGGTTAGTGGCACCTAATAGAAAACCTGGAAACCCTGGTGGCATAGTAGGTTAAGTGCTACATCTGCTAAACAAATGGTCAGCAGTTCAAATGTGCCAGGGGCTCTTTGAAAATTCCATGGGGCAGTTCTACTCCGAACTATAGGGTCATTATGAGTTGGACCTGACTTGAGGCTGCCAAGTTTCCAATTCAGAATCTGGAGTCCAAAAAATCTGTTGCCACTGAGTTGATTCCAACCATAGCAATCTTACTAGGCAGAGTAGAAGAGCCCAATCGGGTTTTTAAGGAATACCTCGTAGAGTTGAACTGCTGATCTTTGGGTTAGCAGCTGAAGCTGAGTTCCTAAATACTGTGCCACCAGCGCTGCAGAAATAGGAAGAATGTTCAAAAGTAGGCCGTTCAATCTACACATGTTTTGTATAAGTAAGACAGAGTACTTGAAACTAGGCAATACAATCTAAACATGTTTTGAACAGACAGAAATCAAAAGGTAGAAATTTACGGAGATGACTGATCCAAAAGGTATTATCTATGTGATAAGAAAATGGATTTTCAGTGGTCAGTTAGGAAGGACAAAGATTGGACAATAGATAAAATATAGTAAGAACTAAGATTCAAAAGCCCAGATGAGCAGAGCATAACCATGGAATTTCAAGGAGAGCTGAGATATTGCTTTGTGGTGTATTTCTGTGCCTATGCAGAGAATAAAGACTCTTAAGTCATTTTTAATAATGATATGCCAACTTTTTAGTCCCTTAGATGAATATATTCTAATACAACTGAACTTTTCAAATTTAGTTTACGTGTATTTTGCATAATCATGATTTGGGGGGGGGGAACCCAAAACTTTAATTTCCGTTTATGTTCGTGCTGATAAATCCTTAAGAGTTTTTTCTGCTGATAAAGAGAAAAAAAATGTCAGCTTTGTAGTCTGTGTGTGTGTGTTAATTTTGGTTTTAGAATTTAAGTGATGTACAAACACAAGGCAGTTTTGAAATGCTGTCTTCCTATTTATGACAGATGGGTAGGATTCGGTAGGCTTCTTGCTGCCTCATTGGAAGTGCTTACGAAACAAGAGCAATTCAGAGGACGGAACAGCTGTTCAGAAATGCAAGGAGAGAAATTAGAGCAGAAAAGCAGGTGAAATATAAGCAGTTTGAAAGTAATTGCGGTGACATCCAAGAGGTACAATTTAAACATTATTTAAAATTACCTGCCAACTGCTTAAAAACCCAGGGATCCTGAGTCAATAATGAGTTTATGCATCAGCTACTCCAGCTGTAATGGAAACACGGGGAATGCTGTGTCAGTTATCCATTAAAAGCTCCGTCCTGTTGCTGAATAAGAGAACGTCTGCTCTTTTGGAGAAGTCTGAGTGAGTGCTTAAAAATACTGGAGAAAGCCACTCAAGCTACTGGTATTTTGATTCATGACTTGAAAAATATCTTTCCTGAGGAGATTCCTATCATTTTCATCTGCTACCTTTTATTATAAAGAAAAGAAAATGGTAAAACAAAAGGTAACAGACTTTTTTCCCCCCTTCCTTTCTCAAAATTCAGGAGAGTGACACTATCTCATGTAAACAAAAGTGACTTAAAATTATATAATTTTGTAATTGTATTCACAGTCTGTAGAAAAACAGTCTGACAATTTTATTGCTTTGCGTCACGTGCATGTGTCTTGTATTAGGAAGAGAAAACTTTTCAGTGCAGACCCAAAGAACAAGGCATAAGATGCTGCCCTGGTTATTTAATGTCATCCTGGATTTCTTTGCCAATAGCTATGTTTTTGGTAAAAACATGTTTTTCTTCAGCGGTCAAAGCCAAAACATGAAAGCATGTGTCTAGAGAGGTCTTAACCAACTGACCAGCTGAACCCCTTAAAATCTGCATACCCAGGAAGAGTACTGCCTAAGTGCTGCTACCAATTAGCTGGCTTGCAAGATAAACCAAACCAAAGAACAAACTCAGTTCCATCAAGTTGATTCCTGCTTATAATTAGCCTATAGGGCACATGCTTGGCACTTGGCTATAGGGCAGGCAAGAACTACTCCCTAGTTTCTAGAGTGCCTGGCAGATTCAAACGGACAACGTTTTGGTTAGCAGATATAGCACTTAGTCTACTCTGCCGCCAGGGTTTCCTCTGCAAGATAGACAAAGAAGCTCTGTGTAAGCTCCTATGACTAGGATGGAAGCATCCCATGAAACTATTTGTAATCAGTAACTGTACTCTTAATAATCAGTAACTAATCAGGGTGTGATTATTACAAGTATTCACTGATTGACCTGCCATTGCTTCCCCTATTTACCCCAGAAGAATATTTGTATAACACAACTGTTTGGTTCCATTTTCAATGGGCTACAGAGTTCTCCAATGCCTGTTGTCTTAAACTCTTAATAAATCTCAGTTTTAAGTCAAAAATGTTCATTTTTTTTTTTCTGTAATACACTCTTTTTAGAGTTTGTGTCTTTTTAATCAAAGACAACTTAAATGCTGTGTTCTTGAATTCTGAATTCAGGTATTTTTTTTTTACTTTAATTTTTTTTTTCAATACAAGCTCTTGCTGCACTTATAAAGCCCTCATACACAACGTTGTGTATTGAAGCAGCTCAAAAATTATGACATTCAACCGAAAGTCTAATCAGGTTAACTATCTTCTGGGACATTATGAATGAAAAAAAAAAAAGGATAGTAGTATCATTGCAAGAGAAACTACATTACCATCTACTTAAACTCAAAGAACTTGGTAGTACTTTTATACATCAGACAAATACATGTCAGTCACAGTGCAATACGGAAAAGTCTGTTCAAGCATAATTTTTGTTTTAGAAGCTTCTGCCTGAGGAGTTATTTCTCTACATTCTTTTCAACAAGTCAAGCATTTCAAATTATTTTCATGAAAATGAAGAATCACTCCATGTCTTTACTGAGTTTCAAAATCTGAAAGGTGCTGAATAACTTAACTGTAAAGGGATTCAAGGAGAAAAATCCTTCCTAGTGTTGATGTAATCTGTGCAATGAGATTTCTATATTCAGCTGTAGTGACGCCTAATGGAAACCCGGGTGGTGTAGCAGGTTAAATGCTGTCTGCTAAATAAACTGTCGGCAGTTCAAATCCTCCAGGCGTTCCTTGGAAACTGTATGGGACAGTTCTACTGTAACCTACCAGGTCGCTGTGAGTTGGACCCAATTCGATGGCTGTGGGGTTTTTGTTTGTTTGTTGGTAGTGGAAACCCTGGTTGCACAGTGGTTAGTGCTGAATCCACCAGGCTTTCCTTGGAAACTCTACGGGGCAAATTCTATTCTGTTCTATAGGGTCGCAGTGAGTCAGAATTGACTTGACGGCAGTGGCTTTTGGGTTTTTTGAACCTAAGGGAACTTCATCCTCTTGCTAAATCCTGAAAGTCTATAATTCTCAAGGGAAGGTGTATTCACATAGTGTCCCCACAGGTAGAAAACTAAGCGCACTTGCAGAAAATCAGAGTGATGCCTAGAAGTAAGGGCAATGAATTGTGGCTATTTAAGCCCACCATGTCCAAACCAGCTCCCTAGTATTTTGTCTCCACATTGGGGCTTGAAATCTAGGCCAGACTCATAACAGCTGTCTCTTCACACGACACGGATATCATCTCTACTTCTGACATCTCTGGTGTCATCTCAGATACATGAAAAATATTGTTTGATTAAGAAGATTTAAGATTTTGAAGAGTTTCACAATCAAATACCATCTCATATTGATTTCTTGGAAAAGAAAATTTAGTTGATTCAGTGCTTAAACCAGCAAAAACGTGACATTTAAATAGCACACATGCATTAGAAAAAAAAGTAACAGGAAGAATTCATAAGTCTCAGGACACAAGCAAAACATGGAATGTGAGAGGCCAAAGATTCAGTAAAATTATATCATCATCAATTGTTGTTGATTTCCAGTAGAGTAGAACACGGAATAAGTAACCCCAGCAGCACAGTGGTGAAGCACTATGGCAGCTAACCGAAAGGTTGGCAGTTTAAATCTGGAGGAGCTCCCTGGAAACTCTGTGGGGCAGGTCTACTCTGTCCCGTAGGGTGGCTGAGTCAGCATTTACTCAACAGCACTCAGCTGGGTTTTTTGGTAACCTGTCTTCCATTGAATGCTTGGAGAAAGTACTTAGAACTCTGAAAACTGAATTATAGGAGGATCATTGGGGGAAACCACAGCATCGTTGACATGATGCTGAGTTTGTCTTTATTTCTCACGTATGCCTCAACCATAATGCAGTGCTGCCTAAAACTTGGGAAATGGCAAGAAGGGCCAAACAGAGGGAGAAATGCTGACAATGTTTCCTAGTTCTAGACGTAGGAGGGGAAGATGGAATTCCTAAAGCTCAGAGAGAAGTGTAGGAACTCTCAATTAGCCCGCAAGAGCCAAACCTGGGAAAGTCCCCCACTGTTTTTTATTTCTTTCTGTCTCCTTTCTCTAGCAGCTTAGTTTCAAATACAGGTACAGTCATATCAGTGTTCAGAAAATAAGAGGAACTGGATAGGAGAGCCAGACAGTATTATAGGATACCCAAGAGACTAGAGAAAGTGAGAAGCACAAGAAAACAAAAGCTCTTCTTCTTCTTCTTTTCTTTAAATGAACTCTAGGGCCCAATACCACCTTCAGATGCATAGATGTGATCCTAGTCAGTATACTGAAGACTCAGAGAGCCACCGTAAAGAACACAGGTTGATCACTGAATGATGTACCCCCAAGACAGATCTGAAGAGCAATGCAAAGCAAATTTGAAAAACGAGCTCCTGTTGAAACCACCACCCACAAAAAGCTGGTTGGAATGTATGGCCTGAAACTAACTGGGGGAATTGCTTTGAAAATCAAAATTATCAGCATTTCCCTTGGGATTTAAATAAAAGCTAGAGTCTCATAACAGAAAGATGTAAATGGCCAGAATATAAGTTGAAATAAATAATTTAAAAAAAAAACTTGTCAAATTAAAAAAGAGAACAATTCTGATTTACGTGGAAATATGAAAATAGATAATCAATGTATGTGAACAACAAAATGACACAGGTATTGGAATTTTATGGCAAAGACTGAATGAACTCCAACAAGCAATTGGGAGTGTTACTTTGAAAAATGTTGGGAAATTCATAGTACCAGCAAAGAAATCAAAGAGATAACGAAGAGCTGGATGGACATTTAGAACAGAAAAACACAATAATAGGTATAATACACTGACGGGTTAGGTTCAACAGTGACATAAAAATGGAAGACAGAGTGAAGTTGAAGATTTATCAATAGAAATGATCCAATCTGAACCACAGAGACAAAATTGTGTAAAAAAGTTACCAGAGCCTTAGGGACCTGTGCGACAAACATGGCAGATGTTAAAAAGAAGACCATTTTCTTTTCTGCAAACTTTATCTAAAAGAATTGCTAAATAAAATTCTTCAGATAGAAATGATGTCAGAAGAAACATAAAACATAATGAAAAAAGGTAGTAAAAGAGAACTGGTAGATATCTGACTAAATATTCTTCTCTTCTTAAATTCTATAAAACATATTTGACATTTAATATAAAAATTATAACAATGTACAATGGTTCACACATTCTACTTGAAAAGGTGAATTATCTATTCTAAGTCAACAGTGCACAAGTTGTTATACAGTTGGTAAAAAGTTGTCATAATCAATAAAAAAGGTATATAAAGACATACAGGTATACAAACTCATAACAGACAAGCACTAATTATAAAAAAAAAGAGAGAGAGAAAATAACCCAAAAGAAGATAGGGAAGAAAAAGGAAAGACTTAAAAATTAAAAAATGATGTGGTACCCTAACTACCCTCAGTATAAATTTGGTAAAAGTTGAACTAAATAGAAATCCCCTAAACACATTCATTAAAAAACAGGAATTGTCATAATTTATTTTTTTAAATGATCCCAGTATAGTCTAACTACAAGAAATTTATTTTAAATGTAGGTACATACTAAGGCTAAAAGTAAAATGATGAAAACATTATACTACAAAAACACAAATCAAAAGCATATCAGGATACCACCCAAAGTGATCAACAAAGTGATCAATGCATATTCTATCAAAATTCCAAAAGTCCCTTCCTCCACTCCTGCTTTGTTTTTTAGCAGAAAAAAAAAAAAAGTCAGTCCTTCTTCCATACGGAATTGCAACAGGCCTCAATATCCAAAGCAGTCTTGAGAAGCAATGAAGTAGGAATCAAATCACTGATTTCAAAACTCACTACAAAGCTAGTCATCAAAGTAGAATGGTAGTGGAATAAGGCTAGACAGAGAGACTGATGAAATAAGATTGAGACTCCAGAACTAAATACATACATCTATTGCCAGTTGATTTTTCACAAGGGTATGAAATATTTTGAATGAGGAAAGTATAGTCTTTTAAACAAATGCTGATGGAACAACTGGGTTTCCATAGCTTAGAGAAATTGACTAAAACTGGATCAGTGATATAATATGAGGTAAAACCATAAAATGCTTAAAAGGGATCAATTTTCTTATATTTAGCAAAGAATTCTTAAATGCAACAAAGGACTGAACAACAAGAATAAAAAGTAGATAAACTGAATTTCATCAAAAGACACTATCAATAAAGTCAAAGGACAATGTACAGACAGGATAAATGTTTGGAACTTCTATATCTGGTAAGGTTTTAACATGCAGAATATATGAAGAATACTTACAGCTCAACAGCAAAAAGACAATCCAAAAATCAAAAAAAAAACAAACAGGCAAATTACTTAAGTAGACAATTTTCCAAAGAAGGTACACAACTGGCAGATAAGCGCATGAAGTCATTAGGGAAATGTATATCAAAACCACAAGGAGATATATTTCATTAGAAGGTCTGTTGTTTAAGTAATAATATTAACAAGTGTTGGCAAGAAATTGGGGAAATATTAAAATCCTCATCCATTGCTGGTGAGGATGTATAGTGAGAATTTATAGCATTAAACATTTATATCATAAAAAAGAAAGGTCTCCTCTCAGTCCTTTGAGGACTAAGGTGTGGCTGACTCAAGGCATGGCATTTAAAAAACTGGGCAATGAATAAGGAAGGCCAAATAAGAACTGATATCTTTGAATTATGGGACTGGCAACGAATATTGAATATACCATGGAGTACCAGAAGAACGAGCCAATCTCTCTTGAAAGGAGTACATCCAGAATGTTCCTTGGAAGCAAGAATGGTGAGACTTGCTCTCGTGTGCTTCAGACATGATCATGAAGGACCATTCCCTGAAGGACACTGTTCTTCCAAAAGTAGATAGTAAGATAGAGGGAGATCTTCAACAAGACAGGTTGACCCCGCGGCTGTAGTGATGGGCTCAAGCTTATTGCTGAGGATGGCGCAAAACTGGGCAGCGTTTCATTCTGTTGTAGATAGAGGTGATGTGAGTCAGACTCCAGTCATCACTGCAGCACCTAAGAACAATAACATGACAATCAGCTGAAACAGAAAGATACATGATCTATGTGTATAATAAAAATATTTGATAAAATTTAGTATCTGTTGTAATAAATACACACACACACAAAGAAAATGTTTTTGCAGATAAAAAGTACATTAAAGGAAAGAAAAAAGTGCAGAAGCAATTATTCTAAAATGTAAAACAATAAGAATATGCAATAAGAAATAAGAGATAGATGTTAGATAGACAATTCATACATAAAGAAGAAATTAAACAGTCACTAACACTAGATGAGAAGATGACCTGCCTAGAAAGTCCAAAAGAATAGAAGGATAAATTTGTTTTACAATGAATGCATTTTTGTCTTAGTGATTTTCACTTCTCAAAATATTTATAAGTGTCCTGAAAAGTTGAAGAAAAGAAGACAAAGTGACTAGGACATGAAATTTTATTTTGTTGGCATGATTTGAGCAAAATTCTCCCTTTGCTCCGTTGCCGGTTCAACACAGTGGCAGCCAGTCTGCCGTATTCCGTGTGCTGGTCCTGACGGTTCACCACGTGCAGTACATTCTCCATTCTGATACAGCTGCTCTATCAGGATACAAAATGCAACAAAACAATTATTTGTAATTTTTTAATGATTTGAATAACTAAATTTGCTCTCTGAACACATCATGGGAAGTAATTCATAATATAAAATCCATAGATGCTCTTATTTTCTACAAGAAGCAGTTGTCAACGCAAAATCTCCTTCCCATTTCAGTAGCCCCAGGTCTTAGAAAAAAATCAGTTATCTGAAAAATGCAGCCTCATGTTTAGTCAGAAAAGGTCTCACTCCCCCTTTACTATGTAGTTATTCTCCTACTTTTTGACTTGTGTGTCTAATTCCACATGTTTAATATCCTAAGAATATTCTGAACTCCATGTTACTTTCCCCAGGCCTCTAAGGGCAGCATTGTAATCCTTTGAAATAGGAGATATTTAGAAATAAGTTCTTTGGGAAATGACTAATGAATAAGAGATTCCAAATTTTGACAGATAATATGTATGCATTTCTCCATGCACACAAATACAACTTCCATCTTACGAAGGCATATATTTTAGTTACTGTTTTGTAAATAGTCATCCAAAAAATCCAAATCCATTGCTTCCTAATCGATTCCAATTCATAATGCCCTTATAGCATAGAGTAGAACTGCCCCATAGTGTTTCCAAGGAGGGCCTGGTGGATTTGTACTGCTGACCTTCTAGTTAGCAGGTGCAGCACTTAACCCCTACACCACCAGGATTTCCAAATAGATATAGGATTGGCCAAATTTGACCAAATTGACAGTAGAAATGTTTCTTATGGAGTAACTCTCGTAGTTTTTTAGTTCTATTGTAGCATGATAACTGAGTAGTTTTAATGAACAGAAAATCATTTTCACACCATCCAGGAGGTCAACATCTGAATTCAGGGCACTGGCTCTAGGGAATGGCTTTCTCTCTTCCTTTCGGGGAAAAATCTTGTCTCAGCTCTTCTAGCCAGGGTTGTCACCTGTCCCATGGTCAGGCCCATTTGTCATCTCTCTGTGCTTCTCTCTGTGTCTAATTTGCCCCTTTTACATCTCAAATATCATTAGATTTAAGACATACTCTATACTTCCATGACCTCATCAACATAACAAAGAAAACCTGTTTCCAAATGCCATCACGACCACAAAGGTAAGGGTTAGTTTCAACACAGATTTTGAAAAGACATAATTCAGTACATTGCAATCCCAAAGAGAAGTACCATGGATTCATCGTGTCTTCCTGTTAAAAGGAAACCCTACTCTGGCTGTTTGATTTGGATGAAGCAGACACGTTTTGCCACTGCAACTTGAACTTCAGGTATTGCAAGGACGCAACTACTACCGCTTTCTTGAGAAAAAGTTAAAAAGCAAAAAGATTATGTGAAAATTGACCACTAAAGGGAAAGAGGTGTCAACAACATGAAACCAGAAACAAAGCTCACGGGGTACTACTGTTTGAGCTTCTGAATAAACCAAGTCAAAAGTGAGCACCCTTGAAGTTTTTGGTTGTGCCAATCGTGTTTATTTTGTTGTTGCATTTTGTTTTTCTGTGATGGTTTTGCTGGATTTTCTGCCACTTACTGTGGAATATTCATGTATGATTAAGCTAGCCTCTTGTCATTTTCCAATCACACAAATATCAAAACTTATTTTTCTTTAGTGTCCTCTTTTTTTATTTTTTATTATGATTCAGTTAAAATGTACATTCTCATATAAACTTGCATGCCCACCTATATGCAGCTCCTACTGCTACCCCTGCCTGGGGACAGCATACTCTTCCTGTCTGCTTCATATATGTCATATCCTCCCAACAATCTCCTATCCCCTCCTCTCCACCCACTGCCCTGCCTCCAGTAAGAGGCCAGCAGGATGACATCCTCTGGATACATAGGTAGTATGCTTTTTTTATGTTATCAGGAAAAATACATACATGAATAACTTTACAACTGTAGGGTATACAGAAGGTACAGGACTGATGAAGTTGGTATCTTATTATGTTTTTACTTCATCCAGAGAATAAATTTGCAGAAGGAGACTTAGAACAGAAAATTAAAATTGCCTTTTCAACTAAGAATAGAAGGTTACATACAGCTCTTTACAATTCATCAGGGATTTACAAGAAGCCCATTTAACACTGTGTTACACATTATTGCCAGTAATATCCCTCCCCTCAAACAAACCAAACCCACTGCTGTTGAGTTGATTCTGACTCATAAAAACCCTATAGAACCTAGTAGAACTGCCCAGAGTGTCCATGAAGTTGGTTATTCACATTGCAAGAGACTCAACTGAATAAAAAAAGGGGGGGGGGAATCATAAAAGAAAGTGATCAAAAATTCTAACAACAAATTTGAGAACCTAGAGGAAATGGACAGATTTCTAGAAGCACACTATCTAAATCAACACAAGTTGAGAAAGAAAATCTTAAGCCTCATAACAATAGAACAGGTGGAAGAAAAAAAAAATCTGTTGCCTTTGATTTGATTCCAACGTATATTAAAAAAATACTCCAAACAACAAAAAAGCCTTACTTACCAACAACAAAAGCCCTACTCTACATGGCTTCACTGTGTAAAATTCTACCAAACATTCAGAGAAGAGCTCTTACTCTAGATGGCTTCACTGTGTAGAATTTTACCAAACATTCAGAGAAGAGCTCGCACCAGTAAGACTCAAACTATTTCAGAGCACACAAAAGGAAAGAATGCTCTTGAAGTCAGTCTACAAAGCTAGCATAACCCTGATACCAAAGCCAGACGAAGACGAAACAAGTTAAGACAGTTAATGATTAATGTCACTCTTCAACAGACAAAAAAACTGCAACCCATAAGATTTAGCCTATTATCCACCCCCCTAAAAAGAAAAAAAACAAGAGGAATTCATATCAGGTATACAAGGATGGTTCAACAAAATGAATCAATGTAATCTATCACGTAGATAAAATCAAAGATCACATGAACAGCTCAACAGATACAGAAAAGGCATTCAACGAAGTCCAACAAAAAATTTCTGAAAAAACTCTCAAGCTATGCAACACAGTAAAAGGCATTTATATAAAATGAACAGCCAACACTATTCTCAAGGGAGAGAGACTAAAAGTATTACCCCTGGGAACAGGAACAAGGCAAAGTTGTCCTTTATCACCACTCTTCAACATTGTACTAGAAATCCTAGCTACAGCATTAAAGCAACAAAGAGAAATAAAGCATTTCCAAATTGGAAATGAAAGGGTAAAACTACCTCTGTTAGTAGATGAGATGATTTGATGCTTAAAATGCCCCCCAAAGATTTCACAAGAAAACTTCTGGAATGAATAGAAAGATGCAGTAGAGTAGCAGAATAGAAAAGCAGCGTGAAAAAACAGTTGGATTCATATACACCAACAAAAGGAAATTCAAAAACAAAATCAGAAAAACAACACCATGTATACTATCCCCTACAATTATAAAACACCTGGTAATAAATTTAAGTAGGGGTAGAAAATCCTAGTTAGGGAAAACTGCAAAATATTATTGCAAGAAATCAGAGACTCATATAAATGGGCAAACACACCATCCTCATCTGCCAGAAGACTCACCATTGTGGAAATGTCATTTCTACTCAGAGTGATCTACAGTTGTAATGCAATCCAGATACAAACACCAAGAGCATTTTTTAACTAAATGGAAAAACTCATTACTAACCTTAAATTATGTCATGGGTTGAACTGTGTCCTCTGAAAATATATGTCCACTTGCCTAGGCCATGATTCTAAGTATTATGTGATTGTCTGTCATTTTGTCATCTGCTGTGATTCTCCCGTATATTCTAAACTCTACTGCTATGACGTTAATGACGCAAGATTGAGGCATTCACGTTAATGAAGCAGGACTTAATCTACAAAATTAAACTGAGCCTTAAACCAATCTCTTGAAATATAAAAGAGAACAGCTAGTTGAGAGAAATGGGGCCCTCGTACCACCAAGAAACAAGAGACAGCAGAACAGTATGTCCATTGGATGTGGGGTCCCTGCATTGAAGAGCTGCTTGACCAGAAAAGATTGATGACAAGGACCTTCCCCCAGAGCTGACAGAGACAGAAAAACTTCCCTTGGTGCTGCCATTCTAAATTCAGATTTCCAACCTCCTAGACTTCAAGAGAATAAACTTCTGTTCGTTAAAGCTACGCACTTGTAGTATTTCTATTATAGCAGTGGTAGATAACCAAATCAAATGAAACCTGTCCCAGACAAGCCAAGCGTTGTTGAAGAAGAAATAAAGTAGAATGTTTTACACCACTTAACCTCATAAACTACTATTTGTTGTTGTTAGGTGTCATTGAGTCGGTTCTGACTCACGGAGAACCTACTTTACAGCCACGGGAATCAAAAAAGTTGGATACTGGTACAGTGACAGGTATAGAGACAAATGGAATTAAATCAAGAACTTATATTTAAATTCATTCATCAGTGGTTCCCTGATCTTTGATAAAGGACTAAAATTCATTAACTGGGGAAAGTAAGCATTTTGTTTTAAAAAACAAATGGTTTGGGGAAAACTGGGTATTCATTTTTAAAAAAAACTAAATTGGACCCATATCTCATACCATACTCAAAACTGATTTAAAATGGATCAAAGATCTAAATATAAAACCTAAAATGATAAAGTTCATGAAAGAAAAATAGGGATGATACTAGGGGCCCTAATATATGGCACAAAACCAATATAGACCATTACTAACAATACACAGAAACCAGAAGATAAACTAGATACCTAGAAGTTTCTAAAATTTTAACATTTACACTCATCTAAAAAACTTCAACAAAAGAATAGAAAGAGAACTTAGGGACTACGAAAAAAGCATTGGCTATGATATAGCTGAAAAGGTTCTAGTCATGAAAACTGATAGAATACTTCACCACCTCAACAACAAAAAGACAAATAACCTGATTAAAAATTAAACAATAAACATACACTTCACCAAAAAAACCACATCATTCAGTGGAACCCTCCTACACTGTTGGTGGGGTTGCAAAATGGTCCAGCCTCTTTGGAAAGCAATCTGGCGCTTCCTTAAAAAAATGGACATCGATATACCGTTTGACCCAGTAATTCCACTACTTGGAATATATCCTACAGAATCAAGGCCTTTCACACCAATGGACACGTGCACCAGAATGTTTATCGCAGTACAGTCCACGATAACAAAAAGATGGAATCAACCCAGATGCCCAACAACAGAAGAATGGATAGGTAAACTATGGTACATATATACTCAATGGAGCACTACGGAATGATAAAGAATAACAGTGATTCCAGGAAACATCTCCTAACCTAGTTTCTACTGGAAGACATTACGTTGAGTGAAAGTAGTCAGTGACAAACAGACAAATACTGTATGAGACCTCTACGAGATAAGATCTCAAAAACAGACTTGTGTATAGAAGAAAAGACTCTTTGACAGCTGCAAGGGAGGGGAGGGAGGAAGAGTGAGGAGAGGAGGGTTTACTTGAGATAGTTGCTAGAAATCTGGTTGACAGAAAGCAGTGATAGCACACATTAGAAACAAGAACAACATTAAGTGGACTTCAGCATAACTTGAGTACTCCTTCCATCTTAACCCAATATTGCAAGGATAAAGTAGCTGGGGCAGGGGGCAGGGGACCATGCTCTTAGGTGAAGTTGAGGCCAATTGGCACAACTACCATTTTGCTAAGAGAGCTCTCTGCACCCCACATTAGTGAGTGGCGTCTGGGGTCTTAAAAGCTGCCAAGCTGCCATCCGAGGACACAGCAAATGGTCCCAACTCAGCAGGAACAGATGCTCACCCAGGACCAAAATGACATGCGGTAAAGACAACCCAGAAGACAAAGAGACCGACATCAGTGGGTGCCTACATCGACTTGGGACCGGAAGAACCGGATGGTGTCCGGCCACCACCAGTGATAGCCACGATGGAGCTCACTAGGTTGAGTCTCACTGGCAACACAAGAATAAAAAGGGGTGCATCCTGAGATCTCCACTAAAAGACCTCAGTTGACTGTCCAGCAGTTTCAGGGTTCCCTTGAGAGCATGGCCCCCGGCCCTGATGCTGCCCTTACCCATAAATTATAACAAAAGTCCACTCTTTGGACAGGAATGGATTGGACTTGGCAATGCAGAGTGACCATATATTGGTTATACTTTATGGTTCTATACATCTATAGGATATCATCCTGCTGACCTCTGGCTGGAGGAAGGAGAGTGGGTGGAGAGGAGCAGAAAGGAGGCTGTTGGGAGGATGAGACATGTATGGAACAGAGAGGAATAGTGTGCTGTCACCAGACAGGTAGAGCAGTGGAAGCTGCATATAGGTGGGCATGTAAATTTATACAGGAATGTACATTTTCACTTCGTTATGTTAAATAAAAAAAAAAAAGAAATATGCTGAATGAACAAATAAAATCAATCGCACAAGGCAGGAACCAAAAAAAAAAAAAAAAAAGAAAAAGCACATTCAGGCAGTAAACAAACATATGAAGAAATGCTTGTGATCATTCACTGTTAGAGAAACATGAATCAAAACTACAATGAGATATGATTTCACCCCAAAATTACCAGCACTAATTAACAAAACCAAAAAGGAAAATAAGAAATGTTTGAGAATTTTCTTGGATATTGCAGTGTTTATGCACTGCTGATGTAAATACTGGAAATCAATAAGAAGTCTCCTAAAAATCTGTCAATGGAAATATACCATCTATCAATCTCACTCTAGAATGCATTCTAGAGAAATAAGAGCCATCACACTATAGACACATCATCATTTCAGCACTAATCACAATAGCAAAAAGAACCTAAGTTCTCATCAACTGATGAATGGATAAACAAAATACGTTACATGCACACAATGGATTACTCCTCAACAGTAAAAAGCAATGATAAATGTGTGAAACATCTAACGACATGGGGGAATCTGGTGAGCATTATGCCGAATGAAATCAGTCACAAAAGGACAAATACTGTATGGGACCACTATTTTCAGAACTCAAGAGAATTCTAAATGCAGAAGAGAACATTCTTTGGTGGTTGAAAGGCAGGGCAAGAGTCAGGAAGAACAATCACCAGTTAGATTATAGACAAACATTAACTGGTGAAGGGAAAAATAACACACAATATAGGGGAAGTTAGCACAAGTGGAACAAGGCAAAGTTATAGAAAGTTCCTAGACACATACAAACATCTTGAGGGACTGAATTACAGGGTTAAGGGCTGGGGATCATGGTAACCTGGGAGTCCTAGGTCAATAGGCATCACATAAAGAAAATATTCTACATCCTACTTTGGTGAGTAGTGTCTGAGGTTTTAAAAGCGTGTGAATGATCAAGTAAGATAAATCTGTTGGACTCATCTCATTTGGAGCAAACAAGAACGAGGAAAACCAAAGACACAAGAGAAATATTAGTCCAAAGGATGAATAAAGCACGTGAACCACAGTCTCCACTGAGACCAGAAGTACTAGATGATGCCAGGTTAGCACACCAATCTCTCTGACAGTGGTCACAATAGAGGGACCCAAAGGCAGTGAGAGAAAAAAACGTAGAACAAACTTGAAATTCGCACACACACACACAAAAGACCAGACTTATTGGTCTAACAGGGACTGGAGGAACCTCTAAAACTATGGTCCCCTGAAGCACTCTGCAAGAACTGAAGCTATGCTTGAAGTCCACCTTTCAGCTAAAGGCTAGATAGTCCTACAAAACAAACAGAAACCCTGGTGGCAGTAGTGGTTAAATGCTACATCTGCTAAACAAAAGGTTGGTAGTTCAAATCCCCCAGGTCCTATAGGGTCACTATGAGTTGGAATTGGCAGCAGTGTTTTTTGTTTGTTTGTTTTTGAGGGGGATGTTATAAAGCAAACAATAACACATGATAAACTGCTTCTTACTTCAATCAAGTATGCAAGACAAGTGGGCAACATGACCCAAACTAGACATGGGAAGCAGGGAAGGACAAGAAAACTGAACAAATGGACCACTGGAACCTAGGATGGGAAAGGAAGGAGAGAACTGACACATTGTAAGGATCGCACCTAATGTCAGAAAATAATTAGCATGTAAAATTTTTGAATGAGAAATAATTTAGATTGCAAATTTTCACCAAAAACAATGTAACTAAACAAACAAAAACTGTGACTGCTTCCATAAAGATTACAGCCTTGGAAACCCTATAGGGTATTTCTATGTTGTCCTATGTGGATTATTATGAGACAGGAAGGAGTTTGTTCCCTTTTCTTCCTTGGAGACTTTATTACGTATCTGTATCAACATGCCGGCTTTGTAGAGGAAATGTGACTTAAATAGAAACTTAAGGGATTTGGAGAGCAGCTGAGGAGACTTAAGATGACCCAGATGAAAGAAATAACAAAATTAAAGCTGTCTAAGTGGGACTAACTGAGAGTATTCACAGGAATTAAAGAAGTCACCTGGTACAGGAGGTCTTTATTTATGTACAATAGGAAATTAAGATGAACTCTTTTGAAAGAGGTTCTGTGGAGCTGAGGCCTGAGGCAGGAGTAGTGTGTGCAGAAATTAAAATTCAAATCAGAATTTGGAAACTTGAAATTGGACGTTACCCTACTTAGACCATAATCTGAGTATTTTATTAAACCCAGTTTCACTTTTCTTTTCTTTTCTTTTCTTTTCTTTTTTAATGTTTATGTTACTCACTAAGCTTTAAGCTCCTTGGAAGTCAGGGATATTTGTTTGCCTTAATCAAATTTTATTTCTCTAGTTTCTCTCACATCGTTTTACAACTGGAATTCCTAAGAGGCATTAAGAGTTAACTCCCTTGGCTGCTGGCTGAAAGGTTGGGGTTCAAGTTCACACAGAGGCGCCTTAAAGTAAAAGTCTTAGGAGCTTCTGAAACACCAGCCATTCAAAACTCAGAGCACAGTTCTATCCTGACACATCAGAGTTGACATGAGTTTGAACGGACAGCAACTGGTGTGGTGTATATAGTTACCATAAAACCAGAAACCAGATGTATGGCCAACAAGTCGATTCCAACTCATAGCAATCCTATAGGACAGAGTAGAACTACCCCATAGAATTTCCAAGGAGCACCCAGTGGATTTGAACTGACAACTTTAGGTTATCAGATGGAGAACTTCACCACTACTCCAACAGCATTTCCGTATTTGCTACAAGTATCTCCTAATTCAGGCTAAGATTTTTTTATTATTATTTAGAAATAACTGTAGATTAATAGACAGTTGTGATGATAGTACAGAGGTATCAAGAACTTTTTTTACCCAGTTCCCTACAAAGTTTCTGTCTTAAGTATTATAATAAATTATAAAGAGCAGGGAATTACACCGGAACAATATACGTGTAAAATACTCTGCTATTTTATCAAATGTTTTGGGGAAAGTCTTAGCATAAGTCATCTCCTGGGTCTAGGAGTTTCTCATCACAAGGACCCTGGTCTAAAACATGTGCCCCATCCTTTCTCTACTTTCTTTGTGATAATGAAGTCCTTCTCCTCACTGCCCATTTTCTCTTTTATGTCTCAAAAGACATTGAAAGATACTGCCTAATCCTGTAGGATGAGTTATGCTTTACTAACATAACTGCCTCTAATCCTGCCTCACTAACATCACAGAGGTTAGAAATTATGATGCATGGGGTAACCACATCAGATTACCAAACAGTGGACAGCAACAGGTTGGTAGGAATCACGACCTAGCCGATTTAACTCGTGTTTTTGGCAGACACAATTCAATTCAAAGCACATGTATAAATTTGTGTAAGCACTGCTACAATCAAGATAAAGAACTATTTCCATCATCAAAAATACATCTCCCACCCTGTCTCAAACTTCTCTTAATCCCTGGCAACAACTAATCTTCTCCTTCTCTATAGTTTTGTCACTTCAGTAACGTTATATAAGTAAAATCACACAGTATATGAGATTTTAAGATTGGCTTTCTTCACATAGATGATACTTCTCAGAGTTGCTTAAGTTGTTATATACAGAATAAACTGTTCTTTTTTATTGCTGAGAAGTATTTCATGGTATGGACATACCACAATTTAATTAACTATTCAACTATGAGGGATATTTTGGTTGTTTCTGATTTGTGGCTAGTATAAAAAGCTTCTATGATCAATCATGTACAGATTTCATGGGATATAAATTTTCTTTGCTCTAAGATAAATGCCTAGGAGTACAATTGTTAGGTCATGTGGCAATTAGTTGCTAGGAGTTGGAAATAACTCTACAGTGATCAATTTATGGTATATGCACATTTCTTTTTTTCTTTACTTGACAGATTGACAAACTGTTTTCCAGAATGGCTCTACCATTGTACTATTCCACCTATAATATATTAGTGATTCAATTTCTGTGCATACTCTTCAGCATTTTGTGTTGTCATTATTATTTTTTTTAATTATTAGTTGCATGGTGGTATTCCATCATAATGTTAATTCCCGTGTCTCTAACAGTTAATGATATTAAGTATCTACATCTACTTGTTTGTTTTCGATATACTGAATCTATCTTTATATTTACAAAATTCTTTATACCTATACTTGTATTTTGTGTGTTAGTGTGTGTGTAACAAATTCTCATTTGGTCTCCTAACACGCCACTAAAAGAGTTAACATGCCACTAAAAGAGTTCCTCTATTCCATTCACTTTACTACCTATGACTCCTAAAATACAGCTCATTTTTCCTTGTCTAACAGGCATGCCTTTTCTTCTGATAATTCACTAAAGAGTGTGACAGTCATGAATGAATATATACCAAAATCAGAGTTACAGGATAATTAGTCCAGCCTCCTAACTAATCCAATCTCTTAAAAGCTTATCCAAGCCAGAAGAGCACAAAGATTTATTAAGTGTGCTGAAATTGCACAGTTTGCAAGGCGGAGATGATTCAGGTTAATATCCTCTTTAGCAATCCAGCTGACAGCATGAGTTATTCACACATCCTGTAGCTAGCTCTCCAAAGCCAATTCTCCACTTCCATCCTCCAAACAAGTTGCAAGATCAAAACCTCAGACTCTCAAGATGTAAAACTATTTTCCTTCTCCAACACCTTTCGAATGTTGTGCAATTCTAGGTTTATTCACAAAAACACATTCAAAAAGTAACAATTGGCAGTCAACTCAAAGAGTCTGAAATCTAGCAAAAAGCAAAAATTGTGGTTAATTTCTCTGTCCTAGCTCTAATTATTGTCCCAGACTACCTTCTAGAAAGTTGGGCTTCTTTTATATATTGTTTACATAACATACTCAAAAATTTTAAAGTTAGTTGGTATCAAAGTTCCATAGATAACATTACCAGGGATAGAATTTATCATTTTTATTTCTTATATTTGCTTCCACAGTTCACTTTTAAGAATCTTATTCATAATGCCTTCAATCTAAATATAACTGTATTGTCTCTTTCCATTTACTTCATTTTAAAGCACAACTTTTTTATGATACATCTCTGCTACATTTTTTGTATTTTAAATTTAGTTTTATTTATACACTAAAATAAATCATGATATGCATTTCTATGGAAAATATATAGTTTTAGAATCACCATCACAATCAAAATACAACATAAGTCCATTGTCTACAACAAAAAAATTCCATCATAATGTCTCCTGCAGTCCTACCCTACTCCCAAGCTTAACACTTGAAAAATACTGTCCAATTCCTATAGTTTTGCCTTTCCCAAAGAGTTATATGGCATGTACAATTGGAATTTGGCTTCTTTACTTACAGTAATGCATTGGAAATCCATTCATACTCCTATTGCTTGTATCTATACTTTGGTCCTTATCTTGCTGAGTAATGTTTCATTGTATGGTTGTTCCGTAATTTGTTTTTTCCCTTCTCTAGTCCAGGGACACTTGAGTTTGCGCTGTCTTGTGCTACTGAAACAAAGTATCACAAATGGGTGGTTTAAAGGGAAAAAAATCGTTTTACCTAATTCAGAAGGCTGGAAGTTCAAATTCAGGGCATGGGTCTAGGAGGAGGTCCTCTAGCAGCTGCTAGAAATCACTGGAATTTCTGTGCTAGTAGATGTATCTCTTTCAGTCATTTTCTTAACTTCTTTCCTGATAAAAGACCTATTCTGTAGGTCGACCCACCCTACACTGGACTGACTTCGCTAACAAGAGAAAATATCCTGCTTTTAAGCAAGATCATATTACAGGCACAGCTTTAGGATTTCAGTGCATATTTTGATGGGACACAATTCCACCCATCATGTTATGCCTTTCGCCCACTGCAAATTTGTGTCCTTCCCATGTACAAAACACAGTCACTCTATCTCTTCATTCCAAAAAAATCTTGACTCCTTGAAACATTAACCTCCAGTCTAAAACTCTCATCTTTTGAAGTATCTGATTCAAATACAGATGACATTCTAGTGTGTTCAATCCATGGGAAAAAAATCTTCTCCATCTGTGGACTGTGAAAACTAGAATATGAGTTATCCGAATTTATTTTTTTGTCTTGCATTTTAAGGGAACATCTGCAATTCCAGTAAGTTTTTCACATAAAAACTTACACACATTTGGCCATGTGACCCTTGCTGCAATCCCCACACTGTGACCGAACACTCTTCCTCTCCACCTTTCCCATATCCATTTAAGCAGCTCTAACTCACACCTGTCTTCTCATCTACTCTTCTGATAAACTTTGTTATGTCAATTGACTTACGGCACCACTGATTTCACACAGCTGCTAACTCTCCTGTACTATTCAAGCCAAGAAGGACACTCTTCACCAGTATCACTTCATGTCTTATATACCAGTTCATTGGACATGTTGTCAGGAGGGATCAGTCCCCGGAGAAGGACACCACTCTTGGTAGAGTGGAAGGTCAATGAAAAAGAGGAAGACCCTCAACGAGGTGGATTGACACAGTGGCTGCAACTATGAGCTTAAGTATAAAAATGATTGCGGACATGGCACAAGACAGGGCAATGTTTTGTTCTGTTGTGCATAGGGTTGCTATAAGTCAGAACTGACTTGACATCACCTAGCAATAACAGCATACCAGTTCAATCCTTGTCTGAGAAGTTGGCTTCTGGAAAGGTTGCAGTTCTGGTCTGACAGTTCAGGGCCATGTCCTCTGGAGACCCTCTAATCTAGTCTGTCAGAACATCCGGTCCTTTCACCAGAGTTTGGGTTCTGTACCCCATATATCTCCCACTCCATCAGAGACTCTTCATTCAACTCCCTGTAAGGAGACTCTAGTGATTGCCAGGTGAGGTCCAGTTCTTCCGGTATCATCTTGATGTAGTATCCGGTATACGTGCCTCTTTCAGTCTTGTGTGCTAGCATTTTCCTTGTGTCTGGGATGCTTTTTTCCCTTCTTTGCTAGAGCTGGGTTGAAACCAGTTGATGCTTCCTAGATGGCCTCTTCTCAGTTTTTAAGACCGCAGACATCAATCAGCAAAGTGAGGTGCAGAACATTCTGATAAACTTTGTTATGCCAATTAACCTAGATATCCCCTGAACCCATGGTTACCAGAATTTCGACACTGCAACCCTGTTCCTTGAAAACCCCAAAACCCACTGCCGTTGAGTTATGGCCAACTCATAGCAATCCCAGAGGTCAGACTAGAACTGCCCTATAGAGTTTCCAAGGAGTGCATGGTGGTTTTGAACTGCCAACCTTCTGGTTAGCAGATGCAGCACCTAACCCACTATGCCACCAGTTTCACTGTTCCTTGAAGTGTTTGGTTTTATTTAGAATAGTTCTAAACTTTGGGTTTAGTCCATTTGTGTTGACTTCTTCTCTACCACCTGTTGTCTCTTCACTGACCTCAAAGTATTCTTAACAGTTATCTAGTTAGTGAAGACCCCTCTCCTTCCCACCTCCTGTACTAACCACCAAAGTATGTTTTCTTCTGTGTTTAAATATGTTCTTGAGCTCTTATAGTAGTGATCTCAAGCAATTTTTGTCTTTTTGCAATTGACTAATTTCACATAGCATAATGCCTTCCAGATTCTTTCATGTTATGTTTCCCAAATTCATCATTGTTATCATCAGATAATATTCCATTGTATGAAAATCTCACAGTTTGTTCATCCATTCTTCCCTGGATGGACACTTATGTTGATTCCATCTTTTTGCTATTGTGAACAGTACTGTGATGAACATTTTTTGTGGCAGTTCTTATTTCTCTAGGATATATTCCAAGAAGTAGGATTGCTGAAACATACGGTATTTCAATTTCCAGCTTTTTATGAAAGCACTAAATCAATTTCCAAAGTGTTTATACCACTTTACAATTCCACCAACAGTTCATAAATGTTCCAGTTTCTCCACATCCTCTCCAACATTTTTTATTTTGTATTTTTTGGAATTAATGCCAGCCTCATTGGGGTGAGGCGGTATCTTACTGTAATTTTGATTTGCATTTCGCTAATGGCAAATTATAGTAAGTGTTTTCTAATGTAGCTGTTCTCCACTTGAATGTCTTCTTTGGTGAAGTCACTGTTTATATTCTTTCCTCATTTTTTAGTTGAATTATTTGTCTTTTTGTCATTGAAGTTTTTCAGTATCCTGTAGATTTTAGAGATTAGACACTGTTTGGACTTGTAATAGGCATTTTTTCCACCAGTCTGTCAATTGTCTTTTTCTCCTTTCAGTGAAGTGTTTGGATTAGCTTAAGTGTTTAACTTTGAGGAGTTTGCAGTTATCTATTTTCTCTTCTGGTGTTTTTGCATTGCTAGTAATGTTCTATATTCTGTTTTTGCCTTGTAAATGAAGGCTCCCAGTGTTGTCCCTATTTTTTTCCCCATGATATTTATCATTTCAGATCTTATATTTAGGTCTCTGGTCCATTTTGAGTTAGCTTTGTGCATGCTGAGAGATATGAATTTTGTTTTATTTATTTCTTCTGTTTTTTTTTTTGAAGATGGATATCTGATTATTCCAATATCATTTATTAAAGAGACTTTTTCCCACCTCCAGTTTACAGACTTGGAACTTTTTCAAGTTATCACCTCCTCATAGATGGATAATTTTATGCGTAGATTCTCAAATCTATTCTATTGGTTTGTGTGCCTGCTTTTGTACCAACACCAGCCTGTTTTGATTACCATGGCAGGGTGACAGGTTCTAAACTCAGGTGGTGTGAGGTCTCCCATTTTTTATAATTCTCCAGTAATGCCTTATTTACCCAGATCTTCTTCCTTTTCCATATGAAGTTGGTGATTTGTTTCTTCACCTCATTAAAAAATGCCGTTGGAATTTGGATTGGGATTTCCACGTATCTGTAGATCACTTTGGTAGAATAGACATTTCCACAATGTTGAATCTTCCTATCCATAATTGAGACAGGTTTCTTCATAGATCTCTTTTGGTTTCTTACATTAGTGTCTTTGTGTAGATCTTTTATAAGTCTGTTTGGATTTATTCCTACATATTTTATCTTCTTAGGGGCTATTGTAAGTGGTATTGATTTAATGATTTCCTTCTTGATGTTCTCTTTGTTGTTGTAGAGGAATTCAACTGATTTTTGTATGTCTATCTTATATCTTGGTAATTTGCTGAACTATTAGTTGCAGTGGATTCTATGTATAAAGTCATATCATCTGTGAATAGACTTTTAGTACCTCCTTACCAGTTTGGATTCCTTTTATTTTTTTCTAGACTGACTGCTGTGGCTAGAAACTCCAGCACAATGTTCAATTAAAGTGGTGACAAAGGGCACCTGTCTGGTTTCTGTTCTCAAAAGGAATGCTTTCAGACTCTGTTCAGGTTGATGTTGGCTGTTAGCTTTGTATAGACGCCCTTTATTATCCTGAGGAATTTCCCATCTAGTCCTACTTTGTTGAGAATTTTTAACTTTAATGGGTGGTAGCTTTGTCAAATGCTTTTTCTGTATCAGTCAATAAAATCAAGTGTTTATTTTTTTTGTTTCATTTATGTAGTTGATTACACTGATGTTCTAATACTGAATCATCCCTGCACACCGAGCATGAATCCCACTTGGTCATGGTGAGTTAGTTTTTTGATACACTGTTGGATTCTACTTGCTAGATTTTGTTGAAGATTTTTGCGTCTAGGTTCATGAGAGATATTGGTCTGTAATTTTCTTCCTTTGTAGTGTCTTCAGCTGATTTAAGGGTCAGAATTATGCTAGCTTCATAGAATGAGTTTTGGAGTATGGAATACAAGTTATCCATTTCTAAACTAGAATGGTTGTACACAGGTAGATATTTCCATTTCCCAAAGTAGGAGTTGGAAAGAAATGAGTCTTGAGCAGCAAGCAAGTCCAAAATCCAGTAGGACACATTTAGTTAGTCCTCAGCTTGAAAGCAAACCTCTCTTCTCAAGGCACATCTAGGTAAAAGTGCAGTGCACCCCTAGACTCTGAGTATTGGCCATGTTCTCCCGACCCTAGAGAGATCCTCCAGCTCTGGACTTTCTTCTTACACAGAGTCTGGGATAAAGACCCCGATTCCACAGCTTTGGATGGCCCCATTGTCTTTGTCTTCTTGTGTGGCGATATCATCTACTTGTTCCTGGGTAGCGCTATTCTTGCCTATCCATTCTCAGGAGAGAGCCATCCCTCATCTTCAGGTGGTGGCCCCATTTTCCGAGCCCACTGCCTCGAAAGCTTCACCTAATCATCTTTGGATGATGAACCGTTCTTTTAGTCTACCAGAATGGCACCCCATTTTCGGGAAGCAGGTGATTATGACCCCATTCTTTGAAACCTAGGAGGTAGTCATCAGATCTTGGGAGTAGTGGCTCCACTCTTTGAAATAAAGAAATAGGGGGACTGACCCCTGTGTTCCTTTCAATATATCTGCTCATCTTTAATCTTCCATGGGATTGGCCTTTCCTTTTTTGGAAGGTCAAAAGATTCTCAACCAGTAGTTTCGTTCACCTATTTTATGCCTGTAGAATTTCTGGTGGCAACCAGTTTTTCTTCATTTCACCCTTTTTCTGCCTCTTTCAGTTTAAGCTGATAGGGTTTCTGCTGATATGTTTGATTTAATGTATCAGCCACAAGCCCAATCTCTTTAACAAACTGAGGTATAGCCTCAGCCTTGCTATCTTTTTAGAAAGGGAAAGCTCTCCCGGTTTTTACAATTGAATTTTCCAAATGTTTAAGTTCTGTGTTTTTTTATTGTTGTTATTTTCATTTTGTATAGTTTATTTCTCCATCTGTCTCTTTTCTCAGAAATTTTACTACTAACAACCATGTAAAACCATGCTAAGTCTTCCAAATTTTGTTTATTAAGTCTTCTCATGTAAACATCAAGATTCTTGCCTTACACTCCCTAGTTTTCATAAAATATTTGAACATAATTCATACAAGTTCTTTGAAATTTTACAGCAAGGAACACTTTCCTTTGGTATTCAACAATATGTTCATCATTTCATTTTAAAGTTTCACTGTTCAATGCCCACATTGCTTCAACATTCTCTTCACGACTATTTGAATCTTTCCCAATAGCAACTTCAACTTCATTAGATTTTCTGTAATGCCTATAACTGTATCAACAGTCTCTTCAAAGCAATCTAGTTTCTTATTATCATATGCATTTGAATTCTTCCAGTCTCTACACATTAACAATTTCAAAACCATTTCCACATTTTATTTGTGCCAGCATCCCTATTTTCTGGTACAAAATTACATCTTAGTTACCTAATGCAGCCTTAACAGAAATTTAATAAGTGACTTGAAAGAACAGAAATCTATTTTCTCACAGTTTAGCAGGTTAGAAGTATAAATTCAAGTAGTAACTTTATGGAAAGCTCCTTCTTGTCTATTTTGGCTTCCACTAGCGGCTGACAATTCTCGGTGTTCCTGAACTTGCAGGTGTGTCTGTCTGTGTTGTCTGTCTTTCTCCTCCCTTGGTGTGTATCTGCAAGTGCTGGTGACATAGTGGTTAAGAGCTACAGCTGCTAACCAAAAGGCGTGTGGTTGGAATCCACTAGGTAGTCCTTGGAAACCCTATGGAGAGATTTTATTCCATCACATAAGGTTATTATGAGTCAGATCAACTCGAAGGCAGTCGGTTTTTGGTTGTATATTTAGTGGCTGGCTTTGTCTGTAACTCAGAAGTGATTGGGCTTAATACCTACCCAACATTGTGTTGATTTTCTTAGCATAAAAAGAAACAAATATATTTCCACACAGGATCATATTACAGTTAGCAAAAAAAAAAAAAACCCAAAACCTAATGTTATCAAGTCAATTCCAACTCACAGTGACCCTAGAGCAGAGAGAAAAACTTCCCAATACGGTTTCTGAGAAGACAGAGGATCTCACATCTCCAAGAATGTAGTGTCAAGAACAGAGTGCATCTTTTGGGCCCAGGATCTTTGTGCTGAGAAGCTCCTAAACCAAGGGAAGATTGATGACAAGGATCTTCCTCTAGAACAGACAGAGAGATAAAATCTTTCTCTATGGCTGGTTTCCTGAATTTGGGTGTCCAAGCTATGGTTCTGTGGGAGAATAAACATCTGTTTGTTAAAAGTTATCCACTTGTGGTATTTTTCTGGTGACGGCATTATGTTACGTGCAAACCTGCATGTCTTTCTAATCTGTATGCTTTTGAGCATTTTTTTCTTGTGTTGTTACATATGTTGAGAATTTCCATGCAGTACTAAAGAGTGAGGAGAGCAGATATCCATGCTTTATTCTCAGTCTCAGGGAAATGAACATTGTCTTTCACCAATAAGAAGGATTCAGGCTCTAGGAGTTCCGTGGCTACATTACAAAATTGAGAAATTTCCATTCTATTCCTAGTTTGCAGTGAATTTTAATCTAAATTAATCCTGAATTTTATTCAGTCATTATTCTGCACTTACTGAGATGATCAAGTTCATTTTTCTTCTTTAGTCTGTCAACTCATTTGATTTCTTTTAATATTTCACCCTTACATTCCTGAAATAAAATCCATTTGTTCATGATGTAGTATTATTTTCACATATTTTTGAATTTTATTTACAACATTTACTTAGGATTTTTTTTATGCATATTCTTGATAGATATCAGCCTGTAAGTTTTATTGCCTGACAAGTTCTTTGGTTCAGTTTGCTGTCAGGGTATTCTGGACTCAAAACAAAAAGGAGTTAGGAAATAACAATGTTCTCTGCTATTTTCAGGAGAGGAATGCACTTAACATGCATCTTTCTGTGTTACGTATTTGGTAGAATGGGTCTTAAAAATCATCTGAGTCTGGAAGATTCTTTTTCTGAAGATAAAGAAATAGAATTAGAATTAGAACTAATCATGAATTCGATTTCTTTAGTAGAGGTAGAACTCTTCAAGGTATGTATTTATTTACTTGAATAAGTTTGGGTAGCTTGTACCATTTCAGGACTTTCAGGACTAAAACAATAGCCTGGTAAGTAGCTTAGCAGAGACTATTTTGCCTTAGGCATTGCAATCTTCTGGAGAATGATCTATGTACAGTTGTTTTCATTTTTAGGAAGCAAGAATTCCATAGCCTGAGTGGTAGCCATCTTTTAGGATATATTGCATGTCATTAATAACCCTGTTTTTGTGATTGACCCTGAGGCTCTTCAGGTGCCTTGATTCTATCCCCTGAGAACCTAATACAAGAGAAATTTATGGTGACCTTGAGGAAACCATCCTGCCCTAGGCCCACCTGTATAGCCTGCTGTCACTACCCCTTCTTGATATTTTAGGTTGGATGTTGCCTGATTTGAATGATGTCTACTGAAAATAAATATACTTTGTTACAATAATTTATGATGCTTCTCTGTGCATTTTTTTTTTATTTTTAAAACAAAATTTGGTGTTAAAATTTTATACTAATTACCATTTTAGTGCATTCCCAAATTTTTATGTTGTATTTTAATTTTTACTCAATTCAAAACGCTTCCTAATTTTTCTTAAGTTTTTCTTTTTTTTTTTTTTGACCCACAGGTTATTTAGAAGTTTCATTTTTCCTTTTGATTTCCTTGTATTTAGAGAGTTTCCCTATGTATTTCTATAACTGGTCTTTAATTTGGTGGTGGTTACATAGTATTATTTTTGTTATTTCAATTGTTTTAAAATGCTTAAAGTGAAATCTTGGCCCGGAATGTTTTCTATCAGGGTGAACGATCAATGTGCACTGGAGAAGAAACGTGTATTCAGCTGTCCTTGGGCACAGAGTTCTATAAATGCCAACTTGATTTAGTTGGCTGGTAGTGTTGTTCCAATATTCTGTATACTTACTGATTTTCTGCCTACTTGGTTACATCAGTTACGAATAGTTAGAAGACTATTGAATTCTCCAAATACATCTAGAAAATCTATTTCCCCTCAAGGTTTATCAGTTTTTGTGTCAACCATGTTGTTAGGTGCATACTAGAAGTTTTTTGTGTTTTTGTTTTTGCTGTTGTTTCCCCTTTATTTTTTTGGTGAATTCACATTTAATAGCTACACAGTCTGATAATTAAGCTCGTGAACACATCCTAGAAAAGGTGCTCCACACCTCATTGCTGAGTATCACCAGGGTCACCTTCGAAGAACTCCCCTTGGGAAGCTATGCGCCAAGACTAACGCCTAGTCAACCCTTCTGAGAAATTTTGAAACTCTTTCTTGAATGGCCATCAGAGCTGTCGTCGTATTCCCCTTGAGATCCTGAATGTCCTCAAAACGTCTTCCTTTCAATATTTCCTGTACCTTCGAGGGAAGAAAAAAGTCCTTGGGGGCCAGATCAGGTGAGTAGGGAAGACGTTCCAATGCAGTTATTTGTATACTAGCTAGAAACTCTGCCACAGACAACCCTACAACTAAATTTGCGAACTTTCCCCCTCCTACCATGCTCCGTGGCCATTCCAGAAGCAGTTCCAAAATTGCTTTGAAGAATGGACTTGGCGCAGGCGTCGGTGCTTACTTCCCACGGGGAGTACAAATGCGATTTCACCACAACTCTTGTGTTTTCCAAGTCCCTTCGCTAGAAATATTGACTATTTTTAGATATTTTACTGTCCATGTCATCTGTAGAATTGGCTGCCTCAGCAATGAGGCATGTAGCACTAGAACAATTAAGTTCAAGGACTTCATTGTGGGAGCTCGTATTTTTATGTCTTTCTCTCCTTAATCCTGGTAGTAGCTTCAGCTCTGTCCTCTCTACTCCCAAGGGAGCCCTTCCCTGGTTCTTGTGGCTAGAGTGACAGAGATTTCAGAGTTTTGGCGTCAGGGCTTTTGTACACTTCTGCTTAATAGCTAGACCTTGGACCAATGTGGTTGGAAGAGGTTGGTGATTTTTCTCACACTCTTTACCGCCCCTCTCCTTGTCCAATTCCCAGACACAGATGAGTTTCCTGATGGTTTTCGGTGTCTTGCCAACCACGGCAGCAGTGATTTTTGTATAGCTGTTCTGGATTGGGGACAAGGACATAAGAGAAAGAAGAGACAGCATATGCACAAATGGGATTTCACCACAACGCTTGTGCTTTCCAAGTCCTCTGGCTAGAAAGATTGACTATTTTTAGGTATTTTACCATCCATGCCTGCTGTAGAATTCCCTGCCTCAAGCTGGCCTCAGCTTTAGTGCAGGAATAAAATGAGAAGTAACAAACTGTAGTCATTCCTTATTAGAAAGTTTAATGGTAGTGATGGAAATCTGGAGTACACAGCCCTGAGATGGGGAAAAAGACTTCATAATACTCAGTAATGCTTTATTTTCTTTCAAAGAATTCTCTCCTCCTTTATCACTTAGGAAACACTGGTGGTGTGGTGGTTAAGTGCAAATGAAAGATTGGCAATTCAAATCCACCAGATGCTGCTTGAAAACTCTGTGGAGCAGTTCAACTCTGTCCTGTAGGGTCGCTGTGGGTTGTTAACAACTCCACAGCCGTGTTTTCTTTAACTTTTTTGGTATATCAGTTACTGCCTCAATTCTTGAATCAGTTTCAAGAATTTTGATCTTTCAAAATAAATTAGGAAATAAAGTGAAGTTAAAGTGAGTTGTGCTGGTAGAAATACAATGGGCAAAGCATTTTGCAATTATTCTTCCTTCTGCTTTTTCAGTTTTGTTTTACTGATGTCCTTTGTCAGTCATTTTTTGCTTTGAACCTACAAAGCCTACTTTACTAATAGAATATATATATGTATTTCTCCCATTTTTCTCTGACAGATGTACATTGCTCCTAAAATACTTTACTGACAAGGTTTTATATCAGCAAATAATGGCACCAAAAGGGAGATAAAAACTAAAGTTATTTTCAGTCCACGGGTACAGAGAGTTGCAAGAACTTCAATGGTGGCTGAGTATGTATTATATTTAGACAGCATTTTATGACTCAACAAAATAGAATTCAGAAATGAATTTTATGAATAAGCTAGGGAGGTTATATACCAATTTTGGTCATACTCAAACAACTTCTCTTCTCCTTAAGACTCTCAAGAGATAACTGAAGGAACACACATTTCTTAAAATTAAAGTACAGTTCAGAGAAATGCAGTTGAATTGCAGGTCAGCTTCCTTTTGCTAACCATGCAACTTCACCTAACCACTTTTCCCAGGGCACTAAACCCACCGCTCAGGATATACTACTCTTTGGTAATCAAATCCCATTTCTTGATACCAAATGTGTTAACCAATCCAAATAAATTTGTTGTAAATTTTGTTCCCCTGTGTTCCACTTCTCTTCTGACACCAGCTGCACATGAGGCAAGTCTTCCTCTGATCCAGACCACTTGGAGCCAGCCAGACCTGACCAGTTAAAGGAATCGATCCTCTAGGCTACAAGGTCTGCACAAGACCTCAGATACCGACTTTTGGCTTAGTAGTACTCCCAACACCCATGCTTCTGACTTACTGGCTTCCATTACACTCTTGGATTTTACAATTTGATGGAATGAGGCAGAGTATTCAGTAAAGTGCTAAACTTATAATTACAGCTGTATTACAGCAAAATAAATGATGCAATCCTGGATTGGGATATAGAAGATGCGCAAAGGGAAAGTCCCCAATATTGCGTTTTCATGCTGCAAAAGGAGACTGGCATCCTACTGAGTATTAGTCTTTTCTCAGCTAGGAAGTTCTTAGAGTTTCCTTTTTCAGAGCATTTACTAGGGTTTTTCTATGTAATAATGCTTGACTGAATCAGGTCCATGTCGCCTGAGGGCCACTTACGTCACTGCTGGGTCAGGCTGCATTTAAGCCACCTCGTTAGGATAAACCATCAAGAATGGTCTGAAGGTATCATCAAAGACATTTCAATCATCAGAGAAATTCCAAGGTTTTAGAGGTTGTCTTTCAAGAACCATGGACAAAGTTTAAATTCTTTTTGGTAAGGTTAAATTCTTTAACACCCAACCACAGTCTAAGTGATGAGCAGAGTTATGAATGATGGCGAGTTCACTTCAATGCCAGGAAAGATTTCTGAGACAGCAGTTGTGGGAAAGGACTCACTGATGAATATGACAGAATTCATCTATTGCTATCTTTCTAAATAATAAGAAATTGTAATAAAAAATAGAGATGAATATGTGCTGTCACAACCACTCAGTGACAGCACCCAGATGGAACTCTACCAGAGTACATTTATTTTCAAGGGTGCAGATGGTCACTTGGTTAAGACACCTTGGGCAAATGGTTTCACATCCTGGTTTTGAGCACCAAGGACATAACTTTCTCAGAAAGCATAGCTGTTAGTCTGGAAATCCAGACTGAAATTTAGATAGCATAGTCAGCATCTTACACATCGGTCACACTGACGACACTGAAAAAATTCTTTTTCTTTTCCCCTTGAGACAGAAGCCAATGCATATACCATTGATTATTTCAGTTAATATCATAGCTGTCTGAATCTGCACCATTATCTGCAAGATTAGTACATGAATAATAATCTGATTAAAAAATGTTTTGTGTTCTAGGTAAAAGTTTACAGGGCAAATTTTGTTCCCTTTCAAAAAGCTGCGTGCAAAATATTCCATGACATTGGTTGCAGTTCCCACACTGTGTCAACATTTTCCTCTTTTCCATCCTGGGTTCCCAGTTTCTTTTCAGTTGGTTTTCCTACCTCTTTCTGCTTTCTAATCTTTACTTTTGGGCAAATGTTAATTTTTCATTCTTCTAAGTGTTTGTTACATAAGCCAAGTAAGCCAAGTGCCGTCGATTTGGATGCTTTTGGGGGGTGTTAGTGTTAATTTTATAGGCCTT
This sequence comes from Heterohyrax brucei, assembly GCA_028571685.1. Taxonomy (NCBI): domain Eukaryota; kingdom Metazoa; phylum Chordata; class Mammalia; order Hyracoidea; family Procaviidae; genus Heterohyrax; species Heterohyrax brucei. The sequence goes on along the minus strand of CM053162.1, from coordinate 61,892,836 downwards.
TCTATGGATTGGCTGGAATGTTTCCAGGAATGGCGGACATTCCAAGTCAGAGAGGTATTTTTGGGCCGTAGTCTCAAGGGTTCTTCCAAACTCTATCAAGCTGGTAAGTCTAGTCATTGTTTATGAATCTGAATTTTTGTTTTACATCCTTCTACTCTATTGTGATCCTGATCAGAGCAGTTGATAGTGGTACCCAGACATCATCTAGTTCTTCTGGTATCTTGGTTGTGTAGGCTTTTGTGCACATGGTCCATTAGTTCTTTGTACTAATTGCTCCCTTTAGACTTTGGTTTTCTTCACTGTTCTTTGTTCTGGATGTGTAGAGATCACTAGTTGTATATTAAAGGACACTCTGAAACTTTTAAGATGCAGATACTACTCACCAAAGTAGAAGGTAGAATATTGTCTTTATACATTAATTTTATGCCAACTGATATAGATATCCTCTGACTCAATGGTCCTTAGACTTCAAGCCTTTTATTTTTGTCTTGGGAGCTGTAATAAATTTCTGTCTCTGTATCCTTGTATGTTCTATTGTCTGTATTAATATATATGCAAAATCTACAACTGTGTACACAGAAATGTTCACAATCTATCCTCTATCTTCAAGTGAGTGTGCTCCTTCACACTCACCCACGAGTCTTTAGCAAGCTTACCTGCCTATATATCCCTTCATAAATTATTGTTTGTTCTGTTGTTGTTGTAGGATTGTCCATGTTGTAGTTATTGTTGCAGCTGCCTTTGTTCTTGTGTTCCTTTCAGTGTCTTACTTTGTCTCTGTCATGTTGTGCTGATTTCCTCCACAAGTGTATTTCCTTTTTCTTTATCTATTACCAAGTGTCAGTCATGCATTTAGTAATATATATTCCCTTTCCATTCCCTGGTAACTATCAAAACATTTATTTATTTTTTCTTTGCAAGTAATTTCTAAGTTGTTTTTTTTAATAATAATGCTCTCACATGATATTTGTCCATTTGTGATTGACTCATTTTGCTTAGCAAAATGTCCTCCAAATTCACCCACATTGTGAGATACTTCATGGAGTAGTCATTATTCTTTAACATTACATGGTATTCCATCCTATATCCATATCAGAGTTTGTTTATTCATTCATCCACTGATGCACCAATAATTTGATTATAAATTTTACATTTTGGATCCTGGGAGGTTTTTCAAAAGCTGTATACAAATACTGCAAAAGAAACATTTACTTTAGGTTATTATTGGTTAGAATCAACTGAATGAGACACAGCACCAACACTTTTAGAAATGTGTTCCCTTAATATAAATTTGAAAACCCTGATGGCGTAGTGGTTAAAGGCTACGGCTGCCAATCAGAAAGTCAGCAGTTCAAATCCACCAGGCACTCCATGCAAACTCTATGGGGCAGTTCTACTCTGTCTGTACGGTCACTATGAGTCAGAACCAACTCGACAGCAGTGGATTTGGTTTTGGGAATATAAATTTGGTATTTTATGCTAATCTCAACATCAAAAAAACTTATTTTGTATGTCATACAATGATGGACATTTGTTGTTATTGGTCGGTGCTATCAAGTCAGCTCCTACTCAGAGCAACCTTAGGCATAGCAGAACAAAGCATTGCCTGGTCCTGCATCCTCCGCACCATCTTTGCGTGGTTGAACTATTACTGTAGTCACTGAGTCTATCCATCTCATCGATGGTCTCTGTTTTACAAGCATGTTGTCCTTCTTCACTGCTCAACACCTCTGATAACACGTCTAAAGGAAGTGAGACAAAGTCTCGCCATCATCGCTTCTAAAGAGCATTCTCCCTGTACTTACTCCAAAACTCATTTGTTTGTTCTTCTGGCAGTCCAATCATTTTTTTCTGTCATCTTCCTCAACATCACAATTAGAATAAGCCAACTCGCCTTGTCTTCCTTTTACATTTTCCAAGTTTCACATACATATGAGGCACAGAAAAATACCATGGTTTGTGTCAGGCACACCTTAGTCATCAAAGTAACATCTTTGCTTTAAAGAGATCTTTTGCAGTGGATTTGTCCAAGGCGAAAGTTGTTTGATTTCTTGGTTTCCGCTTTCATGGATATTGATTGTTCACGCAATGACGTCCTTGAGATCTTCTATTTCTGTGCCATTCATCATGGTAATTTTTACTGGTCTATCTGTAAGTATTTATTTTTTATTTTTAAGCATAATTCATACTAAAGGCTGTAGTCTTTCACCTTTATTGGTAAGTGCTCCAAGTTTTTTTACTTTTGGCAAGCAAGATTATATAAGCTGAACATCTCAAATGGTTAATGAGTCTTTCTCCAATCCTGATGATGTGTTCTTCATGCAGTTGAATATAAAATGGAGGAGATACTTGGCAAATAAAAATTAGACAGAAAAAAATAAATTCCTAACACTGTAGTTTCTTGGATTCTTAGTTCAGCACATAGATTGAATGAGTAAAGTGAAAAAATATAACCTTGCCAAACACTTTTTCCAGTATTAAACCACAGAGTACCTCTTTGTTTCATTCAAAAGGGTGCCTCTTCATCCCAGTACAAGTTCTGTGTGAGTGCTTGTAAGTGTTCTGGAAAAACACTATGCAAAATTCATTACGACCTTGACAGTCATGTCTTCATGTAGCTGATAAAACTGAACTCAGTATTTTTCTGGTAGTATTCTCTGCTTTTGTCCAAGATCCATCTGATAGCAGCAGCAATTTCTACTGTCCCATGTTCTCTTCTGAATCAGCCTGGTGCAATAATGCCAATAGTACATGTGGTTGTTTATTGTATGTGCTTTAAAGAAATTACGTTATTATGGCAATCAATGTGGCAAATTCCTCCTTTGTTTTTTCCATTAATTGAGATTTCTGTTCTTCAAAGTTAGGTACAGACAACAGAAAATTTCCAAGCAAAAGGTGACTTCATTACATCTCCTTTTGAATGAAGCAATCATTGTCTTATTTTGATACAGCCTTTTTTTTTTTTCCTTTTTAATAAAGACTTCAATTTTATGATCTTAAGTATATTCATTCATGGGGAACTTGAGGCATAAAATAGGAAATATGTCTAAAATTTTGAAACTTCATCTGTTATATTTGTTTTCTACTTTAACTGTGTTCTAAAATTAAAGAAGAAATTAAATGTGTATTCCCAAAAGCCTCATTTAAAAACAATTTGAATTGCTTTAATTACAGTAAATCACTCTAATAGAGTAAGTTTGTATTGGTTACAACTCCATCATATTTGAACTCGTTGGTGATTTTCTAAGTAAAACACAACTTTTCATATTGAGATAATGGCATGTGTTGTTATGCATTTTGACTCAATAGAGTGTCAACATATAATTCCAAACTAAGTGACTAAAACACTTCATTTGTTCTCATTGATGAAGCTCATAGTTTACTCTTGAAACAACGTTTCTTTGGTGTATTGTAAAGAAATGCTATAACTTCATTAAGATAGATAGATTCTATAGTTATGCTATGCCCCTAGGCTTAAGGCATCCCTGAGCTAGAGTCTATTGCTTGTTTAGGTATTGAACCAAACATATACATTCAAGTTTTGTAGAGTCAGTAGCTTATTTTGCAAGCTCATTTGAACCCCTTAGTCAGTTTTTCAAGTGTCTGCCACAGTGATAACATCCATCATGAAAGCTTTTTTGATTTGTTTTTATCGTGGTTAAGCAAATCAAAAGGAAGACCCCCTAAAAGGAGGTCTGTTACATAATTCAAGTGATATTACTTTTAATTCAAGTGATATTACTTAGAGAAAAACATTTTCTGATCTTGAACCACTTTCCCTGGCTGTTCTGTAACTAAGCAAATATACAATTAACCTGTAAGTTATTAGAGGTCTGACCTTACTTGATTTAGCAATCTAGTAGCTTTGCTAGATTCAGAGATATCCCATTATCTGCAGGTGTATTTAGCTCCATCAGAAATCTCTGATAAACAACAAATGCTTTCTGGAAACTTCACTGTCATTTCACTCATATCTCAGCTTACTTAGTCTTAGAAAGTATAAATTGAACAAGAAATACTAAAAGAATGTCTGGGCTTAGAAGAACAAAACCATTCACTCTATGTTTTAGGAGACAACACAGGACACGTGACCTAGAAACCTACTCAGTTAGGGAAGGCACAAAACCCAACCAAAGCTATAATATTAAAATAAGTGATTCAGTGGTCACATCATGAAAACTATGACACTATCACATTAAAAATAAGGGAGGGAGGAGAGGGCTGGTTAGAGATTAGATAGTTGATAGAAATTTGGTTGGATGAAATCAGTGATAGCACATGTTAGAAAGAAGATCACTTTAAATGGACTTCAACATAACCTGAATAGCCAAGCCAAGTGCCGTCGAGTCGGACCTGAATACTCTTACAATTTTAAACCAATATGGAAAGGACAGAGTAGCAGGGGCAGTGGTCTGTGTAACATACTCTCATGGAACATTGAGGCCAATTGGCATAACTACCCTGTTGCTAAGAGAATCTTTTGCACCCCATATTGGTGAGTGGTGTCTGGTGTCTTAAACGCTAGCAAGCTGCCATCTGAGGTATACCAAATGGTCCCAACTCAACAGGAGCAGATAATCACCAATAACAAAAATGACTTGAGGGAAAGAGAACCCAGAAGACAGAAAGACCCATGTGAATGGGTGACTACCACAACATGTGACCAGATGAACCAGATGGTGCCCGGCCACCACAAGTGACAGCCATGATGGGGCTTACAAAGTTGAGTCCCACTGGCAACATGAGAATAAAAAGGAGTGCACCCTGAGAACTCCACTAAAAGACCATACTTGATGGCCTAAAGGCCTGTGAGTCCCCCTGGAAGCATGGTCCCTAGACTTGAGGCTGCCCCTGTTCATAAATCATTACTGAGGTCAACTGCTCAAACAGGAAAAGACTGGACTTGGTGACACAGAGTGACTATATCGTGTGTGCACTTTATGGTTCTATGCATCCATACGATGTAGGCCTATTGGCCTCTTACTAGAGGGAAGTGGAGAGAGTGGAGAAGAGGCAATATGAGATTGTTAAGAGGGTATGACATCTATAGAACAGAAAGGAGCAGCGTGCTGTCACAGGCCAAGGAGAGCAGCGGGAGTTACACATAGATGGGCATGTGTCTTGGGTTGAATTGTGTCCCCCCCCAAAATGTCTGTGTTGATTTGATTTAGCTAGGAGTCCCAATATGGTGCCCTTCCTCCCATGTGTTGTGAATCCTGCCTCTGTGAGCTTGATGATGGAGAATAGGCAACAGCTGTGTTAGTGAGACAAGTCTCAAGCCACAAGCTTGTGGATATAAGGGAGAGAAGTGAGCAGAAGTTGGGAATCTCATACTACCAAGAGAGAAGCACCGAGAGCAGAGCACATCCTTTGGAACCGAGGTTCCTGTGCCGAGATGCTCTCACTGGATGTGGACTCAGCCTACTGGACTGTGGTGATCTCCCGTATTGAATGGACTTGTAACTTATGAATGGATTTGTGGCTTACCAGACTGTGTCAATAAAAGCTTGTCCTCATGAAACCTTCCACTCGTGGTATTTTCTGTTAGAACCGTACCAGGTGACTAAGACAGCATGCAAATTTAAACTGTATTGCACACTTTCACTCAATCATGATAAATAAATTAAATATATATATACATAAATTGAAGGAAATACTAGACAAACAAAAATGAAATAGAAGAAAATAAATTTCTAATACCACATGTGACAGAGTGGAAAATAGGAATTGACATCAGAGGAAACAGATCAGAGAAAGAGAAAGCATAGGCATATTCTCACATTAGCTCAAAAAGGGGATTATTGTTGAAAATTAATGACACATTTCCTTATTTCTGTCATTTGTAAGAATAGCCTAGCAGTCTCCTTATCACTGTAAACTACATGATTCATAAGAATCTTCTCAGTATCATGTCTCATTTCATAAATGATTTTAGGCCTGGCTTGCCACAAGTGTGCTTTGGTGACTTGAGGTTTTTGGAAGCATCTAAACTTTGAATGAAAGGAATTCAGAATGACATTTGAATAAAACATCAATATAATTCTCTTTAGGTCTCTAGCATTTTGACTGTATATCTGAAGGAGCTCCCACAAGAGGCCTGATTCCTGGGCCTCTTTTCAAATACTCCTGAATATTTTATCCTTAGATGAGTACGATAGAAATAACCCAGTGTCATCTGATGGCATCTAAAACATCTCTGATTCCAAAAGTAATTGTAAGAATGAGCCTTTAAGGGTATGGAATGATGATAATTAAGTCCAAATTCAACCACTCAGTATTTTTCCTTCACTGGTTACATAGTTATCTCTTGGAGACTCAATTTTCCATCTACAACATGACTATGGTAATCATAACATGAGAGTCTTAATATTTTTGTGTGTGTCTGGCTGGAAGCTATTCAAGAGGATGCTTTGCTTAGACAAATATTGTTAGCTGAGTATCTTGTACTTTCATTGATTCTCTTGTTACTGTTAGGTCATCAGGTTGATTCTGACTCACAGCAAAGCTACATATAACAGAATGAAAGACTGCCTGGTCCTGTGCCACCCTCACAATCATGGTTATGCTTCAGCCTATTGTTGCAATCCATCTGATTGAGCCAAGCTGATTGAGGGTCTTCTTTTTTCCGACAGTCTACTTTACCAAGCACGATGTTCCTCTCCAGGGACTGGTATCTCCTGGTCAAGGTAGCTAAAATACATGAGAAGAAGCCTCATCACCCTTGCTCCTAACAAACATTTTAGGTACAATTCTACGACAGGTGTGTTGATTTGTCTATCAGTCCATGGCATATTTGATATCCTCCATCAACACCACAATTCAAAGGCACTGATTCTTCAGTTTTCCCTACTTATTTTCCAGCTTCTGCATGCATATAAGGTGGCTGAAAACACTGTAGCTTGGATCAGGAGCACCTTAGGCCTCAAGGTGACATCTTTGACTTTTTTACACTATAAAGAGATATTTTGCAGCAGATTTGCCCAATGCAACGTATGTTTTGATTTCTTGACTACTGCTTCCATGGGCTTTGATTGTGGAAACAGGTAAATTGAAATCCTTAGCACCTTCAGTCACTTTTCTGTTTGTCATGATGTCGCTTATTGATGCAGGTGTGAGGATTTTTTTTTCTTAATGTTGATTGGTAATTCATATTGAAGGCTGTAATCTTTGATCTTCATCAGTAAGTGCTTCCAGTCCTCTTCATTTTCAACAAGCAAGGTTGTGCCATTTGCACAATGAGTCTTCTTCCAACCCTAATGCCAAATTCTTCTTCATACAGTTCAATTTCTTGAGTTATGTTCTCAACATACAGATTGAATAAATTTGATGAAAGGATACAACCCTGATACACACCCTTCTTGACTTTAAGCCCCACAGGATTCCTTTGTTCTGCTCAAATGACTGCCTCTTAGTCTATGTTGAGGTTTCTCATTTTCACAATTAAATGTTCTGTAGTTCCCATTTTTTTGCAATGTTATCTATAATTTGTCAAGATCCACACAGCTGAATACTTTTGTATACTCAACAAAAATGCAGGCAGACATCATTTAACTGTTCCATATCCCTTCTGAATTCAGCTTGAATTTCTACAAGTTCCCTGTCTACACACGTCTATAATCACCTTTGAATAATTTTTCAGCAAAACTTTATTTGAGAGTGATATTAATGATACTGTTCAATAATGTCTGCATTCTGTTTTATCACCTTTCTCTGTAATGGATACAAGTACTGATTTCTTGCAGTCAGTTGGCCTGGGAGCTGTCTCAATCTTTTTGACATGGAAGAATGAATGCCACCAATGATGCATCAGTCTGTTGAAACATCTCTATTGGCGTTCTATCAATATTCTATCAGTACATAGACTCTTGTTTTTCCTGATGCCTTTATTGAAGTTTGTATTTCATTCTTCCATACCATCAGCTCTTGATCATATGCATCTCTTGAAGGGGATGAGATTGACCAACTTGGTACAATAACTGTTTGCATTCCTTCCATCTTCTTTGAAAGTTTCCTGTGTGGGTTAGCACTTTTCTTGTAGAATACTTGGATACTGCCACTCAAGGCTTACATTTTTTTTCTTCAGTTCTTTCAGCTTGAGGAATGCTGAGCATGCTCTTATTTTTTTTAGTTTTTCCACACTCCAGGTCTCTGCATTATAAGTGCATTATTATGCATTGCTTTGTCTTTTAAAGTCACCCTTTTATAATCTTCATAATTTATTGCTTTCACTTTACTTATTCAGTGTTCCGGAGCAGGTTTCAGAGTCTCTTCTAACATCCATTTCAGTCATTTCCTTCTTTCCTTTCATTCTTGATGTCATCCTACAGCCAGTCTGGTCCTCAGTTATTATTTTTCAGTGTGTCAAATCCATTCTTCAGATACCCTGTAAATTCAGATGGGTATACTCAAGGTTGTACTCTGGTGCTCTTGAATTTGTTCATATCTTTTACTTCAAATTCAACTTGCCCAAGGGCTACTGCTAGTCTGTTCCAGAGTCAGCCCCTGGCCTTATTCTGACTGATGATACTTAACCTTTTCCATTGTTTCATTCCATTGATGTAGTCAATTTCATTCCTGCGTATCCCATCTTCTGAGGTCCAAGTGTGTAATCATCGGTTATGTTTTTAAAAAAAGGTATTTGCAATGGAAAAGCCATTGGTCTTTTTCATTCTCAGTGTCCTGAGTAGTGATGCCATTCTTCTGTAGCCTGGTAAGTCCATTTCCTCTACACTGTCTACCAGTGTTTCAGCTGAGACCCTTCTCGTGTTGCTCTTTAATTATCGGAGCAGCTGATTGAATAGCGCTGTTACTAGGAAAGCTGTCACCCTTTACTCCACACTACTCAACCCCAAATATGTTAAATTCTAATTTAACTTATACTCTGTTGTTTTTCTAAAAAATGTTTTACTGATTACCCACATGTTTCAAAATGCATTTTCAATTATTTTTAATATTGCTGTTCTTATTATTGCTATCCACTCAGCAAAAGCCTGCCCAAATGCACCAAATATTACTGTGAAGTCAAAATAGAATGTTTCCTTACAATTCCTAGTAAAATTCCCTAGGTGTGATCACTTTTAACATTTTTCAGTGAATATTTCTACAGACTGCTTAAAGTCTCTCTTTTTCACACAAATACACCCAAAATATATGCACGTTTGCATAGGCATGTGCCTATGAATCTACGTATGATTTCAACAAACAGATTAGATTGTCAAATTAGACTCTCTTGACTCAGAGATTTTACTCAGCACAAACTTTTCAAATAATTTCTAGTTTACTAGTACTAGTAATCTCAAAGCACGAGTGAAGCCTGGAGAAACTGAGGATTGCCAATGTTGTCCCCAGATAATTTCATTGTTGTATTAGAATGTAGTCTGGCCCAGATATGATACATGTGAGTATATCGCTTAACCCGGAGGAACTATGTCTGCTATGAAGCCTCTCCATTTTATACTCTAACAGCTATGCAACTTATATTATACATTCCAATGATATTGTACTGTATACACAATTGTCCCATTATCATTTTTTATTGAAATTATTTTCTATGTAATTTCACTTCCATCCATTTAATTCTTTCAAACGGCTCCCCAATAGTCTTCTTAATGACATAATCTAATCTAGGTTTCTTCCCTTACAGATGTTTGATTGTATACTGTATTTCACTGATACTTCAATTTGCCATCTTTAACATACACATAAACATTGTATAAATATATCTGAAGAAATGTTCTTAAGGGAGTTATATGTTCTAGTTTGACAATACAGCAAAATTCATACCCAGAATGGATATTTCACTTTAAATGTTTATTGACTGTAGAATTACACATCACTGTCATCCTTGACAACTTTACTTTTTTGAATTTTTGTCAATTTTGTGAACAAAAAGTGTTACCTCCTAATTTTTGTTTGCATTTTGTCTTCATTCAAGAAATATATTTGGAGGGCTCCTATACTGCAGGGCACCATTCTGTTAGGTGGAGTGCAGTGGTAAGGAAAACATCAAAGTCTTCACAGAGTTCTAGCAAAAGAGGAACAATAAATACAACAAAATAAAATGGAAACTAGTGATAAGCCCTAGATAACCCCCACCCCTAGATGAAGTAATTGAAAGGGATAGAAAACCATGGTATGCTGTTTTCAAACAAGTCAAGGAAAGCTTCTCTGAGCAATAAAAATCATTTAAAAAGTTTCACTTGGAGATAAATTTTGAAGAACTGCTGCTTGGGATTTTTATTCCTTTTATGATTAATAAATTTCTATAACCATGATTAATTCTGGCTTCATTATGTTTAGTAATTTTCAGTGTGTTTATTCTTGTTTTATTTTCCTGTAAAGTTCTTGTTTCTTTGCATCGATTACTGTTCTGTTGGATGACATATTTTTATATTATGTATTTTAATAATGAACAACAAATTAAGACTTTTGGCTCTTTTGCCATATATTTTTATAGCTTTTGTCTTTTTCCTGTTTCTGTGTGTTTTTTGCATTTCTCTCTCTCTCTCTCTCTCTCTGTGTGTGTGTGTGTGTGTGTCCGTGTGTGGGCATGCATGCTCGCACATGCATTTCTATATAGGCACACATGCACACACGGGTTGTGTATTCAAAAACAAATAATGTAGTTATTTGTGTGGGCTGTAGTTTTACAATGAAGGGTGAGGTCTTTTAAAGCTAGTAAATAAAAATTGTTATATACTGTGCACTCAAGTCCTTTCAGATGCGTTCTTCCCAGTTTCTACCTAGTCTATAGTGGCATGACTAATCATGTAGTGAATGGTGTGTAAACAGTTGATTATTAAGAAAAAATATGCTAAACTTTTAATATTATGTCATTCACAGCTTTATCTAAGGCTATAATTTGTAGTTTGTTTTTATTTTTTTTCTCATCTTTTGTCACTTTTTCTTATACTAATTCTGTATTCATAATTAATAAGTAGAAGTTTAATGGGGCAGCCCTTAGTATTTTTTTTCTTGATTTTGAAATTGGAGGCCTAAAAAGCACAGTTTTCCTAGCAAGTGGCGGAAACTGAGGCCAGAGGCCTTGAGGGCTTTGTTTCAGAGACATCACCCCAGGCCCCCATGAGAAACATAATATTCGCATTGGGACTTCATCTTAAGTAAGCAACATCCTTCTCTGTTTCTGAAGTTTTATGTTTTAGATATATGACTTAAAATTACCCTGGGAAAAGAACAACAGGACAGTCAAGGCAAGTTTGATAACTGCTTATTGTCGTGTTGTTGTTTCAGATCAATCACTAAGCTGGACCAGATGATGCTGGGCATCAGCCATCCTGGCCCAATAAGGACTCAAAAGGGAAACCTTGAAACAAAGACCTTGAAACACAGAATGTTTTGCTGACTACTTCTGCCACTTTCCCCATGATTGTCTCGTCCAAGAACTTGTATGAAACTTTCCCTTTATAAATCCCTTGAGTCCAAGCAGAGAAGGGCAGACTTTGGAGGAAACATCCCCTCTGCCATCTTTGTGTAGTTGGCACACAAATAAAATTTTGATTGTTCAGCTAAGCTCCTGTCTCAGAGCTTGGATTTAGCAGTGGGTGGCACTAATTCTGGGGATTTTCTGGTAATGGCTTTATCTAAATTTTAATGTATTTGGTAAATTGTAGCCTATACTATGAAACACTGAAAACTTTTAACTTTGCTCCATTAATTTTATTGAAAATTGAGTTTCTTTTGCATTTGTCACATTTTCTTTTTATTGATTCCTGTAAAAGGGGCATATAAAGCTCTACATTCTTTTATAAGTTGTCACATTCCACCGTAAAGTCCAAATAGGACATAACCACCACTGCTGTAGTGTTAATTCTGACTCACAGCAACCCTGTAGGACAGAATAGAACTGCCCGTAAAGTTTCCAAGGAGCATCTGGTGGATGTGAGCTGCTGACATTTTGGTTACCAGCTCTAGTGCTTAACCACTACACCGTTGTCATGGGTTGAGTTGTGTCCCCCCAAAAATGTCTGTGTTGATTTGATTTGGCTGTGAGTCCCAATGTGGTGCCCTTCCTCCCATGTGTTGTGAATCCTGCCTCTGTGAGATTGATGATGGAGAATAGGCAACAGTTGTGTTAGTGAGGCAGGTCTCAAGCTACAAGCTTGTGGGATATAAGGGTGAGAAGTGAGCTGGGGAAGTTGGAAACCACCAAGAGAGAAGCACTGAGAGCAGAGCACGTCCTTTGGACCTGAGGTTCCTGTGCCAAGATGCTCTCACTGGATTTGCACTCAGCCTACCGGACTGTGATAAATTCTTACTGAGTGGACTTAACAACTTATAAATGGGTTTGCAGCTTACCGGACTGTAACAATAAAAGCTTCTCCTCATGAAACCTTCCACTCGTGGTATTTTCTGTTAGAGCAGTAGCAGGTGACCAGGACAACCACCAAGGTTTCCAAATAGCACACAGGGATTTTTAAATCCCAAGGGTTTGGTCTCATCCTCATGACATTTAATCATATGTTTTTCCAGAAACTACGTATTGCTTCTGACTCTACATGTGTGTCAGTTTTTTGTTATATGACCATTCGTATACTTTAAGATGCAGCTTGTTAATCTGCTCAGCTCTGAAGCCATCCTTAACTCAACAAGAGCAAGATGGCTTTTTCCCTATTGTGATCTCCCAGGGTCTTAGCTGGACCTTGGCTGCAGTATTTAACTCCCTGCATTCAAACTGTGTGCTCATTTTTGTATAAACTTGGCCACTTACCTACTTGCTTCCCAAGATTTACCACAAAGTCTGCCCTTCAGTAAAACCAAAAAAAAAAAAACAAAAAAACCCATTGCTGATGAGTCAATTTCAACTCATAGCAATCCTACAGACAGAGTAGAACTGACCTATAGAGTTTCCAAGGACAGCCTGGCAGATTTGAACTGTTGACCTTCTGATTAGGAGCTATAGCACTTAACCACTGCATATGAGGAACTTCAGCAGGTTTTCAGTAAATACATTTCAAAAGAATAAGTGACAAAGGATGCAGGTTGTAAACGCATCAATTTGTGTCTTAATAAATATACTTTATTCAAATTTAGCAGCTATTTTTGATCTCTATTTCCATTGTCCTTTGGATTCTTGAATGTAAGCTAAAATCCTTCACTTTATCACATTGGGCTGATTTCTGCCCTCTGTTGCTGTGTCAGCCTGACTCTATTTATGTTTTAACTTTTTCCACCAGAGCTTTCACCTTCTCTGGTGGTCTGGCGTTAGTTAAAAGCTTAATTAGCAGCATCTCCACTATGTAGCTACGTTGTTTCTGAATTACTAACAGGAAAAGAAGCTAGGAGACTCCCTGTGGTCCGTGACAGATAACACCTCTTGCTTAGTGCCTACACATTCCCTAATTATTCCATAGTTTGTGTCCTTGAGTTAAGTCTAAAGATGATATCTTTGGCATGAATTCAATTTGTGATGCTGGACTTGCAGCCCAGGAATAATCAGAGTGGATGTGGTTGTGGATTTCAATGACACCTCTGGGCCATATCTTTCATCGCTGTGATGTGAATCCCCTCTGGAATATTTCAGTTTAGAACTGAAAACACCAAGTGGCTCCAACTACCTAGCACTGTAAAGGCAGGTCTTTAAGAATCCAAGGAGTGGCTAAGATTTCAGTCATAGAAGGTGTTTTGGTCATCTGATACTGCTCTAACAGTAATACCCCCAGACAGGAGCCTTTAACAAAGAAAAGTTTATTCTCACACAGTCCAGAAGGTTGGAAGCCTGAATTCAGGCTGCTGGCTCCAGGGGAACACGCTCGCTCTCTTGGCTCGCTCTGAAGGCAGCTCCCTGCGTTGCATCAGTCTCTCTTTGGTCTGGGGCACAGGAACTTTAGGTCCAAAGGATGCACTCTGCTCTCAATGGTGCTTTCTTCACGGTGCTGGGTCCCCAATTCTCTATTTGCTTCCCTTTCCTTTTAGTACTTGTAGGATAAAAGGCTGTACAAGTCACACCCTGGGGAAGCACCCTTTACATTGGAGCATGAGATGAGCTTAGAAAGGGTTATTTTTGTCCCACCCTATCTGACTCGACGGCACTTGGCTGGCTTGGCAATCCTTTTTTTTTAATTAAATAAAAAATGAAAGTGTACATACTCTGTGCTTACAATATTGGGTTAAGATGGGAGGAGTACATGAGTTGTGTTGAAGTCCTGTTAATATTGATCTTCTTACTAATGTGTATTGCTACCAATTTCACTCAACCAAATTTCTAACAACTATCTAATCTAAACCCTCACCCCTCACCCTCCTGCTCTCCCACTCTCCCCACCCTTGTAGCCGTCAAAGAATATTTTCTGTTATGTATGAGTAAGCCTTTAAGTTTTTATCGTAGGGGTCTCATATAATAATTGTTCTTCTGTCGCTGACTAATTTCACTCAACATAATGTCCTCCAGTTGAGACCAAATTGAGAGATGTTTCCTGCTATCATCGTTGTTCTTTATCAAAGTATAGTACTCCATTGAGTACACATACCGAAGTTTACCCATCCATCCTTCTGTTGTTGGGCATCTGGGTTGATTCCATCTTTTTGCTATCACAGACTGTGCTGCAATGAACATTCATGTGCATGTACCAGTTGGTGTGAAACGGCCTTGATTCTGTAGGATATATTCCAAGCAGAGGAATTACTGGGTCAAATGATACATCTATGTCCATTATAGATTAGAATTTTCATTATAGGAAAATCACAAAATGGAGGACAGTCACACAACTCCAGGGACCAAGGCTCAGATACATTGCTACACACATTTTTTGAGGGGGACTTAATTCAGTCTGTGACAGAACGGACATCAGACATGCTAGTTCCAAAATGTCCACTTAGAAGCCACTCTACCTTACAATCAATGCCCAATAACAAGCACATTTTGGGTACATGGAGTTTTTCCATGGACATTTGTTGATTAAATAATCAGTGGGATGCATCACATATACATGATCATGCATATTAAGGACTCCTTGAGATGGCTGAGACAAAGAGCCTCTGAGGTAGACTAGCCAGCAGTTACAGTCAGGATAGTCAGTGTTATAGATGCTGCAAACACAGGTTAGGTGACTGGAATACGCAAGTCCCAGAAACAAAAAGAGATTAATATCAAACTTCTGTGTCACTTTACAACTCACCAATGTATGTTCGTTGATATAATCATCTAAATGTGTATCAGAAGAGAAGTGTTTAGTGAAGGAAGAACAAATAACTCTTAGCTGGACATCATAAACTAGACATCCTGGTAGAAATGGGCAAGTAGTCTACAAAAGAGTCAGATGAAGTGTCTGTACTATCATAGTAGCTAAGACGATAGTCTGGTCTCTTGTCAGGGTTCTTAACATAGCCTTCTGGAGCAAAGAGTGCTTTGAGATATTTCTTGAACTCAGAAGCATTAAAATTGAGCCACTAGCAAGTTATTAAGTATTTATGCTTTAAACTATTAAAAAGAGTATGTTGTATTTCATGTAAATGACTATACATCTCTTTGAGATAGAATGGAACATTTCGTGAAAGTTTTTCAGTAGTTTTGCTGTAACAGATGACCACTTGCCTATTTCATATCACCTCCAACTCTTCTGCAGCTTTTGGAACAAATAATATATGCAGAAAACTTTACAAAAATTCCTTGACATTCTCCTTTTGGAGAGAAAATGCCAGTTAGATAATGTTAAGTAAGATACACAGGGCAGCCATGGATATAAGTCAATTGTTTGTGTGGAAAGTTATTGCTAATAAAGTTAATGGTAACTGCTATGTAATGTATTATTAAACAATGCTTTGACATAGTGCTTAAGGCAAGAAATACAGAAATAAAATATGCAATAAATTTTTAAAAGGAAATGCTTTATGTTTCTGACTTAAGTTTTCAATCACTTTCTAAATGGTTGCGTAACAGAAGTCAAATTATTAATTTATATACAACTCCATATTGAATGTGCTTTCTGAAAATCTACATTGATTCAACAAGAATCTATCAGTATGAATTCATTTTAAAGCCATGTTAAAGATAATTCTGCTTTATGTTACAGCATTCAACATGACTCCTGAGGGTGGGCGACTGATCATGTTCAAAGCAGTCAACAGATGAAAATACGGAGTGAAGTATAGGCTGAACAGAAGGAAATGATCTGGTCATTCAGCATAGGAAAATTTAAAAAGATATGGCAGTGCTGTAGTAAGACAATACCTTCTTGAGATGTGCAGTGTTAATGTACTCTAATTCTTATTTTTGTTATATTGTAAGTCTCTAAGTTTTGACTTCAGTGTTAAGCTTCTGTTATCATCAGGTGCTGTCAAGTCAGTTCTAGCTTGCCGTGAGCTTGGTTCTGACTCATAGCAACCACAAGAATGACAGAACAAAACACTGCCTGACCTTGTGCAGGCCTCACAACTGTTGTCATGTGTGGGTCTATCACTGCAGCCACTGTATCAGTGCGCCATGTGGAGGGTCTTCTCCTATACTCCTTTATCACCAATGCTCTACTTTTCCAACTTCTGATGTCTGTCTCCAGAAACTCATCCCTCTGGATTACCTGGCTAAAGCAGTTAAGAGAATGTTTCTCTTCATCCTCACTTCTAGGAAGCATTCTGGAGAGTCTTCTTGCATGACAGATTTGTGGATTGTTCTGGCAGCCCATGGTATATTCAGTGAAGTCCAGGAACGTAATTGTTCTAATTGGTGAATATCATTGTGGTTGCCTTTGAAGCACTCCACTTGTGAAGTCATGTACCGATGCCAGCACCTAGAACACTGTTCAAAGCAACTTTGGAACTCTTTCTGGAATGGCCATGAGCACAGTGGCATGGTGGCAAGTTCATGAACTTAATCGTGTAGTTGCCTGTGAAACAGTTTTTAGCCAGTAAACAAGTAACTGTATTGAAACACCCTCCCTACTCTCCTGATGTGGCCCCCAATGACTTTTTCTTTACCTGAAGATAAAGGAAATATTGAAAGGAAGACATTTTGATGATGTTCAAGACATCAAAGGTAATCCAATGACAGCTCTGACGGCTGGTCCAGAAACAGAGTTCCAAATTGCTTTGAAGGGTGGACTAGACGCTGGCATCGGCGGATAGCTTCCCAAAGGGGGTACTTCGAAGATGACTGCAGCAGTATTCAGTAATGAGGTATGTAGCACTTACTCTAAAATGAGTTCGTGAACTCAGTTGGCAGTCCTCATATGTTTAACTATTGTCATTAAGTGTGAAATGGCATGTAATGAGATATACCTATTGCTTCTCTTTGCTTCAGTCAGTATTCTTTCTTTTCTGCGGTTTCCCGAATTTGGCCTTCCCCAAACCTAAGCAAGCACACTAATGCCAAACATGTTTCTTTCATCAGCTTATCCCAAGAATAGGCTGATTACTACCTGTGTCAAAGCACACAGGTCATGAAATCTTTTTCTTCTGTTTGATGTTGGAAACGTTTGCAGTCCCTGAATTCGAAATGTTGCCCCTATTGCAACAGTCTTTGTCAACGAAGTCTTGATTTATCTAAGTCTGAATTTCTTTTTACTTATTTTATTTTATTATTATTAAAAATGTATACATATTATTGTGTTTTCAGTGAGTTTACAATCCAAGTCAGTTTGTCATACAAATCTTGAGTTCACGCTGCCATACAGTTCTAGCTGCTCTCCACACTCTGTGTCAGCACATACCTTTCCACCCTAGTTTCCCATTTCCATTCAACCAGACGTTGTTCTCTGCCCTTTCATCTCATTTCTGGACAGGAGCTACCCAGTTAGCCTCATGTACCTACTTAAACCAAGAAGCACACTCTTCCTAGTATTGTTCTATGTCTTATCCTTTAATCTAATCTTTGTCTGAAGAGTTGGCTTCAGGACTTGTTTCATTTTGGGGCTAATAGAGAGTCCAGGGGCCATATGTTCTAAGGACCCTCCAGCCTGTCAGGCCACCAAGTTCGGCCTTATTATTAGAGTTCCAGTTTTGCACACCAATTTTTCTCCTCCTATGTCAAGAACCCTATGTTGTATTCCCAGCTTAGGGCAGTCATTGATGGTGACAGGTCACCATCTAGATCTTCTGGTCTCATAATGAAGTAGTCTCTGGCTTATATGCACCTTTTTGGTCCCTTGGGCTTATATTTTCTTTCAGATTTTGATGTCTTTCATTCTCCTTTCCTCTGAGGGACCTAGGACCAACTGATGCTATTTAGATGTCCACTTGCTAGCTTTTAAGACCTCAGATGCTACTCACCAAAATGGAAAGCGGAAACACTGTTATTTCCATTGTACTAGACATTCTAGCCAGAGCAATTAGACAAGACCAAGAAATAAAGGACATCTGCATTAGCTGGCTGACATCAGCAAAGAGGAAGTAAAAATCTCACTATTTGCAGGTGATATGATTGTATACACAGAGAATCCTAAAGAATCCATAAGTAAACTACTCAAACTGATAGAAGAGTTCAGAAAAGTCTCAAGATATAAGATAAACATTAGAAAATCAGTAGGACTCCTTTATACCAACAATGAGATTATTAAAGAAGAAATCACCAAATCAATACCATTTTCTATAGACTCCAAGAAGACAAAATACCTGGGAATAAATCTAACCAGAGAAATAACAGACTTTTACAAAGAGAACCACAAAATCTTACTACAAGAAACTAAGAGAGACTTACATGGGTGGAGAAACCTAACCTGCTCATGGATAGGAAGACTTAATATTGGAAAATGTCTATTTTACACACAGCAATCTACTTACACAATGCAATCCCAATACAAATTCTTATGACATTTTTTAAGGGGATGGAGAAACAGATCGCAAACTTTGTTTGGAAAGTGAAGAAACCCCAGATAAGTAAAGCACTACTGAAGAAGAACACACTGGGAGTCCTCTCACTACCCAACTTTAGAAACCATTACATTGCTGTAGCTGTCAAAACAGTCTGGTAAAAAGAGACAGATAGATCAATGGAACAGAGTTGAGACCCCAGAAATGTCACCATCCTCCTAAGAACAGTTGATATTTGAGAAATTCCCTAGGACATTAAACTGGGGTAAAAGCAATCTTCTCAACAAATGGTGCCAGCAAAATTGGATATCCTTGTGCAATAAATTGAAACAAGACCCATATCTCAGATTTTATACAAAAACCAACTCAAACTGAATGGAATACCTAAATATCAAATCTAAAATGATAAAGCTCATCTAAGAAAAAATAGGATAAACAATGGAAGTTTTGATACACAACACAGGCAGACTTCAAAATCTGACAAAGCACAATCAGCTAAAGAGAAAACAGACAAATGTGAACTGCTAAGAAGCAAACATGTTTGCGCATCTAAAAACTTCATCAAAAGATCACCTACAGAATGGTAAAAAAATATTTGGCAACTATATGTCAGTCCAACGTCTGATCTCCACAATCTATAAGATACTACAAAATATCAATAAGAAAAAGATAAATCATTCAATTAAGCGATGAGTAAAGGAGATGGACAGACACTTCTCTAAAGAGGAGATCCAGGCAGCCAAAAAACACATGCATACATGCCCACAATCAGTAGCTATTAAAGAAATTCAAATCAGAACTACAATGAGATACCATTTCACCCTAGTAAGGCAGGCCATGATCCAAAAAAGGCAAAACAACATTAGCTATTAAAGAAATTGAAATCAGAACTACAATGAGATTCCATCTCACCCCAGTAAGGCAGGCCATGATCCAAAAAAGGCAAAACAACAAATACTAGAGAGGCTGTGGAGAAATTAGAACTCTCCTAAACTGTTGGTGGGATTGCATAATGGTGCAACCACTTTGGAAAGCAATCTGGTACTTCCTTTAAAAATTGGAAATAGATGTACCGTTTGACCCAGTAATTCCACTGCCTGGAGTATATCCTACAGAATCTAGGCCATTCACACCAACTGATACATGCACATGAATGTTTATTGCAACACAGTCCACAATAGCAAAAGGGTGGAATCAACCCAGATGCCCAGCAACAGATGAATGGATAGGTAAACTACAGTATATGTACTCAGTGGAACACCATGCAATGATAAAGAACAATGATAATTTTAGGAAACATCTTATAACCCGGTTTCAATTGGAGGACATTATGTTGAGTGAAAGTAGTCAGCGACAAAAGGACAAATATTGTATGAGACCCCTATGGTGAGAACTTAAAAACAGACTCATGCATAGAAGAAAGGATTCTTTGATGCTGCAAGGGTGGAGAGAGAGGGAGGGAGAGGGTGGAATACAGATTACATCCACCAAGGCCATCGAGGTGGATAGATTAGATGGTTGATAGAAATTTGGTTGGATGAAATCAGTGCCAGCACACATTACAAAGAAGATCAGTTTTAACTGGGCTTCAATATAACACGATTACTCCTCCCACTTTAACCCAATATTACCAGGACAGAGTAGCTGGGGTGGGGGGGTGGAGACCATACTATCAGGGGTCATCGAGGCCAACTGGCATGACTAGCTTTTTGTGGAGAGAATCTTCTGGACCACACACTGGTGAGTGGCATCCGGGGTCTTAAAATCTGCCAGGCTGCCATCTGAGATACAACAAATGGTTGCAACTTAACAGGAATGGATGATCACCGAGGACCAAAATGACATGGGGGGAAAAGGACCCAGAAGACAGAGAGACCTTCATGATTGGGAACTATATCTACATGTGACTGGAAGAACCGGATGGTGCCCGGCCACCACCAGCGATAGCCATGATGGGACTCACAAAGTTTAGTCTCACTGGCAACACAAGAACAAAAAGGGGTGCACCCTGAGATCTCCACTAAAAGACCTCAATTGATGGTCCAAGGGACTCAGATTTCCCCTGGGAGCATGGTCACTGGCCCTGATGCTGCTCCTGTCTATAAATCATAATGGAGGTCAACTCCTTGGACAGGAATGGATTGGATTTGGTGACACAGAGTGATCATATCATGTGTGCACTTTAGGGTTCTATGCATCCATGGGATGTCATCCTGCTGACCTCTTACTGGAGGCAGGGGAGAGGGTAGAGAGGAGGGGATAGGAGATTGTTAGGAGGATATGACACATATAGAATGGAGAGAAAGGGTGTGCTGTCACTGGGCAGGGAGAGCAGTGGGAGCTGCACATAGGCAGACATCCTAATTTACATGGGAATGTACATTTTCACTCAATCATAAGAAAAAAGGTGTTACATCAATTGATCTAGATATCCCCTGAAACCATGGTCCCCAGACCCCTGCCCCTGCTGCTCTGTCATTCAAAGTGTTGGATTATATTTAGGAAACCTCATAGCTTTTGGTTTAGACCAGCTGTGCTGACCTTCTTTCCATTGTGCACTGTCTCTCCGTTAATCTAACCCAATTCCTGTCTGTGATCTAATCAATGGATACCCCTCTCTTTCCCTTCCCACCATTGTAACCATCAAAGACTATTTCTTCTGTGTTTAAACCTTTTCTTGAGTCGTTATAACAGTGGCCTCATACAACATTTGGCTTTTTCCCACTGATTAATTTCACTCAGCACAATGTCTGCCAGATTCTGCCATGTTACGAGATGTTTTCCAGGTTCGTCACTGTTCTTTATCGCAGTGGAATGCTCCCTTGTGTGAACAGACCATAGATAGTTTACCCATTCCTCCATTGCTGGGCACCTACATTGATTCCAGCTGCTTGCTGTTGTGGACAGAGCTGCAGTCAATGTTGACATGCATGTATTTGTCTGTGTGATTGGATTTTTCTTTTTCAAATTGATAACAAAATAAAAAGATATTTGGAGAAGAAAGTGGACCAAAAATATGAATAATAATAAAACTACATTGCTAGATATGTTTACATGTGCTCATGTGTGCCTCTAAAATATCCATCACTTTATGGATAATTATGGATTATTGTGTATTTAAAGAAGTAACACTAGAAGCACTGAGAATTTGTCCTGTGATACCACATCTGATGATGCTTCTGGAAGACAATGTTTCACCAAGCACACTTTTACTGGAACTTTAAATTAGGAATCATAAAAAGTAAGGAAAGATACCAAAAAAGTGTTTTTAAAAAGTGCGTTACGGTGCTAAGCAGGTTTAATAACAACAGCTGCTACATACCACAGACATTAAAATAAGAACTCAGAAAATGAGTCAGACAAGGCTTCACAATCAGAGCCAATATAAAAATAGTTTTAGAAAGTAACAGTTTTCTTCTTCTTTATTTGTGATTGCTAGAGGCAGAGCATTTGAGACACTATAGCAGAGAAATTAGTGTTGTTTGCTTTCCTGGCTATCTACTTAAAATGTCTCTGATTATATTTTTTTTAAAGTATCACTGGAAGCATTGAGCAAATGTATTCAATGCAGCATTTATGGCTTTATCCTACTTTTGTCTCTCAGTTTCTTTGTATTATAATTTTCACTCTGTTAGATATTAATGGACTTAAAGTCGAGATGAATAAAGACTACCAAAAAATGAATTTGTAGAGAAACATGAAAGTTACACTATAAAATTGATTTTGAGCTCTTTAAAAAAAGAAACATGATGTTCATTATCCAGGTAATACATGTATTTAAGTCAGATAATAATTATAAAAGCAGTTTTGATGATAGATCACTCAGTAAATGAAAACATTCTTTTAAGCCAATAATATGCAATTTCATGTACGTCTCTCCATTTAATCCAAACTTACTTAAATAAATACATCAGTTTATTAAAATAATAACTAAATAGTAAATAACTTTACATGTGAGTCATGAAAAACTCACATATGCTAAAATTTCATGTAACTATATATTCTGAGGATTTCAACAAATTACAACAAAGAGGAGTCTATGTGTAAAGATTTCTGGAGTTTTTGGTAGCAAGATCACAAAACACTAATTTTCAGTGTACAAGATTTGGTTATGCAAAAAGCATAAGTCAAAAACTGTAAAAATAATGCTTCCAGGAGAAGGTCTATCTTTGCTTATTGTCAATATTCTTGGCCTCAAAATACCAAGTTCATATACAATAGATACTGATTTTTGTTTTATTTTGCTTTGTTCGTATCTCTAAAAAAAATGGAGGAAGATTAAATTTAATGTGTTTTTAACTATAGCCAACCAAGCTACAGTTATTAACAAACATGAAAAAGCATTTCACAGAATCTAAATAAACTCATTTCTGGCTTTCTCATCAGTCATCCTGAACAACTTTGTAAAATATAAAATCACTCACATATTCTCTTGTAGAACTATTTTCATTTTAAGTAAAGCCTTGAGAGATATGCTTCCCCTTCCCCCAGACATAAACCCACTGTCATCAGGTTTATTCTGATTCAAAGAAACCCTATAAGCAGAATGTAACTACCTCATAGTTTACAAGGAGTGCCTGGAGGATTTGAACTGCCGACCTTCTGGTTAGCAGCCTTCACTTAACCACTACACCACCAGGGTTTCCCAAGAGAAGGTGAGTAATGGCACACAATTCAGTCCAAGCACCTGAATCGTTCATATCTAAGAGTCAAGGTGATGTTGTATTCATGGTGTCTAAAGGAAGAACATTCATCCCATTAGGGATTCTGCTGTATCACGTCTCCTCAAAAATACAATTTTTGAAATCTAGACATTTACATTGATTTCTACACAAAGCACATAGCCCTGCCTGCCAGTAGACAAACATCTCTTGGTTTAAATTTGTTCTAACATTTAAAAACAGTGCAGTAACTGTTGATATCTTGCTGCAAGTCAGCTTCATATACAAAACTCAGCTTTAAAAGCTTTTCCCAACATAGTAAATAATTACATGAAGTTTTGTTTTTGTTGGATTTCCCCCAAAGTATAAAATGCTTATAATGGTTTATTTAACACATGCCAGAAGATAACAGTGTGAAAACAAATTTCTAACAAGAAGTTATGGGAATAGGGACTAAAATAATAGTTGTTTGTAAGTTAAAACTTGACATTTCCCAAACTAAAGTCAAATTCCTTCTGGAGACACATCCCATAAGTCAAAATGATAATCAGTAAGATTCATATATTATACTTTACAATCATGAAATGACTTTAAAATTTCAACACACTAGGAGAACATGACTAGCACAATAAACACCTATGAACTTGTTCGTATGCCAAAGGTATCAGAAAATTGATTGTGCTCCTATTTAGTTGAACAGCTTTCAATAAACCACATTGGTGTAAAGAAGTCCATAAAAATAAGTGTATCTTATCCTTAGTAGTGTCTAGTACTGCATGCAAAGACATCAATGTGGAAAAATAAAATTTAATTTTATTCCTTCTAAACATTTAAAGAGTAGAAAACTTTGTTTTCTAGTGGTTCAGTGTAACTGCTGAAGAAACAGACTCCTGGCTTGTATTGGTTGTTGGGTCTAGATCAATGCTTGCATCTTACAGTTGCGTGCCCGTACTGTGTGCTGATAAGTTCCATTCTTCCATGCCCTCTCTTTGGGCAACTTTGAAGGCACTGTTTTAAATATCACCCATTCCTTTGTTACCTTTGCCTCTTCAGTGATGTTTGTCTCTTTAGAAATGGAGCTTGCCAATGTGAGCTGGAATGAGGAAGAAAACCTGACAAACTCGTGAAATGTTTGCCCATCACCTGAATGGCATTTAGAAGGTCTTACTAGGGGTTTGTAAGCCTGCTCTTCCGTTGGGAACCAAACAAAAAAACCAAACCTACTGTCATCAAGTGGATTCTGGGTCATAGGGACCTCATAGGTCACAGTAGAACTGCTCCACAGAGTTTCCAAGGCGTGCCAGGAGGATTTGAACTGCTGATCTTTTGGTTAGCAGATATAGCACCGGAGTTTCCAAAGAAAGCATCTAATATTCTTGCAATGTGTTGGTGCTTTTCTTCCTGAGAAAGGGACCCATACAAAGGAAATGGACAAGAGGGCAAGTTTTCAATGCAACAAGCACCAATTATATTTAGAGTCTCTGAATTCCTCCAGCTTTGAAATGTTTGTGTCTCTTTTGCTTATCCTTAAACTTAGGCAAGAAAAGTCACATGGCTACATGGTAAGAAGTCAGGGAGGGGAATCAAGTCTTCTAAAATGTAATGCCACTGAACACAGGTGATAAATACTCAGAAGAAAACTTGTAGATAACGTTTGTAGTAAAGGTAGAACAAATTAATGATTTCCTCCAGAGGAAGTTTCTACATCAAGGACAAATAAATGTAAATGCATGTCTGTAAAAGACAACACACCTAGTCCTCAGATGGGATTCTGTGAGTTCTTTTTAATAGGATATGAATGCCCCAATGGAAGCTATTTATTTTGAAAACCAGATGAGAGTTATGTCCTTATTACATACAAATTAATGATGGTTTCTGATAAGAAATCCTGACTGCTATTATGATTAGGAATAAGATGTTGGAAAAGAAACCTTTGCAGTCTCTACTGGCTTCCCCAGACAGTGCCAAATAGATGTAGATATTGATATTTTATATGCTTTTACATGTGATTAGTTGAAATTGTACCCTTGACTTAAAATATGTAGCTGTTTCCATTTGCATACGAATCAGTAAAACAAATGAACTTCAGTCAATAGACATCTTAATTTTCAGGCTTCAGCGATTTTATGTCATTGACTAAAGAGTTTCTTAAACATGTTACACAAGAAAAACAGCTGTTGAAGAAAAGGGACAACACACTTGTATTTGGGGACCTCTTCTACTAATCAGGAAACCCTGGAGACATAATAGTTAGGTGCTACCGCTGCTAACCAAAATGTCAGCAGTTCGATTCCACCAGGTACTCTGGAAACTCTATGGGGAAGTTCTACTCTGTCCAGTTAGGGTTGCTATGAGTCGGAATCAACTCAACAGTAGCAGATTTTGCCTATCAAAGCAATCTAAACTGTATCTATTGCCTGGTAGCCAGCATCTCCTTCTTATTCAGGGGTGAAATACTCACCTTCCATTCAGGAGATCCTGGTTACACAATGGTCATGTACTCCCCTACTAGTCAAAATAGTAGAGATTTGAATCCACCCAGCAGCTCCAAACAGCCCTGGCAATCTGTTCCGATAAAGATTACTGCAGAGTAAACCCAATGAGGCAGTTCTACTTTGTTATGTGGAGTCACTATGAGTTCAAAATGGATTTGAAGGCACCTAAAAAGATGTCACTCTGAACTCACTTCACAGTGATGAATTTTTAACAACAGTATCAATGTACCTAAAGCTCATATATCATCCATTGGTAGTGGAGGTTTGCATGTTGCTGTAATGCTGAACAAGCTTTAACAGATTCCAGACGAAAACAGAGCAAGAAGAAAGACTTGACAATCTACTTCTGAAAACCAGCCAATGAAAACCCTGTGAATCACAGCAGTTCTGATTCACTACTGGTTATGGGCATGACATGGGATAGGACAATGTTCTGTCCCCTTATGAGTCTAGACGAGACTGGAAGGCAGGTATCAACAAGTGCATTTCTATTCATGCTCACAAAACACACAGGAAAATCTAGCACATATAGTACTTGTGTTTGCCAGTCTACAGTGGTTTTACAATCTGCCAAATTTCACCATTTCGGACACGATATCATCGTTTCATGCCTATCGCGTGCTTTCTGCTACCTTTCCATACCCTTCGACAAGGACTGAGCTCTCTAAGCGAACCGGAAAAGCTGGTGACTGCTCAGAATGCGATTAAATCCATTTCATCCATACAGTCGAAAATACAGGAAAAATGCACCTGTAAGCCCATCAAGCTTCTTGGAATTCCCATCACCAGGCTGCTTTGAGTTAAGAACAAAAGGCATTTACTAAGTCCTTTTTTTCCCATATTTTAATTTCCAAAAAAATATTGTTTATCAAATTGTGGGATTATCAGTCACCTAGATTCTCATGAAACATATTTTCTTTTCTTTAAAATACATATATATACATGAATACCATGTAAAAGCCAAACTTCTAGAAAAAACATTCAGGATTTATCCAGCTAGGCTTGGGCCAGAAAGACAAGAATGATAAATTTCTTGAGCATAGTATTCTGCCAAAAGAGTTTCACCATGTGGTAGCTAGGGTTCTTAAAGGATGAAACATCAAAGTTGGAATTATATGACTGTCTTCACACTGCCTGAGGGCAAAAACTGTCTCATTATCCATGCATTCTCAAAGCATGTCACAACATAGGTACTCAGTAAATTTTTGCCAAGGTAACTATTTTTTCTATGGAAATTTAAATTTTACATACATAAACATACTGTTTTCATGAACAAAAATCATACTCACTTCTTTTTTTATTGTTAGGAGGGAATAAAACAAGAAGAGGAAACTGGAACAAATGAAATATACTAAAATAGATCAATTACTAATTAGACAATAAGTATTTACAAAACGTATCTCAAGGTTTTTGTGTAATGTGCCAATTATATTAACTAAGGGCATCTCAAAGAATCTTTTCAGATGTCAATCACTCTCACATGGCTGCAGCAGTATATTGATAGCCAGCCAAGTGCCATCGTGTCAGCTCCGACTCATGGCCACCCTAGGGGCCAGGGTAGAACTGACCCCTAGAGTATTCAAGGAGCACCTGGTGGATTTGAGAGAGAATTGCCAAAAATTGAAGCTGGATTCAGAAGATGACTTGCACCAGAGGTACCACTGCTGATTTCAAATGGATTCTGGCTGAAAGCAGAAGATAAAGATGTGTAGATCATAAAAAATTTTGGATGATACTTCAAAGGATGTAATTTCTGGAACACTTAGTTAGGCTCGTGAGGAACCTGCACATAGAGTGAGAGGCAGTTATTCAAACAGAAAAAGTGGATAGTGATTGGTTTAAGTTCAGGAAAGGGATGTATCATGGTTGCATTCTTTCACCATACTTACTCTATCTCTATGCTGAGCAAATAATCCAAGAAGGTCAACTATATGAAGAAGAACAGGTATCAGGATTGGAGGCAGACTGATGAACAACCTGCCTCATGCAGATGACACGTTTCTTACTTAAAATGAAAAGCAGTTGAAGCATTTGCTGATAAAGATCAAAGACTGCAGCTTTCAGTAGGGGTTACACCTCAACAGAAGGGAAACAAAAATCCTTACAACTGGACCAACAAGCAACATCATGTGATAAACAGATAAAAGACTGGCCTTGTCTAGGGTTTCATTCTACTTGTATCCAGACTCAACAGCCATGGAAGAAGCAATCAAATGATCCACTGCACTGTGACACCTCACACTCACCGAAAATCAGACAAAAAATAAGGAAAACCAAAGAAGAGTTGCTGCTTTTAAATTATGGTGTTGGCAAAGAATACTGAATATAGCATAGACTTCCAATAGAAGGAATAATTTTGTCTTGGAAGAAGTATAGCCAAAATCCTCCTTAGAAGAAAGAATGGTGAGATATTGTCTCATGTACTTTGGAGATGTTTTCAGGAGGGATGAATGCCTAGAGAAGGGCACCAAACACGTAAAGTAAACTGTCAACAGAAAATAAGAAGACTCTCCCTGAGATGAATTGACAGAGTAGCTGCACCAATGGCCTCAAGCCTAACAATGATTGTGAGGACAGTGCGGGACCGGCACTGTTTCGTTCTACCATACATACGATGGGCATGAGTCAGGACAAACTAAAGAGCAGCTCATGGCAACACTTTTTTTTTTACGGTAGAGAAATACTAAATCAAAACAACATTCCAGACACAGGGCAAAGGATTTGTTTAAATATTTTACTAATGAAAGCATAAGCATGCTCCCACTGGAAAATAATGCTTCTTAAGCCAAAAATTCATATCATCAAAAGATAACTTCTAAGTGTTAAAATCACATTACTCACACAAATGTAGAATGAACACAACCAAAGAGTTTATCCAATGTGGTACTGAAAGAACTATTCAGATAACGAATCTGCTTCCAAGAACAGCTTAAGAACAGAGTTTATATAACCTACCAAGAAAAGCATTAAAAAAAGAATACGGAAGATTCATAAGCTATGTATAAAATAGGCTAATGTTCTATGAAATAATAAAAACCTTGGAGTTATTTTTTTCTGCAAGGAAAAAGGATTAAAAGTTAGAATGTAACTTAAAAAAAAAAAAAAACTCCTTGCTGTTGAGCTCATTCTCACTTATAGAGACCCTACAGGACAGAGTAGATCTGCCTGTTAGTGTTTCCAAGGTTGTAATTTTTACAGGAGCAGACTGCCACATCTACTAGTGAGCTGCTGGTGAGTTTGAACCATGAACCTGTTGGTTAGCAACCCAGTGCTTAACCCCTGGGCCAATAGTGCTCCGACATAAAGTTTACAAGATTCTAATTAAAGACTAAAAACCAAAATCTAATTCAGGTGTATTCCCCTAGGTAACTAAACAAATCTTAACCGACTAAACAAACAGAAAAAGCTACAACTTCACTATGAAAGATCATGACATCAACATTTTGCCTTATCGGTAAATTTTGAATATATTTTTTTTAGCATTCTATTTCTTTTCCTGAAACATTTGAACTAAAGTAGCTGACTGTCAACTGGAAAAAACTCAAGCTGATTCAAACAGTAGCCCTTTTCATTTTTCAGTTGAAGCCTCTGATATTGTGGAACTTAGCCATCACCTCCATATTCTGATGGCAGTTTGTGAGCATAAGAAAATGATATTGGTTTGTCACAAGAGGTAGGCTGACTTGTTATACCACAATAGATTAGTAGAACAATGGGCATATGGTTGTAGGTGGATGCAGAATTACATTCTTTACCGTGCAGACAAGAGGAAGATCTGTGGTTCTATAACCAGATGTCCAAGTGCCATAGGCCTGGCCAAGGTCCTTGCCTCTACTGATTAAGAATGAACAGATAAAGCACAGAGAATCTTAACCACTTGTGCAAAGCTTTATTGAAGAAGCTTGTAAATAGAGACAGACAGGGCTTAGGCAATGCTTGCCTACATCTCTCTGCATAGAAGACTTCTGCAAGCTTTTAAAGATTTTGAGGCAAGGAGGGGATCATAATTGTTAATTTCAAGGCAGGGAAAAAATTGGGACTAGAGTAATAAGGTGAGAATACAAACAGATTTCAAGATGATTTCTGCAGTGAAGGCTTCTGGGACTCATAGGAGGACTTACGTTGGAGTACCGCATCTGTGTAGTTCCTTGTTCTCTTGGTTTGCTTTCAAGGCCTGACTGTAACCCTCTTGTGCTCCTGTTGGAAGGTCACACGGTGGTCAAAGTTGGACATTCTGAGCATGTTCCTGGAGCTGGTTTCATCTAGTTCCTTCTGAAAAGCAACTTCTAGGAAGTCTACACAGTCATTACTACTACTACTACTGCTACTGCTATTATGCATTTCCACCCAGTTGATTCTGACTCATAGAGACCCTACAGGACAGAGAAGAACTGCTCCATGCAGTTTCTGAGGAGCACCTGGCAGATCTGAACTGCGACTTTTCTGGTTTGCAGCTGTAGCTCTTAACCACTATGCCACCAGGGTTTCCACACAGTCATTAGGGTAATTTATCTCAGCGTTCAGGGCTGTGGTTAATTATTGGGTCATTTTACTCTCTACCAGCTGTTTGCAGTGTTAATTACACTGTTCACTGAAAAGGTATTTAGGGAGTTCTGTAGGCTCATGTTTCAATTCTGAGGACATTAGAGATCTTAGAAAAAGAAGAGACAATCAAGCAGGCTAATGAAAGAAAAGAAACAAACTAAATGCGTCCTTAGGTGGTTCAGGATATATCTGGAGCTTTTGCAAGAGAAGCTAGGTTGAGAGCCGCCATGAGTTGAATTCTGTCCCCCCAAAAATGTGTGCAGCAATTTGACTAGGCCATGGTTCCCAGTGTTGTATGACTGCATTTCATTTTGTGATTTTCCTGTTCAGTAAATCCTAATCTCTGCTTATAGTCAATAGATTGGATTATGTTAAAGAGGGTTAGAGTGAGACTGTAGCACTCTTACAAACTGAGTTTCCCTGGAGTGTGGCTTGCATTGCCTTTTATCCTACAAGATATAAAAGCAAGTGGAAGAAAGCAGAGAGTTGGGGACCTCATACCGTCAAGAAAGCGGCACCAGCAGCATACCATGTCCCTGGGACGTGAGGTTCCTGCACCAAGGTGCACTCAGATCAAAGAAAGGTTGGTGCAACACAAAGACCTTCCCCCAGGGCTGACAGAGAAAGAGTGCATTCCCCTGGAGATGGAACCCTGGATTTGGAGTTCCAGCCTACTAGACTACCAGACTGTGGGAAAATAAACCTTTCCTTGTTAAAGCCATCCACTTGTGGTATCAGATGACTCAGACAAGGATTTCACGCAGGTTTGTATTATGTAATACATAATGTAAAACCAATATTCAGATTATCTGCAAAATATTCCCAAACTTTGTTCGTTTATTTATTTATTTATTTTTGAGATGGTGGGTTTGGGAGGGGTTGTCTAATTTATGATAAACAGGATTAAAAGATGACACAGAATAATGTCTGAATTTCCTTGAATATATTATAGACCACCACCAAGAGCAGACTAATCAGTCTTTAAAAACTGTGAAATCGATTGTTTCTCAAAAGCAAGAATGAGAAGACTTGGAGTCAATCACTTTGTACATGCCATCGGGAAAAAGGATCTCCAGTTTGGCAAACTTGAGAGAGAACACAAACGAGAGAAAATCGCAAGAAGATAACTGATATAATAATGTACTCCAGGATAGAATATGGTACAGGATCCAGCAATGTTTACGTTATGCTTATGCTAAAGCTTATGTTATAAGGTTGCCATGATTGCAGCAGATACCGTGCAGCTACTAGCAACAAGATTAGTCTTCAGATTTTTAACAACTCTTACATAACAGAGTTGCCATCCTTGAACCTAAACACTTTGTTAGTGTTTGATAAAACTAATGCAGGTGATAGAACTGAAACATTAAGCCATCTGTTCCCAAGAACCTGTGAACCACTAACTATTCTATGGCTTGTTTCAAATTCTTGCTTCTCTTTCCCCATCTCATGGACAGTCTGCCTGTAATATGAAAGAATTCTGCTAATCACTAGAAAGCAGTATAAGCTTTACTTTCAAACTGATTATTCTACTAACTAATTAACTAACTAACTAACTATATTCTAGGGTCCTTGACATCCCAGGCGCTCCTTGGAAAGTCTATAGGTCGGTTCTACTCTGTCCTGTGGGGTTGCTCGGAGTCAGAATTGACTCAACGGCAGGGGGCTGACATCCCAGAATCAATGACATGTGCATCGTGACAACTGAAGTTTTTCAAATACTACCAAATTCTTAACTATCTGAATGTTCTCTAGTTCTTAACGATTTCAATGTGCTTTTGTTCTGGGAAACCCTGGTGGTATAGTGGTTAAGTGCTATGGCTGCTAATCAAATATCATCAGTTGGAACCCACCAAGACTTCCTTGGAAATTCTATGGGGGAGTTCTTCTCTGTCCTACAGGGTAACTCTGAGTCAAAATCTACAGAGTGGCAAAGCTTTTTTTTTTTTAGTTCTTTATACGAACAATATGGGATTTTTCAGTTGAGTTGGTTACCTACCAACAGAAGGAATGTGTTTCAGTGTTTTTTCTCAACCATCTGGCTGTCTAAATTGCTCAGAAGTTGCTAATTACATTAACCATGGGCAAAACAAGAAAATCTATTAAGAGAGTGGTACTTGCATCTCGGCGTTGGCTGTCTCAGTCTGTCCTGGATATTTTTCTCTCTGTCACATATTTAAGCTTGAGCTTACCTTTGTGGTTTTCCTATTAAAAGAAAACAGATTTCTCTTCCTGTGGCTTGCTGAGTTGCCTTTGTTCATATTCATATCACTCCTCATTTGCCACTTTGGTAATTACCTACATGATAAAAAAACATTAAATTTAAATTTCGGGGGCGGAGAGTTTGGTAATTGTTGCATTCTTCATTCAAGCCTCAGGAATTCCAGTTGGAAACCTTATCAAGGAAATGAATAGAGAAAACCAAAAGGCAAGATGAGTATTTAACAAGCACATTTGAGCTTTATGTCCCAAGTAATGATGCTATTGCCAACAAGAGGTAAGAAACTCTCTCAGGAAGTTTAGTAAACACATATGAAAAAACTTCTATTTTCCCTGTAAGAAAATAAGACATTTTGCTTGTAAAATCAAAATTATAATACCCTATGAAGAGCTATTACACTGGTGCAATTACTTATAACAACAAAATCATAATTATAGGCAAACATCTGGGTGCATTCTGACGAGGTTCATTATTTTCTTGTAAAAGAAGTTTTCAGGAATAAAGAAAAAATATTTTTTCTTCCTTTAGCCTCCTATTATGCCTTTTGGTTCCCCCCCCCTTTGGTCTCCTTGTTTTTTTCTTGTTTGTTACCATGATCTGTCCATCCTATCTTCTTCACTGTAAATTCTATAATCCTGAAGGCATAGATTCCAAAGGGCACTTTACCTAAAAGGAAATTAGTTAAGATAGAGAAACAAGTATCTTGACTCTCTCAACTTTGAAAGAAAATATATAGATGTGTATATATATATATATATATACATATATATATGTATATATATGTATCCCCTTATCTAAACTCAGATTGTTTTATCTGTCAGATTTGGCAGGAAATATGAGTATGGGTTTTATCAAATTATCTTGAGACAAAGTAAAACATTTATTTGATTTTCTGACCTGAATTTGGACTAAATTGAGATTTTGATTGCTATGGATAACTCCAGGGGATTAATCAAAGTTTATGGAATTATCAAGGCACTTAACCTATTTAAATTCCCAGCCATGTTGATGGATGGATACTATCTCCTTTTTGATAATCTCAGAACTGGTATCTATATATATTTTTTTCCTTCGTGACAAATGTGACCAAAAAAACAAAAAAAAAAGAAGAAGAAGAAAAGTTGCTTAACCAATAGCTCCTTCTGTACATTACAGAAGGTATCACATCCCTCTCTCACGTAAAATTTCACCATGGTGTTTGTGCCATGGCTTAAAAATATACAAGACTGCCAAATAAAGACAAGTCTCATTTTCCCGATTAAGGAATGCACCGTAATCAGACAGCGTGCCCTGGATTTCTCTACCTGATCGATTTTTCTGTTGTGGGTGAAGCATATTGTTGCAAACTGGCTATTTCCCCCACTGGGAGATCTTTTCTACCTGATACCTGGTAGAATTGGGGTGATGGAAATGGAAACTGCATTTGACTCCAGCTATGGGGGCCTTTCACTTAGGACACCGTCTTGCTTTAAAGCAGTGTGTCTGAAATTTGAAAGTGAATACAGATGGTAAGTCACTAGATTCTGATTTATTTGATCTGACTTGAGTTTCCACAGTTTTATCAGGTTCCAAGGGGAAGCCAGCATTGCTGGTCCATGGAACACACTTTGAAGAAACACACCCGGGATTTAGAGTGCGCTAGATAACAACAGGTGTTGATTAATGCGTAAATCATCTTATGAAAAGATTGTCCAAGCAAGGGCGTTACTTGAGAAAGTCATATCGGTCTATATCTGTACGGAGCAGTTCTACTCTGTAACACACGGGATCACCATGAATCTGAGTCAACTCACAGGCAGCTAACAACATCACCACAGTGGGAAACTCAGACCTGGCAAGTAGGTTATAATTGGCCTGTACTTTGGGAGTACCTGAGAATGGCAAATGGTTAACACACTCAACTACTAACCAAAAAATCAAAGGTTCAGTTCCACCTGGAGGCACCTCAGGTGGAAGGCCTATTGATCTACTTCTGAAAAATTAGACATTGAAAACCTTGTGAAGCACATTTCTCTTCTGAGATACATGAGATCTCCATGAATCAACTTCACAGGGCACGTTTCTGCCTAGGAAACCTGAAAAAACATTGATTTTGTTTAACATCATAAACCCCAAAGAACCTACAATAAAGATCTAGGCAGAAGAGTTTCCTCTGACAACTGGGCTGTTTGCTTGTTGGCGTGGTCTAGATTTGAGAAGAGCTTAAAATTGCTTAGAATCCTGAGTCATTAGATTAAGACCTGGCAGATGATCCTGCTTGCTCTGTATTCTTAGGTAGACTGACGAGTTATCCCCCCATCCTGAGCTCTGAGAGATCTAGTCATTACCCAGCAATTTCTGGAAAATGTCCAGATCCTGTTCTATGTTAGTGTCCCTGTTACCACTCAGATAGATGGACTGCAAGATAGCCATAGAGAGAGCAAGGCAATTTGAGCCACTGTGTGAAGATAGCATCCTAGGGGATGCTCCATGGGAATAGAGGAAGGTAATATATATAGCTGAATTCATAGCATTTAAATTTTGAAGCAAATACAAAATGATCCCCTACTTTTATTTATGTTCAGGCTGACACAGATTTTAGGACTAAGCTTACAGGAGTTTTTGCTACATGTTGTTGTTGCTGTTGTTAGATGCTGTCAAGCCTGTTCTGACTCATAAAGACCCTAAGGTACAACTGAAGGAAACAGCCAGGTCTGGCCCCATTCTCATGATAATTGTTGTGCTTGAGCCCATTGTTTCAACCACTAAAAGAAACTGACTTCATGAGCATCTTCCTCTGCTTTCCTGATCCTCTATCAAGTAAGAAGTCTTTCCCAGGGACTAGTCGCTCTTTATAACATGTCTAAAGTGCACAAGAAGAAGTCTCTTCATTCTTGTTTTTTAGGAACATTCAGGCTATACTTCTCCGAAGACAGATTTGTTCATTCTTCTGGCAGTCTACTGATATAGGGGATATTATTTGTCAACACCACAATTCAAAGACGTCAGTTTTTTGGTTTTCCATGATCATTGTCCAGCTTCACATGCATATAAGGTGACTTAAAACACCATGGCTTCAGTTAAGTGCCCTTTAGTCTTCAAAATGACGTCTTAGCTTTTTAACACCTGGAAGAGGTCATTTGCAGCAAATTTGCCCAACGTAAATTGATTCCTGGATTGCTACTTCCATAGTCATTGATTGTGGATTCAAGTAAAATGAAATCCTTGACAACTTCAGTCTTTTCTCTGTTTATGACAATGTTGCTTATCAGTCCAGTTATAAGGATTTTTGTTTCCTTTGTATTAAGAGGTAATCCGTACTGAAGGCTGTGGTCTTTGATCTTCATCAGTAGGTGCTTGAAGTCCTCTTCACATTCAGTAAACAAAATTGTGTCATCTACATATCACAGTCTCTCTCCAACAGAGTCTCTCTCTGGCCCTGATACCACATTTTTTTAGTACAGTCTAGGTACATGACTCAAAGACAGGACTCTACTCATGTAGAGTCTATGCTATTTCTAACATCCTGTCAGCTCCCTGGCGCAAAGCAAAAGCCGTCTGGCCCATTGTTCCCTGGAAACTCTTCCATATTGTTCGCCGATCCAAGAAGTGGGACTCTATCCCATGTTCTGCACCCCATCCTTTTTGCCCCAGTTGAGGATTCCCCCAGAGCCAACCTTGGATGAAGTGGGAAGAAGAGTGCATCCTAAGTCTGGAGGGTCAGTACATACATAAGTAGAAATAAAAGAGAGCAATGAAATTAGGAAAAGAAAAATAACGTCTCTTAATATTAGGGTCATGAGACCAGGTTCCAGACCTTGTTTGATGAAGCAAACAAGCTATAATATGACAAAAGTCACTGCCATTGAGTCTGTTCCAACTTACAGTGACCTCATAGGACAGAGTAGAACTCTTCCATAGGGTTCCAAGGAACAGTGACCTGTGTATTTGAAATGCCCCCCATTTGGTTAGTAGCTGTAGCTCTTAACAACTACACCGTCAGGTTCCCACTGTGTGGCAATTTCTCATAAAGCTTAGTGAATGGATACTCTATTCAGATCAACCTAAATTTAACACTGAACACAAAAATTGATTGCTTCATTTATTGTCACAACTTAGAAAGGGGACACTACTGATATCTAGGGTGGATATCATCGTTACTGCTAAACATCCAACAATAACCAGGCAGCTTACTGTGACAAACAGCGCTCCAGCCCCGATATCAGTGGTATAGCACCAAAGCTGAGAATACTGGACATCTACAGCCTTATATCCCAGGAGAAGGTCATTGTATAGAGCATGTGGCTTGGTTATTTGTGCTTACTCTTAGTATTGATCATCATAGAAATAGGAAAGTCTGCCAGATCTCAGTATTATCTAGCACAGGCACAAGAAAATATATTGGTTTCAGTCCTCAGGTCCAGGCTAAGCTGAAGGATTAGATGATCATAAATGTCAGCTTTTCTTGTTCTTTATTGGAAAATCATTTATTAAATCATGCAACAGAGCAGCAGCTACACAGCAGCATTCAAGACTCTAGATATTACGCATATAAGTGCTACACCCCAGACAAGTACTAAAAAAAGGATGATAATCAAAGTTTATAGTCTCCCCTTCAGCCGAGGTCCTAGAGTACACAAATCAAACCAAAAGAACTGATTCCTGTCCCAGCCAAAGGGGTCCCCAGAACCAGCTATGAAAGTATTAGGCAAAGCATTCTAATAGTATGATTTCAGTTTTCTCTTTATTTATATATTTAGGTTTGCAATATTAAAGGTCTCAGACAGTTTTGCGGCATCACTTGTCTTACCTGTTCGTGTGTGTGACTCTTTGAAGGACCTACCTTATAGATAAACCAGGTCTGTTCTGATTTGAACCAGCATCTGTCCATTGTCTTGAACCAGCATCTGTCCATTGTCCTGAACCTTTGTAAGAGGGAGTTCTGAAGTCTTAATTGTGTTTCTTACTGCTTCTGCTTGTCTGTGAACTAGAGCAGTTTTGGCTGCCCCCTTTTCTGGAGTATCTTATCAAATACAGAATGAACAGGTTGGGGCCAGAAAGCTGACCAGCATCCTGCATCCGTTGTTCAAGATCTGAAACACAAACTGAGAAAGAGTTTTTCTTCTTTTTGAACTCACTTTTACAGTGATCTCTTTCTGAGTGATCATTTGGAAGCAGGTATCAGCTTACTGAGATAACAGATTAGACTTTTGTACCTCAAATACAATACAAGACTTTAAGGTTTATCTAAAGATTTATTTCCATACAAAATACCATTATCTGGTTGTTGGGTACTCTGTCAATCTTTTGGCTCTAGTCAACAAGAGTGACCTCATTACAGATGGTGAGATTTCTGGAATAAAGACAGTCAGAAGATACAAAACAAAATATTTGTGGGTTGATCCTAAGTAGTGCCATGCTTCTATTTCTGAGAACTGTAAGTGAGGCAGCCTCCAAATGTGTACCATCTGCAACCTACATCTTTTCCAAGTTCTATTTCTGTGAATGTTCAGTCTCTAAGCCTACCTTGTAGAAAAGGTCCCCAAACAATGTTTCTATGGAGAATGAATGTTGCTGTTCCCAGTGTCAGGACAGCATGTTCTAGGTGTCTGTCCATCTAGTTTTTTTTTATTTCCTATTTACATTTTATGAGAAGTGCAGAGAATAGGGTCAGTGAAATGTCCAAGTAAGAAATAAGGTTTTACATACTTTTAAAGGGCAAAACCATAAAACTAAACCCATTGTTGCCAAGTCAATGCCAACTTATAGCAACCCTATAGGATAAAGTAGAACTGCCAGAAAGAGGATCCAAAAGTGTCAGTCTTTTCAGAAGTAGACTATCACATCTTTCTCCCATAGAACTGTAGATGGGTTTCAACTACTGACTTCCTGATTAGCAGCCACATGCTTTAACCACTTCATCACCAGGCCTTCTCTTTTCAATGGCATTGTTATTCAGTAAGTCAGCTTTCAAGGGGGTAACACTCTATGTGCATCTAACTTGTGTTCCACTGAGAACTCTGGATCAGTAAATAAATGCTTTTCATCAAATGTTATACTTTTCAGCTATTATTTCTTCTTTAGCTATGATTTTGTCCTCTTTTTGTATCTTCTTTCCTGATGGGATGCCTATTATACCTTCGTAATATGGTGACCCCACAGGTCTTGGAGCCAAGCCAAGCCAGACCCTCTTTATTTATTGATTTTTCACTCAATTTTTCTCTGAGCTTATTGGTTTTTTGCTTCTGTCATCTCAAAAATATTACTGAGCTCCTTTGGAGAATATTTAAGTCGGTCATTATACCTTCTTATTCCAGAATTTCAATTACTTTTTAGTTTCTATTACCTGAAGAAATTCTCTCTTTTGAACCACTTCTATAATATGTTACACATTCTGTGCCTGTACAGCTTCCACTCTCTGTCTGTGAATCTTTGGGCAGATTTTCGGGGTCACTTTCCATTATCAGTCAGTTTTCTAGTCTTCTTTGAATTTTCATTTCTGAGGGATATCTCAAGTGTCCGCCTTGAGTCAGAGATGTGCAGAAAGTTTTCACTTATTACCAGAGTCTCCTTGTTATATAGTTGGCTGTCTGTCACTCCCCAAGACCAGAACAGCAAAGACACGAGTTAGCCCACATTGTTTTCTACGGAGTGTGCTACTTTTAGCTGACAAAT
The DNA here is from genome assembly GCA_028571685.1 of Heterohyrax brucei. Classification (NCBI taxonomy): domain Eukaryota; kingdom Metazoa; phylum Chordata; class Mammalia; order Hyracoidea; family Procaviidae; genus Heterohyrax; species Heterohyrax brucei. The sequence goes on along the minus strand of CM053162.1, from coordinate 61,853,501 downwards.
TCTCAGTCCCCACGCACCTCTATGCAAATAGTCTGTGCCCTCTGGTACAGATCTACCAGCTTTCCCAAGCACAGGCAGGTGATATTCTTGTCAACCAAACTAGGGTAGAGGAAAGTAGAAACAGCCCTAGGCATGAAGGCTGCACACTCAGACTCTTGCTCTTCTTCCCGTAGCTATAGTATTTTTTTAAAAAATAATACATTATTTTCAGTTTATTTGTCTGACTCGTCGGCACTTGGCTTGGCTTGGTTTGTCTTCCTTTGGCTAATTTCTGGAGTCTTGACGTGATAGCTTTGACAAGTTTGTCCAGCTTAGGAGAATGCATAGAATGAAGGAAAATGGTCAAATTACAAATGAGAACAAAAATATGACCCGCAACCTTACAGCAGCCAACACAAGAAGCCAAATTCCCCAACCTCTGCAGTAACCGACCCAGATCAGTCAGGACTTGGTCAAAGACTGCCAGATTCACCGTTTTTGTTGTTCATGATCCAGTGAAGGAACGATCAGGAAAAATCAAACATGCTGTCCAACCCAAGCACATCAAAGCTCTGCTTGCAGTTAGCCCGCCTCCAGCTTCTCCAGGTCAACAACCTTCAGTCAGAGCACGTCCAAGGCCATCTCTGTTTTGAGTATAAAGTTTGCTCACTCCCCTGATTATTTCCGAGTCTCGGCCAGGGTAATTGACTGTGGCCGGCTGCCCTGCTCTATTACATTGAGTAAATAGCCACTGTTTTCATCTGTCGTTGCTTTTGCCCAGCGCTGTTGAGTTGGTTCCAACTCACAGCAACTTTTGTAAAACCAAATGAAACACACTATCGGGTCCCACACCATTCCCACAGTTAGTGTTGTCCTTGGAAGCACCCCCCTCCACACACACTCTAGTTCACAGCGATCAAGAGCTCAGATGCTAACCAAAAGGTGGGCAGTTTGATTACATCAGCAGTTCTTCAGAAACATGAAAATCCACTTTTGCTTCTGTCTTGTAAGGTCACCATGAGTAGAAGTCAATTTGACAGTAACAGGAATATATATTATACATATACATACAGTCATACGAAACTGCCATATAAATACATATAGTTATATATAGAATATACAATATACAACATACAACATGTAATATATACATATTTGTTTGGAGGATTCATACAACCATATATATGTGTGTATATGAATATATGCATATTTGTATGGTGGAATCATACAAATACAACCATGGTGCCTGAAATTTTCTCCTAAAATTACTTTTCAATATACACTGAATCAACCATTTCATTTTTCAGGTTAACACATAAATGAACACTAGTTCTGAGTGAGTATTTGTCCTATCAAAACTTTCATTGATCTCCATTTTTATTTTTCCCTTTACTTTGTTACTTCACACAGGACAATTTTTTCCCAGTGTCGTTTTTGCTTGACATTTTCCTGGTGTTAATGATTTGGTAGAAGGATCTATTTGTTTTACACCACTATAAATTCATCAGATTGGAGGAAGTCTCATCTTGCTGTTTTCTAAATCTCTTTCAAAGTGGTCAAGGAATAGTTAGGTATCTGTGAAGGTGTCTAGTACCCATTTCATTTACTATTTCTGCATTAAATCCTTCATTTATGAACCAAGGTAATACAGAGAAGGTGAAAAGACAACTATGGTCATATCTGATTCATAACCTACTCCGAATTGTTGTCTATAGGCAGTAATTAAACTATTTCTGAAATCGCCAATAAACCTCCCCTGTTATTGATTATAAAGCAGAAATACAGTTAAAATTGATTTTATCAAAAAAAAATCTTTGAAAAGACAAGGCCCCCCAAATACCTTTTTAACTATCAATACCACGGCTATTATCTGAATGTATCATCCCCACCCCAGGGAGCAATATTAGGACATCCTCAGCTTCTTTCCAATTTCTCTTTTATACCTAAAATTTTTGAAATTATTCCATTTAAAAAAAAACCCACCTTGTGAATTAGAATATAAAGAATACAAATAAAACACAACAGACTGGACTGGAAACTCCTAGACACAGAGTGACAAGGACTCACAAGTAAATGGTAGTGGCCAGTCACCTATAATGCTACAACACTTCATGTTGCAGACAGGGTACCTAACAACTGGCCTTCTGCAGTTGGAGATCCAACAAACTGAACATTCATGAAGAAGTGTCAAGAAATCTCTCTTTGAACCACATTCTCACAAACACTACATAACTAAGAAAAGTTCTCTTAATTTGTTTTATTGTTGTAAAAATATTTAAGCTACAACATTTGCTATTTCAACACTTTTCAAGTGTACCATTCAGGGACAAAATTATATTAAGCTTGTTGTATAATGACCACCAGTATCCATGGCCAAATTTTCCATCACCATAAACAGGATCTCAATACCTCCTATAAAATAGTCCCCTTTTCTCACTCCCTTCAATCCCTGGCAATCACTATAAAGCTCTCATCTTTATACATTTTTCTGTTGTAGTTATTGCACGTAAGTAGGACCATACACTACTTAGGCTTTTGTAATTGACTTATTTCATTCATTTTTGTTTGTTTGTTTAATTTTTTACTATAAATATGTCAGTCTGGGAAGAACCTCACAACTCACCCACCTCAAGGCCGTATCAGGAGCTGGACTTACTGGAACAAGAAATGAGTAACCATGAGAAGAGTAGACAGACAAAGACAAAGACATTGGAGTCCAAAACCACAAAATAAACCAACTCACAGAAACCCTGTAAGACAGAGTAGAACTGCTCCATACAGTTTCCAAAGAGCAACTGGTACATTTGAACTGACAACCTTTTGCTTAGCAGCCATAACATTTAAGCACTACACCAACAGAATTTCCACAATGGGGAAAGTAACAGGGAAATTCCTACCAAAGACAAGAGCTTTCGTATTTCATCAGATAATGAAAAATTATAGAAAGAACATCTCATCTTCAGGCAACAATGTAAACTTCACTTGTTTTCAAAAGTCGTTGGAGTTCAGGTCTGGTGTGAATTTACCATATTATGATGGAAGAGAAACAGTCAACATGGAAAGCAAGAATCAAAAACAAGCAAACAAAAAAACTTCCAAAAAACTATAATCTCTCCTGCCGAGACAAACCTGAAATGACCTTAAAGAAGCAAACACATTTTTTTCAGTTTGGGAGTGTAAACCCATGAGAGTGAAAATCAACCAAATCCAAACCCACAGCTGTCAAGTCACCTCCAACTTGTAAGGACCCCGTAGGTCAGAGCTGAACAGATCTATGGAGTTTCCAAGGAGCATCTTGCAGATTCAGACTGCAGGCTTCTTAGTTAGCAGACGTAGCACTTAACCACTTCCCCCCAGGGTTTCCATTGAAAGACCAGTCAAAAACCTTGACAAAGTTGTGGGTTATTTACTACTCAAAAAGATCCAGCAAAATACATATACTTGATTTACAACAAAATGAAAAATAATAACACTTTCACAAAGTAATTAAAGTATATTTAAAAGTAATTATCTTTAAAGGATATTAACAGTATTTACAGAGTCCTGTATAAGCTTCAGATATTCATTGTAGGTGGAGAACGGGCTTGGAATGGTCAAAATTTATGAAACAATAACTTTGGGCAGGTGAGAACAGCAAAGTGAGAGCCTCAGAGCAACCATTTAGCAGCAAGTTCTCGGTCTAATAATAAGGTTATTTTAGTTAGTTGGAAGCCATAACTGGCAGGATTCTATATTTTTGGAAAATGTAGTGAATTCTTTACTGCTTGATTCCAATACGGTTTAGCAAAGAGAAAATAAAACTTGGCATAGAATGACTTATTGAAAAGTCATAGATGTGTGCTTGTTTCAGTTCTCAGAATAAAGATAATTTGTTTAATGACTTCACGTCTCCAGGAATGTTAAACTATTAAACGAGAGTTCCATATAAAAAAACAGGCCAGAAAAAGTATTTAATTCTGAAAATTATTATTTACTCCTGTTCAGTCAAAAAGTAAGAATATCTTTTTAGCTCTTCTCAATAGGGCATGCCATTAGCTAGAATGAAAAGTGATTTTGAAAATATCTGGCAATATAGATACATATATTAATAAAAATGAAGACTCTTAGTGATGATACACTTTTAAAAAATTTATATTCTGAGACTAACATATTTTTTTCAGATTATGTTGGATGAATTCCACAGATAAAATTGTATGTTATTTCCATTCTATCTAATTTGTATTCATCAAAAAGAGGTTCAATAGGATATCTTAACAACTACATTATAAAATATTTATTAGATTTCAGAGAATTCTAATCTCATTTTCTTATTAAATATCTAATAATTTCTAGTCTATTTACATGTAAACACAATTAGACAACTAATTCCAGACCAATTATTTTATAGCAGTGTATAACTTCTATATTTAATTCATAGAAAAACATTCATCATAGTGTACAAAGAATTTAATGGAGTTGTTTCTAATTGTATACGGAATTGTTCTTTATTTATGGTCACATTAAAAAAAAACAGAGCTCACTATTTTTTCACATATATTTAACTGAAGAAATATGTGGCATTTATGATATATCTAGCTTTTTATGCTAGTAACCTGGTGGAAACCCTGGCGAAGTAGTGGTTTAAGTGCTCTATCTGCTCACCAAAAGGTCGCCAGTTCCTCGGAAACTCTATGGGGCAGTTCTGCTCTGACCTCCAGGGTCATTATGAGTCGGACCCAACTTGACAGCAGAGTTTTCTTGTTTGTTTTGTTTTTTCGTTTGTTTGTTTTTAGCAACATGATAGCAAAAAAGTGTTTTAACTCATTCAAATGGAAAAAAATTACAAATAGCTTTTTGATTTATTTTCGTATTTTTACAACATGTTTTCTTAATTGGATCTGCCATATTTATTCTTGGCCTTTTTGGTAATTCTACTTCAGGTTGTCTTCCTCAGTACATAATAATTTCATATCACAAAATTTTGTGTAATGCTTTTGAAATGCATGGTAGCTCAATTATTGGAATTAAAAAATTAAATCTTATTTTTTATGAGACAAAGCAATTTTGATTATATTGCATGGCTTGACATTAACAATAGAAATGCCCTGTTACATGGTGGCTAATTTTTACAAATCATTTATTTTAATAACAACAAAAATATATCTGTATAAGTCTGGCAAAGTGAAACATCCATCTGTTTTTGTCAATATTGGGATAAACAAGTTATTTTTAAGTAAAAAGGTAATAGGTGTAATGAACAGTTATTCACAAAGTGTTAGTTAATACTTCTGTTACTGTTCCTAGAACATTTTTTTAAGTAAATCACAGTAACCACTGAGTAATGTGTTTTACATCAAATAATCTTTAGTGCTTTGTTTCAACATAATTTAAGAAAGATAAAGACATTGTTAACAATAGTATTTACAAATAAGTCACTAGATAATTTTGGTGTGTAGATCAGAAGTTGGAAAGTTGATTGTGTTAGCTAATCTACTTGTTAAAAGAATTTTCCAGTACTTACTTTTAGTTACCATGACCTTGGCAACAGTTTATGAAGACTTTATACATCAGTGAATGAAGCATCGCTCATCCTGTGCCATTTCAGCAGTTGAAATCCACCTTAGAGACTCTATGGGGCAGTTCTACTTTGTCCTATAGTATTACTCTGAGTCAGAATTGATTCAACAGCCAAAAGGTTTTTGTTGTTGTTTTTTGGGTTTTTTATTTTTTTTTCAGACTCATAGTGACCCTTCTTACAACAGAGTAAAACACTGTCTGGTCATACTCTACTGCCACAGCGATTGCTGTGTTTCAGCTCTCTGTTGGAGTCACCCTAGGGGCCAGGGTAGAATTGACCCGCAGAGTATTCAAGGAGTGCCTGGTGGCAGTGGTAGGGTCGCCATGAGTTGGATCCGACTCGACGGGACTTGGTAGCTTGGCGTTGCAGTCACTGTGTCAGGCTTGTTGAAGGTTCTCCTAGTTATCTAGTGCTACTGTAACAGAAAAATCACAAGTGAATGATTTCAGCAAGCAGAAATTTTCTCGCAGTGTATGAAGCTAGTCACATGAATTCAGGGTTAGGGACAGTTATGTTAATAAGCGCATGAACCCTGGCTGCGTCCCAAAGATGTGTTTCATTCCGCGCATTTCTGTCTTGGTGCCGTGAGCTCTCTCTCCTCTCTACTAGATTCTCGCTGTGGCCGCTGTATCAATCTACCTCGTAAAAGTCTGCCTTTTTTTTTTTTTTTTTTTTTTTTGCTAACCCTCTAACTTATCAATCATGATCTCCTTCTCCAGGGATCAACCACCTGATAACATGTCCAGGGTGTGTGAAAGAAGATTCACCATCCTTGCTTCTAAGAAACCTTCTGTAATTTTCTGTACTTCTAAGACAGATTTGTTCACTTTTTGGTCAGTCCACGGTATATTCAATATTCTTTGCCAACACTATCATCTGAAGCCATTGATTCTTCTTCACTCTTCTGTATTCATTGTCCAGCTTTAGCCTGCATAGGAGATGATTACAAACACCGCTGCTTGGTGTGAGGGGGCACACAATGTAGAGTCTCTGGGCAGCATCAGGAAAAGAAGGGTGCAGCCCAAGAGCTCTACTGAAAGACCACCATTGATGTTCTGACAGCTTGGGGGTTCCCGTGGGAGCATGGGCCCTAGACCTGCTGCTGCACCTGGCAAGAAAACACTACTGAGGTCAACTCTTTGGACAGAAATGGCCTGGACTTTATGGTTGTATGCATTTATAGGATGCTGTTCTACTGGTCTTTTATGAGATGGGGCAGAAGAAGGTAGAGGAGACAGAAGCTTGTTGAGATATGACAAGTACAGAATGAGAAGGAGGGTGCTCTCTTAGAGCAAGGAAAGCAGGAGGAGCTGCAGACAGGCAGGCATGCAAAATTAATTTGGATTATATAATTTCATTTAATCACAATAAAAAAAGAAACAATTTAGAGGGTGTACTTTCACTTCATCACAATAAAAAAAGGAGAAAAAATAGACTGTGTACTTTCACTTAATCACAATAAAAAATGAAAAAAAAAATACAGCTTGGATCAGGAGCACCTTAATTTTCAAAATAATATCCTTGTTTTTTGACACTTGAAAGAAATTTTTTGCAGCACATTTGCCCAAGGCACTGTGCCTTTTGATTACTTCACTGCTGCTTCCGCAGGCATTGATTGTGGATTCAATTAAAATAAGATCCTTGGCAGCATCAGTCTTTTTCCAACTATCATGATGTTGCTTTTGGTCCAGTTGTTAGGATTTTTGTTTTCTTCTTGTTGAGCTGTGATCCATATTGAAGGCTACAGTCTTTGATCTTCATCAGTGTTTCAAGTCCTCTTCACTTTCAGCAAATAAGATTGCGTCATCTGTATATTGTAGGTTATTGATGAATCTACTTTCAATTGGGATTCCCCTTTCTTCTTCACAAAATCCAACTTTTCAGATTATTTGCTCAATATACAGTTTTTATGCATATAGTGAAAGGTTACATCCCTGATGCACTTTCCTAACTTTAAACTACCAATATCCCCTTTTTCTGTTTGAACAACACACCTCTTAAACTATGTACAAGTTCAACACAAGCAGTTAAATGTTCCGTAATTCTCATTCTTCAAATTATCCATAATTTGTCATGATTCATAGTAGTTGATTGCCTTTGGATAGTCAATAAAATAGACGTCTTTAGAACAACAGACATCCAATTTACAGATTTTTTTTATCCATTATGGAATGTGATTTGTTTGTAATACCTAAAAAACTTTGACAAAACACTGGTGAAAAAAAAATCTCCAAGAAGTTCTATAATTTTAGCTCTTATCTTAAGGTTATCGTCAATTTTCAACAGTTTTTTTTTTGAGGTGGAGGTGGCCGTTGATTTTCTTTTTTGTTTGTTTTTTCATACAGTGATGCAATTTTTTCAAACGCCAGTTATTGAAATAACTATGCTCTTCCCCATTTAATCCCCCTTGACTCTTTGGCAAAACACATTAACCAAAAGTATGAAGATGTATTTCTTGACTCTGTTCTTTCCTTTCAATCTGTATGTTTCTGTTCCATTGGTGAAACACTGGATTGGTTAGTAAATTGGTCAGTAAATTTTGAGAGCAGATACTGTAAATCTCCCAGTGCTGTGTTTCCTTATCAAAAACATTATTTTATCTATAAATCTTTGCATTTCCATCTTAATTTGGGGGATTAGCTTGTTAATTTCTACACAATGTGTGTGTTTGGAGAAATCTCATTTTATCTATTGTTTAATATGGGAGAATTTACATTTTAAGAGTACTGTGTCTTCCAGCCTAAATACCAGGGCCTGGACATTCAATGAACATTATGTGTCTGCTTTTGTAGTTTTCCTTTTATTTCTCTCTGCAATGTTTTATAGCTTTGAATTAAATATTTTGCATTTCTTCTGTTAAATTTGTTCTTAATAATTTTATTATATTATCCTGCTGTGAATGAAATTACTTTCTAAATTTCATTTTCTGATTATTTTTGCTGAGGTATAAAAATACAGTGATTGTTAATCTTTATTCTGTTATTTTTACATACTTGAGAACTAGTTCTAGGTGCTGTTTGTGGAGTCCCTAGATTTTCTACGTATCACATCATGTCATCTATGAATAAAGGCAATTTAATATTTTGCTCTTCACTTTCTCTCATCTATTAATATTGTTAATATTGCTTACTATACTTTCTAGAACAGAAATTAGATAATAATATCTGTAAATTCCAGAGGTCATGTATTTCCTGTCATGTGTCCACTACTCTGCTGTCGTAGTACAAAAGCAGGCATAGATTGCACATGCAAAAAAGAGTGTGTTGAGTTCTAATTCAGACTAGTGAACATCCTTTCTTGTCTTAATCTTAGGAGACACGTATTAAGTAGACACATACACACACGCACACACATAGACACTTTTCATTTCATCAAGAAAACATAAGATTCTATAAAATTAAAGTGTTGAGTCAAGGTCTGAAATTGATAAAGAAAGACATGACTCACATAGAAACTGGTTGGAAAAATACTTTATTCATGCTGGGAACAGACAAATGTGGGCACTTGTCTCCAGTGGCCAACAGTATTCATTCCACTGCTAACACAGGGTGACTGCACACACTGCTTTTCTCTGATGCAGGTGAAGAGCCTTGTCCACCCTAGAGCCCCAACAGGTACTGAGGTAGTGCAAGGGGTGACCACGTATCTTAAGATACACATGCTTCAGCAGTAAACAATACAGATTAGTTTTAATGCATACCTAGAACAGGAAAGGAGCTTCCCTGGTAAGGAAGAGGATGCAGGAACTCTGACACAGGGAAGCTTAGCATTCAGCCTCCAGTATCAGGAAATTTCTATTCCCCCAACCCCACTGTCTTCGAGTTGATTCTGACTCGCAGTAACCCTATGGAGAGAATAGAACTGCCCCATAGAGTTTTAAGAAGTGTCTGGCAAATTTGAACTGCCAACTTTTGGTTAGCAGCTGTAGTGTTTAACCATTGCATCACCAAGGTTTCCTCCAGTGACAAAACTCTGATTAGTCAGCCCAGGTGAGGACTGGAAGGCTATCAATAGACTGCTATCCCAACGGACAGAAATGGCAATGTATTAAATGGTTTATTACGTACATAGACGCAATGTATTGGGGTAAACGATAGCAGAGTTATACTGGAACAATGATTTTAAAATGTTAAAAAAGTGATATAATGATTTAAAATAATTAAATCAGTATTAAGGTGAAGTAGATTGTTATAAATTGGGGTGTATATTTAAATCTGTAAGTTAATATTAAGAAAAATGACAGGCAAAAGTATTTCTAAAAATTTTGAGGGAAATCCAAATGGTGCAGTCTAGTTTTTCTTCTGCTTTCTTTCCTTTCTTTCTTTCCTCCTTCCTTTCTTTCTTTCCTCCTTCCTTCCTTCCTTCCTTTCTTTTCTTTCTTTCTTTCTCTTTCTCTTTTTATCTTCTTTCTCTTTCTTTCTTCTTTTTTCTTTTTCTGGTACACTTAAGTGGTTATTGCAAACTCCTTTCAACTTAAAAGGTTTTACTACTTCATGAAGAGTGGTTCTGCTGCCACTGAGTTATCTCAGGTGTTGTTAATATATATATATTTTAACCTGGATATATGTCCTGGTGGTGCCATGGCACATATTTGACTGCTAAGCAAAAGGCTGACCTTTGGGAATCAACCAGTCGCTCCTTTAGAACGCCATGGAGGTCCTACTAGGGTCCCCCGGAGTCAGAATCTACTCAGTGGCAATGGGCTTTTTGGTATGTTTATTTTGCCTTCATTTCTGCAAAGCGTTTGAACTGCAGATGGTATTCTCGGCTAAGCTGATTTTCTTTCAGCATTTGAATTGCTATTCACCACCTCGTGGCCTCCACTTTGTCCCATAAGAAATCAGCTATTAATCACACTGCTGTCCTGCTTAAAAATTGATGAGTCATTTTCTGTTTCTACCTTCAATAGTTTTTCTGTCTTCAGCATTTAGCTGTTTAATTGGGATATATCTCTTAGCGTAAATTAAAGAATACCTCTTTCAGTTTGTCCTTTGGGTTTATTAAGTTTCTTGAGCATGTACAGTAATAGTCTTTTTTTCTCTTGAATTTGGGAAGTTTTGACCACTAGCCCTTTATGGGATATTTCTACCTCTTTTTCTCCCATTCTGAGACTTCTGTTGAATGCATAGCTGTGCCCTTGTTGTCTCACAGGTGTCTAAGGATGCATTCTTTGTTTTTTTGCTCACTGTTTTTCATGTTGGATAATTTCTATGATGCTATATTTTAGTCTGTTGAGTCTCATACCTGCTATAGAAACCCATATAGTTAATTTTTCAATCAGGTCATGTAGTTTTCATCTCTAGAAATTTACAATCACTTGTTTTAAGTTTCTCTTTCTCTACCATGAGACTTACTTTTTAAGCTATTTCATCATATGTTTCTTTACTTCTTTGAACAGACTTTCCTTTAATGTTATGAGCATATTTTTAACACCTGTTGCCACTCAGTCAATTCCAAATCATCGTGATCCTGTAGGACAGAGTAAAACCACCCAGTTTCCAAAGAACAGCTGGTAGATTTAAGCTGCTAACATTTTGGTGAGCACCTGAGCGCTCAATCACCGTGCCACCAAGGCTCCTTATTTATAATAAACCAAAACCAAACCCATTGCTGTCAGGTTGGTTCTGGCTCATTCCAACCCTAAAGAGCAAAGAAGAACTGCCCCGTAGGGTTTCCAAGGAACACCCGCCAGATTCGAGCTGCCGACGTTTGAGTCAGCAGAGGCAGAGCTTAACCACTACGCCACCAGTTTCCGGTATCAGGTAAGCAGCTTAAGTAAGTCGTGCAAGAGGTCGTGTTCCCATCTTAGAAAACCGGTTAACACTGTAGATCAGAGCTTCTGTTCCTCCCGGAACCAGTTGTTAAACAATTACCAGAACAACACTGCAGGGAAGAAGGAAGACAAGAAAGGTAATGAAAAGACCGGATCCGCAGTAGTTCCTTCCTGCTAATCTGAAGTCTTTAAAGCAGGGAATAAAATTGTAGGTAGGTTAACTTGAATGCTTATCCAACCGTATTAAGCTTCCTCCTCCCCCCGTGGCAAAATACACATAGAATTTATTATTTTCTCCATGTTTAAATGTACAATTCTGTGCATTTATTCACGATGTAGTGAAGTCATCACCTAATTACAAGGTTTTTGGTTGTTGTTTTTTTTTTTTCTTTCTTTCTTTTTTCATCATCCCCAGTAGAAACCCACATCCATTAAGCAATTTCTCTTCCTTTTCTCTCTCCCTTGTCCTTGATAGCTATAGTATGATTTCTGTCTGTGGGTTCACCTATTCTGGGCATTTCATATGTTTATATGAATTAGCATTAGAATTATACAACATGTGGCTGTTTTTGTATGGCTTCTGTCACTGAGCCTTATGTTTTCAAAGTTTATCCCTCTCACAACATGTATCAGCCTTTCATTTCTTTGTATGACTAAATAATACTCTGTTAACACAATGAAACCACAATTCATTATCCTTTTGCCTATTGAGGACATTAAGATTGTTTTCTACCTTTGGGTAATTGTATATAGAGCTGTTATTAACACTCACAAGCAAGTTTCCATTTGAGTACCTGTTTCTAATTCTTTTGAATATGTAACCAGGAGTGGAATTGCTGGATTGTGAGGTAATTGTGAGTTCACCTACAGTGGTTAAGAACAAGGCTGCTCACCAAAGGGTTGGCACTCTAGGTTCATCAACCACTCCTTGGAAACCCTACAGGGCAGTTCTACTCTGTCCCCTAGGGTCACCATGAGTTGGAATACAATAGGTGGCAACTGATATGTTTACCTTTGAAGAACATTAGACTGTTTTCCACAATAGCTACACCATTTAACGTTCCTGACAGCAAGGTACAAAGATTTCCAATTTCTCCAAATTTTTGCCAATAATTTTTAGGGTCCTTTTTTTTTTTTTTCTTTTTATTGTAGTCATTCTAGCAATCACACAGCATGATCTCATACCTGCTTTGACTTGCATTTTCCTCATCACATTCCTATGCAATCAATCAGCCCCTCGATGACAATGGCAGACACATTGTAGATGCTTTGGAAATTGTCTTCTTTTGAAATCTCTATTACTAGTCAAGCTAGCATAGTTAGTACTGGAAAAGCATCTGTCTAACTTAAGCAATAAAGATGGAGTTCTCTACTCGCTCTACATGTTCATCTTCATTTGACAGATTCTCTTCTCCACATCACCATTCAGGATCCGATGCTGGCTGAATCTACCCATTTTAAACACCACTGGTCAGCGTCATAGGGGAATAAGGGTGTGGCAAATTTCTTACTAGTTATTTCTTGATGATGACTGTAGACTCGGAGAACCACGTCTGAACGTATTTAGTTGGCCACTGTCATGTCAAGGGGCTAGGAAAAGGTGATTATACCTTGTTCTTAGGAGGAGGGTACCCCAAATCTCAGTGACAGAACACATGATTACCACACAATCATGGGAAACTGGAGTAAATATAAATCGAAGTGAAATAAATAGGATGTACCCTTCTGGCTGATGATTGCCTTTAGAATCTTTAATTCGGCAAAAGATGTACATTTAGTTTTAGATACCAACTTTTTTCTGTTTTTATTATAGATATCACAGAAAGGAAAATCCTTACCAGACAACAATAGTAAAGTCAAATATCGCAATGTGTGTGGGAAACATAAAGCGAAAAATCTTCCACTCTCTCCATTTGCTCACAAGCTAGCTTTCCAGAACCACTTTCTCCCACCACTGGCTGACCCATTCTAACAGTTTTGCCCAGGGAATTTCAATTCACTGATTGGAAGGACAATTATCTAGTTCAAATATCTGACTGTCACTGATGAAAACACAGTAAGAAACATTTCAAAATCAAGAAAAGTAGGTGCTTATCAAATTCAAAAAAGAAAGATTGTTGCCTAAAGTTCAATGGATTAAAAACTATTGTTGAAACACAAAGGGAGAAGATAGTGAAGATATATCCACCTCCGGATGCCAAAATTCAAGGGAAAACTGAAGAAGAAACCAATAAAAATTCATTTGCCAAGTCAACTTTTCAGTTGCATTTCCATGAAAGCACAGGCTCTTTTGTTAGAAAGATGGTTAGAAATCTGTACTTTAACACACTACCTCACCTTCCACCAAGAATTTTGCAGATGATGAAATGGAGATCGATAGGTATAAGTGACTATTCTATATTTGAAATCCCTCAATACATTCTCTTTTCTTTATAATACTAATGTACTATCTAGATTAACTCCTCTATAATTTATCAAAGGTCTTCTGCATGAACAACAATAGACACAGTGCTATGTGCCAAAGATATTAAATAAAAGCCATGGTTCCTTCCTTCAGAGAATCTAAAACCGAAATCAGGAGAACAATTGTTAATAGTAATAAGAAAGAAATGGTATTATTAAATTCCATTTCAGGACAATAGGAAAAACCAGAGATGTGAGTCAGCACGTATGTTCGTGTTGGGTAAGGGATTCCCCCCACCCCCAGAAGCCTTGTATGTCACATACACCACATGCATGAGGCTCAAGTCCAGTCTAGCCAAATACTATAGACTCCCTCTGAATAACAAAACACTCTCTGAATAACCTAGAAAATGGAGTGATAGGCAGTCTAGCGAGAAGGCCTTTTCTCTTCTTTCTCCATGTCTTGTGGGAGGCTACCAAGATTCAGTTCTTCATACATCCCTCTGGATCTGGTGAGGCATAACACTGGCCTTCTCCCCACCTTTGAATACAGCTATAGACTGTAAACTGGCTGTAGTTTAGAGCTGGCTCTCCAGTGACACAGTGGCTTCTCCTCACTCTCATGTCCTGCCATCTGACCTTTATGGTTAATTGTCATCCTATGGTAATAAAGACCCTAGGGGCTGATACCTCTCTGATCTTCCTTTTTTTAAAATTTTGTCTGTATAAACAGTGAACTGTCTGTTTCAGTTTGAAGGCATTGTCTCCTTGTATAAATCTAAGAAACTGTGCAAGTCAGTCAAGCATTTGGTAGTACATTGCTGCTTAGAGAATGTTTGAGCAATTGACAAGTTGTATGCCTTAACCATTACCATTGAAGAGGAGACTGGAAAGTGAAGGATGAGTGGAAATTCAGGCTTGAACAGAGGGTAGAGAGAGTTGACAAAGGTATTTCTGGAACTATGTCAGAGTCAGAGATTAGAAGGTCTTGAATGTGAGGCTGAGAGGTCTAGGTAAATTGTTTAATCTTCACATGTAAAAAGTAGTGGCTGACAGCATATATTTGCTAGGAGTTCCATTCAAACATACAGAGAAAGGGTGTATTAAAGGATTAATATTAATTCAAATATTACAGTATCTCAGAAGGAAATTAACTGGACATTCTTTCACCTGATATGTAGTTATGTTTCTTCCTGAATCTAGTTTACTTTGTTTTGATATGTTCAAATAAGCTGCTCACGTGAGCCAGTTTGATTATTGGGGCCTTTGAAGAACTCATGTCCCGTCAAAAATTAGAACTGTTCTTAGATATGTGGGCCCGGAAGTCCATTTACTTTTCTTGTATGGTTTCAGCTCAGGTGTCCAGGTAATTAGTTACCAAGTGTGTCATGCAGACTCCCACCTGCAGTCATAGGTGGGCAGAGATGTCTGGTGTAGGTACAAACAACTGGTTCTGAAAAGGGTTATGCCTGGAGCAATACAGAGGGTTGGCAGCTGCCCTTGAATGCCTGTGAGATGACTGTGTCACTGTTCCCTAGAGTGCATATGTTTGTGGGTTTGCAGCCAGACTGTGGGCACTCAGTGCTGTCGGCTGTGAGGACTGAGAAGCAGTATTTATTCTCAGACCTGTTATGGGTGGCTAAGCAGTGTGAATACAGCCAGCAGTTCTCAGGTCCCTAATGTGGGTAGGTAAGGACCCTGCCTGATGCACAGAACAGTATCAAACATCATGAAGCTGCCTCGCCATCAGATAACCGGAACAGTCGAGGTTAAACTTCAGATATATATTCTGTCCTGCTGCGCTAATCAAGTTCTACACTGTTAAAGGCACCCAGAGTGCTCTTCACCCCTACACAGACCTGTGTGGGCCCATGGACATCCTATATGCCTGTGCCACCTCTGTGGGCCTCTGATGCCCAAATCCAAGCAAAGGAACTGTTAGTGCCCAGTCTTCCTGGCCTAGGGAAGCTGGCAAGCCTTCCCCCCCACGCCATTTATTAATTTGTTTCTTCCCCAAGTTCAGAAGAATGGCTCAGGGTCCATGGCAAGGCACATGTGTCAGTCTCTGAAGCTGGGTCAGACCCAATGCAGAGCCAGCAGGGGGCATGTAAATGAAAAGGTTTTTCTCCAAAAAGTTTTTTCATTAGTTTTTGTTTTGTTTTTATTGTGACTAAGTGAAAGTTTGCAATCCAAGACAATCTGCCACATAAAACCCCAGGCATCTACCTCTTTTGCAACTCCATCTGCTTTACCCACCCTGTGTGAAGTGAAAGACATGAAGGTAATTCAATGGAAAACAAAAATCAGACACACAAATATTCATATTAAATACCTTTAAACTAGATTCAGGGAAGTTGGCAGAGTAGTCAGATGTTTCCTGTGGTCCTTCTTATAACAAAGCCCAGTCTTCCAGTATTCATTCAACCAACACTTACCCCTCAGCTCCACCTCGCTAAGGGGTAGTTTTGATCCATGTGGTAACACAGATGCAAGTTACTTACCTTTTACAGATCGAGTACCACATTTTACTGATTCTGGAGGTGTGAGGGGACTCTCCACCACAGGGTCTCTCCCGATGGGAAAAAGCATGTCCTGAATGGCAGTACTGGTTTAACGGCACTTGCCCCAGCAGATTAGCCTGCAGGGGGCTGATTCCAACCAGGTCAGTTCTGGCAGCTCGTCACTGGTTTTGAACAGTTTCTTTTTCCCATGTCTCTCAGTTCAACTCCTCCACTTTGCCATTGATGTTCAAGACTCCTAGATGGTCATAGATAATCAATTCACTTGTTTTTTAGGGGCTGTGTTGTAAGAGGAAGCATCTGACTACTTGCCATATTGGCCCCAACTTCCCTGAATCTAGTTTAAAGGTCCTCAACGTGAATATTTGTATGCAGAATTTTTGTTTCACATTGAATTACATTCACGTCTTTCACTAAAATAAAATTATCAAGGTCAAAGTTAAATGCTCATTATATGTGATGATTAAAAATCACGTTCTCTGAGACTGTTCAAGTAAAAAGAAAATTATCTTAATAAAAACAGATTGTTCATTAAATTTTTGAAAAGCCTACTTCTTTTAATCCAGGACGACAGCTTTCTTTGGTATGTTCTAATTTCCCAGGCAATTAAAGTAACAGTGATTTTTCTCACCTACATTCTATTTTCCTTTTAGCTGAGAATGTGGGAACACATAACAGAGGAGGAAAAATCTTGTGACAAATGTGGGTTCGTGGTCAAGTGCCAAGACGAAGTGAAATTGCAACAAATTATGGGAATCTGAAAGCAGCATGCAAATATAAAATTCATTTTTAGAAAGATTATTTTTTCTTTTTTGATTTTATTTACGTAACATCATGAGTCAGATCCGACTCAACGGCATTTGGCTGGCAACGCCATTTAAACAAATAATACATCATCACTGCAAAATAAGCATGCACTAATGCCAAGTGAGCTCAAAAAGAAAAACCGATCCAGTGTCAATCAACTGTAAATTTATTAGAGGTCAATATGAATGTAAATCTAATATTATCTTTATTATTTTTACCAATTATGTCTTGTTTAAAATTATATAAACACATAATTTATGAATATAAATTTCTAGTACTAGTCATTGAAACATTTCAAAGGCTCTATTAAAAACTATTTTGTGATAAATGAAAGTAACTTCCCAAATTTGTATGTACTTTTCCACTGTCTTAAATCTTTATTTTTTCTCCTCAACACATCAGAAACCCTGGTGCAGCAGTGGTTAGGTGCTATGGCTGCTAACCAAAAGGTCAGTAGTTCAAATCAGCCAGATACTACTTGGAAACTCTATGGGCAGTTCTACCCTACCCTAGATGGTCACTTTGAGTTGGTATTGACTCAGTGCACTGGGTTTTTATAGCATTTTTTTAAATTTTATTTTACTCAACACATTAATTGCTTTTGTAATTATGCACATCTTAAGTAGTAATCCTTAGAAGAGTGTGACATCTTCTGCAGAAAAGGATGTAAGTGGAATGTATCATATGTTAAACTGGACCCATAATATGTGTGCATTTGGTCACTAGCAATTAAATCAATCTCAAAATATTGTCAGGTGAATCAGCCATAACAGTCTGCCTCTCTGAGGACTGTTTTGTGGAATGCAACCTAACAGAAGTACTTTGGACATGCTAACAGGTGGGGAGGATATCACACTTGGTAAAGCAGAGGGTCAACAAAAAACAAGGACGACCCTTAACAGGATTGATTGACACAGTAGCTGTTACAGTCGGCTCAAGCATCACAATCATGAGGAAGACACGTGACTGGGCAGCGTTTCTTTCTGCTCTGTTCGGGGTTGCCTCTAATAGGAAGAATAAATAGCTGAAATAGCTAGATAACACAACAGACTGAAAGTTATGGATTATATGGTTAACGATTCGATTTTGTAGTAGTAGTTGCTTTAAAGTTCTGAGGAATAAAGTCAAAATTACCTACTGCGTGACGCTCCTTGAATACTCCGGGGGTCAGTTCTACCCTGGCCCCTAGGGTCGCCGTGAGTCGGATCCGACTCGACGGCACCTGGCTGGCTGGCTTGGCTTATCAGCTTTAAGGAGTTATCTACTGAAGTGTTACTGTCCCTTCCAAGGTACACAGTACGGCTAGCAGTGTGTGGATTGCTGCTCTCTCTTTTTGTCAGTCATCATATTTTAAGTTTGTGAATTCTGAAAAATTTTAACTTTATACAATGTACATTCTTGTCCATGGCCATAATGTATAGAGTTGTTTCTTCTAGATTCTATATTAATTTTAACATAACTTCTCTATTTGTCATTTATTTGGTTTGATTTCCTATTCAATACAGCAAATGCAACTAAAAAAGCTAGAGGTCAGTTTTTTCTCCACCTTGGATTTTGAGGTTAGGTATTATTTTCTCTATGCCTGGTAGACAATAGGAATTTTCTCTAAGTTTAAAGTTCAGTAACTCAAAGATAAATTACTCATACTGGGAGTGTGATTGTTATTTTTCACTTTAGTTGTTCTTGTTTGCTACTGAGTTACTTCCAACTGACACTGGTTCTGTTGGACAGGATGGAATTGTCACATCAGGTTTCCTGCATTGTGACTAATGGGAGCCAGTCACCAAGTCTTTTCTCCTGCAGAGTGGTTGATGGGTTCCAATCACTTACTTTTCAGTTAGGAGCCTGAACGCACCACTGAGCATCCTTTTTTATTTTGGTAGGCATGGATTCTTGTCCTAAGTCAATTTACGTGATCACCTATCATTTAAAGGCATGGCTGCTCGCTTTTCAATGCATCTTATTAACTTGGTGATTTTGGACAACCTGATAGCATTCTGTTGTTGTCTTTTTCTTTTTTCTAAATATAAGTATATATTTAAATATATTTATAAACTATAATTCAGTGTGTTGGCTGTTACATGCTTTGACTCCTTTTCTGTTAGGATGTTGCATTATGAGAGCACTTCACAAGATGAATAAATGGAACTTTAAACTGGTAAATGTTTTCTTTCTCAAATTTTAAAATTTTGAAAATTATAAAATTCAAAGTCATTCTGAGCTTTTTTGACAATGTATACCAGGATGTGCAACTAAATCTCTTCACTCATTTTCAGTAGTGAGGAATATAGGGAGTTCACACAAATGTTATTGTATAATTTGGACTTTAGTAAAGAGCTGAGGGGTCAAAGGAAAAGCATTATGCTTTGTGCAGCAAATACTGAAATATATTTATATATGTAATATGAACACGTGTTTTAATATTTTAAATTGAATAAATATTATATGCTAAAAATAAATATTTCATTTAGAAGAAATGACTGAATTAGGGCTACAGAAGACTATAAATTATACAAAAATGATACATTATATATAATGTTATTTTTAAGTTTTTCAGCTATTTCTCCTAGATCCAAAGTCTTTGACCCATTCCATCATAGCAGTTTCCACTCTGGGTCCTCTTCCAGGAAGACTTCTATCTTGTTCCTTGCTAACATTCTTTGTCTTACAGCTTTTTCTGACTCTTGTCCTACCCTGTCTCCTGATTTTACTGACAAGTTCAGTGATCTCTTTATTTTGCTGAAAGATTTATGTCGTTCATTCAAACTTTCTATTTCTTATTCATAAATAAGTGTTCAAAGCCATATCGGTGAGTTCTCCCCATACCCTCAAGAAAAACTTTCTTTCTGTTTTACATAGTTAATACTCAAAAAATAAAGTCTTCTTAGTTTTTGAGTTATTTCACCATTTGGTAGGAAGCCATAGCCTGTTCAGTTAGGGAACAGGAGGCTTAAAACTGACCAGGGTGGTAGGAGAATTAGCTGTTGGAGAGCGTTTCCCACTAAGTGAGGGGACATAGCCTTTCCCACTAGTAGGGGAACTCACAGTTAGTACTTTGAGGTCCCAGGAAACTCAAAGACATTAAGGCAACTCTTGAAATTTTGCTTATTACAATATTTGACCTAAATCCTTTAAAGAACTCTAGCTTCAGTTGGCTTAGCCACCAACAATGGCATATACAGGAAATTATTGAAAAGCTTATCAATTTTATTGACAGGGCCAATCCGGTTACATACGTTGATGATCCAGAAAGTGTTGTCTTCACAGAAGCTTGAAACCAAGGTAGTCAGTTTGTGAAAAACATGAATTTAATTCTTGCTAAAATGTTAAAGATCCATGTAAGGTATAACTTCTGTTTTCACTAGTAATTTCCTTTCTAAATTTGGCATTTATGATGTTTTGGATTGAAAGTGTTATTATCATTTCTTCTCTCCCTAGAACTCACATTTTGTATTCCAGCTAATTAACTAGATTAGGAAAACTGAATTCATTCTGTGCTGCTAGAGATACGACAAACAAAGGTCAAATCTCTTTATGTTGTATATACCTCTTTTGCTTTGAGATTCTTAGATAAAGTTGGTTCATAAGACTGTATCTGAATTTCTCACCCAACTTTAGAAAACCTGAAACACTTCTAACCAGCTCAGTTTCTACTTTGTGAGTTTAGGATGGATAATACCTTGCTGTGAAATATCAGGACAGAATGGGCACCAAAATTTAATCTTTGAGTCAGGTATGCTATTTTCCCTGAATGTTTAGATTGTTTTATAGGCTAGATAGAATCAATAATTTGATAGTGTGCAATATCACACTTAACTTACTATGAACCTTCGTCCATCATCCAGGCAGAACGCTTAACTCACTGCATAAATGCCTTTCCCAATTAGCAGACATTCTTAATATGTCTAGACAAGAAAAAATTTTAAAGAAAACCTAATATGACAGATATTAGGATATGCAGATAAAAATCTCATTGCTATTGAGTCCATTCCTACCCATGGAAATCCTACATAACAGGGTCAAACTACCCTATAGTTTTCTAAGACTGCAAGTACAGAGAAGCAGACTGCCACATCTTTCTCCCACAGAGTGGCTCCTGGGCTTAAACCTTTCAGTTTGTAGTTTGACCTTTTGGTTAGCAGCTGAGCACTTAACCATTGATTAAAGTCCTATGAAATCTCAGTATTTTGTCCCGTGTCTATCCCCATGGTACGTCTGGTAGGACCCACAAGATTACTGTAGAAGCAGCTAAATTTAAAATTGTGTATCACCTCTCTAATGGTTCTGCAATGTATTAAGTATTCAGCATTGTAAAGTTTACATCCCTTTACTGGCTCTCAGAGCCTGCCAAAATTCCAAACCTCTCTTCTGATTCATAATAAAGGTCTTCATTAGTAATCTTTTCACACATCAGCAAATCAGCCTGCAAACCCTCAGGATAGCCTTAGTAGAACAACCTGCTAGTTTCTTTTGAATGCCAATTTGATTTTCACTCTCTCTTCTTTCACCTCATTCAGGTGGACAGTTTAGCTTGCTATATACCAGCTCTTGATCTTGCTACTCATGTCAGAGTCAAGCACACGAAGAGAATAAATAGCTCAAATTTATGACGGGTCATCCAAGTAGCCAGTTTCAGTGCCCTGTAATCCAACCCTGCCTATATTCTCCAACCTCCTGCCAATTACAGGACTTTTGCCAAATGCTTTAGTTTGATGCCCAAAATGTTTTATAAATTTGAATTATTAGAGTGAATGTCCCAGATAGTTCATGCCCCTACCAAACCTCTTTGAATTTTCACATCAACTGTTAATCTTAACTGCATTTTGCTTATATTCTGACTCCAACACCTATTGATTAACATTAATTGCTGTCATGTTGATTCCAGCTGATCCAACTGATGACAACCCATGTGTGTCAGAGTAGAACTATATTTCATTTTCAGTGACCAACTCCCCCTGCCCCATGGTTCCTCTGTGAGGACTTGAACTGCCAATCTTTAGATTAGTAGCCAAGCACATTAATCCTGAACCACTCACAAACCCCACAAATCTAAACCATTGTCATGTGGTCAATTCTAACTCACAGTGATCCCATAGGGCAGTTAGAACTGCACTATAGGGTTTCCAGCTGGTAGATTTGAACTGTCAACTTTTTGGTTAGCAGCTGAGCTCTTAATCATTACACCACTGGGGCTTCTACACTACTCATGTATTTGCCACTTATGACTCGATGGCACTTGGCTATGTATTTATTACTCCTTACATATCGCTGAACATGTAAATTACATATACATACAGAGAGTCTATATAGAGACAATATACACATTGCATGCACTCTAGTACTTTTTGCCACCAAATGACATCATGACAGTGACAAAATACCTTCTCATTTATGTAGTATTATATTTTAAGGGGTGACATTTTACATGATAAAACAGATCCTAAGAATGTTCAAATTATTTCAAACTATGAGGACAGAATACGTGCAACAAATTAAGAATTAGGGTTAGCAGGATGATACCCTATAGATGCATAGAACCACAAGGTGCATCCAATATGTGGTCACTCTGCATCACCAAGTCCAATCCACTCATGTCCGAGGAAGGAGAGTGGGTGGAGAGGAGGGGAAAGGAGGCTGTTGGGAGGATGAGACATGTATGGACCAGAGAGGAAGAGTGTGCTGTCACTGGGCAGGGAGAGCAGTGGAAGCTGCATATAGGTGGGCATGGAAATTTATACGGGAATGTACATTTTCACTCAGTCATAATAAAAATAAATAAATAAATAAAATACATAAAAAAGAATTAAGGTTAATCTTCCAAATGAACTCAATCAGTAACAATAACTTTACAACTTTGTAAGTATTTTAGATAACAGAATATGCAGAGTACAAGGCAAATTTAATTACAGTGCGATGACTACATGAGTGATAAAACCTATGATCTAGTATTTGCTGTGTAAGTTCTTTTTCTGACTTAATGTATAACCACTTCACACTTATGGACTATCTATGTGTGTTATTAAAATACTGAGGATATTAAAGTGTTATTTAAATATATGAGTGAATTATTTTTTTATTCAATCTAGAAATATAATTTGCCGATCTAATGCTCCAGAAATTGTGCTAGGCTTTGATGATTGGTAATTGCAATGGTTAGAGTGAAATCAAAGACTCATATATATAAACCAACAATCTGCAATAAAATTTGGCAAATACAGCAATAAACACAGTTTTATGATAATAACATGTAGAAAAAGCTGGAGATAGAAAACCAAAAGAAAAGAAAAGATCAATGTTTCTCAAGCTGAAAGAACTTAAAAAAAATTCAAGCCACAAGTTGTGATAATGAAGGATTCTGCAGGGAAAATGTTAAATGATGCATGAAGTATCAAAAGAGGATGGAAGGAATACACAGTCATTATACAAAAAAGAATTGGACAATGTTCAGCCACGTCAAGAGGTAATAACATATGATCAGGAATTGATGATATTGAAGGATTAAATTCAAGCTGCACTGAAGACAAATGTAGACTCAAGGATTTGATAGAATATCAGTCAAGGTATTTCTACAAACAGATGTAGAGCTGGAATTACTCACTTGTCTATGCCAAGAAGTTTGGAGGACAGCTACCTGGCCAACTAACACAAAGAGATCTATATTTGTGCTTATTTCCAAGAAAGGTTATCCATCTGAATACCAAAGTTATTGGACAGTATCATTAATATCACTTGAAAGCAAAATTTTGCAGATCATTCAAAAGCAGCTGAAGCAGTGTATCAAGAGGGAACTGCAAGAAATTCAAGATGAATTCAAAAGAGATATACAACTAGTGATATCATTGCTGATATCAGATGGATCTCGGCTGAAAGCAGAGAATATCAGAAAGATATTTGCTTACGTTTTACTGACTACACAAAAGCATGTGACTGTATGAATCATAAAAACATTATAGATAATATTTCAGTGAATGGGAATTCCAGAATGCATAATTCTGCTCATGAGGAATCTGTACATGGATGAAGAAGCAGTTATTTGAACAGAACAAGGGCACTGCATGGTTTAAAGTTAGGAAAAGTATACGTTAAGGTTGTATCCTTTCACCTTACCTATTCAGTCTGTATGTCAAGCAAATAATCTGAGAAACTAGAGTCTGTGAGAAGAACAAAGCATCAATACTAAAACAAGACTCATTAACAGCCTGTGTTCTGCAGATAACACAACATTGCTTGCTGGAAGTCACGAGAACTTAAAGAACTTCCTGATGAGGATCATAGACCACAGCCTTCAGTATTGATTTTACCTCAATATCAAGAAAATAAAAATCCTCACACCTGCATCAGTAAGCAACATCATGACAAATGGGGAAAGCATTGAGGTTGTCAAGGATTTCATCTACCTTGGATCCTCAATCAACATCCGTGAAACCAGCAGGCAAGAAATCAGAGGATGTATTGCATTCAGCAAGTCTGTTACAAAAGATCTCTTTAAGATGTTGAAAAGCAAAGATATCATCTTGAAGGCTAAGGTATGTCCTTTGGAAATACCTATCCATGGTATTTTCAGTCTCATCATACCTATACAAAAGCTGGACAATGGATACGGAAGACCAAAGAATTGATGCCTTTGAATTGTGGTGTTGGAGAATGACATTGAATATACCACACACTACTCAGAGTAAACAAATCTGTCTTAGAAAAAGTACCAGCAGTGTGTTCCTTAGAAATAAGGACGACAGCAATAAGTCTTACATACTATAGGCATGTTGTCAGGAGCAAAACAATCCCTAGAGAAGGTATCATGTTTGGTAAAGTGGAGGGTCAGTGAGAAGAGGAAGACCCTCAACAAGATGGACTGATGGAGTCCTTGTAACAGTCTTTCAAGTGCAACAACAACTGTGGGTATAGTGCAGAACCAGGCAGTATTTCAGTTTGTTCTATATGGGATTTCTAAGAGTTGGAATCAACTCAATGTCTCCAAACAATATATGCACCCAGTAAAAAAGGTTACTACATTGTACTGGATGCTATGGTTTTTAATAATAAAAAAAAGTCTCCCAGAGGTACATGTCTTTTATTCAAACGTAATTGGTTCAGGTTTCCTCATGCCTAACAATGTATCCGATGGAACTTTCTTGATTTAAATGATTGGGTGCTGAATTGTTACATGACCTGATTCGTATCAGTATGTTTTAGAGAGGATTACTGTGGACTTTTGGGAAGAAAAGTACTTTGCTTTTCTGAGACATCTATTAGAAGGTATCTCATTGTCTTTTCCCTTTTTTGTACTATGGTGTGTTCAGGTATGAAACTGAAAATTTCTGCCACCATTTTATTACAGCATGAGAGAAGTCAGACGTAGGAGGATTCTGACATCACAAATGCTAGAGCAGAGAAACAGGAATAAATGGAGTTCTTGATGACACAGTGTTGCCCCTAATAAAATTAACTGGAGGCGCATGGTAAATCAGAGCCTCTGCTACTTAACAACTAAAAGAACCCTAAATATGGGACAAGAGAAAAGAAAAAGAAACTCAAATAAAATATTATTCGTGAAAACATATACACCAATGTCTCATTGTTTACTTCATATCTGCTTGGGTTTTAGTTTTTTTTTTGTTCCTATCTAATTTAAAAAATGATAAACGTGATAAATTAATATTGAACAGTGTCTTAGGCTGGGTTGTTTAGAGAAGCAAAGGAAGTGAATTGTGTATCTATCTGTACCTTTGTTTGTGTACAGAGAGAGATTTATCTCAAGGAAATGGCTCACACAGTTACAGAGGCTGACAAGTCTCAATTTTGTGGGTAAGACATTAAACTGGAGGCATCTCTTGATTCATATACCTGCAGGGCTGATGAAGCCAAGACTGGCAGCTTAGATGGCAAGCTGCTGAATCACAGGCTATAGAGGTTGACAAACTGCAAGACTGGCAAGTGAGCCAGAAAGCTGCTGGCTTCCAGGCTGCAAAAGCTGATGTATACCAACACTGGCAGGCTGTAGAGCAGGAAGCTAACTCAAATCCTAAGAACCAGAGGTTAGGAGATGGTTAGCCAGACACAGCACCTGGAGCAAGTAAGTGAGTTTGCCAGAATTTCTCTCTGTATACACAGGCCACACCCCAAAGAAAACTTCCCTTATAACTGATTGACTGATAACATCAGATCACATCATGGAAGCCTGCAGTGTTGTGTAACTGCCAAACTACATCATTCAAAACCAAAAACCAATTTCAATGCCATCAGTCAACTCTGAGTCTCCGCAACCCCATAAGACAGAGTACAACTGCTCCATAGAGTTTCCAAGGAGTTCCTGAAAGATTTGAACTGCTGATCTTTTGTTTAGCAGCCACAGCACTTAACCGCTACACCACCATAATCCTGTCAAGTCACTGAGAATCATGGACCAGCCAAGTTGACACCCAACCTTAACCGTCACAGTCAATACCTTGTCAACTTGGTACTTGTCCATATACGTGTTCTTAAACCATACACAAGGTCTTTTAAAAAAATGCTATTACAATCATATTTGCACCTAAGAGGATACAACTAGAGTGCATGCCACTGAGAACACACTGGCCCCCTTTGCATCTTATGTTTTGTAAGTGAGAAAAAAAATATTTGATGTGCACATATGAGGAATAAATACTCGTAACAACTTCTGAAATGGTCATGTGGTCCTCAGGGGTGTTTAGAATCACCTTATTACACCACTCATTCCATATTTTCTTAAGCAAGTGTCTCAGCCTGTTGTGGTCCTTGCCAGAAGGGGCGACCCAGATCTTCACTCCTGAAGAGTTGTGTCATTAGTAGTCATGTTGGAATTGGGTTGAATGTAATCACAGGACACCATAGCATTAAGAGACACCCTAGGAGATCATCTATATTCTGGTATACTCTTTTCTAACTTTAGTATGCAACATGAGTCCAATTTCCTCTTGGTAGGCAAATCAGTCATACCAGCTACTATGGTAGCTTCCTTATTTGCCTGTTGGTCCAGAGGAATGAGGGGCTTAAAGTGGCTGGGTAGCATTCTTAACTTCTACTTCAGTGGGACATGTGTTCTATCTGCAGATAAGAACATTTCTTCCTTTGGAACTTAGACTTCACCAGTCACCTAATGTAGAGTGGCAAAAACAGAAAGGGAAAACATTGACTAGGGGAAACAGAGAAAGGATTCTTTCCCATCTCCACCCCTCGATTCCTAAAACCGTGAATCCTGACTATATGAGAAATATCACCATACTGTGGACTCTGATTTGAAGCACGTACAGCCTCCTGGATAACATTGCTCCTACCCTGCAAAGTGCTGCAACCTAGCTGGCACCATAATTACATCGTTAGAAGACCAAGTCATTTTCCATCAAGTCCATTACTTCCAGATGATGAGGAATATCATAAAACCCAATGAATTCCATAGCACAGGCCTATTTCTATACTTCCTTTGCTGTCAACTGAGTTCTTTGATACAACTCAGTGTTGAGAGAGACAACATGATGTGGACAAGGTGTTCAGTAAGTCTACTTGGGAGGGGCACCATGTGCAGTGAAGGCAAATCTGTATGCAGAGTAAGTGTTTTAGTGAAAGCAAAATTCACTTTCCATGATGAAACAGTCTAATGCAATCAACCTGCCACCAAGCTGATGGATGATTGCCTCGAGGCATGGTTCTGTATCAGGGAATCGGTGTTGGTCTCAGTTTCTGGCAGACTGGGCATTCAGCAGTGGCTGCAGCCTTTCAGACTTGGTAACTAGAACTCCATATTGCTGAGTCCACGCATAACCACCACCCCAAAACCATGCTCACTTTATTCATGAATCCTTTAGCCAATAATGGAAGTTTCTAGAGGAAAAAGATGACTACTTTCCACAGAATGTATCATCTTATCAACAAAAGTCATATTTTGCAAAGGAAAATAACTGCTGACTGTCATGGATTAAATTCTGTCCCACCAAAAATATGTGCAGCTATGTGCCTGGGTCATGATTTTCTGTAGTCTATGATTGTCTTCCGTTTTGTGATTTTTCTGTGCTGTATGTTGAAGGATTAGGGTGGCACTATAAATCCCTTTATAAGATCACCTCCCTCCTCCACTGTAAAGGGAACTCCCTGGACCATGGCTTGTACTACCCTTAATCCTCCCATTCTGCAAGACATAAAAGGAAAGGGAAGCAAGCAGAGAACTGGAAACCTTACATCCTCAAGAAAACAGCACCGGGAGAAGAGGGTGCCCTTCAGACTCGAGGTTCCTGTGCCAAGATGCTCCCTTGACAAAGACTGGTGCAATACTGGACTTTCCTCCAGAGCTGACAAGGGAAAAAGCCTTAGCCTGGAGCAGACATCCTGAATTTGAACTTATAGCCTACTGGACTGTGTAAGAATACACTTTCCTTTGTTAAAGCCATCCACTCATGGTATTTCTGTTAGAGCAGTACTAGCTGACTGAAGCACTAGCTGACTAAAGTGACCATCTGTACTTCTTTAGCCTATTCAGAGGCCCATCAACATACCTCTTTCCGACGACACTTCCCTCTCTTTGATTTTCTAATCACGTTCCTTCCAAGTCCCTGACTATTCAGCCAGACTGTTGACCAGAGCCCATAAAGCAGTATATAGTTGCACATCCGGTAATTTCTTCTTCCAAGCAAAGTGAAGAACAGGTGCATTCTTTGAAGTTCTCTCCATTGGGTGAATTTCTCTTCTCCACTGTCCTTTAAGAAGGTCCCAACAAGGGACTAAAGTGCTGTTGCCATCTATTGTTGAGTGGTGCCTGCGTATTTTGCAGAACCATCAATAAATTGGACACAAGTTTTCCTACATCTAATGATCACAAGGGACTCTTCCTGAGGCCACAGTTACAGACTGAGTGAGGGCAAGTAACGTGACAGTAGTGGCAACCAAGGGCATTTGGGCACTACTTCATGCAACTTTCTTGTCACATTTACAATAATCCGCTGCCATTATCCAAGATCCATCTTTGTTTTGCACAGGCCAGACACGGACATTGAAAGGTGATGTGGTGGAAATCACCATTCCTGTATCCTTCACATCCTTGGTGGTAATAACAATCTCTGAAATCCCTCTTGAAATGCAGTATTGCTTTTGGTTTGCTATTTTCATAGGTAGGGTCAGCTCTAACAGTTTTCTTTTGACTTTCCCTGCTATAATGGACCTTACCCCAAGGAGTTCCTCCAGGAGTATGTGTACTCCAATTATACACTGTAGAACTGGGCAAATCATTACAGGATGAGTTCAGAAACTCACTGGACACAGTGTGAGACAAACCTGAGCTAAGACTCTATTGATTACCATTTCTCCACATGCCCTCACTCTAAGTGATGGTCCATGGGAACATTTTGAGTCTCCTGGATCTTATGTCAGTGTCTGGTAATTCCCAAAGAGTCTGATTATTTCCTTTTCCCAAACAAACTGTAACTGTTCTAAGGGGCAATGGATTGATTCCCTTGTGAGAAGCTGGGAGAAATATTAACAGTATAAGTAGCGATGGCATCGTTTCTCAAAGTGAGTCAGCCTCCCTTTCTTTAAGGGAATTTTAAATATGACTCAAATCTAGGAATTTATTGTGGGGGTGTGGCTCTCCATTCTAGTGATTCAAGTGAGACTTCATTTGACTTAGAATTCTTCTGCCTGTACAAATCAAACAAAGATTTAGCTGGTTTCTCATCTGTGTCATTCCAAGAAACAGCATGACTAAGTAACCAATACCATGTGTCCATACAAATTAGACAATTCAGAATCCTTGTCTTTGTCTACTGAGTGCCAACACTCAACCCATTCCACTGCAGGGTTCAATCAGTCGCATTTTCATTAAGTATCTTAATGTTTCTGATTTTTCCTTAAATATGATGGTGTCAATTGCTTTATCGTCAGTCTCACTGATATTGCCTTCCATTGCCTTAACTCTTCTGCTATGACTTTCTATTGAGTTGTCTAACTGTATTATTAAAATTAGAATTCTGAATTT
This sequence comes from Heterohyrax brucei, assembly GCA_028571685.1. NCBI lineage: Eukaryota > Metazoa > Chordata > Mammalia > Hyracoidea > Procaviidae > Heterohyrax > Heterohyrax brucei. The sequence continues at coordinate 61,823,481 of CM053162.1, read as the reverse complement.
CTACTTCCTCTCTCTAAGCTTTCCTGAAGCCTGTTCAACTTGTCATTATGCTCTGCCACATTTTGCCTCATGTCCTTTCTGATCTCTATCTCTTCACGACTCTTAAATATTAATCTTTTGTATTCTACTTCTGATAGTTCCTAGAAACTGTCCTCCTCTGGAATTTTTTTTCTTATTTTTATTATGACTGAGTGAAAATGTACATTCCCATATAAATTTACATGCCCACCTATATGCAGCTTCCACTGCTCTCCCTGTCCGGTGACTGCACACTATTCCTCTCTGCTCCATACATGTCTCATCCTCCCAACAGTCTCCTGTTTGTTTTGGGAACTTTCTGAAGACACTGCGGTATTGACTGTCATCTCTGAGCCAGTCAGGAAGTTATTGTATTTGTTTATGTTTGCTTACTGTATTCCAGCTTTTTGTTTTGTTTCATTTTGAAATACCAAGATAGGATACTGTTGTAAGCTACTTTGATTGTTGGTGCCTGTGAGGCTCTGAAGTCCTGTTACCAGGTGGTAAGAGCTGTTACTAGGCATGTAAGCCCAGGTGGCTATCTGCTTTTTTTATAGTACTCAGCTCAGGTACCCAGGTACTCAGGTACCCATTCTCCCCTGCAGTCTTAGATGAGCAGGGGTGACTGGTGTAGGCACAGGTATCTGGCTGCACAAACTGAGACAGACAGGATGCTGACATCAGCCTATGAGTATCTGAGCAAGGCCTGCCCCTTACGTCTGAGCCCAGGCAAAGGAATTATTTCCTCCCTGAGCTCCAGACTTAGGGGAGACATCAGCTTATTATTACTTTTTCCCTTATTATTTGTTGAATTATTTGTATTCTCAATTGAATTATTTGTATTCTCAATTGAATTATTTGTATTCTCTTAATTATTTGTATTCTCTGGGAGAATAGTTCAGGCCATGTATAAGACATTCTACTTCTGGCCCAGGTAATGCGTCAGTCTATGGAGGTAAGAACAATGCAGAGAAGGGAGGAGGGAGTGCCAGGAAAAGAGAGGTTTATCCCAAAGGAAAGTTTTAGGTCCTTGTGTAGTAGATTAGACGCAAGCTGCTTAGCATTTGATGGCTGAATACCATTTTTCGCTTATTCTGGAGGTGTGAGTATGCCCTTTGCAACTGAGTCTCTCACTCCAAGGAAGACACTTTCATAAAGCCACTTCTCTGATCACTCTATTCACTAGTGCCAATTCTGACTGAGTCCAGTCTAGCCAGTCCTAGACACTTCTAGACCTACTTTCTCTTCCTTGTCATTGAGTCCAGTTTGTCAATTTTCCCTTTGATGTTCAGGGCTTCAAGAATGTCATATATAATGAATTCGTTGGGGTTTTTTTTGGAGTCTATTTTGCTAGAAGGACCACAGGAGTCATACAACTACTACTCTATCTTAGCCCCACCTGCTCTAGTTAGAGCAGTTCTCAATGTCAAATCTGACTTACATGAAATAGTAATCACAGTAATCTTCAAGGATACTGCAACTGCCTTCCCAAATTTGGTCCTCACTGTTGTCACCAAGGTGTTTCCTCTGGAAACTCCCCATGTGGGTCTGTGAATCTAATCTGGTAAATCCTCTTTAACGTACCAGCTCCCCTAAGCCTTTGGATACCTTCTACAATATATCAAGGCAGGTCTGATACTTGAACTTGATTTAGTGTAAGGCACTATGTAATCCATGTTTCATTGTCCAACCAAATAAACTGATAGATCCTTTCCTAATGCTTGGAGAGGAAACATTGAATAAAGAATGTCTGCTTAGGAGACTCATATCAATAAACTCAGACCAATCCAAGTGTACATTTGGTGGACTATTACACCATACCTTTAGCAGCCAGAGCCTTGCTGCTCACTAACACGTATCTGTTGGTGGTGACATTTTGTGTGTCAACATGAGCACCTTTAAGTCATGGTTAGCAGTGCCCTCTTTACTAGAAGTAGAGTTATCAGCATTTTTAAGATTCGTCAGACTTAAGAAACAATGTCAAAAACTCATCCTTAAGATTTTTTTTTTTCTTCCCTTCAGAACCATTTTCAGTACCAAATATCCTAGACTGGCTTCTGCAGAGAAGAAAACCAGTGAAGCATGCATCTGTACACAGACAGAGAGATTTACCTCAAGGAAATCGTTCACATAGCTTTGGAGTCTGGCAGCAAGTCTCAAGTCTGTGGGTCAGGTTCACATAGCTTCAAGGTCTGATGAATCCAAGACTGACAAGTAATACAGCAAGTCCTTGGCTCACCTGCTGTAGAGGTTGGTGAATTCCAAGGTCAACAGGCAACATGACGGGCAGCTATAGGTGCCAACGGGGTTACTATTATATGAAATCAACTTTACAACAATGGATTTGTGGGGATTTTTTGCTTGTTTGTTTTTACTCATAAACGCAGTAAACTACCTTTTAGGAAAAAAAATATATATACCTCATTGAGGAACACAGAGATTGTTTCTTTTGCAATGGTCTGCTTCTTCAAAGTTTGTTGCAGTTAAGTACTTATAATTGGTGTATTATTACAACTATTTCGGTGGAAAAAATTATGCCACTATGTAAAGTGATCTATATAGATTGATATTGTTAATTAGATTATGCCATACTATAGAATAATATACAACATATATTACATGTAATGTTTTAGCCTTTCTTGGTATTAAAAGTTAAGACTGACTGAAAGATCAAAGTGAAAAAGAAGTGATAATACAAATAATTACTTTTCTTAAGCAGCAGCTGGTGGATTTGAACAGCCGACCTTTTGATTTGCAGCCAAGCTCTTAACCACTGCAGCAACAGGGCTTCTATTATATGATAGATATTTGGTAAATATTGAATAAATATTTGGCAGAGAATATTATTATATATTATATATTATAATATTATTTATAATAATATAACATTATTGAATAAATAATTAGAGAGAAAAATAAATTTACTGAATACCTTCTGTTTTTTTCCTAAATTTCTATTAAAAAGTTTATGAACAACATCAGAGTCATTTTAAGCAATCATAGCTAACTGTCAAACATTCTATCCTTAAGACTGATATTTTCACTAGAAGCACAGATCATGACTGTGCAATCACTCAGTCTCCATCAAAGATATCTTCAGTGACAACTGGGGATTTTAGAAACCTGTTATAATAGTTTCAGAAAGAAGTTTGCCATACTCTTTTGTGAGACTTCAAATCTAATCATTTTACTATACTGTGAATATTCAGATATCATTTGATCAGGAACTAAACCTGGTAAATTTATGTACCAAAACATGTATGGATATGGGTACATTTCTTTGAAAAAGAAATCAGTGTTCCTTTTTGTACCTATTTATGATCTTCATGTGACATTGGCAATTCTAGATGAAAATAAGCAGATGGGCCTTTCCCAAAAGCTTAACAACATTTAATAGCAAATAAAAACAACTTCAAAACAAGTCTCATACTTAAAAAAAAGAAAAAATGACTGGGAGTAAAGAAAATTTGTAGTCTGTAACTATAACTTCAAAAACACACTTTGATAGAGCCCCTTGAAAATCAGTGGCTTCAATATCCAGTTGCCAATATTATAAAAAGGATAAATAGCTAACGGCAGAAGTCTTAAAAGCCAATGAGTCATTGGGGAGGCCTCTGGCAAGTGTAATTGCCCAACCATATTTCCTACCACTTTGTCAAAGTGAGTGTTCATATTTGAAGTGCTTTTTATTGTGTTTTACAGAAGGTAATGCATTATTAGAGAGGGATGCTGAAAAATAAAAGCTTGCTTCATTGGCCTCAATTATTAATCAAGAAGGAACTAACAGTGCTGAGCATGATCTAGCTTGCTATTTTTCATAGATGACCAGAGAGGAAGCATTCCGGAATACGGGAGTCAAGTGAGGGACACTGAGAGTCCATAGAGAAAACTGGAAAGCTACCACTGCTTCCGCGTAATTTATTTTGTTGTTGTTGTTGTTACTGTTTTGGCCTGGTCTCATCTCTACTGACTAATAGCCAAACAACAGCTCCGGTTGTTCAAAATTCAAGGAAAAAAACAAAAACCTTTAGTAAAGGTACTAAAATATAAACTCTTCTTTCTTCCATGTTCTCTCTCTTGATGTTTCATGATACATATTTTTTTCTATTTAATATTATTCATTCTAACAGGAAAATATAAAAATTTAAACTATTTCCAAGAATTTTACTATTCATCTTTATATTGTTCAAGGCAAATTTTAAGCACAAATATAACATGACAGCTCATGCGGGGATTCATTGAAATTATACAATTTGTGTTCCATTGCAAATACATGAATATGCATGTCCCTCTTATCAGAACATTGGAAACCTAGTTGAATTCTTTCTGTTTCACTTCTTGATACACAACACGTTCTACCAACATTATCTTCCTTTAGGCTGATGAATAAGGAAAGATTAAAGGGTAGAGGTGAGGTGGGGCGGGTCGGGGCGGGGTGGGGCCAGGTGGGGCGGGCCAGTTGGGAGCAGGGCGGGGTGGGGCGGGGCCAGGCAGGGTGGGGCAGGTCAGGTGGGCGGGGCCAGGTTGGGTGGGCGGGGTGAAAAGGAAAGAAACAATGATTGTGCTGTCTTTCCCCTTCCTTCTGTGTCATTATTGTCTGCATAAATAGTTGTCTAATACTGCAAAGTAACACAAGTTCAAGAAAAGATAAGATAAAATTTCCTGGCCATACAAACTTCATTCAACACCACTGCCTTTTTTCTGTATGTGGCAAAAAAGTTCTAACTTTAGAGCCCAGAGCATCCCCCCACCCAACCCCCGCTGGGGATGTCAGCACCCTGTTTACTAAGTTGTACAAGCAACATTATTTGTTATGATCCACACAGGTGATCGTAGTTAATAAAACTGAAGTAAACATTGTTTCTGGTGTTCTCTGTTTTCAGTTGATATCCATCTGATCTCAGCAGTGATATCCCTCCTTCTGTGCCCCTCTTCTGAACCAGAATTGAATTTCTGACAGTTCCCTGTTGACATACTGCTGCAACGGTTTCTGAGTCAACTTTAGCAAAATTATACTTGAGTGTGATATTAATGATCTGGTTTGATAATTTCCACATTCTGTTGGATTCCCTTTCTTTGGAATGGACACAAATCTGAATCTCTTCCTGTCGGTTGGCCAGATGGTTTTCTTTCAAGTTTCTTGGCGTAGATGGGTGAGCACCACCAGTGTTGGATCCATTTCTTGAAACATCTCCACCGGTAATCTGTCAGTTTGGGGAAAACTGTTTTTCATCAGTGCCTTCAGTGCAGCTTGGACTTCTGTTAATACCATAGGTTCTTGATCAGATATTTTCACTTGAAATGACCATTTCTTTGTGATATAATGACTATTTATTCTTTCCATCTTCTTTTTGTGTTTCCTGCATCTTTCAACGTTTTGCCAGTAAAATCCTTCAACATTACAACTTGAGGCTAGAAGTTGCGCTACTGGTATTTCAAATGCCAGAAGGACACCTCAGATGGGTAGATTTCAGTGGCACTCTCAGACTAAGCAGCCTAGGAAGAAGGACCTGAAAGACTACTAAAAAATATTGGCCACTGAAAACCTTAGCAGTAACAGCAGAAGACTGTCTGATACAGTGGCAGAAAGTGAGGCTGGAACACACTCAAAATAAGATGAGAGAAAAGCTGACTCTTCAAAGTACAGTCAACCTTAACAGCATGGATGGTGTAAAGCTGTCTAGATCTTCATTTGCTGATATACCATGACTCAGAAGGAGAATGAACTGTTCCAAACAGCCATTAATAACCAGAAAGTAGAATGTACAGGCCAAGCCAAGTGCCATAGAGTCACAAAATATGGAAAAATTGGAAGCTAACAAAAAGGAAATGGAATGCACTCAGAGCAATATCCTAAGCATTTTGTTTTGTTTTGTTTATTAAATTGTGCCAACTCACCTCAGACATCATTTTTATCACCAAGGCTGTGTTTCCCACTACCAATTCTTCTTTCTTTCCAGTTTCCACATTTCAGTCACCATTAATTATCAATGCACTTTGAATACATGATAGATCAGTTTCAGACTTCAAAGGATAGTAAAAATCTTTAATTATCTCTTTTTGGGCATTAGTGATTGGTATATAATTTGATTTTAGTCATATTAACTGCTCTTCCTTAGGCAAGTGGATATTATCCTATCCCAAACAGAGTTGTACTCCAGGATAGACCTTGAAATGTTGTTTTTGACCATAAATGCAAAAACATTCTTCTTCAATTTGTCATTCCTAGGTTAGCTCATCATATTATTTACTGATTAAAAATGGCCAGTGCCAATCCATTCTGGCTTACTACAGCCTATATCCTTCTTCCTAGGCTGCTTAGTCTGGGAGTGCCACTGAAGTCTACCCATCAGAGGTGCCCTTCTGGCATTTGAAATATCAGTAGCAGAGCTTCCAGCATCACAGCCACATGCAAGTCATTACAGTCCATTAAATGGTTAAGAATACATTTTATTAACAAAATATGTAACTATTTGATGTTGTTGTCAAGTGTTCTGGAGTTGGTTCTGATGTTCAGTGGTTTGGTAGTTATCTAATCGTTCAGTGAAACAAAACTTTCACTAAAAACATAACTTTCTCAAAGGATTGGCGAGTTCCTCTTATGGTGAAGAACTGTAAGAATGTCACCAGTTCCTCAATTACCTTGTCTTTGTTTAAATTTGAGTAAAAATAAGCATGCTGTCTATTTCCATAATAATAGTTGGTTCCTATAATTTTTAATCAATTAATTTATTTATCGATTTAGTAGCCTATGCGTATTTTGTAAATTTTTGTATGCATTGTGAAATTTCTGAAACAAGGCACAACATTTTGGTATATACAGAGTGGTATGCTGAACCTAATTAGACTAGCTCATAAGAACAATTGTTTAATTTTTAAGAATTTTGTGAGGCAGTCGTTAGACCATTCTGGGGGTATTTACACAATAGAAATTGACAACAATACACTCTCTGTTTTTATTTTTTTCCAGTTTATGGAACTGGTGGTCCCATTTATCAAGATACAGCTATACAGAAAATAGGAAATAGTAATTATTATTATTATTATTATTATGACTGAGTGAAAATGTACATTCCCATATAAATTTACGTGCCCACCTGTATGCAGCTTCCACTGCTCTCCCTGCCCAGTGACGTCTGGAGTCTTAAAAGCTGCCAAGCTGCCATCTAAGGGCACAGCAAATGGTGCCAACTCAGCAGGAATGGAAATAATTATTTTTTATAATTTCTCTGAACAATTTTTGAACTTGTATCCCTTGATTGTCAATTCAGTGAAGAGCAAATATCAGTTTAATAAAAAATAATGATGGCATTATTTTTTGAAAGAACAAAGTAAGCCAAGTTTTTTTATTAGTATTTGTAAAAAATTTTCCTTGTTAGTGCCACTCATATAATTGTTAACAGCAAGACTGTGAAGTTGGTTATCATTTGGAATCCCTCAAAACAAGATCCTTTCCTCACATATATCATGACATTTTTATAGTTTGGAAAGGGATTTTTATCTTCCCTATGTAAGCCATTTCATGTACTAAAATTCACAGACTTAGCAAAAATAAAACAATTAAACAAAAAATAGAAAATCTTTCAATACATAGGAGTCCTTGGTGGCACACGTAGATAAGCATTAAACAAAAGGTTGGCAGTTTGAGGTGCTTCAAAAGGAAAGCCTGACAACCTGTTTCCAGAAAGTCCCCAACTTGTAAACGATATAGAGTGCAGTTCTTCCCTGCAGTGCATGAGATCACCGTGAGTCAAAACCAACCTGACAACAACACTATTGTTTTTGGTTTATGTTTCCCAGTATCCAGGATGTCCAGATAGAAGAGGACTTTAGATAATACCCTTTCTCAGTTTGGCTTGAAAAACATAAGACTGTAGAAGCCTCTGTGTGTATTGGTCATGGTAGGGATGGTTATTCAGCGCTTGGAATGTCTAATTTAATTGAATGAGGTAGTAACACTAGCACATATTTTATACTTCCTTCTGTCTTATCTAAACCACTTAGTATATAAATAATACATACATAGTATAAATAATATATATAGCATAAATAATATATATATATACAGTATACATATGTATAATAGTGTAGTATTATATCCTGTGGTCATTAGCCACAGCAAAATCTTCCAAGACTAATTCTGTATTATCTATTTTCTTATTTTTTCAATTTTAATTCCTTACTGACATTCCTAAATAGATCTATTAATTTCCATTATTCGTGATATTCTCCATTTGTCTGCCAGTTTGTAGTACTGTGGGAGCTTGTGTGCTGATGCGATGCTGGAAGCTATGCTGCAAGTATTCAGATCACAGCATGGTCACCCTTGGTGGACACGTTTCAGTTAAGCTTCTAGACTAAGATAGACTAAGCAGAAGGACCTGATAGTCTACTTCTGAAAGGAATTACCTGGTGAAAACCTTGTAATAGCAGTGGAATGTTGTCAGATACAGTGTCAGAAAATGAGTCCTCAAGGTTGGAAGGCACTGAAAAACCAACTGGAGAAGAGGTGCCTCCTCAAAGTAGAGCCAAGCTTAGGGGATGTGGATGGAGTCAAGCTTTTAGGACCTTCATTTGTTGATGTGGCGTGACTCAAAATGAGAAGGAACAGCTGCGAACATCCATTAATAATTGGAACCTAAAATGTATGGAACCTAGAAAGTATGAATCTAAGAAAATTGGAAATAGTCCAATGGAAGACATAAACATCAATATCCTAGGTATTAGTGAGCTGAAATAGATGGGTACTGGCCATTTTGAATCGCACAATTTTATGGTCTACTTTGCTGGGAATGACAACTTGAAGAGAAATGGTGTTGCAATCATTGTCAAAAAGAACATTTCAAGATCTGTCCTGAAATGCAATGCTGTCAGTGATAATATCCATATTCCTACAAGGAAGGCCACTTAATATGACTATTATTCAAATTTATGCACCAACCAAGAAGGCCAAAGTTGAAAAAAATGAAGACGTTTAGCAGCTTCTGCACTCTGAAATAGACTGAGCATGCAATCAGGATGCCTTAATAATTACTGGTGATTGGAATGCAAAAATTGGAAACAAAGATAGATTGGTAGTGGAAAACATAGCCTCAGAGATATAAATGAGCCTAGTAGACTCTTCAAGGCAGCTTTGAAGCTCTTTTTCTGGAATGGCCATCAGAGCTATCACCCTATTACCCTTGTTGTCCTGAATGTCATCAAAATGTCTTCCTTTCAATATTTTCTTTATCTTCAGGTAAAGAAAAAAGTCATTGGCGGCCAGATCAGGTGAGTAGGGAGGGTGTTCCAATATAGTTATTTTTTCACTGGCTAAAAACTCGGTCACAAACAACAATACGATCAAGTGCTTGAATTTACCGCCATGTCACTGTGTGCAATAGTGATTCTAGAAAGAGTTCCAAAATTGCTTTGAACAGTGGACTAGGGACTGGTGTCAGTGCATGGCTCCTCATGGGGCATACTTCAAAGGTGACCGTAGTGATATTTAGCAATGAGGTATATAGAACTTAGAACAATTAAGTGTAAGGACTTTATTGTTGGACAGAATAGTCTTTGTACTGGCAAAACCCCTTCGCTAACACTACATCTCTTCCAGAAGAAAATGCTACCATTTAATATTGAGCTGCTATTCTCTAGGAAACAAGGAAGGCTAGGGTCCCTGTAAACGATGACTTGCTGAACCTCTGTGAATTAGGAACCTTGATAAATACATCCTTCCAGATTTGTTGACATCATTTGTGTATCTTTATCGATAAGGCAATATTTCTCATTGAGTCTACCTGCTCCATTATTTAATAATGTTCATGACTGTAAATTCCCTGACCGATTAAATAGAAGCACAGGTTAACACATCACTCTACTGGTCTCTATCCCCCATTTATTATCTTTTTTGGTATCCTAATACTCCAGAGATAACAGTATTTAGAAATCTTATTTTTCCTTTTCTTTCTGCGTGGTTTAGTTGAATGACTCTGAGATCTTTAAATATTTTATACATTAAGCATGAAATTGATAATAAAATCTGAGAAAATTAACAACAAAATGAAAATGAGAGCTCAATCTTTCTAATGGATATTTATATACTTCTTCTGTTTAACAACAATTATGACTCCCTGTATTTCCACTTAAAATGTAATTTTACATCCTCTTCAGATCTTGTCAGATATCTTCCTGCCGACATTGTATAAGCACTCAATTGTTGTAATTCAAAATAATTGTTAAAAAGCATAATAAATTTATAAGCTGAATATTGGTGGGCATGTATCACTGTATAGCAAACACTTCTTGACTGTGAAAACTTGATTTATATGTTTATATATCCTAATAATGACTTCTCTTGACTCATTCACGTGAATCAGAGTGCTGAGATGTTCTAAAATCAGAAACAAATTTTAAAAAGAGACATCCTAGTCATCTAGTGCTGCTACAACAGAAAAACCAAAAGTAGATGGCTTTAACAAAGTGAAATTTATTCTCTCGTAATCTAAGAAACTAGAAGACCAAATTCAGGGTAATGGTTCCAGGGGAAGGCTTTCTCTTTTTGTTAGTTCTAGGTCAAGTCCAGAACTAGTTGAGAACTTCTCAGCACAAGGATTTTGGGTGCAAAGGCCACACTACACTGCCTCTTGTTTCTTGGTGGTAAGAGGTTCTGCAGTCTCTGCACTGGCTTCTCTCTCATGTCTCAAAAGAGATTGATCTAAGACACAAATTAGCCTTGGGTATGACCTCATTAACATAACTGCTGCTGGTCCTGTCTTGTTAATACAAAACGGTAGGATTTGCAACACTTAGGAAGATCACATCAGATGAAACACAGTGGGCAATCACCCAATTCTGGGAATCATGTACTACCTGCATTTACAAACTGATTTGTGGAGGACACAGTTTAATCCCTAATAGTAGACATTACCATAACTACTGAAAATTACCTAAAATTGATCAGTGCACACCAGGAACAATATACGCAGAGATATTTCCCTCTTGTAAGTTGATATAGAATCTTTACCTTCTTTGCAAAGCATTTCCAGTAATCTGCAGAGGCTGCTTCACAAGCATCTTCAAAAACATGGAGAGAGCACTCGTCTGTATCCCACTGTGTCCCTGGGCAACAGAAGCAGTGACATGATGCCTCTGCCAGGATTCCTTTCCTAATGTGGTGCTTTGGTAGGCTGACACCACTAAGATACTTGTACAGCAGTCTATTGCAATTCTTTCTTTCCTTTTTCTTTCTTTCTTTTTTTTTTTTTCCTACTCCAGATTTGTATCAGGCATTATCTGATTATTTTCTTTCAGGTCACTTGGCTATTCTATTGCTTATCAGTTTGTCTTGTATGTCCCTGTAGAGAAATGTCACTCTACTCCACCCAGCAACTTCAGTTCTCGCTTGTTGATCACTCTTACCCTTAACTGATACCAGACCAATCTCGCTGCTGGGCATCTCCCCTGACTTTCCCCTCTGTGTGTCTGTGGGCATTACAGCTATGACATTCTCAGAGCAGGGCAGAAAATCACAGACCAAACTACTGAGGAAATGGGAGACTGATTTTCAAAAGGAGCAGGGCCATGGTATTCAGCATCAGATTTCTCAGGGGGATATTGAGTACTTGGGGGATTGTACGAGAACAGCAACAGCCTGATGTTGTGTCCAGGCACACTGATTGCTAACTCAGTCTCAGTGGGAAGCAACTCTAGTGCATTCCACAGCTTTTAGAAAATACTTTTACAACCTGGAATCACCAAATGTAGTCCCGTCACCGAAAGCAGGGATGCAAATCAAAAATACGATGAGAACTTTATTCCTGCACTCTTAAGAGAATAATGTCCTGTGAAATGGAGACATTTTCTGAAGATTGTTTTATTTCAAGGGAAAAAAAACATAATTTCTGGCAAGGTTCATACCACATTTGGACTCAGAATGTTTATAAATGGAGATAGATCATAAGTGAGAAATTGATTTTTTTTTTTTTTTTTGTCCAGTTGCTGGGGGAGAGTCATAACTTTACGAAAGCAAATCGAGTTCTGTCTCCAGATACTAAGAATATAGTAGTTGCCAAGAAAAACTGTAAAATATTCCTTATAGATCTTTTTCCCCACTTGGTACTGAATTATGTAATTATTGTTGGAAAACCTCCAAAGCAGTGATGATTTCAATGCCATAAAATGAGAAACAGGAAGGGCAACAGCTCCTAACGAAGATTGGAAGAGTAATAAGCATATAAAGAATATGAAGATCCTGCCAGCTTAGAAATATATTTTCAGAAGCAAGTACCGAAACTTTTTCTTTCAAATGTCAGCAATTACCTTCAATTGCATTATGCAGAGTTTTGAAATTTATTTTGTATTCATTTTTGATTGCCTTACCTAGAACTATCCATAGAGTCATCATATAGGATATTTCCTTTCTGGACTTTTCCATCCTCTATATCTGCTAACTGAAAGATCAGCAGTTCAACTCCACCAGGTGCCCCCTGGAAACTCTATGGAACAGTTCTACTCTGCCCTGTAGGGTCACTAGGAGTCAGAGTCGACTTGATGGCACTGAGTTTGGTTTGGGTAGGTTATTGTCCTGGAAACGTTGATAACCTAGAGGTTGAGTACTACATCTGCTAACCAAAACGTGAACAATTCAAACCTGCCAGGTGGTCCTCAGAAACTCTAGGGGACAGTTTTAATCCACCCTATAGGGTCACTATGAGTCAGAATTGACTCAACAACACTATGTTTGAGTCAGGTTTATATTGTCACAGTCCTCTCTTTAACCACATATGGGTATCTTTCACTAGGTCTGTTTCTTTACTTACTACTTAGATGTGTTTGCTAATTCATGTTACTATTCTTACTTCTTAGATGTGATGGTATCTGAAGGGTCAGTCCTCAAACCTCTGCAAACTCTTCATCATGGTCTTTATGTATTATCAAAAAATCATAAATTCTCTGTGTTTGGTTCTCAAACATTCATCTTTAATCATCTGAGTTACTTTAATTTCTCTTGCATGTCATTGTATTTTGAGTTTATTACTAGTTGATTTTTGTTTGTTTGTTTTTTGTTTAACCCTTGAAGAAGCTTTCCTTGGATTTTGCTTTTGTGAAAACCAGTTGTATGCATCATTTTGTGGCATATTCACAGTACATTATAGACATTTATTTGAAAGGAATAGAATGTATAAACAATGCACAAGTACACTGTTAGATCTCAGCTAGGACCTGTTTACAGGCTACTCCTAGGAGCACCCAAAGGCAAGATGCATTTTTGTGAAATCACAATATTCCGAAGTCAGAAACTTAGTATATGATAAGGCAGTCTGATTTTATCTGAGGGTGAAGTATTCACTCGCAAGGTGGAATTCACACTAACAAAATGGATAAGAAGGATAGAAATATGATGACCAGAGAATAATTTGTGATAGATAAGTGATGATCAAGTAAGTGAAACATTGATCCATGTTGTGAGATGCTTTGTAGATTTATTATTTTTCCTTATTGCACAGCATTCCACTGTATGTATGAACCATAGTTTGTCTATCTGTTCATCTGTTGGGGAGCATTCAGATTGTGTTTCCATCATTTTGCTTTTGTGAAAAATGCTGCAACATACATGGGTGTATACATCTATTTGTGTGATAGTTCATATTTCTATAGGATATATTCCTAAGACTGGGATTGTTGGATTGTATCGTACTTCTATTTCTAGCTTTTTAAGGAAGCACCATATCATTTTGCAAAACAGTTGTATCATTTTGCATTCCTACCAGCAGTGCATAAACCTCTCCCACATTTGCTATTTTCTGATTTCTTGACTTGTGCCAGTAATGTTGGGATAAGATGGTATCTCATTGTGGTTTTGATTTGCATTTCTCTAATGAGTGGTGATTAAGAGCATTTCCTCATATGTCTTGTTAGCTGCCTTAATGTCTTCTTTGGTGAAGAGTCTGTCTGTAGTCTCTATCTACTTTTTAATTGAATTGTTTGTCTTTTTAGCAAAGAAGTTCTGAAGTTTTCTATAGACTTGGAGGTTAGACCTTGTCGGATATGTTATAGCCCCCAATTTTTTCCAGTACGTACGTTCTCTTTTCACTATTTTGGTGAAGTTTTTTGATGATCTTACATATTTAATTTTTATGAGCTACACTTACCTGGCTTATCATCTGGTGTTTACATTCTGTTAACTATAGATGAATCTGAAAGGTATTATACTGATTGAAATAAATCAATTACAAAAGGATAAGTACTATATGAGGCCGCTATTTTAAAAGTACATGAAAATATTTCCACCCAGAAAGAAACAACCTTTGATGGCTGTGGGTGAAGGAAGTTGTAGAGATGGAAAAATACTGCTAGATGATATCTCTGATGAAAGATGAGACAGTACACAGTTCTGGGGTAGTCAGCACAACTAGACCAGGACAAAGTCATAGAAACTTCACAGACAAACTCAAATACCCTGAGAAACGCAGCTACTGGGCTGAGGGCTAGGAACCACGGTGTCAGGACACATCTTCCTCAGTTGGCATAACTTAGCCTATAAAGATGATGTACATCTGATTGTGGTGAGTAGGTATTGGAGTCTTAAAAGCCTATGAGTGGCCATTTATGATATATATACATTAGTCCCATCCTGATTGGAGTAAAGGAGATGAAAGAAGATGAAAGACATAAGGGAAAGATGAGTTCAAAAGACCAGTGAGCCACAACTTCCAAACCCTCCACTAGACTGAACCCAGAACAACTAGCTTGTGCCCAGTTACCACTACTGACTGCCCTGGCAGATACCACAATAGACAGTCCTGCACAGAGTGGGAGAAAAATATAGAAAACGTTAAAATTTCTCCTCTGCCACCCTATCCCCCGACAAAAAGACCAGGCTTGCTGGTGTGACAGAGACTGAAGGAACTCTGAGAGCAGGCTCCCAAACACACACTCAATACTAAAGTCAGTGCTGAGGTTCGTCCTGAGGCTTACCCTTCTACCAAAGATTAGGCTCCTCTACAGTGTGAACAATAAGCCATGTAAGGGACATGCATCATACTTCCGTCAAATACGTGAGAATAATGGGCACGCAGATCCAAAGGCAAAAATGACAAAGCAGGAAAAGACAGGAAAACTGGACAAATGGAAAAGAGGAACCTGAGATGGAGAAGGGGAGAGTGTTCACACATCGAGGGGATGGCAATCAATGTCACTGTCTTAGTCGCCCAGTGCCACTATAACAGAAATACCACAAGTGAGGGGCTTTATTAATGAAAAATTTATTTTCTCAGTGAGCCAAGCCAAAGCCAAGTGCCGTCGAGTCAGATCTGACTCATGGCGACCAAGTCAGATTTCTCAGTGAAAAGTAAGTAAAAGTCTAAATTTAGGGCCTGGTGTACAGCAGAAAGCATCCTCTGTTGGCTCTGGAGGAAGGTCATTGTCTTCACTCTTTCTCTGGACTGTGAACTTCTGAAGCACAGGGACTTGAGGTCCAGAGGATGCCATTTGCTCACAACACTAATTCTTTCGTGGTGGCATGAGGTCCCCCTTTCTCTGCTTGCTTCCCTTTATATCCCAAGAGGTCACCTCAAGGGACAATACAATCTTATAAACCGAGTCCTGCCCTACCAACAAAACTGTCGCCCATCCACCCTCACGAACACCACAGAGGCAGGATTTACAACATACACAGATGTGACGTAATACTGGGAATCATGGCCTAGCTGAATCGCTCTTCATGTTTTCTTGGGAGAACACAATTCAATCCATGAGAGTTCCAAAAACAATTTGTATTTTAACTGTTTAAGTGAGGAGCTAACTTGCTCTATAAATTTTTACCTAAATCACAATTAAAAGAAAAGAAAATGAAGTACTTACGTTCACTTGTCAGTGCATATTTTGCAATGCAGGTCAAGGAAGTTGAGTGGTTAAATTATTATGTGAAGGTCACCTCAGTGTGCTTAGGATGGGTCTCTACAATAAGATACACATAAACGTCACTAGCTGTTAAGATCCCCATCACAGTTTTTGTCTTTTTTTTATTTTGTTTTGTTTTTAATTTAAGCTGTTTTTATGTTCCAAACACAACAGCACACTTGTGCTTAATTCATTAATGCTTTCAATTAAAGTTATTGCCAAACATTATCCTAGGAATTATCCTGCATTTAAAAAAAAAAACTTTAACTATGAAAGTCCTTCTCTTTCTTATGGTTATAAGCTAAACATTGAAGAACATCTCATTTCTTTCTTTTCGAGGTCAGCTGGAGAGGGTATGGTAGAGGAGGAAAACGGTGGCTTCCATGCATCTGTTCAGTGGCTATTACATCTGGCCATTTAGATCATCTACACAAGTCCTAGGTAAAACATAGTAGAAGATGAATAAATGTAAGTGGAAAAATAATAAAGGAATTGGAGGAATGCTATTCCCTCCAAACATAATTTCTGGGAATAACAGTTGTATAAATTTCCAGAAAAGGTTCTGATGACGTAGATTATGACCCATTTCTGCCACTTTAAATAGATAATCATGTGCACATTTCTTATGTGAAAATTGGTAATTGTTTATTTTAGATAAAACGTATTTGCCTGAGGGACAAGCATTCTTGGAGAAGTGCTTGTCTTGAGGAATGAGAAACAAACTGTATAGAAACAACATTTCAAATGCTTGTTTTCAAATCCAGAATTTAAAGAAATAGAACTGACTTCAGTAGTGTGAAGTTCTATATTTTGTATGTTTTTTGCATTCTATTCTTAGGGGTAAGGGTGAGATAAAAAAAACATGACTTTAGAATAATTTAGCCTGACTCCATTAAGTTCATAAAACCTCTCTTTGTGTTTATTACCATTACGTTTAATATGGAAATACTACAAACAGAAAATGTCCCTGACCCATTTACAACTCAGCCAATTAATCAATGACTGTTGATGAATGTATGAGACTGACCCTGACCTTGCCAGTGAATAGATACCATTTTTACAAAGACTAACAGATGCAAGAAGTTTTCAATAATGAGAGAAGTTAACCTTTGAAGACATTCAACCTTCAAAGAATTCCTAAGTGCTGTCATAACTGGTTATTTATTCAGAATTCACATGCCTGCGTGATCACAAGAAATTGAAACTTTAGCTTCAGGGTTTCCAGCAGAATAAATAAGTTGTGGTCCTGGGCTTAACTATATTTCATGGACTTAACACAACAAGAGAAGAAATACCTGATTATTCACCCCTAGAACTTAAGAAAATCATTCATTTCTAAACTAAAGAATGTTGTCAGCACAGTCACGGGCTAATTTCAGCAATCAGCATTTTTGAGAGGGAAATGGAAAAAAATACCTGGAAAAAGCATTGCAGGATGACATTCTTAAGCAGACTTGAGCACCCACTGAGAGAGCTCATTACCTGAGTAAATTAACGCAATCATCGAATAATAAAAAGCTTGAAAAGAAGAGTAAATGTTTCACATTTCTTATCCTGTCCAAAAAAACCTCTGCTGTCAAGTCAATTCCTAGAGCAACACTATAGGACAGAGTAGAACAGCTCCATAGTTTCCGAGGAGTGCCTGGCAGATTAAAACTGGTGACCTTTTGATTAGCAGACATAGCACTTAAGCACTACCTCACTAGTGTTTCCAACAATCCTCACAACTTGATCAGTAAACAACATCATGATAAATGAAGAATGGATTGACGTTGTCAAGGATTCCGTTTTGCTTGGTTTCATAATCAATGTTGGTGGAAATAGCAGTCAAGAAATCAAAAGATGCATTGCTTTGAGAAAATCTGCTGCAAAGGACCTCTTTAAACTGGGGAAAGATAAAGCTGTCACCTTGAAGACTAAGGTGCGCCTGACCCAAGCCACAGTGTTTTTAATCGCGTCATATGCATATGAAAGATGAACAATGAACAAGGAAGACAAAAGAAGAACTGATGCCTTTGAATTGTGGTGTTAGAGAAGAATGTTGAATGTATCAGGGACCGGCCAAAAGAACAACCAGAGCTGCTCTGGAGGAAATACAGGGTGTTCCTTAGAAACAAAGATGGTGAGACTACGTCTTAGATACTTTGAACATGCTGTCAGGAGGGATTAGTCCCTGGAGAAGGACATCAAGCTTGGTAGAGTGGAGGGTGACCCTGAATACTCTGACAAGATGGATTGGCACAGCGGTTTGCAGCTATGGACTTAAGCATAAAAATGATTGTGAGCAGTGGTCCTGTCTGTTGTGCATAGGGTCGCTACGAGTCGGAACCAACTTGGCAGCACCTAACTACAAGAACATCCTGACCAAGCTCACATGCTAAAAATCACATTCAATAGAAATTGTATCCTTTTCTTTAAAAAAGAATGTCAGAATCTACCTTAAACTAGAGGCAAAGCTGAGAAAACAGGTACTGAAGGGGCAATGGTGTGGTATATAAAATTAAGAATTGCTATATCCCAAACCTGGTACAGTTACCTAAATGTGTGGATATCCTGAGGCAAACCGAGGGATTTACAAGATTATTGTAGTAATGACATGTGATAACCTGTGAAAGTTACTAACTGAGATCCTGGATCAGAGTAAGTACTCAGTATATACCGCTAGGGAAACCCTGGTAGCACAGTGGGTCAAGTGCTACCACTTCTAACCAAAAGGTTGGCAGTTTGAATCCAACAGGTGCTCCTTGGAAACTCTATGAAGCAATTCTCTTCTGACCTTTAGGGTCACTATGAGCCGGACCCAACTCGATAGCAGTGAGTATATACCGGCAGAACTAAATCTTGAGTCCTTTCCTTGCTGGTTTGAATGTAGATGAATTTTCCCGACCCCCCTCTGCATGGAGAGCACAGTCATTTTCCTGAAGCATCAAAACAACCGTCTAGTGAATATTCTCAACTGACAGATGCAAACACAAAGGATGCCCTTGAGGATTTTGTGTTTGGATCTGTGAGGAAGATCAAATATACCAAGCACATTCTGGTTGCAACCACCCTCATGGCAAAACATCTGAATGAACTCTGGAGTTGTCCTTCTCCTGGGCACTGTCACAACTTCCCTCTTGCTAAATGGACTTTAAAACTGCCTGCTGAAGACAAAAGTATAGAAATGAATTCTTATTTACTTCCACTGGCACGCTGTGAAATTTCCAGAAATAGAAGTTTATGGAAGGCTGAAAGCTGATAAAAAGTATTGCTATATGAGCTTTATGAATATTATTGTGATCCAGGATATTGTAACATACTGTATTATTTTGAGTGATACAGACAGTTTTACTTTTTTATAAAGATGGAAGTAATTTTACCCGGTCACTTTTGCTGCTTCATTTAGAATAATCTTCTGAATAATATTTTTTCTTAGGTGTGTGTGTATATGAAAATGACATTGAGATCCAGTCCTTGGAAATTTACTTAGCTAAGAAAGAGAGTCATGAGGATCGTCACAGAGGCACATAACTCTACCAAAGGGAGGTAAGACTTTCACACCACCTCAAGATGGGAGAGGAATGGAGAAGCAGTCTAATACAATGCCATCACATCTGTATAGGGCATCAATGGTGCAAAGAATGCAATGGCTTCAATCTGAAATCTTGGGGAAGTCAGAATGAGAATATATGAATAAGTTGAATAGAGAGCAAATATTAAAAATTAGAAAAATAAGCAGAAGGGACATCTAAACTTAAAAGAGAGAACTCAAGTTCATGGCTAGTCTATAATTTAAGGCTCTAATCTAAGGAAGTATGCAGTATTTAAGCTCTTCTATAGCGATGGGTCGCCATGACTCAGATCCGACTCGATGGCACTTGGCTTGGCGTAGAGATGGAGACGAATGCTAAGGGGAGGAGAAATATCAGTTGACTAAGGTCTAACAACTAGGTAGAGGCAAAGAGTTTTGTTGCTGGCGGCCAATGAATTGACTCTGACTTGTAATGACTGTCATGTGTACAGAGTAGAAACTGCGCCATAGAGTTTTCAGGGCTCTGAGCTTACAGAAGTGGATCACTAGGACTGTCTTCTGAGATGCTTCTGGGTGTGTTCCATCAGCCAATCTTTTGATTAATGATCTATTGCTTAATTGTTTTTGGCACCCAGGGACTCCAGAGGCAAAGCAGAAGAAGTAGAATCTAGGGTCCTCAATGGCTTTAGACATGCTCCTCATGTTTTATTCCGTTGTCTCAGAATTTAGGAATGAAGTACAGGATGGTGCCTGGTGTAAAAGTGGACTGGAATACTACTGACTTAGTGGCAGTAAGTACCCCAATAGGCAGACAAAGAAAAAAAAAACCCAGCTCAACGCAGTCTTGTCAATTCTTGCCCAGCAACACTATAGAACAAAAGAGAACTGTTCTATAGGGTGTCCAAGGACTCCTGGGTAAATATAAACTGGCCACATTTTGGTTAGCAGCCATAGCTCTTAACCATGATGCCACCAGGGTTTTCTCAGGAAGCATTATTTTGTTCTATTTCCAGTACAGGAAAAGAAAGGGAAGTCAGCATATATCATAAACAGAGGTAGCACTGAGCCTGTGAAGTTGGGTGGGAATAGGGTTGAGTCTTAACATCCCTGCTGGCAGCAGTGAGGAACCCTTTAAGAGTATAAAAGAAGAAATTCAAATGAAGTTGATCCTGTTAGAGATCACGAGCAACCAGAAGCAATCAAGATTATGTCGCACTGCTGTTTAAGGTCAAGTCCTACCAACTGTCCTGGAGATTCCATGTTTCTATCCTCGAACTCACATGCCACATCCATGGAGGAGGTAGTTGCCTCCAGGAATCTGTAGAGAAGCGTTATCAAGCCTGTATTAAAAAACAAAAGTATAAACTATAGGACAAGATGCAACCAAAGTCATCATTGCTTTTCATATACAGAGACGAGCAGAGTTAAATTATACATGCCACTTATATTTCCCTTACGTAATCTGCATTACTATTCTTACAGCTGTCTTCCCTTTACTTTCAGTCTATCCTCAGACATCCATTGCTTATATTGTTACTTTAGAAATAATGCAGTAATTTGTGCTATTTTCACTGAAATATACTGCATGAAATATATTATCGGCTATGATATGTATTCTAAGAACAAATTCATTGAAAAATTACGCTACTTCAGTATTAACACACTGTAAACATGATTCATTTTTTTATTAACTTCAATATTGTTCCTTTTTTCTACAAATTTGCCACTGTTGTCCATAAAAACAGAATTCAAATCAGAAGGTGAAAGGAGTCACTGTTAAGAAGAAAATTCCAAAAAACGTGAGAGGGGGAGTCACTTGCAATTCAAAAGATAAATCAAGGCATGCTATTCAAGTAATTGATATTTCTAGCTTTTGTAGAAAAAAAATAAATCAGTTTCATTTAGATATTTTACCTATTATTTTAAATGACTGTTATTCGTAATATCTGTCCTGTTTGCAGAGGAAGGACGGAAGGAAGAGAAAAAGGGAGAGAGGGAGGGAGGGAGGGAGGAAGGAGAGGAGAGGAGGAAGGAGAGATGGAGGGAAGGGAGGGACAGAGGGGGGAGGGGGAGGAGGGGGGGAGGGAGGTCAGAGGGGAGAAAACAAAAGCATGGTAGTGAAAGCAAGAGCAGTAATCACGAAATGTGAAGCAACACAGTGAAACGTGAGAGTTGGAACTCCACTTCCTTAATTATCTGAGTTTTCCAAGCTTTCTGCCTTTGAGAGGATGCTATCTTGCCACTTTTCTGTTGCTCATTTCGTGGAAAATATTTGAGTTTTCCTTCTCTGGCACATTTCTGCCTTACAAGGCTCTGGCCTTCACAGGTTTTACTGTCTGTTATTGAAGGAAAAGCTCCAAAATGATATCCACGGGGGATGGCAGAGAAGAACAGCCACCCAAAAAGTAACAAGCAGCATTCTAGTCACCCAAATCAGGTTCAGTCTGGTGGAGATTATAAACAGAATTAGTCCAAAGAGAAAAAGGAATCCTGAGAAAGATTAGGAAACGATACAGAAGAAGGTATGGACAGGATCAGATTCTGGCTTCTTTTGCTTGTATTGGAAAGTTCTACGAATCTTTCAAGTCCTGTGTGGTCATAAATAATCACAAAATAGTTTTGCCATCACAGGTACTCTCTATCAAATCCCTCTTAGCCAGTCATTGCTGATAGCTTCCAAGAGGGTCTGACAGTCTGGCTCCAGGACACTGCCTGGCCTTTCCCTTCCGTCACTTCATTTCCCATAGCCCCCTCGTGGTTTTGTCCTATAAGCTCCTGCGAATGGCAGGACCCAGCATTTCTAAATGTCTTAACAGATGTTCCTCACACAGCAAATGTTTGTCTGAACATTGTTATGGCCCAGAAAAGTTTACTGGGCATTCTTCTGCTAGCCAGTCCCCAGGCAGCTTGGCCAACAGGCTGAATTTAGGAAGGAGAAAATAACTTGGTGTTTTCTGCCCTCAGCAAAGTCGGTGATTGTCTGAGCTGTCTCTAATGTCATGTCAGTCACAGCTCACACCCCCATTCAGAATAGCCAGCTGCTCCATGAACTTGAAAAATTACAGCAGAGCAGTTGAAATCAGAATAGCCCAATAGAGTGCCATAAAGTCAAGACTCGGATTTATTGGATAAAGGTCATGTCCTAATATTTTATTATACAATCATCTGTCACTGTTATGGGTGGTCAAACATTGAATGAGATTTTGATTTTTATTGACCTTCTAAAATACACCCCTTCAAGTATCTACTACATTGTACCTTTTTATTTATTAATCTATTTTTCCCCACCTAAGGTAACTGTAACTTAACAGACACTAGATGATTTAGTGTTTGCATTTATTAAGAGTTTATATTAACAGTCCTGTACATGGAAAGTTTACAGCTTGCCACAATGGTTTGTCTAGACGTAATAACATGCTTTGTTCTTCCATTAATAAATTTAACAATTTTCTTACAAATAAGCACAATTTTATATAAAGTAAAAATTGAGAAAAAGTCAGCTGGGTTGTTGATACTCTGAGAATAGAACACATCTGTCTGCACCAGAGTCAATCTATGACCGTCTTGGCTATGAAGCTGTGCTTTGCACTTTACTCTTGTATGAATTATTACTAGTTACTGACATTGTTCAGTTGACATTAATGGTTTTTCTGAAATATTTGAAACATACAGACATAAGCAGTTGTGTCACCAAAATATTTGAAGCATACAGACATAAATGGTTATGTCACCATAACAAATGTTTTACGGTGACACTTTGAATGCTATCACACATGCATTTACATTTTAATGAGCTAGCCTGTAAACTTAAGACATAGTGATGTCGTAGCCCTATGAGCATATTTGCTTTAAGCCCTGATACTGCCCTTGCCCATAAATCATAACGAAGGTCCACTCTTCCGACACGAATGGATTGGACTTGGCGATGCAGAGTGACCATATATTGGATGCATTTTATGGTGCTATACGTCTATAGGATATCATCCTGCTTACTCTGGCTGGAGGAAGGAGAATGGGTGGAGAGGAGGGGAAAGGAGACTGTTGGGAGGATGAGACATGTATGGAGCAGAGAGGAATAGTGTGCTGTCACCGGGCAGGGAGAGCAGTGGAAGCTGCATATAGGTGGGCATGTAAATTTATACGGAAATGCACATTTTCACTCAGTCGCATTAAATAAAAAAATAAATAAAAAGAAATAGAATTATGCAGTGTCTAGCCTGGTTAGCACTTGAAGATAAGTGATAATCTCACCTGTTGGGAGCTGCGTCTTCACCAAATCACTCTGGCAGCAGAATTAAATGTAGTTTGGAATAGGGGTGTGTATATATGTTTGTGTGTTTTTGTGTAAAAGAGAATGAGGTACTGCAAGAAATTAGAGTAAGTGAGATGGAGTACACTCGTGCAAACAAGACAGTGTGTTGATCACGACAGTAAAGCCATCACGGCTGTGTCTGAACGTGTTCAGAATCACAAGTTCTTAAATTTCAAATCTAAGGAAAGCATGGCAATGTAGTGGTTAAGTGCTACATCTGCTAACCAAAAGGTCTGAAGTTCAAGTCCACCAAGCACTCCTTGGAAACTCTAAAGAACAGTCTACTCTGTCCTACAGAGTCATTAAGATTCAGAATCGATTTGATGGCAGTGGGTTTGGTTTTATTAAGTAAGTTCTACGCACACTGTACACAACTGAAGAAAAGTCCATTTTAGCTATTGTATTGGGGAGAATGAGCCGCCACTAACAGACTAAATAACTCTAGCTAGACAAAAAAAAAAAAAAAAAATGAGTTCTGTATTCTGGAATTTGTACCCCTACCTCCACAATATTACCCCTAAGTGATTAAAAATTGTCTTTGCACTTTCAACTTGGGAAGGAGTCCATTGACCCCCACCATGAAAATATTTGCATAATGTGAATTAAAACTAACTTTAGATATTGAAGTCTCAATTTAATGTCAAGCTCTTCTAAACACCATGGCCAAAAGTATAAGTTCTTTTCTCTCTTCTAGGTTGCCAAGTAAGTGAATATTTAGAATATTTAGAAAGACTGGATTTTGGAGACTGATAGGGTTACAACAAAGTGCAACATGTTAGTTCCTACAAATTTCTACAATTAGCTTTGAATTAACCTTAGAACTTCATTGATTCCCTTTCTGAGTAGTATTTGTGAAATTAAGCCCGTAAAATGTCACTTAAGCTATGTCTAAAAGTAACCACTGAATAATTTACTCCCTTAAGTGCTTGATTAATTTCAGATGGTTAATTGAGGAAGTTTGAATCCTAGAGTTGGATGGAACTTAGAGTGGTCTTCTTCCATTGTTTCATTTCTCCAAGCAATACAAGTTTATATACAGATGGATGAATGGGCAGATGGATAGATGGAAAGAGAGAGAGAGAGATAGGCATGGACTGCATAATATCGTTTTGTGCAATGTCCAACTATATATATATCCTTGGTTCCGTAGTGTCACAAAGGAGTTCAGAAATCTCTGTCAGACAATAGGATGCACTGGACATAGGAAAAGCAACATCATCTCATATCTCTTATTTACAAAGTGATTGTGCTGCCAGGCATACAGTGTATCTATAACCTATAACACACACATCTTGATAATCATAACAAACAGGATTTTGTATGCACTGGACTGGATTTTCTGTTGTTATTTTAAGGTGAACTTACCTTGCGTATAAGTAAAATGTTTGTCATAGAACTGCACGTGCTTTGACTCATGGCAACCTCCAGTCTCGCGTATTACATATCTTGAGTGTTGCAGCATTATCTCTCTCTCTCCATTGCATTAAAAAAAAATTACCACAGAGTTCCTCATGGCTCACAAATTCCACAGAATCTGTGATAGTGATAGTAGCAGTAAGAAGCAAAGGAGATATTGATCTGGAAGTGAAACAAAAGGTATTAAACGGCACAAAAGTAGAAAATCGACAAATGCTGTTTCTCGTGATTTAGGCATGTTTGTCCAAAGTCCAATGTCCAAGTCATAAAACCACATGAATTCCTTTATCACAGAGTGCATTGTGGACGTTAAGCAGTATATATATATTTACACATGTATAATATATATACATATACATATATATGTATCCATATGTATATGTATATATATGTATACATATATCATACATATATGTGGGGAAGTTGTGACAGATCTGAGGGGAAGTGTGCATGTGTGTGTGTGTGTTAGTCATCTAGTCCTGCTATAACAGACATACCATGGGTGGATGGCTTTAACAAAGAGAAATTTGTTTTTTCACAGTCCACTAGTCTACAAGTCCAAATTCAAGGTATCAACCCCAGAAGAAGACTTGCTCTGTTGGCTCTAAAGAAAAGTCCTTGTCAATTTTGGAACTCTTTCTGGAACAGTTATTTCACAGAGCGAAAAGGTGGCAAGCTGGCAAGTTGCCTCTGTGTGGGAGTTCTCAGGTTCAGACACCCGGGTCTGAAGGATATGCTTTGCTCTTGGCACTGCTTTCTTGGTGATATGCTTTGCTCTTGGCACTGCCTTCTTGGTGATACGAGGTCCCCAGTTCTCTGCTTGCTTTCCCTTCCTTTATATCCCAAGAGGTTGCCTCAGGGACAGTATAATCTTACACACTGTGTTCTATCTGCACAACAAGAGGCCACCATTCCTCCCTCATTAGCACCACAGAGGAAGGGTTTACATCATACAGGAAATTCACAATTAGCAGGAATCACGGCCTAGTCAAATTGCTTCACTGAGTTTTGGGGGGACATAATTCAATCCATGACAGCGAGCGACAGTGCCTGTGCGTGTGTGTGTGTGTGTGTGTGTGTGTGTGTGAGAGAGAGAGAGAGAGAGAGAGAGAGAGAACAGTTGCTCAGTGGTAGAATTTTGGCCTTGCCTGTGGGAGAGTCTTGTTTATTGTTGCCAATGCATTTCCTGTATAGCCACCAGTGGAAGCTTGTGTCTTGCTGTGGCATGAGCAGGGTTCAGAAGAGATCCCAAACTAAGAAGTGTTAGGAAGATAAGTCTTTTTTTTTTTTTTTAATTTCAGAAAATCAGCCAATGAAAACCCTGTGGAAGCCAACAGTCACATCAACAACAAGTT
This sequence comes from Heterohyrax brucei, assembly GCA_028571685.1. Lineage (NCBI taxonomy): Eukaryota > Metazoa > Chordata > Mammalia > Hyracoidea > Procaviidae > Heterohyrax > Heterohyrax brucei. Next base: position 61,796,981 of record CM053162.1, on the reverse strand, counting down.
ACAGGAATGGCAGCTATGTACTTTGTTGTGTTGCGCATAACATTGCCATGAGTTGGTAGCTAACTCAACAGCAGTTAACCAGTGTGTATATGAAGTCTGACAACTAAGTTCATAAACTTGATTGTGCTAAGTGCTACATACCTCATTGCCAAATATCAGTACGGTTACCTTCCCTTGGGAAGCTCTACACTGACACTAGCGCCTAGATCACCCTTCAAAGCAATTTTGGAACTCTTTCTGGAACAGTCATTTCACACAGTGACAAGATGGCAAGTTGGCAAACTTAATTGTATGGTTGTCTGTGAGGGACTTTTTAGCCAATAAACAAACAACTGTATTGGAACATCCTTTCTGCCCACCTAATCTGGCCTTCAATGACTTCTTTTCTTTACCAGAAGACAAAGGAAAGAGTGAAATAAAGACATTTTGATGACATTCAGGACATCGAGGATGATACGAGGACAGCTCTGATGGCCATTCCAGAAAAAGGTTTCCAAAATCGCTTTAAAGGGGAAAGTAGGCCCTGACATCAGTGCACAGCTTCCAAGGGGAGTACTTTGAAGATGAACATAATGATATTAAGCAATGAGGTATGTAGTACTTTGTCTAGGAAGAGTTAGCAAATTTAATTGACAGTTCTCCTATACATTCCTACTTCAGATGTGTGACAGCGTTCATTTGACATACACAGTCTAAGTTATGACCAGAATTTCCAATTTGGAAGTGAAAGGACTAAGATGAAAACTCTAGTCATAAAATATGGCACAAAAATTGAAGGGTATGTATCATAATGCTATGCAGGCAATATCAAATTAAGTGCAGAGAAAGATTAATAAACAATATGGCTATTGTTTCCTTCCATTTAGGACCTTCCTTGAATGCAGTTTTTTTCCTTTTCCTTTTTTCTTTCTTTTTCTGTTAAATAATCAATATTCTTCCTTTGAACAGTGCTATTTCTCCCTTTATTTAGTGTCATACAAATTAATGAGTTATCTCACAATTGGGAAGAGCTGCCAGGTGCTGAAGTGGCCAATTAAGAAAATGAGCTGAACTGTAAGTAATGGAAGCCTTTATTATTTCATGCAATAATATAAGGGTCAGGTTAAACAGCGAATGGCATCAGCTCCCCCAGTGTTTCATTCTTCTTCGCAGAACAACACTAGATGCGGTCCAGGTCTATCAGAACAGATACGGTGATTGATTCACTGCTGAAGAAGCCCCGAAGGCAGGCTTCCTGCTGTTTTGTGGACGTGGGGCCAGTGGAAGGGAGTGGGGAAAAGGTCAAAAGCAGAAAAGTCCTCAGTGCTGTGTCTAAGTGGAGAGACATGTGTTCATGACCCATTGATAGGATGGCTTCTGCAGAGGCATCTGAGAAACGCCTTGGTCAAGGGACCTCCTAAAAAACCTGTGACTAGACGCATTTGGCCTAGGGATGCATGACAGCGTGGGAGCCTACAGACAGCCTGAGTCCTTGACTGCTTAACCAAAAAGAAAGAAAGGAAAACACAAACCCACTGCTACTGTGTTGATTTTGACTCACAGCAGCCCTATAGGACACAGTAGAACTACCCTGTAGAGTTACCAAGGAGTGCCTGGTGGATTCAAACTGTTGACCTTGTTGTTAGCACACGCATCTCTTAGCTGCTACGCCACCAGCATTGCTCGGACTGCAACCGCCTCTAAATTGGGCTTCAAGCCTGACGTCAGGAAGCCAGCTGTTCTTCATGGCGTCGGACTGATAAGCGCTCATGGTTGGAACTCAAATACTGCACATATGATTTCTGATCTGGAGTCAGAGTCATCAAAAAGTATGCATTCCCTGTTGATCTCAAGTCAATTCTGCCTCATACTGACCCTATAGGACAGAGTAGACTGCCCCATAGGGTCTCCAAAGCTGTAATCTTTACAGAAGCAGATGGCAACATCCTTCTGCTGAGCAGCTGGTGGATTTGAAACTCTAACACTTGGTCGGGAGTGGAGGACTTAATAACGGCACCACCATGGCTCCTTTTCTCAATGAGTTTTGACAAGATTAGTTCTAAAATATCATAAGCCCCATTATACAGGTAAAGAAAATTAATCTGTAGAAGCTAACTAAACTTAGTTCAAATGCAAGTTCCATACTTTCAAAATTCCTGAAGCTCAGCCTGGAACCCAAGTAGTGTCTCCAAGCAGTCTGTATTATACATCCTCAATTTTGAATGCAAAGATAAACTCTTCTTAAGAATGAAAAGAAATAATTACTGGTAATGTAACTTTCAAACATCAGTGCAATACTGACACTATCAGATACATAATAACAAGCCAACCAACCGGTAGTTAAATCAGTTATCTACTTTTTATACCACTAAGCAAGATGTCTTTCATGCATAAATAATCTCCAAAATTATTTGCTTCTTTTACATGCTTAGTAATTAAAGTGCAAATTTTAAAACTTTGAACAGGCCAGAAATCGCAGTTTATATATTTTAAAACTTACCACAAAGGAGTGGTATTTCTGAAATAATATTAAAAAAAAAAAGTCTTATATTTAATTTAGTAACATACTAGGTGACTGCCACACCAGAGAGTGTGAATCTCTGGAATGTTCTGTCTAGGAAGTTTTAAAGAGCACCAATAAACTCTGAGGGAACAGCCATCAGTTGTACTGACCCTGTGTTTCATATAAAGCATTTGGCATATCTAGCTTGCTTTTTTGAGCTGCTAAGCTGCCATCTGAGGGCACAGCAAATGGTCCCAACTCAGCAGGAACGGATGTTCACCGAGGACCAAAATGACATGGGGTAAAGACAATCCAGAAGATAGAGAGACCCACATGAGTGGGTGCCTACATCAACTTGGGACCGGAAGAACCGGATGGTGCCCAACCACCACCAGTGATAGCCGCGATGGAGCTCACTAAGTTGAATCTCACTGGCAACACAAGAATAAAAAGGGGTGCACCTTGAGATCTCTATTAAAAGACCTCAATTGATGGTCCAGCAGTTTTGGGGTTCTCCTGGGAACATGGCCCCCGGCCCTGATCTGCCCTTGCCCATAAATCATAATGAAGGTCTACTCTTTGGACACGAATGGATTGAACTTGGAGATGCAGAGTGACCATATATTGGATGCACTTTATGGTTCTATGCATCTATAGGATATCATCCTGCTGATCTCTGGCTGGAGTAAAGAGAGTGGGTGGAGAGGAGAGGAAAGTAGACTGTTAGGAGGATGAGACATATATGGAGCAGAGAGGAACAGTGTGCTGTCCACCAGGCAGGGAGAGCAGTGGAAGCTGCATATAGGTAGGCATGTAAATTTATACAGGAATGTACATTTTCGTTCAGTCATAATAAAAAAAGAAAAGACATGCTTTTTTGAAAACTCTGGTAGTGTAGTGTTTAAGTGCTGTGGCTACTAACCCAAAATCAGCAGTTCAAATCCACCAGATGCTCCTTAGGAACTCTATGGGGCAGCTCTGCTCCATTTTGTAGGGTCACTATGAGGTGGTGTCAACTTGACAGCTCTGGGTTTGGTTTTGGTTTTTTGACATGCTTTTTATGAAGCTCCTCCTTAAAAACTAATCAAAGCTAGGGTCTCCTTATAAAAGGGAGGGAGAAGGAGATTGTATGTAACTGAAAGTCAGCAGCCAGACTTCTCAGGCTGCTGGCTTTGTTATGGTGCGTTCCTCACCAAGCCTTGTTTGTGAGCACCTGGGTTCAGCCCGGGAGTCGCAACCATTCCACTCTCTCAGCTTCAGCAGCACTCATGCTGTTGGGCAGACACCAACTGATTCATCTATTCAGGACACCAGAGAGGCAAAAACAGCAATCAACCAGTCATGATGCTGGCCTGCACAGATCTTATGGTTTGGGAAGGTGAGAGAAGATAGATAAACATGGCCATCTTTACACAATGTGTTAGAAAATATTTAGTTTCAGGAAGAGATACAGATAATTGGATATTTAAAAAAAAAATAGAAGAGATTATTACTACTTGAGCAGAAGTATGAGGAATCCATAGTTCGAGAAAATTTTAAGAAAGAAATATAATTTCAGTCTTGAGATAGTGTACCTACTAGTTTAGTCAGTTTAATAAATCCATCCCACCCTTGGTGCTGTGAAAGCCTCTAAACAGTGGTGCAACCTGTGCTCCAAGACCTGCAGTATCAGCACTTTTTCTTGTCCACTCTTTTAAGATTGCTTCCTTTCCTCTCATTTTGCTTGTCATGTGTTTGCTTGTTAATTGGTCCTTCCATTTATACCTAGTTCATTTGGATAAATAACTAGTTAAATGCTCTGTTTGGTTTTAACTGATTATGAGTTGAATGAATAACAATTGAGTATAATATGAGTAATTCAATATGATAGGGACTACGGAAAATTTTCTGCCATCAAGTCAATTCCGACTCATAGTAACCCTATAGGACAGAGTAGAACTGCCCCATGGAGTTTCCAAGGAGTGACTGGTGGATTTGAACTGCTGACCGCTGGGCCAGCAGCCACAGCATTTAATCACTACACAACCAGGGTTTCCAGAAACTAAGGAGAGAGTAATGAAAGAGATACAGCCTCTTCCATCATGTGACTTCCATTCTCTAAAATCCAGTGTTGTCAGGAACGTTCTTTCATTTGCATTGTTTCGTTTAGCTCCCTGATCAACAGTCTCATTGAGAAAGCTTGGATTCTACACAGAGCCATAACAGGTGGCACACTGAGCTGCAGCAAGCATGGAAATAATATTTATAAATGCTCGGATCTGGGCAGTATACAACACAAAAGTCAGCATGCTGGAAAACACAGAGTGGATGAGGCACGCACGGTACTAAGGACTATTGTTTGGTTGTTACCTGGACTGTACGAATTTGTGCATAACAGAGTGCCAGGCTGAGTGAATGAGGAATAGTTTTCAATTCTTCAGGCTGTTAAAGAAGCAGCAAGAGAAGTATAACACAAAAGTGGATATATTTCAGTGGAGTATTTAAAGATCTAAACTTTTAAGGGCGGGATACACATACACACACATTCATGTATATTTATACATGTGTGTGTATATACATACACACATACATATTTAAATATATATATGTATTTTACATACATATTTTTAATAGATAAAGAAAGAGAACAGAAACTCAGCTTCTGTGATGATTTTAGGCAACAACACCCTTGAAAGCCAGTCTGCACTGCCACCAAAGCCTCTAAAAGCCATGGAATAATAGGTTTGTTACTGACCTTTATGTCCAATCCAATTAGCTAAAACCTTTGAAACAACCAGGCTGCGGAGTCCGCTTTGTATGTGAAGGCAGATGTCAACTGTGACAATTTGAATGGGTAGTAAAGACTGCTAAAGGGGATAGAGTTCAGGGCTAAAAATGTCAGAAATAACTTTTCTTGTAAAATGGTTTAAGTGTTGGAAACAGACACCATCAGAGGATGGATAGTTAGAAAATCATTGCCTTTCTTGCTAACCCAGAGTCCTCAATGTTCGTCTTAGATTTGGTCTTCTCCACTAAAACTTTAATCTGGCTCAGACTGAAATAATACCTTAAATTCCTTTGTCTGTAGTGCATCATTTTGCAACTTATTGTTCCCCTCTAATGTCTGTATCTTTCTCCTTAATATTCCATTAGGCCTGTAAATATGAGGAAAACTGATTCCATCATCCTACTAGGCATTTAGATCAACGCCACTGTCGGTGAGTAGATTCCAACTCCTAGCAACCCTATAGGACAGAGTAGAACTGCCTCATAGAGTTTTTGAGGAATGCCTGATGGATTAGTACTGCTGGTCTTTTGATTACCAGCCATGGCACTTAACCACCATGCCACCAGGGTTGCCGTTTAGGACAATGCAGACTCTCAAATTGATGAAATGTTGAGACTTGCTGGTTAATGAATTTGGGATCTGCTATATAAATTACTCTTAGAAAGCCCCTTTTTTGTTGAGACTTTCAAAGGAGTGGACCCCATGGTAGGAACCGAGTTGGAGGCCGAAGCTTGAGAGTTTAGAGGCCACAGTAGGAGTTGTGGGCAGCTACCACAGGACTGAAAAAGTGCTATGATGGCTTTGGGCCAACTGGAGAAGCTATTAGTCAATGAGGAATGTGTTTCCTCTAGCCTTTCCTGAACACCTGCACTGGCCGAATTTAATATGATTTATTCAAGAGAGTAGGCCATTTAGCCAGCCAGAGTTATGGCCAAAGTCCAATATCCATAACCCCATTAAACCCTAATCAAATGGGAGAAAATGAGAGGGAAAGAGAGATGGTGTTATTTTCTCCTGGGCTCCCAGGGTGCAAGGAAAATGCATGTACATATACAGGAAACAACACAAATGGAAAATAATTTATTGGTATGGATAAAACATATAGATCTATTACAGTCTTCTGAATTTTAGATCAAGTATTTAACATCTTAAAAGATCTGGAAGAGTGCCAACCGCATGAGTGGTTTTTAAAGGACTTTCTCATACCTTGTTTTATTTGACAACCATGAGAATGCTGTGAGGCTACTGAGTTGTCAACATGTGCCTTGTGGCATATATATTTTTCCATAAGAAAGTTCATGTAAACATAATCACACCCAAAACCCAGTGCCATCGGGTCAATTCCAACTCATAGTGACACTATAGGACAGACTAGAACTGCTCCCATAGACTTCCCAAGGAGTTCCTGGCAGATTTGAACTGCCGACCTTCTGGTTAGCAGCCACAGCACTTAACCCACTGCACCAAAAGGGTTTGCAAAGATAATCATGGGTACAATAACATTATCTACCATTCAGCAGATTACACAACTACTTTATCAAACCTCAGTAGCCGCGAAGCATAATGGAAACCACCATCTTCTACTTCAAGTTTAAGCATTTTTCTATGACCTCACCTTCTTACAATGTCCAAGGTATTAAACTGTTTGCTCAAAAGTACACTTATAGGAAAGTGAATTCCATGGTCGGGTAGAATATAAGATGTTGGCATAAAAATAGTTTATTTGATATTTCTACTCGCAGGCTTCATAAACATTTTATGTCTATTTCTCAAACCTTAACATTTTGAAATCTCCAAAAGTGGAGGTAAAAGAGATTGTTACAGGTAAGACAGTAGCAGCATGAAAAATCAAGCTAAGAATGAAGAAAGTGAATTTAAACAATCACATATACACATGCTATAAACACAAGGTACTGCAGCTTTTTAGATTATAAATTTCATAGCAGTTTCCTTTTTTAAAAAAAAAACAAAAAACAAAAAACCCTACAAACTCCCAACAGCTCTCAGGCTGCCCAGAGAGAAGAGAATTTGCCCTTTAATAGATCCGAGCATTCCGTTTCCTCTCTGTTCTGATGTTGTCTTTCAGAAAGAAAACCCAAAACACAAACCCAGTTGTCACCAAGTTAATTCTGACTCAAAGCAACCCTAAGTGTTGTGGAGTAGAACTGTAGAGTCTAAAATGTTACAACCTTTGGGAAGCAGATTACCAGGCCTTTCTTGCAAGACAGCTGGGGGTACAACTGGACCATTAAACTTAGTAGTTGAACACAGAACCATCTGTGCTATCCAGGGAAAGATCTCCAGTTTTGCTGCATATAATTGATTCTGCATATCTCCCGAGTTGGTACATCCAGGTTTTGTTAATTCACCCCTTTGAATATATATTTTAAGCGGCTGATGTTTACTAGTAAATGTGGCAAGTGCCAAAAAATGCAAATCCAAACCCACTGCCGTCAAGTCAATTCTGACTCACAGAGACCCATAAGACAGAGAACTACCTCAGGGCATTTCCAAGGAGTACCTGGTGGATCTGAACAACCAATATTTTGATTAGCAGCCACAACACTGACATGACAAGTGCGGTGTGATAGAAAGGTAAATAATACTTGAATCATACCTTCTAGGTATGTCCTGTACAGAAAATGCCAATGAATTCCTTTAAACTTACTTAAGGTATTCCTGGAATTACAAAATTTCAATAGTGTGCAAAGAGGTGACAATATTTTTTATTATAAATATTCTTAGAATAAAATTAAAATAATATCAATAATGAAATTTATATAGGATATTCAGTGATTTTTTTGATAGGCATATTTCAACATTGGATGAAATCGCAGGAATCACAGGGCTTTCTGGGCAAATAGGAGAGGAAGCATGCCAACAACAAGACGGTGGAACTATCCATCAAATAAGAGACACAGCTGGGAGGAAAGGAGACGTGGAGGGCTGCAAACATACGTGGTCCAAAATGAAGTCCGCGAACCTATTGATGTAAGTGCTACATACCTCTTTATTGAATATCAGCACAGTCACCTTCGACGAACTCCCCTTGGGAAGCTATGCACTGACATCAGCACCTAGTCTACCCTTCAAAGCAATTTTGGAGATCTTTCTAGAATGGCCATTGTGCACAGGGGCACAGTGGAAAGTTCGCGTACCTAACTGTATAGTTGTCTGTGAGGAAGTTCTCAGCCAGTAAATAAATTACTGGAGTGGAACAGCCTCCCTACTCACTTAATATGACCTCCAATAACCAAGGTGAAATATTGAAATGAAGACATGTCAATGACAGTCAGGACATCAAGGCGAGTATGACGGCAGTTCTAACGGCCATTCCAGAAAAAGAGTTCCAAAATTGCTTTGAAGGGTGGACTAGACTCTGGCCTCAGTGTACAACTTCCCAAGGAGAGTACTTCAACGGTGTCCCTAGCAATGTTCAGCAACGAGGTACGTAGCACTTTGTCTAGGATGAGTTCAGGAAGGTAATTGCCAGTCCTGATGTACCCTGTCCGCTCCATTCTTTGAGGCAACTTACTCTCAGGGTGACTGAATGAGTCTCAAACTTGACTAGAAAGGCCAAGAAATTTTGAAAACAGGGATATTCTTTTTGCCTTCCAAACCTTGAAGGAATATTGGAAAGAACATAAACTCAGAAGACAGGCCAGAATTTGAATTTTGGTTGCACTGCTTTCTAAATGGTTAAATTTGACTTAAATTCGGTGTTTTAAAAATTTTCTGAAATTAGCTGTACCACGCCAGTGATAAAGCCAACGTGTGTGGAGAGTCACAACGTGTTGGGCACTGTTTAGAGTTCTTTAAATATACTAACCTGTTGTTTCTTAAAGTGACATTATGAAGGTATTACAGTTACTCTATTTTATAAACAAGAAAACTAAGTCACAGTGTTCTGAAGTGATTAGTGTAAGATCACATAACTAGGAATTATCACAGCCAAAATGCAATGCCAAGACATCTACTTTCAAAAGCCTTATTTTTAACCATGGTGTTTCTAAGAGTATATTGAGTGAAGATGTATAAAATGTTGATCTGAATATTTTCCAGTTGTCACAGAGAAGGACATCAACAAAGCCAAGCTAAGTTTTTGTAATTACCACAGATAACTTTAGACTTTGAAAAACTTTGGAGAGTTACCCAGTGCCTGCAACACAATGAATATGTGATTCTTCCATCTCTAAAAACTGAAATTAATGATAATCCCCCAAAGATATTCTGATCATCAGACATAAAGCTCATTTCAAATATCAAAAGCTGAGATTTTTTTCTTCTTGAGGTCACACTTATCTTCATGAGGTTCTCTCGCTAATTGTTTTCTCAACAACCCAGCTGTGTTTATTTGGGCACCCTGACTAGTAATCTTTTCTAGAGCGAACAGCCCTTTGTGTAAAAAATGATTTTATTTTGTACTTCGCGAATTTTATTTCCAAAAGTGGTGTAATCCTTGGGACAAAAGCATTCCGAAAAATCTAATGAATTCTAGTCTTTGCCAAAAAAGATTATACATAAATATGAACAGGATTACCAATATGAATAAGAACACTGTTTATTAATCATACCAACACAATGTTGTAATACTTGTTGAAATGATCAATTTCCATAGGCTTGTAGCATTGTTTAAATATGCTTAAATGATAGCAAAGCTGGCCTCTTAATAAAGCAACTCAATGTTGAATACAAGATGTGCTTAGCAAAGCCAGTTACAGAAAAGGGATTATGATTTTTCCCCTGAAATTCTTAAATTCATCATCCGTAACAGATTTAAGCAACATGAGTATTTACAAAATACATAAATAACAGATTTCTAAAAATTGAACTGTAAGGAATGTCACAAGAGGAAAACAATTTAAAGCTCTGTAATTGTGTGGCTTTTTGCTTTCTATTTGGAGCATTTGCTTTCTCACAGATTTCTTTTAGCGTCACTATATTTGGGTTGCTCAGTATAACAGTGCTGTGACAACACAGGGAATATTATCTAATCTACAGGCTCTGAAACTGTGTCATGCAGCAGGAATTTCAGTTTAGCACAATCACAAGTAGTAGAAATTTCACAAATGATTATTGAACACCTAGATGACTCATCATCGTCAGTCCTTCTCATCTTCTCACATCAGCTGGGACCTTATGATCTAGTTGTTATGCATGGAGCTGAGCTGTACATATTGTGTGGAACCCTCCCTAGATGCTAAAACTAAAACCAAAATGATGATTTGTGGAATTCACAATGTTATAAAAAATAATCAAGTCAGATTCTCAAGAGGAACAAACTAGTACAATTTCTGACACTAACCAAGCCAAAAACCCAAACCCATTTCTGTTGAGTCAAATCTGACTCCTAGTGACCCTATAGATCAGAGTAGAGCTGCCGCCATGTTTTCCAGAGAGTGCCTGGTGGATTTAACTGATGAACTTTTGATTAGCAATGGTGGCACTTAGCCACTATACCACCAGAGTTTCCTAGGAATAAATCAATAAATTCTACAAGAGTTTCAATAGAAGTGTGAATGTTTTAAATACTAATAAACTAGGCAAGAAATAATTATAAATAAAGAAAACTGTTGCTTTTCTAAGACATTATGACAAAGTAAAATGTACAGTAAGCAATGGCAAGCAAAGCTAGAATAATGTAGTCCTTGGGAAAAATTTTCTCATGATGTATCTTAGATTTTACAATTAATATCATCTCAAGTAGTAGTCCCTCTTTTTCTTTCTTTTTTGATGTAGTTGTTGGGGAGGAATAGGTACGGGTCAGGAGAAATGTGAGTTTTTGAGAATTTTAGAATTGTTCTCTTCAAAGACCTCCATTATGTAAGCGACAAACCTTTCTATAGCGTTTTGTTATGTATGTGGCATGATCAGTCTCCACACTGAAACCAAACTATGAATAGAGGTCCACTGACCTCTGGATTTTTTCTTGTGATAGAGTATACTTCTTTTAAATTTGTTTAACTATACCCAACTACCCTGAGTAATGACAGCAACTATGTCTCTCCCAGCAGTAGTGAAGCAAGATCCACAGAAGCCTCAGGATTTACTCTCTAGAGTCGACATGCAGCGGGGCTTGCACTGTTTTGGGTTAAGGTGCAGCTGTAATGCATTGTGCATATCTCAATTTACAGTTTTCACAAAACTAGAGCACTATTTTTTCTAAATTGCATAATGTATAGCTTTTATGTATAGGTTATACATTTCTGTTATGTATCTATTGGCCAAGCCAAGTGCCGTCGAGTTGGATCTGACTCATGGTGACCCTAGGCCATCTATGATCAAATTATCAGCACCAGACAATCATCAAGATTTTCTTAGTGGTTCCAGTGTAATTGCAACAGTCATTACAAGAGAGAAGCAGAAAGGTTAGAGCAGCAGGAAATACGGTGACAAGAGTAAGAGGTCTTGCAAAGATGGGGCCTTGTAAGTGGTCTTTAGAAACTGAAAAAGATGAAAAAGCAGATCTTCTCCTCAGAGCCTCTAGAAGGTACCAGCCTTGCTGACACCTTGATTTTGACCAGTAAGACTCCACCTGGAACTTCTGATGTCCTACATGTATTAAAAATAAATAAGTAAATTGGTGCTACTTTAAATCTATTGCATTTGTGACAATTTGTTGCAGCAGCTATAGAAACTAATGCAGACTGTGGTACCTAGACATGGTGTGACACTTAACAGATACCTAAAAATATAGAAGTGGCTTTTGGAAATGGGTAATGGGTACAGGTTGGAGGAAAAGTGAAGAGCCCTGTAGAGAGCACTGAATCACCTCAGAGAATATCTAACTCATCATAAATAGAACGTCCTGTAGACGTTGAGTGCTGTTGGTGCCGAACGCCAGAGGAAAAGTGGTCCTGTTTATGTAGCGGCAGAAAGCTTAGCTTCATTTGTTCTGTGGGTATATGGAAAGTAGGATTTGTGAGCAAGGAACTTCGATATTTAGCCGAGGAGATTTCTAACAAATTATGGAAAGTACAACAGAGTTTCATCTTACTATTTGTAGGAAAATGTGAGAGGAAAGAGATAAAGAGAAAAAAATCTTAAACTGATGAGAATTGGGACTTGATCTGACAAATTCTTGTCTTGTCCAGATCACAGAAGATATCATAATCTGGAGATTCACCATCAGGAAGCTGAATCTGGAGAGAAAGTCAAGAGTAGAGCTGGACAACCTTTGCCTAGTGCATGAGAAGGAACCAAAGGTTGCAGTGTTTAGTAACACCGTAGGCTCTTCGAAGGAGGCAAAGTGTCTCCTCACCACTTTCACCATCTAATCAGAAGTTAAAAATAGAGGTAGGCTTATTTAGGAGAGATTTGTGGAGAAGCCTCTACATACAGAGAAGACTCACAAAATTTTTGAGAATGTCATACCAACAGAAACACTGCCTGAACTGAAACACAGCATGAACTGAAAGAGACAAAGGAAAGATAAAATGGGAGAGTTTCTAAGATCAGGAAACAGACTACAAGCACTATTCATGCATAAACCTTCATGAAAAATGAAGAATGATGGGTGCCAAGTGTAGAGTCATGGAACAGACAACAGAGCTTTGAGCCGAAAGAGTGGAGTCTTGAATCACGGAGGGTTGTTCTTAAGTCTTGAAACTTAATGGAGTTAGCTCTCTTAGGTTTTTAAAATTGCTTGTGACTGGAGACATCTTGTTTTCTCTTCTTTTAAAAATAAGAATGTACATTAATCGATATTTTATGCCCATTTCATCAATGCTTTTGGGGACAGATAACTTATTTTCTACTTCCACAGGTCTATATTTAAAGCCCAAAACCATACCATTGCTTCCGAGTCAGTTCTAATTCATGATGACTCTGTAAGACAGGGTAGAACCGATCCATAGTGGCTGGTGGATTCAAACTTCTGACTTGGTTAGCAGCCAAGTTCTTAATGACTGTACCACCAGGGCTCCAGGTCTGTATAGGGAAGAATATTGCCCCAGAATGTGTTATATGCAGATCATCACACTCAGTTGACTTAGATGATGAGATTTGGGATTGCTGAGCTAGTGAGATTTAGATGAGATTCTGGAATTTCAGCCCATGCTGTAATGAACTGAGATTTGGGGGGATGCTGGGATGAGGTAAATATATTTAGCAGGTGAAATGCGTGTGAATCTTCGTGGGTCACATTGCAGACTGTGAAAGGCTGAAGACTGGCTCCCTAACAGTGTACTAATACCTGGGTCATTTGAATATGTTACTTGACATAATGGAAAGAAATTCATAAACGTGATTAAGTTAAATGCTCTGGACTAGGAAATTATCCTGTATGATTTGAACGGCTCCAGTACAGTCACAAGAGCCTTTGGAAGCAGAAAACAGATAGTAGTAGATGTGATGATTGAAGCAGGAGGTCTGAGTGATGGGAGGAAGGGATCATGAACCAAGGAATAAAAGCAGCCTCGAGAAGCTGAATACATCAAGGAAACAGACTCCAGAAGGAACACAGGCCTGCCAACACCTTGATTCAAGCCCACTGAGACTTATTTCAGAATTCACTGAATACCCGCAATAAATCTATTCTATTTTAAGCTGCTTCATTTATGGCAGTTGGTTGTAGGACCAATAGGAAACTAATAAAAACAATGATGGGTTTGTGGTTGGTTGGTTTCTGTTATAAGAAATCGTAGATTTCACAAAAACCTCTGAATGAGCTGCTAATGTGGCTGATTGTTTTGGCATATCTTTTTTATTTTTTTATTTTTATTTTTTCTTGAAAGGCACTTCGGAGAAGAATCAAATCCAAGTTCAGCACTGATAGAGCTTGTCTGAGTTGATCTATGTTTCTGACACTGCACTGTAAAAGTAAGTGAAAGCTGGCAGAGATACCTTAGCATCTGGGAAATGGTACAAATTATGATAATCAGATAAAAGTGATAGATGGTAAATTTCTGAAGCAATGCAAGCATAATTTTATAATCTTTTTGTGTGTTTCTGTTTTGATCCATAAGCATTTTTTTGTAATTAATATTTCATTGTATTTTAGTAAAAAATTGACACAGCAAATAAGGTTCCCATTTAACATTTTTTTAATACTAATCTCACAATCTTAAAAGTCCAATATCTAAAGGAATTCCTGGAACGTAGTAGTAAAAGCTTCTGTATTGTTTGAATAAATGTGTGATCAAATCATCTGCCTTTCTCAAAAACAACGTGCTGTTTCTCATCTGGCGACATGTGCTCATTCTTTACCCTCTGTCAGAAATGGCCTCCCTTCACCATCCAACATCCCTTCCTTCCAAATGTCTTTACCTCAGCTCAAGTGTCACTTCTCTGGAAACCTTTCCACTGCCCCCCTAGATTACTATAAAACCAAACTCACTGCCATCGAGTGAATTCTGATTCATAGCGACCTTATGAGACAGAGTAGAGCTGCTCCATAGAGTTTCCAAAGAGGGCCTGGTAGATTCGAACTGCCAACCTCTTGGTTAGTAGCCATAGCACAGCTAAAGACAGTAAGTCGCAATTAGAGCAGTAGTACCATCTCTCTATGAGTCGCCTCCAACACAAGGTGATCTCTTCCGATGCGCCCTCTGCTATATTCAGGTCTATGTCTCCAGTATCTGCTGAACCATGTGGGAACTAGAAATTTTTGAATGAATACATGAGTGGCCAAATTACTCTGTGAATGAAAACACACGCAGGTGGACACAAAAATGCTTGTTTTACGAGGGAAGCCAGTTTCTAAGTTTTGACTCTGTTTCTTGCTTACCTCCGTGACTACCTAAGTGATCCTCATGTTTCTCTCTCTCTTCAGGGTGTGCTGGTGTTCAGCAGTAGAATTCTCACCCTTGCTACAGAACACTTAGGTTTGATTCCCAAACTACAGCACTGCCTGGTGAGTAGCCACCAGCTCTGCATCAGCAGAGGTTTACGCATAACTAAAATGCTGAATAAATTTCAGGGGAGCTTCCAGGTGAAGAGTGACTATTAAGAAAGTTCTGGCAACCTGCTTTTGAAAAACAGTCAGTGGAAACTCTGTGGATCACAAAACTCGGGTCCAAAACCAGTCACAGGGATGGTAGATGACCAGGAAGACTTTAGCTGTCTCGTGCTTGGGGTTGTCTTGTACATGAGGTCATCATGAGTTGGGGTCAAATGGAAGGCAGCTAACAAACAATAAAATAACTCTCCCTTGAAGGTAGAATGAGTCCAGCAGATCAGAAGAAGTAGCTCTAACACTTCATAAAAATTCATGTGGCCTTTTATAATTTGTATTTTCCCATCTAGAAAAATAATAAAGTCAGATTCAGACATTTTTTTAAAAAAAATATAACTCTCTTCTGGGTTTTACCTTCAAATTCTTGACTTGCGTAAATCATGGCCTGTAAGGACTTATCCTGGAACCATGGCTGATCCACAGCCTTAACGATGAAAGCTTACTGACACTAATAATAAGCTAGAATTAAGAGAAAGGGTGGCACAATTAGGACAAGAGCGACACAGTGATGTTGTTGATTCTTGGTGTCATTCACTAGCTGCTCCATAGAGTTTCCAAAGGAGCACCTGCTACAAACACAAACACCTGTTGCCTTCCGGGCAGTTCTTTCTCATAGCTACCCTATACAACAGAGTACCACTGTTGCATAGGGTTTCTAGGAGTTTCTGGTAGATTCTGACTGCCAGCCTGTTGGTAAATACCCATAGCTTTTTTTTTTTTTTTTTACTGTGATTGAATGAAAACATACACTCCCATATAAATTTGCATGCTCACCTATATGCAGGTCCCCCTGTTCTCCCTGTCTGGTGACAGCACACTCTTCCCCTCTGCTCCATACATGATCTAACCTCCCAATAGTCTTCTATCCCCTCCTCTCCATGCACTCCCCTTCCTTCAGTAAGAGGTCCGCAGCGTGATATCCTATAGCTGCATAGAATGATAAAGTGTCCACATGGTATGGTCACTCTGCGTAGCCAAGTCCACTCCATTGCTGTCCGAAGAGTTGACCTTCATTATGATTTATGGACAGGGGCAGCATCAGGGCCTGAGGCCATGCTCCCAGGGGAACGCCAAGGCCCCTGGACCATCAATTGCAGTCTGTTACTGGAAATCTCAGGGTGCACCCCTATTTATTCTTGTGTTGCCAGTGAGACTCAATTTTCTGAGCTCTGTGGAGGCTATCACTGGTGGTGGCGAGTCACCATCTGGTTCTTCCAGTCTCAAATCGATGTAGAGACCCAGTCACATGGGTCTCTCTGTCTTCTGGGTTCTCTTTCCCTATGTTGTTTTGATCCTCAGAGATCTTCTGATCCTGTTGATTTGGGATCATTTGCTGTACCCTCAGATGGCAGCCTGGAAGCTTTTAAGACTCCAGATGCCACTCACTGATATGGGGTGCAGAAAGCCCTCATTAGCAAAATGCTGGTTGTGCCAATTGGCCTTGCTTTCACCTGACAGCATGGTCCCCGACCCCCTACCCCAGCCACTCTGACTTGCAATACTGGGTTGGGATGGGAGGAATACTCAAGTTATCTCGAAGTCCAATTAATATTGATCTTTCTAATGTGTGCTCTCACCGATTTCACCCAACCAAATTTCTGTCAACTATCTAATCTAGATCCTTCCCCCCTTGGCCTCCCACCCTCCTTACCCTTGCAGCCATCAAAGAGTCTTTTTTGCTATGCATGAGTCTGTTCTTAAGTTCTTAACTTCTCATACAATATTTGTCCTTTTGTTGCTAACTAACTCAACATAATGTCCTCCAGTTGAAATCAGGTTATGAGATGTTTCCTGAAATCCTCATTGTTCTTTATCATTGCATAGTGTTCCATTGAGTATATATACCATAATTTACCTATCCATTCCTCTGTTGTTAGACATCTGGGTTGATTCCTTCTTTTTTGCTATTGTGGACTGTGCTGTGATAAACATTTGTGTGCATGTATCAGTTGATGTGAATGGCCTGGATTCTGTAGGATAAATACCAAGCAGTGGAATTACTGGGTCAAATGGTATATCTGTATCCATTTTTTAAAGGGAGTGCCAGATTGCTTTCCAAAGAGATTGCACCATTTTGCAATCCCGCCAACAGTGTAGCATTTGTTGTTTTGCATTTTTTGGATCGTGGCCAACCTTGTTGGATACAATGATGGTATCTCACTGTAGTTTTGATTTGAATTTCTTTAATAGGTAATGATTGTGAGAATGTCCGCATGCATTTTTTGCCTGCCTGGATCTCCTCTTCAAATGCTTGTAGCTCTTAACCACTGTACCATGAGGGATCCAATATTGTACAAGAATGTGGTATTTTAAGGCAGATGCCTTTCTGATGCATTTCAGTTATTAAGTATTCAGTAAGTATTAGTTGAGCAGATGTTAAAAATATTTCCTAAATTACTGAGGTGATATTTCAAAGTTGATAAACTATTCAAGTCCTGTATTGATTGTGTTCTCCAGATCTGGAAGAAACAACTGATACAAAGATCTAGCACCTCTGATTCAGCACTGGCCTCCAGTTCACCTTCCCAAGGAAGCTGTGTGTTGCCAGTTCTTGACCTCGTGACATTAAAGACAAATTTATTTCTTAGCACATACTATTTAATGATTTGTGTTTTATTTTGTAAGTGTTGTTATAACTTCAAATATCATCATCCCTGTGTTTTTGTCCATTGTATTTGCTATCATTTAAAAACACATAGACAAGATTAAAAACATGTATGCACTACTTTACAAACAGGATTCTTTGGATGAGGAGCTGAGGATGAGATTGCCCCTGGAGGTTCACAAGAGGTTGTTTCAGAGGTGAAGCTCAGAGCCCAAAGTCATCTCTGGAAGGTATGTACTGATTAATCTCAGAAGTGACAGCCTCAAGTGATCCATAAAATAGCCCCTCTTTTTTGTGATGCGGGTGAAAGCTGAGAGAGCTAATTAGTTTCTCACTAAACACTGAGTACACAAATTGTTTTGTAGCATTGCTTGTCAATTCTGCAAGGAGCTAACAGTCTCCCCTTCTCCACCCTGGGTTCCCTGTTTCCATCAGTCTAGTTTTCATGCCCTTGCTGCCTTATCATCTTTGCTTTGGGCTAGGTGTAGTGTGCCCATCGGTCTCTTATACATGATTGAGCTATGAAGCATGACTGTTATGTGTGTTATTGTTGACTCTATTTAAGAAATCCACTGCTGAGTAGATTCTGACTCATAGTGACCCTATAGGGCAGAGTAGAACTCCCACACAGAGCCTCCAAGGAGTGCCTGGTGGATTAGAACTCTAGACGTTTCAGTAGTCGCCTTAACACTTAAACACTATACCACCTAGAGCTGTCTAATCTTTTGCTGAAGGTAGAGCTTTAGAACTAACATCAGTACTGAGTCAAAAAAAAGTCTGAGGACCATATTTTCAGGTTTATCCAGTATCTGTCAGACCAGAAAACCTGTTTGGTGTAGTTTGATTTGGTTTGGTTTGGTTTTTGTTTTTTTTCTTTCTCCTTTTCAACTTGAACTTCATTCTACATTTATCTCATACTCTGTCCAGGATGCTCTACATTGATCCCTATCAGTAGTTGTTGGTGCTAACTGGGCACCATCCAGTTGTTCTGGGCTCAGTGTGGAGGCAGTTGTAGTAGTTACGGTCTACTAGTCCTTCGGACTAATCTTGTAGTCTTTATTCTCCTTTGCTCTTGTCCCAGCTAAACCCACCCCCCACCCATACTTTTTTCACTCTAAAATTATGTACTTGATGTTAGGTGTTTTTGAGTCATTTCTGACTCATAGTGACCTAGGTACAACACTACAAAACAAACATTCCCCTCCCATTCTCACAATCACTGTTAAGTGTAGCCCATTGTTGCAGCCACTTGTCAGTTCATCTCACTGAGAGTCACCCAGGCACTCCTTAGTCTTCAAGGTGACATCTTTACTTTTTAAAGACGTCTTTTGTAACCAGCCAGCCGAGATTTGCCTAATCCATTTGTCCTTTGATTTCTTGATTGCTGCTTCCATTGGTATTGACCATAAATGCAAGTAAAATCCTTGACATCAGTCTTTTTTTTAACACTTATCATGGTGTTGCTTATTGGTCCAGTTGTGTGGATTTTTGTTTCCTTTACACTGAGGTGTAATCCACACTAATACTGTGGTTTTTTATCTTTATCAGTGTTTCAAGCGTTTTTCACTTTCAACAAACAAGGTCAGGTCATTTGCACAACAAAGGGTGTTAATTCCCTTCATCCAGTCTTGATGCCCTGTTTTTCCATAGTCTAGCTTCTTAGACTATCTGCTCAGCATACAGACTGAACAGGTATGGTGAAATGATACAACCCTGATGCACATTTTTCCTGACTTTAAACCATACAGTGAACCCCTTGTCCTGTTTGAATAACTGTCTCTTAATCTATCTATGGGTTCTTCGTTTGCACCATCAAATGTTCTGATATTCCCTTTCTTTGCACTTTTATTCATGATTTGCTATGATCCACACAGTCAAACACCTTCGCATAGTCAATAAGACACAGGTAAACATCTGTACGGTATTCTCAGCATTCAGCCAGGATTCATCTGACATCCACAATGATATCCAAACTGTCTAGCTAGATGTTGAGTGATGTCTGGAAGGCAACTGGAAGGTGAGAGATTGCTTGATTACCAACACTTAAACAGTAACTCCTCTCCGTTATGGACACTTAACACATCTTGTTCACAACTTAACACATAGGAAATTTCAGAGGAGGAATTATAGATAAGGTTTGATATTTCTAGTCTAAAGACATTTAAGTTACTGATAGATTGAATATTTAAATAAACAATGACCTGGCCATACATAACAGTAGAAGACTCCTTTAAGGCCCCGAAATGTCAGCTGCCTCTAAATGTTGTACTCTCCTGCGAATGAAATATGCAGGCAATTTTAGAATTTGACTTCTACAATTAAAAGTTGTGGTTAAGTAAGAGCAATATAGAAAAATATAGAATTCTTTTGAATGGATACTATCTAGGTTTACTTGGCCTATATCAACTTGTACACATGTTGGTTGGAAACTAGCTTGCTAAGTCCCAGATGGCAAAAATTGGTTTTACTGATTAGAAGGGAACCTACAGACTTCTTCCTCAATAAATCTAGAACCAAAAAAGAACCAAACTCATTGCTACTGACTGAGTCAGTAAATCTAAAGATCAAAAAATGACCTTCAAGTAGGACACAATGTCCTCAAAGCAGTACCAGAAGCATTTCCAGTACACATTTATATGACCGTAATTTAATTAGGCAAGCCAGCTCGGAACAGAAGACAAAGAATTGCAGAAAACTTCTAGATATGCTAGAAAATAGCCTCAACAATTTTCAGAAATAAAGTGTTGATGTGAAAGCAATTCTTTCATCTATTTTATAAGTAGAGTTAAAACTGGAGTTGTAGATCTAATATGGAAACAGAAATCAACATAGTTAATAGTCATCCTATGTGAGCTACAGTATTTTGCATAACATGTTAAAAGATTCTAGACCCCAAATTGGACAGAACAAAAAATAAACATGTGGCCCTGTAGATCTGACAGTTATGTGGTCCACATTCCAACCAAGTGCCTATTGACTAGGACTCTTGTAGATATTATGAACAGAAGAAACATTAGAAAAAAGTTATCCAACGTTAGAAAAGAGAAACCAGGATAAAGAAAAGTCTGATTCAAATCATGAAGGATATTCTGAACAAATAAAAGGAATCCAGTATCCTGTCTTGCTGTTAAATGCTGAAGACAGATGAACTATAAATACTGACAGTCAGTCTCATAAGTTTCTGATAACTACAGATACTCCTGTTTCTAACTCAAACTCTCTCAACTTTGTGCAACCTGTTCTTCAAGGTAAACACACTACAAAGATTTTCTCTATTCCCCAGCCTTTAGGAAACCCTGGTGATGTCGTGCTTAAACATTTTTAATGAAAAGGTCAAGGCACTTCTTGAAAACTCTATCGGTCAGTTCTACCACGAGCTATAGGATCACTATGAGTCAAAACCTACTTTATGACAGTGGCTATGGCCCTGGCTTTGGCCCAGCCATGAACAGTGAAATTTGAGGCCTCGCCTAAAGATAAAACAGCATATGCTTTCCTACATTGAGCTACTCTTACAAACGTAATAGGTAAATGCTTATTTTCAAATGAAAGTTTAATATTAAATATACATCACATGAACTATTTCTTGATGTTCCAGAGGACTCTTCTATTCATAATGAAGTTGAATATGTTCTGAATATACTTGTGGCTAATTCATTATATTTGATACAGAGCTAAGATAAAGATCCTCACACCATACTCGATACTCTATGGGCTAAAAATTCCAATAGAAGAGCCTGTTTCAGATAGATCATATCAAACCATGACTCAAATTTTACCGGTATCTCTTGAAGTCACAGCAAAGGGTTTCAACCTATTATTGAAGGTTTTATGTCCAAACATCTTCTTATGACAGGTGTGGGATCAAGTTGGCAGACTAAACACATGTCTCTCTAAATCCCTGTGGAAACCAAGACCTGGACTGATAATTTAACAGAGCCTTCTGGACACCTAGTGAGCCCTAGGACATGGTACAGGGCTGTTGATTTGGACTTCATACCATTGAATGGGAAACTTCTTCTCTTTCACTGACTCCTGCTCTTGGTGAGTGCTGGTTTTCATGGTCCAAAGTTAACAAGACATTTTAACATCTTTTCTCTGTCTTAGCCAGTGGACAGAGCTGGGACTTGACTAGCATGCTAGTACAGGGACAAGAGCTTAATTTGTATTTTGAGAGTATCCTATTTAATCCAAACTACAACTTGTAAATCAAGCCCTAAAAAAACAAAAACCAAGCCCACTGGCATTTAGTCAATTCTGACTCATAGTAACCCTATAGGTCGGAGTAAAACAGCCTCATTTCCAAGGAGTGCCTGGTGGATTTGAGTTGTGGACCTTCTGATTAGCAGATGTAGCACTTAACCACTAAAGCCACGAGGGTTTCCAGATCAAGCCTTAAGTAATGATAAATATGAATTCAACAACCTTCATTGGATGATGGATGAATTACTTGACAGCTTGAATGCCAAGCCAAGTGCCGTCGAGACAGCTTGAATAGACTACTAAAAATAAAAATACGTAACCCAGAAAAGGTACAATGTTGGTTCTGACCTCAGAATCTCAGGCCTCTGTAGTGAACAGCTCCTTTATTTCCTGAATCTTCCTTTTCTCCTACCAGATACTACTTCCTTTGTGCACAGATGTCTGTCTAATACTAATCTCATGCACTTTAGAAGTGGTAGTCTGAGAATATACATAGTCTGTACACAAAGACTCTCATTCTATACATTACAACAGCTAGACATTCTGACCCAGGTACAAGCACCAAAGTGAGGGAATGCTTAATTATCCAGATGCTCAATCTGGAGTTATTACTGACTCCATGTTTTGTGGTAGTAATTACAACAGTCTGCCAAATGATGGAGACTGTACAGATAGAAAAGACTAAGAAACCTATCACTGACTCAAGCATAATGCATTAATGATACCACCTGTACCCTAAATGGAACACAAATCAGGCTCAACTTATTGGAACAAGTAGTGATAGACAATTACATTATTATTCTAGTGGGTTCCATTGTTAATAGTCCTTGCTATTCTTGGATCAGTTAACAAGAATAAACATCACCTTAAGGAAAAAGCTACTTGGCTTTCTAAGGTGGTTACTCATAACCTGTAGTACTTGTCCTCTTCATTTCAGTTGTGTAATTGGAATTTCTGGCTCCCAAGCATCTTACAGGAGGTATGTATGGTTCTCATTTTTATCACAGAGATCATGACATTAGCTCCTTGTTTCTGCCCAAAGACTTAAATATTTCTGCACAACTACTATCTAGTCAGATTACTGCCATGATTGCACAGCAACAAAAAGATCTATAAATTATGAAAAGGGTTGATTGCGGAAACAACTGAATAATTTCCACTTAAGACGGGGATATCTATCCTTCCATGAGTTGGTCAACATATCACAATTGAAAAAGCAAATCGATGGAGAGAAGAGGGTTAAAAAAACTGAACATACAAATGAACAATGGCCAGATCTTTTACGACAACAGAATTCTGACCTACAACCTCTATACTTGTCTAGGAAGCCAGGTCACAGCCTCTAGAGCAATCAGCCCAGAACAGTTATGCTTTGGACAACAGCTGTCAGCCTCTCTCATCCAGCTCAGAAACCTCCACAGAAAGTAAAACCTGCTGTCCAAAACAATCACATACAGTGCACTGCTTCTTCATCAGCCTTGCTCTTGGTTCTCCATGCTAGCAAACTCCAGTCGTAGAATACCTGAAGCTTCTTTGTCACCGTACATGTATCCCACCCACCTTTAAATCTCTGCCAAAGGCAAGACTCTTATGCTGTGTCAAGCTCTTAATGTAATTCCCCTGGTTGATACTCATCTGAGTGGTTGTCATTTATTTCTAGACTAAGCACTAGCCTATTAATTGAAAGGTTGGCAGTTTAAACTCTCCCAGAGGCATAGCAGAAATAAGACCTGGTGATCCGCTTCCAAAAGGCCACAGCCTTGAAACCCTGTGGTGTGCAGTATGTATTTGGGATTGCCATGAGTCAGAATCCACTCGGTAGCGACTCACGGCAACAGCAAAAAGTAAAATAGATTCTCAATGAAAAGCTGTAGTCAGAAAACTCAGTTCAGAGGTTTGGAAAGGACAGCTGTGAGAAAGACACAATCTAGGTTCCACTTGTAACCCTAATACCTTGCAACATGTTTTCCATCTTACAAAATGGGTAACTGAGGGCTTCACATAGCTAATGCCATAATGATACTCTAAAATAACCTGTGTTTTTTTTACTGCACCAGCTACTCTGGCCTCTGTACTGTCCTCTTTTCAAAGGGGTACAGAGCCCCCTCAGCTCTTGTGACCTTGGCTTCCCTCCTCTTCCTTGCTCTCCTGAGAAATGGCCTTCAGCCTAGAAAACAGCAGCTAGGAAGGCTGCCTGACTTTTTGTGTATCTACAACTTTCTTTCTTGCTCCTTATCTCAGAGTGAACTTTGTCGATTAGAGTTCAGGTGTCTAACATACATATCTGTAGTTTAATAAAGAGTTTCTTGTGACTCTTTTGTGACATATACAGTTACCTGTGGGCTGTGTGATTAAAAACATGAAGTATTGTTGTTGAAATGATATATAAACTCTGGTGTAAAAACTGTATTTTGAGACTCCATGGAGAACAACCTGTCGAGTCTCCGATGGTAACATACCACCAAATAAACCTTCTTCTTTCTAACTTGCAGTGTGTTTCATTGGCTTGACTGCTCCAGGACACAGACCCAAATCAGGACACACTAGACCAGGTGTCTAAGCAAGAGAAACATGTAAACGACCAACAGCAGGAAAATCCAAAAGGTTTTCTCAGACAGAACAAGGAACTGATGTAAGAACTGTTTGGGAGAAACCACGGCAATGTATTCAAGAAATTCATCATGTAAAAAGGTACTTTTATATTTAAGTAACTTAAGCAATTTAAGAATGTCAAAGTTGACCTTCAAAAGATCAGACTTAGTGATATGACAGCCTGGATGGTCCTCTGAGCACTTGGCCTTGGACTTGCTGCTAGATGAAAGTAGAGACCAGTACTGAAGCCAACACCTTGGACTGGACTAAGAGACAGAATGATGCAGACAGTGTGGTTTAATATGATTTAATGGTTTAATATATGTGGTTTAATATGTACATGAGGCTGTACAACTGGTGTCTCTTTAGAGGGGAGAAGAGAAGTTGGAGAGGAAGGGACAGGTGTCAGTTGAGTGAATGCTTGAAGTAAAGAGTTGGGGGATGAGTGTGCTGTCAGAGGATGAGGAGAGTAGATAGAGTTGCATAGAGGCGGGTACTCAGGGTTTTATATGACAGATTGACTTGGATTGTAAACTTACACTAAATCACAATAAAAAAATATTTTTTTATTTATTTTTAATTGTATTCATTATTATGATTGAATGAAAGTATATAATCCAGTTTAAATTCACATGCCCACCTATGTGCAGCTCCTACTGCTCTCCTTGCCTGGTGACAGCACTTCTCCTTTCTGTCCTATACGTGCCATATGCTCTTAACCATTTCCTGTCCCCTCTTCTCTACCCTCTCCTCTCCCCTCTAGTAAGAGGACAGTAGGACAACATCCTATAGATGCATAAAACTATAAAGTGCACACACGATATGGTCACTCTGTGTCACCAAGTCCAATCTATTCCTGTCCAAGCAGCTGACATCAATAATGATTTACAGACAGGAGCAGCATCAGTTCTAGGGTCAATGCTTCCAGGGGAACCGTGATGCCTTGGGGCCATCGGTTGCCATCTTTTGGAGGAGTACTCAGGGTGCACCCCTTTTTATTCTCATGTTGCCACTGAGACTCAACTTTGGGAGCCCCATCACAGCTATTATATTTTTAAAAAAGGATGTCAGTGTTGAAAAGAGGAACACCAGGTTGTTACCGTTCTTAAGGTCAATATCAAATGGACACTAGACAAGACACAAAGAGTATACCAATGTAGTCACAATACTTCTCATTCTTAACACAGCCTGAGCTCCAGTTCCCTCATAGACTGCATGGCTTTAGACAGTCACTTCCCTTCTCTCAACTCAGATTTCTCAGCCTTTGAAATGAGAAGGTTCAGCTAGGTTGCTATGTGTGAAATGAGAAGGTTCAGCTAGATTGTTATAAGTATTTTCTGTATCTGAAAATTTACGAAAAACTCTCTACACTATTTTGCTCCTAGTAAGAGTCAACTGCAACTCCATGGGATGATATATGAATATATGATGCGGTGTAAGAGTTCCCATAGATACTGTTCTTTCAAGGATCTATTTATGACCTTAAGTGTAGTCAAGTTGAAACAACCATGTTTTATTTAAATAGATGCACACAGTAGAGGAAAAAATAAATATTGAAGCTTTTGTTTCTTTTCTAATTCAGACAGTAAAAGTAATTAGCAGACCTATAATTTTAATATAGATCTTTCAGTGTGAGTGACATACAAAACCCTCTCTAGAATTTCTCTTGTTCTTTGGAGTTCAGATGAGTTGTCATTTTCGTATTTTTCTGAGTTCTCTATTCAAACATAAAGGACACTAATCAAGTCAAAGAAAGCACTGTACAAAGAATCTTAAAATGCCCTCTATTTCTTAAACCTGCAGCTACATACTGGTAATGTTGTCTGAAATGCTGTATGGGAAGCCTACATTTGCCAGATATATTTACAGTTTTCAAACACAACTCACATTCAGAGCTCCTCAACTTAGAGTTTTGTGCACTGAAATCTTTTTATTATAGGATGGCTCTGTGTAACGTGCCAGTTTCTTTAGTTCCATATGAAAATGTTAAGTAGATAAGAAGAAATGATTTGTTTTGTGTACTTTTTTTAATTAACAAAATATTGGACACTGATGATCTTCATTCTGGGATACAGATTTTCCTTCTATTCTAATTCATGTCAATAGAATGAGCAGAGGCCAGATGCCTTTTCCAGTGGCAAAGAAAACATTTACTCTTTGGATGTTAATATGCAGCCTAGATTTTCTAATTTCATTGTATTTATTGGCTCTTCTTCCTTAGTTCCCTCAGACTCCCTCTAAAAAATTGCTTACCAACTGGTGCCTACAATTACAATCATTCCATATATTCCAATAGCATGATGAAGAAATAAAATAGGTCATCCTAAAAGTTTAGCTTTACACCAGCATGTGCCAGAATAACACTCACTTTTATCTGTAACCCTTCTTTCTTCTTCCTATAAAAACCTCCAACTTCACATGAGATGTCAAGATGGCCTTTAGGATGCTAGTGCACCATCGTCTCAGATTGTAGGCCATCCGAATAAAGCACAATCCCTCCACATCTCCATGTTTGGCTTTGGGGCATCGTGAAGCTGCTACCAGGTTTTCTGGTTTAATTCAGCTCTAAATATTCCTTTGCTCCTCATGTGCTTGATTAGAAAATATTGAAATACCTTAGGATTCAGAAACAGTCATTCTATACTTACTTTCCATGTGATTTCATCCAGTTACATTTTAAAGAACACCCTGAATTTGAGATTCAGAACTAACTACCCTTTTAAGCAGATTTAAGAGGTATCTCAAATTAAACATGTCTATAATGACTCTTTAATTCTGTTTCCCATGTTTTATCCTTCAGGGGAGGAAAAAAAAAGCAAAATGTTACGTTGTTCAGCTCTTTGATTACAGCATACATTTAATCCCTTAAAATAATCCAATTAGCACACTTTATTATAAATCCAGAATCTGACCCCTTTTCCTCTGCCACCCAAATTTAGGCAATACTGAGTTCTCTTTTTTGTCTTTTATACCCAGCTGTCTACCTTCTATGATAAAACAAAGTGACTTCCAAAACTGAAATCAGGTCTTGACACTCCCTTTATGAGAACCTCCTAATGTTTGCCAACTTCCTTTACTCAGAGGAAAAACGAGAAATCTTGACATAGTTCCGAGGATCCTGAATGTTCTAAGTCCAGATTAACTGCCTAACCTCATTACTTATCTCTTTTCACTGAATTCATTTTTTCAAAGCCACACTGGCCTCTTTTTTGTTGTCCAAGTAATTTGTCCTTATCATTCCCTTTGTCTACCAAAACATTTCCCCAAGTGCTCATTTTCTTCTTTTCCTCATCTCTTCCAGGTCCTGGCTCACTGTGGCCTTCTTCAGAAGACACTCACTCATGACATAAGTGACATGTTCTGGACAAAACTGTGCTATTTACCAGTCATGGCTCTCCATCCTTTCCATCTACTCATTCTTTGTCTGAGAAACAGAATGTAGAGTCACTTAAACCAAATGTCCACTCATTGTACCTGACACCTCTCCTGTTATAAAACTCTCCCTGGTGATACGGTCTTGGGAGAAAAAGAACTTTAGGGAACGCCTTTTAGGTCTCTTCTTTCAAGCAAGAGGCAGTATTATTCTAGTTTGTGTTTCTTTTCCTTGGCTCATGGGTTCCTCTTCTCAGCTCTCTAGTACCAAAAACACCTCTCAAGCAAAGCATATCTCCAACCTATGTTCTCAGACCTCACAAGGAAAAGAAGGTAAGAATAAAGAAAAAAAAAAAAAAAGGAACGGAGCAATTTTTTCATTTCTCTCAAAATTTGGTTTTACAAGAATTCTAGAATGCCACTGACAATAAGAAGAATCCATTCCTGAATATTGTGGCAAGAGAATGATGAAAAGAGTAGCAAACGTATCAGTGAATTGTGTCTCTAGATTTTGTGATAGAGCAGAGCAATACATTGGAAATAGTGTTGATCTTAAGCAGAAGGATTTGAAAAGCTTCCCTAAAGTAAGTCTGACACCAGTGAAGGACTCTCCTTGTATTGAAAAGTAAGTACAATCCATTCCCAATATCTTTCAACTTAACTTACAGAATAAAATTATTCTCATCAATAACTATATGCTTTCTGAGTGGACAGATTAAAATCACTTATTTATGTTGAAAACACATTCTTAAAAAGCAAGTGAGTTTTTCCTCTGTATTTTTCTTAACAGATATTTTTACAGATAACGCTGTGTCATGGTTCTCATTATAGACACTGAGAAGAACTTTGGAATCTGACAGATCATAGGCTTTTAGTGTTAGAAAAGCCTTAAAGTCCACCCAGAGCTGTGATTACAATCTTGCTGTTGAAGATACTTTAAACAAAAAAGAAAAAAGATTGTTTTTTTTTCCAATTTGTCCAATCTACTGGTTTGCTAACTGCTAGTAATGTCGAGGAAGAGTCTGCCTGTCTCTCTCTTTCACATGCCAACACACACACACACACAAACACACGCACAGAAAGATACACATCTTAATGATCACTTTTGAGATTAAGAAATCATATATCATTTTCTATCCTGTTATTTTGCACCCACAAAATTGGACCAAACTTGATTTCTGAGTTCCAAATCACAATTTCTGTTTTTAAGGAATAATAGATGAAGATAGAAACCAGGGCTGTGAACTGTTTCTTCCCAGTTCAGTCGTGGAAAGGAAAGTAAAATCGTAACATACTTGAGTTATTAAAAACTGAGTCAACTGGAGCAGCAACTGGAATCAGAAAAAAATATGGGTCAAACCCTTGATAGAAATCTAAATTCCCTCTTAGAAATTAAGTGCAGCATGTATATTGCATAGCAATCAAATATGTGGCCCCTTGGATTTTGAGCAGAGTCAGTAGCAGCAGTGTCTTGCTCAAAGACACTGTCTAACGATGCTATCTTGAATATGCATTACTCTCTACAGTTCTGCCAATTACTCAGTTTCATCCACCATGCTTCTGAAAGAGTTCATTAACTCTCTTCTGAGACTCCAATCCAGGATTTTGGCCTGTAATTTTTCCTGTTCTGGCGCACCAAAATTGTAAAAATTCTAGTCTCTTCTGGTTGTGTGTCATCAGCATGACTGAACCAGTATGAACCAATTCAAAACCCTGATAGACACTGAAGAACTGCAATTAGGACCAATTAAGTAGGACCAATTAACTCAATCATTAACAAAAAAATTTAGAGTCACTACAAAATGGAAAAGAGAAACAAGAAAAGAAAAAAAAAAAACTGTCAAACTCCAGTAGGTGGCATTAATAAATATTTTTTGGTTTGTTGACTTTATTGCAGAAAATATTTGTTTTTCTTTCTTTCTTTGTTTCTTTCCTTTTTAATACAAATAAACAACAAACTTTCCAATCTACGTATTTGGCAGGAGATACTTTATGTTTCAACCTCATCCTCTCAACACTGAAATGGTTTCTCCAGTAATCAGGAGCTTCTAATTAAGGACTCCAAATGTTATACAGGTTTATAATTCAAGAAATCAACTGGGACATGAGTAATAGGTTATATACAACCTGGGATTTTAGCCTAATGGAAACATATGTAAGACAGTGACAAGGGAAACGCAGATCACTCAGCTGGATGTGGCAATACTTAGCGCACACCATATGTCGAAAGCTGCTCTGCCTAGTCATTGTGTAGTCACTTTAGCATTAAAATATCTGAACACTTAGTACCAAATAATTATTTACCCCAAATTTCCTTACAGTGTTCCCAATTCAATTGTTTTTGACAGTTTGCCTTACATATTTTTAAGAGGTCAAATACGAGGACACAGAAATACTTCAATTAATAGGGCTAATTCTGTCATTCATAATGTATTTAGAGTCATTTTTGAAAGCAGAGTTGTTTGACAATTGTACACTGTTCTAGTAGATGCAAGTAAACCTTTTCTATCCTTTAATTTTCAGTTTTTTCCTGTCTTTAGGTCTCAAGTGAGTTTCTTGTAGATAACATATGGATGGGTCGTGTCTTTTGATCCAAGATGTCACTCGATATCTCTTTACAGGAGCATTCAGTCCATTCACATTCAATGTAATTATTGATAGGTATATGTTCACTGCTGCCATTGTGATATGTTTATTTTTATGTTGATGTTTTCTCTCTTGTTCTTATTAGTCTGTTCTGGGACACTCTTTTTTGTGAGTTGATTTTTCATCTTTTTCAGAGCTGGTTTTATAGTTGTTGAGACTTGTGTGTTAGATTTCTTGAAATGGTATGATACATCTTTGTTGTGCTTTACAGCTGCCCCTATGAACCCCCTTAATAAACTATTTATAAACCCAATTTTAATTACTACCAATCTTGTCATCTTTCTCTCCATCTGGAAGGACTATAACGACTGTAGTACATCCCTCTTTTTATTATGATGACACCATAGTTTTCATGATGATCCCTGTATTACTTCTTTCCATATCAAAGCTGTGATTTACTTTGGAGCCTTCCCTAAATGAGTAGAGTATTGAGTAGTGTGTCGCTCTAAAATATAAAGCTAGTGGTTTCGTTCTTCTAAGCCAAAGCCAAGAACTTCTTTCAGTATTTCTTGTAGTTTGGGTTTCGTTTTTACAAAGTCTCTGAGGAATGTCTTAATTTCATTTTTGTATTTGAAAGATAGTTTTGCAGGATATATAATTCTTGGTTGGAAGTTCTTCTCCTTCAAGACTTTGAATGTGTCGTGCCACTGTCTCCGTGCCAGCATGGTTTCTGCTGAGAAATCTGACGAGAACCTACAGGGTTTCCCTCTGAATGTTAGCTTTGCCTTGAGTCTTGCTGCCTTTAAGAGTTGCTGCTTATGTTTCATTTTGTTAAGCTTGATTATAATATGTCTTGGAGTCTTTCTTTTGAGATCTATATTGGGTGGCGTACGATATGCATCTGAGATGTCTATATTCTCTTCCTTCATGTTTCTGGGAAGTTTTCTTTCAGCAGCTCAGCAACAATACTCTCTGTATTCTCAAATGTCTCACCCTGTTCAGGGACTCCAATTAATCGAAGGTTGTTCCTCTTAATAGAGTCCCACATGCTTCTTAATGTTTCTTCATTTTTCTTGTTTCTTTTTTCTGATTTCTGCTCACAGACAGTGGCATCAGTAGCTCTGTCTTTCAAGTCAGAAATTCTTTTTTCCATTTGTTCCATTCTGTTTTCTTGGCTTTGCATGGAAGTTTCTATGTCTTTGATTTTCTTCTTGATCTGTCAGATTTCAGACTACTGGTGTTCCATCAGATCGAACAACTTGCTTAATTCTTCACTTTGTTCTGCTGCATTTTGTATAAGGTCTAGAAGGGCTCTGTATATAATCAATTTGTATTCACTTCCTGATGCTTTCATAAAAGTCTCTTCATCTGGAAAACTCCTTGGTTGCTTTGTTTGGGAGCCTTCTGAAGCCATGAGTGATTGCTTGTATGCCACAATTGTCTGTTGCTTTTTGGGTCCCATGTGAGTATATAGAGGCTGGAAGAGGTACTGTGAGGATGGATTGCAAATGTTTCTCTAGGCTGTCTTCAAATGTAAAGCAAAAGGTACCTGACCAGTTCACAAGTCAGTTAGGTTTTCAGGTGTAGAGGTCCCTCTTCTCATCTGACAAAGTAAGCACCACTATATCCAACCCCAGATGATAACAAACTAGTTCAGAATACAGCAATGCTACTGCCCTGTTGGCCTCTGCTGACAGGGCCTAGCCTTAGCCAACACTGCGCCTGTCGAGTACTGGTTTTGTGATAGAAAAGTGCTCTCTGGTTGGCAGGCTCTGGTTCCCAAGCTAAGAATTAGGTCCAGCTGCGGCCACCGTATCCAAGATGGCATCTTCCACACAGGCAGCAGACAGAAGGGCTAAAGGTACCGAGAGGTAGTGATTCCTCTGCTTCTGTTGCAGGGCCCCCAACGTAGGCAGCACTGTGCAAAATCACTACTTTTCTGTCGGAGAAGCACTGTCCCGTTTGCAGGCACTGGCTCCCAGGCTAAGAATGACGTCCCGCTAAAATCTCAGTACCAACGTGGCATCCCGCACACTGACCACGAATCTCCGCACAAACCCTGCTAAGGCAGCTACAAAACGAAATGCTCAATGTGGCTAGACTAACAGAGTCCCGAGCCTGGCTCTCAGAACATGGGAATTTCGCCGGCCTATCCCCCCAGCAGCACATCTGAGTCCAGCGCCAGGCAAGGCCCAGCTCCGCCCGCCAGCCGAGAAAGAGGAAAAAAAAGTCAAACTGGTGAGTTTACCTTCCATCCACGAGAGCCGGGGCTAGCCAGGAGCGGGAGTCAGCGAGAGAGAGGAGGTTTTTCGCTGAGTGGTATGAAGTCCCAATTAACAGCCCTGTGCTGTGTCCTGAGGCTGATTAGGTGATCAGAAGGCTCTGTTTGATTGTCAGTTCAGGCCTTGGTTTCCAGAGGGATATAAGGAGACGTGGGCTTAGTCCACCATCTTGACTCCGCCCCTAAGCCTTTTCTAAATGTTTGCTGTCAAATCACAGATTTGTTCCCGTGGAGCAATCGTAAGTCTCCTTAAAGAATAGTATCCACTTTTTAATGATGGTGTTCCAGACTCACTGCTAGTTGCATGCATTGATTTGTTTAGACAGTAGAAATGGTGAAGTTGTCATTTACAGCACCAGCTTTTGATGATGATACGAGACCATGTATCAGAAAAGCTCAAAGATATTTTAGCATCCATTCTGAGCTCCAATATAAATCTTAACATAGGAACACAAGAAAGCAAAGCAACATATTATGTGATAAGGACAGTTTTTGGAATTTAATGGTTACTCTCTTGGCTGCTAAATGAAAGACTGGTGGTTCAAACCCAGAGTAAAAAGACTCAAGATCTAGTCATTAAATATTACAGCATAGAAAGCTCTGACAGCACCTAACAACAAGGTCAAGCATACACTTGAACTCTAGTAAATGATGTGACTACAAAAATGTTTGATTTATTCATCTATTGTGAGACTTAATTTGTCTGGCAGTTTAGAGAAATTGCCATATCTTCTTTAAAGACTTATGAGATCTAATAAGATCATCTATGCAAAGTTCCTGACATAGCGCTTGTCACAAAACAAACTTTCCAAATATAGTTTATTTTCATCAGTGTTCTTTATTGTTTTTATTTATGGCTCCCACCCCCAGAAATATATATATATAGATTATATATATATATATTTTTCTATATAGAGAGTATATAGCTTTTCAAAAGCATAGTAGTTAAGAGCTACAGCTGTGAACCAAAATGTTGGCCATTCAAATCTACCAAGGCTCTCCTTGGAAACTTTGTAGGGCAGTTCTAGTCTGTCCTATAGAGTCTGTATGAGTTGGAATTGACTCAATGGCAATGTTTTGTTTTTTTTTTTCTCAATCATCTCAGCAACATTCCCATGTAGTATTCTTAAGCAGCTGATAAAATTTTGCCAGATAAGGGAATTCATCATATTTCTGGAAACTGTATTGAAAATGGATATTGCAAAATGCAATTTCTACATGGGCCAAAAAAATATATATATATCTATGTCAGAACATGGAGAATTATCTGAAAATGTCCCAGCATTTCCTCACCTTTGGCAAATATTCCACTTCATTTGACCAGAATTGGTCAGAGGAAAACAAGCCAGCCTTGGGAAGTGGTCCTCTGCATCTAAATGAGTTTATAAAAATACCAAGAACAGGAATCTTTCTTTTATCATGTATAAGGGAATAGTAAAACTAACCAAATGACTCATGCAAACACAACAATGCATCCTTTGTTCTACCTTATGGCCAACCACTGCCTCCCAAACAGAAAATAAATATCTTTTACACAAGTTTCCATTTTCTCCCTTTACACTCTGCGTATGTACATTTCTCTTCTTTACTGACAGTTTCTCTAAATTCAGGGTAGAGGTATTGGCTTTCACTGAATGGAGTGCTAATCATTAGCCATTTTTGGAGTGAATCCAAGACAATAAATTAGAGCAGGCTATCAGCTAGGGTTGACTTGTAATGCTGAGCCGGGAGATTAAAAATTCACGTATAAAAATAACCTTGAATCTATTGGACAGGAAATAAACCAGGCAACCAAATGAAGTGACCTCTACATGTAAAGCCTCATTAAGAAGTGATCAAGTTGGCTAATGACAACAAAAGCAGGATCCTTGATCGATCTGGAAAGCAATTATATGGTATTATTATTTTTTTCATTCATTTCTCAAGTAATTTGTGTGTATTCTAGGTGGCACAGTGGTTGAGTGTTACAGCTGCTAACCAAAAACTTGGCAGTTCAAATCTACCAGCTACTCCTTGGAAACCCAACGGGGCAGTTCTCTGTCCTCAGGGTTGCCGTGTGTCAGGATTGAATAGATGGCAATGGGTTTATATATATATATTGTTGTTGCTGTTGTTAGGTGCCATCTGGTCGATTCTGACTCATAGTGACCCTGTGAACAACTGAACAGAACACTGCCTGGGCTTGTGCCGTGTTCACAATCATCTTTTTTAATTTTTAGCTTTTTTATTATGACTGAGTGAAAATGTACATTCCCATATAAATTTGCATGCCTGATCCGCCTCGACGGCACTTGGCACTTGGCTTACCTATGTGCAGCTTCCACTGTTCTCCCTGCCCGGCGACAGCACACTATTCCTCTCTGCTCCATCTGTGTCTCATCCTCCCAACAGTCTCCTTTCTCCTCCTCTCCACCCACTCCCCTTCCTCCAGTCAGAGGTCAGCAGTGATATCCTATAGATGCATAGAACCGTAAAGTGCACCCTTAGGTGAAATTGAGACCAATTGGCACAACTAGCATTTTGCCAAGAGAGCTCTCTGCACCCCACATTGGTGAGTGGCACCTGGGTCTTCAAAGCTGCCAAGCTGTCATCTGAGGGCACAGCAAATGGTCCCAACTGGGCAGGAACAGATGCTCACAATCATCTTTACACTTAAGCCCATTATTGCAGCCACTGTGTCAATCCATTTCATTGAGGATCTTCCTCTTTTTCACTGACCCTCCCCTCTACCAAGCGTGATGTCCTTGTCCTGGGACTGATCCTTCCTGACAACATACCCGAAGGATTTAAGACACAGTCTTGCCATCTTTGCTTCCAAGGAGCACACAGGTTGGACTTCTTCCAGAACAGATCTGTTTGTTCTTCTGGAGGTCTGTGGTAAATTCAACATTTTTCTCCATCACCACAATTCAAAGTCATCAATCCTTTTTCTGCCTTCTTTGTTTGTTTCCCCAGCTTTCACACACATATGATGTGATTGAAAATACCATGGCTTGGGTCAGGTGTACTTTAGTCTTCAAGGTGACATCTTGACTTTCCAGTACTTCAGGAAATCCTTTGCAGCAGATTTTCCCAACACAATGTGTGTCTTGATTTCTTGACTGCTGCTTCCGTCAGCATTGGTTGTGCTCCCAAGTAGAACAAAATCCGTGACAACTTCAGTCCTTTCTCCATTTTTGATAATGTTGATTACTGGTCCACTTCTGAGGACTTGTGTTTCCTTGATGTTGAGTTGAGGTACAATCCATACTGAAGGCTATGGTCCTTGATCTTCATCAGTAAGTGTTTCAAACCCTTTTGACTTCCAGCAAGCAAGGTGGTTTTGTCTGGGTAATGCAAGAGGCTTATGAGTCATCCTCCAATTCTGATGCCTTGATCTTCTTTGTATAAACCAGCCTCTCGGATTATTTTCTTGGCATACAGATTGAAAAGTTATAGTGAAAGGATACAATCCCAACATACACCTTTCCTGACTTTAGCCAATGTAGTATCCCCTTGTTCTGTTGGCATGACTGTCTCTTGATCCACACACAAAATCCTTAAGAGCACAACTAGGTGTTCTGGAATTCCCATTCTCTGCAATGTTAGTCGTAATTTATTATGATCCACATAGTCAAATGTCTTTGCATAGTCAGTGAAACACAAGTGAACATCTTTCTGGTGTTCTTTGCTTTCAGCCGACATCTATCTGACCTCAACCATGATATTCTTAGTTCCACATCCTCTTCTGAATCCAGCTTGAATTTCTAGTCGTTCCTTGTCAGTATACTGTTGCAGTCACTTTTGAATAATCTTGAACAAAATTTTATTATCCTATTTTTATTATGTTTATATTATATTAATGATATTGTTCAGTAATTTCTGCATGCAGTTGGATCACCTTTCTTTGGAATGGGCATAAATATGAATCTCTTCCAGTCAACTGGCCAGGCAGCTGTCCTCTAAATTTCTTGGCATAGACAAGTGAGCACTTCCAGTGCTGCATCTGCTTGTTGAAATACCTCAGCTGATACTCCATCAATTCCTGGAGCCTTGGTTTTTGGCAATGCCTTCAATACAACTTCAACTTCTTCCTTCAGTACCATCTGTTCCAGATCATATACCACATTTTCAAATGGCTGAGTATTGACCAGTTCTTTCTGGTGTAATGACTTTGTGTATTCCTTCCATCAGCATCAGGTAAGGAGAGTAAAGATAGAGTGAGCAGCAGCCACTTGTCTGTCCTTGAAGGCTTGCCTGTTGCTGTGATGCTGGAAGCTATGCCATTAGTATTTATGTACCAACAGGGTTATCCATGGTAGACAGGTTTCAGCTGAGCTTCCAGACTAAGACAGACTAGGAAGAAGGACCCAGCAGCCCACTTCTGAGAAGAATTAGCCAGAGAAAACCTTATATATGTGTGCATGTATGTATATATATGCATGTGTGTGTGTCTGTGTCTGTGTGTTTATATGTGTATGTACATACTCATGGATACACACATTATACACACACACATATGTATACACACATTATACACATATGTTATATATACACACACATAAGTATTCTATATATACATACACATGCACACACATATATATAGCACTGTCCTTTTTCTCAGAGGAAGCAGGGCTAGTGAGGGAAACCTATATACATTAAACCTTTGAAAACTGGAATCTATAAAAGATGGAAACCTGTCAGAGGAAAAGAACTCAAATATTTTCCACTAAACCGAGCAACAGAAAAGTGGTAAGACTACACCTTGTGAAGGGAAGAATACTTGTGAGACCCCCAAAACAAGGCTGTGCCATTAAGTTCTCTCTTTAAGAAGTTCCAGCCTATAAGCAAAGATTTCAATGAAGTGTAGTAAATGCTATAAATTAAATAGGACAGAGGTGCCACAGGAGATACCACTGTATGTTTAAATCTGGTAAGGTTTTAGAGAAGATGAAGCATTGGAATTACATATGAAAGAGAGAAACAGAGGCAGCTTTAGAGGAGTGGGAACTGAGAAATGACAGATACAATTTTAACAGTTCAGCACAGAGACGGGTAACATACCTCCTTTATCTGAGCCTTATCCACTCAGGGCACATTTGAAGGCTTTCCTTTCCCACCCCACTGAAATGAAGTGTGGTCCTCTGACTTGCTGGTCCATGAAATGGGAAAGGAAGCCACTTCTGATATGTAGGATTTAATGTCAATGCAAAGCTAAGCTAGAACTTTAGCTGGGCCCGTCATAGACTTTGTGTCAGTAACAGACACACTTTTATTGAAATCAATCACTGAGATGATATTGAGTGAGTTTGTTCTTTTGCATAATGAAATCTTTCCTGTATAACATAATCAGTATCAACTGCCCCTGAATCAGTTCTGACTGATGGCAACCTCATGGGTCATAGAACTGTGTTCCATGTAGTTTTAAATAGCTTGTTTTTCCAGAAGGTGATAGTCAGGTCTTTCTTAGGAGGCATCTCTGAGTGAACTTGAACTCTCAATATTTTGATTAGCAGCTGAGCACATTAAGCATGGGCACCACCAATGGATTCCAGAGTAACACAGCAGTTAAGAGCAAAAACAATCCTGGATATACCGAAAGCAAGAAGACAGCTTCACATGGGGGACTAGGCATTCTGATAGGACAACAGGAAAGGAAACAAAAAAGGTGCTCTACTGGTCCGACAATTAAATTCACAAACTCATCTTAGAAAAAGCGCTGTGTATCTTGTTGCTGAATATCACCATGGTCACCTTCGAAGTCCTTCCCTTGGGAAGCTATCCACCAACGCCAGTACCTAGTCCACACTTCAAAGCAATTCTGTAACTTTTTCTGTCACGGCCAGCAGAGCTGTCACTGTATTACCCTTGATGTCCTAAATGGCATCCAAACGTCTTCCTTCCAATATTTCTCTTATCCTCAGGCAAAGAAAAAGTCACTGGATGCTGGATCAGGGAGTAGGTAGGGTGCTTCAATACAATTATTTGTTTATGGGCTCAAAGCTCCCTCATGGACAACCATAGAATTAAGTCCATGAACTTGCCACCGTGCCATCATGCACAATGGCTATTGTAGAAACAGTTCCAAAATTGCTTTGAAGAGTGCACTGGGTGCTGGTATCAATGTATAGCTTCCCAAGAGGGGTCCTTCAAAGGTGACCACAGTGATATTCAGTCAGCAATGAGGTACATAGCCCTGAAAAAGATTAAGTATGCAAACTTAATTGTCAGGCCTTGTAAATGCTTTAGTGTTTATGAAAACTGAGTCTTATGACAGCTTTAAGGAGAAGACACT
This sequence comes from Heterohyrax brucei, assembly GCA_028571685.1. Taxonomy (NCBI): domain Eukaryota; kingdom Metazoa; phylum Chordata; class Mammalia; order Hyracoidea; family Procaviidae; genus Heterohyrax; species Heterohyrax brucei. Next base: position 61,757,864 of record CM053162.1, on the reverse strand, counting down.
ATTCCTGTTTTAAAGATGAAGCAGCAGATTACCTATTTGTTGATTTTCAGTCACTGAGGATTGTGACAGCTGGTTCTGCTTCTTTCCTTTCTAAGCAAATTTCCTGACTTTTTTTTTCTACCCAAGATGGAAGGACACATTTTTGATTGTTAATAGGTTGCATTCTTCTTCTTTTTTAATGTTCACACTCTTTAATATTGCTGCCTTTCTAGCTTCCCTGCCCTGGGCTGAGAGTCCTCAGTACAAGTGATTTATGTGTCAGGCTGATACTGCCTGATAGGATGTCAAATGGCAGAAACCAGCATAATTCTATTAGAAAATAGGCTAGAAAGTGTCAAAAACAAAGTGGAGATTCAAGTTGGCATCTTTGAAAGCCCTAAGGGATGAGACCCAGCCATTTAGAGATATTAAATGATACTTGGAAATAATGTGTGTCAAGCCATGGATCATATAATAAATGTCAGGAGTGACTCATGATTGCAGGTTTAATATTGTTTCATGAGGATCTTAACAGTTGGAAAAATAAAAACCCTTTACATAGAGCACACTGATGTTCTGACATATATGAGGTTTCTGTGAATCTGGATCAACTCAAGGACAGATGGTATGGTTTTTTTGGTTGTACATGTATGTACAGACAAGTGATCATGACTTCTCTTGTTTTTATTGTGCTTTAGGTGAAAGTCTACGGCTCAAGTTAGTTTCTTATGCAAAAATTTATACACATACTGGTTTGTGACATTGGTTACAGTCCCTCCAACGTGACAACATGTTCCCCCTATGTACCTTGGGGTTCCTGTGGCCAGTCTTCCAATTGCTGTCCCTTTCTGCCTTCTCATCTTGTTTTTAGGCAGAAATTGCCCATTTGGTCTCATATATTTGATCGAACTAAGAAGCACATTCCTTATACATATTATTTTTGTTTTTATAGGTTTATCTAATCTTTGTCTAAAATATGGGCATTGGGAATGATTTCAGTTCTGGGTTTGCAGAGCATCCAGGGACCATAGTTTCAGGGATTCCTCTAGATTGTGTCAGACCATTAAGCCCAGTTGCCTCTCATGAAGTTGAATTCTGTTCTACATTTTTCTCCCTCTCTGTCCAGGACTCTATGTTGTGTTTGCTGTCAGAGTGATCACTAGTGACAGCCAGACACCATCTAGTTATTCGGGTCTCAGGTTGGTGGAAACTCTTCCAGGTGATCCTTTAGTCTTTTAGGCCTTTGGGCTAATATTTCCTGTGTCTTTGGTTTTCTTCGTTCTTCTTTGCTCCCAATGTGATGAGACCAATGAGTGTACCTTAGATGGCCATTTGAAAGCTTTTAAGATCCAAGACACTACTCACCAAAGTGAGATGTAGAACATTTTCTTTGTGAGCTATGTTTTGCCTGGATGTCATCACAGACTATGGGCCTCAGCCCCAAGTCCCAGCTACTCAATACTTCACAATGTTTGGGAGTGTCTAGAAAACATTTATACCTTTGCTTTGGTCCAGTTGTAGCTACTTCCCTATGTTGTGTGTTGTCCTTCTGGTCACCAAAGTTGACACTTGTCTACTACCTAGTTAGTGATGTACCCTCCCCCTCCCCTTCCATTCTTCATAACATCAAAAAATGTTGTGTGTGTGTGTGTGTGTGTGTGTATGCAAACTTTTTCTTGAGTTCTTACAGTAGTGGTCTCATGCAATGCTGTGACTGACTCTTGTCACTCAGCATAACATCCTTCAGATTCACCCATGTGGTATCATGTTTCACAGATTCACCATTGTCCTTTGTCACTACAGAATATTCCGTTGTGTGTTTGGACCATAGTTTGTTCATCCCTTCATCTGTTGAAGGGCATTTTGGTGGTTTCCGTCATGGATGTCTGTTGTCCATGATACTGCAATGAGTGGGTAAATGTATGTGGTCTGAGAACTACGTTTGCAAACTCATCACAGAAAAAGTGCTACATATCTCAGCACTGAATATCACTGTGGTCACCTTCTAAGTACTCCCTTTGGGAAACTATGCATCGACATCAGCACCTAGTTCACCTTTCAAAACAATTTTGGAGCTCTTTTTCTGGAATGGCCATCAGAGCTCTCTCATCCTATTACCCTTGATGTCCTGAATGGCACCAAAATGTCTTCCCTTCAATATTTCTTTTACATTTGCCTAAAGAAAAATGGCATTGGGATCCAGATCAGGTCAATAGGGAAACTGTTCTAACACACTTATTTGTTTACGAACTAAAAACTCCCTCACAGACAACTATACAATTAATTTTGTGAACTTGCCGCTGTGCCACTGTGAGCAATGGCCTTTCCAGAAAGAGTATCAAAATTGCCCTGAAGGGTGGACTAGGCACTGGCATCAGTGCATAGCTTTCCAAGGGGAGTACCTTGAAGGTGACCATAGTGATGTTCACCAATGAGGTACGTAGCTCTCAGAACAGCTAAGCTGGAAGACTAATTGCCGGACCCGGTATGTTACTTCATGTGGTGACTGCTATTTCTCTGCGATATACTCCTAGGAGTGGAGTTGCTGGATTGTAAGGTATTTCTATGTCTAACTTTTTAAGGAAACACCATTTTGTTTTCCAAAGTAGTTGCACCAATTTACATTTCAACCAGCAGTGCATAAAAGTTGCAATCTCACCACAACCCCTCCAGCACCTTTTATTTTGTGTTTTGGGTTTACTGCCAGTATTGTAACGGTGAGATGGTATCTCAGTGTAGTTGTGATTTGTGTTTCCTTAATGGCTAATGATTAAGAACATTTCCTCATGGGTCCTAGTCACTTGAATGTCTTCTCTGAGGAAGTATCTGTTTCTATCTTTTGCCTGTTTTTAATCCGATTATTTGTCTTTTCGTTGTTGAAGTGTTGCAGTATCTTACAGATTTTAGAGATTAGATCCTTCTCGGGTTTGTCTTAGCCAAAGATCTTTGTCCAGCCTTAGATTCTGTTTTTGGAGACATATTTGTATTAGCATAAAAAAAACATGTATTTCTTATTTTATAGTTCTATAGGTCAGAAATCCCCAGTGGACTGAAATCAAAGCATTAGCACATCTGTGTTTGTTTCTGGAGGCTCTCAGCAGAATCCTTGATCTCGCTCTTCTAACTTACGTAGGTCACCTACGTTCTCGATCCACAGCTCCCTTTCTTCATTTTCCAAGCCAGTCAGGTCACCTCTCTCTGTGCCCTTCCACTGTTGTCACATCGTCTCCTCACCACTCTGGGGAAAGCTTTCTGCTTTTAACGATCTAAGTGATAGCGTTGGGCCCACCGGAAAATTCAGAATGAAATTCTCGTCTCAAAATCCTTGACTTAAGGACATCGTCAGAGTCCCATTTATTATGCAAGGTAACGTATTAACAGGACCTTGGGATTAGGACTCTGACATCTTTTGGAGGCTGTTATTTTGCTTACTGCAATGCGTGTACAACATGTGTTTGTGTATTTTCAATTACATATTGAATTTGGACATACTACACAGACAACAAAGACTGAATATTTTAGAAAGATGAGAGCCATTTAGCCCATACTAGAACCATTTCTAGGTTTAAGATGATGACTTTTTAATATATATATTCATATACACACAGGAATGGAGAGAAAATTTCAAAACTAATAGTTTAATAGATATCAATGTATAGATGTGTGTGTTCTTGTGGGACTTAGAATTGCTCAGTAGGTAAGATTCACATAACCTTCAAAGAACATTGAAATGTTCCTGAATCACTGCTTTTTGCTTTAAGTCATTAAGGATTCTGTTTAAAATTCTTTTGCAAAGCTAAAACTAAATTAAAGGTAAAAAATTGATTTTTAATTTACAAATTCATTTTCATACAGTGGGGGAAACACAATATGGAATGCTTAATTTGGGGTCTCCAGGAAAATATGATAAAAAACTGGAAGAGATGTGCGGATCATATTTACGGCCTACAAGCATGGCATTCTTTCCCATGGAATGGTATGTTCTATTCCCAGTGTTACAGAAGTAGAAAAAAAAAAAAACTTACAAGAAGTAGAAAAGAACTCAAAAGTTCAGTATATACATGATTGAACTATAGTGACAGTCCGATGTGTTACTGTTGACCCTACGGGCCTTTCTCATCTTTCGCTGAGGGTGAACATAGGGAGTCACATAAATCCTAAGTCGAAAGGGTGTCTGGGCATCATGCTCTTGGGCTGTCTCCAGGCTCTGTCAGAATAGCAGGCCTGTGTGTGTGTGTGTGTGTGTGTGTGTGTGTGTGTGTGTGTATTTGAATTTTGTTCTAAATTGTCTCCTACTCTGTCTGGCACCCTCTCTAGTGATCCCTACCAGAGTAGTTAGTGCTGGTAACCAGGCACCACCTAGATGTTCTTGGCTCGGTCTGGTGAAGGCTATGGTAGCTGTGATCCATTAGTCTGTGGCTTAATCTCCCCTTGTGTCTTTGGTTTTCTTCAGTCTCCTTTGCAATCGTGTATGTGAGACTAATAGGCACACTAGCTCAAAATCAAAGACTAGAAAGCAGGAAGGGACAAAAACACCAGGCCAGTGAAAACAGAAAACTGGTGTGGAGGACAGAGTGATGACACATAGTGGGGCTGGCAACCAGTGTCACAAAACAACTTATGTATCAACTGTTTAATGAGAAGCTAACTGGCTCTGGAAACTGCCACCTAAATCACATGTGTGTGCACGCACGCGCACACGCACACACACACACACACACACAATTGCTGTAAATTAAAAAGAAAAAAAAGGTTCAGTATAATTGCCAAATTCTAGTCTTCCAACTACAATCATATTGGCTCTGGATATTTGTATATATGTTGGTTCCGGATATTTATAATGTGTTTCATTATCTTTAGATGTTACCCTTGCTTTGTTTAATACGATATTACCTTTCTCATAGCATGTTTTCTGTTCTTTCCAGTTCTGTATTGTTTTCTGTTTGTTGATTGCTTTCTGCCCTCTGCTTAAAACATCCTTTTACTTCTTCTGTAATTTATTATTTTCAGCCAATTTGTTGTCTTCCCTCTTTTCAAAGTCACCTTTTAGCTCAAGCTTCCCGTAGTTAAAAATGGTTATTTTTCCCATTCAAAAACTTTCCAGGGTGTTATGCACAAAGTCTCCATGGCTTGTCCTTCAATGCTGATAACACCTGGAATAATCAGAGTAGTTCAAAGCACACCCATTACCAGTCAAAGAAGAATGAAATTCCTCTGATGGTAACCCAGTGTCAGAAGAATTTAAGTGCTGAAGTGAAGGAAGGTGAAAGATGCTTGTTAACGGAAGAGTATTAGTTGATTATTTTTTAAATATAAAAGAAATTTAACCATTGTGTTTACTTTTCACCGGCATGATAATTGGAAAATTTCTGATCAAAAAGCTTGTGACATTTTCTTTTTTATTAAATAAACGACAAAACATAATAAACTATAAAGGCAACTTTGAGGAACAAAACAGATGAAAGAAGTCATTAGCTGATCTCAAAAAATATTTTAAGCATGTATTGCATGTACTAATCCAGCCACTCTGGTGTATAAATTATCTACTCATTAACAGGCTTTAGTAATTAAAATATTTAAACTGTTTTAAATAAACAAAAGCCAGGTTAATATGTAGTACGCATCTTTTAAAAAGTCATTTTTATTTAAATCCCATTTTTTTAGAAAGGCAGGTAGGGGGTGACACATTCAGCTCCAAATGTTTTGCATCATTTAGGAAATGCTTTCTCGAAAATTGGATTCTAAAAAAATGCTTTTGTCTAAGTAGTGGATATATCTGAAAACATTATTTAGTTCCTAAATTTTTGTTTGCTAATTTATTTCATTTTATTTTTCAGTCCTATCATGGAAAAAAAAAAATGGAAACCTTGATGGTGTAGTGGTTAAGTACTATGTCTGGTAGTCAAAAGGTGGGCAGTTCAAATCTACCAGGTGCTCCTTGGAAATGCTATGGGCCAGTTTGATTCTGTCCTATAGAGTTGTTGTAAACAGTAGGTTTGATTTACTTTTGACCATGAAAACAAGCTCATTTTTTGTTGTTGTTATTGTTTTAGTACCTACTGAATTCAGTAGTCATTACATTTCTAAACTTGTCTGACTTTTCCACGAAAATTCTACTAAATTTAGAGTCCCGGGCATGCAATGGTTAAGTGGTTGGCTGCTGAGAGATAGGCAATTCAAACCCTTCAGCTGTTCTATAGGAGAAAGCACCACTCTGTCTTAAGACTCATTATGAGTAGGAATCAACTCAATGATTCAACAACAACAAAATTGATCTTAGTACATCTCATATGCCTAAGGTGGTCCTACTTTCACTGGAAATTTCATTAATTCCTTAGTGTAGTACCATGCTCTCTCCTAGAACAATCTGAGAAGTACTGATACAACAACAAAAAGTATCCCCCACTCCACCCAGACCAACCAATAATAACTGTTTTGTGGTTTGGTTTGTCTGTGCAATGGGAGAAGTGCTAAAAACATAGATTCACGAACACTGTGTAATTGTATTAATCCCACCAAAATGTCCCTACTCTCTCCAGTAAGTATACACATATGCTTAGATGATTTTCTATAAAATAATGTATTTCACAATTCACAAGATTCTAAAATATGACATTAATTTGTTCTAGATCCCGTGTTAATCTCCATCTGCCAAATTTTTGCATTGGACTCGATAACTTCCTTATCCGGGCATTCTAGTTAGTAGTGCTGGACTCATTCTAATCAGATTTTCCAGGAAGACATTTTACACTTTCCATCACTTCACATCTCTAATGCTGTACTTCCCTTTGTAACTTTTATCAGGAGTTCTATTAAAATATTATTTATTTAGCATTTTGGAGGATTATATATGATTTAGACATAAAAATGGATCTGCACTTGTAACAGTAGGTCAAAACCAACTTTCAGGATAAGGTTGTCAAAACAGACCCATGCAACGTGTCAGAGCTGATATTAGCATCAAATTTTAGTAGTAATTTCAAGCATATGAGGAATTCAGGGTCTCAAATGAAAGAGAGGGGATTCTAGAACTCCGAGTATGGAGCCCCATGTTTTTACTTCTCACATGAATCATGTATCTTTGGCTGGATACAGTAGAGGAGGTTTTTAAGTGAGTTTTGTGGTATTACCTCATACAGTAGAAAAACTTTAAATTGTGAAAGTTATCTATTATATGGAACCTTGGTATCACAGTGACAAATAGTAGAAAAGCTTTAAATCATGAAATTTATCTATTATATGGAATGCTGGTATCACAGTGATTAAGCATTTGTCTAACAGAAAGATTATTTGTTTGAACCTGTCAGTTACTCCACAAGAGAAATACATGACTGTCTTCTTTTATAAAGATGACCTTCTTGGAAACCATACAGCACAATTGTACTCTGTCTTATAGGATAGCTATGAGTTGACTCCATGGTCATGGGCTTGAGTTTTGAGTTATGTACTATGCAACCATAGAGGTTGGTACATGGAGGCACACTCTACCCATCACTGAGAAGAGGATGAGTAAAATACTGATTCCTGATTGAATATACAAATGGAAACAAGTTGTTTTAGCACTGGTGCCCATGCATTAGTTTTCTTTGCATCCTGGGCAGAGATGAGGATCAGCAGACAGTCACCATGTCAGTGACCAAGAAATTCCACACTACATGCAGACCAAACTTTAATATCAATTTGTGCACCAGGAGCTGCTGATGCCAGCACATACTGATTAGACTCTTGGATTCTCTCTGCCCAGAGTTAGGAAACAGGTCTACCCACCCCTCTGGACTAAATAAACCCTGAGGTTTTTAAACCATTCTGTACATGGCAGATTTTAAGAGAGAAATAATGATGAAATGTCTTATGGAAAGAAAAGGAAGGTGGGTGGTTTGTTCTCATCTTCTAACCTCCAGGGAAATAGATGGGTAGTATTTGTTAACAGAAAACATGCTTTTTCTGTTGAATTTCCCTAGCATGGTATTTGTGACTAAAGGATTACTCTGAGACATTTAACCCACAATCTATGCTGCCTGATGCTTTGAAACATGAGCTAGACTCTGAAATTCTTTCTTCCAGGCTGGCCTTTGAAATTTTGTGCAAACTGCTTCCAGATTTTGTAAGATTGTGTTTAAGAAAGTTTAGAACATTTAATTTCCTTCCACCACCTTCTCTCAGTTGGTCTCTGTCTCTCTTCTCTCTCTCTCTCTCATACACACACACACACACACATACACACACACGGTAACCCTGACAAACTTTCTCCAAAGCACTCAACCTGTTTATTGGTATAACTAAGACTTCATTCATGAAAGACAAGAATAAACTTTGGCTACCGGAAACCAGAAGCAAGTTATCTCCCTAAATCATTTTATGTATGCCTAAGAGATGCCTCACTATACTTTCAACAGTTGTCAATGTCCTATAAGTTCCTCTGAAGGTGATGTGATTTTTTGCTATATTCTTTTGTTTTTTAAGTCATGAAACAGCAAAAACCTGTTGCCGTGTTAGGGTTGCTGGGAGTCAGCAGGGAGTCTACAGCAGTGGGTTTGGCTTCTGGATTTTGACAAGTCAGTTGTGACTCACAGGATTCTGCAGGACAGAATAGAACTGGCCCATAGGGTTTTAGAAGCTGTGAAAGTTTCCAGAAGCAGACTACCTCGTCTTTCTCCTGAGAAGCTGCTGGGGAGTTAGCAGCTCATCACTGTAACCACTGTGTGGTCAGGACTTCTTAGTCATCAAGTGCCGGAGGTACTACTGGAATATAGCAAGTCCTGAACACGTTTTATCAAATGAATAACTATGCAAATAAGTCACTTTGTAGCTTGTGATTTTATAAGTGTTCATTCCAAATAATCATTTAAGTAAATTTCACAGGACTAGCACTAATTCTCCAGAATAACAAGACTCAAAGTAGAACCCCAGCCTCTTCCAGCAGTTCCACTTCTGTTAACCGCCTGAAGCATCTTAACATCAGAACAGTTACCAACCGTTTTAAAGTATGAGTTTCCCTTTGTGTAGAAATCAGGAAGTAACTCACAGAACAAAGACTCTGTATTCTTCTGTAAGTTTGGATAAGCCTCTAACTTTCTAACTTTTAATGTTGAAAGTTGCTTTGTTTTTTTATGAATGTCATTTCCTCTGAAATCCCTTTATTTACTTATTTTGCATTTTATTGCCATCATTCATAACTAATATAGCATGATAATTGAAATTTGAGCTACTGGTATTTAATTAAATTGTAGTAACTGAAAATTATGTGTATTGGAACCTTGCAGTGAGAGAACTGTCTACAATCTCAAAGAAAACAATTGAAAATGAATCTGCGAATACAGTGATTCACTCAAGTCTAATCAGAGTGCGTGTCAGAGCCAGGTTCAAGGCCCTAAATCACACTGCTGCTCCACATTCTCGGAAAAGTCTGCAGAGACTTACACTCTTTACTGTCTGTCCTCTTTTCTTTCCTCATTCTTTGGAAAGCCAAAGGCTTGGGCAGTGTAGCATGTCAAGAAACACTGTTGGATACTAAAAGCCAAAAAGAACTTAAGCTTGAAAGACTGGAGGCATGTGAAACAAGCCAAATACATCACTGAGAAATCAGAAATGGCAGATCAAGAGCTTATCAAATATCTGAAGCATAATCTAGGTAAGTCATCAATTTCACTGAAACAGCTTTACTTAAAATTCTACTGTGGCATAGTGGTTAAGGGCTATGACTGCTAACCAGAATGGTCAGCAGTTCAAACCCTCCAGGCATTCCCTGGAAACTCTTTGGGGCAGTTTTACTGTATCCTGTAGGGTCACTATGAGTCATGATTGACTCCACGGCAGTGGGTTACATAAACAAGGCTTTCCATATCCTCTGGGACATTTGGGGTGGACTTCTACCATTTGCGACTGCCTAGAGTTTTGTGAAAGCCTGTCCACTTTTGAAAAATTCCCAGCCATCGCATTAGCACACGATCCCCCCGTCGCAGCTAGAGTGCTGACCTGTGCCTGTGAGGAGGTAGCCCTTCGCTTGCTGTTGCTGGAGGAAGCAGCAGCCGGGTTCTGGACTGGCAGCGGGCAGTATGAGTTTTATAGCCTTCCTAGCTGCTTGATCATCACAGATTTGCCGTGGTTTGAGAATCAATAAAAGCAGCAGTGCCCTTATGTAGCTAGTGCTTCACAGTGTTTGGGGAATTATTCAGACAAAACTAGTTTCTCTACTGCTCCAAACAAATATTTGGATTGCCTAATCTTCTTTAATAAATTTGTTTTTGCTGGACGAGCTAGTGTTAACTTTGTTTTCTGTAACTAAGTCCTGTAGTGTTTCTTCTGTTGGCACTTTTCTGGGATATTCAGTCCTTACTGTGATGCTGTTTGACCTCGTTGCAGCGTATTTTGAAGCACCTGTGAGGTCTGATACATCTTTTCTTGATGTGGCAGCACCCTCAAAATGTTGTTGTATTTTAGGCTTTTTCCACCCAATATGCAGTTATCCTTAGACTATCTCTTTCATCTCACAACTGTTTCAGTTTTACAATCCTACCTGGTTAGCTGCCTTCATTGCTGACTTTTTCTCTCTCTTGTATGCTTTCTATATTTTTAACGCTTACTGAATTTTTATTTCAAAACTTCTCTTCTCCTAGATGGAAACACTGGTGGCCTAGTGGGTTTAGCACTACATCTGCTAAGTGTTCCTTGGAACATGCCAGGTGTTCCTTGGAAACTCTGTGGGGCAGTTCTACTCTGAACTCTAGGATCACTACAAGTTGGACCTGACTCAAAGCCTGTGGGTTTGGTTTGGTTTCTTCTCCTTAGATGGTTAATCTTGTGTTACGTGCGCTCCAGTTTCTCCACTTAAATAGTCTTGAGCAGTAAGATTTTCCTGCAGCGTTAGGATAAAGACTGAGCATCTTGATCATCAGGTACCCGGCATTGTCATTGTGGCACATGGTTCACAGCCTATAATAGACCTGTCACATTTCAAATCATCTGTCTCCCCTGTTTCCCTTTTCTTCTTCTCTCTAGTACTCTGCACACTCTCTGTCAAACATTTCATGATGTATTTACTGCCACATTTTCAAATGTCACCTATGCATTTTAATTGGGGGAAAAGGAGTTTGTTTTTTTTTTGCTGTTTTACATCATGTAGATTGATATAAACTTAAAGTAGTAGAAACTCAGCTTCAATGTGCCAACAAGAAGGTGACAGCTTCATCCACAACTAATGTAGATAACTGAGACTGAAAAATTTTCCTCCCTGCCCCTTGCTGTTCCCGCTCCCGCCTGACAGGATACTCCCCTTCTCAGCTGGCTCCCGCCTGACAGGACATTCCCCTTCAAAGCCCGACGCCCACCTAACAGGATACTCCCCTTTGATAAGCCCAGCTCCTACCTAGCAGGATGCTCCCCTTCAAAGCCCCACTCCCTCCGAGCAGGATGCTCTTCCTCAGAACCCCACCCACTTACCCCATTTGACTCAACCATGACATCTTCAAACTGCACTATATCTGCCCTCCCAAAACCCCACTTGGGGCCAACTGTTGGAACCTGTGAAGGTCCCGTTGGTCCGCCGACACAATAAACAGCTTCTTGCCTCTTCCTGGGTGTCATTCACTTCCTCATTCTCTATAACACAACCAGACATGCAGTGCTGTTCTGTCATTCAAGTCCTTGGCTCATTATCTCTATATTTCTTCCCTATGTGTTGGCTCTTCCCACAGTTTCACTCATGGTTGTAAAGTGACTGCCAATGGACACAAACATAATGTTTCCTTGGCCATGTCTAGGGACATAGTTAGTATAAGGGAGGAGAAACAAGACTTCCCTGATTTTTACCTAAGAGTAAAACATTTCTATTCCCAGATGCTCTGGTCAAACTCACCTCTTACTTCGGTGGTTCATGCTGGTTTTGCTTTATCATCCTTCCAAGCAATTGCTGATAATGGAGGGAATAATACAATGGCCAGCTAAGTCTTCGGGGAACTCACCTTCAGAGCTACTTAAAATAAGGGATAGACTACTTGCACTGATTGCCAAAAGCAACTAATCTGCCATGATCAGAACATTGCCAAAATTGTCAAAACTACCCCAGCTGCCTTTCCAGCCCTGTGGGCACATTACCTCCAGGTCGGCTGCCTCTAACCACCATGCAGTCTGACAGGATGGAGCAGTGCACTGGCTTCTAGAGGCTGTCGATCTTTCTGAACTCTAGATGCAGTTTCCAGTTTATTACCATATAGCTCTAAAAGTAAGCACTCAAGTTACTCAAAGTGTGGTCTACCCACATACTTAACAAGCTGCTTCTTTCTACCCAGTTTAATAACAATGATAAAAATATATATATATAAAATAAAATACAAAGCCACTGTCATTGAGTTAACTGCAACTCACAGCCACCCTGAAGGACAGAGTAAAACTGCCCCTAGAGTTTCCAAGGAAAGCCTGACAGATTCAAGATGCTGAACTTTTGGTTAACAGCTATAGCTCCTAATCATGGTGCTACCAGTTTCTTAATAATATTACAGTAGAGTTTAGGAATTTTATGTTTTATCTCTACCTCTTCCCACATCTGCATCTACTGTCCTACTTCCTGTTTGTCATGGATTGAACTGTGTTCTCCAAAAAAGCATGCAGCAATTTGGATGGGCCATGGTTTCCAGTATTTTGGGATTGCCCTACATTTTGGCATTTTCCTATGTTGTAAATACTAATTTCTGCTGGTGGTTCGTAACACAGTATAGGATTATGATAAAGAGGATTAGTATGGGACTGCAACACCCTTCCTAAGGTGACCTCTCTGCCCTACTATAAAGGAGTTTCCCTGGAGTATGGCTTGCAACACCTTTTATCCTTTCATACTACAAGAGATAAAAGGAAAAGGAAGCAAACAGAGAGTAGGAGACCTTATACCGTCAGAAAACAGAGTACATCCTTGGAACCTGAGCTTCTTGGGTCAAGATGCTCTCAGACCAAAGAAAAACTGCAGCAATGCAAGGACCTTCCTTCAGAACCGACAGAGAGAATGTGTTCCCCTGAAGCCAGCACTCTGAATTCAGACTTCTAGCCTCCTGGACTGTATAAGAATAAATTTACTGCTAAAGGCAGCTACTCATGGTAATTTTGTTAGAATAGTGCTAGAAGACTGAGACAATGCTACTGTAATACACATACACACACACATTTCCTCAGATGTGAATTAAATGTACTAACATAATACAAGGTCATATTATTAGCAAATTAAATAAATAGTAGCTTTGGAAGCTTTCAGAGCAACACAGTCACTCAAAATTGTAAAGACATAAGTCCTTTTCTTTACTGACCACTAAATCTAGTAAAAACCATTGTAATTATTCAAACTCAAAACCAAACCTCCTCCCATCAAGTCTATCTCAATTTACAGCAAACCCTGTTAGATAGAGTCAAGCTGCTCCCTAAATCCCTAAAGCTGAAATCTTTCTAGAAGCAGACCACTGCATCTTCTTCCCACAAAGTGGCTGATGGGTTCAGAACACCAAGCTTTCAATTGGCAGCCTAGCTGCTTAAACACTGGGCCATCAAGTTTCCTTCTTAAAATCATCTAGTAGGGAAAACACTTGCTTATTAAGAGTTCTTTGTAGCTATCATTCTTTTCCTACTTGTTTTTCCCTTGTTTGGCTATAAGTCTTTGCCTTTGTTATTTGTGATTATAAAATCAACTTGTATCAACAATAATTCAAAGAAATCTGAAATATTTTAAGAGAGGTTAGTCTAAGCTAACAGCCAGAAAACAACTCCTTGCATTCTGCAATTTCTTGGTTGGCTGCACAACCGTTTTCTGACCATGACCACATGCGGGAGAGTTGAGCTACTTCTAGAGTCAGTCATACACCGAGATCTATCTTTTTTTTTTTTTAATTAGTATTTTTACATTATCCAAAGAATTATTGTTTTCTTTTCTTGGTATATATTTTTTTCTGGACATTTTTCTTTTTTAGAGGCAGCAAGTTAGACAAACATATGAAGCTGACAAAAGTGTATATATCTGTTTTTTTCTCATTTTCAAAAGTGTTTAATCATACTCTTTAATTTACAATACATTATCACAACTTACACACATAAGATCTCTCCTTAGATCTGTTTTGTTTTATTTTACTTTTCCTTGTCTTTCTTGGAATCCCTGGCCGTGCAGTAGTTAAGTGCTATGGCTGCTAACCACAGGGTCAGCAATTCAAATCTACCAGGCGCTCCTTGGAAACTCCATAGGATCAGTTTTGCTCTGTGTACAGGGGAGCTGTGAGTTGGAATCAATGGATGGTAGTGCTTTTGGTTGGTTTTCTCCTCCCTAGTCTCATTTGCCCCCAGCAACTCAAGTATCTCTTCTAACATACTTGGTATATGACTTTATCAACTCATGATTCACATAAAGGGCATTGTTATAAAGCATTCTTTATTCATCACGTCTGTGCAATATTACTTATTTCAGGATCTGGAAATATATCCACTTCACAGTCTATTTTCTATAGAGCATTCCATAAAACATACTCCCTCATCTTCTATCTATTGCTGCCTCATGTTGAACACATAACAAATGTCACATGGACATCTGATTAATGATCTATATGAGAATACCTGTGGCATGGCTGGATATATGATCTAATGTATTTAATGTCGTTAACCAGTGGACTCCTAGTCAATGCTGACTCAAGCCAACACCATGTGTCGTTAGGTGCCACAGACAGTTACACACTCAACTGCTAATCAAAAGTTTAATGGTTTGAACCTATTTAGAGACACCTTGGTAAAAAGACCTGGAGATCTGCTTCCAAGGGATCACAACCTTAAAAACCCCGGGGAGTGCAGGTCTGCTCTGCAACACACGGAGCCACTGCTTATGCCGTACATGCTCGTCTGTGAATAGGACATCAGTGGCCCCAGCCAGAAATGTTGATGAGGTTCTTGTCAACAATGTCATGCATGCCACCCTTGCCAATGCTTCTGGCAGGAACACAGCTGTTAACTAACCAAATGGTGCTGTCACCTGCAGTCGGCGTTGCTGCTGGGATGGGCTGTCCTGCTGCTGTAACAACAGTGCTCACCACTGATGCCTCTGCTGGCATCAGCCTTATTGCTGGCATCAGCAGGACTGCCAGTGTCAGTCCCAGCATGACTCCTGTCTGCTTCTGCTGCTTCGGGAGCCAGGGCTCTAACACCTGACATCACCTTTACAACACAATGCTCCCCAGAACGCAGAGAAAAAGCAATATTTTAAAACTGGTCTTTGAAGTACATTTATGTATCGGAATTCAGAGTTTAAGCTAACAGACTGAGTAATAGATTTCTGATGTATCTAGAATTAATTTGGTCTTTAAATAGGATGAAGTAGCTCTCCCCAGGCTCCTTATTTTGCCCTATAATTAGATCAGAAGTTAAGACAGTCCTAAGGTAGGCTTGGCTAATAGGGTGAGAAGAACAGTTTTTCAGGCCTGGTTGGTACAACAGATGATAAGAAATAAATAAATGAGGGATAAAGATTTTAAAAAATTGAAATATTAACAGACAATATTCCAAATTACTTATACAGAATTTAAAGCAATGTAACTGAGGTTATGTTTTTATTTGGGACATTAGCCAGGGGACAGAATAAAAACAAACAAGTGACAACCATTAAATTAAACATTATTGCTCAACAGTTTTTACCAGAATTGTTTACCCTGCTTTTTTCTTTTTTTTGAATTACTGTGAATATATATACATGGTATGTATTATGCATACATATATATGTATAATACATGACAATACATACATATGTGTCAATTAAAGTCACATGTGTATATATACATGTATATGTATGTATGTATCTGGCACAACTCTACTTTTTGATTCTGCTGAAGCATTTGACTATAGATATAGAAGTAGATGTTGCTCTGAGCTACTTTTTCTCCAATTTCATTTAACATATGATCCTTCTTAAGAGAGAAATAAAATTTCAGGCTACCAATGCTGAATCAAATTCTTTTGATTACAGTGTTACTTAAATATGTACAAATGGAAAAGGAAAATATAAACTCCCAATGTTACAACTTTTATACAGTCATAAAACCAACCCAAATAACACATTAAATAAAAAAAAAAACCCTCCATAAAGCCAGTAAAAATTAAAATTAACCACATTTATTTAAAGTGTCCATTAAGAGTGTTTTCCTGAGCTAAATTGTCTCTCACTGCAGGGATATGCTATTGACTGCCATACTACGGATTCTTGGAAGTCAACATTTTTCTTCTCTCCTAAGCCCTGGTGGGGGTGAGGGATGGAGAAGCTCTGAGAACACAAATTCCTAGCACATTGCTCTTTTCAGAAGACTGTGGAAATGTTATTTGTAAAGCATGCTGTGAATCAATTGGTTTTATTTGGCATAAAGTCATCTTTACTTATTAAGTTCTTTCCTTTTTCTCATTACCCGGAGACAATTAAAGTCACACTTTTGCTGCCAGCATGATTTTGAGTACAAACAAAAATGCTAATTCTAAAATAACATACAGTTATTTGGCTGTATGTAAGTTGGCCATCTAAACAACTGGAGGATGCCTCTTTGTATGTTTTTCAGGTCTTTGTGTAACCGCAATCACGGATCCATGCCACCTGTCCATGAAGCCAATACTGAGACAGGAGGTGAGGGGATTAAAGGAAGACATTTATTAAACCAACACACAAGAGGCAAGTGGGAATCAGCTCCTCGAAGGCTTCCCTGCCTGTATAGTCTAAGCCTGGAGGTTATATAGGTTGATTAAGGAAGGGGACGCTGGTTAATATTTTTCCTGGTCCACACAAGTAATTCTTCTGATGTTTCAACAGTATTCTTTGTGGGGGTCTCCATGGCTTCAACAAGTTGGGGCTTGGTAATCATCTAAACTACCTGCTGATTCAGTTCAGTGGTCTAAGAGAATAACTGAAAGGGGGTAAACGGTACAATTAATCAATGTTCCTAAGAGGAAAAAATAGCCATGTGACTTATGACCAGTGCAAGGTAAATTCTAACGGATGGGGTGAATCAAGCTCTCAGGACTCAGTGTTTATAATATAATTACCTTAACTACTGTTGTCTTAACTACTGTGCTACTGTTTGTAGTAAGACTGAGTCGGGCTGGCCAGGGGCCTCCCTTTCACTTGTACTACACATATGCACACACACACAAGCGCACATGCACACACGTGCACTTGCTCATACAGGAGTGCACCTTAATTAAGTCTACAACTCTAGAGATTGTTTCAATTTAGACTAAAAACAGAGAACATACAAAACTTTAAAATTCAGAAAAGGTTGAGAACAGCAATGAATGAACATGTGGGGAGAAACACACTTATTTTAACCTGTTGCTGTGGGTTTGTGTCTCCTAGCAACTCTACAGGACAGACTAGAACTACACCATGGGGTTTCCAAGGCTGTAATTTTTAACAGGAATCTGTATGTGGATCAAGAGGCAGTCATGTGAACAGAACAAGGGGACACTGCATGGTTTAAAGTCAGGAAAGGCAGGTGTCAGGTTGTATCCTTTCACCATACGTTTTTAATCTGTATGCTGAGCAAATAATCCTAGAAGCTGGGTTATACAAAGAAGAATGAGACATCAGGATTGCAGGATGACTCATTAACAGCGTGCATTATGCAGACAACACTGCTGAAAATGAAAAAGATTTGAGGCATTTACCTATTAAGATCAAGGACTGCAGCCTTCAGTACATATTGCACCTCAACATCAGGAAAACAAAAGTTCTCACAACTGGACCAGTAAGCAACATTGTCATAAATGGAGAAAGGATTGAGGTTCTCAAGGATTTTGTTTTACTTGAGTCCACAGTCAATGCCCTTGGAAGCAGCAGTCAAGAAATCAAAAGATGTATTACACTGGGAAAATCTGCTGTAAAGGACCTCTTCAAAGTATTCAAAAGTAAGGGTGTCACCTCGAAGAATAAAACGCACCTGACCCAAGTCATGATATTTCCAATCACATTATATGCATGTAAAAACTAGACTATGAACAAAAATGACAGAAGAAGAATTGATGCCTTTGAATTGTAGCGTTGGAGAAGAATGTTGAATGTATGACAGATCAGCAAAAGAACAAATGGATCTCTTCTGGAAGAAGTCTAACCAGAGCTCTCCTTGGAAGCAAAGATGGCAAGACTGTGTCTTACATACTTTGGACACGTTATCAGGAAAGATCACTCCCTGGAGAAGGGCATCATGCTGGGTAGAGTGGAGAATCAGCAAAAAAGAGGAAGACCCTCAATGCAATGGACCAACACAGTGGCCGTAACAATGGGCTTAAGCATAAAAACAATTGTACACATGGTGCAAGACAGACCAGCGTTTTGTTCTGTTGTTCATAGGGTCTCTACGAGTCAGAACTGACTCAATGGCATCTAACAACAACAACAATCTTTAAAGGAGCAGTTAGGCAGGTCTTTTCTGTCACAGAGCCATTGGTGGCTTCAAATCACCAAACCTCAGTGGCTGAGTAGCTATCGTGCCTCCAGGATTCTTTTACTTTAACACAGGAAGCTGGAAAAGTTATAGTAAAGAGATTCCATTTTTTTTCTATTCACTGAAAAGAAAAAAACAAAAGCAAACAAAAACTCTTTATTGAGCATCGATTCCTTTTGCATGTAAAAAGAAATAACAAAAAAAAATAAAACACCTCACTACCATTGAGTCAATTTCAACTCACAGCAACCCTATAGGACAGAATAGAACTGCCCCGTAGAGTTTCCAAGGAGAGCCTGGTAGATTTGAACTGCTGGCCTTTTGGTTAGCAGCCATAGCGCTTAACCACTGTACATACAGCATTTTCAAATTGCTTGTAGTCCTCAGGGAATGGCTGTGTAGATAAGTGATGTGCAGTATCTACATCCAAGAAAACTGTGAGATTGGGTAAGATTGTTCACAGATGAATTGGGTCCCCCAAAAATACATGTAACCATGTGCCTGGGCCAGGATTCCCTATATTCTATGGCTGTCCTCCATTTTGTGATTTTTCCTATGCCGTATGTTAAAGGATTAGAGCGGGACTATAAATGCCTTCATAGGATCTCCTCCCTACTCCACTGTAAAGGGAATTTCCGTGGAATGTGGCTTGTACCACCCTCTATCCTTTCATCCTACAAGAGGTAAAAGGAAAAGGAAGCAAGCAGAGAGAGAAGAGCATGTCCTTCAGATCTGAGGTTCCTGAGCCAAGATCCTCCCTGGACAAAGACTGATACAACACAAGGACTTTCCTCTAGAGCCAACAAGGAGGAAAGCCTTCTCCTGGAGCAGACATCCTGAATTTGGACTTGTAGCCTACTGGACTATGTGAGAATAAACTTGCCTTTGTTAAAGACATCCACTCCTGGTACTTCTGTTAGAGCAGTGCTAGCTGACTGGAACAGTGTAGGTGACTCTGGTTTTTATAAGCTGCTTTCAGAAATTAGAATCAGGATATGAAAATAATACTCGATGGGTAGATGTTTTCAATTTTTTATTGTGATTAAGTGAAAGCTGACGGTCCAACTCAGTTTGCATATGAATCCCCCAGCACCTGTGTCTCTGCAATTCTATCTGTTCTCCCCACCCTGGGACAGCACACACTTCCTTTCCATTCCTTACTTCCAGTATCCACTCAACCAATATCTGTCCCTTCCCTTCTACCCTCTCCTCTCCTCTCTAAAAAGAAACCGGTAGGATAGTCTCATGTAAACCACACAGTACACACCCCACTTGCATCACTCTGTGTCCCCAGGTCCCGTCCACTCTTGGTCTATAGTGTTGGCTTCAGTACCAAGTTCCCTCTGGGCTAGCAGCAAGTCAAGAGGCCATGTTCTCAGGGGATCTTTGAGGTTGTCTGACCATCATGTTTATCTTTTAGTAGAGTTCTAGATCTGCACACTTTCAATGGATCTGTGTCCTCAGGTCCAGTCCATTCTTTGTCTATAGTGTTGGCTTCAGTACTGGGTTCACCTCTGGGCTAGCAGCAAGTCAAGAGGCTGTGTTCTCAGGGGATCTTTGAGGTTGTTGGACCACCCTGTCTATCTTTTAATAGAGTTCTAGATCTGCACACCATCAACGGGTAGACTTACTGAACCAAGTGGGTTTCTAGAAATAGATTAGAAGACTGTCACTTTACAGTGGGAGCAGCCAGAAGAAATTTAAGAGTTCCAACCTCCAACATTCCACTTGGAGGAAGTAACAAAACTGTTGTTTTTCATTTAAGATGTAATTGTTTTTCACATATGACTTAATTATTTTGGCATAAAATTCTAAAGAATCAACAAAAACCTCTTTTCCTAACACATGATTATGACAAGGTCAAAGAAAACAAAGGTACTATAGAAAAAAAATCCTATAACAATAATATATCATTTAAATTTGAAATTAAAACATAGCACCAAAAAAAAAAATTACAAACATAATAACCTGTGTTTAAGACCTGTATGAGGAACTCTACTCTGAGGAAAAACATTGAACAAGATCTAAATAATTGGATGATTTCTCATGTTCATGAATAGGAAGACTAAATATTTTTAAGTGTCAGTTTTTGAAAACTTGATTTAGAGATTCAATGCACTCTCAATGAAATTCCAATAAGTAATTTTGCAGGTATTAGCAAACTGATTCTGAAGTTTATATGGAAAGGTAAGTTATATAATATTGGAGAAGAGAAACAGGGTTGATGAGTTCACACTATTCAACTTTAAGCCTTGCTATAGTTAGGTTAAGCAACACAATGAGTTATTGGAAAAAATAACAAAGAGATTTTTGTAACCAGAGTGTCCAGAAGTAATCACACACCATTAACAGTTGATCTTCGACCAATAAAGAAAAGCAATTAAATGAAGAAATGATGCATTTTCAACAAATGATGCTCTAACAACTGGACATTTACATTAAAAAAAAAAATCTAGACCCAGAACTTACACCATTCACAAAAATTAACTCTAAATGGATCTCAGACCTACACATAAGATGCAAAACAATGCACCTTCTAGAAGGTAATATAGAGAACAATCTAGGAGGCCCTAGGTTTGGTGATAAATTCTTAGCTACAACTACCAGAACCATAATGAATAAAAGATAAAAAATTATCAGTTGGGCTTTATTAAATTAGAAACTTTAGCTCTGCAAAGGATACTGTGAAGAAAATATCAAGCCACAAAATGAGAAACAATTTGTTGTCTTGTTTTGTTTTTGCAAAACACATGACAAAGGACTTATCTGAAAAATACACAGTGTATTTTAATATGTAAGAAAAATAATAAACAACCCAGATAAAACTGGGCACAATATCTGAACATAAAACCCATTTCCACTGAGTCTTTTCCAGCTCACAGTGAGCCCACAGAACAGAGTAGAACTGCCTCATAGGGTTTCCTAGGCTATAATCTTGATGGAAACAGACTCCCCTGTCTTTTTTCTCCTAGTAGCTGGCACATTCCAACTACTAATCTTTCATTTGGCAACTATTTAACAGTTGTGCCATCATGCTCATTTATCCAAATTCACACCTCACCAAAATGATGTACAGATGGCAAACAAGTATATAAAAAGATGCTTAACATCATATATCATTAGGGAATTGCAAATCAAAACAATGAGATGCTGCTATATGTCAATCAGTCAGAAAAATAACCCAGTATAATGGGTTTGATTCAGACTCATGGTAGCCTCCTGCTCCACAGAGTTTACTTGATTACTGTTAACAGAAGCAGATAGCCAGGCTTTTCTTCCAGGTACCAATTGGAAGGGAAGGGTTGAAATGCCAATCCTGAGGTTAGTTGCTGAGAACAAACCACCTGTGCCACCTAGCTGCTATATGCACTTAACTAAAGTGGTTAAAATCAAAACCCTGACAAAACCTAATGCTGGCCAGGATGCAACAACAAGAATTCAAAAATCATACAGCCATTTTCTAGGGGAGTCAGGGTTGGAAGAAGACACATAAACAACCTGCATTAAGCAGATAACACAACCTTGCTTGCTGAAAGTGAAAAGGACTTACTGATGAAGATGAAAGACTGAAGCCTTCAGTATAGATCACACTTCAACATAAAGAACGCAAAAGTCCTCACAACTGGACCAAGAAGCAGTATGGTGATGAATGGAGAAATGATTGAAGTTGTCAAGGATTTCATTTTATTTGGATACACAACACCCAAGAAAGCAATGGTCAAGCAATTAAAAGATGTATTGCATTGGGGAAAATCTCAATTTTCAAAAGACACATTGCAGAAGATTTCTTTAATATGTTGAAAAGCAAAGATGTCATCTTGAAGGCTAAGGTACAACTCCCCAAAACCTTGGTGCTCTCAACCACCTCATATGCATGTGAAAGCTGGACAGTGAATAAGGAAGACCAAGGAAGACCAAGGAAGAGCTGACACCTTCGAAATGTGGTGTTGAAGAATAGTGACCATTACGTGGATGGACAAAAGAAAGAGCAACTCTGTCTTAAAAGAAATAAAACCGAAGTACTCTTTAGGGGAATGAGTGGTGAGACCACATCTCAGATGCTTTGGATTTGCTGTCAAGAGGGATCAGTTCCCGGAGTAGGACATCATCCTGGGCAAAGTAGAGGGTCACTGAAAAAGAGTAAGATCTTCAACGAGATGAACTGACACTGTGGCTGCAACAAAAGGCAGTGAAAATAAAGCAGTGTTTCTTTCTGTTGTACATAGTGCTGCTATGAGTCAGAACCAACCGGAGGGCACTTAATAGCACCAATTTTTTATTTTATTTCAAAAAATTTGGTATCACAAATTTGCCATGTCAGACCGATGTCTGATCTCTGTGATCTATACGGTGTTGCAAAATATCAACAAGAAAAGGATAAATAATCCAATTAAGCAATGGGTGAATGAGATAGACAGACATTTCTCTAAACAGGGTATCCAGGCAGCTGAACAACACATGCAGAATTTCTCATGATCATTAGCTATTAAAGAAATTCAAATCAAAACTACAATGGGATATTATCTTACACCAACAAGGTTGGCCATGATCCAAAAAACACAAAACAACAAATGCTGGAGAGGCTGTGGAGAAATTGGAACTCTCCTACACTGCTGACGGGATTGCAAAATGGTACAACCTCTTTGGAAAACAGCCTGGTGCTTCCTTAAAAATCTGGAGCTAGATATACCATTTAATCCTGTAATTCCACTGCTCAGAATTGATCCTTCAGAGATAACGGTTGTCACACAGACAGACACATGTACATGAATGTTTGTTGCAACACAGTCCACAATAGCAAAATGTTGGAATCAACCCTGATACCCGTCAACAGATGAATGGATAAGCAAACTATGGTACATGTACTCAATGGAACACCATACTATGATGAAAAACAACAACAGTTTTAGAGAACGTCTCATAACATGGTCTCATTTGGGAGAGATCATGCTGAGTGAAATCAGTCAGTGTCAAAAGGACGAATTTTGTATGAGACCCCTATTATAAGGACTTAACAAGAGAATTATCCATAGAAGAAAATGACTGTGTTGGCTACTTGGGTGGGTGGGAGCTGAAGGTTTATCATAGATGAGATAATTGATAGATGCTAGAAATTTTATTCTTTTATTGTAATTAATAAAAAATTAAGACAGTTAAAAAAATTTGCTAATAAGCCGGGGGTGGGGGGGAGAAGATACTGGGAACTCTTAAATGCACATGGCTAAAAGAAGGGAAACAGTCTTAAAAGTAGACATGCAATGTGATTCCAACTGTATTACGTTTGGGAAATGGCTTATTCTGGCTCAGTATAAAGATCAGTGTCACCAGGGGTTTAGAAGAACAGAGGGATGGAAGGAAACATGAATACATGGAGCACAGAGGACTTCCAGAACAGAGATACTATTCTGTATTACATCGCAGTGATGGATACATGATGTTATGTATTTGTCAAAATCCATAGAAATGCCCCAAGACACTGTCTGACAACTGTCTAGAAAATGATTAACTGATGCTGAGCCTTTTAAACAGAGACCAAATTAAAAAATAGCAGATGACACTTGGGTGGATACATTAACTTCAGTACTTCAATACGAATCTGGAATATTTGATCAGCACAGTAGTACTAGTAATTTCAGAATTTTAGGTGAAACCTCCTCATGTATTAAGTAAAAGAAAAAAAAATGTGTCAGTTGACTGTGGCTGAATTAATTCATTTTCATAGTAAATCTCGTGATGTTCTCTTTTATATTATGTTTCATTAATAACTGGATAATCAAATAAACCAATCAATTTCACTTTGTCTTATTTGTCTCCTTACTAACAATTTTCTATATAAAGACTGATAGAAGAGTTTAGCATACCAAAGTTTATCCAATACATTCTTCTTATTATTTCTGGTAGATACATTAGATTATATGCAATATCCTCTTCAATATAATGTATACAGTCACCTGTCTTTAAAAAGTCATTAAAACAGTTAAGCTTTTATGGGTACAATCGTATCTATACTTTAATTCTAAGTAAGAGATCTATTACAAGCTTGATAAGATCACCCACCTCATTGCAGAAGCTTCCCTTGTGGCTTACCTATGTTGATACTTAAACTACTCTGTGGAAAGACAGTTCTCTGTTCTTTTCCTCACGGACCCATTAATGATATGCTACATTAAAATCAGGTGTCCGTTAAGTGTCCCAGTAGGTAAAGAAGTTAATCCTTATCATTCTTCAACAGTACGTCTGATGCCAGGCATCTCGCTAAAGGTAATTTCAAATATAAAGTTCTCACACTACTTCAGTGTACCTAGAAAGAGAAAGTTGTTGGCTTTTCAAAATCATAATCCTTTCTCAATGACCCTTTCGCAATGTTCATTTTTGTCTGATCATCTAAATCCTCAGAAAGTAGTAAGTATCTACAGGCCATCACGGGTGGCTGACTTTGCAAGAAGGTTATCTTTGTTTGAACTCAGATTAATCTTTCTTTAACCTCTGTTGCTGGCCAAACAATTTTAAAACTGAACATATTGTTCCTGTTTCACTTTTTCGTTCTGTGCTCTCTCTTTGCAAAAAGAAGCACCTTTCCACATGTCTGTCTTTCTTTTTCTTTTTTCTTCAGTAAACTTCTTAATAATTACCAGCATTAGAATCCCCTTTAAGTGATTTTGTGTAGTCAGTCATCAAAAGTCAGAAAATCTTAGCACTTGGGCACCCAAAGCTGTTTTAGGATTTTGTAAGAGATGCAAGAAAATAAAGCTAATTACCAATGTAACCAACTTCCATTTTTACAAATCAAACTGCAATGTAAAGTCAACTTAAACTTAATCCATTTGGCATACCTTTGCATATTACCATCAATAGTAGTGAGACATTTTATTAAGTTAGAAGTCTGGAACCAAAGAGTGTAATGTGTTTTCTCTGGGTCTTTATGACTTTGAAGTAAAGACTAGCAGCAAAGAAAAGAAAAATGAGCACAGGAGTAAGAAGAGAGAGCTGCCAGGCGTTAATCATCCTCAGATGTTTTATTTCTCCATCACATCACAAGGAATCAATAAGCTTCTCTCAGAGAGTGGCACCTGTTAGTCTTCGCTCCTTTCTTCTTGGTGGCAAATACTAAGCTTTTCATCAATATTCATTGCAAGTGTTCCAAGGCATTTGAACAGAGAATCAACACCCCACCTACCTATATTTCATGTGAGCGGTAAATGACAATAGAAAGAAAAATTAGAAAAATAATAAGCTAGATACTAAAAAACAAAAACAAACCCACAGCTGTTGAGTCAATTCCAAATCATAGCTACCTATAGGACCCAGTAAAACTGCTCCGTAGAGTGTCTAAGGAGTGCCTGGTGGATTCAAACGGCCAACCTTTTGGTTAGCAGATGTAGCATTTACCCACTATGCCCCAGGAAAAAGAATAAACATTAATTTGACTTCATAATTGATTAGAAAACTCCTCTACTTCAAACCGTCTCTCTCTGCATACAGTTGTGGTGGTTGTTGTTAACTGGCTTTGAGTGGGTTCTTGACTCATGGCAGCCACATGAATTAAATAGAACTACTCTATAGAGTTTAGGTAGCTTGGTGGAGAACTGATTAAGGGTTTGGCTGCTAACTAAAAGGTCAGCAGCTCAAATCTACCAGCAGCTCCTTGGAAACCCTGTGGCACAGGTCTACACTGTCCTGTAGCATTGCTGTGAGTCAAAATCAACCAGATGGTGTGACTTTTCTCCCTTTATTTATTTATTTGTTTGTTTATTTGTTTATTTTATCTTTATGTAGAGCATTGTTCCAGGTCTTTCTTCCACAGAGCCATTAAACCAAAAAAAAAAAAAAACCCATTGTTAGTGAGTCAATTCTAACTCATAGTGACTCCATAGATAGAGTAGCACTGCCCCATAGAGTTTTCCAAAGAGCACCCGGCAGATTTGAGCTGTTGACGTTTTGGTTAGTAGCTGTGACACTTAACCACTACCTAACCACCACACTTAACCACCACGGTTTCCATGGAGCCATTAGATAGGTTCAAACCACAAGCCACCCATGTGTGTGCATGTACGTGTGTGTGCATCGTTCACGTATACACACATATACATTGGAAAGTGGAGCATCAGGGGAACCCCAAATCAAGTAAACCAACCCCATTCCCATCAAGTTGGTTCTGACTCACAGTGACCCTGTAAGACAGAGCAGAACTGCCCCACCAGGTTCCAAGACTATACTCCTTAAGGAAGCCTATGGTCACGTCTTCCTGCTGTGGATTGGCTTGTGGGTTCTAGCTGCCAACCTTTCACTTGCCAGCTGAGACCTTACCCACTATGCAGCCAGGGAAATTAACATTTATAAATTTTCCCAAGCAACAAGGCAGATACAGGCAGGTGATAACAGAGAGGTAGGCATAAAGCTATCAGGAAAAACCAGACCCTGGAGAAGAGCATCATGCTTGGTAGCCAGCCAGGTGCCATCAAGTCAGATGGTCAGCCAAAAAGAGGAAGATCCTCAACCAGATGGATTGACATGGCTGTGACTGTACGCTCAATCATAGCACTGATTCTGGGAAGAGTACAGGACTGGACAGTGTTTCATTCTGTTGTTCGTAGAGTCAGCATGAGTAGGAACTGATTCAATGGCACCTAACAACAGTAAGACTCAAAGTGAGGATGAAAACTCTTAAGGCAGGAAATGTACAAGGTAGGACAATGAAGTCCACTAACGTAATTGTTCCAAGTGCTAAATACCTCATTGCTGAATATCTCTACAGTCACCTTTGATGTACTCCCCTTGGGAAACTATGCACTGACATCAGTACCTAATCCATCCTTCCAAGCAATTTTGGCACTTTTTCTGGAATGGCCATTGCATGTGGTGGCACAATGGCAAGTTCACAAACTTAATTGTCTAGTTGTCTGTGAAGGAGTTTTTCCCCAGTTAACAAATTAGTGTATTGGAACACCCTTCGTACTCCCCTGATCTAGCCCCCAGAGACTTCTATTTTTACGCAAAGGTAAAGGAATTATTGAAAGGAAGACATTTTGATGACGTTCAGGACATCAAGGGTAATACGATGACAGCTCTGATGGTCATTTCAGAAAAAGAGTTCCAAAATTGCTTTGAAGGGTGGACTAGGCACTGGACCCAGATCAATAAGGGGGCTGTTCCATTAGTGTTATCAGTTTACTGGCAAAAAAACTCCTTCACAGACAACTAGACAAGTTTGCCAACTTGCCACTGTGCCGCCATGCACATGACTATTCCAGAAAGAGTTCCAAAATTACTTTGAAGGGTGGATTAGGCACTGGCATGGGTGCATAGCTTCCCAAGGGAAGTATTTCAAAGGTGACCAAAGTGATATTCAGCAATGAGGTATGTAGCACTTGTTCTAAGATGAGTTCGCAAAAGCAATTGGCAGTCCTTGCATATTCTCTTGAGTGAGATCTAAGGTACTTATCCTGCTTCTCAGCATGGGCCCTCCACAACACTGCTCAGAAATAATTATGCATTTGTGTATTTATTTCTTTACTGTATTTTTTCACAACTAAATTGTCAGTTTAACTAGGTTAGGAATTATATTTTCTCTTTTCAATAATTAATATCTAGGGTGCATCAGATTCCAAAGTACCATCAGGTGCACATCTGTTGAGTAAATGTGTATCCTTGGTTACTTTACCACTCTGGACTTTCATATCCTCGTCTCTATGTTTACATAGATGAGTTCTGGGCTTTACCAACATTTGTGTAGGAGGGTAAAGTGAGTGTCTTGAGATTTTGAAGAAGAAATGAAGTCAGTGTGCAAAAATAGAGAGCTTTCTGAGATGGTGCTGTGAAGTTAAGGTCTGTTCTGATATGCTCTGCTCCTTCTAGAACTCAGCCTACACTCACTCTAGGGGCAGCTCCCTCCAGTCATTGACTGTCGGCAAACATGTATCCCAGAACATGTGCACTCTAATCAAATGTCAAACTGTAATCTATACTAACAGACTAACTGGGTGAGACACAAAGGCTAAAGTGAGGTCCCTAAAGCCAAGGCCATTAGATACTGTTTGTGTTGTTCCTTCTGGGATTCTTCCTTTCTGCTTCCAATTCGCTGTATTTTTTCACTGTCTCCTTTGTGTTCTTGTTCTCCTGTCTCCCATTTCTCTTTGGTTTTGTCTCTTGATTACAAATCTTTTTATGAAAGAAGCTTAATTAGAATGGCTGTTTCCCCTAAATCCCAAGGATTCTTATTATTTAGATTTTCTTGTATTGATACACTTGCAGATTTGAGGGAACATAAAGAATTATCCACCACAACTTCATTTATCACGTGAAAATATGACTTATTTAGTTAGAGGTTATAACCTGATTAGGAATATAGTCTTTAAAGTTTTGTTACATAAACTCACCACTGTATTTCAGGGTGAACAGAGACACTCTTAATGACATACATTGATTTTCAGGAGTAGAAAGTGGTAGCCAAGCCAAAGCCAAGTGGTAAGAAGTCTTCATAACCAAGGTAATTTTTTAACTAATAAACTAAGCAACTATTTTCCAGGTCATTGCTACATGTTACACCCCACCAGCAATACAAGAGAGTTCAAGTTGCCCTTCCTTGTCATTACCACTTGATATTTGAAGATTTTCTTTTCTAGTCTTTGTAATAGGAGTGCAGTGGTATCTCAATGTGTTTTTTAATTTTCACTTACATAGTGACTAATGATGTTGAGTACCTTTTCATGTTCATGGTTGCCATTTTTCTGGGTTTTCTTTTTGGTAAATGTTTGTATATTTTTCTACTTTGAATTCTTATTATTGACTTTGAAGTGTTCTTTACATACTCTCAATGCCACTCTTTTCCAGATAAGCCAGCCAGCCAAGTAAAGTTTTCACAAAACATTTTCTGTTTGTCCAGTTTTGCTTTGTTTTCTTAATGGTGTTTTTTTAAAGTAAATTCTAATTTAGATGAAGGTCAATTTATGTGTTTTGAGATTTTCTAGAAGAAGAAATGAAATTATTTTCCAAAAAGAGAGATGTTTCAGAGATGATGCTTTGAGGTTAAGATCTATTCTGAAGTGCTGTGCTGCTA
The DNA here is from genome assembly GCA_028571685.1 of Heterohyrax brucei. Taxonomy (NCBI): domain Eukaryota; kingdom Metazoa; phylum Chordata; class Mammalia; order Hyracoidea; family Procaviidae; genus Heterohyrax; species Heterohyrax brucei. The sequence continues at coordinate 61,728,395 of CM053162.1, read as the reverse complement.
TTAGGACTCAGCCTGCACTCACTGTGGGGGCAGCTCCTTCCAGTCGTTCATGTTTTTTGTGAAAAAAAAAACACACACACACACAAACACAGCCTTACTCTGGTAAGTCTCTTAACTCTAACAGTAAAAGAAAATTTTATGTACTTCTAGCCAAGAAAAAAAACTAGAAACATTAAGAAATCTGTGACACAGAAGTGATAAACAATTGGTATGACACTATACAAAGAAATTGTAAAGACTTATGAAAAACATGGTAAAAAGACCTGAAAGATATTTCATCAGAGGGGAAAGATGAATGACCAGTAAAGATATAAAAACAAACAAGAAGCTCTACATCACATGAGGAAGTTCCGTTAAAGAGTTTTAAGATCTAATTTTTCCAGAGTCAATGTATCTGTAAAAGCTATCTGGAATTTGTTCAAAGGCATGTAGCTGGTAAGAGAGTGAAATATCTTTGGAAAAGAGAAAAATGAAGTCATTACATCTTAGGGAATGGGAAAAAAATGAAGTTATGAGAAAATACCTTAAATAACAAAATTATAAAATTTTAACCACAAAGTTAATAAAAGAGTAATTTAAAATTGGAGGACATCAACTTTTCACATTTCCTTCTGATAAAATCTCAAGTGACATTGGGTTATTAAGACAACGTTCTGTTTAATCTACTGCTATCTATTTACATTTTATTATCATCTATCAGTGAATGCACTTTAGGCACACCGAAATCTGTAGTACAAATTCCAGAGATTATCAGCACTTAGATTTTTGTGTACGTAGGTAAATTCAAACTCAAAAGAACATAAATAATTAACTCAGTACATCTTCATTTACCAGAAGGAAACAAGAGTCCATTACTTTGAGACCATGCTGAAAGTAATAAAATTAGGAGGAAAATCCCTGCAGTTTTATTATGTAAATTTATCTTTGAATTTCAATTTGACCCAAAGAAGACAACCTTAAGGTCATTTATTGTTTCTTCTGGGGGGCGTGGAGGTGAAGAAATGTCAAAAGCTCTTTAATTATCAAAGTCACTTTTTAACTAAGAAACTAACATTTTCCAAAATGATTGCATCATTTGACTCCATTGACATAATTTATTTTTAATTTTCTACTTTGACTGCCAGGCATTTTAACCCTCTGTTGTTTGTTTTTAACTTTTCCAAGGATAAAATCCTAACTCAGAATCTAAAGCCTATACTGTTCACAACAAAGGCTTATTAGTTTCACGCTGCTTCTCACTACTTCCCAAACCTGCTGGGCTTCTGCTCAGTTTCCAACTGGCACACAGTATTCTTTCAGAAAAGAAAGGTTTATGGTTTCTCCTCTGTGCAGCAATCTCTTATGAATAGAAACTTCAATTTGCTTGTCATCTTTACACTTAAAAAACCCACTGGAGCAGTTGTTATATATAGTAAAAAACAAAAACAAAAAAGCCAAAATAAATAAACAAATGACAATTGAAACTGAAAGAGTGAAAAGGGCATATAAAAATGCCTTTTTTTGTGTGATTAGGTGAAAGTTTACAATCCAAGTCCATTTGCCACATAAACCCCCATAACGCACACCTCCATATAACTCTAGCTGCTCTCCCCACCCTGTGACAGTACACTCCTGTTTTCCACCCTATACTTGCCATGTTCAATAAATTCCTGTCCCCTCTTTTCCACCTTTGCATCTCATTTCTGCAGGGGAGCTGCTCCAACAGCTTCTTGTCTTACTGTCCATTTCAATTTTTGTCTGAAGAGTTGTCTGCTGTGCTGGTTTCAGTTCTGGGCTAGGAGTGAGTCCAAGAGCCATGTTCTCAAGAGACCTTCCAAGATCCACTAAGAACTTAAATTTTGGATTGTAAGTATATGAGTGTGTGTTATGATATGACATTATTTTTCTGAGCTGTCCTTATAATAATGTAAACCAATAAAAAGGCAATAATAAATGTTCATGACAATGCTTCTGATCCAAAATAACCACTGATAACGTTTTGTTCTTCTATGAAATAACTTTGAAGTATTGGCTTTATTCATAAGAAAATTGATTCTGATAGCTTCTAATTTTTTGTTTATTTGTTTTTCTAATCCTACAATGAGCAAAGTCAAAGGGTAACCTTTGTTTCTGCAGAAAACAAAAATACAGTTTAAGAAATTTTTGTCAGGAAAAATCACTGAAACGTTGAGTGTTTAAAATAACAATTTAAGTCTTAAACCTTAGAATGATATCCAGCATGACCAGTGCAGGTAGTTACTTAAAATCTTCTTTTCGGAGATTTTTGCGTATCTCTGAAGTTATAGATTAAAGCTTCCTTATCACAATGTTTGATTCATAAGTACAAATTGACATGTTGGTCGTTAGCTCCTTTCTTTGACTTTCAAGCTAAGAGACATCTGTGTGCCTGCCTCTAAATTTGCTGCTAATTATCCAATTAAAATAATTAAATTAACAGAGGAGCTAGATGGGGTACTTGAGAATTTCACAATGCATCTAGTTTAATATTAATAATTTCATTTTCAAAGTGAATATAGAATTATCAAAAATGAGTATTCATCAGAATGTGTTCATCTTATTGCAAAAGGGTTTGCAGTCAATAATTTTTGTCTCTTAAATGAAGGTGAGAGAATATTTAGTTATCTAATATGAAATGAAAACAAATGAAGCTTTCAAGCATTACTGTGAAAGTAAAAGATGCTGCTACAACATTTTCCAAGTGTAATCCCACACCTTAGCACAAAGATTCATCGTGCACCATGTAACTTGTGAACACTGTGGAGACGATGAGTGTCTGCAATAGAATACCCATTAGGATTGTTTTTCAGTTTGTTATTGTATTGTGCTGTCACTCTTAAATACAAGCGTTTTAGTCCTCATTTGGTCATCTAAAATTTCATAAGCTCTGGGATCATGATATTTTTCTATCAGATAGTTCAGTTATCTTTCTAGTACAAGTGACTTCTGAAAGTTAAAATTACAGAAATCAATAAACTGTATTTTCCAATCAGACAAAGGTGTTTATTAAGACAACACAATTATCAAATCAGTAATTAGTATATTTACCTCATAATATTCTTCAAAAGGTTATTACTAATTCAGTATCCAAATCATGAATAGCACTTTCCAACACATCAGACACACATTTACCCTCATTACCAATCTTTAGTTTCTATCAGGATTAAAAATTCAGCTTTCTTTTTGTTGATTCTTCAGTAACTGACACTGACTAGTGGAAAAATCACACAGTCCAACAGATTATTTTAAAGTAGTTACCTCAAACATGCTCAGGTATTCTGATATGCTGCTGTGTTTCTTGTTCACCTCACCCTGTGGGACGTTCCATCTTCTCAACTACTGGAGAGACCAAGTTCATGAGCTTGCTTTACACTTAAGTGAGAAAACTGGAATAAACAAACAGGAAATTAATCTTCTTTTTACTAAGCTCACCAAGCTACCTCAGTTCTAACTGTGTCTTTTCATATACAGTTAGTGTATCCTCCATATGTCTCTCTCTTTTTTATTGTGATTAAGTGAAAGTATACAATCCAAATCAATTTTATATGCCAACCTATCTACGGTTCCTTTTGCTCTCCTTGCCCCGAGACAGCACACTTCTCCTTTTCCTTTTATAATTGTATTCTCGTAACAAGCTCCTGCCTCTTCCTCTCTGTTCTTTTGTCTCCCTTGTAGAAAGGGACCTGTAGGACAGCCTCCTGTAAATGCAGAGAACTATAAAGTACACACACTACATGGTCACATTGTGTCCCTGAGTCTAGTCCATTTTCTATATGTCTCTTTTGTACCAGCAGAAGCATCTCTATTAAGTTTTGGCAGAGAAGTAGAACAACTAGAAGTGATAAAGAGTGAGCAGTTTACTATAGAGATTAGGCTTTAAACAGCTGCAGGAGCTGGTAAAGAAAACTATAGAAGGTGTTGTACATAAAGTCAATACTCTGGCCAGAGAAGCAGTGTAGAAGGAAAGCTGAATGAGTGTTTTAGTCATCGGGTACTGCTCTAACAGAGACACCATGAGTGGAAGGCTTCAGGAAGAAAAATTTTATTGTCACAGTCTGCTAAGCCACAAATCCATTCACAAGTTAGAAATCCATTCAGTAAAAGAAATTATCACAGTCTGGTAGGCTGAGTTCAAATTCAATGAGAGCATCTGAGCACAGGAGCCTCAGGTTCAAAGCACGTGCTCTGCTCTCAGTGCTACTTCCCTGATGGCGTAAGGTTCCCGCCTTCCTCTGCTCGCTTCTCTCCGTTGTATCCCACAAGCTGGTAGCTTGAGTCCCGCCTCACCAGCACAGCTGCTGCCCACTCTCCCTCACCGCAGAGGCGGGATTCATAACACACGGGAGGAATCACATCATATTAGGACCCATAGCAAAGTCAAATCAATACACACATGAGGGGGCGGGGTGCACAATGTAATCCATGACAATGAGCCATAGTAAGGAAGAGCTAGAACACAGGAGAACCAGCGGGATGACTGTTACTACCTCCAATTTCAGTGCTGTGAGAGACTTAAAGGAGAAGCTCATGTCCTTTGCCATGGAGCAAGATACACAGGACTCAGACAATTAAAGGAAGAGACGTGGCCAGAATCATCTCCATACATGGTACACATTTTTCCTCCACTGAATTCCGCAGGAGGGAAAAGAAGTATTATCCTTGACTCCTGTCATCCATTTACCATACATAATTCCCCACATATTATTTTTGTGTGCCACTGAGTCTATTCATAGGGACTGTATACGATAGAGCACAACTATTCCCTAGGGTTTCATAGACGGTAGTCTTTATAAGAGCAGGTCATCATGTCTTTTCGTCTGTGGAGTGACTGGTGGGTTTGAATCACCAATGTTGCACTTAGCTTCCAGGCTCCGACCCCTTCCACCACCAACATGCCTTAAGTCTGTTATTACTACTACTAATACAGACTCTGAACCGGCTGACCTCTCTTAGCACAACTGTCGACATCTGGTTCCAGGAGTATTCATATGTCAGCTATGAACCTGTCTTTAGGCTTAAGTTTTGCACCATCCCATAGCAAAAATGTAAACTTCACACAGCAGCCTTGCTCCATTCTCAGATCTATCAGTGATTTCCCATGACACATAATAGAAACTGAGATCCTTCCCTAAAGCCCAGCTTCCTTCCTTTTATCTAGAAACATCTCTGTTGATTCAATCCCACATCCTTTCACTCTTTATATTACTTTACATCCCCCCAGTCACACTGACCTCTTAGAATTGTCCCACAGAGTTTCCAAGAAGTACTTGGTGCACTTGAACCAGCAATAGCTCTTAAGCACTGCACCACTGGGGATTCCAAGGTCTTTATCATATTTTAAGTTGTTTTATACTGTCAGGATTATTCTTCCTCCAGCTTTATTTCAAACATTATCTCTTTGGAAATGAATTATGTAATTGCCATACAAGGTCTGACAATTAAGTCTACAAATTTAATTGTTCTAAGTGTTACATACCTCATTGCTGAATATCACTACAGTCATCTTTGAAGAACTCTCGTATGACTGATGTCAGTGCCTAGTTCATCCTTTAAAGCAATTTCAGAACTCTTTCCAGAAAGGCCATTGCCACAGTGGCATGCTAGCAAGTTAACAGACTTAATTGTCTAGTTGTCTGTGTGGGAGTTTCTAGCTAGTAAACAAATAACTGTATTGGTAGACTCTCCCTACTCTCCTGATATGGGCTCCAGTGACTTTTTTCTTTGCCAGAAGAGAAATATTAAAAGGAAGACATTCTGATGACATTCAGGACATCAAGAGTAATGTGACAACAGCTCTGATACCATTCCAGAAAAAGAGTTCCAAAACTACTTTGAAGGGTGGACCAGGCTCTTGTGTCATTGATACATAACTTCCCAAGTGCAATAGTTCAAAGATGACCACAGTGACATTCAGTAACAAGGTCTGTAGCCCTGTCTCTAGGATGAGTTCATGAACTTGATTGGCAGTCCTTGTCTGTGTAATAAATATTCCTCGTACTCCTCCCCCTACAAAGTTAGTCTCAAGTACAATTTTGAATCATCTTGGTCTTTATTGTAATGAATTTTATCCAACTATTCATTTCCAAAACTCCCAAAACTGAGCCTGATACAGTGTGACCACTTAATAAATGCATGTTGAATGATAAAACTATCATTTACATTTGGAGTTGCTGCATTAATTTTGATTTTGGAAGACATTTTAAAGGCTCATAAGCAGCTGATATGTCTTTAGTACATGAGATCACCATGAGTCAGAGCCAGCCTGTTGTTAACTCATCACACAAAATCTTCAGTATGTGGACTGCCTGCTAATACGTGTGTTTCTATAGCCTATTCTGATATTTATTGTGAAGGCTATTCACAGAAGGTTAACAATGTATCAAGTTTATTTATCTTTTAGCTGCCTTATATGTGACTTTTTTTGCTTGATTTCTAAAATTCATTAATTTTGTCACATGTATTTTTTGCATTTTCACAACCAATCTCTTTTGCTTTAATTTTTTAAGTAAATATCATGCCTATAAAGTTTTTCATAACAATATTGAAAAAATTGACTAAAATTTTAATCTAAACCTTACTGTTTTGCCATTACACGTCTGTCAATTTATTGTACTGTAGTTGCTTGAATTTGCTGTGTATGGAAAGTTATACTATCAATATTTCAAATACCAGCAACATTTAAGATTCCTGATGCCACTCACCAATGTGGGGTGCAGAAGGCTTTCTTAGCAAAATGCTAGTTGTGCCAATTGGCCTTGATTTCCCCTGAGAGAATGGTCCCCGGCCCCCTACCCCAGCTACTCTGCCCTTGCGGTATTGGGTTAAGATGAGAGGAGTAATCATGTTATGTTGAAGTCCAGTTAAAATTGATCTTCTTCCTAATGTGTGTTGTGACCGATTTCACCCAACCAAATTTCTATCAACAATCTAATCTAAACTCTCCCCCTCTTTCCCTCACTCACCCTCTCTCCAAGTAATATGCCGTCAAAGAGTCTTTTCTTCTATGCATGAGTCTGGTTTTAAGTTCTTATCATAGGGGTCTCATACAATATTTGTCCTTTTGTTGCTGACTACTTTCACTCAGCATAATGTCCTCTAATTGAAAGCAGGTTATGAGATGTTTCCTAAAATCATTGTTGTTCTTTATCATTGCATAGTGTTCCGTTGAGTATATATACCTTAGCTTACCTATCCATTCCTCTGTTGCTGGGCATCTGGGTTGGTTCCATCTTTTTGCTACTGCAGACTGTGCTGCAATAAACATTCATGTGCATGTATCAGTTGGTGTGAATAAGTTGGGCATTTTGAATTGGATTGTCTTCTGGTAATAATAACAGTTCTATTTACTGTTGATGTCTGAGATAAAAAGATTCTTGAAGAAGAGCTGACATAAAGTAGATGTTCACTAAATAGTAGCTATGATGATAAGGTATTGATGATAATGATGTATCAGAAAGTATTCTCTTGGACAACTCCATCTGGAATTCAGAACCAAATCTGTATCTGATATGTGAAATACTAAGTGAAAAACCAGGGAAAACATTGCAGTCACCTGAAACCACAGTAAACGGCTAAGAGATTAATGATTCAGCATTGCCTCCTAAACTCTCCATATAATAGCCTGTTGCTAACTAGTATCTTCAGGCACAACTCTCCAGAGGACGTCTGTGACCAAACTGTGTTTGATTCCTTTTGTGCAGTATTTTCTGTATAGAAAGGATCAGTCCACTCTTTATTGGAACAGCAAAGTCATACATTCTAAGAATGTAAATCTAAGCCTGTTGTCAGGACTTAAATTAGTCTTATGACTGATGTTAATATTCTCCTTCACAGTCTCAATTAACTAATTAATGAATCAGAGAAAGGACTATCTTTTTGTGTGTGAGAAACATGATTCTTATTTGGTTATCATTTCTAGAAAATTCATAGGTTTATTTACAAAGATAATTTCACGAAACTCCGAAAAAATAGTTTAAGTAGGGACTGGAGTCTTCTAAAATAGGCAGATTCCACAGATCCATAGAAAGCCAGTAATTTTGCAACCTATGTGAATCTTCTCATAAACCATAAAGTGATCTATAAATTATGGATTCTTAAATACAATAACTTACAAAAGCATCCTTACCATATTCTATAAGCACAAATGTCAAATAACTGTCAAATTAAAGAAAGCATTGCACTGTACATGCAAGTATGGCTCTATCAAAGTTGATATTATATCAGTCAGGGACAGTGCCTGACGGAAAGGACAAGACTCACCCATTTGTGAGTTATAAATAAGAATATCTATCATGAAATCATCAAGTTTTCTGCACCTCCAGATCACACTTGATAGGCGAAGCTCCTGCATTCTTTACACATTCATTCATATTTGGATCATACTGGCAAAACTCACATTAGAAAGGTCAGCAAAATAGAAGAATAAAGTCAAAAATTTCACTGGTGTCTAGACTAAATTATAATTAACAGAGATAAGAGACAAAAGTATATACTGACAATGTCGTGTGTTGGTTTGCTACACAAGCAAAGACTAACAGTTACACTGTAAACAATACCTTCTAAACATAGATCGACACGCCATATCTAATCTTTTTAAATTACCATAATTCATTAACACTAGAGAAAGGCATTGCTTTACTCATCTCAGAATTCAAAATGAGAAGTTAGAAAGATGAAACTCAACTGTGTCATCTGCTGACTATGTTAGATAAAACAAATCTCTAATTGTAGACTCTTCTTTCTATGAAATAGAGAGAGTATCGGGGGAAAAAATATCCAGCACTTTCATAGGTTTAGTTGACACAAGATGCGGAAAAACATTTCATAAACAGTAAGAGATTTTTCAAATTGCTTTGTAAATATCATGGTAGACATCGTTTTAACTGGACACAGTGAGGCACTGAAATGCTTCACCAAAAGCCACGTAACTTTCACCTGGCTCTAATGGCACTCATAAACTGCCCTGTCTGTACAGCCAGCAGCACCAACTCAAGTCCCAGATGAGCAGCAGCGTTGTCTGTGATTGAAGGAACCTCTGTGTAATTCCAGTCCCATAGGCTTCGATTTTCCTGCCACTGAATTCCCCTAAATGAGGCCTCAGATATGACAGGGCAGGGGCAAGCTGGCTCCTGTAGTTTTCTATGCAAATTCTTGACTCATAGGATCTATGAGCCTAATAAAATACTTGCTTTATGCCAAGAGCTCTGGCTTTGGTTACATAGCAACAGCAATCAGAACACCCTGATACTGTGCAGACACTTTCAGAGGGTGGTGGAAAACCTCCTTCTTTCTTTACTGTCATGCTTTATATAAAAGCTCGAGAGGAGTCACAGAAACCATCTTTCCCTTGAAGTCTTTTCTGTTAGTCCTCTGCGTAGTATTTGGAGATTTGGAAAATGGGCAAGTGACATTTGGGGTTACTTTAGGGCTTCTGCTGTGGCCATGTTAAATTAAATTTCTTTTTTCAGAATTCAATAAAACTGAGATTAGCTTAGAGACAAAACAGCCAGAAATACTTTAAATTATCCTCACTCAAGGAGCTCAGACCACTGTGTTTCACCTTGCACTTGTCTGGTTTGCTGATGGTAATCAGACTTTTTTTGTTTTTCTTCACCTCTTAACACTATATTTGGACTGAACTTAAAGTAATTGTTTGAACACAGCCTTCCTCCCTCCCTCCCTGCTTGTTTCCCAGCCTTCTTTCTCCCTCTCCCTTCCTGCCTGGCTGTCTCCCATCTTCTCTCCTTGCTCTTTCCTTCTCTTTCTCCCTGTATTTCTTCCTTTCCTTTCTCCCTTCCTGCTGTCTTTTGTCTCTTCCTTCCTTCATCCCTGTCTTCATCTGTCTCTTCCTCGCTTCCTTTCCTGTGTTACTCTGACCATGCTAACCGCACAGCAGCATTCTCTCTCCAGACCCAACAGCGTCAGCTGTGAACCAGCTGCCTTCCTTTTCCTGCAGAGAAGCGCGACTCCTCGCACCTCTCCGTCGGGGTATGAGAGTCCACCCTCTCGAGTGAAGAGGGTCAGGAATTGACTAATAAAGAAATGAGCTACTTTACAGAAAGCTGGGAAGAGAATCCAAGTGCTTTCTTTTGCTCATGTTGCCAGAAATCATGACAGAAGCATTAGTCGGATGTAAAGTTTTCACACTTGTAGAGAGTGTTTAAATCACATCTCTGGGAAAACAACTACAGTAAATAGCACCTAGATAGCAGGAATATTTAGAAGAGATAAAGAGTTTGCCAAAATGTTTTAAGTAATATTTTAGGAAGACAAATTTGGCATGAATTTAGGAGTTAGTAGCAGAAGCCAGCAGTCTATAGTATCGCTGTAGCAATGGTCTATGTATGGTACAGTAATGATCAGACTGCAAGGAGTTAATGTGCATTCTTTAGACTAACTTAAATTGTAGGTGTATCTGTATTTTTAAGGTAATTTTCATGCCCACTAAGATAAGATTTCTGCACAGTTTGCCACATTATCACTGAATAATCTGTTTGATACCCATGAACAAATTCTTCTTTCCTCTAGTCTATGAAGAAATCATGGCGGCATAATGGTTAAGAGCTGCTAACCAAAAGGTCAACAGTTCAAATCCAGGTCTCCTTGGAAACCCTATAGGATATCTTTACTCTGTTCGAAACGGTTGCTATGAATCAGAATTGACTCAATGACAGTGGGTTTTCCCAGCTTATAGCTGTTCTGGTGTATGTCCCATTTGGTGTGCTCATGTACTTGGCCACAGTATTGAGAGTTCATCATGCCGCGCCTCACCCCAGCCTCATCATAGGATGTTTTAATAAGTAATCAATGTAGAGAAAAAATTATCACACTGCTTAAACATGTACTTCTCCCATAGGATGCCCTACTCCCCAGTTTGCTTTCCTTTCTGCAAAGGTCAATTTCCATCGCATACAACATTCCGAAACTCCTTTGTCAGACAGATTGCAAACCTCTGCTGAGTAAATACGACATTTGCTTCCATGGTTTGGGGCATAAAAAATCAGAGTAATGCCTAATAGCTAGCTCAAAGTGATCAGTTTGAATCTCCCTTCAGGGACTTCTGAACTGTGGTCCAACATTTCCATTCCAGGAATCAGACTGGTGACTTACTCTGATGGATGGAGAGGACTGGGGTGAGTCACAACACTGCCAAATTCTGCTTCACTTTACCAAATTTGAGGTTCAATATGACAAATCTGCAATATAGTCTCAGATGACCCTCAGGTCATTGCTGAGCACAAGGCCATTGGAAAAGGGAACTGATGACCACTTGCTTCATAAACATTATGTATTTATAATCAGAGCCTGCACACGTATTAGTACATAGTAAGTAGCTTTTCTTACGATGGAAATTGACAGTGTACAGTAGTCCACCTGGCTCACGAGCCGTCTGAACAGATATGATGGCTTTTCAACACACACCTCTGTCTGTGTCATGGCTGATAGACTTGAACTGAGAGACTTACATAACTCGTTGATTTCCTTTGGAAATCAACAGTTGACAGGACAGTTCTACCAACTGTCCTGATAATTATAGATTCTTCAGTACTGCCCCTACAACCTGGCATCATGACTGAGGGACACAATGGGAGAGTACGTACTACCAGAATCCCCCTGGCTGGCTATACAGCCTAATGCTGCGCATGTCCCATAGGCACCACAGCTAGGAAGACAAAGAGCTTCCTTTCCTGTGTATTTTATACTTCCAGTCTGTGTGACTAATTCTACCTTTTTAGTCCTGCTAACAAATACCCCAGGTCATTGTGCCTTCTCAACTTCTTGAGGAGGAGGTGGTTAGCTCAGAATGGTGTTATTTTAACTCTGACAGCAAATATTTGGCCTCAGTGGTGGTGGTAGTGGTGATTTCTGAGGCCTAATACTGCCAGCAGAGAGAGGAACAGAGACAATCACTTCTGCCTGGATGGTCCAAGGGACTGCCTCCTCACGTGAGACCTTACAGCAAGTCAGAGTGTGTCTATTTATTTAGTGATACCTGCTACTCACTTCTATGGATGGTTGCTTCCTGGAAACAATGTCAAGTCTTCTGATCAAATTATTAAAAAATAAACCAGAATAAAAATAAGCCAGAAATCTAAATTTCTTTAGACATATACTGTTTTTTCATTGTTGGCTGAAAACATTTTAAACTCTGTTGTGCAGTGAAGAAAGAAAATCGCTATTTGTTATTCTGGACACTAGTTTGCAACCCTTACCTCTACTTAGCATTTGCTGTGTCTTTTTTTTTATGCATATTTCTTAGTCAACGAATACTGTTGAATAAACTGTTTTAACCTTTAGCTGGCTAGTATAGCTACTGAGTTTGTAACTTCCTAAAAGGAAAATTGTGAGTTAAAAGGAAATTTTCAGTCATTTGACCCAAAGGAATAATTGATGCTGAGAAGGTGTTAGAGAGCTTTTAGGATGTGGCAGATAAAACTCTTCAATTCCACTAGACTGTAACTAGCATCCACATGGTGATGTAGCTAACTTTGCAAACACTGGTAAATTTAGTGTTCAGAATGATTCACATAAGTTTTGTTATCTTCATTTAACAACAATACAAATGAACTCAAAGCAGATAAGTGACTTGGTCAGTATTATATAGGTTTTAAGTAATAGCACTAGACTCAAATGCTGATGACTTGACTTCAAGTTCCAGATTTTACCCACTGTACAAGATATTATATTTGAAACAGAATTGCTATGTCCATTTTCATAAGCTGCCCAAGGGTATGAGCTAAACAGCATATGATCAAGTGACTTTAAGACATAGTATTACACTATACTGATTTTAGTGCCTTTGAAATAGCCTTTTTCTGATAAAGGAATACTAGATATCGTGACCTCCTTAATACTTTAGGACCCAGGAGAGATCAAAGAAAAGGGTCCATGACATGGTCTGAAAATTGCCCCTGGCTTTTCATCTAAAAAACATGAAATATCTTTTTCTGTATATATAAATTACATGCTGTGCTGGCAAATTGCAACTGTGTGCCATCCTGACATTCAAAACTAATGATGACTGAGGGCAATGCCTTTGCTGTGTGACATATGTGAGTGTGATTATATGACTTCTTCAGAACAGGACACAAATAGGTCAGCTTTTTACAGAATTGGCAGACTATTTTAAAAACTTACCCAAAGAAAAAATAAAATCTTTTATTTTTTTATTATTTTTTCTTTTTTAAAGACTGAATGAAAATATATGTTCCCATGTAAATTTACATGCCCATCTATATGCAGCTCCCACTGCTCTCCCTGCCCGGTGACAGCACACTCCTCCTCTCTGTTCCATACACGCCTTATCCTTCCAACAGTCTCCTTTCCCCTCCTCTCCATCCATTCCCTACCTCCAATAGGAGGTCAGCAGTACAACATCCTATAGATGCATAGAACCCTAAAGTGCACACATGATGTGCTCACTCTGTGTCACCAAGTCTAATCCATTCCTGTCCAAAGAGTTGAGATCCGTTACAATTTACGGATAGTGGCAGCATTAGGGCCAGGGTCCATGCTCCGAGGAGAATGCCGAGGCCCCTTGACTATCAACTGAGGTCTTTTAGTGGAGATCTCAGGGTGCACCCCTATTTATTTTCACGTTTGCCAGTGAGACTCAACTTTGTCATCTCCATCACGGCTATCACTGGTGGTGGCCGGACACCATCTGGTTCTTCTGGTCCCAAATCTATGTGGTCACCCACTCACATTGGTCTCTCTGTCTTCTGGGTTCTCTGTCCCCCACGCCATTTTGATCCTTGGTGATCATCCGTTCCTGCTGAGTTGGGACCATTTGCTGGACTCTCAGATGGTAGCTTGGCAGCTTTTAAGACCCCAGATGCCACTCACCAAAGTAGGGTGCACAGAGCCCTCTTAGCAATATGCTAGTTGTGCCAATTGGCATTGATTTCCCCTGAGAGCATGGTCTCCAGCATCCTGCCCATCCACTCCGTCCTTGCAATATTGGGTTAAGATGAGAGTAGTAATCACCCTATGTTGAAGTCCAGTTAATATTGACCTTCTTTCTAATGTGTGCTGTCACTGGTTTCACCCAACCAAATTTCTATCTGCTATTTGATCCAAAATCTCCCCTCCTCACTCTTCCTCCCTTCCCACCCCCCTTGCAGCCATCAAAGAGTCCTTTCTTCTATGCATGTGTCTGTTTTTAAGTTCTTGTGGTAGGGGCCTCATACAACATTTGTCCTTTTGTCACTGACTACTTTCACTCAGCATAACGTCTTCTGATGAAACCAGGTTATGAGATGTTTCCTAAAATCGTTGTTCTGTGTCATTGCATAGTGCTCCACTGAATTTATATGCCATAGTTTACCCATCCATTTCTCTGTTGCTGGGCATCGGGGTTGGTTCCACCTTTTTGCTATTGTGGACTGTGCTGTGATAAACATTCGTGTGCATGTATCCATTGGTGTGAATGGCATTGATGCTGTAGGATGTATTCCAAGCAGTGGAATTACTGGGTCACATGGTATATCTATATCCAGCTTTTCAAAGAAGTGCCAGATTGCTTTCCAAAGAGGTTGTGCCATTTTGCAATCCCACCAACAGTATTGGAGAGCTCTGATTTCTCCACAGCCTCTCCAGCATTTTGTTTGGTATCTTTTGAATCGTGGTCAACCTTGTTGGGGAGAGATGGTATCTCATTGTAGTTTTGATTTGAATTTCTTTAATAGCTAATGATCGTGAGCATGTCTGCATGTGTTTTTTGGCTGCCTGGATCTCTTCTTTAGATGAGATGATTTATCTTTTTCTTATTGAGATTCTATAGTGCCTTAAAGATTATGAAGATCAGGCATCAGTCTGACATAGAGTTGCCAAATTTTTTTTCCCCTTCTGTAGGTAGCCTCTTAATTCTGTTAATAAAGTCTTTGGATCAGCAAAAGCATTTGATTCTTAATAGTTCCCAGGCATCTATTTTCTCTTCTGTTGTTTGTGATTTGTTGGACAGATTTTGAAGTCTGTCTATGTTGTGTGTTGAAACCTCCATGGCTGTTCATACTTTTTCTTGGATGAAGTTTTTGGTTTTAGATTTGATATTTAGGTCTTTTATCTAGTTTGAGTTCATTTTTGTATGAAGTGTAAGATATGGGTCTTGTTTCAATTTATTGCAGATGGATATCCAATTTTGCCAGTTCCATTTGTTGAAGAGATTGTTTTTACCCCAGCTTAATGTCTGAGGGACTTTGTCAAATGTCAACTGTTCACAGGAAGATGGTGTCATCTCTGGGGTCTCAACTCTGTTTGTTTGATCTATCTGTCTCTTTTTGTACCAGTACCAGGCTGTTCTGACTACTGTGGCAGTGTAATAGGTTCTAAAGTCGGGTAATGAGAGGCCTCCCAGTGTGTTCTTCTTCATTAGTAGTGCTTTACTTATCCAGGGCCTCTTCCCTTTCCAAAGTTGGTGATTTGTTTCTCCGTCTCATTAAAAAATGTCACTGGAATTTGTACTGGGATTGTATTATATAAGTAGATTGCTCTGGGTAAAATAGACATTTTCACAATGTTTAAGTCTTCCTATCCATGAGCAGGGTAGGTTTCTCCATTTATCTAAATCTCTCTTAGTTTCTTGTAGTAAGGGCTTATAATTCTCTTTGTAAAGATCTGTTATTTCTCTGATTATATTTATTCTTAGGTATTTTATCTTCCTAGGGGTTATAGTACATGGTAGTCATTTCGTGATTTCTTTGTTAATAATCTCATTGTTGGTATAGAGGAATCCTGCTGATTTACTTATGTCTATCTTGTATCCTGAGACTCTGCTAAACTGTTCTATCAGTTGGAGTAGTTTACTTAAGGATTCTTTAGGATTTCCTGCATATACAATCATATAATCTGCAAATAGGGAGAATTTTTCTTCCTTTTTGCTGATGTAGATGCCCTTTATTTCTTGGTCTTGTCTAATTGCTCTAGCTAGATCTTCTAGTACTGTGTTGAATAGGAGAAGTGAGAGTGGGCATCCTTGTCTAGTTCCCATTCTCAAGGGAAATTGTTTCAGTCTCTATTCAGGATGATGCAGGTAGTTAGCTTTGTATAAGTGGCCCTCATTGCCTTGAGGAATTTGCTGTCTATTCCTGTTTTGCTGAGAGCTTTTAGCGTGAATCAGTGTTGGACTTTATCAAATGCCTTTTCTGCATCAATTGACAAAATCAAATGATTCTTGTCTTTTGTGTTGTTTATGTGGTTGATTACATCAACTGTTTTTCTGATGCTGAACCAGCATTCCATCCCTGGTTTGAATCCTACTTGCTCATGATGGATTAGTTTTTGGATATGCTGTTGTATTCTATTTGCAGAATTTTCCTGAAAATTTTTGCATCTAGATTCATGAGTAATATTGGTCTGTAGTTCTTTTTTGTTGGGCCTTTCCCTGGCTTTGGTGCCAGGGTTATGCTGGCTTCATAGAATGAATTTGGGAGTATTCCATCCCTTTCTATACTGTGAAATAGTCTCAGTAATATTGGAGATAACTCTTCTCTAAAAGCCTGGTAGAATTCTGCAGTAAGCCATTGTGGCCCAGGCTTTTTTTCGTTGATAGTTTTTGGATGACTTTTTCAATCTCTTCCTTTGTGATGGGTTTATTAAGTTGTTTTACTTCAACTTGTGATAATTTTGGTAGATGATATGAAAGAAGGAATTTGTCCATTTCCTCTAGGTTTTCAAATTTGCTAGAGTTCAGTCTTTCATAGTATTCTGTTGTGCTATTTTTTATTTCTGTTGGATCTGTTATGACAACTGCCCTCTCATTTGGGTTATTTGCTTCCTTTCCTGTTTTTCTTTAGTAAGTTTCACCAATGGTTTGTCAATTTCATTGACCTTTTCAAAAAAAACAGCTTTTGATCTTTTCAGTTTTTTGAATTGCTCTTTTATTTACTAATTGGTTTAGTTCTGCTCTACTCTTCAGGATCTGAATTCTTCTGGTGACTGAGGGGTTCCTCTGTTGTTCTTTCTCTACTTGTTCAAGCTGTAGGGCTAGTTCTTTGGTTTGGTTTCTTTCTTCCTTCCAGATGTGTGCATTTATGGAGATAAACTGACCTCTGAGCACTGCTTTGACTGTATCCCATAGGTTCTGATAGGAAGTGTTTTCATTCTCATTGGAATCCATAAATTTCTTTATTTCATCCTTGATTTCTTCTATAACTCCTGGGTTTCTGATCAAGATGTTTTTCAGTTTCTATCAGTTCCACTTTCTATCTACTTTTTTTCTGATGTTGGTTTTGACTTTTATAGCTTTATGATCTGAGAAGATACTTTGCATTAATTAGATGGTATCAATTTTGTTGAGAACTGCTTTATGTCCTAACACATGTTCTATTCTGGAGAATGTTCCATGGGCGCTGGAGAAGAAGGTGTAGTTCTCCGCTAATGGACAGAAAGTTCTGTATATGTTGATGAGGTCTAGTTGGTTAATTGTAGCAATAAGATCTTCTGTGTCTTTATTTAGCTTTTTTCTAGACGATCTTTCCAGTATTGAGAGTGGAGTGTTGAGGTCTCCCACTATTACTGTGGAGTGATCTGTCTCATTTTTTAGTGTAGTCAGTATTTCTTCAATGTATTTAGGTGTTCTAATTTTAGGTGCATAAATATTTAATATTGTTAAGTCCTGCTTGTGTATTCAACATTTCAGCAATAGTGTCCATCCTTGTCCACAATGGTGGATTTTACACTAAAATTGATTTTATCTGAGACTAGAATTGTCCCACAAGCTCTTCTTTGTGTATTGTTAACTTGATGTATATTCTTCCATCCTTTAATTTTCAGTTTGTTCCTATCTTTAATTCTGAGGTGAATTTCTTGTAGGCAACATAAGGATCAGTCATGTCTATTGATCCAAGATGTCACTCAATGTCTCTTTACTGGAACATTCAGTCAATTCACATTCAATATAATTATTGACAGGTATGTGTTCAGTGCTGCCATTGTGATATGTTTATTTTTGTGTTGATGTTTTCTCTGTTGTTCTTATTAATCTGGTCTGTGACCTTCTTTTTTGTGAGTTGATTTTTCACTTTTATCAGGATTGGTTTTGTGGTTTTGAAACTCTTGTGTTATGTTTCTTGATTTGATAGGCTGGGTCTTTATTGTGCTTTACAGATACTCCTATGATCCCCCTACATAAACTATGTATAAACCCAATTTTAATTACTACCAGTCTTATTAGCTTCCTCTCCATCTGAAAGGACTGTAATGACTGTAGTACATTCCTCTTTTTAATATGATTGCATCATAGTTTTCATGATATGATCATTGGATCATTTCTTTCACTGTTACAGCTTTGATTGAATTTGGAGCCTTCCTTAATGGAGTAGGCTTCTGGGTGATGTGTTCTGTATTTCCTTCTAAAATATAAAGTTAGTGGTTTTGTTCTTCTGTGCTGAGAGATTCTTTCCATATTTCTTATAACTTTGGTTTGGATTTTACAAAGTCTCTGAGTTTCTGTTTATCTGTGAATGTCTTCATTTCATTTTCATATTTGAAAGATAGTTTTGCAGGATATATAATTCTTGGTTGGAGTTCTTCTCCTTCAAGGTTTTGAATGTGTCATGCCATTGTCTGAGTGCCAGCATCATTTCTGCTGAGAAATCCAATGAAAGCTTACAGGGTTTCTTGCTGAATGTTAGCTTTGCTTTGAGTCTTGCTGCCTTTAAGAGTTTCTCCTTATGTTTCATTTTCTTAAGCTTGGTTAGAATATGTCTTGGAGTCTTTCTTTTGAGATCTGTATTGAGTGGCATTTGATATACATCTTGGATATCTAGATTCTCTACTTTCATAATTTCTGGGAAGTTTTCTGTCAGCAGCTCGGCAATAATACTCCCTGTGTTCTCAGTTGTCTCGCCTTGTACAGGAACTCCAATTGTTCACAGATACTTCCTCTCTATAGAGTCACACATGCTCCTTAATGCTTCTTCCTTTTTCTTGTTTCTTTTTTCTAATTTCTCCTCATAGATGCTGGAGTCAGAAGCTCTGTCTTCAAGT
Source organism: Heterohyrax brucei (assembly GCA_028571685.1). NCBI lineage: Eukaryota > Metazoa > Chordata > Mammalia > Hyracoidea > Procaviidae > Heterohyrax > Heterohyrax brucei. The sequence continues at coordinate 61,709,411 of CM053162.1, read as the reverse complement.
CAGAAAGTCTACTTTTCACTTGTTCCATTGTGTTTTCTTGGCTTTAAATTGAAGTTTCTATGTCTTTGATTTTGTTCTTGATCTCTTGGATTTCAGAGTACTGATGTTCCATCAGATCGAACAGCTTGCTTAGTTTTTCATTTTGCTCTGCAGCATTTTGTACAATGTCTAGGAGGGCTCTCTATATAATTCTTTTATACTTACCTTCTGATAGTTTTAGAAAGGTTTCTTCTTCTGGGAAGTTCATTGGTTGTTTCTTTTGTGGTCCTTCTGAAGCCATGGGTGATTTCTTGGCTACACTTTTACCCAGAGTTTGGTGCTTTGGGGGGCATCATGTGTGTCAATAGAGGCTTGGAGAGATGCTGTGAGGATGGATTGCAGTTGTTTCTCTAGGCTGTCTTAAAATGAAAGGTCAAAGGTATCTGACAACTTCCAAAGTTCAAAATATAGAAAGGCTATTGCTCTGCTGGCCTCTGTTGTAGGGCCCCAGCCATAGACAACACTCTGTAGAATACTGCTTTTCTGCTGGAAAAACTCTCTCCTCCCAGCAGGTACAACCCCCCAGCATAGGAATTAGGTACAACTGAGGCCTCCATATGGGTATTTGCACCTCCCAGTGGAATAAGATGGTGTCCCACACAAACTCATTATCTGCCTCCATACAGGCTACTCTATGGCAGAGGTAGAAAGAGAGGTCAAAAGTGCTGAGATGCACAGAGTCCAAAGATGGGCTCTCAAAATATGGCAATTTTGCTTGCCAGTCCTACCAGCTGTTCATCTGAGATTAGCTGCTAGTCAAGTCCCATCTCTGCCTGCTGGCTAAGACAGAAGAAAAAAAGTTAAGATTGTGAGTTACCTTCGGTGCTTGAAAGTCAGTACTCTACAAGAACCTGGGTCAGAAAAAGAGAAGATGTTTTCCATTCAGTGGTTGGAAGTCCGAATCAACAGCCCTATGCTGTGTCCTACGGCTCACTAAGATGTGTTTGGCCTTCCAAATTTCTCTAAGTTTTATTCATGGATTTCACTTTGAATAAAAATTTGGAAAATTTTCTAATGTAGGTAACCTAAAATCATTTCTCTTGGCATTTAGAGAAAGCTAAAGCTTTTGATTTCTCTTTTGTCTCCAACCCTTGCAGGAAGAATTTGTGATGTTATGTTCCTGGTGAAAGTCTGGCCAACATGAAAATTATTTCATTTTCATGGTATGATGGTGTATAACTACTAGATTCTTCAGAACTTCTTGGGATGAGCTGAAGCTCAAGAGAGGCCAGCAGAGATTTGGGTGGATTCAGAGGAAAGAACGCATGGAGTGAATGACTTAGCTTTTCCTATATGTGGTGGGAAGAATGTACTCCTACATTGTTCCTCTTTCTTAGCCCTAAGTTTTTTTGTCTGTATTTAGTATGACAGTGGAAAGTTCTTAAGGGCCTTATAATAAAGTGTGGGTTTAGGAGAGAGTTAACAAGAAGACAAGGTTCAATGTGTGGTCAAAAGGAGTCCTCATATGTTTGGATATCTCATAGGAGATACCATTTACAACCAGGGCATTTTATATTTGTTTTTGGAAAAAAACATCTTCAAGAAACCTGCTTACCTAACTGCCTACCTGCCTGCCTGCCTGCCTATTACCTGTCTACTGATTTGGTGTTATCTTTTGGTTGAATATACTTTCCTTTTATTGATAGGCATGATGAGTCACATACACTCAGGGGTCCTATGTCACTGGAGGATTGCTTGGTGATACACAGATATGCCATTTACCTAATGTGAGATGCCAAGTATCAGAGTCTTTTCACAGGTCTGGAGGGATGATGTGGTCCTTTTGGGTTTGCAAGAACAATTATGAGAAATTCAGGATGGGATACAGGGAGGGTGTCTTTGGCTGACTTCTCCAGAGAAGCAAAACAAGAGAAACAGACATATATGTATCTATACACAGAGAGAGAGAAAAAAAAATTCTCTCAAGGAAATGGCCCACACAGTTGTAGAGACTAGCAAGTCCTAAATCCATAGATTAAGCATCAGGATGGAGAACTCTGACTCACGTAGCTATGGAAACTAATGAATCCAAAATCAGCAGGTAAGACAGCAGGTTGAAGGCTCACAGATTGCAGAGGCTGATGAATCCTAAGATTGGCAAGTAATACGACAGGCTCAAGTCTCTGGAACCAGTAGCCAGATGATGACGAGCTGGATTTGGGATCCAGAGAAAGCAAAAAGCCATAGAGCTTTGCTAGAAAATCCTTACATGTTAGATGCAGGTCACAGGCCTAGATCAAACTCCCCTAACAAGTGATTGCTTGAACATACCCAATCACATCATGATGGTGATTATATTATATCACAAAATGGAGAATAACTACATTGTTACATAACTGCCACACTGCTGGGAACCATGATCCAGCCAAATACACAGTCTTAACCATCACAGACAGGCAGTAAAGGTACAGAGGACTCCAGGACAAGGGAAGGATTGATAGGTTGGTACATGGAGTCATGTCCCAGAGCTTGGAGTCCTGACTAGCCTATCTGCGGTGTCAGCAGGGCAGGGCGTACATCCTACTCAATTGAGAGGGATCTGTGGACAGGAATGGGAGGTGGACAAAAGCCCTAGGATCCAGGATGTGGGGAGGGTGGAAGGGGAGCTTGGCCGTGTTTGTACAGAAGGCCTGCACCTCAGGGAGTGTATGAGGACTGTGTGGGTCTTATGCCTGTTAGCATAGATGCAGTCACATCTGGGAAAGGAGAAGAGTGAAGTCTTCAGAGACAGGAAATGGTGACAGTTTACACAGAGTGGACCCTGGCAGGACTGGGGAGGGGAGGGAAGGTTGTATCTAGTTGTTGCATTGCATATACTGTGAGTTGACTTTTCACTGGATGTCTCCAATCTAAATGGCTGGGCACTGGCACTAGTAAGCAGGCCCTACACTAATTCCAAGCTCCCTCTCTGGGAATTTGTTTTTACCATTGGGACTGGAACTCACACATGCCCTTCTGCAGCTCTTTTTTGCTCCTCTGTAAATATGCTCACACTATTGTGTCTCCTTCCCTTAAGCTCCTACAACACAGTCAGCTCCTCTTTGATCAAGAATCATTTCCCTGTGGTTTTTTAGCTTCAAAACTATTCCACTCTCATGATTCATCCTGTCAGGGGTGTTCCACACCAAGACACATCCTGCTCACCCCATTATTTCTTTCTAGGGGTTGTTAGCACAGAACTGCTGCCATCAGCTGTGTTCTATTTGAGGTTGTTTTCCTGAATTCTTCACCATGCGTTGTTGCTTCACGCCATCCCCAAAAGGTGACTCTGTACTATGCTGACTGACAGGATGCAGCTGATCCAGGAATCTCTAGTTTTCTACTGATTTTATTCTGTATTTCTTTCCAATCGATGCTTGGTCTGTTTCTTCAACTCTCCACCTGATGTTCTGGGATCCAAGGTCGTTACTTAGGTCTGTTTTATTTAGTTTCTGGAGTCTGTGTTGTTAAGAGTCGTTATGGTGCACCTACCTAACCTGCTATTTTTTCAACTACCTTCTCAAGAATATCTATATTTTTTAAAAAAGAGTGGCTATAGAGGTTTGCAGTTAAACTGGGTTTGTATGAAATCTCAAATTGCAATGGCAACCACACTTGTCATGGGCAGATTGCACACAGGAACCAAAGTTTATGCATTGAGAAAGGATACTGAATTTTGGAAATTACTTAGTTTTTTGACAAGAATGGAAATTATTTTAGTATGTAACTATTAGAAAGAACAACACTCTTAGATTTTTTTTCATGATGAAGCACAGAGATGTTTACAGATTTTCCTTACACTAGAATTCCCTTTCCCTGGAGGGAAAGCTGAGAGATGGTGTTCAAAGAAATTTCAGCATAGCAGAAAAGGTGAATGGCTTTTGTTCTCAGATACAGTGAAAAGAAAATAATAAGAAAGAACATTCCATTCAGAACTAAATAAAGGTGAAGAGCAAAGAAAGATTGGCTAGACAAGGGAATCTGATTAGGTCTGCATAACGCAGCAGGAGGCTCAGAAAATGTTAGCTATCAGAGATAAATCCAGTGTTCATAGAGACAGGAACATAGGATTTTATTAGCAATAGCTCAGAGAGGCAGGAGAGTTGACTTAGGTGAAAATATGCCTTCAATGGGCTGCTATCTGTTGTTAGGTATTTTCTGTAGTACGTTGCTAAAGAATAGGTGTACTCTCTGGATTACACTTAGCCAAGGCTAACAGAAGAATCCTTACCTGAAGCGTATGTTTTTTATTTGTAGAAAATCCTATTAAATATAATAGCAATAGAGGTAGCACTAATAGTACATACACAAGATACGACAACTAAGTTCATGAACTTAATTGTTCTAAGTGCTACATACCTTGTTGTTGAACACAATTGTGGTTATCTTTGAAGTACTTCCCTTGGGAAGCTAGGCACTGATGCCAGTGCCTAGTCCACCCTTCAAAGCAATTTTGAAACTCTTTCTGGAATGGCCATTGCTCATGGTGGCACAGTGACAAGTTCATGAACTTAATTGTATAGTTGTCTATGAGGGAGTTTTTAGTCACTACACAACTGTGTGGGAACACTCTCCCTACTCATCTAGTATTGCCCCCAATGGCCTTTTTCTTTACACAAAAGTAAAGGAAATACTGAAATGAAGACATTTGGATGTCATTCAGGACATCAAGTATAATACCACGACAGCTCTAATGGACATTCCAGAAAACAAATTCCAGAGTTCCTTTGAAGAGTGGACTAGGTTTTGGCATTGGTGCATAGCTTCCCAAGAGGAGTACTGCAAAGGTGACTTTAGTGATACTCAGCAATGAGATACGTAGCACTTTTCCTAGGATGAGTCCACAAACTTAATTCATATTCTTCATGTATAATATACATATATTCTGCTCTGAGGTCATCTATTTTCTTAAACTCAGATCAGATAGAACTATTATATTTCACTACAATTAGTCACTGTTTTCAGTGTTCACTTATAATACTTTGAAACTACTTATTTCCTTTAACGATTACCTGTATGAACACGTTTCCCTAAATTCTACTGAAAGAATTATCTTCTGTGTTTTCTATGAAATATTAATTTTGACATACACGTGAGTCCCTGGATGACACAGATGGTTGAGTCTTCAGCAACCATCTGAAACGTTGGCAGTGTGAACCCACCCAGAGGCACCTCAGAAAACAGGCCTGCTGATCTGCTTCCAAAAGTTCACCGTCTTGGAAACCGTGTGGAGCATAGCTCTGTGCTGACACACACTGGTCTTCCAAGATTCAGATCTGACTCTACCGCAGCTAACAACAACAGCAAATAGCAACACATCCAGACACACATACCCCAACACACACACACATAATATCAAGAATTGGGTCACAAATTTAGTCTTTTAACAATCACTAGTTCTGGTGGCCTAGTGCTAACCAAGAGGTTGACAGTACAAGTCTGCCAGGCTCTCCTTGGAAACTCTATGGGACGATTTTACTCTGACCTCTAGGGGCGCTATCAGTAGGACCTGACTCGACTGCAGTGGGTGGTGGTTGTGGCAGCCCAAGAGAGCTACATTCCCATCCTTAGCTTGTATTAGTTTGGAACCAAAATCAAAAAATAATAAAAATATTTTCTTAACCCAATATTGCAAGGACAGAGTAGCTGGGGCAGGAGGCAGGGGACCATGCTCTTAGGCGAAATCGAGGCCAATTGGCACAACCAGCGTTTTGCTAAGAGGGCTCTCTGCACCCCACATTGGTGAGTAGTGTCTGGGGTCTTAAAAGCTGCCAGGCTGCCATCCGAGGACACAGCAAATGGTCCCAACTCAGTAGGAACGGATGCTCACCGAGGACCAAAATGACATGTGGTAAAGGCAACCTAGAAGACAGAGAGACCCACATGAGTGGGTGCCTACACCAACTTGGGACCGGAAGACCGGGATGGTGCCTGGCCACCACCAGTCATAGCCGCGATGGAGCTCACTAAGTTGAGTCTCACTGGCAACACAAGAATAAAAAGGGGTCCACCCTGATATCTCCACTAAAAGACCTCAATTGATGGTCCAGCAGTTTCGGGGTTCCCCTGGGAGCATGGCCCCTGGCCCTGATGCTGTCCTTGCCCATAAATCATAACGAAGGTCCACTCTTCAGATTCGAATGGATTGGACTTGGTGATGCAGAAGGACCATATATTGGATGCACTTTATGGTTCTATGCAGCTTTAGGATATCACCCTGCTGACCTTTGGCTGGAGGAAGCAGAGTGGGTGGAGAGGAGGGGAAAGGAGACTGTTGGGAGGATGAGACATGTATGGAGCAGAGAGGAATAGTGTGCTGTCATTGGCCAGGGAGAGCAGGGGAAGCTGCATATAGGCAGGTATGTAAATTTATACGGGAATGTACATTTTCACTCACTCATAATAAAAAAATAATAATTCAAAAAAATAAAATAAAAGAAGAAGCTGTGCTGTTGAGTCAATTCCAAATCATAGTGACCCAGAGTACAGAGTGGGAATGCCCCCTAGAGTTTCCAAGGAGCATCTGCAAGATTCAAACCACCAACCTTTTGATCAGCAGCTATAGCTGTTAACCATTATGCCATCATGGTTTCCTAGTTTGAAACAGTCCTGCTATATCTTTTGAGGCCGAGAAAGTGGTCATTGGAGTGAAACAGGTTTATATTGGTAAAGATAGAGGAAGTGATTTGCTTAGAATAAGAATAAACCTAGGACACAAACAACAGCATATTCAAAGGATGGTTATCTGGACAAAGAATAATTTTTCTTAACTTGACCTTTTTTTCATTATTGAGAAAATAAGTATAGTTTGAAGATAGATTGTAGTTGTCTAACACATCTAGTCAAATATATTTAATATTCATTCACCAAATAAACATTATAGTGATACTGCTTTATATACACATGGTGTTTTACCACTTGTATTCTCATATACTTTGTTTTGTTCCTCATAAGAATTGGTTTGACATAGGAAGGGAGAAGTAATTATTATTTGCCCTTATTGAGTGTGGAAAACCTAGTGGTGTAGTGGCTAAGTGCTATGTGCTATTCTGCTAAACAAAATATCAGCAGTTCAAATCCACCAGGCACTCCTTGAAAATTCTAAGGAGCAGTTCTACTCTGCCCTGCAGGGCTGCTGCAAGACCTAATTGACTCAGTGGTAGTGGGTTTGGTTTGGTTTTCATTGAAAATTAATAAAACAAATACAAGTGAGTGCTGAGGAATGAATTTCATGACCCAGATTGGCGTGTTCTCCACCGTCCTTCTCACCTTCTCCTTTTCTAGTGCTTTGTCCATTTTTATAGTGACATATACTGAGAACACCTTTGGGACCAATTAAATTGTAGATCTTGAGATTTTTCCCCAAACCAAAGCACTGGTAAAATTACAGACTGCCTACCATTTGGGAAATTACTAAAATTTCATGGGAATAAACTTTATCAGACAGCTTTTTGTTTCAAATGAGGTAAGATTACATATAAAGTGGAGACAAAAAGAGACTTTTAAATACACTTGATTTCATAAAATTTTCTTTTGAAAGATCTTCTTCTCCTTATAAATTATACAGCATCGGTGATGTGACTGCCCCTTCAGCCATTATTATAAGGAGCTTCAATATTTTCTTTAGCAATACCGTGGTTATCACAGCCACTCAATGGCGAAGCAACACAATTTGACTGCTTAGAATTGCAACAAAAGCAACTCTGACTTCGATAGGATTGTGTGGTGCTGAGGGATTGCAAGGCATTTTGAAATCATATTAAAAATAAGATGTGAGTTCTGCTTGAAACGCCTGTGATTCATGAAAGGTTGATGAGTCGTCCTAGCACCTGCATTGTGATCAGTGTTAGATTAATGCCTGCGGGGAACGTGGCATCACTAGGGACGGTTGTGTCATATAAAACAGAGACAGCGTGTGTGCCTGCCTGACAGATGCTGATAAAATGGTGACAAGAATAACAAGTGACTAAAGATTGTTATGCCAAAATCCTCTGCCTGGGACTCTACAGAATGGTATAAACATCAGCGGGAGTGGCATGGGATGGTCACCTGAATGTAAAGACTCCATCGTGCCCTGCAGACACATACAGAGCAGCACTCGAAGTCAGCGTTCCCAGAGTCTGCTAAAGAGACGTGTGACCTAAAGAGGTGTTAACAGCATCAGGACTGATAAAGAAACAGGAAAAGCTACTCTGGTGTTTGGAGCTACAGAAGCTGGCTAGAGTTAGGAATAGGAATCCTAGTAGCTGTTAGCAAAATGTTAACTAGGAATAAGGGACAGGTAAAGAAATGTGATTGTGTGCCATGAATCCTGCACACTTATTCAAGGTGTAGCTTCCTGCGTGGCTGGCTCAGTGCGTAACTCACAGTAAACTTTAAATATGTACCTGTTGGAAACCCTGCTGGTGTTGTGGTTAAGCGCTACATCTGTTAACCAAAAGGTCAGCAGTTCAAATCTGCCAGGTTTTCCTTGGAAACTCTATGGAGCAATTGTATTCTCTCCCATAGGGTTGCTATGAGTTGGAATCTATTCAATGTCAGTGGGTTTGGGGGTTTATGTACCTGCCGAAAGAATAAAGGCAGGTATTGAAGAAAACCCAATAAAATCAAGTTATGAACAATCATAGAATTTATGACTCTTCCCCTCCCCCTTTTCATTGGCTTACCGTCCTTCTCCCTCGCTGGACTATGGAGAAGGAAGGAAGCTATGTTTTAGCGACCAGCTGAAAGGTCTCAGTTAGAAACCACCTGTGGCTCTGCAGGGGACAGACCTGACAGTCAACTCCTGGAAAGATTACAGCTTAGGGAACCCTGTGGGTCAGTTCTACTCTGTCACATATGGCCACTGTGATTTGCAGTCCACATGATGACACGTGACAACAGCAATGATAGGTAGCTCTAGAAAATTCTACGTCTGTGGACTCAGGGGTGTTGATGTGTGAAGAGATACACTTCATACTTAATACAGAAAGATATCATTTTATCTGCTTAAAAATAAAGCAGTCTCACTCCAAGCGCCTAAGTTTAATGACATGGAAATGATAGTAATTTCGCTTAAACTTTTTAGAAATTCCTATGAGTAGGAAGATTGTCAAATAAAATACAAGGAAAAAGTAAAGTCATACTGTCATCCAATCAACGTTAGGTATGCAAGGGACGGTGCTTAAGGCTGGAGAGGCAAAAATGAACAAGATATTTCACAGGCTGGGGGAGAGGAGTAAAAGGGTGAGAAGGAGAGTGGGAAGAGGACAGATGACAGTATGACAGTGGATATGATGAAGCCAATCCCAAGATACTGAGCAAGAACCTGGGGAGTTTGATATGATTCACAATACTAATCAGATAGGTCTCTGAAATTTCTGTGCATTTTTAAGCTACATATGAATTAAATAGGAAGGACAATGTGTTTCAATTAGAGGAGACTTCTATAAAAGCCTGAAAGGGAAGAAGCTTTGAGGCATTCAAGTGACAAGGAGTAGCTCCATAGCACCTCTGCAGAAGTTACAAAGGGAAAAGTAGCCGTAGATGGTGAGGCCCAGATGGACCCATTAGCCTACATTAAACTTGATTTTAAAACAATAGGGGTCTTTGGGTCTTTTAATGTAGGTTTAGATTTTAGAAAAACCCATCTTCCAGCAAATTTCAGAGTGGATTTCTGGAGGACAAATGATCCTATAAGCAGGAGGATAAGTTAAACATCTGACCCAGTAACCTAGGTTAAAGAATGAGAGAAATGGCAAAGTGATGCTGTCTAGGGGGTACAATGAGCAAAATCTAAGCACTGATTATATTTGGGAGATAAAAGACAAAAATAAAAGATGCTGTCCGCATTTTGCACTTGGCTAACTCGGGGATGGATGATGCTGATCAGAAAGGATAAATTTCTTGCAGGGAAGAGATCTGACATCAGTGTGTGCTGTTTGTCTCACCAAGCTTGGTTTAATGTAGCACCTCAAAGTGACAGTTTCCGATAATTGACCAGCTGTCATTCATACCCCTAACTGACAATTTTGGAATTCCTGTTCATGGTAACTGCAGTGAGCTTCCTCCTTCTCTTCAAAGAATTTAGATAGAAGACATTTAAAGCCACTGCTGTGGAGTCAACTCTGACTCATAGCTACCCTATAGGACATGGTAGAATTGCCTGCACTGAGTTTCCAAGGAGCACCTGGTGAATTTGAACTGCTGACTTTGGTGGTTAGCCATAGCACTTAACCACTATACCACCAGGCTTTCAGAAGAGATTTAGTGCTTGTTTACTCCTTCCAAATTCCTATGCCCCAAACTACTAACATTTCAGTAACAAAAATTAATTGCTGAAATCTAGGCCTTGCCTATTTTCCTCTCCTACATGTGCAGGGCTTGGAATGATAAGTTTTGAAGAAATGCAGTGAGAGAATTATGTTGGGAAATGTCGGGGTGATTTTCTTTTTCAAAGCCTATATTCTTGGCTTTTTCCCTTGGGATCTCAGTGCTCCATTTTTCTGGAAATGTCACTGGATGATTAGAATTTGCAGAGAAAATGCAAAGAGGTTTGTTTTAATAGAAAGCATGATGCTAGTTTCTGTGCTTGCCTTCTAGTACACCCAACATTGTCCCTAACTCCCCGTAATAATTTTCTTGTCTCCATTCATGATTCCAGGTCGTAGTGCCCCTATTGCTGTCCAGTCAATTCCAACTCTTAACGACCCTGTAGAATAGAGTAGAACTGCTCCATAGGTTTTCCAAAGAACACCTGGTGTATCTGAACTGTGATCTCGATGGTTAACAATGCTATAACCCTTAACTACTGTGCCACCTGCATTTCCTGGTGGAGTAGTGAAGGGTCACAGCTTTTTAGAAACCTTTTTTGACCTTAATTACTATAGGAGGTCTGACAGTTAAGTCCGCGAATTCAATTCTTCTAAGTGCTATGCACCTCATTGCTGAATATCACTATGGTCATCTTCCAAGTACTCCCCTTGGGAACCCATGTGCTGATGCCACTGCCTAGTCCTAGTCTTCAAAGCAATTTTAGAACTCTTTCTGGAATAGTCATTGCACGTGGTGGCATGGTGGCAAGTTCACGAACTTAATTGTATAGTTCTTTGTGCAGGAGTTTTTAGCCAGTGAACAAAAAACTGTATTGAAACACCCTCCTTACTCACCTGATCTGGCCTCCAATGACTCTTTTCTTTACCTGAAGGTAAAAGAAATATTGAAAGGATGACATTTTGATGACATTCACGACATCAAACCTACTAGGACAACAGCTCTAATGGCCATTTCAGAAAAAGAGTTCCAAAATGGCTTTGAAAGTTGTACTAAGTGCTGGTGTTGGTGCATAGCTTCCCAAAGGGAGTACACCATAGTGACAGTCACCAATAAAATATGTAGCACTTTTTCGAGGATGAGTTCGCAACTTAATTGTCAGACCTTGTAGGTATGCTATGCGTAAATACAATACGAGAGTGCTATTTCTTATGGTTCTTATTGGTAATAGTGCCTAAAAAAGAGAACCCTGACCTATGTATTCCAAGATTAATTGAAATGGAAGTTGTTGTTACTATATGACGAGGTACAAGGTCGAAATGTATGTTTTTCTGTTTTGTTTTTACCCCAGTAGTAGTGGAAAATGTTATTTCCTAACGAATTAACTACCACTATTTAACGTGCAACAGGACTCACCCTCAAGCTAGGGGTTGTAAAGATATCCATAAGAAGGCCTCCAGTGACGTCTGCCTTCTGGAATTCAAATGCTTGTGTAGGTCTCCTCTCACAGTGTACTGTTTTGTCTATATGAATAATAATGTATAGCAGAAATGATGATATATCACTTCTGTGATTAGGTTATGAAGATTACAGCTTCTGATCTACATAGTGCTCTCGCTTTCTCCCTCTCTCTCTTTCTCTGTCTCTAAGAATGATATAGAACAAAGTCAGAGGACACAGATAGCCACTACTCCTGGGTAATCAATAAGCAGCATTTACTAGGTGAAGGAGGGTAACCCTGCTGGAAGACAAGGATTAAGATAGTGAGCATGGACTCTGAGAAGTGCATTTTTAAGTGGCACCTGCATGGACCACGGGCACTGATTGTTACGTTGCACAGCTCCAGGGATGGAGCACGCTGCTTACCCCACATGGACACTGAAGTCTATGGAGAACCTCCAACAGCTAGCATTGGATGCTCCTCCACCTAGAACCTCTGCAGCTATGGCCTTTCCATCCTGAGTCCCCTTCTCTCTCCCTCATTATTTCCCATTTTTGGTTTTCTTATCCATCAAGTTTGGGAAAACCTACTCTTTGTCATTGTCATTGTTGTTAGATGCTGTCAAATCTGTTCCGACTCATAGCGACCATATGAACAACAGAATGAAACACTGCCCAGTCTTGTACCATGTCCGCAATCGTTTTTATGCTTAAGTCCATTGTTGTGGTCACTGAGTCAATCCATTTTGTTGAGGATCTCCCTCTTTTTCACTGACCTTCCACTCTGCCAAGCTTGATGTCCCTTTTCCAGTGACTGATTCTTCCTGACAACATGTCCAAAACATGTACTATGCAGTCTTGCCATCTTTGCTTCCAAGGAGCACTCTGGTTGGACTTCTTCCAGAACAGATCTGTTCTTTTGGCAGTCCGTGGTGCATTCAACATTCTTGTCCACCATCACAATTCAAAGACGTCAATTCTTCTGTCTTCTTTGTTCATTGTATAGCTTTCACATGTATATGAGGCAATTGAAAATACCATGGCTTCTATCAGGCGTGCCTTAGTCTTCAAGGTGACATCTTTACTCTTCAATATTTTAAAGAGATCATTTGTAGCAGATTTTCCCAATGCAATGCATCTTTTGATTTTTTTTCTACTATGACTGAGTAAAAATGTACACTCCCATATAAATTTACATGCCCACCTATATGCAGCTTCCTCTGCTCCCTGGCCAGTGACAGCACACTATTCCTCTCTGCTCCATACATGTCTCGTCCTCCCAACAGTCTCCTTTCCCCTCCTCTCCACCCATTCCACTTACTCCAGCCAGAGGTCATCGGGATAATATCCTATAGATGCACAGAACCATAAAGTGCATCCAATATATGGTTACTTTGCATCGCCAAGTTCAATCCATTTGTGTCCAAAGAGTGGACCTTCGTTATGATTTGTGGGCAAGGGCAGCATCAGGGCCAGGGGCTATGATCCCAGGGGAACCCTGAACTGCTGCTTCCATAGACATTGACTGTGGACCCAAGTAAAATGAAATCCTTCACAACCTCGATCTTTTCCCACTTATGACAATGTTGCTTAGTGTTCCAGTTGTGAGGACCAGTAAGCAATAACCGGACCAGTAAGCAACATCCTCACTCTTTAAGATAGGACAATTTTTCTCATCTCTTCAGATTTTCTACGTGCTGTCATCTCAGGACCTTAGCATTTGTAACTAAGCTTTTTCTCTGCATTTCTGCTGCATCAGTTTTTTACCATGGCATGATAAAAAACATACTTAGAATCTAGCATACTTAGAATCTAGGTATTTTAAATGAGGGGGTGAGGAGTTTGGAGTAAAGACAACAATATTCTGTTTTGTTACCTCCTACAAGTTATAGTTCCTGTTCATCATATTCCAATCACACACTGTCCATCGTATTCCAACTGGCCTATGCCCAATTTTCTCAAATATGTCAATATCATAAAAGTCAGGTCTTTTGTATACTCTGTTGTCACGTCCAAGATCTCTACTCCTTCCCTCTACAAAGCTGAAACTTCTTCAAATGTCGGATTTTGTGTTATTCTTTTATAAAAGCCTCCCCTCAACACACAACTCCAAGTGGATCATATCTCTCTCAATGCTCCATATCCTTTTTCATTGCACTGTCTTTTTCCTTCCTGTATAGTATTTTATCACAATTTGTGAATTCATGAGTTTGGATACTTACAGTTTAAGTTTACTTCTTTCCATTCTGGAAATTCTAACATGGTAGAGAATACATATTATGTGGTTTATCTTAACTTCTGAGTCTAAGACAAACTATCCTTTGAATAATTGTGGAAGTGACATGCAGCAGACACTGATATATGTTATAACAATTCTCCCCTTTTCTCTAACAGAACCTCAGTTTTACTTGGTGATTTTTTTTTTTTTTTTCATGTATCCAGCTACAACACTTACTTCCCCATGCTTCCTTGGATGAAGTTTTCACAGAGCATAGTTTTGTCAAATTTAATGTCAATCAAATAATACTGGAAAGATTCTGCTATGAGGATACAATTAATTTTGTGAACTCATAGTAGAAAAAGTGCTATATACCTCACTGCTGAATATCACTGAGGTCTTCTTGGAAGTACTCCCCTGGGAAAGCTATTCACTGTGCCAGCACCTAGTCCACCCTTCAAAGCAATTTTGGAATGCTTTTTCTGGAAGGGCCATTGGAGCTGTCATTGTTATTACCCTTGATGTCCTGAATGTCATCAGAATGTCTTCCTTTCATATTTCCTTTATCTTTAGGTAAAGACAAAAGTCACTGGGGGTCCGATGAGGTGAGTAGGGAAGGTGTTCCAATACAGTTTCTGTTCACTGGCTAAAAACTCCCTCACAGACAGCCATACAATGAAGCTCATGAACTTGCCACCGTGCCACCATGTGTAATGGCCATTCCAGGAAGACTTCCAAAATTTCTTTGAAGGGTAGACTAGGCTCTGGTGTCTGTCCATAACTTCCCAAGAGGAGTACTTCAAAGATGCCCTCAGTGATATTCAGCTATGAGGTATGCAGTACTTGGAAAAATTAAGTTCACTGACTTGATTGTTGAAACTCATATTTCACCTTGAATGTAGATGCAATGCGTTGCTTAGGAGAAGTCTCTAGAAGAACCCGGTGGAAAAATGCACAGGCTCAGATTGCTAGAGCAGAAAACTAGAAGGACTCTGAGCTCTTAATGGTTTCCAAGAGCACTCGTTGTAGATCTGGGCTCTCTTTCTGGAGTTCTTTGTACCTGAGAATTTGTTTCAGCTACTGTTGCCAGGTTTCTACTGCATGCAATCTTGATTCAGAATATAATTTTAAGAAATTCACTCCATATTTAAGGGACTTATTAAACTGTTTTGTCATTGGAGTAGAAGATTTCTAAAATCACCCGTTTTACCATGCATTTTCTTTTCAAATAACAACACAATTTATCAAAGCATCATCGTATATTTGAATTTAATTATTCTTTTCAGTTTGAAATAGACTTTGGTGTATGATTTGTGACTAATTAATATGTATAAGACAACATAGAGGATGACATAATTGGCAATATTTCTTTTTTAAATTCACATGTTTCACATTTCTCCCGTTTTCCATATTTTCCGTGTGTTTTTAAAAGTATCACCAAATCACTATTTTAAATGTATCTAATTAAGAATTCATGAAAAGACAGAAAAGGACAGCTTTCAGACTTACTTCTTTGCAGTTAAATATTTTTTTCAACAAATTTTACTTAAGATCAGCTTGTGGTAGGACAACGAAAAAGGAATAATTATAGGCATTGATTTCCAAAGCAACGAGTACTAAGGAAGCTACAAGGAATCACATGGAGCCCTTTAGTTTTCCATCCAAAATAACAGTGTGTGGTAGAAAAAAAAAATGCATTTTGCCAAAAACAAGGTCTTTCCTTTTCCCTCCACTCCCAGGAAGTAACATCTAAGTCCTAGAAATCTCATGTCAGATGTGCTGTTCCTGTTTGCCTGACCTTGTACCAAAAGACAGTAGTAATGCAATACAGGATGCTACCTGGGAGCTGTACTCACTACATGGGTTTAAACTAGGGCTTTGGATTTTGACGTATAAGCTCACTTACCGACGGGCTAGAAACCAAGATCAGCTATGTGGGCAGTTCATCAGGCCTACGTGTTGCATCCCCAATAAACACTCTGGGCACCAAAGTTTGGGTGAGCTTCCACAGTTGACAGTGTTCTGTGAATGTTGCCACACAGCAGTGCCAGAAAGCGTTCACTATCCATGATTCCATAATGAGAGGAGAGCCGAGGGATACGCATTTGGAGCCCTGCAGACTGTGTCTCATGTGTCTTTTCTCTTTGAATGATTGTCATCCAGATCCTTTCATATAATAAGCCATACTTTTAAGTATAACATCTTTAAGGGAGCTTTCGGAGTCCTTTTAGTAAATTGTGAAATCTGAGGATGGTTTTGAGAACTCCCTGAGCTTTCACTTGGTATTGGAAATGAGAACTACTCTCCCCTTCTTTCTAACAGAATCTCAGTTGTATTTGTGATTCTTCTATTTTCACGTGCCCAATTACAACACCTACTTCCTCACTCTAAGAACCGTCTGCGTGGGCAGCGAACACGAGGTCTCTAAAAATGCAGTTCACTAACTTGTTGTACTGTAAATAATCCGGTTCAATAGGTCCACAGTGTTCATAGAAACCTTGTTTTGGAAACCATATCAGGAAATAAGCTGTCACCAATAGAGAAATAACTCATTCTGTGGTAAAAATATACATCATACTTACTAATGACAATCATTGTTTACTTGTATATTTATAATTTTTGCATGTTTGTGAATGTATGTGTAAATATGTAGAATTCTTAGAAAATATTTGGTTTGCTTAGATGAAGTTATTAAGGGTATTTGAAATAAAACATTTATCTTTGCATAATTTTACTTAGAAAGAAAAACAAGATGTTATTAAAGAGTCCGAAGTCAAAATCTGTTATGCATATATTATTATCTGTGTATCTTAATTTGAGATCTAATGTTTCAGAATGGCAAAATTTTAAATGCAAATCACATACTGATGCTATTTAATGATTTTCAAAACATATTTGTTTCTATTACAATTCATTCACATTTCTTAAAAGGTACCCATGTTATCAGGGTGCTCTAGGCAATACTCTTTTTCACTTTTGCTTTACTCCTATGTTGAATTAAAATTTGCCAACATACTCATGATTATACCCTATGTTCACTGCCTGAATAGATTGGTCTAATGTTGCTATCAGGAAAGCAAGAAAGCTAAAGGTCATAGCTTCAACAATTATTACTTTTAGTTGTATAAAGCAACTTAACTGGCTTGCTTAAAAGGAAGGAAATACGAAAAACACATTTCATGTTTGCCAAGGAGAATTGGAGGTAATCTCAAGAAAAAACAGTAAAAGAGTGGGAAGGTAATTTATTGAACCAGTTGCCATACTAGGGAAACTAAAACCCCTGGGAAATCTCTGAGAAAAAGTACACAACACATTAGCAATATCTCAGTTAAAGGACAAGCCAGCTCAGATAATTATACACCAACACATGTAAGCCATTTGTTGATGGGCTGCTCGTATGAAATATTAATTCTACAGCCCTTTTGGTCATCTGTGCTGTTAGGTTGGAAGTTTATGCCTCTAGGGAAAGTGCTCATGTAACCAGGTACTTATTAACATGGAAATACCTGAGAGGATAAACCCACGGCACAAACAATGTTTTTGACATCAGGAGTGGCCGCAGGAAATATATCCTAAAATAGGGTACTAGAATTACTTTTGTTATATTCTTGACCCTTAAATGCAAATCTGAACTTTCTGTTAGTGGGAAATGGGTCTCCAGTAATACACAGTGTGTAGCACCATCATGATTATCACCAACCAACAGGAAAATCACCTGTAATTGATTGTGATTGGGCATCTATAAAAGCCAGTATGTTAACCAAGGACTAAGGAAGGCAGTTGGCTATTTCTACGTATAATGGAGAGACAAAAGAAAGAAACAAATGTCAAGCTCAGGGTTTTCAGCTGCCAGTTCAAATCACGGCCAGAAATCTTTACCTTTTCCACAGGGCAGCAAAATAATCTCTTAGTTCATCCAATTTAACCGAAAATAAGGCCCCAAACTAATTTAGTTGGTTGCATAATTTTAATGGAGGTAGAATTTACAATATTTTCAAGTTTCTTTTTAGCAAGGAGTAAGATCCAGAAACTTAGGAAAGGGACATCTGTGTATATCCAGACAAATCTGAGAATCTCAAGTTCACATCTCATTGAGTTATCCTTGCTAGTATAGCAGCCTGTACTCTCATATCTGAGGGCATCCTAGTTTGATGACAATGACACACTGTTGCTTAAATACATTACAAAATGATGTCTGTTCTTCTCAAGATCCACTCTGACTCCTCTGTATTCTCAGTTCTATTTTGTTGATCTGTGTGTCTGTCCTTGGAAACCCTGGACATTAGATGTCACTTGAGCTTTCTTGGTTGTCATACATAGGTTCTGGGAGAACTAAATGCATTCCCATGTGACTCTACATGTTGGGACACCTGAAGGCTTGTGCCTACATTTGCCTGGACTTTGTCTCATGTACGTTTTCGCTGTGTCATTTAACTCTGTGTCATTTAACTCTATAGAATCATAACCACCGCAGCTTTTCTTTTGAGTTCTGTAAATCTTTTCAAATCAAAAAGCCTCTAGAAAACCTGGGAATCCTTAACACACCTCATCACAGTCGTCTGATGCTGCTCTAACAGAAATACCGCAAATGGATGGCTTTAACAAAAAAAGTTTGTTCTCACACAGTCGAGTGGGCTACGAGTCTGAATCCAGGACATCTGCTCCAGGGAAAAGCTTTCTCTCTTTGTCAGCTCTGGAGGATGGTCCTTGTATTGAATCTAGTTTGAAAGCATCTGGCTCAAGAACTTCAGGTTCCAAAGATGCGCCCTGCTCTTAGCGCTACTCTCTTGATGGCACAAGGTCCCCGACTCTCTGCTTGCTTCCCTCTCCTTTCCTCTTTCGTAGGATGCAAAGATAAAAGGTGGAGCAAGACACACCCCATGGAAATTCCCTTTACACTGGGCAAGAGTAGTGATCCTAGAAGACTTCTACAGTCCCACCCTAATCCTCTCTAACTAACCCACTCTATTAACCACAGTCAGAGATTAGGATTTATAGCATAAGAAAATTGCAAAATGGAAGACAATAACAAAATACCAAGAATCACATCCCATCCAAATTGCTACACACATTTTGAGGGGGGACACAGGTCAATCCCTGACACACTTCCAACAATATTACTTCATCTACGTAACAGAGAAGATTCTAGGTCTGATCTCTGGAAAGCTGACTTGTGTAGCCCTAAGGCAGAATTGACTTTGTTTTCATTTTGCAGGCTGAGACAGGTTGACTAAAACAAAGACGCACTAAGAAAGAACCAAAAGTACATCTGTAACCCTCCCTCCAAGGCTTCTGAAAAAGGATCTGGTGACCATTTTCCAGAATTACTGTCTTGAATAGAAAGGTATATATTCGGGCTCTGGAATTACTAGACCCTGGATCTGAAATACTGCTAATTCCAAAACTAAAAAATAAAAACAACCCAGTGCCGTCAAGTTGACCCTGACTCATAGCGACCCTATAGGACAGAGTAGAACTGCCCTATAGGGTTTCCTAAGAAAGCCTGGTAGACTCAAACTGTCAGCCTTTTGGTAGCAGCAGCAACACTTAACCACAACACCACCAGAGTTTCCAACTCCTAGTCACCCAAAATGCCATTTGAAACAACAGTTAAAGATGAGGCTTAAAGTTCAGCAGAGGAAAATATCGAAACAAAATGGAAATCCTCACCCATATAAGGAAAAGACTGAAAATTCTATAGTTGATGCACTTACAAACATATCTTTATGTCTGGTTCACCATTATTAGTTTATTCTTTTATACAGAATGGGAAATTTATTATTTTTGTCCAATAAAATGACAGATTTTGCTTAACAGAATCTCCTACTATACAGTTACAATAGTTAATAGACATCGTGGTAAATTACTGTGACAACATTAAAGAACTGATGCCTTTGAATTGCGGTGTTGGAGAAGAGTATTGACTGTACCATGGACTGCCAAAAAACAGAGAAATCTGTCCTTGAAGAGGTACAACTAGAGTGTTCCTTGGAAGAAGGGATGGCGAGACAGTGTCTTACATAATCTGGACATGTTGTCAGGAGAAATAAGTCCCTGGAAAGGGACATCATGCTTGATAAATTAGAAAGTCATCAAAAAACAGGAAGCCCCTCAATGAGATGGACTGGCACAGTGGTTGCAACAGTGGACTTAAACATAGAAATGATTGTGGGCATGGCGCAGACCAGGAAGTGTTTCAGCCTGTCGTGCATAGGTCACTGCAAGTCAGAACCAACTCAATGGCACCTAACAACAACATACTGATTTAACAGATATAAGTATTTCTAGTACACCTAAGTCCTTCACAATCTCATATACTCATTCTAAAAGGTAACAATACATGATTCAAAAGAATCAGCAGTCTCACTAAATTTTTGGAGAAACTTAAACAGCGTTGTTTTCATTTATTGTCTAGGGAAAGCTGCATTTTATTCCTTTTTGTTATTTTTATTCTTTGAAAGAGGATTCCATTTTACAGAATGCATACAAAATCATTTTTAGACAAATATAGTAGTAAGTAGTTATTAACTGAGATACTATGGTTTGACTAACCAAAATAATATTGATAATAATAAGTTCTAACAAGAGTCAAAGTGTACAGGAGTGTTGGCATGTGAAGGAAACCAGTGACTCAGTCATAAATCTTGTCTTCAAAACGTGTACGTTATGTGGTTTTGTGTATATGTATGTGTGTGTTTCTCCTGATCAACCTTGTGATCTGGGATGCCACAACAAGAATGTCACAGATATTAGAGAGATAAATCTTTGTCTTCCCCTATTATCTGACAGGCCTATTTTCTTTGGTCTCCAGGGACACATGTGGTTTTCCTCAGCAAGCTGCGATGTTTTATCCTGGGGTCATTCTGAAAGTACCATATTTTATGACTACTTGCTACTTGTTTCAGGAAGGTTGCTTCCTTCAGTTTTCATCGAGAAAACAGAACAAGTGTCAGATTGTTGCTTGTCTTCAAAACATCAAAAAATATGCCATGGCATAGTCTGTGTTCATGTCAGAGTTACCGTTTGCAAAAACATTTTAAAACTCTGATGTTTGTTCTTCTAATATTATATTCAACATTAACTGAATGTTTGAATACAAATCTGACTTTATCATTATTTCAGCAAACTTGTGGGAAATTTTCTACCTATGTCATGCCACATAATTGAAATCTTGTATCTTTTGTTTTGTATTGGAAACCGAGTCAGACAGGTTCTTATCATTCTTGTATCTTCATTTCACTGTTAAAGTTATGAGTGTATTTGTTTAATGCAAAAATTTAGATTTAGTTTTTGCTATTTGAAACTTTTAGTCACTTTTATACCAACACCAAATACCACCCATGTGGTATTCATTCAGAAGAAAAATAACTAATCAGTTCATCTCAAAAGTTTTCCTTTTGTTTGTTGAATCTCACTGCAATATCTCTTTGCTACATGTACTTTTATTCTACTTTTGCAAATTCAAAATCAAAAGAGAAAGCTTCATTAATCTATTATGATCAATTTTCTTTATCTGCTATATAAAATTAAAAGAAAATCTAGTTTTAAACCTGTGATCTTCTGAAATATATGGATTCAAAAGTGAAGTTGAATTCTTTATGAATCAAGAAGGTTAAGTCTCTTTTGAAGAAGAATCAAATGTAATATTTACCTAAGAGTTAGGCTCCTGTCCGTACCATTTTGTTTAATGTCTGTTTAATCTTTATACTGTATGTATTTATATAAATCTTTACTCTGTATAGGAGCCCTGGTTACACAGCAGTTAAGTTCTCAGCTGCTAACTGAAAGAATGGTGGTTCGAACAGACCAGCTGCTGTGAGAGAGAAAGATGTGGCAGCCTATTTCGGAAACATAATAGCCCTAGAGACTGTGTCCTACTCTGTCCTCTGGGATTGCTATGAGTCAGCATCGACTTGATGGAAATGGGTTTTGTTTGTTTGTTTGGCTCCCTTTATACATCATTTGCACTTTGGATTCCAATGAGCAGGTGCTTCCTTTTGTTTTCAGAATGAATTATGCTGCAAAAGCCACTTTGCAACTAACAAGATAATAAGGAAAAAGCAAGTGACAATAACACAAAGCTTATAATGAAGCTGCTTCAGTTACTGCTCTATGTTGTACATGACTGCACCTCGTGCCCACAGACCACTGGGCAAGTAAACTCATGGGCATCGGCCCTTCCACTGTGTTGACCTATGTAACTCTAGTTCAAGCTACAATTTAACTAAGTTAAGACACATGCCTTCAGAAGTCTGTCAATTCTAAATTCAGCTGATTTTTCTACTCTGTTTTCCTTGCTTCTTTCTGTGGTTTCTATGATCATGCATCGATGTGACTGTTAATTTACTTTCTCTTTAACAGGACAAATAGATATAATCAAATATAAATACAATAAGTCTCTACTTCCAAATGTTTAAGCTACCAGATTCTAAACCCATCCACCCCCTTTCTATTATTATTACTGACACTTTCCCCTTGTCCTAGCTGCAATCCACCACCCATATGTACACTAGATCTCATTCCGTACTCCTCACATAACCTCTCAACTGTAAGGCCACAGATCACTCCTTCTCTCTTCTCTGGCATTATTGTAACTTTTCTACTCGTGTTCCATGTTTTGTTACTTTTTCAGAATGTTAGCATTATTTTCTCTGTCTTGTTTCTTGTTTCTGTCACTTTCTCACTCATTCCTTCTCACCCTAGCTCCTTTTCAATAGTGTTAATATTCAAACATGATTGACTGAGTACCACTCTTTTGAAAAGCAAATAAGGATCAGAGGAATAAAGAAGAGAAAATGAAAACTAAAAGAGAAACTGCTGTTGTGGTTAAGTGCCATCAAGTCAGTTCTGAATCATAGTGACCCTACACACAACACAATGAAATACTGCCCAGTCCTACACCATGTCCACAATCATTTTTATGACTAAGTCCAGTGTTGCAGCCACAGTGCCAATCTATTTTGTTGAGGAGCTTCCTCTTTTTCACTGACCACCTACTGTAACAATCAATGCCCATGGAAGTGGCAGTCAAGAAATCAAAGGATGTTTGGAAAATCTGCTGCAAAGGACCTCTTTAAAATTTTGAAAATATGTCACTTTGAAGATCAAGGTGTACCTGACCCAAACCATGATATTTTCAACCACATCATATGTATGTGAATGTTGGAAAATAAATAAGGAAGACAGAAGAAGAATGGATGCCTTGAATTGCAGTGCTGGAGAAGAATATCAAATGTACCATGGGCTGCCTAAATAACAGCCAGATCTGTTCTGGAAGAAGTACAACCAGAGTGTTTCTTGGAAACAAAGATGAGGAGACTTTGTCTCACATATTTTGAGTATGTTGTCAAAAGGGATCAATCCATGGAGAATGACACCATGCTTGGTAGAGTGGTGGGTCAGCAAAACAGAGAAAGATGCTTAACGAAATGGATGTCCTCCTTCTGCAGGGATTGATCCTTCTAGACAACATTTTCTTTGTGGTAGAGAAGAAGTGAAAAGAAAATCCCTCTAGTAAACACTTATTCTTAAAACTATGTCCAAGGCTGAGTGGGAGCTCCACATGCTCAAAGGATAGGGGTAAGCAATTGTTTGAGATGTGCAACCTCTATGGAGACAGGTGTTCATCAAGGAAGAAGAAAGTGTATGTGTATGTATGTGTTTAGTATATGGATTACCTGTTCAGAAAGCAATTTACAGTGTCCCTTATACCTTGTACTCAAATAATTTTTAAAGACAGTTTCTTCTAGTTTTGTTTTTGTTGCTGTTGAGAATATAACCATCAGAACAAACACCAAATTAATGATTTCTATATGTACAATTAATTGACATAGATTACATTCTTTCAGATACTCAGTTAGTTACCTTTCTTTTGCAAGTTGTTCCTCTCCCATTAATACTACCTTCTCAGTTTCCTATCTCATTTTGGAAACTGCTATTGTCAATTTGATATCGTATATTTTTGTTGTTACCAAAAAAAAAAAGAAAAGAAACCCAAACTCAGTGCCGTCAAGTCGACTCTAACTCATAGCAACACCATAGGACAGAGTAGAACCACCCCAAAGAATTTCTAAGGAGCACTTGGTGGATCGGAACTGCTCATCTTTTGGTTAACACCTGTAGCACTTAACCACTATGCAACCAGAGTTTCCTTATTGTTGTTAGGAACTGTCAAACCAACTCCATCCCCAGGTGCAACAACAAAACATTGGCTATTCCTGAACCATTCTCACAACTGTTGCTACATTTGAGCCATTGTTGTCAATCCATGTCTTTGAGATCTTCCTCTTTCTTGCTGACACTCCGCTTTGCCAAGGATCATGACCTCCAGGGAGTAGTCCTTCCTGCTAACACATTCACAGTAAACCAGATGAAGTCTCACTACCCTCACTTCTAAGGAGTATTCTGGCTCTACTTCTTCTACGACAGATTTGTTTGTTCTTTTGGCAATCCGCTGTACATTCAGTACTGTTCACCAAAATCACACTATATACATAAATGTTAAAAGAGCACAATGCTCAAGGCAGACATCCTTTACTAGGTAAGCTAACTACACATCTCAGTTAATTGACCTAATAATGTGTTCAGTGCTTCTGTTCTACCTCCTAGTATGCTGCCTGAGATCTTAAAAGTTTATAAACGTCGTGTCTGAGGCCTTAAAACTTTATAAGTGTCCATATTGTATGATACTTGTTCTCTATTCATCCGGAGCAACAAGGAAGAAGGAGAGTCACAAATAAGACAAGGAAATGAAATGTCTGTGAAATCTCCTCCTGGAACAACTGCTTCTTTTGCTTTGAGACCACAACTGGATAGTTCTTTGCTATCACTACTGAACATTGTGATACAACAGTGTGTGAAAGAATCTTGATCAAAGGGAGGAAATCACACAACAGAATTTCAAGTTCTCATGGAATTCAGACTTTCTGGAGCCATGAAGTCTGGGTGAACACCCAAACTATTGCCCTGAGATCATTTTTAAAAGTAAATCCTAAACCAAAAATATCTCCTAGAGTCTTCTTAAAACCAAATGAAAGCTTAGCTGAACTAACAAAGAATGTACCCACATTATGCCAACAAACCTCCAACAATTCTTCCTCGATTTCCTGTGTCCACTCCTCCTTCCCCATTCTGGTACTCCAGTCACTTGTGTGTTACTCCTCTTTATAGAGTCCCAGTGAATTCTTATAGTTTCTTTACTTTTTTAAACTCTTTTGTCTGATTTTTTTGTCAGACAAATTGGTGTCTAGAAATTTGTCTTCTATCTCCTTAATTTGAACTCCCATTGCCTTATGAAATCATGAAAACTGTGATATCATTATATTAAAAAGAGGGATGTACTACACTCATTACAGTCCTTCCAGATGGAGAGGAAGTTAGTAAGACTGCTAGTAATTAAAGCTGGTTTTATGAATATGTTACTAAGGGGATCATAGGGGAAACCATAAAGCACAATAAAGATGCAACCTATCAAATCAAGAAATGTAATACAGGAGTCTCAACAACCACAAAACCAATCCTGAAGAAGGTGAAAAATCAACTCACAAACAAGAAAGTTCCACAACACGTTAATAAGAACAACAGAGAAAGCATCGACACAAAAATAAACATATCATAATGGCAGCACTGAACACATACCTATCAATAAGTACATTGAATGTGAATGGACTGAAGGCTTTAGTAAAGAGACATTGTGTGACATATTGGATCCAAAGACACAAGCCATCCATATGTTGCCTACAAGAAACACACCTTAGACTTAAAGATAGGAACAAACTAAAAATTAAAGTATGGAAGAATACATATCAACCTAACAATGAACAAAGAAGAGCAAGTGTGACAATTATAATCTCAGATAAAATCGATTTTAATGTGAAATCCACCATCGTGGACAAGGATGGACACTCTTTATTGCTGAAAGGTTCAATACACAAGCAGGACTTAACAATATTAAATACTTATGCACTCAATATTAGAGCACCTAAATACATTGAAGAAACAGTGATTACACTCAAAAAGGAGATGGATCACTCCACAATAACAGTGGAAGACTTCAATACTCCACTGTCAGTATTGGACAGACTGTCTAAAAAAAGCTCAATAAAGACACAGAAGACCTTATTGCCATAATTAACCAACTAGACCTCATTGACATATACATAACTTTCTATCCATCAGTGAACAACTACACGTCCTTCTCCAGTGCACATGAAACATTCCCCAGAATAGATCATGTGTTAGGACATAAAGTAGTTCTCAACAAAATCCATACCACTGAGTTAATGCAAAGCATTTTCTCAGATCATAAAGCCATAAAAGTCAAAATCAATAGCAGAAAAAACATAGAAAGTGGAACTCATGGAAACTGAACAAAAACCCATGGGTTATAGAAGAAAAGAAGGATCAAATAAAGAAATTTATGGATTCCAATAAGAATGAAAACGTTTCCTCCAGAACCTATGGAATATAGCCAAAGCAGTGCTCAGAGGTCAGTTTAACTCCATAAGTGCACACATCTGGAGGGAAGAAAGAACCCAAACCAAAGAACAAACTCTACAGCTTGAACAAGTAGAGAGAGAACAACAGAGGAACCCCTCAGGCACAGGAATAAAACAGATCCTAAAGATTAGAGCAGAACTAAACAATTTAGCGAATAGAAGAAAAATTGAAAAAAACGAAAGGACAAATGCTGGTCTTTTCAAAAGATCAACCAAATTGGCAAACCATTGGCTGAACTTACTAAATAAAAACAGGAAAGGAAGCAAAAAATCCAAATAAGAAATGAGTAGGGAGTTGTCATAACAGATACAACAGAAATAAAAAATATCATGACAGAAAACTATGAAAGACTGTATTCTAACAAATTTAAAAGCATAAAGGAAATGGACAAATTCCTTGATTCACATTACCTACCAAAATTATCACAAGGTGAAGCAGAACAACTTAATAAACCCATCACAAAGGAAGAGATTGAAAAAATCATCCAAAAACTACCACCAAAAAAAGCCCTGGCCCAACGGCTTCACGAATGAATTCTACCAAGCGTTTAGAGAATACTTATTTCCAATACTACTGAGATTGTTTCACAGTATAGAAAGGGATGAAATACTCCCAAATTCATTTTATGAAGCCAGAATAACCCTGGTACCAAAGCCAGGGAAAGACCCAACCAAAAAGGAGAACTACAGACTGATATCACTCATGATTCTAAACCCAAAAATGTTCAACAAAATTCTCACCAATAGAATACAACAATATATCTAAAATATAATCCATCATGACTGATTTGGATTCATACTAGGGATGCAAGGCTGGTTCAGCATCAGAAAAACAATTAATGTGATCAACTACATAAATAACACAAAAGACAAGAATCATCTGATCTTGTCAATTGATTTAAAAAAGGCATTTGATAAAGTCCAACACCTATTCATGCTAAAACCTCTCAGCAAAATAGGAATAGACTGCCAGTTCCTTAGTGCCATAAGGGCCATTTATACAAAGTCAACTGCCTATGTCATCCTGAATGGAGACAGACTGAAACAATTTCCCTTGAGAATGGTAACTAGACAACGATGCACACTCTCACCTCTCCTATTCGACATTGCACTAGAAGTTTTAGCCAGAGCAATTAGATAAGACCAAGAAATAAAGGGCATCTGCATCCACAAAGAAGAAGTAAAAATCTCCCTATTTGCAGATGTTATGATTGTATACGCAGAGAATCCTAAGGAATCCATAAGTAAACTACTCCTACTGATAGAAGAGTTCAGCAAATCTCAGAATACCAGATGAACATAAGTAAATCAATAGGATTCTTTTATACCAACAGAGTTTGTTAATGAAGAAATCACCAAATCAATACCATTTACTGTAGCCCCTAAGAAGATAAGGTACCTAGGAATAAATCTAACCAGACGAATAACAGACCTTTACAAAGAGAACTTCAAGACCTTACTACAAGAAACTAAGAGAGACTTACATAAATGCAGAAACCTACCTGCTCATGGACAGGAATAATTAACATTGTGAAAATGTCTATTTTACCCAAAGCAATCTACTGATATAATGCAATCCCAATAAAACTTCCAGTAACATTTTTTAATGAGGTGGAGAAACAAATTATCAACTTTGGAAATGGAAGAAGCCCTGGATAAATAAAGCTCCACTGAAGAAGAAGAACACACTGGGAGGCCACTCACCTACCCAACTTTAGAACCCATTACACTTCCACAGTGGTCAAAACTGTCTGTTACTGGTACAAAAAGAGACAGACAAATCAATGGAACAGAATTGACACCCGAGAGATGACACCATCTTCCTATGAACAGTTGATATTCGACAAAGGCCCTAAGACATTATGCTGGGGTAAAAACAATCTCTTCAACAAATGGTGCTGGCAAAATCAGATACCCATCTGCAATAAATTGAAACAAGACCCTTGTCTTACACTGTGGGAAATTATGTTAACTTCCTTGACATGACCGCAGCCATCTTGGCTGCTGTACCATTGCTTCAACTCTGTATAACCTCCTGCACTGTGATCAATCACTTTGACTCTACTCTGTGTACAGTAACCTAGAGGCAGTCTGGGAACACCTCCAAGTGCTAGCCCAAGCATGTAGAACAATGTACAACCGAAACTGTAAACAACTGGCTTAGTTACTGAATGTTTCAGTTCCTTGTTTGCTGAGATACCAACTATATTGATGAAGAGTATAAATACTCTAATAAAACTTAGTTCTGGGCTCTCGGCTAGAATTACTGTTAGCCCCCTGATCCCAAACTGTTTCATGTCTATCTTTTCTTAAGTGCTCGGCACCACTTCTCCTCCACCCATGTTCATGTCAGAGAACTCCCTGACTAGCAGGATCTCCTACATTACACCTTACACAAAAATCAACTTAAACTGGATAAAAGACCAAAATATCAAATCTAAAACAATAAAAGCTCATCCAAGAACAGGTAGGAACAACAATGGAAGTTTTAATACACAACATAAACAGACTTCAAAATCTGCCAAACAGACCACAAATGACAAAAGAGAAAATAGATAAATGGGAACTACTAAGAATCAAGCACTTTTGCTCATCCAAAGACTTTATTAATAGAATTAAAAGGCCACCTACAGAATGGAAAAAAATATTTGACAACTATATGTCAGACCAACACCTGATCTCCATAATCTATGTCAAGACAAGCCGTAATCTATAAAGTACTACAAAATATCAATAGGAAAAAGATAAATCATCCAATTAAGCAATGGGCAAAGGAGATGGACAGACACTTCTCTAAAGAGGAGATCCAGACAGTCAAAAAACACATGTGGACATGCTCACTATCATTAGCTATTAAAGAAATTCAAATCAAAACAACAATGAAATACCATCTCACCCCAACAAGGTTGGCCATGATTCAAAAAATACCAAACAAACGCTGGAGAGGCTGTGGAGAAGCTGGAACTCTCCTACACTGTTAGTGGGATTGCAAAATGCTGCAACCTCTTTGGAAAACAATCTGTCACTTCTTTAAAAAGCTGAATACAGATATACCATTTGGCCCAGTAATTCCATTGCTTAGAATATACCCTACAAAATCAAGACCATTCACACCAACTGATACATGCACAAGAATGTTTATTGCAGCACAGTCTGTTTACTCATCTTGTGTGGATTCAGCTCTGGAGTCCAGGTTATCAGCCAACAAATGCTTGGTACAAGCTCTAGATGGGAAGAGCTATGGAAGAGTGATTGGAACAGGCACTGGTGTCTTAACAGGTTATGTGCTGAGCAACATAGGGGGCTTATGGCTGCTCCTGAGTGCCCAGGGTAGAGGCATGTCCTTGACTCCTAAAGCAGTTGAGTTGGTGAGATTAACAGTGAACTTTGGGTACCTAATGTTGTTGGCTGTGAGAACTGGGAGACATCACTTATTCCTGAACCCATCATCATAGATGGCTGTATGGAGTTTGTGCAGTCATTAGTCCTTAGGCCCATGATGTAGATATGTGAGTACCTCATTTAATGTGGAGAGCTGTGTCAAATGTCACAAATCGGTCACTCTCTTTTAACTGTTGTACTTGAAACTAGGCTTTAGGAATATGCCCTGTTTTACTATGCTAAAAAGGGCCTACACAGGTCTAGGCAAGGGTAAAAGCCATTTGAAGTCTGTGAATCACTCATACTTGTGCCTAGGCAAAGGGGTAGTGGCTTCCCTAAGTTTCTGGATTGGGGCAGCTGGTGGTTTACTTTTTCCTGTTTGTTATTTTACCTGTTTGTTCCCTTCCCGAGCCCTAGAGAATGGCTTAGACCAGCAACTGGTTCCACTTCCAGCCAAGGGTACATGATAACTTTAGAACACCACCAGACTAGGACCAGAGCAGACTGAGGAAGGGGAAGGGGAGGGGAAGAAAGGCACTTCTCAGGGAGGAAGGGTTACTTAGACTCTATACAGCAGGATAGATATCTGTGCTTAAATTCGTGTTTGTGCAATCTCTGCCAGCTCAATTTCTTCTCATGTGGAAAATGCATCTCAAGCACTGTTGCCTGCATGCATCAAAGGATCCAACTTGCAGGATGCCAGCCAGGTCAGGTCTTGTACTTCCTTGTCACTTCTGGAGAGTCTCTCCTTCCACCTTCTACTAAATTTGACCCCTCAGCTTTATATTTGATATTCAGGGATCCTAGATTGTCATACAACTGTCATACATACCTCAGACCTGGAGGTCTGACAATTAAGCCCATGAACTTAATTGTTCTAAGTGCTACATGTATCACTGATGAATATCACTACAGTCACCATCGAAGTACACCCCTTGGGAAGTTATGCACCAGTGCTAGTGCCTAGTTTACCCTTCAAAGGAATTTTGGAACTCTTTCTGGAATGGCTGTTGTGCATGGTGGAATGCTAGCAATTTCCTAAACTGAAATCATTGTCTGTGAGGGAGTTTTCAACTGGTGACCAAAACAAAGCAAAACAAAACAAAAACTGTATTGGAATCCTCACTTTATTCACTTGATCTTGCCCCCAGTGACTTTTTCTCTACCTGAAGATAAAGGAAATACTGAAAGGAAGAAATTTTGATGATATTCATGACATTGAGGGTAATATGATGACAGCTCTGGAGGCCATACCAGAAAAAGGACTTCAAAATCATTTTGAAGGATAGACTAGGCACTGGTGTCACTGCATAGCTTCCTAAAGGGGAGGATTTTGAAGGTGACTATAGTAATTTTCAGTAATAGGGTATGTAACTCTTTTTCTAGGGTGAGCCCCTGAATTTATTTGTCAGTCCTTGTATATAATCCATTCAATTTTTTTCATTCTTTGTTGTAAGAGGGATCACAGGAAGTGTCTGAATTCTCTGCCATGTTGGTCCTGCCTCCTATTAATGTACTAAGTTTTCAAGCAGTACTAATCTTGACTGTGTCCCAGACACTTCAGTCTCCTCTTTTAAATGTAAAAATAAAGCCTAAGATCTCCAGTTTGGTAAAGTAGAAGCTCAGCAAAAGAGAGAAAGACCCCAAGGAGATGGACTGACACAGTAGCTGCAACAATGGGCCTAAGTACAAAAACAACTGTGGGCACTGTGCAAAATCAGGCAGTTTCCTTCTGTTGTGCATATGATGTCTACCAATTAAGCTCATGAACTCATCCTAGAAAAAGTGCTACATACCTCATTACTGAATATCACTACAGTTACCTTTGAAGTACTCCCTTTGGGAAGCTATGTACTTAGTCCATCCTTCAAAGCAATTTTGGAACTCTTTCTGGAATAGCTATCAGAGCTGTCGTTGTATTACCCCTGATGTCCTGAATGCCATCAAAATGTCTTCTTTTCAGTATTTCCTTTATGTTCGTGTGAAGAAAAAAGCCTTTGGGGTCATATCAGGTGAGTAGGTAGGATGTTCCTGTACAGATATTGGTTTACTGGCTAGAAGCTTCTTTACAGACAGCACCAGGTGAGCTGGTGTATTGTCATGATGCAAAAGCCATGAGTTGGAGAAAAGTTCAGGTCTTTTTTGTCCAACTTTTTCAGGCCACATTTTCAGCACTTCCAAACAGTAAATTTGGTTAACTGTTTGCTCAGTTGGTAAAAATTCTTAACGAACTAACCCTCTGATACAAAACTATGTTAGCAACATTGTTTTGACTCTTGATTTGGACTAACAGGACTTTTGGGGACTTCCATTGTACCCTTTGATGCTTTGTTTTAAGGTCATATTGGTATACGCATGTTTTATCACCATTGAGAAAACAATGCAAAACATCTTCTTGCCTCTCCAAAAATTCGTGGCAAACTTTGACTCTCCCTTGCTTTTGTTCATTGGTGAGCTACTTTAGGACTATTTTTGCACATAGCTTTCTCATGCCAAGATTTTCAGTTAAGATTTTTGGTGACTGTTTCCCAATTGATGTTTACTTGGTCTGCTATGCTTCTCATAGTCAGCCAATGATTTTGATGCACAATTTAATGAATTTTTATAATGTTTCTGTCAGTTCTGCTCGTTACTGGCCACCCTGACCTCTCTTTATCAGTGACACTTTCTCTCCCCTCGGAAAATCTTTTAATTCATTTGCACCCTGCCATTTTCTTCATTGCATTAGCTCCATACACTTGGACTAACACGTCCCTAGTTTGGCTTCCACCATTGCTAAATTTAACAAGAAATTTAATGTTTGCTCATTGCTCTAAAATTCAAGTTTGAACATTCTCACTATGGCACACACAAACAGGCGACAATAATGAATCCACTCAGAAAGATATCCAGATATGTCAGTATGAACACTGCTGTGAGGTACTGACATACCAAGGTTACAAAACTTAACCTAATTGCTTGTACAGTGCTACCCAACATAAGTGCACAGTGTCAAGTTCATGAACTTAATTGTCAAACCTTGTAGGGTTGCTAAAGTTGGAACTGACTCAATGGCACCTAATGATAACAACAAGATCTCTAAAGAAGACTCATTTGAGTAACATTTCGTGGCACTGACTGTTGCAGGATTAACAAAAACACTTTTATCCCTTTACTTTCACATGTTACCTCATTTTCCTTCTATCTCTGGGTTCCTTTGCCAGCCTCCTCCGTTTTAGCTATTAAATGAGACAGCTAACCTTGTTGCTTATGAGTTGATTCTGTCTCATGGTGATTGTACAGAGCACAGTACGACTGCCCCCCCAAGAAGGTTTCCAAAGAGTTATCTATACAGAAGCAGATTGCCTCATTTTTATCCTCATAGAAAAACTGTTGGATTTGAGCCACTCGTCCGTCATTTAGCAACTGAGCACTTAACCACACACCTTTAAATGAGAGAGTTAACAAAGCCTAATTTCTAGATCCTGATTTTTTTCCTCTTCTTTTTTTTAATTATTAAGTCTAAAATTTTTTACTTAAAAATCTTTTCTGCCAGTGCCTTCTGATTTTGTATTGTATCTACCCAAATCAACATATGATTTTGAGCTCCAAATCTCTATATCCCAATACTTACTCAATGTTTTTTTGAGAGTGGCAGGGGGATTCTAAGGAATAACAAGTACAGCAGATGTAAAAATAAATTCATTTTTTTTCCAAATCTTATCTTTAAACTCAACTATTCAAAAAGAGATTTTTTTTTTCCTTCCTACTTTTTTTTTAAAGTATTTTATTTCATTTGAAAATTTCTGAAAGGAAGTTTCCATGTCATCCACCTAATTTCCATCAGTTTGCCTTATTGTGGTGGTTTGCATTTTGCTGTGATGCTAGAGCCCATGTCACTAGTATTTCAAACACCAGCAGGATGACCTATGGTGGACGGGCTCCAGCAGAGCTTCTAGATTAAGACAGACTAGGAAACACACAGCAATCTACTCCTGAAAAAAAAAACCACCAATGAAAACCTTATGGATAGCAGAAGAACATTCTTTATCTGATGTAACAGTGGCAGAAAAAGAGCCTCTACAGTTGGAAGTTGTTCAAAATACAGCTAGGGAAGAACTGCCTACTTGAAGTAGACTTTACTGATGTGAGTGGAATAAAGTTTTAGGGATCTTTATTTGATAATATGGCTCAACCCAAAAGAAGAAGTGATTTTCTTCCCTTCTTCAGCTCCCTGTTGGCTCTGCTCTGGTCCTGGTCTGGCAGTATTCAGTAGTAGCCCTGCCCCCTAGGCTGGAAGTGGAATCAGGAATCATTCATTAATAACTGAAACATAGAATATACAAATCATGACTCTAGAAACTGGGAAGCTGACAAAAATGGAAAGGAACTCACAAAGGTCTATAACCTAGGCATTAGTGAGCTGCAATGGGCTAGTATTGGCCATTTTGAATGAAAGAATCGTAGGACGGGATGTCATGTTTTGAACTGTGTTCCCTAAAAGATACGTAACAATTTGGTTGGGCTATAATTCCTGGGTATTGTGTGATGTTTCTCCATGTTGGAATTCCTGCCTCTGTAATGTTAATGAGGGTGGGTGGGCATCAGTTGTGTTGGCAGAGCAAGATTCAGGGTGTAAGTTCGTTTTGTACCTTGAGACACTCTCGTGATACAAACAAGAGATCCTAGCAGAGACATTTAGGGACCTCACACCACCAAGACAGAAACTAGTACTGGGAGCTGAGCACATTGCCTGGAATGCATTGAGAATTACTGGTGACTGCAAACTCTGGTGGTGTAATGGTTAAGCGCTGTGTCTGCTAACCAAAAGGTCAGCAGTTCAAGTCCACAAGATGCTCCTTGGAACCTCTGTGGGAGCAGTTCCACTCTGATCTAGAGTGTTGACAAGAGTTGAAACTGACTCAGTGGCATGATGAGAAAGTTGGAAACAAAGACAGAAAATTAGTCAGAAAAAGCTTTGATAATGGAAATGACCCTGGAGATTGCATGATTGAGGTTTTCAAAACTGAAGACTTATTCACTGAAATTATTGTCTTTCAACAACATAAATGATGACAATACATGTGGTCTTCACCAAATTAAAAACACAGGTGTCAAGTCAACTACATCCGTGGAAAGAGAACCTGGAAAATATTAATATCATCAGTCAAACGAAGGCCAGGGGCTGACTGTTGAATATACCTTCAGCTGCTCATATGCGAGTTAAAGTAGAAACTGAAGAATTAAAATGAGTACACAAGGACCAAAATATGACGCTGAGTGTATCCTATCTGAATTTAAGGGCAATCTCAAACATAGGTTTGGTGGACTGAATACTAATCAATGAAAGCCAGATTAGTCATGGGATGGTATCAAGTATATTGTGTATGAATAAATGGAAGAGTTATACAAGAAAGAGGGGGAGAAGAGAGAGAGAAAAGAAGGGAAGGAGGGAGAGGGAGGGGAGGAAGTTAAGAAAGAAGGAGGGAGGGGAGGAAGGAAAGAGGGAGGTAGGCAAGGAGGGAAAGAAGGAGGAAGGAGAGAGGAAGGGAGGAAGGGAAAACCACAATGGATGTCAGAGAGGCTCTGAAACTTGATCTTGAACATGGAGTAGCAAAAGCAGATAGAACAAATGATGATGTAAATGAGCTACAAACATTGCACAATGAATAAGAAAATCGAAGAAGAGTTAATGGCTTCGAATTATGGAGTTGGGGAAGTATATTGAATGTGTCATGGACCTCCAGAAGAATGAACAGGTCTGTCTTGGAAGAAGCATAGTCAGAGTGCTCCTTGGAATAAAGGATGGCAAGACTTGAACTCATGTACTTTGGACATGTTATCAGCAGAAATCAGTCCCTGGAGAAGGGCATTGTGCTTGGTAAAGAGCAGGGTCAGCAAGAAAGAGGAAGAACCTTGATGAGATGGATGAAGACATTGGCCATAACAGTGGTCCGGGATGTGGCAATGGTTGTGAGGATTTCGCAGGATGAGCTGTGTTTCCTTCTGTTGCACATAGGGTTCCTGTGACTCGGAACTGAGATAAAGGTACCTAACAACAACAACATATCTAGATGCATTTTGGAAACTATGATGATTTTTGCTCATTCTTCTTTTGGCACCAAGAATTTACCTATTTCAGGAGTTTTGTGTAAGTGGGATAATGTAATACTTGTCCTTTTGTATCTGACCTACTCCATTTAGCATAACATATTCAAGGTTCATCCATGTTGTAGCTTGTATCAGAACTTCATTTTTCTTTATGTTGTTGTCTATAAGTTTGTCCAGCTGTGATGACTTGTATGCTGCTGTGATGCTGGGGGTTGTGCCACCAGTATTTAAAATGCCAGTAAGGTCACCCTTAGAGGACAGATTTTAAAGGAACTTCCAAGCATAAGAGAGACTAGGAAGAAGGATCTGGCAGTCTCTTTCTGAAACAATTGCCAATGTAAATTTTTTGAACAGCAAAATACTGTCTTATATGGTGCCTGAAGATAAACCCCTCAAGTTGGAAGATGCTCAAATATGACTGAAGAAGAATTGCCTCCTCAAAGTAGAGTTGACTTTAATGACATGGAAGGAGCTAAACTCTTGGGACCTTCCTTTGATGATGTGGCGCAATTCAAATGAGAAGAAAAGTTGCATACATCCATTAATAAAAGGAACATGAGATGGATGAAATATGAGACAAGGAAAACTGGAAGTCATCAAAAATGAGATGTAATGCATAAACATTAATATCCTAGTCATTAGTGTACTCAAAGTGACTGGTACTGGCCATTATGAATCATAGGTTTATTATGGCAGGAATTGCAAATTGAAGAGGAATAGCACCAATTTTATCTTTAAAAATAACATTTCAGAATCCACACGCTGCTAGTGATAGGATAATACCCATATGCCAACAAAGAGGACCAATTAATACGAGCATTATTCACATTTACACACTAGCCACTTGCCAAAGATGAGGAATTTATCTTCATGGCCAAGTAACATTCCACTGAATGGATATACTACCAATTATTTATTCACTTATCTTTTTACTCTCACTAGATTGTCTCCATCTTTTAGCTGTTGTGAATACTACCTCAGTGAACGCTGGTGTACACATGTCTAATTTCTTATTGATTAATTGTGCCTTTTATCATTACATGATGTTCTTTGTATCATACTAATTATTTTCTTAAAATCTATTTTGTCCGAAATTCTCAACCTAATATTTCAAAGGACAGAGTGGTAGGGCCTGGAGTCTGGGGACCACGGTCTCAGGGGACATTAGGGTCAAATGGCATAGCTAGTCTTTTTCTAAGAGGGCCTTCTGCACCCTTTATTAGTGAGTGGAGTCTGGGGTCTTAAAGCCAGCACGCTACCCTCTGAGAAACATCGACTGTTCCCAGCCCCCTGGAACAGATAACATACGAGAACATCAATGACACAAGGAAAAATGAGCCCAGGAGACAGAATGACTCAGATGATTGGGAGACTACATCAGCACTAGACCAGAAGAACTAGACGATGCCTAGCTAACACCAAAGATACTTCTGAGAGGGAAATGCAATGTACGGTCCCTGACATAGCAGGAAAAAACAGGGTGTACAGATCAGGAACTCTATTAAAAGACCAGAATTGATGGTTCAACAGCCTGGAGGGTGCCCTGAAAACACTAACCCTGGACTCACTGCTTTCCCACACCTGAAACCAGTACTGAGGCCAACACTTCAGACAAAGAATGGACTGGTCTCAGGGACATAGATTGAAGCAGGTGGTGTGGGTACTCTATGGTTTTCTATATGTATGAGGCTGTCCTACTGGTTTCTTTCTACAGAGTGAGAAGAGGAGAGAGAAGAGACAGGTGTTGGCTGAGTGGATACAGAAGGAAAGGGTGAAAAAGAAAAGCATGCTGTCAAAGGGTGAGGAGAGGAGGTAGAGTTGCAGACAGACGGGTATAGAAAATTGACTTGGATTGTAAAATTTCCCTTAACCACAATAAATTTTTTTCAAAAATCTATTTTTTCTGATATTAATAGAAATACCTAAGCTCTATTTTGGAAACCCTGGTAAAATAGTAATTAAGTTTTCTAGCTTCTAACTTAAAGGCTGGCAGTTTGAATCCACCAGGCACTCCTTAGAAACCCTGTACACGAGTTCTTCTCTGTCCTACAGAGTTTCTACGAGCCTGGACAGACTACGGAAATAGGTTTCATTTTGATTGTACATGGCAACTTAACAGATTTCAAGTTTGTCTTTTTTTTTTCTTTTTAGTTTTTAAACATTTGATGATAATGCAGCTTGACATGGATATCTTTGGGTTTAAACCACCTGGAATTAATTGAACTTCATGCATGTGCAAACTCATACATTGCATCAGATTTGGAAAATTTTCTGCCATTATTCTTTCAAATATTATTTCCACCTCTTTCTCTTTCCTCTCTCCTCCTGAGACTCCAATAATGAGTAACTCAATCCCTCGGGGAGTTTGGATATGTATATATGGACCGTACGTTAAATTTGTCTTTTTTCCTGTTGTCCTTATAATTAATTAAGAAGATATCATCTCTTACTGAGGCTACTACCATAGACATCTAACCGGTTTTCTTTCTTTACCTCTTTCTTCTTTTAATTCACTTTTTATAGTGAAATCATAATAATCACCTTTAAAATGCAAAATCAATTTCATTAATCCTTTCATCAACCCCCTTTAATGATTCTGTATTATATTTAAGATAATTGCAAGCATTTTAATATTAATCAGACGTTTTTTCTATGATGTTATCCCTGCCTACCTTTATACCTCTACAACTTCTTTGGCCATTTAGTTTCTGACTGTAATACTATTTAACTGCTTTCTGTTCTTGCTTCACGCCTTCATGTTCTATTAATTTCGTGAGCTTCGGGGATTTTTGTCCTTGTTCTGCACTTTGCTATCCTCTCTCACTAACACCACCACTTCCGCATTTAACTAACACTTACCCAAATGTCCAGTCCCAGCTTAAGAATTACTTGCTGTTGAAATCAGGTTAGGAGATGTTTCCTGGAATCATCTTTATTCTTTATCATTGCATACTGCTCCACTGAGTATATGTACCGTAGCTTACCTATCCATTCCTCTGTTGCTGGAATTGATTGGAACTTGGCGATGCAGAGTGACCATATGTCAGATGCACTTTATGGTTCTATGCATCTACAGGATATCATCCTGCTGACCTCTGGCTGGAGGAAGGAGAGGGGGTTGAGAGGAAGGGAAAGGAGACTGTTGGGAGGATGAGACATGTATGGACCAGAGAGGAATAATGTGCTGTCACCGGACAGGGAGAGCAGTGGAAGCTGCTTATAGGTGGGCATGCAAATTTATATGGGAATGTACGTTTTCACTCAGTCGTAATAAAAAAAATTAAAAATTAAAAAAAGAGAGAATTATTTGCTAAATAAAACCTTCTTAAAATTTCTCATTTGATTATACTCACTACACATTTAAGTGGTTCTCAATATGCAGTTCTGATTGGTAACACTGATTTTTCTTACCCATTTTTCTCACCGAGTCACGAGTTCAGGAACACTTCATTCCTAGTATTCTCTGTAGTCAGCAGCACAAGGAACATCGGATTGGTTCCACGTGAGAAGTCAAAACGGTGTCAGCATAACTAACGGAAAAACATGGAGGCTTTTTTCTGCTCTTCCACTGTAGTTGCCTGAAACTCGGAGCCCTTAACATAATCGTGTAAATGCCAGGTGAGATCTTTGCTTCCTCTTCAACTTGCTGATTAACAGCTCCTTTACGTATTTTACTGAAATCCCCTGTAACTGGGTTATTCAAACATCCTATTCGGTCCTGCTGGAACCCTGGTGCTGTAGTGGTTAGAGGCTACAGCTGCTAATCAAAAAGCTGGCAGTTCAAATCTACCAAGTGTATCCTGAAAAACTTATGGGGGCAGTCCCACTCTGTCCTATAGGGTTGCTATGAGTTGGAAACAACCGCGGTGGGTCTGGGGTTCTGTAGTCTCCCACACATTCCTTCTCCTCTTTAATTCCACGTTTCAAACATAAACACCCCTTATCACTTTACCAACAAGTTTTGCTTCTGATAATGAAAAGGCTGATTGGTAAAATACTAAAGTAATTTACTACAAAATATTAATAGATAACATAAAATGCCACATGAATGTGTTTTTGGAATACCAATAGATTAAAAGACATTAAGTCAAAGATATGTTTCTTTAATAGTGAAAAACGTAAGTATTGTCAGGTTCCCATTATGGAAATATTTGAGGCTGATGATACTTGAAAAAATACCCAAATCTTAGCAGCCAAACAATAGCTTATTCTACTTAATAATGAAAATCCCTGTGTGTATATGCGCGTGTGCGCACTAACACACCATTAAATTAACACACGATTTTGTGTGGCTTCTATTAAGGAGGTAAGTAAGTAATCCTTCATTTGCCTTGAGCGTGATGTAGGGAGTCGTTAATGTCTTATTAAAGAGAGGATTTCCGTCCTTTGTTTCTATCTCTTACTCTTATTTCGTCTACAGTTCTGTGACTTTACACCCTCGATCCTGTTTGCATTTAGTATATGGTAAGAGTTTTCCCTTATCACACCGTTCACGTATTCTAGCTTCCATCCTTGTATGCCGCACGTTGTATGAGGGTTACTTAAATTCCTTATTCATTTATATCTGTATCTGGATCCGTACTCCCATTTTTTAATCTATAGCTAATTAATACAAGTTGGGAAAGATAACAGCAGCCTCATCCAGTCATTTTTTGCTTTTATCATCTTTGTTAGAATTCTATCTTCTATCCGATTATATCAATTGTATCTTCCCTATATGCAAGATAATTCAGAAAACATTGTGTTTTTTTAAAAAATTTTTTTATTGTTATGACTGAGTGAAATTGTAACATTCTCGTATAAATTTACATGCCCACCTATATGCAGCTTCCACTGCTCTCCCTGCCCAGTGACAGCACACTATTCCTCTCTGCTCCACCGAGTCCAATCCATTCGTGTCTGAAGAGTGGACCTTCATTATGATTTATGGGCAAGGGCAGCATCAGGGCCAGGGGCCATGCTCCCAGGCAAACCCTGAAACCACTGGGCCATCAACTGAGGTCTTTTAGTGGAGATCTCAGGGTGCACCCCTTTCTGTTCTTGTGGTGCCAATGAGACTCAACTTAGTGAGCTTCATCGCAGCTATCACTGGTGGTGGCCGGGCACTATCTGGTTCTTTTGGTCCCAAGTCGATGTAGGCACCCACTCATGTTTGTTTTTCTTTTAACTGTTGTTACTGTGTTTCTAGATTTTGATGTGAGACTTCTGATCTTCCAACAAAACTGCTGTGTTCTGTTGCTGAGGAATAAGCACAAACAAGGCTGGTTTGAGAAACAGTGTTCTTCTTAGAAAAGAGTTTATTAGGCTGCTTGTCTTTGCATCTGGCTAAGCTGTTAACTAGTTATCTTCTGGAAAGTTCCTAACCAGAGGTTCTGAGGGGGTTCTTATCTATATGTAAATAATGACGATACTTACAACACTGAGCTGGCAAGATGATGAAATGAAATGAGATGCAGATATCTCTTCAAAAAGTGTCTACAAAGTTCCTCACTGAAGTCACTTCATTAATTTTCGTGGTTTTCGACATAATAGTCATTCTTTAAAAAACATTGTTCTTTCTCTTAAACATTTTGATCTACCTTTTTAAAATCCCACCCTCAAATAAGCATATCTCATATTCTGTGCTTGAACTCTTTAATCTTTTTACATTGTTTCTTGTTAGAAAGGACTTTTCATTATTTGAAATAAATGTTGATTTGATGAAGACTGTTTTATACAGACTCTCAATAAAATAAATGTCCTTCATGCTAGTCTCAATTAATTCTTTACTTAAATATTTTCTCAATAGGGGAGATCAAACTCAGCTTTCAGCAATTTAAAAAGCAGCAAAAGGAATGACATACCATTTTCCAGAAAAATAGCAACCAGTGACAGATTTGCAATCTGAACTTGAGGTTAGTGCTTAACAGCGGTTGTCGGAATTGAAAATACCAGCTGCTTCCATTCCTGTAGTCACTTGAGAGAAAG
Source organism: Heterohyrax brucei (assembly GCA_028571685.1). Taxonomy (NCBI): domain Eukaryota; kingdom Metazoa; phylum Chordata; class Mammalia; order Hyracoidea; family Procaviidae; genus Heterohyrax; species Heterohyrax brucei. Next base: position 61,667,549 of record CM053162.1, on the reverse strand, counting down.
CAAATACAAAGGGTGGTGCAAATGGTGTCAGGGGCATTGAGATGGCAATCAAACCCACTGCAGAAGCACATAGAAGAAAGTGACATTGTGGATTCCAGGAGGATAACATTCATCTATCACATAACCAGTCAAAATTTCTATTAGTTCTTTTCTACCTTGTGAAAAGATGAACATCACTTGTCTCTCTTCAGCTGGGGAAGGAAGTTCAGGAACTTAAATTCCCCAGAATATATCACTTGGTTCTTTATAACTTTATTCCAAGGACTGTATGAAGATAAAAGAGTCGTTAGAATGAGAAATCTGATTAAAATAACATTCACCTGATTAATCAATTAATTATATTTCAAGACTTCAACCATTATTTTTCTTACATACTTGACTTACTAGTACTATAGCTCAGTTTAAATATCTTAAGGTTTAATTCTTATTTTGCTAAAAATATGAGAAAGTTTGAAAACAATTCTACGCCTCTAAAGTTTATATTTGTTGACTTTGTTTCATGAACTACATTTTATGTGTTGACTTGAACGTTCTCACCTTTCCTACTTTTCATTTGTTGCTGCTGTGATTACCAGCCTTCTGTGGAAGATGTCACATCCCACATCAGCAATCAGCAATCTAGTCTTGACAGATAATCTCTTGATGTCCATGCCTCCTGCCACATACCTCCATTCCTTGTGCCCATCGTGGGACTGCTTTGTTGACCCTTAAGCTACCTCTCCAACAGGACATGGGAAGCCTGTTATTCACTGTTCTATGGATTGAACTTTTGACTACAGATATTTTAATTATTTCTCACTTTCTGCCACCTCCAAAAAGATGATTCTACATGGCTTCCTAGCCAAGTGCCATCCTAGTAGATGTCAAAAAAGATTTGGAAGACCCAGCAATCAGCCCTTAGTAAGTGGCAGGCTTGGTAGGATAAACTCAAAGGTTTTTAAACCCATCTGTCATGGATTGAATTTGTCCCCCCCAAAATATGTGTCAATTTGACTAGCCTATAATTTCCAGTATTCTATGGAAGTTCACCATTTTGTCACCTGATGTGATTTTCCTATGTGTTGTAAATTGTACACCTATGGTGTTAATGGGATAAGACTAATGGAATTACATTAATGAGACAGCACTCAATCTACAAGATTAAGACTGTGTTTTGAGTCAACCTCTTTTGAGAAATAAAAGGGAGAATTGATCAGCGAGACAGGGAGAACTCATACATTTAAGAAAGTAGTTCTAGGAGAAAGGTGTGTCCTTTACACCCAAGGTTCCTACACTGAGAAGCTCCAAGACAAGGGTCAGATTGAAGATAAAGACCTTCCTCTAGAGACAACAGAGAGATAAAGCCTTCCCCTAGTTGCAGCAGTGAGGATAAGTTCTATAACCACTAACCAAAAGGTAAGCAGTTCAAATCCACTGGATGCTCTTTGGAAACTATGTGGAGTAGTTCTGCTCCACCTTATAGGATTGCTATGAGTTGGAATCAACTCAACAGCATTGGATTTAGTTTCTGTTCGGAACTGATGCCCTGAATTATTTTATTCTAGCCTACTAGATGGTGAGACAGTAAACTTGTGTTTGTTGAAGCCATCCACTGTGCTATTTCTGTTATAGCAGGACTGGATGACTACAACACTACTCCTATGTCAATCCTAGTCCTGTCTTGCTCTTGTGTTTCCTGGACTTATGTATACTCTTGTTGTAAGGTGTCGCTGAATTGGTTGTAACTCACAGGTACCCTGTACATAGCAAACAAAACATTGTGAGGTCCAGCGCCATCCTCATAACTGTTATTCTTGAGCCCACTGTTGGAGTCACTGTGTCAATCCATTGCCTTGAAAGTCTTTTTCTCTCTTTTAGAAGCAAAGATGAGGAGACTGTATCTTACGTAGGTATTTAGGACCTGTTATCGGGAAGAATCAGTCACTGGAGAAGAGTATCATGCTTGGTAAAGCAGAGGGTCAGCATGAAAGAGGTAACAGGGAGCTGACTTATAAGCTTAGTGTAAAGGCTGACTGTCAGAGAAGCTGGCCTGAGACCATGTTCTTATGCTGGCAGACTGAAAGCATTAAAGCAGCATGTGCTTTCCATGTATTCAAGGCAACTTAGTAAGATCTTCCTGTGACCAAATTAGTGGGAAGCACACTACGCACCCATTCTAAATAAATGGAGTCATGTCTGTTTGATCTGAAGTGTATTGAGAATATCACACTAACCCCAAACATCTCCTTCATTGATATGTATCTGAAATAAGAAAGATGATAGGGAAAATAACATGACTGAATCTGCTATTACCTATGAAGTTCTATGCCAGCTTGTCATATATTTGGGCATTTAATTCAGCTATTCCATTTACAAAATGCTATATCGTTGGTAACAAAAATGTCTTTGTTATTGTTGTAGTTTATAAGCCTTATGTTCTTTCTGATTTTCTCTTTTAAAATCCAGCTAGTCTCTGAAATGGGGGATGACAAGCTTTTTTGTAACCATACAGCAAACAGAGGCCAAGAGGCAACTTTAATGATGTTAAGTAGGTACTTAAACTTTTTAAATGTAAGCACTTAAAAAATGTAAAACCCATCCTCTTCTCATGCACAATATCAAAACAGACAGTGGGACAGATATGGCCCTGGTTTGTAAATCTCTGCTTTAAATAGGAAATGTGAGATTTTTTCATAAGCTCATTATGGTATAACGATAAATTTGAAAAATAAAGCTACTCTGAAATGATAATACGACAGGACTTCATTATAAGACTTCAGACTATCTTTTTAAAGATATATAGAATTTAATACCCAGGCTGTCATTGAGCTGATAGATTAGTACAGTGAAAAGCATGCATCCATTCTGTGTCGCTGGCTTTTCTAGTTACTATATTAACTACTTTGAGTATGAGCTCCTCTGTCTTCAGCCACAGCAGCATAGACACATCTGTTGAGTGCTTACTATGTGTCTGGCATTGTGCTGGATGCTTTACCTTATATATTATCTCATTGATCCTGATAGTAGTTCAGTAAGGTTAGCATCATGATGTCAGTTTTAAAGATTAGATAATTCTTCATCGAGTTAAAAACTTGCAAATGGCTATATCATCAGCACCTGAACGAAAAACTAAACCAAATCCACTGCTGTAGAGTCAGGTCCAACTCATAGTGACCCTAGAGGTCAGAGTAGAACTGCCCCACAGAGTTTCTAAGGAGCGCCTGGTGGATTTGAACTGCTGACCTTTTGGTTAGCAGATGTAGCACTTAACCCACTACACCACCAGAGTTTCCAATCAGCTTGTGATGTAAGTGAAATTCAAATGCAGGTCATCCTGAGAGTTCTTTCTATAATAAGAGAGACAGGCCTGTAGCGTAAACGACAGTTCTCTGATTCTACAAATTCAGAGCCTGACGGTTTGGAAGAGAGTCTTTAAAACTTACTCATTTATTAATTTATTAACTTAACTGACCTATATTCAAAAATACATTCATTTCAATAATTTACTTTAATATTCACTTATACTTCAATTCACCTTTGGGTAATAACTGCAGCTGCTAAATAATCAACCCATAAAGATATTAAATGAAAAGATATCTTCCCTCACTATAACTCTCTGTTGTACACCCAGGAGATAAATGTCATTTCTTGTATTAGTTCTTCTGTTAACTAAGATTATGAATACCAAAACTGTACTGATATCCTTGGTTTCTTGGTTGTATTAATTCAGCCAAAATACTTACTGATTTACCAGAAACAATTCTGTATGTATGTTTTTTTCAACTTGAGCGATTATTTAAGATGCGGGTATTAGAGTCTTTACACTACCCTATCCATCAACTCAGTCTTCTCTAATCTCCAGCATCACATTGCTTTTACATCATCAGGTTATACAACTATAACCCAATCCTTCATTTGTCTATAAATTATGTCTAAAAAAATTAATAAGTTCAAATATATAAGTACGCAACTATTAAATTTAGAACCAAATAGGTTGTCAGAAATGTAAATTAAAATCTGAAATCCAGTCTCTCAATGTCTTCAAATCAAGCATTTTCCTACATTACATCAACTACTCAAAAATCATGCCACTGTCAATTCTGCTACATATTTTGTCATTTTTTTTTTTTTGGAAAGAAATCTGGCAGCACAGTGACTAACAGCTGAGCTGTTAACTGCAATGTCCAAGGTTCAAACTCACTGGTACTCCACAGGAAATAGGTGTGGCAACTTGTTTCTTTAAAGATTATAGCCTTAGAAATCCCGTGGGGCAGTTCTGCTCTGTAATGTAATGTCATTACATGCACAAATTGGGAACCCTGGTGGCATGGTGCTTAAGCACTACATCTGCTAACTGAAAGGTTGACAGTTCAAATTCTGCAGGTGTTCCTTGGTAACTCTCTAGAGCAATTCTACTCTGTCCCATAGGGTCATTATAAATTAGAATCAAACTCGATAGCAGGGGGTTACATGCAGGAATCACCTTGACAATGGGTTTTCATGGACACCTGTTCCCTCAAATATTAATTTTTAGAATTGTTTACAGAAAAAATAAATACACCTTACTTTTAATACCACTAATATTATCCAACTTGTGAATTATGTTGCTCAGTGTGTGGTAAAGTATAAGCTGATTTCTTGTTTGTTTTTCAAGTAGCCATCTTTCTAGGAATTCTTCCATTACATCCTTCTTTTAATATCACTATTTCCTGTGTTCAATCTTATTTTATTTTCATTTTCTTTAGCATATCCTGTAAAATTTCTGGAAACCTTGGTGCTGTAGTGAGTAGGAGATAAAACTGCTAGCTAAAAAGTCAATAGTTCAAACCAAACAGGCACTCCTCAGAAACTGTGGGCAGTTTTACACTGTCCTGGAGGGTATTTATGAGTTGGAATGAACTCAACAGCAGTGAGTTTGAAGTTGGTTTGGTTTATAATTTCTGAATAAGCCGTGAAGATGCAGCGGTGAAGAGCTCTGTAGCTAACCGAAGTGATAGTCTTAATCCATTCAGAGGCATCTTGGAAGGCAGGGCTGGCAATCTACTTCAGAAAGTTCACAGATGGAGTCAAGATGGTGAACTAGACACAAGTCTCCTTAATTCCCTCTGAAAACTAACACCTGGATTGACAAATGGAGTCTTCTGGACACCCAGCAAGCCCTAGGACATGGCATAAAGCTGTCAATTTGGACTACATGCCACTGAATGGGAAACTTCTCTTTTGCTGACCTCCGCCATTGTTGAATGGATGGCTCTCGTGGACTGAAGGTAGCTGGTGGTTTTAACTTTTTTTTCTGTCTTAGCCAGCAGGCAGGGCTTGGGCTTAACTGGCAAAGCTCAGCCACACTGCTGATGAGATCAGCAGGTAGAATAGCCACATTTTGAGAGCCTGGCTCTGGACTCTGCACACTGCAGTCACTCCACCCTCTCTTTCCAAACCTCTGTGACCAATTTGACTATTTCACAGTGGGAGAGAAAGCTTGTGTGGGATGTCATCTTGTTCAACTGAGAAGTGGATTTACCCAAACAGAGGCCTCCGCAAGGGCTAATTCCCAGGCTGGGAGGCACTGCAGGCCCAGGAGCACTTTCCCAGCAGAGATGCTATGTTTAGCACAGTGTAGCCTGATGAGTGGGGCCTGGCAGCATATGACAACAGAGCAGTTCCCTTACTCTACTTTGAAGTAGATTACAGCATCTGGGGTTAGACGTAGAGGTGCCTACATTGCCACCTGAGAAGGGGGTGTTGCACACCTGAAAGCCTGATTTCGGAAACTGTCAGATAACTTTTACCTTTCAAACTATGACTACCTAGAGAAATAACTGCAGTGCATCCTGACAGCATCTCTTTCAGCCTTTACTGACCTACACCATAGGGTCAGATGACAGCCCTACAGTGACTCCATAAGTAGGCCCATGTCTTTGTCAATCGGGAGGTGGAGCCTGATACCCTAGAGATTCCACTGGGCTCAGTCACTGGAGTACACAGAGGTGACTAGTGATCGCCTTCCTTCAGACACTGTTTCAGATCCTGTTAAAGTAACACCTGAGAAGCTCAACAACATCTAGATGCCCAAAAAGTAACAAACTTTGGCCAGAAACTTAAAGAAACATCCACCCATGGCTCCAGAAAGCTCCCAAAAGAAAGAACCAAAGAACTTCCTAGATGAAGAAGACTTTACAAAACAGTGGGAGGTTGAGTACAAAAGGATTGTATAGAGAGCCCTCCTAGATATTATACAAAATGCAGCAGAGCAAAATGAAAAATTAAGCAAGCTGTTCGAACTGATGGAACACCAGCATTCTGAAATCTGACAGATTGATAACAAAATCAAAGAAATAGAAAATTCAATTCAAATCAAAGAAAACAGAACTGAACAAATAGAAAATAGACTTTCTGACTTGGAAGACATAGCTGCTGACTCCAGCATCTATGAGGAGAAATCAGAGAAAAGAAACAAGAAAAATGAAGAAGCATTAAGAAACATGTGAGACTCTACCAAGAGGAACAATCTATCATTGAACACAGAGGGACAATTGAAAACACAAAGAGTATTGTTGTTGAGCTGTTGACAGGAAACTTCCCTAAAATTATGAAAGAAGAGATTACAAATATCCAAGATGTGTATCAAACGCCACACTACACAGATCCCAAAAGAAAGACACCCAGACAAATAATCAAGGTTAACAAAATGAAACATAAGCAGAAATTTTTAAAGGCAGTGGTACTCAAAGCAAAGCTAAGAGTCAGAGGGAAACCCTGTAGGCTTTCATCTGACTTCTCAGCAGAAACAATGCTGGCACAGAGGCAGTGGGATGACACATTCAAAGCTTTTAAGGAGAAAAACTTCCAACCAACAATTACATATCTTGCAAAACAGCCTTTCAAATATGAAAATGAAATTAAGACATCCACCGATAAACAGAAACTCAGAGACTTCATAAAAACCAACCAAAGGTACAAGAAATAATGAAATAAGCTCTTGGCTTAAAAGAACAAAACCATTAACTCTACATTTTAGGAGGCAATACAGGACACATCATCCAGAAACCTACTCAGTTAGGGAAGGCACACAACTCAATCAAAGCTATAATACTAAAAGACGTGATCTACTGATCATATCATGAAAACTACAGTATCATCACATTAAAAAGAGAGATGTACTACAGTAGTTATAGTCCTTCCAGAGGGAGAGGAAGTTAGTGAGATATGTAGAAGTTAAAGTTGGTTTAAACATAGATTATTAAGGAGGATAATAGGGGTAGCCACAAAGCACAATAAAGATGCAACATAGCAAGTGAAGCAATGTAATATAGGAGTCTCAGCAAAGCCAAGTGCCGTCGAGTCGGATCTGACTCACACAAACACAAAATCAGCACTGAAAACGGTGAAGAATCAACACATAAATAAGAATGTCCCAGAACAGAATAGTAAGAGCAATAGAGAAAACATCAACACAAAAAACAAACACATCAAAACGACAGCACTAAACACATACCTATCAATAATTATGTTGAATGTAAATGGACTGAACTCTCCAGTAAAGAGACAGCAAATGGCAACATGGATCAAAAGACACAACCCATCTATGTGTTGCTTACAAGACACTTACCTCAGACTTAAAGATTTATGAACAAACTGAAAATTAAATGATGGAAGAATATATACTAAGCTAACAATATACAAAGAGTAGGTGTGACATACCGATGTCAGATAAAATAGATTTTAATGAAAAATCCACCATCGTGGACAAGGATGGACCCTATTTATTGCTGAAAATTTCAATACAGAAACAGGACCTAACAATACTAAATATTTATGCACTCAATACTAGAACATCTAAATACATCAAAGAAACACTGACTACATTCAAAAGTGAGATATGTCACTCCACAATAATAGTGGGAGACTTCAACACTCCACTCTCAATATTGGGCAGATCATCTAGAAAAAAGCTTAAGAAAGACGCAGAAGATCTTATTGCCACAATTAACCAACTGGACAACATCGACATATACAAAACTTTCCATCCAACAACAGATAACTACACCTTCTTCTCCAGTGCACATGGAACATTTTCCAGAATAGACCATGTGTTAGGACACAAAGCAAGTCTCAACAAAATCCATATTACTGAATTACTGCAAAGCATCTTCTCAGACCATAAATCCATAAAAGTCAAAATCAATAGCAGAAAAAAACATAAATAGAAAGTGGAACTCATAGAAACTGAACAACATCTTGCTCAAAAAGCCATGGCTTATGGAAGAAATCAAGGATGAAATAAAGAAATTTATGGATTCCAACGAGAATGAAAACACTTCCTTCCAGAACCGATGGGATACAGCCAAAGCAGTGCTCAAGGATCACTTTATCTCTATAAATGCACACATCTGAAAGGAAGAAAGAACCCAAACTGAAGTACTAACCCTACAGCTTGAACAAGTAGAAAGAGAGCAACAGAGGAATCACTCAGGCACCAGAAAAAAACAGATCATAAAGATTAGAGCAGAACTAAATGAATTAGAGAATAGAAGAACAACTGAAAAAATTGGTAAGACCAAAAACTGGTTGTTTTGAACAGATCAACAAAATTGACAAACCATTGGCTAAATTTACTTAAAAAAAAAAAAAAAAACTGGAAAGGAAACAAATAACCAGAATAAGAAATGAGATGGGAGGTGTCACAACAGATCCAACAGAAATCAAAAATATCATAACAGGATACTATGAAAGACTATACTCTAACAAATTCAAAAACCTAGAGGAAATGGGCAAATTCCTTGATTTCTATCACCTACCAAAATTACCACAAGCTGAAGCAGAACAACTTAATAAACCCAGCACAGTGGAAGAGATTGAAAAAGTCATCCAAAACTACCAACCAAAAACAATCTTGGTCCAGATGGTTTCACCACAGAATTCTATGAAGCTTTTAGAGCAGAGTTAACTCTGACACTACTGAGACTATTTCACAGCATAGAAAGGGATAAAATACTCCCAAATTCATTCTATGAAGCCAGCATAACCCTGATACCAAAGCCAAGGACAGATCCAACAAAAAAGGACAACTGCAGATCAATATCACTCATGAACCCAGATGCAAAAATCTCCAACAGAAATCTTGCCAATAGAATTCAACAACGTATTTAAAAAAATAATTCATCACGACCAAGTTGGATTCATACCAGGGATGCAAGTCTGGTTCTAGCTCTAGCTCAGTGTTATAAAGGGAAGCCATTTAAAACAAACAAAAACTAAAAAAAAAAAAAAACCCAAATGCAGAATTTAAAATTGTCTCCCTGATTTCTTATTTGACATTTTATTTTCTCAAATTAGATATTTCTCTCTATAGATGGAATGCATTTTAACGTAAAATCTAAAAGCAGGGCTTCAAAGCTATTAAGGATTGACTTGTGTCTGCCAGAGAGATAACTTGGAGTCCTAACTCCCCTATGTGTGAATACAACCTTGTTTAGAAATGGGATCTTTTTTTGAAGATGTGATTAGTTAAGATAATAAGGATATAGCAGAGAGAGGCAAGTCCTTATTTCCTGTCGGTAGCGAAGCAAAGAACAAACAGGAAGACAGAGTCTCCCGAGGGAAAGACACCAGGTCAAGATGCGTTTACAGCTAAGGAATATCACTGGTCACCAGCAGCCACCAGGACGTCAGAAAGAAGCCGGGAGCAACTCCTGTCTCCAAGTCCTCTAAAGTAATCAAAGCAACTGATACCCTGGATTGGACTTCTTGCCTCCAGAACTCTGTAACAATGAATTTTTGTTCTTTAAAATCGACCACTTTGTTATATTTCATAACAGCAGCCAAAAAATAAAACTAAAACAGAAAGTAAAAAAGATTTTGTTTTCAGTGCTGTGAGTTATGAGAACATAGAATTCTAGTTATTTCAATGTTTCCTGAGGAAAGAAGATAGTTACTTTAACATTAAGATTGGCAAAGAAAATCCAGAATATCTCCATAATCTAGTGGATACTACTGTGTCCTCATGGATAACATTTATGTGTGCGTCTAAGAATTGAAGATGAGCTGAAATGAGTGATCATACCCGATCTATCAGAATTAAATTGAAAAAAGAAATTATGCCTTAATCTTATTTAGGATTCCCTTAGCTGTCATTCTAAGTACAAAATGGAGAAGTATGGACTATAGGGAATTGAAAAACTGCTTCAGAAAGTCATTTTTACGAGACACCTGATTCTTGTATTCCTTCTTTTCTCCTTTGTTTCCACTTTCTCTCCCCTGCATGGAAAATTCATGGACAGCTTCCAGGAGAGACATTTGATAGACTCGTGTAGGATCCCTGGTGCTGGGAAGCCAGCTGGTGTCCAACATCAGCTTCTGGATATAACTACATAGAAACGGCACTTGCATCTTATTTCATCTTTAAAAAGTGAAGTTGGGGGTTTATCTGGTAGCATATTCGGCCCACTACCTGAGAACAATAATCATTATAATGATACTTATAATGATAATGATAATGGCCACTGCAGTTTCCTGGAGAGTGAGTAATCCGTACTCCAGCGAAGACTGTAAACCTGCAGGAGTTTTTGTTTGGAGCCTTGGTGGAGAAATGATTGAGAATTCAGGGGCTGATAAAAAGGTCAGCCGTTCAAATCCACCAGCTGCTCCTTGGATACCCCGTGGGGCAGTTCTGTTTGGCCAACTGTGGTTTAGGGAGGAGAATCTATTATATTTCAAACTAGTAGAGCTAAGTACTACTGAGCAAGTGCTGATCCCAGAAGGAAAGACCTGGGTAGGTGCGACAAAGGATTCCTTTTTTCTCTAAATATCTCTGGCATACCCTGAGTCAGGATGATGACAGTTGGACCTTACCTAAGTTTCTATTCAGTTTTCTGTTTTGAGTTTACTGTTTAGCTTGCTTAATTTTCTGAACTGAGTCAAGCCCTTCTGAATTCTTGAATGATCTCTTGATCATTACCATTTCCACCCCCATATCACCTTTACTAAGATCTTCTATGTATGAATCCACTTGAGAAACCCAAAGGGAGTTTAGGTTGTCTTTCTGAAATCCCATCCTGTCTTGGATCACCACTCGCTGCTAGTCCCCTCCAAAGGGAATGTCTAAGTATTAGTGCCTAGTCACAGTATAGGTTTTTGTTCTTAAACAACTCAGACAACTCTTCAACCTGCTCTGAGGACACTAACACCACGTGTTCTAAGTGTTGTACAGCCTGCATATCAAGGAGCCTTGATGGCACAGTGGTTAAGTACTCTGCTGCTAATCAAAAGTTCAGTAGTTCAAACCCACTAGAGGCTCCACAGGGGAAAGATATGGCAGTCTGCTTCTGTAAAGATTTACAGCCTTAGAAACCCTCTAGGGTAGTTCTACTCTCTCCTGAAGAGTCACCTGAGTCAGAATTGACAGCAATGGGTTTGTTTTTGATGTTAGAACTTATTCCAAAGTGTTTCATGATGGCAAAAACCCAGACTCACTGCTGTCAGTTTGATGTCTACTCACAGCGACCCCATAGGGTTTCCAAGGCTATAAATCTTTGCAGAAACAACCTGGAACATTGTTCTCCTAGAGAGCAGTTGGCGGGTTCCAACAGCTGACCTTTCAGTTAGCAGGTAAGCAGTTAAACCTCTGTACCATGAGGTCTGACTTCATGAAAGCACAGGCTGCCCAAATAACTTTTCCTTTCCTTTAGCAAGACTTCCTTAACTGTGTTGGTGGCTAGGGAAGAAGCTGATAGTTAACCAACACTTTTAGTTCAAGGGAAGTGTATCTATTGAAGGATTCCTCACACATATGTGCACCTACAACCCCACACCCCCCCCAAAAGATCCATGCACTGTGGATTTCCAGCCTCTACTACAGGGGTCCTTGCCCTGAATATAATGCAGGTGATGGCTGAGAGGCTTCAGTCTGAACAATCACTCCAGGAAGTTTGTAGTGAGTTATGAAAGTTTTGAACCACCGGTAAATACATGGCCATAGGAGCAGAATACTTTCTTGATTTTGTTTCAGTAGGTTGTAAGCAATGATTCATTTAAACAACATATTTTTTATTTTTTAGTATGTTCAACAGTGAACAGCAGATCGTTTATTATGTTATTGTCACCTTCAGACACGAAGTGTGCTTAGTCACATTGATGTGATCATGAGTTTTGATCTCTTCCTCATTCTCTGCTCTAGGCTTCAGTTCACAGGTGTCTCTAACAAACAACAAGCAACAAATATAAAAGTTGCCTCATTTTAGATAGAAACTGCATTCCAAGGCAACTGGAACCATATTCACTGGCCATCGTCTCTTCCCTACTTCTGATATCTGTTTCTCTGTTTCCCTCGAGTTGCTGTGGCCGGCTAGAACCCATCTGTCAGTGGTGGTAGTGTGGTGACTTGCATATAGCTGTGACACTGATAGCTATACGATGGGCATTTCAAATACTAGCAGGGTCATCCATGGCAGCCACGTTGTTTCAGCAGAGCTTACAGACAAAGAAGAAAGGCCTGGAGATCTACTTTCTAAAACTAACCGATGAAAACTTCATGGATATTGGACAAAAGAATATTGTCTGGTATTGTGATGGAAGGCAAGCCTCCTAGTTTGGAAGGTACTATGCTGGAGATACCACAACTGGTGCAAACATACAATGAGCATGAAGAAGCTGAAGAACTGGACAACATTCTTTCTGTTATGCATAAGTTCACTGTGAATTGGAAGCAACTTAACAGCAACTAACCACAACAACCCCTAGCTCCCCCAAACAAACACAGTGGAATCTCTAGGGGAGCTGAGTGAAGTCAGTATTGGAGGGGTAAGTCACCCCGCAGAACAACCACAGTGAGAACCCATGTACAGATGAGACCTGTGAGCAGCATTGCCCATGGGCTGTACCTATTACCATACTTTCTTTCAAAGTTAGAGTTTCAGAGACTGAACATCCAGTTAAGTAATTGTGCCCGTCAATCTATTTATCCATAAAGAAGCTTTCCAAAATTGAGATTACTCAGTGTTGCTAAGTATGCAATGAAAAGACCCTTCCAGCTTGTTTGTGTATCTGATTACAAATTGGTAAGGATCCAAACACCTTTACCCAAGAACTCTGGGGGCTGAGGTATGCTGGAGTTCAAAGGTTTCTAGATTTTAGAAAGCTAGGACAATCTGTACATCTTAGAATCACGAGCTCTTACATTATTTCTAAACAAAGGCTATGCATATTTTACAAACGAGCATATAGTTGCTTGTAAATGACTTTCACATGAGGAAAATAATTTTTTAAGGTAAAGCTGTATTTACAGGGGTTAATAATTCAACTTGTCAACAGTACTTCTTCTTAAATATATATACAGGAAGTCGAGAAATCCTGAGGCAATTTACACTTTGGGGTGAGCATCTTTCTTTGGCATTTTATTCTCTGTAGTAATTCCATTAAAAGAGCACAATTTATTGCACATCTGTCTTTGCAGATTTTATCAATGCTGAAACCTTTTAAACTGAGAATGGGATTAAATAAACCCCATTTACCAATGTGGTAAAGTATAATAGACATTCAGCCTATTAAATGGCCAGCTAAATCAATATATCCACTTGGCAGCAATTTCCAGAAGATAAGGTGAAAACCTCCTGTTCTGTTTGATAGATGAGTCAACTAAAAGGAAGAATTTACAGTAGATTCAGAGTGTACCTTGTAGGCGTGTTCATTATTCTCAAATTGCCCTCTCCTGTCAGCAGATTTGCGACTAGTAAACAGAGAGATGATTGCTACCGCTCCTGAGTGGGCATACAGCTTGTTGTGAAGCAAGAAACTAGTGAGGAGAGCAGGCAAGTGCTTGGACTGTGTTTAAAATATATTCATACATTTTTGAGCTTTAAATATAAGCCATTAAAAACCACTTCAAATAACATTCTGACTCTATAAGGGTGGCCAGTAGACAGTGTAAAGCATATAAGAAGCTAAAGAAAGTAATAATAATCTGCAGTGTGTGTAGATGTGTGTCAGGCACTGTGTTTTATGCACTTTTTAATTTAATAAGAATTAAAGGACAAGAACTAGTGCTATTTTGTGCTTTCAATGTACCAGAAACTATTCTTGGCACTAATATTTACTAGTGTATCATTATTGTGTAAACTGGTGGGATCGCAGTTAAGTGCTGTGTTGACTAACTGAAAGGTTGGCAGTTCACATCTGCCAAGTGATCCTTGGAAACTCAATGAAGCAATTCTACTCCAACCTGTAGGGTCAGTTATGAGTCATAATGACTTGTTGTTAGTGGATTTTTTTTTTAGTATCATCTTTTTTTTTAATCTTCACAGAGAGACTTTGCATTAGATATTACTATAAGTATGGACACAGAGAACAGGTGTTAACTGCCCCAGAATCAAACATGACAAGAATTGTAAAGCTAGTATTTTAATTTAGGCTTTTTGCTTCCTAGCCTCACTCTTCTGAAGAACAAAAATAGCAGAAATAAAAGTGTTACACTTTTTTTTTTTAAGTAGCCTTAGGCTTGAACTGAGGACTACAAATAGGAATTAACTCTTCAGGGGACAGTTAAGGACGTAGAAGTCAGAGACTTAACTAGGGCTCAAACATTCAACTCTGGAAAAGAAGAAACAGGTCATGGTAAATATCCCGTAAAATGCTCAGGATGAAAAATATCAAGTGAAGCATCATCACAGCTGGAATCCAAATTCTGGATGTCCAGGCTTAGATTTATAGTTAAACGAAAGAATTAACTAATGACTTTAAATGAGACGCTGTCTGAAAGCCTTTCACTTTGTATTGGGTACGTCTAAGTTCAGTATTCGTCTGTTGAATCTGGAGATTCAAGACAGCATTTCACAGAAGCAGTGCATGTCCACATTGAATTAGATAGACTTGATTTGAAGTTTAAAGTCTGCCCCATTCCTCAGCTGTGGGACTTTTGACAATATTCTTGGGTGATTTAAGCTCCCTAAGCCTTCAAGTCTTTATTTGTAAGTAAATAAAATGATAACAGAACTTAACCAGTAGTTTATATAGGAGAGTGTTATGACATAATGTATGTAAAGCACTTACCTCCTACCTGACATTAAGTAAATATCTAATAAGTACTTATATGTTCAGCAGATAATCTCTATATACACACAAATGGCTGTACTTCTTCCAAGACAGGTTTGTTCGCTCTTGTGGCAGTCTATGATATACTCAATATTCTTCAACAACATTACTTATTCAAAGACATCAGTTCTTTGGGCTTCCTTATTCATTGTGCAAGTTTCACACGCATGTGAAACAACCGTGGCTTGGGTCAGGTGTACCTTAGTTTGGAAGGTGGCATCTTTGCTTTTCAACACTTTAAGGAGGGTTTTCACAGACTTGTCCACTACAACGTATTATTCCACTTCTTCACTGGTGCTTCCAAGAACTCTGCTTGTGGATTCAAGTAAGGTGAAGTCTCTGACAACTTCAGACTTTTCTCTGTTTGTCATGGCGTTACTTATGGGTCCAGTTGGGAGAATTTATGTATTCTTTATGTTATCATTTATTCCATACTGAAGACTTAGTCAGTATTTCAAGCCCTCTTCCCTTTCAGCAAACATGGTCTTGTCGTCTGCATATTGCAGGTTGTTGATGAGCCTTCCTTTAAATCTGATGTTTCCTTCTTCTTCAGATAGCCAAATTTCTGTGATTATTTCCTCAGCATACACACTGGATGAGTATGATGAAAGGACACAACACTGACACACAGCTTCCCTCACTTTAAACAACTCAGCATCCCCTTGTTCTGTTTGAACAACTGCCTCTGTTCTACATACGATTCCTCAAGTGCACAGTGAAGTGTTTTGGAATTTCCATTCTTCACAATGTTATCTGTAACCTGTAATTATCTCCGTGGTTGAAAGCCTTTGCATAGTCAGTACAACACAGGTAAACATCTTTCTGGTATTCCCTGTTTTTAGATACGATCCATTTGTTACTGTTCTGTGTCTTTTTCTGAATCTGGCTTGAATTTCTGACAGTTCCCTGTTATACTGCTGTGATTGCTTTTGAATGATCTTCAACAAAATTTTACTTGTGGGTGATATTAATTATCTCAATTGATAGTTGGCACATTCTGCTGTCTTACTTTTCTTTAAAAATGCACAAATATGGATCTCTTCCAGTCGGTCGGCCAGGTAGCCGTCTTCCACATTTCTTGGCACAGATGAACGAGTCACTTTAGTGCTGCATCTGCTTGTTAAAATATCTCAGTTGGTTGTCTGCCTGTTCTTGGAGCCTTGTTTTTCACCGATGCCCTCAGTACAGCTTGTACTTACTCCTCCTGGACCTTTTTTTTCTTTCTTTTTAAATCATATTCTACCTCTCAGAATGCTTGAACATCAACTAATTCTTTTTTGGTATGTTGTTGTGAGGTGCCATTGAGTCAGTTCTGACTCGTAATGACCCTATAGGTCAGAGTAGAACTGCTCCACAGAGTTTCCAAAGAGCACCTGGTAGATCTGAACTGCTGACCTCTTGGTTCACAGCTGTAGGACTTCACCACTACGCCACTCGGGTTTCTGCTTTTTTGGTATTTGGATTGCATATTCCTTCCATTTACTTTTGATGCTTCCTGCATCATTCAACATTTTCCCACAGAATCCCTCAAAAGACTACAATTCAAAGCATGAAGTTTTCTTTGATTGTTCCAACTTGAGAAATGTCAAGAATGTTCTCACCATTTTGGTTCCCTATCTAGATCTTTGCACAGTTCATTGTAATACTCTGTCTTCTCAGGTCACCCATTGAAATCTTCTAGTCAGCGCTTTTACTTCATTACGTCTTCCTTTTGTTTTAGCTACTTGACTTTCAAGATCAAGTTTCAGAGCCTCTTCTGACATCTATTTTGGTATTTTCTTTCTTTCCTGTCTTTTTAATGACTTTTCTCCTTTTTATGTGTGATGTCTTCGATGTCACTCCACAATTCATCTGATCTTTGGCGACTAGTGTTCAGTGTGTCAAATCTGTGCTTGAGATGGTCTCTAAACTCAGGTGGGAGGTACTCAGGGTCATATTTTGGCTCTTGTGGACTTATGCATCAGATGCTGTGATGGACAGGTTCTGTAACCTTACTTAATCTCACTACAGCACTTAGAAAGCAGAAGCTAACAGAGCAATGCAACCTATTCCAAGTCATGAAAGTGGGCTTGAATTCAATTTTGAGTCTCTACTTCTCCAAGTGGAAGCATAATACAGAAGTTTTCTGAATGGGTACAAGGCCTTAAGCTTCATATCATAGGGTGACATAAGTAATGTCTTTTTCCCACTGTACTGTTTTGCCATAGTTGCACTGTGAATCCTTAGCAGTCTGGCTAACGGAAAGAGGGGAATCATGTACTTATGTTTTGGGTGCCATTATCCAGGGCTTCAAGATACATACCAGACAATGAACAGAAGGGATTCCAAGGATCTAGTCTGAAATTCTCAGTTAATGGTTTATAGATCTAGAGAATGTACTAGAAAATCTTTGGGGACCAGTGCTGGAGTGATGTGAGAGGAATCAGTGTTAGAGAAGCAAAATTTCTATCCAAGCTTGATGGATTCCTGAAGATACCTTCAGGTTTACAGTCATCAGATTTGGGGCTTACTCTGCAGTAGAGCCTCAGTGACTGTGGGCAGCACTTGCATCCCCTACAATGTTTCACCTCCAAGGAGAGTGTCATGGATTGATCTGTGTTCCCACAAAATATGTATCCACTTTGCTAGGCCATGATTCCCAATATTATGTGATCATCCTCCATTTTGCAATATGATGTGATTATCTTTCATTCTGTGTAGTATTGCAAATTCTGACTCCTCTCTCTCCCTTTTTTAAAAATATGGAAATGTGGCAGGATCATTACGTGGTATATCTTGAATCACAGACTTACAAGCAGATGTGATTGAAGTCACACCCCTGACTGAGTCACATTTTTTATCCTACAAATAGAGAAGAGAGGGACACCACTACCATAAAGAAACAAGAGTTGGGAAAGGAGCAGGTCACTGTGCTGAGAACTTTCCAGACCAGCAGAAGATGGATGCTAAGACACATGGAGATTTCCAATGAATGCTAGCTCCACAAACACAGAAAGGAGATGAAGAATTTCCCCTAGAAGTGACAGAGAGAAAAGATCTTCCTCTCTTATTGCTGGTGCCCAAATTCAGAGTTCTAGCCTCCTAAACTTTGAGAGAATAAATATCTGTTTACTGAAGTCATCCATTTGTAGTACCTCTGTTACGGTAACACTAAATAATTAAGACAGAAAAGAAATACATTTCTGCAGTTACTGTGCTCTGGTTTAATACATCATGGCGTGAGAACATATTTTGTATGATTCTATTTTTTTTTTAATGTCTTAAGAGTTGTTTAGTCACTTAAAATATTACTTGTCTTGGTAAATTTTCCACATGTGCTTGAAAAGAATGTCCATTCTACTGCTGTTTGGTGGATGTTCTTTTAATGTCTATTGAGTCAACTGACCAGAAGAGATCCATATTTACGTCAGAATGTTATTATGTCAGAAGTGTTATTCAGAAAGTTATTATGTCAGAAGTGTTACTCAGTCCTCCAAATTCTTAAAAAATTTCTTTTTCCTCTATTGATTATATATATTTGAAATTTATTGGTATAGTTTCAAATAGAAATAGGCAAATATATTGCAATTCCAGAAGTTTCATTTACTTTGGGTCCCTGTGTTTAGGTGTACACACCTTTCAGATTTTTTATTTTCCTAGTGCACTTGGCTACTTGGCTAGTGAACTCTTTTAGCATTGTATTATATCCCTTTTTATTACTGCTAATGTTCCTTCTTCTTTAGTCTACTTTTTTTTTAAAATATAGTTGTGTTGAAGGCAAAAAGCAATTGAGATATTTCAACAAATGGATACAGTGCTGGAAGTGCTCACTCAACCTATGCCAAGAAATTGGCATAGTTAACTGGTCAACTGACTGGAAGAGATCCATATTTATGCCTATTTCCAAGAAAGTGATGTAACTGAAAGTAGAATTACTCAACAATGTCATTAGTGTCACATGCAAGTAAAATTTTGCTCAAGATCATTCAAAAGCGACTGCAACAGTATATTGACCAAAAAATTGGCATAAATTCAAACCAGGTTTAGAAGAGGCTGTAGAACCAGGGATATCATTGCTGATGTCAGATGGATCTTAGCTGAAAGTAGAGTATAAAATCAAGGTGCTTACCTGTGTTTCGTTGACTATGCAAAGACATTCGACTGTGTGAATCATAATAAATTAAAGATAACATTACAGAGAATGGGAATTCTAGAACACTTAAGTTTGCTCTTAAGAAATCTGTAAATGGATCATGAAGCAGTCATTTGAACATAATAGCGGGATACTTCATGTTTTAAAGTCAGGAAAGGTGTGCATCAGGTTTGTATTCTTCCAGTATACCTTTTCAATCTGTATGCTGAGCAAATAATCTCAGAAAGTGGCCTCTGTGAAGATGAATGAGGCATCAGGATTGGAGGAAGATTTGTTAACAACCTACGTTTTGCAAATGACACAACTGTGCTTCCTGAAAGTGAAGAGGATTTAAAACACTTAACAGATGAAGATCAAAGACGGCAGCCTTCGGTCTGGATTGAACCTCAACATCAAGAAAACGAAACCATCACAGCAGGAACAGTCAACAACATCTCCACAAACAGGAAAAGGATTGAGGTTGTTTAGGATTTCATTTTACTTGGGTCCACAATCAACACTCGTGGTGACAGCAGTCAGAAAATCAAAAGACAAACTGCATTGGGAAAACAAGCTACAAAGGGCTTCTTGAACGTCTTGAAAAGCAAAGATGTCACCTTGAAGGATAAAGTGCACCTGACCAAAGCCATGGTATTTTCAATCACTTCATATGCATGCGAAAGCCGGACTATGAATAAGGAGGACTATGATGCCTTTGAACTCTGGTGTTGGAGAAGAATGTTGAATGTACCATGGATTGCCAAAAGAATAAACAGGTCTGTTCTGTAAGAAGTACAACCAGAATGTGCCTTGGAAGGAAGGATGGCAAGACTATGTCTTACATAGTTTGGACATGTGGCCAGGGGGGGATCAGTCCCCGGAGAAGGACATTATGCTTGGTAGAGTGGAGGGTCAGCAAAAAAGTGGAAGATCTCCAATGAGGTGGATTGACATAGAGGCTGCAATGATAGGCTTAATAGTAAAAGCAACTGTGGACATGGCAAAAGACCAGGCAGGGTTTCATTCTGTTATACATAGGATGCTACAAGTCAGAATCAACTTGATGGCTAACCCAGCAACAACAGCAACACTAATTTTTTTAAATTACTCATTGCCACGACTCATAGCAACTCTACAGGACAAGTAAAATTGTCAATTAGAGTTTCCAAGGAGATTCCTGTGGATTCAAACTGCTGGCCTTTTCCTTAGGAGCTGAGCTCTTAACTATGGTGTTACTAGGATATCCTTTTAATGTTAATGTTTTTAAAATATATCTTTATCTATCCCTTTATTTTTAATCATTCTCTTTATATTTAAAATAGACTTTTAAAGAATGTGTACTTTTAAAGTCTGTCTTATACAACCCATTAGTTTATCTTTTAGTTGCTTTGTTCAAATAATTTATCTCTAATGAAATTATCTATATGACTGAATTAACACCTAGAAGCTTACTAGCTGTTACCTATTTCATGGTGTGTTTTTTTGCTTCTTTTTTTTAAAATTAATTTTTAAAAATGACTTCCCATGTTTTCTTCACTGTTGATTTGCTATCTATAACAGGATGCCATTCAGTTGAGTCCAACTCACATGTGTCAGGGTAGATTTGTGCTCCCTTGGGTTTTCAGAAGTACATCATCAGGCTGTTCTTCCAAGGTGCCTCTGTGTGGACTTGAATCTCCAACCATCTGTTTAACTGTCAAGCATTTTGATTATTTTCACTAGCATTGTTGTTGCTGGTTGTTGGTAAGTCCATTATGACTCAGTCAGCCTCATGCGGGACTCTTTATAAGTCATTAAGTTTTCTTTCTAGTGGATGTTCTAGGGCTTAGTGCATACATGTTTAATGTATAACAATGTACTTTAAAAAAGTGTATTGTTAACTCATCAGTTGCAGTGTATGGATCTCACAGAGGTGGGCTACCAACTCCTCATCCTTCTTTTGTTTGCTATCATTATTATGTATTACAGTATTACATATTCTATAAATGATACATTGCAGAGGTTTTTTTAATCTAGAAGTTAAAAATTTTCAGCTATTAAAAATATGAAAGAATAGAATGTGATATTTACCCTAACTTATGTCATTTCTGGTGCTCTTTGTGTATGTGTTTATGGGAGTATGTATTTCCAACTTTCTCTGTAATATCCTTTTTATTTGAGGAACTCTTAACTTCACCTACAGTTCAAATTTAAATTAAAAAATTTAGAACAAAAACACTTGTTGCCGCCAAGTTGATTTCCAATTCATAGCAACGCTATAGGATAGAGTAGAACTGCCCCTACAGAGTATTTAAAGAGCGACTCATGTATCGTATGATCTTCTAGACTTTTGGTTAGCAGCTGTAGTTCTTAATCACTAAGCCACTAGGATTCCAGTGGAAATCTAGTGAAGAAAAGCAGGTGTGGCAATGCTAATCTCAGATAAAATAGATTTTAATGAACAATCCACTATTGTTTACAAGGACGGTCACTATTGCTGAAAGTTTTGATACTCAAGCAGTACTTAACAAT
Source organism: Heterohyrax brucei (assembly GCA_028571685.1). NCBI lineage: Eukaryota > Metazoa > Chordata > Mammalia > Hyracoidea > Procaviidae > Heterohyrax > Heterohyrax brucei. Next base: position 61,645,864 of record CM053162.1, on the reverse strand, counting down.
ATTAAATATTTATGCACCCAGTATCAGGACACCTAAATACATTGAGCAAATACTGACAACACTGAAAAATGAGATAGATCATTCCACAATAATAGCTGGAGACTTCAACACTCCCCTTTCAGTTACGGATAGATCCTCCAGAAAAAAAGCTCAGTAAAGATGAAGAAAATCTTATTGCAACAATCAACCAACCTGATCTTATCGACATATACAGATTTTTTTCATCCATCAACAGATAAGTACACCTTATTCCTCAATGCACATGGAACATTCTCCAGAATAGATCATGTGTTAGGTCATAAAGCAATTCTCTATAAAATCCAAATCATTGATTTATTGCAAAGTATCTTCTTGGACCATAGAGCTATAAAAGTTGAAATCAATAACAGAAAACTCATAGGTAGAAATTCACTTACAGAAACTAAATAACACTTTACTCAAAAAGTCTTGAGTTAAAGAAGAAATCAAGGACAAAATAAAAAAAATTTATGGAATCAAATGAGAATGAAAACACATCTTACCAGAATCTATGGGATACAGCAAAAGTGGTGCTCAGAGATCAGTTTATCTCTATAAATGCACACATCTGGAAAGAAGAAAGGGCCCAAATTAAAGACTTAACCTTACAGTTTGAACAAGTAGACAGAGAGCAACAGAAGAACCCCTCAGGCAGCAGAAGAAAACAGATAATAAGGATTAGAGCAGAACTAAATGAATTAGAGAATAGAAAAACAATGAAAAAATAACAAAACCAAAAGCTGGTTGTTTGAAAAGATCAACAAAATTGATAAGCCACTGACTAAACTTACAAAAGAAAAATAGCAGAAGATACAAATAACCCAACTAAGAAATGAGATGGGAATTGTTACAACAGACCCAGCTGAAATAAAAAAAAATATATCATGACAGAATACTATGAAAGGCTGTACTCTAACACATTTGAAAACGTGGAGAAAATGAACAAATTTCTAGATTCATATCACTCTTCAAGATTGTCACAAGGAGAAGTAGATCAACTTAATAAATCTATCACAAAGGAAGAGATAGAAAAAGTCGTAAAAAGTCTACCAGCCAAAAAATGTCCTGGAGAATTCTACCAGATGGTTTTACTGGAGAATTCTACCAAACATCTAGAGAAGAGTTAACTCTGATACTACTGAGGCTATTTCACACCATAGAAATGGATGCAATATTCCCAAATTCATTCTGTGAAGATTGCATTACCCTGATACCAAAGCCATGGAAGAGTCCCACAATAAGTGAAAGTTACAGACCAATATCAGTCATGAACCTAGATGTAAAGATCTTCAACAAAATTCTAGCCAATAGAATTCAACAGCATATTAAAAAAATCATTCATCATAATCAAGTTAGTTTCACTCCAGGGATGCAAAGCTGGTTCAACATCAGAAAAATAATTAATGTAATCAGCCACATTAATAACACAAAAGAAACGAATCACTTGATTTTGTCAATTGATGCAGAAAAGGCAATTGTCAAAGTTCAGCACCGATTCATGCTTAAAACTCTCAGAAAACTAGGAATAGAGGGGAAATTCCTCAACTCAATCAGTAGCATCTAAGCAAAGCTAACTGCCTTCATTGTACTGAACAGTGAAAGACTGAAAGAATTCCCTTTGAGAATGGGAACTAGACAAGGGTGCCCTCTCTCACTACTTCTATTCAACATTGTGCCAGAAGTGCTAGCCAGAGTAACTAGACAAGACAGAGACGTAAAGGGCATCTGTATCAGCAATGCAGAAGTAAAAATCTCCCTTTTTAAAGATGATATGATTGTTTATACAGAGAATGAAAAGGAATACATAAATAAACTATTGGAACAAATAGAGGAGTTTAGCAAAGTAATGGGATGTAAGATAAACATAAGTAAATCAGTAGGATTCCTTTATACCAACAGTGAGATTATTAAAGAAGAAATCACCAAATGAACTCCATTTACTGTAGCCCCCAAGAAGATAAAATACCTAGGAATAAATCTAACTAAAGTAATAAGGGACTTCTACAAAGAGAACTGTATGACCTTTCTACAAGAAACTGACAGAGACTTACATAAGTGGAGTAATCTACCCTGCTTATGGATAGAAAGATACAACATGGTGAAAATGTCTATTTTACCCAAAGCAATCTACTTATATAATGCAATCCCAATGCAAATTTCAGTGACATTTTTTAGTGAGATGGAGAAACAAATCATCAACTTTATTTGGAAAAGGAAGAAACCTCGGATAAGTAAAGCACTACAGAAGAAGAAGAACACACTGGGAGGTCTCTCACTATCTGACTTTAGAACCTATTACACTGCCACAGTAGTCAAAACAGCCTGGTACTGGTACAGAAAGAGTCATATAGACCAACAGAACAGAGTTGAGATCCCAGAGATGCCCCTATCCTCTTATGAACAGTTGCTATTTGACAAAGGCTCCAAGATTTTAAATGGGTTAGGACTGTCTCTTTAACACATGGTGCTGGCAAAATTGGATATCCATCTGCAAAAAATTGAAACAAGACTCATATCTCACACATTATACGAAAACCAACTCAAAGTGGATAAAAAACCTAAATATAAAATCTAAAATGATAAAACTCATCCAAGATAAAATAGGATCAATAATGAAAGTTTTAATACACAATGTAGGCAGGCTTCAAAATCTGACAAACAAAGCACAATCAACAGAAGAGAAAATAGATAAACGGGAACTACTAGGAATCAAACATTTTTGCTCATCCAAAGTCTTCATCAAAAGAGTTAAAAGATCATCTACAGAACGGGAGAAAATATTTGGCAACTATATGTCAGACCAACATCTGATCTCCATAATCTATAAAGTATTACAAAATTCCATCAAGAAAAGGATAAACAATCCAATTAAGCAATAGACAAAGGAGACAGACCGACACCACGCAGCCAAATGATACACGCAGAATTGCTCATAATCATTAGCTATTAAAGAAATTCAAATCAAAACTGCAATGAGATATCATCTCACCCCATCAAGGTTGTCCATGATCCAAAAAACACAAAACAACAAATGGAGAGACTGTGGAGAAATTGGAACTCTCCTATACTGCTGGTGGGATTGCAAAATGGTACAACATCTTTGGAAAACCATCTGGCACTTCCTTAAAAGGCAGGAAATAGATATACCTGCTTTAAAAGCAGGAAATAGACATAGTTTCACTGCTTGGAATTTATTCTTCAGAAACAGAGGTTATCACATGAACAGACACATGTACGTGAATGGCTGTTGCAGCACAGTCCACAATAGCAAAATGTTGGAATCAACACCTATGCCCATCAACAGATGAATGGATAAGCAAACTATTATACATATACTCAATGGAACACTGTGCTATGATAAAAAAAAAAAAAAAGATGTTCTTCAAGGACAGACATCAGAGAACCATCAGTGTTATCAGTGCTGCTCAATAATATTGTCAATAACCGTATCAAAGCCATAGGAATCCCACGTGTCTCAGAAAAAAGCTTTCTGCAAACACATAGGGAAACATCACTATGGCAAGCTCAGAGTTAAAAGACGAGAATAGCCTCTGACTGTTATTCCATCCCGCATGTTCTTCTTAAAGTATGTCCTTAACATTTTTCTAATAAGAGCAAAGGCTCTTACTAGAAAATATCTGATAACATGATCTCATTTGGAAGAGATCATGCTGAGTGAAATCAATCACTGTCAGAAGGACAAATTTTGTATGAGACTCCTGTTGTAAGGTCTTAATAAAAGAATTATCAACAGAGGAAAATGACTGTGTTGGCTACACAGGTGGGGGGGCTGAGGGTTTATCATAGATGAGATCATTGATAAATGTTAGAAATTTTATTCTCTTACTGTAATTAATAAAGAATAGAATTTAAAAAAGAATTCAGTGATTTTAAGCAACAGTGTTGTATTATCTATCATTCATGGCTTCTGCTGTTGCTGTTGTCAGACGACATCAAGTCAGTTCTGACTTATAGCAACCCTATGCACAATAGGATGAAACACTACTCAGTCTTGTGCCATGCCCACAATCCTTTTGATGCTTAAGCCCATTTTTGCAGCCACTGTGTCAATTCATCTTATTGAGGTTCTTTCTCTTTTTCTCTGTCCATCTACTTTACCAAGCATGATCCTTCTCCAGAACTAATCCCTCCTGATAAAATATCCAAAGTATGTAAGAAACAGTCTCACCATCTTTGCTTTCAAGGAGCACTCCGGTTGTACTTCTTCCAGAACGGATCTGTTTGTTCTTTTGGCAGTTCATGATATAGTGAACACTTCAGTCCTTGATCTGCAGTCTACTTCTGAAAAGAATTAGCCAGTGAAAACCACGGCTTCTGCAGGCGAGGACTTTGTAGGCTTCGTAGCTGTGTGGTTTTGATCTGAGTTTCTTGTGTTTAGTCTCATGGTAGCTAATCCTGGTGTCATCTGAGGGGCTTCTTTCATTCACATATCTAGCAGCTGGCTGGTTTCACAGCTGGAGATGCATAGTCATCTCTGAATACCTCTCTGTGGTGTCTCTACATTATTTTTCCACCATGGCAATATCAGTGAAGCTGAACTTCTTGGCTCAGCACCCCACAGGCAAGTTTCCTGAGAGAAAGTACTGGAGCACAGCCACAATGCCTTTAATGACATAGTTTTAGAAGACACCCATCATCATCACTTCTACCTTATTCTATCGGTTGAGACACTTACAAAGGTCTGCCTAATATCAAGGGAGTGAACATCTTTAGCCTTTGCTCTTATTAGAAAAATGCTAAAGACATACTTTAAGAAGAACATGTGGGATGGAGTAACAGGCAAAGTCAGGTCTCATCTTTTAACTCTGAACTTGCTGTAGTGATGTTTCCTTATATGTTTGCAGGAAGCTTTTTTCTGACACACATGGGGTTCCTATGGCTTTGATACAGTTATTCCCAATATTATTGGGCAGCACTGATAATACCCATGGATCTCTGGTGCCTGCCCTTGAAGGACATCATAGCTGCTTGCTTATTTAACATTTCTAGACCTTGACTTCCTGACATGACTCGTCTCTCATTGCCAGAGTGATCTTGCCTATTTTAGAAACAAAGCTGGACAACAGAAGGTAATTTTTTTTCACTTGTTTAGTAGGAAGATTTGGACTTCTAAGCAATGAGATTTTTGAAACTCTTGATAGCATTTGATATTTTAAATGCATGTTTCGTGGTACCATTTGATGACAAAGCTTAGCCAGCCAGCCAAGTGCCGTTGAATGTCACGTCACCATGACAAAGCATAGCCAGAACAATAATATGTGCAAATCAGGTTCGAAGAACTTAACTGAAAAAAAAAGAAAAAATCCCATTGGCTGTTTCAGGTCTATGTCTAGAATCTGCTGCTGTGCTGGAAACGTTGGGCAATAAGTCCACTGTTGATGCTATTTGTATCACATTTGGTACCCTTAGAAGGCCAGAGACCCTAGAAGCGAGGGGACCTGGGGCTATTGTCACTCTCCATCATTCATCCTAATTCCCCACTGTTTAAGTTGCTCCTTGGGAGTCATCATATTCTTTTGGAAACTATGTTCACTGCCACAGATGACTGGGGAGCTATGTAGTTTGCAGAAGATATAATTTACAAAATACCTTCAGGAGAAAGGAGGGAGAGAAAGGAGGTTGGAAAGTGTTTTCTTCTCCTGCGGTGAACCTTATATCCTATGAGAAGCAAATTCAGCAATTTCATCATGACTCAAGAGCTTCATAAATACAAACGAGTCTTCCCATTGTGTTAAACAGGACAACTCCTAAATCTTTTGTTCTAGTCCACGTAATCTGTCATTAAAATAAACATCGATTACCATGGTTGTCTTAATAGCCTTTGAACAACATTAGCAAGACCATACTCTGCATCTTTGAGTAAGTCTCATGACAGATACGCTTTACATGTTTTATTGTTCCATCAGAATATGCATATACAAAATATGTATGTGGTAATATTTTGTAGCCAAAATATTAATACTAGAGAGTATAGAAAATGAAATAATATGAAGTACTCCAAATATGGTTACAGATATTTCCAGAACACCTTGGCTAAATGAATCATCTTTAAGAACAGTCCAGACTCTTCTATTGCCTAGTGAGGGACTTACTGTTGCTTCAAGTTTTTAGAAAATATTAATAGTGTTGCTAAATGAATCAAAACAAAACAAACAAATGAAAACATTGTGTACTGGTTTGTGGGTTAACATTGGTTTTCAGATTGGGTAAGGAAGTGCTCCAGAATGCTGGATCAAGTGGTATGACTGTCATAGCTGCATCAAATGGTATGACTGTAATTGTTGTTGTTGTTAGGTGCTATCGAATTGATTCTGACTCACAGCAACCCTATGCACAACAGAACGAAACACTGCCCAGTCTTGCCCCAAGTTCACAATCATTTTTATGTTTCAGCTCATTTTTGTCGCCACTGTGTCAATCTATCTTGTTGAGGATCTTCCTTTTTCCCTGACCTTCCAATCTACCGTGTGTGGTGTCCATCTCCAGGGACTGATTCCTCCTGACAACATATCCGAAGTATGCTAGATGTAGTGTTGCTGGTTTTGCTTCCAAGGATCATTCTGGTTGTACTTCTTTCAAAACAGATCTGTTTGTTCTTTGGCAGTCTGTTCTCCAGCACCACAATTCACAGGCATCAATTCTTCTTCTGTCTTCTTTATTTATTGTCCAGCTTTCACGTGCATATGATAGGAATGACAGTAACATGGCTTGGGTCAGGAGTATTTGGTCTGTAGTTAGCTTTATAAAAAAACTAACAGCTTTATTAAAAAAACTAGCTCTATCAGGAGTAAATCAGAGTTCCTATTACTACGGATTCTAACCAACATTTTGTAGTCAGTTTTTTTTTAATTATTATAGCCATTCTAATAGCTGTATTATTTAAATTTGCAATTCTTTGACACTACTGACCATCTTTTCATACGCTTATATGTCATGCATATATTGTTTGCGTAGGTTATATTGAGATCTTTAGCCCATAGTATAATTGGATTGTTTGCATTCTTATTGTTGAGTTTTAAAAGTTCTTTGTACTTCCTATACATAACTCCTGGGAATTGATTTATCACACATGTGTTTTGAAATTAGTTTCTCCCAGTCTGTGAGCTAGTCTTTTTTCTCTGTTAGCAGTTTCTTTCATGGAGAATATATGTTAAATTTTAGCAAAACTAAACTTACATTTTTCTTTCATGGATTATGCATTGGGGATTGTATGTTAAAAGTCTTCCACAAACCCAGGGTCATCTAGAATTTTGTCTGCACTACCTTTTAAAAGTGTTATAGTTTTGTATTTTCCTTTTAGATCTGTTAGCCATTTTGATTTAATTTTTGTAAAAGATCATAGACATTTGCCTGCTTTTTATTTTTTTCTCCTTCCTGCGGACATCAAATCATTGTAGCACCATTTTTCAATAAAACTATTGTTTTTTCATTGAATCATATTTGCTGATTTGAAAAAGGGCTGGTTGATTGTTTTGGGTGTGTTTCTTTCCAGATTATCTAATTTGCTCTACTGATTTCACCTCTTCTTCCAACAGCACTGTACTATTTTGATTACAACAGCTAAACTGTAACTTTTGAAGTCAGGAAGTATCAGCTTTCCAACTTCATTCTGGTTTGTGTTGGTTATTCTCTACATATTTTGTTAGATTTATGCTTAAGTATTCATTCAAAAATTCTACATTTGGTTGGATCACCTTTCCTGCGAATAGGTATAAATATGGATCTCCTCCAGTTGGTTAACCAGATAGCTGCCTTCTAAATTTCTTGGCATACATGAGAGATCACTTTCAGCATTGCATCCATTAGTCGAAGCATCTCAACTGGTATCCTGTCAATTCCTGGAGCCTTGTTTTTGAATAACACAATCACTGCCACTTGGACCTCCTTTCTTCAGTATCATCAGTTCCTGACTGCATACCGTCTTTTGAAGTGATTGAGCACCTAAGGAATTTAATGTTAAGCCAGTAGAACCTTTCAGTATTACAACTAGTGTCATCTTTTTCTTCATTTCTTTCAGCGTGAGAAGTGCATGACATGTTCTCTCCTTCTGGTTTTCTATCTCCAGGTCTTTGCACGTGCTGTTATAATACTTTACTTTGTCTTTCCAAACTGTCCTTTGAAATATTCTCTTCAGCTCTTTTACTTCAGCTACTCAACATCCAAGAGAAAGTTTCAAAGTCTCTTCTGACATCCATTTAGACTTTTACTGCCTGTCCTGTCTGTTCAATCTCCTCTTGCTTTCTTCATGTTTGATATCCTTGATGTCATTCTATGTCCATTTTGTCCTTGGTTGTTAGTGTTCAGTGCATCGATTTCATTCTTGAGATGGTCTCTAAATTCAGACAGGATAGACTCAAAGTTGCACTTTGGCTTTCTTAGACTTGTTCTAAATTCCTTCAGTTTCAACTTGAACTTACATATGAGAAGTTGGTGTTCTGTTCCACAGTCAGGCTTTAGCCTTGTTCTCATTGACTTAGTTGATCTCATTCCTGTGAACTTCATCTGGTGATTTCCATAGCATAGTCACTGTGCAATGAAGATATCGTTGATCTTGCAAAATTCTATCATGAGTTCTCTGGCATTGTTTCTATAAGCAAGAGGGCATTTTCAAATTCTTGATCCTTATTTCATATTTCCAAAGGCAATGCAGCTAAATGAGAAAATTAGCCAATAATATTATTAGTATCATATATCAGTAGAATTTTGTTGACAATCATTCCAATCAGCTGTAGCAGTATATAGGCAGGGCACTTCCAGAAACTCAAGCCAGATTAAGAAAGGGATAATAAGCCAGGAATATCACAAGTAATCTCAGAGGAAACCTGACTGAAAGCAGAGAATGCTACAAAGATGATTACCTGTGTTTTATTAACTATGCAAAAGCATTCAGCTGTGTGGATCATAACAAATTATGGATAACATTACCAAGAATGGGAATTATGGATAACATTAGTGGATCTCATGAGGAATCTGTACACAGATTATGAGGCAATTGTTCAAATAGGACAAAGGGACATTGCATGGTTTAAAATAATAAAAAGTGTGTGTCAGGGTTGCATCCTTTTAACACACCTGTTTGGTCTGCATGTTGAGCAAATAATCTGAGAAGCCAAACTATATGAAGAAAAATGGAGCATCAGGAATGGAGAAAGGTTCATTAACAATCTGCATTATGCAGACTACACAACCTTAGCGCTGAAAGTGAAGAGGACTTGGAGCACTTACTGATGAACATCAAATAAAACAACCTATGTATGGCTTATCCCTCAACAGATATTTATATATGTGTATATGTATGTATACAAATTGTTTTTGTTAGTTATTACCAGAGCAATATATTTCTATCACATTATTACGTAAGCTCCACATAAGGGCAGCAGCATTGTAAATTCATTGTTAATTCTCAATTTCTATGAAGTTTTTCTGGTTCAAAATAAAAACTCAATAAATACTTGCCGTTGAGTCAATTCTGAGTCACAGGACAAAGCAGAGCTTCCTCATAGGCTTTCCAAGGAGAGATTGGTAGAGTTTAGCTGCTGACGGTTTAGTTAGCAGTGCAATTCTTAACCACTGAGCAACCAGGGTCCTGTCTGTTTGTCTATCTATCTATCTATCTATCCATCCATCTATCATGTACATATTCTGGCTCATGATGACTTCACATAAGTCAGAACACAATTGTATTCCATAGAGTTTCCAAAGCCGTGACCTTTCAGAAACTGATCTCCTGGTCTGTCTACTAAGATGTCTCTGAGTGTGTTCAAACTACAAACCATTTGGCTAATACTCAAGCCTTTCACCATTGGGATATATGCATACAGTCAGCCACTTTCAAGTGAATTTCAACTCATAGACAGCCCACTGGGTGACAGGTTAGAACTGTGCTCCACAGAATTTTTAATGGACAATTTTTCAGATGTAGACAACCAGGCCCTTTTTCAGAGGTGCATCTAGGTGGACTCGAATCTCAGAACTCTCAGTTAACAACTGCTGAGTGTGTGACCAGCTTGCACCATCCAGGAATTTCTCCCCCTCTCTCTCCCACTCTTTGTGTCTCTGTTTTTTCCCTCTGTATGTATGTGTATGTGTATGTATATGAATACTGGTTGTTATTGCTTGGTTTCATCCAGTCGGTTCCAACTCATAACAAAAGAAGGAGCAGTCCACCACGAGATATTCTAAGAAGATTGTGTTGCCTGCAAAGCATAGTCAATGAGCTTCCAAACTGACCACAACAAAATTGTAAACACAAAATACAGTGAGACAAAAGGAGTTTAAAGCTGCGTAATCACAACCTAACTTTGATCAACACTGCCAAGAGAAGTTAGGAAATGTTCAAGTGTAAACCACTTGTAGATATACTGAGTCATTTCCTCCCTTCTGCCTCTTACTTTTGTGTCACTGTTGTAGAGTTCTTATGCTTGCCTTGTATCTGGAGCAATTTTGCTAGTGAGCAAATCTACTTAAGCCCTGAGCAAAGATGACAGCATATATGATATGAAGCTGTATGATATGATTTCAGTGGCATAAGTAATCTGTATGCAAGCAAATAATCCAAGAAGCTGGATTATACGAAGAAGAATGAAGCATCAGGATTGGAGGAAGATCCATTAACAACCTTCATTACACAGATGACATCTTACTTGATAGAAGTGAAGATCTGAAATACTTACTGATGAAGATCAAAGACCATAGCCTTCACTATGGATTGCATCTCAACATCAAGGAAACAAAAATCCTTACAACTGGACCGATAAGCAACATGGTCGTAAGTGGAGAAAGGACTGAGGTTGTTAAGGATTTCGTTTTACTTGAGTCTGCAACCAACACTCATGGAAGCAGCAGTCAAGAAATCAAAAGTCACATTACAATGTGAAAATATGCTGCAAAAGATCTCTTTAAAGTATTGAAAAGTAAAGATGTCACCTTGAAGACTAAAGTGTGCCTGACCCAAGCCATGGTATTTTCAATCTCATCACATGTGTGTGAAAGCTGGACAATGAACAAAGAAGACAGAAGAATTGATGCCTTTGAACTGTGGTGCTGGAGAAGAATGTTGAATGTACCACAGACTGCTAAAAGAACAGAGAAATCAGTTCTAGAAGAAGTACAACAAGAGTGTTCCTTGGAATAAAAGATGGCAAGACTGTGTCTTACATACTTCAGATATGCTGTCAGGAAAGACCAGTCCCTGGAGAAGAACATCATGCCTGGTAGAGTGGAGGGTCAGTGAAAAACAGGAAGACCCTCGACAGGATGGATTGATACAGTGCCTGCAGCAATCAGCTTAAGCATAAAAATGATTGTGGACATGGTGCAAGACAGGGCAGTGTTTCATTCTGTTCACAGGGTCACTATAAATCAGACCTAATTCTACAGCGCCTAACAACATTCAACTCCAGAGTATGATGATTCTGTAAGTCCAGCTTCCAAGTTGTGGTTAGCTGTCTTTGAGTCTGATCTAACTCCTCACAGTCTTATGTATATCAGAACAAAATGTTGCCCAGTCCTGTGCCATCTTCTGCTCTGTAACTTGCTGGAGCCATTTATTGTGGATATTGGGTGAATTCATCTAACTGAGAGTTTCCTTTATTTTTGCTGATCTGCTTTACCAAATACAATGCTCTTTTCTAAGGGTTGGCCTTTCCCGATAAAATATTCTAAGTAAACAAGACGAAGTTTCACCATCCTCACATCTAAAGAGTATCCAGGTTGTATTTCTTCAAGACCAACTTGTTTGTTTTCTGGCAGTTAATAGTATATTCAATGCTTTAGCCAACACCACGATTCAAATGTCTGTTGTTCTTGAGTCAAGTTTTCTGAGTATTTCTAAAAGACTTGGAAGGTGAAAGAATTTCTGGCCCAATTACACATCCATTGCAAAACATTCTATTAGTTTTATACTCCAGATAAAGGGATTTTGGAAAAAAAATTCTCTTATCACTAAAACAATGTTAGGTCTGGTATTGCTGATATTGTTCCTAGCTCTTAAGTCCTCTGAAATGCCTTTAAGTTAAAAAATGCTAACAATAATACTTCTAGAACTTAAAATATCATAATTGTAGAGGACTGATCAATTTTTTTTCTTAAAATATAAAATTTTCAGAAATTTTAGTATTTTACTATGTCCTTTTTATAAGATTTAGAAAATTCTGGTAGTGTAGTGGTTAACTGCTACAGCTGCTAATGAAAAGATTAGCAGTTTGAATCCATCAGGCACTCCTTGGAAACTCTATGGGGCAATTCTACTCTGTCTTAGAGAGTTACTGTGAGTCAAAACTGACTCAGTGGCAACGGGTTTGGTTTTTATAAGGTTTAATTTAACAAATTCACTCATTAGGTTCCACCATTCTTTTAGAAAATGATATTAAAGTTACCAGGATTCTTATTAGCGCTGTTATTATGAACCTCAGAAACGTCCTTCCGGTAATGTAAAGGTACTTATTGGAAAGTGAATAGCATAGCCCCAAGTAGAATTATGAAGATAGTTCTCATCCAGCTGGATATACAATAAGATATGTATTCATTTTAAACATAAATTTTCCTTACTGATAATCAACGTTGTTACATGTTTCTGAGCATAGCTAAAAATCAAAAAGATTTTTTCAAAATTTCTGAGTAACACTTCTTCTTTTAGGGATGAAATTTTCACATAATCTCTAGAGTTCTAAAAGGCTTGGATGGCAAACGGATTTCTGACCCAATCACATGTCCATTGGAAAATTTTCCAGCTGTTAGTTTTATGTTTCAGAAAAATGGATTTCAATACAGTAAAACTGTGCCTCTATCAAAGTTTAATCAATTTTTTTTAAATGGAACCCCCTACCAAAATAAATACAAATTGTCAAGTTTTAGCCTATATTCAATACTGTGATTCCAGTTTTATTTTTCCATATAAGGAGATATTTTCACATAATTACATTTGAAAATACTCAATCTTAAATTTTCTTTCCATCTGATTATCAGTATTAGCTATCTTTTTTGCTCTGAGGAGTCTCTCTAATCAACTAGAATAGAGATTTGCAAGCTAATTAGGGAAAGCATAAAGACTGTTGAGATTCCCTTGAGGTATGAGCATTTGGTTACTGATTTAGTACTATTGCTAAGAAACCAGATGTTAAAACCCAGTCCTTGTTGGTTAAGAATCCAAGAAACGGTCAGGTAACCTTTGTAATTTGTTTGATTTGGAGCAACAATTGACCAGGCAGACACACAGGTATAAAGATCATATTTAGAGTCTGCCGTATGCTAAGGATTGTATTTTACCCTTATCTCATGTGAACTTGTTCAACAACTTTGCAAAGCAATACTGTCATAATTACCTTCCTAGGTAGAAAATGAGATTCCAAGCATTTAAGTAGCTTTAGTTTAAGTCACACACACTGTAAGTGACGCGGGCATTACTTGAAGCCATAATTGCAGTATTTTAAACCGGGTAGGTTTCTTCTACAGAAAAACTCACGTAATTCAGAACCTGAGTAAGGCAGAAAGCTGTCCAAAAACCAAAACCAAACCCACTGCTGTCAGTCAGGGCTGACTCATAGTGATCCTAGAGGTCAGAGTAAAACAGCTTAATGAAGTTTCTAAGGAGCTCCTGAAAGATTTGAACTGCCAAACTTTTGGTTAGTAGATATAGCACCTAACCCACTATACCACCAGGCTTCCAGAAATGTGTCAGAAAAGGAAAATTCAAGTATTTACCAAGAAAACAAGCCATAGATAGCTCCTTCTGCTCCCTGTCACAGCTAGAAAACTGGTATGACATGGAAAAATAAAGTAGTCCCACCAAATCCTGGCTCTTCCAGGTTGCTCGGCCATGTCATTTTTCCCCCGTGTTGTCTGCCTCTCAGAGCCATTCAGTCTGCCTCTACTGAACCACACGGTAGTCAGACCCATCAGGTTCATTCTGGAATCATCTTCACCTAGGGGGATGAGATTCTCTTCATCTGCTGTAAATCTCCTTTATAAAAAAGAGAATATGCAATGATAACCAACAAGCATGACAGTTTTTTTGCATTTCTCTACAAAATCCACTTCCATCAAGTCGATTCTGACTGATGGCGACCCTATAGGACAGAGTAGAACTGCCCTGGAGAGTTTCCAAGGAGAGCCTGGCAGGTTTGAATTGCTCATAACCACTAGGCCACCAGGGTTTCCTATGAGTCAGAATCCACTCAATGATGCCAGGTTTTTTGACATTTATCTTTCATTCCTTTCTACTTGTACCACCAACCTTATTCACAGTTTGGGTGTTTGCAACACCAGAAAAAGTACCTCTGACAATCTTTAATATCTCACTCTGATCACCTTTCTTTTTCTCCCTGTGGGGCTTGCTCAAAAGGCTCAGGAGAAGATTGAGTTTTATTTTTTTGTACCTTAACAACATCAGTGAGACAGCTAATCAATTAACTCTTTTCATTTCTCTGTTTGCAGCTTCTGTCCTTAATACTGAGGAAGGAAACGGAGACGTAGAGACGGGCCAAATAACAAGTAGGCTTGAAGCATCTGATGTGATGTTAGTATCTTGTCTGTGAAGTCCTCAGCTGTCTCTTCACTGACAGAAAACTTACAGCTATCAGTAAATGTCTTGTGTCTTACTTTTCTTTCTAGTTGAACTTTTACTCTTGGATTCTTAAAATAGAAGACCATTTACAAGGTTAAAATTGCTAGATTAATTAATATGTTAGAGACTTTCTTTCTTTCCCCCTCTTTTCCTTATAGTTTGACATTACCTACAAAGATTGGGGGGGAGATTTGGCTGTGAATTTTCTTTTCTTTTCTTTTTATTTGTTGTGATTGAGTGAAAGTGTACAATCCAGTTTAAATTTCCATGCCTGTCTATGTGCAGCTCCTAGTGCTCTCCTTGCCCTGTGACAGCACACTTCTCCTATCTGTTCTATACGTGCCGTATCCTCTTAACAATCCCTTGTCCTCCCCTCTCCACCTTCTCCCTCCCCCTTCCCTCTGGTAAGAGGCAAGTAGGATGACACCCGATAGATGCATAGAACCGTAAAGTACACACTCAGCATGAGCACTCTGCGTCACCAAGTCCAGTACATTCTTGTCTGAGGAGTTGACCTCAGCAGTGATATATGCACAGGGGCAGCATCAGGACTAGAGGCCATGCTCCCAGGGGAACCCCGAGGACCCTGGACCATCAATTGCGGCCTTTTAGTGGTGTTCTCAGGGCACCCCTTTTTATTCTTGTGTCACTAGTAAGACTCAGCTTTGTAAGCCCCATCATGGCTATCACTGGTAGTGTCCGGGCACCATCTGTTTCTACTGGTCACATGTCAGTGCAGTCACCCACTCAGGTGGGTCTCTCTGTCTTCTTGTCATTTTGGTCCTTGGTGATCATCTGTTCCTGCTGAGTTGGAACCACATGGTATACTTCAGACGGCAGCTTGCTAGCTTATAAGAACCCAGATGCCATTCACCAATATGGGATGCAAAAGACTCTCTTAGCAATACAGCAGTTACGTGAATTGGCCTCGATGTTGCCTGAGAACATAGTCCCTGGAACCCTTCTCCTGCTACTCTGTCCTTGCAGTATCGGGTTAAGATGGGAGAAGTAATCATGTAATGTTGAAGTCAGTTAAATTGATCTTCTTTCTAATGTGTGCTGCCACTAATTTCACTCAAATAAATTTCTATCAATTATCAAATCTATAACCAGCCCTCTCCTGCAGCCATCAAAGAGTCTTTCATCTGTACATGAGTCTGTTTTTAAGCCTTTATCGCAGGTATCTCATATGATGTTTGTCCTTCTGCTGCTGACTAATTTGACTCAATGTAGTGTCTTCCAACTGAAACCAAATTATGAGATGCTTCCTAAAGTCATCATTGTTCTTTATCATTGCATGGCATTCCCTTGAGTATATATACCATAGTTTATTTATCCATTCCTCTGTTGTTGGGCATCTGGGTTGATTCCATCTTTTTTGCTATTGTGGAATGTGTTGCAATAAACATTCTTGCGCATGTATCTGTTCAACTGAATGTCCTTGATTCTGTAGGGTATATTCCAAGAAGTGGAATTACTGGGTCAAATGGTCTATCTATTTCCAACTTTTTAAGGAAGCATCAGATGGCTTTCCAGAGAGACTGTACCATTTTGAAATCCCATCAGCAGTGTAAGAGAGTTCCAATTTCTCCATAGCCTCTCCAGCATTTGTTGTTTTGCACTTTTGGGATCATGGCCAACCTCACTGGGGTGAGGTGATACTTCATTGTAGTTTTGATTTGAATTTCTTTAATAGCTAATGATTGTGAGCAGTTCCACATGTGCCTTTTGACTGGATAATCTTCTTTAGAGAAGTGTCTATATCCTTCACCCGTCACTTAACTGGATTATGTATCCTTTTCTTATTGATATTTTGTGGTACCTTATAGATTATGGAGATCAGATAGTGGTCTGACATACAGTTGCCAAGTATTTTTTCCCATTCTGTAGGTGGTCTTTGAATTCTTTTGATGAAGTTTTTGGATGAGCAGAAGTGTTTGATTCTTAGTAGCTCCCATTTACCTATCTTCTTTTCTGTTGATTGTGCTTTATTTGTCAGATTTTGAAGTCTGTCTATGTTGTGTACTAAAACTTCCATTGTTGATCTTATTTTTTATTGGATGAGCTTTTTTTCTAAAAAAAAATATGGAATGCTTCACGAATTTGAGTGTCATCCTTGCACAGGGGCCATGCTAATCTTCTCTGTATCGTTCCACTTTTAGTATATCTGCTGCCGAAGAGAGCACTTTTGGATGAGCTTTAGCATTTTAGATTTGATATTTAGGTCTTTTATCTAGTTTGAGTTGGTTTTTGTGTAAGGTATGAGATATGGGTCTTGTTTCAGTTTTTTGCAGATGGATATCCAATTTTCCAGCTATCCAATTTTTCAGCTAGAGCTCATGTCCTGTCATGACAACAGGCGGTACTCGAGTCATAAACACCTGACTTACATACAATCCATAGCTATGAACCAACCACAGTAGCTATTATAGCATTAAAAAAATTGAGGAGCACACAACAGACAGTACTTTTGGAAGTATATCCAATCATCATCATTATTATTGTATTATTGTGTTAAAGATGTGCTAGTGTGCCTGGAAGTGTTTCTTTAATGTCTTATGCAATTGTCATACTTCTATGACAATTTACTAAAATGAGCGTTTGACTAACCGACATTAGATATGAACCATGCTCAACTGTTCCTACTTAAATACAAATTAGACTTAAAGAAAGATTTGGGAATGAAACACATCCATGGTCCAGAAACTGCATGCAATAGTTTCTTCATCTCAGAAACAGCTTCTCAGTTTAAGAGGGTACCACAGAACTACTGTTTGACTAACTGAAATACCAACATATTTTAATCTTCTCAATACCATGTCTTTCTCATCCGCCCAAGTCAATGACCTTAAACATCTCAGATGTCACTTTGGAAACGCTATCTTCTACTGATTCCAGATTTACCGTTCAGCCAAATTCTCTCTTTTGCTTTCATTCAAGATTTGCTTCAAGGAAGTGATCGTGGACACTAAGGGAAACAAAGTTAGAGGGTTAGAGGAAAGAATGAAAGGAAAAGAAAAGATAAAAAATTGAGAGGGCAGAAAACATTTTGAATTATGTGTTAGCAGTAATGACTTCCTATCAGTCACCAAAACTGAACAGCACTGCTACATCCAGGCTCCTCTGTCCTCATCTCATTAGTCTGGGTTTTTCATGGAATGTGTCATCTACATTTGTTTTCAAATGTCTATAGTTTCTTCATTTAAGAATATTTTAAAGCAACTTGAAATAAAAGTTTTAAAATCATTTTCATTCATTTCTGGTTATAATATCCTGTCTTAGTTATCTAGTGCTGTTGTAATATAAATACCACAATTAGAATATTTTAACAAACAAAAATGTATTCTCTCAGTCTGAGAAGCTAGAAGTTCAGATTCAGGTTGACAGCTCTAAGGGAAGGGTGTCTTTCTCTGTTGGTTCTGGGGATAAATCCTTGCTCTCAGTCTTTCCTTGTCTTTCACTCTTCTCAGAACGGTGACCTTGGGTCCAGAGAACAAGCTTCCCTCCAGATTCTGCATTCATTTTTGTTTCTGCTTTTTTAATTGTAGTTTAGATGATGGCTTACAAAGCCAATTATTCTTCTAGTAAATAATTAACACACATATTTTTTCATGGCATTGGTTGCCAATCCCCCAGCAAATCAAAGCTCTCCACTTCTCAGCCTTAAGTTCCCTGTTACCAGCTTTCCTGTTTTCTCCTGTCTTCTAATCCTTGTTCCTGGGCTTATATATGCATTTAGTTTCAATTTGCTTTATGTGGCTGTATAGTGTTTGGTTGAAGGAAGAACCTTAGGAGTGACTTCAGTACTGAATTAAAAGTTGTCTCTTGTGATTTCTCCAGTCTCTGTGAAACTAATAAGTTTGGTCCTTTTTTGTGAGTTAGAGTTTTGCTCTACATTTTTCTCCGGCTCTGTCCAGGACCATATCTTGTGATCCCCATCAAAGCAGCCAGGGGTGGCAGCTGAACACCATCCAGTTATGCTGGACTCAGTCTAGTAGGGCAGTTCTGCAGGCTTGGTGGTTGGAAGTCCCCCTAGCTCTCTGCTCACTCAACCCATTGCTGTCCTTCAGCAAGGGTTCCCAAATGACACTTCCATGGAGTAATGTCAGTACTGTTCTTTGAGGAGTTTTTTACTGGTCCTTGGTGAAAATGAATGCAGGTGCCAACTGTCATGTCAGGAAAACTGTCATTTGCTATTAATTTATGGCAGGAAAGAGAGAGAGTATGTGTGAGGGAGAGACAGAGGCAGAGGGAAAGCAAGGAAAGAAATAGGGAAGAGAGCAAGAGAAAGGAAGGAAGGAAAAAGAAAAGAGAGAAAGAGGGAGAGACAGAAAGAAAGAGAGAGAAAGACAGGAAGGAAGGAACAAAGGAAAGAAGGAAGGCAGGTAGGAAAAGTGAAAGAGAGAAAGAAAGAAAAAGAAAAGAAAGAAAGAGAGAAAGAGAGAAAGAAAAGGTAATTGCATTTATTTTATGTTGTGCAGAGACCCTGGTGGCGTAGCAGGTAAGTGCTATAGCTGCTAATCAAAAGGTTGACAGTTTCAATCTCCCAGACACTGCTTGGAAACTCCATGGTCCAGTTCTACTGAGTCCTGTAGGAACATTACGAGTTAGAATCCATTCAATGGAAGTGGAATTTCTCACAGACAAGTGTCCCAGTTTTGATGATGCATCTTGTGATTGCCTATGAAGCCCTAGTCTCCTGATATGTAATCTTATGCCATATAGGTTCCTTTTGTCAGCTGTCTGCTTGAAGGGGGAATTTGGCCACCAGAAAAGCCCATATTTTATTCACTACCACTCTTGTTAGTTGTTCTATTGTTTATTCGACCAAGCTTGCGGCTGCAGACAATTCCAGAATTTCTGGCCATCTCTGCCAATGCTTTGGCCACGCCCTTACACAAGCACTGTCCGCAGTCTAGGAAGCAGGAGGAAATTAGATGTGCACAACTGACTCACAGGGCCACTTTTTCGCCCATCCCTGCCTCTGCTCTGACAGCCAAATGCTGGATTCCAACACATGAGGCACCTTTTTTTGTTTATTTGTGTTAAGAGATTCAGAGGGCCTATGGAGCTACCTTGCTAAGGTTGAGATGCAAAGCTACAGGGCATTTATGTTCTATTGCATCTGTTGCCTTCATTTAAATGAATCACCTCTTTATTTCAAGGATGAGGAGACAATGGTTGTTATGTTCATTTTTGACAGTTAAAAAGGCAACTTGATCTATGTGCTCTGTGCATAGGGATCAAATTCCCAGGAAACCACAACTGTGACAGAAATCTCTTCTGAACTAATTTAAATCCACAGAATAGATTGCAGCATATGTGTGAAAAGAAGGAATTCTCACTCTTTTGAGTATGCAAATTAAAATAAACTGAAAGAATGAAAAAGTCACTAATTAGCAATTCCCCAACGTCAGCTTTAGTGATCAATGTATAGTTGGGCTGCTTTTCTAGGCCTCTTTTCATATTTTCATCCTGTGACTGTCTCTTTGGGTACAGTGCGTCATAAAGCTATTATCTGTCATTCCTGTTAACCTAAACTTTAAACTTCAAGCAAGACTTGTCTCAGCTTTAACACTTCATGATTTGGTGAATTACTCAGGTTGCAAGTCTTTATTCCAGTCTAGACTTTCTAGATTATATTTTTATACCTGATCAAACTCCATCATTTCAAACTGAAAAGACAAAATTATTTTCACCTTTCCTCAGTCTCTCATTCATTTGATCAGTGAAAAAATCTTTCTCTGTATTTGCAGCAGTATTAGGCCATTCATTCTTTCACCCAGCAATTGGTTTAATCTCCCCAAATGTGCTGGGTGTCATGCCAGATGTGAAGACACAGCAGTGCACCCAATAGACAGAGTCCTGCTCATGTAAAAAATGGTGGTTTCGTGTGCAGAAAGGTGAAGTTGGGGAGGGGGAATATAATAAGCAAACTAATAATAGGGGAAATTAATAGGGGAGTGGAAAATTACATGTCTGAACAATACAAGGGCTGAAAATTAAGTCTGCAAACTTAACTGTTCTAAGTGCTACATACTTCATTTCTGAATGTCAGTATTGTCACCTCGGAAGTACTCCCCTTGCAAAGTCATGCACGGATGCCAATGCCTAGTCCACCCTTCAAAGCAGTTTTGGAATTCTTGCTATAATGGCCACTGTGCACACAGTGGCATGGTGGCAAGTTTGCCAACTTAATTATATAGTTGTCTGTGAGGAAGTTTTTAGCCAGTAAACAAATAAGTGTATTGGAACATCCTAACTACTCACCTGATCTGGCTGCTAATGACTTTTTCAGATAAAGGAAATACTGAAAGGAAGACATTTTGATGACATTCAGAATACCAAGGGTAATGCAACATCAGCTCTGATGGCCATTTCATAAACAGTTCCAAAATTGCTTTGAAGAGTGAACTAGGCACTGGCATGGGTGCATAACTTCCCAAGGGGAGAGCTTCGAAGGTGACTGTGGTGATATCCTGCAATGAGGTATACAACACTTTGTCTAGGATGAGTTCACAAACTTAACTGACAGTCCTCTTGTACAGCACATCCAAGGATTCCTACAAACTATTGAGAAATAATCAATTCACATATTCATTTATAAACATACATATGTGTATACATATGTGTGTATATTTATATGTGTATATGCATATATGTCTGTATATGTATTCTATATTCTGTATTCTGTATTCTATGTCTATTCCCATGTGCCAGGAATTAAGCCAGATTTGAAGAACAACAAAGATGCATCAAGGATGAAACAACTTTTTAAAGAAGTAATAAAAGAGGAGGTATGATGAAGTGTCCTATGAGAATGCAAATAAAGTGGTGATGTTATCAGCTCCTAAGCTCCCCAAAACTCCAGGCTTATTACCTAGGCAGTCTTTTTCATCACTTCGTGGTCCCTACCACAATGTCACTTTGATTTTTACTTGATGAAATGTAGCATATCCCCCTATGGTCCTATGGCAAGTTTTCATCGTCCTTGTTTTCCAGTGGCTGCTCACCAAAGCTATCTGAGTCCCTCTATAGTTCTCTCTTGAATACAGATTGTAAATTCAAGGAAAAAGGAAAAAAGTTTCTATTTCCAACAGTGGACAACTCTGCCAGACACAGGCTTAACATTTCTCTGGGAATAATGCTCGCTAAAGCTAGAAGATCTAGGTTTAAATATCTACTTCCTTTCCCTCATTTTATATAACAGTGGCCAAGCTGTGTGCCTTTTTGTGATCTAAGTCTTATCAATTAAATACCCTTACGATAATTACTCTGGAGGCTGCTGTGAAGCATAAATGAAAACATACAATGAAAAACGCACTCACAAGGAACTGCCATAATTTCAGTTCAGATTCAGAGGAAGACATAGATCCAGGGATATTGCTGCTGGTGTCAGATGGATCCAGACTGTATGTTTTATGGACTATCTGAAGTCATTCAACTGTGTGGGTCAGAAACAATTATTGATAACATTGGAAAGAATGGAAATTCCAGGTCATTTAATTGTTCTTGTGAGGAACCTGTACAAAGATCGAGAGCCAGTTGTTTGGACAGAAAAAGGGGATAGCACACAGTCTGAAGTCAGGAAAGGTGTGTGTCAGGGTTGTATCCTTTTGTAATACCTGTTCAATCTGTATGCTGAGCAAAGAATCTGAGAAGGTGGACGCTGTGAAGAAGAATGGGTCATCAAGATTGGAGGTACACCTAGCAATTTGCATTATACAGATGTCACAATCTTGCTTGCTGAAACTGAAGAGGACTTGAAGCATTTACTGATGAAGATCAAAGATGATAGCCTTCAGTATGGATTACATTTTAATGTAAAGAAAAAGAAATCCTCACAACTGGACCAATAATCAACATCATGATAAACGGTAAAAAGATTGAAGCTAAAGATTTCATTTTACTTGGATTCACGATCAATACTGATGGAAGCAGCAGTCAAGAAATCTAAAGACACATTACGTTGGGAAAATGTGCTGGAAAAGACTTCTTCAAAGTATTGAAAAGGGAATATGTCACCTTGAAGACTAAGACGCACCTGACCCAGCCACAGTATTTTCAATCACATCATATGCGTCCAAAAGTTGGACAACGAACAAGGAAAACTGAAGAAGAATGACACCTTTGAATTGTGGTGTTTGTGAAGAGTACCAAATATACCATGGGCTGCCTAAAAATGAACAAATCTATCTCGGAAGAAGTATAACCAGGACGCTACTTGGAAGCAAAGACGGCAAAATTACATCTTACGTGCTTTGGATCTACTGTCAGGAAGGATTGATCAGTCCCTGGAGAAGGGTATCATGCTGGAAAAGTAAGGGTTCAATGAAAAAAGAGGAAGACCTCAGCAAGATAGATTGACACAGCAGCTGCAACAACCGGCCTAAGCATAGCAGTGACTGTGGGCTCATCTAGGATTGGGTGGTGTTTCATTCTTCCATACATCAGGTTGTTAGGAGGTGGGACAGACTAGAGGGCACCTAACAGCCTAACAACCACATTAACTGTACATAAAGATACACATGGTATATTTATGGCTCAAGATATTGCTTTGGGAACCCTACAACCAGTTAACGCAATCCAGCCCCATTAATAAATGCAGAGTTGATAGCTCAGGCTAATAACACTACACTACTAATGTTATGATTCTTATGCTTGGTCACCATTGTCAGGTTGTTGTACTGTGGTGGCTTGGACATTGTTGCAATGCTGGAAGCTAAGCCACTGGAGGAGTACACTGTGTTAGGTGAAGCAGAGGTAGGGGCGTAAGAGGTGGATGGGCACAGTAGCTGCAGTGACGGACTCCAACATGCTGGCAACTATAAGGACAACACAAAACCTGACAGCATTTCTTTCAAATGTATACAAGATCACCATGAGTTAGTATCAACTCTCTATCTACCTGTTAATGCATTGTATTTGGAGATGAGAAGCAAGCTGTTAATAAACACCTTGAAAACACTTGCAATATGCTCAACACTGTGTTGGTTCCAGTGGAAAATGAAAGTGGAGAACCTCCTGAGCTCTAGCAGCTATGCGAAGGAGGCACATTATAAGGATGTCATATCTGTCATCCAACAACTGAGGTCGATTTATTCCACCTGGGCCAGGGGGTCTACTACTGCACCTCACTTGACTTAGCTTTGGTTTCCGTTTCCATTTTCATTTCTTCATTTCTCAAGTTCAGTTTCACAATAAAATGACTTCATCAGACACCAAGCTCATGTCAATCACAGTCACTTCTATAAATATCATACAGATAGTTTCACAACAAACATCTCTCTCACATAGTTATTATTACCAGTAATTCAGTGTCTGGAATAAAACTGCCTTACATACGCTGTTTATTCAGAATTAATAATAGTAATGATACATGTCGAGTCAGAATTGATGGTAACAGGTTCAATTTGCTTTGGTTTGATTTATTTGCCTTGTGGTGCTGGTAGCATAAATACTAAATATAACATCTAGGTAAAGCAGTGACATCACTAGAGTTGGTGTCATCAGTCCAGTAACTCATGGTGTCACCCCTCTTTGAACCTCTTCTCGTTCCAGACCACACAGAATCTTGTGTAACGTTTTTGTGATAGTGTTACTCATAAGCCGTAATTCCTGGATATAACTTCTTTTCCTTTAATTACTGCTTTATTCTCTAAAAATTATTGACATAGTTTCACAGACACTAATTACCACAATATTATAGCTAAAACACTGGAAAATTAGACAAAATAAATGACCGTAAAAACATCAGCAGCAATGAAAAAATATCATGTGTGCTCATAGTATGGGCAGATGAAAGCACATGGTTCAAAGGGTCGTAGTTACTGGGTAATAACGACAGCTCTCGCTGGAGGGCATTAGAAGGTTCAAGAAGTTAGCATAGAGTTTTAGTCTTGTAGGTATATTGATACATGTACATTGGGCTTACAAAAACTACAAATTTCTGCTGTAAACTCTTATGCTTACAAAAAAAGGGAAAGGGATGGGCATAGAAGCAACGATAAACAGACAATAGCTAAGTGGCAACTTCAGCTAAGGGTAAGATAGTACACAATACTGGGAAAGCCAGCACAGCTTGTACAAGGCAAGGTCAGCAAAGCTCCATCAATACATCCAAACTATGTTAGAGACCAAAGTACAAAGCTGAGGATTGGCATGGCCATGTCTTGAGGGATGTCTAGCTTTACTAGCATAACATAGTTTATAAAGTGTTCTATAGGCTGCTGAGGTGGGTAGCACCTGGTGTCTTAAAAGCCTGTGAGTGGCCATCTAAGATATTCCACTGGTCTCACCCCTTCAGGAGCAATGGAGAATGAAGAAACCAAAGACAGGAGAGAAAGGTTAGTGCAAAGGACTACTGGACCACAATCACCACAGTCTCCACCAGACTGGGCCCAGTACAACCGGACGGGGCCTGGTTACTGCTACTGACTTCTCCTGACTTCTCCGACAAGGATCGCAATAAAGGGTCCTGGAGAGAGCTGGAGAAAAACGAAGAGAAAAATTATAACTCAACAGAAACAAAAACCACACAGATTTACTGGCCTGACAAAGACTAGAGAAACCCCAAGGTTATGGCCTCGGATCACTCTTGATGGTTCCATATTCTGCAGGGTCCCCTGAGGACATGGCCCCTGGAACTGCTCCTATCCCAGAGCTGAAATCAGTACTGAAGCCAACTCCCCAGACACAAACCGGACTATAAGACGTAGGGTGACGCTGGTGAAATGTGTGCCCTTGGCTGAAATATGTACGTTAGGCTGTCAGAGCAGCTCCTCTCTAGAGGTGAGTTGGAGGGGTGGAGAGGAGGGGACAGAAGCTGACTGAATGAATACAGGAAGCACAGGGTAGAAAGGAGGGGTGTGCTGTCGCGGAGTTGGAAGAACAGCTTGAGTTGCACAGGGCTACGTGGGGTGGGTTGTATGGCAAATTGACTTGAACTGTAAATTTTCACTTAAAACACAATAGAACATTTTTTTCAAAAAAAGAATAGGGCCCATGGACATCCGTTTAGCTCAGAGATGAAGTCGCTACCAAGGTTTACCCTTTATTCAAGGATAAGACAGGACCATAAAGCAAAATGAGCCTAAATGGGCATACCAGCCCACGGTCAAGGACAGAAAGCACGAGGTTACGGGGAAGCTAGTAACTGGAAAAGCAAGGTTCCGTGAGGGAGAGCGTTAACCTATTATGGGGTTATTAACCAATGTCATTAAAAAAAAGTGTGTGCTATTTAATGAGAAGCTAGTTTGTTCCATAAGCCTTCATCAAAAGTGCAATTAAAAAATAAAAATAAGTTAAAAAGGAAAACATAGGTAAAGTACCAAAGAGAAAATACAGATTTCCTGTCCCCCTAAATAAAAATTACGTGGACAGCAACAATGGATGCCTAAAAATCAGTGAAATATTGTCTTCAAAAGGCGAAGAAAAAAAAAGTCGTTCTAAAGTTTGATATCCTTGAAATTCATGGTGAGATAAGCATACATTAAAGGAACTTCTCTAGGACATACTTTAGGAAGACGAAAAACCAGACACGAGAAAAAAAGTGTAAGGTAAAGAGAAAATATAAGGAAAAATATTTTAAAAACCAGCGAAATATTTACTAGTGCAGAAGGAGAGATCATACTTAAATAGCCTGAGATTCTTGTGTTGTTTGTAAACAGGTTAAAAGTATTAATTAACCTGAAACTTTGTCTAGGGGTGTGTGTGTGTGTGTGTGTGTGTGTGCATATGTATATATAAAAACTTACATGGAAATCAGTAAGAGGAATAGAACAGAACAGATGCATTTTTAAATGTTCCTAAAAATAATTCAAGGTAAGACAAGACAGGCAAAGAGTAAAATGACATAAAAAGCTTGGCATGTAAAACAATAAATAAGATTGAGACAAAATACATTTATATACAGCAGACAACTATACAAAAGATTGAACCCAGCTGCATGTACATATAAATGACTACCACAAATAATGTTGAATAGAGAAAGTAAATTACAGATTTATAATGCATGATTGAATCTTTACAGAAAAGACTAAAATACACAAAATATTACCTAGGGACTGACTCTATACATGTGCTAAAACCATAATAATAGTTAAGACAATGAATAACCCAAAATTCAGAACAATGGTTTCCTTATGAGGGTGGGGACAGAACAAGGATGGTATGATTAGTGATGACAGTCCTAGAGCACTGAAGCACTAATTTTATTAAATATTGTTATTTTTGTTATCTTTAAATCTGTGTATACATTTGTACATATTGGATGTATTTATTTTTATTCAAAATAATAGGTAGGAAGAAAAAATTATACAGTTGTTAGTATAGTAGTATGTTAATTCTATAATGTAATCTCTGAAACATGTCCTAGGATTCTTCTTCTAAAAGACATTATATTAGAATTACTAAAGAACAAAGTATCTACTGTCTAATAAAATTCCCATGGAGGTCATGCAAGATCTATTAGTACTATAGTTGAATGTTGCACTTACGTTCCCTGTGTAAATTTTGTACTTTGCATTGGAAGCAAGCAAACCTGTTATCGTCCAGTCAATTCCAACTCATAGTGACCATAAGAACAGAGTAGAACTGCCCCCATGGAATTTCCAAGGGCTGCCTGGTGGATTGGAACTGCCAACCTTTTGATTATTATCTGCAATGTTTAACCATCATGCCTCCGGGGTTTCCACAATGCACTTAAGACAGGCAAAGATAACTGGAGCATCAATGAACAGCAGAGAAACATAGAATGGCTATAGAATCTAAACCAGTTTTTTTAAATTCTCAATAAATTTTCACATGAGAGGAAAGTAGATTAGAGAAAGACATTTATTAAAGTATTAAAAAAATACCTATTGTCATCCAGTTGATTCCTACTCACAGAGATCCTATAGAACAAAGCAGAACTGCCCTGCAGGGTTTCCAGTGAGAAGCCGGTTACATTTGAACTGCTGATGTTTTATTTAGTAGCTGAGTTCTTAATCATTGGGCCAGCAGAGCTCTTATTAAAACAGATATTGATATATGAGTATCCAGTATACAAGGTTCTGGGGATATAAAAGCTGTTGCTGTCAAGTTGATTCTGACTCATAGCAACCTTGTAGGACAGAGTGGAACTGCCCACAAGATTTCCAAGACTGCAACCCTTGTGGAGGCAGACTGCCACATTTTTCCTACAGAACAGCTGCTGGGTTTGAACAGCAAATTTTTCCATTAGCAGCCAAGCATTTTAACCACTGAGTCACTAGGGATTTTTTTATAACAGTGAAAAAAAACGATGAAAATGAGAATCCTGGGCTTACAGAGCTCATATTCAACAGGAGATGCCACATAAAAACGATTGCCAAATACATACTGTAAGAGTGATGAGTGTCATGAAGAAAGATCAAGGGGGGTAAAGGGACTGTCAGTGGAGAGGAGGAAAAGTTCAGTTTAAATAAGATGGGCCGAAAGAAGTGAAGAAAAAGACAGAGACAGAGAGCAAACTCCAGAAGGAAGTGTTGGAGTTAGTCTTGAGAATATTTGGTGGGAAATTTTTCAAGTACAAGAAGCATATGTAAGCATCTTTAGACATGAATAAGCATGTCATGAGCAAAGAGACAGATTGAATGAGACCAAGTGATCCCAGACCCATTCCATCGGAATCGCCTGGGAGCTACCTAGAAACACAGAAACTGAGTCTCCACTTAAACCTATGGAACCAGGTCTTCCTTTTGATGAAACTTCCAGGTGTTTCCTACACACATAAAAATTTGTGAAGCACTGAGCTGGATAAAGATAAAGAGGAGAAGAATAAAAGAGGTTGCCCAATACCAGATTACATAGAGCTTTGTTGGATTTAGAAAGAATTTTCACTTTTAACTTGAGCGATTGGGTACCAATTGTTCAATAGCGTACTTATCAACAAAAGATGGCAAGTTTCTGCTGACTCATATGGCTCCTTTGTGGCAATCATTAAAAAAAGACATTACTTTCTCAAGACGGTTTACTAATGGTCTGCCATAACATTGTCATAACAAATGTACAATTCTGCAATGAGTGAGATGTGAATAATTCCCTGCAATTGCACAGTTATAATCAACAGCCCTATAACAGTTTTCAAAAGACCATATATGAAAGAAGCTTTAAAGGTAGACGATTAATTTGAGAAATGCTGTTCATTTGCAGTTTGTATATGCATTATCAATGCATGTTCATTTGCAAAATTTTCCTTAAGCCTCATATCCTTCTTGGATAGACAGTCTCCTCTTTTAACAGATCATACAGTTTAGACACTGGAAAATTATACCTTTTATAGTAGCTTCTCAGTGAGTAGAGTCCATTTCTTCATGTCTAAGGACACCAGGCTACTTTGCCTCTTCTCTCCTTTGAACTCTGTTAGCTTTTGCTATTTAAGCTGCAGGATTGTGAGTTATTAGTGGATACTATGTAGACATATTGCTTTCCGTGCCAATAGATCAGAACCTGTTTCAATGCTGAGTTCATGCTCTGGTTCTTAACCCCAACATCTGACTTCAGCAATGAAGCACTGGAACTGTGTCAGAGATTTCTGTTCCTCACCTAAGGACCCTTTCATACCTCTCTGTGCAACCTCCAGTTTTTAAATCCAAGCATTTTATTGATAAATATTCAATTCATATTTAGTTCCAACTTTTTTATTGAGTTCCCTAGTTCTCAGCATAGACCAACCATATGATCTCAGTAGTTTTTATTGCCCACTTAAGGATAATGCTAATGAGTAACTCACCACTGTTAAGAGTTCCTAAATTCTACTATAGAAGCAAACTATATAATTTAAACAGTTACCAACTCCATCCAAATTTGAGAACCTGGAGAGAACGGATGAAAAAGAGGTAATCGCCAGATAAAGTGAAAAACATTCAGCAAGAATTGAAATCTGTCAAAGGAATGTGATGGAGAGCTGGATGCAGCTTGTCATGTATTCACCATTCACTCGTTCAATCAGCTAACGTGTTGAACAATAGTTTGTTGCTCAATGTGTTTTTCTGTGTTCATAGTGTATATTCACACACTGTATATCCATAACCTTGCATTTACTTTTTTAATGCTATTTTTAGAACAGTTTTTGATTTTTTTTTATTTTTTTTATTTAATATGACTGAGTGAAAATGTACATTCCCATTTAAATTTACATGCCCACCTATATGCAGCTTTGATTTCTATAAAAACTGACAAGATACTGTAAAGTGTATCCTTGTATATTACACATCCTACATTAGTATTATACATTTATTACACTTGTTAGAGGTTTGCTTCTAATAAAAGTTTTCCTCAGAAGAATGTCCTAGAGATCTACTTCTGAAAAGTCAGACACTGAAAATCCTATGGAGCATAATTCTACTCTTACACACATGGCATCTCATCAACATTAACTTCTGGGTTGATTGGTTTGTGGGTTGAAAATCGGTGCATTATTATTTGCTAAAGTCCATAACTTATTCAAGCTTCCTCAGTTCTTAGTGAATGTTTGTTTTTCTGCTCTAGGATTCATCTGGGTTATCACATTTCATTCACTTATGTTTCACTAGGACTTTCTTAGTTATGACAGTTTCTCAGACTTTTCTTGTTTGGGGGACCATGACAGATTTGAGGAGTACCGATCAGATGCTTTGTCAGCTACCTCTTTATTGGAAATTTTCCGATGGTTTCCTTATAATGAGACCAAATATGTGTGTTTTTGAGATGAAAACCAAATACAGAAAGCTCCATTCTTACCACAACATGTCCAGTGTACACACTGTCAGCATCATTTATCACTGTTGGTGTTGAGTTGTTCTTCTGACTGAGGTTGTGTTTGTCAGCTTTCTCCACTGAGAAATTGTTACTTCTTCCCTTCCATTCTTTACTCTTTAGAAGTAAGTCACTCTAAACAGCCCACATGTAATTTCTACATAGATTATTTAGAAATGTTCTGCATGGGGGTTTGTCTCTTCCCCCTGCTTATTAATTTCATAAATAATTTATTTACATTGGGAAGGACTCATGGATACTTATTTTATATTTTGTATTGTAATCCAATAGAACATGATTTCTTTTTATGTTTTTCAAACTGTTCCAGCTTTGGTCATTGGAGTTCTTTCAGTAGACTGTGTCACTTTAATATGCCTCCATCTGTGTGTGTGTTCGTGTGCGTGTGCGTGTGTGTGTGTGTGTGTGTGTGTGTGTGTGTGTGTTTCCTTTAGGACACTTTCTTACTTTCTGTAAATTCATGATGTTCTCCAGCTTCATAATCTCATGTATCGTATTCAGTGGCCTAGTCCTAGACATAGGCATTTCTCTGAGGATAATTATTTTTATTGGAGAATGGTATTAGAAACCAAGATATGGGGACTAAGCATGCTTTTTACTACTGGGATATCATTTCCTCAGCCTTCACAGTTGAAAAGGCAAAAATGCATGTGTGTATAATAACCCATATACATACATATATATGTAAATAGGTGTATTATATACATGTAAGTATTTCTACATGCAGCTGTCTCTGTCTGTATTAAACTAACCATGAGTTCAAGCTAACATCTCTAACTCTAATCCATTACAACATCGATCGTTCTAGCCTCCTCCACTCCTTGCTTACCTGCGAAGTCCAAGAGTGACAGCTCTGGCTCCCACCATTCACAATTCATTTACTTAATTGCTCAAAACCGGTGGGTATGTATACTGGTTGCATAGTTGCTAACGTATGACCTGGTAGACAACAGCGTTGTTAATTAGAGTTCAGTCTTTTTTTCTTTAGTCTTATAGATCCCACTTATTTGCAAAGTTACTGAGGCCGGGAGTTCGCCTACCCAATTACTCTGCATTTATGCTTTCCTGCTTCCATATACTTGACTGCTTTCTTTCTCTTTAACAATCACAGTGATAGTGAATTGGACGTAATAGTGTATTTTTGTGTGTGTGAACAATCCATTGCAAAATTTCCCACTTTGAAACACTTTCATGTTTTAATGATGGAAAAGTTAATTTTCTTTAAATATCTTGTAAAATTGGTTTACTTTCAGGCTGTATTCTGTTTACCGGTAAGAAATATTAACTATTTCATATTCTCACAAATTCTTTGGAATTAGTTAGAACTCTGTTGTGAAACGGGGCTATGGAGTGTGTTACATTCGTCTCAAAAAGTTGGATTTACAGTGGGTGGGACGGACTGCCCTGGAAGAAAGCTTTAACTTTTCGATTGTTCTTCTGATCACACAATGTGTAACTTCTTCCTCATTTGTTTTCAGCGTTATCGGATGGCTAGTTTGGATGGAAAAGCTGTGCTCACTTCCTGTCCTGAGTTTTTCCAGAGAAAGACCATAGAGTTTCGATTCTGATAGACCAAATAGTAAATCTCAGTTCCGCTAAAGGAAAAATACCTATGTCAAATATTATTGTAAAGATTTATATTCATGTATGATAATAAGTGATATGGTTGATTATACTAGTACATACTAAGCAGACACTAAGCAAATTCTTTATAACCCATGCTTAGGTTTTTTTCTCTGTTCCTTTGATCTGGGGTTTCAGATAATTTTCCTTGTTTATTGATTGATTCCTTCATTGATTTATTAATTCTTTACTATCTTCTTTCCTTCCCTTTCTCTCCTGTTTTCTTCTTCCTTTCCTTCTTTTCTTCCCCATATCACATCACCTGATTTTCCTTTAAAAGTATTTCAAGATTATAAGAATAGACACAACTTTGTTAGTCCACGACATTTTTCTAACTTGGTGACTGAATTTTGCTATTCTACATCAACTTGGGGATGAGAATGGGAGAGAGGCCTGGAACTGACTCATAAAAACTTTGGAAAACTGAAAGAATGCAGCAAATCACTTCCTGTAGATCTGACTTGGACTTGTGGTGAACCATCTTCTAACAGACAAGGTCTTCAAGGAAAAAAAAAAGCCTAAATTCCAAATGCAGGGCCTATAGGATTATTGTTACCAGGAGATCCAGTATTTTCCACGAAGCTTCTGGGTCTAACGTTCAAAAGCTTGCTGCAAACAGTCACTGAGCAGCCGTGATGGGCTCATGTAGTTGAGTCCCAGTGGCAATATGAGAATAAAAAGCGGTGCACCCTGAGAACTCCACTAAAAGGCCACAGCTGATGGTCCAAAGGCCATCACTCCTCTGGGAGTATGGCCCCTAGATCTGATGCTGCCTCTGATTATAAATCGTTAATGAGGTCAGCTCCTCAGACAGGAATGGACTGGACTTGGCGACCAGTGACCATATTATGTGTGCCCTTTATGGTTCTGTGCATCAATAGGATGTCATCCTACCGGCCTCTTACTAGAGGGATGCGGAGAGGGTGAAGAAGAGGGGACAGGAGATTGTTAGGAGGATATGAGGGGACAGGAGATTGTTAGGAGGATATGATTTGTATGGAACAGAAAGGAGGAGTGTACTGTCACCGGCAAGGAGGGCAGTAGGAGCTGCACATAGGTCGGCATGTGAATTTAACCTGGATTGTACACTTTCACTCAATCACAGTTAGAAAAAGAAAAGAAAAAGAAAACAGTCACTGAGGTGTTAGACAAGTCAGTGCATTCGTTCTTTATCAGAGTCCCCAGTAACTCAGTGGACACAGTGGTTTAACTAATTGCAATCCTGCCTTCAGATCACTTTTATTCATCTTCTCAGACAAGATGCTACAGGAAACACTGACTAACTTATTGCCGAAGTCAGTTTTGTCAACACTGAAAAGTTATTGCTTATCTGAAAGCACGATCAAAAAAATTAAACTGAAATTTTTATTGTTCTAAATTATTACCATATACAAAAATACATGTAATTCATATCATTGTTTATTTTTTCCACTAAGAAGTTAAGGAGCTAGTTTAACAGTGTTCTTTATTATTATTATTATTTTCAGTTTAATTAAGGCTTATCATTTCTTATTTGACTCTAAACCTGGAATTCATTCACTATATATGTTCATATAAATTTAATCAAAACAGCATAAGAATGTTTGAGAAAAAACTCTAGATACTCAGCAATGCAGTATACTCTGTTTAAGGTCTCTGTTCGTGCAAATGATACGTATCCCACTCTTAACCTAAAGTCTGGCAGTTCCAATGTACCCAGCAGTGTCACAGAAGAAAGACCTGGAGATCTGCTTCTGTCAAGACTAGAACTAAGAAAACCCCAATGATTGGTCCTGTTGTTACACAGTGGGTGACCAGCAGTAGAAGCTGACCCAATGACAGTAAATTAGGGTTTGGTGGCTCCCATTTTCCTAATGTAAGTAGATCTGGTTTCTTTTTGTTTTTGTAAAAAAAAAAAAGCATCTTTTCTTTGCTAATTTTCACTAAGCGTTTTAGTCATCAAATTATATCAACTTTTAACACACACACAAACGTGAAGTTGTCATTGTTACTACTTCTCTAACAATCTATTTTGAGCAAGCATTTGTTTAAATGATGTATGCCAGACAAATGTTGGGCCCAGGAAAGATGTTCGAATAATCTGTAACATCAGTATTTATATCAACACCTCAGACTTAAGTCATCTCAGCATAGATACAAATGGTATAAGTCTATTCAGAAACATACATGGGTTTGCTTATGCTGCTTCAGTCCTTTACAATCCACTGATTTGATCCTTTGAAATGTAAATTCATAATTTTAACCTCTAACCCTGTTCAAATTATTTCTCTTTCACTTAATCATGAGAGGAAGAAAACAAATGACTGAATTTAGGTTTAAAAGCACAGTTTCATTTTTTAATTAAAAAAGTAACTGCCATGAATACTTAATGCGAAAGACCAATTAATAATAATGATTTTCATGATGATGAGAGGACTGCTGATGAGATTCTCCCATAGTACTTTGAACATGAGAGCTCTTCACTAAATTTACAATTGTCCTTCACATTCTTCATCTTCTCCTTCCACACACAGGACACGGATTTTGCTTCAAGTCCCAGATTCCCATTATAACATGCCTATTCAAAATATCTCGTTGCTAATCAGTTACGTAACTTCTTCAAGAGTCATTATTTGAGAAAATATTAACTTGTCTACAGACAAAAGCAATAGAATATATTATCTCCATCAGATCTTCTCTTGTTTATACTTTTATTTCCTAAATCCTATTTTTTCAAAATCCAGCTTCATGTATTGAAAAGCTCAAGTAGTGTTGAGAATCTCTGTCCAATAAAGCCAAAACTATCTCATGTAAATATCTTTACATGAGCTATCATTTTATGAATGTTGTTAATATCATTCTCACTGTCAAAAATGTCCTCACCTGTGATTATGAGAAATTAAAAGATTTTTATCTGCATTCACATCAATGTAGCAACTTTAATAGAAAGGGTCGATGTGTAAATGAGCTGCTTCTCTAGATAAATATGACTATTTTATGCCAACTAATCATTGCCTATTTTTATTTTTAGTAAAATTTTATGTGCACTAATGGTTTATAAGATTTACGGTCAATAGTAATTGGATAGAGTTCAAAACGTTAGGCTTCCTCATCCATCGTGTTACTATTCTGGGGAAAAAATTTTGTTATAGACTACATTTTATCTGGGAGCCATGGTGACGTAGTAGTTAAATGCCACAGGCTACTCACCAAAAGGTCAGCAGTTCAAATCCACCAAGTACACCTTGGAAACTCTATGGGGTTGTTGTACTCTGTCCCAACAGGTCGCTATGAGTCAAAATTGACTCAAAGGCATCATCAGGTTTAGATCTTAGTTACTTTCTTGCCTTTTCGTATTTTATTGACCTAGTTTATTGCACTGACTTCCCTCAACTTCATGTCTTTACCACTAAAAAGCTTAAGTGTTGTTGTTAGGTACCCTCAGGTCGGTTCTCACTCATAGTAACCCTGTCTACGACAGAATAAAATAGCGTCTAGTCCTGTGTCATCCCATGTCTTTGTCAGGGTTGAGTTCATTGTCTCAAACATTGTGTCCATCCATCTCAATGAGGGTCTTCTTCTTTTCCACTGACCCCCTGCTGTATTAAACATGATATACTTCTCCAGGGACTGATGCCTCCTAATAATATGCCCAAAGTATATAGAAACCCTTGTGGCATATTTAAGTTGCTACAGCTGCTTAGCAAAAGGTCAGCAGTTCAAATCTGCCAGGGACTCCTTGGAAACTCAATGGAGCAGTTTTACTGTGTATTGTAGGGTCACTATGAGCTGGAATCAACTAAATGTCAGAGGGTTAGGTTTGGTTTTTTGGTATATGAGGTCAAGTCTCACAGTCATTGCTTCTAAATAGCATTCTGGCTATACTTCTTCAAAGCCAAACACGTTCATTCTTCTGGCAGTCCATGGAATATTCAACATTCTTGGCCAACACCTTAATTCAAAGACATCAATTCCTCTTCAGTCTTTCTTATCCATTGTACAGCTTCCATACGCATATGAGGCCACTAGAAATAGTGTATATTGAGTAAGGTGCATCTCAGTTCTCAATATGTCCTATTAGCCCTTTAACACTTTAAATAGGTGTTCTGCAGCAGATTTGTGCAAGACAATGCATCATTAGATTTCTCAACCGCTTCTTCATGGGTGTTGATTGTGAATCTGAGTAAAACAATATATTTGACAGCTTCCATCTTTTCTAGCTTTATCACGATGTTGCTCTCTGGTCCACTAGCGAGGATTTTTGTTTTCTTCATGTTGAGGTGCAAGCCATACTGAACCCTGAAATTTTTGATCTTCATCAGTAGATGTTTCAACTCCTCTTCACTTTCAGCAAAGAAGGTCGTGTCATCTTCACAACACAGACTGTTAATGTGTCCCCCTCCAATTCCAGTGCCTTTTTCAGACAGTCCATCTCCCTGGATTACTTGCTCAGCATACATACTGAATAAGTGTGGTGAAAGGATAGAACTCTGACACTCACATTTTCTAATTTTAGCCACTAAGTATCCTATTGTTCTGTTGGAATAACTGCCTGATGGTCTATGTACAAGTTTCTCATGAGCACAATTAAGAGTCCTGAAATTTCCATTTTTCCCAGTGTCATCCACACAGTCAAATGCCTTAGTAGAGTCAAGAAAGTACAGATAAACATCTTTCTGGTTGGTGTACTCCACTTTTAACCACGATCCTGCTGACATCATATCCTGGATTGAATTGTATCCCTCCAAAAATGTGTGTGATAATTTGGCTGGACCACGATTCCTTGTATTGTGTGATGCTCCTCCATGGTGTAAATCCTGCCTCTGTGATGTTAATGAGGGAGGATGGGTGGCAGTTGTGTTGATGAGGCAGGACTCAAGATTGTATTGTGCTTTGAGGCAATATCTTGGGATATAAAAGAAAGAAGCTAGCAGAAAGATTAGGAACCAGGAAACCAGTGCATGGACCACAATACATCCCTTGGAAAGGACCAGAGCCCCTGTGCTTCAGAAGCTCCCAGTCCAAGGGAAGATTGATGACAAGGACTTTCCTCCAGAGCCAGCAGAGAAAGCCTTTCCTGGAAGCTGACACTCTGAATTTGGATTTCTAGCCTGCTGGACTGTGACTATATATATATATATATTTTTTTTCTTCTTAAATCCATCCACTTGTAGCATTTCTGTTGCAGCAGCATTAGATGGCTAAGAAGCATCAGCAGTGGCGCACCTCATTCCACATCCTCTTCTGAATCTGCCTTGAACTTCTGGTTGTTCTCTTTAGATGTACTGCTGCAACTGTTTTCGAATGACCTTCAGCAAGATTGCACTTATGTGTGCAGTATGAATGATATTGTTCAATAATTCCACACTCAGATTACTTTTCTTTGAAATGGGCACAAATATGGATCTCTTTCAGTCTGTTGAACTAGAGATTTCCAAATTTCTTAACATAGACAAGTAAGAACATCTACTTTGTGTCTATTTATTGAAATGTCTTAAATGGCATTCCATAGATTCCTGGCTCCCTGTTTTTCACCAGTGCCTTCAATGCAGTATGATTTCTTCCTTCCATACTACCAGTCCTAGATTATATGTTACTTCTTGAAATGGTGGCGAGTCAATCAACTTTTTGGTACAGTGACTGACTGTATTCTTTTCATCTTGTTTTATACTTCCTGCATTTCTCAGTATTTTTCCTGTGGAATCCTTCAGTATTGGAACTCAGGTCTTGAAATTTAACTTCTCTCACATCTGCCAAATGAAATGTGAGCAGTTTGAGTCTGCCAGGTGCTCCTTGGAAACTCTATGGAGCAGTTCTGCTCTATCCTATAAGATCTTATGAGTCAGAAGCAACGGGACAGCAATGAGTTTGATTTTTTGGTTTTCTTTCATCTTGAAAAATGCTGAGCCCATTCTTCCCTTTTGATTTTCTATATCCAGGTCTTTGCATAGTTCATTCTAATACTTTACTTCATCTTCTGGATCTGTCCTTCGAAATCTTCTGTTCTATTATTTTACTTCATAATTTCTTTCCTTTAATTTAGCTACCCTGTGTTAAAGGGCGATTTGTAGAATTTGGCTTCTGACATCCTTTTATTTTCTCCTTTTATTTAACGATCCTTTGCTTTCTTCATGTATGATGTTCTTGATGTCATACAACTCTTCTAGTCTTTGTTCATGAGTGATCAACGTCAAATCCATTCTTGAGATGGCCTTTAAATTTTAGTGGAATATACTGAAGATCATATTTTGGCTCCCATGCCATAATTCTCTTCAGCTTCATCTTAAATATGAGCAATTCATGATCTATTCCACAGACGGCCCCTGGCCTTATGCTGATGATGATATAAATCTTTTCCATTATCTCTTTCCATGCCCTTAGGGTTGTCATGAGTCGGATCTGACTGGAAGGCACTTGGCTTGGCTATTATCTCTTTTCATAGATGTGGTGGGTTTGATTTCCGAGCATCCCATCTGGTGAGATTCATGTACATAATCACTGTTTATGTTTTTTAAAAAATTATAAAATACACTCTCTGGTGTCTTTTCTATCACCAAATCCATATTTCCCAAGTACCAATTCTTTGTTTCTAACTTTTACATTCTAAATTTTGGTAACCATAAATGCCTCTTAAGTGCATGTTTGATTATTTTCAGGCTGCAGAAGTTAGTAAAAATATTCAGTTTTCCATTCTTTGACATTAGTTATTCAAGCATAAATTTAAATAATAATCTTCTCATTTTGAGTCTTACCACATTAGCAAATGCAGATTCCTAAAATGCAGGTCCAGGTTATTAAAGTCAGCTCTAGTTGAGAAGTCAGCACTTTCCCATCCATATTTTCAGTACCTTCCAACCAGGAGCTCATCTTCCAGTACTCTCCCACACAAAGGCATGCTACTATTCATATGGTTTTCACTGATCAATTTTTTTTCAAAAGTAGATTGCCAGGTCCTTCTTCTTAGTCTATCTTTGTCTAGAAGCACAGAAGAACTCTGTCCGTCATGGGTGATCCTGTTGGTATTTGAAGTCCTGATGGCATGCCCTCTAGCATCACAGCAGCACTCCAGTCAATACAATTTAAGACCAACTGACAGACATGTACTTTCCCATAAAACTAAACCAAACTCATTGCCATCAAATCAATTCTGACACATAGCGACCCCAAAGTTTAAATAGTCACCACTTTTCTCCTAAATTAACTGCCTCTTCTTTATACATCTTACAGTCTGAACAGGTTGCTTCTACAGAGTGAAAACACAAGAGCCCAGTTAAGAATAATACATGCCACATTCCTTAAGGCAGATTCCATAGATTCCACTGGCAGGCAGTGATGCACAAATTTGCTCCTGACCTGTTTTTACCTCTTCTTGTCCATCTACTTTATCTAATTTTATTTACCGCCTGAACACTTGTTTCTGTTTGGAAAACAGATGTCTGGAGAAAAGCTGGTCTTATCTGGAGGCTACAAATTTGTAACCAGGACATATCTGTCTATCTTGACAACACTATTTTGACACTTTTTTGCTGTTATTGTTGTTTCTGTGAATTGCTCTTTAAAAAAAAAAAGTATATTTTTAGAGTAGTTTCAGATTTACCGAAAAATTGTGCAGTGTGGAATTCCTATATGCATCCTCTCCCAGTGTACACTGTCTCTCCTTGTTGTCTTTGTATCCTGTGTTTATTACAATTGATGAACCACTACTGATGCATTATTATTAACTTAAGACAATATTTTACATTCATGCCACCTCTCTGTGTTACATAGCCTTATGTTACTTATTTGTTTTTTTCAAATACGTAAGGTTAGATGCCCACCACTGTCATTGATTGAACTGTGTCCCCTACTCCTAAAGTGTATGTAGCAATTTGCCTAGGTGGTATTCCCAGTATTGTGTTATGTTCCTAAACATTGTAAATTCTGCCTCTGTGATGTTAGTGAGGGAAGATAAGTGGGGTTGGTAAAGTAGCACTCAATCTGCAAGAGTGTATTGTGCCTTGAGGCAGATACCCCCTTGAGAGATATAAATGAAAATGAAGCAAGAAGAGAGTGGGGGACTTCACACCACCAAGAAGCAGTATAGGGAGCAGAGCACATCACTGAAAAGAAACTGTGGTGTCTGAGCCTCAGAAGCTCGAAGATTGATGACCAGGATCTTTCTCTAGACCTAGAAGAGAAAGCCCTCCCATGGAGCTGATGATCTGAGTTTGGACTTTTGCCAGAATAAAGTTTCTCTTTTTCAAGCCAACCGCGTGTGGTTATAGCAGCTCTAGATAACCAAGACAACCACTGCAGGGTCATACCAAAGAACTTCAGTGTCTTGATAATGCCCTGTGCTCTGCATTTTCATCCCTCCCAACCACTGATGGGTTTAGTTTCTCCATAATTTTGCCACTTCCAGAATATGGCATAGTAGAATCAAAAGTAGGTTTTCTCAGACTAGCTTTCTACCCTGAGCAATGTGCCTTAATGTGTTGCTCATGTCACTTGGTAGTTTCATAGTTCATTTCTTTTCATTATTGAGTCATACTCCTTTGAATGTATGTATTACAGTTGTTTATTCATTCACTTATTATTGAAGGACATCTTGGTTCCTTCCAATTTTTGTCAACTACAAATAAAGCTGCTATAAACATTTTCATGCAAGTTTTTATGTGAACATGTATCATTACTTCATTTCAATGAGTACTTAGAAAAAAATTAGAGCAAGTCCATGAGAGCCAAAATACAATTGAAAGTGTATCCCACCTGAGTTTAGAGACCATCACAAAAACAAATTTGATGCATTGAACACTAATGACTGAAGAACAGACAACTTGTGGAATGACATGAAAGATATTATCCACGAGAAAAAACAAGAGGTCTTTACAAAGACAGGAAAGAAATAAAAAACCAAATTGACATCAGAAGAGACTCTGACACTTGCTCTTGAAAGCCAAGTAACTAAAGCAAAAGGAAGGAATGGAGAAGTAAAAGACCTAAACAGAAGATTTCAAAGGATCGTTCCAGAAGACAACATACAGTGCTATAATGACATGTGCAAACAGCTCGAAATAGAAAACCAAAAGGGAAGAACACATTCTGTATTTCTTAAGCTCAAAGAACTGAAGAAAAAATTCAAGCCTCCAGTTGCAATAGTGAAGGGTTCTACGGGGAAAATATTAAATGATTTGGCAAGTGTCAAAAGGTGGGAAGAATACACTGAGTCATTACACCAGAAAGAAGTGGTCATTGTTCAGCTGTCTGAAGAGTTGTCACACAAGCAGGAATCGATGGTACTGAGGAGGAAGTCCAAGTTACATTGAAGGCACTGGCAAAAAACAAGGTTCCAGGAGTTGATGTAATATCAATTGGAATGTTTGCACAAACAGATGCAGCACTGGAAGTGCTGACTCATTAATGACAAGGAATTTAGAAGACAGCTACTGAGCCAACAGATTGGAAGAGATCCATGTGTATGTCTATTTCCCCCAAAAGATGATCCAACCAAATACAGATATTAAGGAACAATATCCTTAATATTACATGCAAATAAACTTTTGCTCAAGATCATTCAAAAGTGACTGCAACAGTATGCCAGCCAAGCCAAGTGCCATCGAGTCGGATCCGCAACAGTATACTGACAAAAAATTGCCAGATATTCAAGCCAGAGTCAAAAGAAGACATGTAATCAGGGATATCATAGCTGATGTCAGATGGATCTTGGCTGAAAGTGTGGAAAACCAGAAAGATGTTTACCCATGTTCAACTGACAATGCAAAGACATTTAACTGTGTGGACCATAACAAATTATAGATACCATCACAGAGTATAGGACTTCCTGAACAATTAATTGTGCTCATGAGGAATCTGTACATGGATCAAGAAGCAGTCATGCAAACAGAACATGTGGACACTACACTGTTTAACTTCAGAAAAGGTGTATGTCAGGGTCATACCTTTCCATCACACCTTTTCAACCTGTATGCTGAGTAAATAATCTGAGAATCTGCATTATATGAAGAAGAACAAGACATCAGGACTGGAGGAAAACCCATTAACAATCTGCGGTACACAGACAACACTGCTTTTCTTGCTGAAAGTGAAGAAGATTTGAAGCACTTGCTGATGAAGATCAAAG
This sequence comes from Heterohyrax brucei, assembly GCA_028571685.1. Taxonomy (NCBI): domain Eukaryota; kingdom Metazoa; phylum Chordata; class Mammalia; order Hyracoidea; family Procaviidae; genus Heterohyrax; species Heterohyrax brucei. The sequence goes on along the minus strand of CM053162.1, from coordinate 61,603,766 downwards.
ACCACAGCCTTCAGTATGGATTGCACCTTAATGTCAAGAAAACAAAAATCCTTACAACTGGACCATTAAACAATATCTTGATAAACTGAGAAAGGATTGAGGTTGTCAAGGATTTCTTTTTACTTGGTTTCAGAATCAAAGGATGCATTGCAGTGGGAAAACCTGCAAAGGACATCTTTAAGTATTGAAAAGGAAAGATATGAGCTTGAAAACCAAGGTACTCCTGACCCACCCCATGGTATTTTCATATGCATGTGAAAGCTGAACAATGATTAAGGAAGACAGAAGAAGAATTGATGCCTCTGAATTGTGGTGTCAGAGAAGAATATTGAGGGTAGCACAGACCGCCAAGAGAACAGATCGGTTCTGGAAAAAATACAACCGGAGCGCTCCTTGGAAACAAAGATGGCAAGACTGAGTCTTACATACTTCGTGCATGTTGTCAGGAAGGCTCAGTCCCTGGAGAAAGACATCATGCTTGGTAGAGTGGAGGATCAGCAAGAAAGGAGAAGGGCCTCAAAGAGAAAGACCGACACAGTGGCTGCAGCAATGGGCTTAACCGTGAAAACAACTGTGAGCTCAGCAGCAGGCTGGGCCGTGTTCTGTTCTGTTGTGCATAGGGTTACCATGAGTTGGAACTCACTCAAGAGCACCTAACAGCAGAGGGTGACTGGGGGATCTTATGATACTAGCTTTTCTCTAGATATCGGTTTTCCAAAGAACGTACAGTGAGTTCTTTCTTACATGTAAGAAAATTATAAACTGTCCTCCAAAAACACTATTACATCTGGCTTACCCATTAAAAATGGATGAGTGTTCCTGTTACTCTAGATCTTCACCAGCACTGGTATTTTAAGTGTTTTGTGTTTTATTTAACTTAATAGGTGTTTCTCATCATGTTGTTTTAATTTCCACTCCTTACTGATATATGGGAAATATCCCTGGTGGCACAATGGTTAAACACGTGTGTGCTAATCAAAAGGTCAGTTGTTCAAACACATGGGGGAAAAGACCTGGTGATCTGGTTTGTAAAGGTGAAAGCCTGGGAAACCCTATGGGAAGTTCTACTCTGTCATATAGGGTAACTGCAAGTTGGAATCAACCTCTCTGCACACAACAGTGACAAGGACCTATGTTACTGAGCATCTTGTCATCAGCTTACTTGCTATGTATGCATTCTCTGCAGTAAAGTGGCTATTCAGATCTTTGTCTATTTTGTAACTGAGATGTTTTTGTTTTAGCTTTTGTTTACTTGTGTTTTTTGTTTCTGTTGTTGAGTTCTGAAAGTTCTTTGTCTCTTTTGGATACAAGTCTTTGATCATATATGTGTTTTAAACAAATATTTTTTCCATGCCTATGGCTTGTATTTTTATTCATTTAATGGTACACATTACAGAATAGTAGGACAGTTTTAATTTTTATAAACTCCACCATATAGGCATACATATGTATACATAGACATACGTAATACATGTACGTTGTATATGTTATATGTGTATGTATTATCTGTGCACATATTTAATATATATTATATATGTATACATATATATAATGGATTATGCTTCTAAAGTTGTGTCTAAAACGTTGTCACCAAACACAAGATCATATAAATGTTCCTCATGTTAGCTTCCAGAAGCTGTTTAGTTTTGTGTTTTACATTTAAGTCTATGATCTATTTTGAGCTAATTTTTGTAGAGGATCTATCTTCTGTGTCTATATTTTTTCCACATAGATATTCACTATTCCAGTAACATTTGTTGAAAAGACTATCCTTTCTCCATTAATTGTGTCTATATTTGTATCAAAGATCAGTTGACTATATTTATGATTAATGATTTTTCATTTATGTTAATAAGAGACATTGTCCTGTAATTTTCTTTCCTAGTAACAATTTTTTTTCTGTTTTTTATATTAGAATAATTCTGATTTTATAGAACGAGTTACCCTCTAATTTTGGGGAGAGGGAGGATGGCACAGTTTGACATGGACTTGTGTTGAATCTTCTTCAAATGTTTGGTAGTATTTACCAGTAAAACTATTTAGGTGTGGTGCTCTCTGTTTTGGGAGATTATTCATTGTTGAACCAATTTCTTTCTTCTTTTTTCCTTTCCTTCTGTTTCTTTTTCTAAAATTATACTTTAGATGAAGGTCTCCAAAACAGTTTCTCGTTAAACAGTTAATACATGTGTTGTTTTGCGGCATTGATTGCCAGCACAGAGACTTATCAACATTCTTTCCTTCTTGACCTTGATGCCTCCATTTCCACTAGTGTGACTTTCCTGTCCCCTCCTGCTTTCTTGTCCTTGTCCCTGCACTAGTGTCCCAATTTTACCTCTTAAAGATGGTTGAGCTACACGTATTATTATCTGTTTTATGTGACTGTCTTAATCTTTGGCTGAAGGGTGAATCTCAGACGTGGTCTCACCGCTGAGTTAAAAAGATGTCCCAGGTCATTCTGTAAAGATTTCTCCAGCCTCTGTCAGATCAGCAAACCTAGTCCTTCCTAGTGAGTTAGAATTTTATTTTACAATTTTCTCCAGTTTTGTCTGGGATTCTCTGCCAATGTAGTCAGTGGTGGTAGCTGGATGCCGTCTGGTGTTAGCAATCTGGTGGAGGCTGGGGTGGTTGCGGTACATTAGTCCTTCAGACCAACGTTACTCTTTTGTCTTTGGTTTTCTTCATTCCATCTTTCTCCAAAAGTGACGGGATTAGTGGAGTGTCTTAGATGGCTGCTTACAGACTTGTAAGAATCCGGATGTCACTTCTCACCAAGATAGGGTATAAACAGTTTCTTTATAAACTGTTATGCCAAATGAACTTAACATCCTCCAAGTCTGTGATCCCCAGCTCTCAGCCCAGGATTGTGATCATTCAGGAAGTTTATATGTGTCTATGAAGTCTCTGTGGCTTTGCCCTGATTGAGTTATGCTGATCTCCCCAATATTGGGTATTGTCTTACCCTTACCAAAGATTGTTTCTATCTGTAAATGTTTTGTGAGGTTTTATAATAGTGGTTTCATACAGTATTTATCCTTTTGTGATTGACATTTCATGCAACACAATGCCTTACAGATTCATCCACTTTGTGGGATGTTTTGCATCTGAACCAACGTCTTTAAAAGATAGAGGCCTATTCAGATTATTTATCACTCTTTCTGCAAATTTTGTTGGATGGTATCTTTCTAGGAATTAATTAGTTCAACTAAGTTATCAAATTTGTGTGCACAGAGTTGTTCATAGTATTGTTTTTTACACACGGAAATCAGTTGTGATGGCTTCTCTTCATTTCTACTATTTAAAATTTGTATCTTTATTTTTTGTCCTCTTCTACTAGGATCATTGGAGGACCACCACGTCTCTTAATCTTTTCAAAGAAGTAACTTAGTTTCACTGGTTTTCTCTATTAATTTACTGTTTTGAATTTAATTGAATTGTGCTTTTCTAATTTTTTTTTCTGTTTGCTTTGAATTAATTTTCTTTACTGAGTTTCTTGTGGGGGAAGCTTAGATTATCGATTTTAGGTATTCCTTCTTTTCTAATATTAATTCAGTGCTACAAGTTTCCCTCTAAATCCAGTGCATTCAACAAATGTTGATGTGTTACATTTTTTTTTCATTTAGTTCAAATTATTTTTAACTTCTTGAGACTTCTTTTTTGAACCATGTGTTACTTACAAATGTGCTATTTAATGTGCAAATATTTGGAGATATTCTCTTTTTATGTTATTGATTTCTAGTTTAATTCTATTGTAGGCTAAAAGCATATTTCGTTTGTATTTCCATTCTTTTAATTTGTTAAGGTGTGTTTTATAGTCCAAAATATAGTCTATCTTGTGATGAATGTGTACCCTGAAGCTGCTGGGTGAAATATTCAATGAATGTCAATTAAATCCAGTTGATTGATGGTAGTGTTATGTTCAACTACATCCTTTCTGATTTTATGCCAGCTGGGTCTGCAAAGTACTAAAAAAACAAAACAAAGTAAAGCTGAAACTTCCCACTGTAATACTGGGTTTGTTTCTTTCTCCTCGCTCTTCTTGCCTCATCAGTTTTTGATGCTCTGCTGTTTGTTAGGTGTCTGCACATTAAGGATTGCTGTGTCTTCATGAAGTATTGACTCCTTTATTATCACATAATGCCTTTTGTCCTTGATAACTTTCCTTTCTCTAAAATCTACTTAGTTCGAAGTAAACATAGCTAGTCCAACATTTTTTCTTATTAGTGCTAACATTATATAACTTTAAATGCATCTCTGTCTTTCTATCTAAGATCAATTTTTATGTAAAGCACATAACTGGATCTTCTTAAAAATGCACTCTGAATTAAAACATTAAAAAAAAAAAAAAACCTCCAGGCTCATTGCTGCCAAATCAGTTCTGACCCTTAGCAATTCTATAGGACAGAGCAGGACCACCCCAACAGGCTTTCCAAGGGGAGGTTCGTAGATTCAAATTGCTAGTCTTTTGCTTAGCAGCTGGAGCTCTTACCCTCTGCATTACCAGGGCTCTACACTGATAGTTTAAGTCATTTTATTATCATATTTAGACCATGCACAATTAGTGTGATTATCAATATAGTTAAAATAATATTTGCTATATTTTAACTGTTTCCTACCTTTGTCTTTGTTCTCCTTTTTTTTTTTAATGCATTTTCTGGTTCAATTGTTTTGTGTGATTATGATTTCCTTCCACTTTTATCATATCAATTATACTTGTTTTTTTATTTTAAAAAAACCCATGGTTACCCTTGAATTTACAATATACATTTAGAAGTAACCTAAATCTACTTTCAAATACCATTATTCTTTGTGGTTAGTGCAGATGTAACAAAGCATTCCCTGTTCAGCCTTCCAATCCCTTATCACACTGCAGTCACACATTTTGCTTATCCATATACTGTACAATTATCCAATACATTTTGCTATTATTATCTGAAATAAGCTCTTCTCAGTTAGATCAACTTGTAAAAAAAAAACTACCTTATGTTCATTTGTTTATTTTCTAAAATTCTTTCCTACTTTGTGTACATCTGAGTCATTTGCTTTGCCTCTGAAGAACTTTGAAAGTTCTTTGCAGGTCAGGTCTACTGGAAACAAATCCTCTCAGTTTTTGTTTGTCTGAGAAAAACCTCCATTTCTCCTTCACATCTGAAGGATAATTTTCTTGGACACCGAAATTTAGATTTTGTTTTGTTTTGTTTTTCTTTTCCCAACATCTCGAATATTTTTCTCCACTCTGTTCTCGCTTGAATGTTTTCTGAAATGTAGTTCAACATAATTTTTATATTTGTATTTTTCTCCTCTGGCTTATTTCAAATACCTGCTGCTGTCAAGTTGATTCTAACTCATAGCAACCTAATAAGACTGAGTAGAACTTCCCCATATAGTGTCCAGTAAGCACTTGGTAGATTCCAATTACTACCTTTTGTTTAGCAGCTGTAGCCCTTAACCAATGCACCACCGGGGTTTCCTAATAAGTCAGTTCTTCTGGTCCTGTGACAAAGATATAGATGTGCCTAGAGGCAGTTATCCATACATTCTCATTTCTTCCTCCTATTATTGACTGTCCACACAAGGAGGTTTTTTTATCTGATTTTCACAGTGAAAGCTAGTAGGGCTTCTGGAGGCAAAACTTGTGAAACAGTGGTGGCCTCCTATGACTGATCTTCCAGGACTTTTCATTGCTTATGGGCCTCCATGCTCTGTTTCAGGTAATTAGTCAAATATTTTATAAGTTCTCTTATGTATCATTGGTCCAGTAATGGTGTTTTCTGTGCCTAATGAGAAGCCCGAAGTCCAAAAGAACAAGAGTAAACTATTTGATGGGAGGACTTTAAACTACAGAGAGTTCAGGGTTTTGTTACTTATTACTGTACAGAAGAAAAATCATCACCCCATTTCTGAACCTAAACACTACATTATTTATTAACTTAGTTTTGGAAAGATGAGGATTCTCTAAAATTTGATATGAGGGATGTTCCTGAAAAGATGGCATAAAGGACTGGTTATGTTCTGAAAATCAGTATGAAGTAACCAAGGAACTATAATGAATATGAATTAGAAATAAAATTATCTTTCTTTCTTTTAAACTGTGCTTAGATGAAGGTTTACAGAGCAACTTAGTTTCTCATTAAACAACTCATGGAAACCCTAGTGGCATAATGGTTAAGAGCTACCAGCTGCGAACCCAAAAGTGGGCATTCCTAATCTATCAGGCACTCTATGGAAACAAAATTAGTTTCTCATTAAACAATTTATACGCCTTTATTTTGTGACCTTGGTTGGCAGTCCCAGGACACGTCAATATTCTCTTTTTTCCAACCTTGGATTCCCCATTACCAGCTTTCCTGTCCCCTCCTGGCTTCTCATCCCTGTCCCTAGCCTGGTGAGCCCATTTAGTCTCTTTTTGTTCTATGGTCCTGCTTAATCTTTGCCTGAAGGGTGACCCTCAAGCGTGACTTTAGGGCTGAGTTAAAAGAATATCAAGGGACTATTTTCTTGGGAGTTTTTGGTATGTTTTTGTTTTTTTGTTTCTTTTTGAGTTATGAAATTATCTTGCACTTTTATTCAGTTACATGCCGATAGATCAAAATGGGTACATCGATTTGGTGGCAACAAAATGGGATTATAATTTATGCTAATAATTACACTGGCTTTGGCTTGGCAATAATTACACTGAGTGAGTTTTTAAAGTACTTTCTGAATTTTAATACTCTGAGAGTAATTTTCTTCTGAAGAATTGATTACAGAAATAACAGAAATACAAGCAACTCATTACATATATTTTTATTCTGTATACTTATAAATATTTGAATACATGAGAGGGGCCCTGGGGTACAGTAGTTATTGCATTTTTACTCAAATATTATGTGTCTTCTACTTTGTCAACCGTTGCCTCCCTCAAGGAGGTATTTTCATAGTTTCAGCTCTACCAGTTTTTTTTTTTACAAGCTGTAGTACACAAATTAGCATAGCACACTTGTGAAAATACCCTGTGGGGGAAGGCACAGTTGGCAGCCTGTGTGGTTACCAAACAACTGCAGAAGTTGTGCATCATTTGCAAACACAGTAAATGCTCAGTTGTTAACTAAAGGGTCAGTAGTTTACATCTACCAGTGACTCATCAGGAAAAAAGACTTGGACATCTGTCCCCATGAAGGTTACAACCTAACAAACCCTATAGGACAGTTCTACTCTGTCCCATAGGGTCATTAAGAGTCAGAATCCACTCAGTGGGATAAAATAACCACAAACTTCATGGCTATGAAGTAAATGCTTATGTTGTCTTAGTTTTTTATCTGTTTTCCCTATATACAAATGGAAATACTGGTGTCATAGTGGTTAAGTGACACAACTATTAACCACAAAAGTCAGTGGTTGGAATCCACTATGTGTTCCTTGAAAACTCTACAGGGCAGCTCTGCTCTGTCCTGCAGGGTCCCTATGAGATACAGGTAACTCCATGGCAATGAGTTTGGTTTTTTATGAGTATGGAGAACAGTCAACATGAATTCAGTCTCTATATTACAATTTCAAGGTAGTTAATAACTACACACTGTGGAAATTTATCAGAATACTAGAGAACATAAGACCGTGGGAGTGTTTTATGGTACAGCTTTCCAGTTTAACATTCTCATTATAAATATAATTGAAAAGAAATGGATAACTTTTCTAATTACTAGTAAAATTGAAATTTAAATATTATACTCTGATTTCTCTTCATTGTATTAAATGACTTACATAGCACCATAAACAACAATCTCTCCATTATTATTTACTATACTATTTATTTCTTAGTGATATATATATATATATTTGTTTATATTCCTCAGGGACAAAGGCTGGACAAAAATATCTTCATATTTTCCACAATATTATTTAGACTGGTCTCAGCGACAATATATACAAAGCCAAAAGCCAGGTGCTGTCGAGTCGGATCCACATGTTTTTGTATACCTCTGTGGAAATTTCAAAAGAGTGTTTCACCAAAAGAAATATGATTTTTCTCCATTAGAAAACTCATAATTCTTTGATATGCAACTTTTAAAAACCTCCTATTTCACTTAAGCTCTGGATTCACGCTGATTCTCTGAACTTGAGCTTTCTCATGGAAAAACATTTTAAAAAAATATTTGTTCAGAATGTCAGATAGCCCTTGATTTTTATCCCTCCCCCATATTATCACTTCTGCCATTATCTCAGAGTGGCTTTTTGTATTTTTTTGAACTCTTTATCTCAAGGCCTCTGTCTGTCATGTAGGCTAGGTTTTCTAGTTTACCACACATGTATTTTATAGTTGAACTTCTTTTTCGCAACACTATCACTTTTATTGCCTCTTCTAGCATAACCTATTTCTTCTCACCCTAGCAATCCTCCCCAAATCTTCTCCTGTATAAAATCACACATCTGTCTTCTCTTGAACTTTTAACTCTTTCTCATTTAGGATACAGTGACTTCAGCGAAATGAAGGACACCATTACAAAATTATTACCTCCTACAGTCCTCAAGGGAGCCCTGAAGGCAGAGTGGTTGAGAACTTGGCTGCTATCCAAAAACTCAGCAGTTTGAACCCATGAGCTGTTTGTCCCTCAACAGAAAAGACCTGGGGATCTGTTCCCCTAAATATTTACAGCCTAGGAGACCCTCTGGGGCAGTTTTAGTTGGCCTTCCAGGATGGCTATGGTTTAGAATTATTTGAAAGCCCACAACTATAAATAACTCCTCCATATCAGAGAGTGTTTCCAGTGATGGCTAGTCTAAACTTAAATACTTTTCTCATGTTATCTCCTTCTATTCACATTTTCTAGGATGTCTCTTCACATTGTATTTTAAACTTTCCCAAAGATAGCCCAAGCCAACAGGTGCTATGCCTTTTCCCTTTGACTAGATAACTTTGAGACATCAAACTTTCTTTAAAACCCTGATTTTCTTGTATCATAACGGAAGTAGCTTTGTTCTTTTCCACACTTAAATTTTCAGCCCTTTCACTGGGTTGATTATACTCCTGATTATTCTCAGCACAGTTTCTTTAAATGTGGCTTTTTCTTCCTCTATCAGGATTAATTATTCTCAGCACAGTTTCTTTAAATGTGGCTTTTTCTTCCTCTATCAGGATTGCCCTCCAAGCCTTTGTCTATTTCATCTCAAAACACAGGTGTCTCTCTCTGGGCAGGTGGGCCAAATGTAACACTCAGAGCCATCTGCACACTAACTCTGATGCCAGCACGAAGATATGACTTCCTGACATAATGTTTGAGTCAAGGACAAGAGCTGCTTGATGTTTACGAACATTCCATTTTATTAAAAAATATATTGTTAATGAACATATGCCAAAAGAAATGGAAGAACTGTATCTGTGATAGTAATATATGTAGCACCTGAATATCCTTTGTGGCAAGTGGAAGGATAGCATAAAAACCATGGCAAAATACATACTGCATCTGCCCCTGCAAAGTGACTGTACCTGACACTGTTTCCATTAAGTCCTACACTCATGCTAACTACACAAGGAAAAAAAATTACGGTGAAGAATAAATTTAATAAAAGACCAAAGTGATAATATTGCTAATATCTCTACTTTAAGAAACTACAAACATTGCTGAGAGAAATTAAAGAATATCTAACAAAACAAATAGTGCCATGTTCCACGCTCAAGGATTCTATGCTTATTAGATTCAAAATTATAAAGCTGGAAATTCTATTTAAATTTACTAGAGGTCAAACACAATCCTAATAAAAGTTTCAAGACATGTTTGAACGTAAATGCTATGGAAATACAAAGGATCTCAAGCAGTCGTACACATCTTAGAAAGATGACCAAGAGTGCAGAACTTACATGACATAAAGATTTATTATGACATACAACAACTACGATAATTTGTTACTTATGAAAAGAAGGCAATATAAATCTGTAGGCAACAATAGAGAGTTTAGAACCAAATCCACACCCGTGTAAGTGCAATTTACATTTTAAAAGATGCTCAATTATTATTACGGAGAAAAGAACATCTTTCCAACAAACAGTGTTGACTAGTGTGACATTATTTTGGGAAAAAGAGAAAAAAAGATGAAGACGGAGCATCAACCTTGTCTCACGTCATATAAAATAAGTAACTTGAAATAGATCATAGACCTAGATATAAACTTAAAAATATGAAACTTCTTTAAGAAAACACAGAATAGTTGTGTTTGACCTTAAGGTATATAAAACGTGAAGTAAAAGCATGAGACAAAAAAGAAAACATTAGTAAAATCTTTCAAATGAAAATGGAAGTCACAGATTTGGAAAATAAAAATAAAAAAGTAAATTATAGATAAATTTCCAGTGTCTAATCAGGAGGCAAAGTCAAGACAAATTCCAATTAAAGGATGTCATACAAAATAACCAGTTGTCATCCAATCTGTTCCAACTCATGGTGGCCTCCTGGGTGTCAGAGTATCAGTGAGCTCCACAGGGTCTCCAACTGCTGATGTCTTTAGAAGTAGATCACCAGGTCTTTTTTCTGAGATGCCTCCAGGTGGACTTGAACCTGCAACCTTCCAGTTAATGGCCACGTACTCAAATCATTTACACCATCCAGGGACACTGTCCTACAAAATATTCCCCCACTACTCATCAAAACTGTTAAGGTCATTCCAAACAAGTGAAGTCTGAGAAGCTGTCACAGTGAGCAGGCCCTAAGGAAACGTGATGACAAATAAATGACATTAGGTGAAAATTAAAGAGATCTCAGTAAAGGGTCGTGTTTGGTGATGAAGGCGTCAAGGCTGCGTAATTAATGGCGAGGTGTGCTATTCTCCTGCAAGATGTTAGTGGTAATGGGAAATGGCTGTGGAGGATACAAGAATTCTCTATCTTCTCAACTTTTTGTTATTATATAATATATATAATATCATTATATATTATATATTATATTATATATTTATTATATTATATATTATATCATATTATATATTTATTATATTAAATTATAATTATATTATATATTTATTATATATTATAATATTTATTTTTAAATGGGAAAAATGAACATGAATTTTACAATTAGTAAAAAGTCATATTTTTAATAAACATATGAAGAGATATTCAATATCGTTAGACATTAGAAAAATGGAAGTTAAAACCAAGGTGAGATATCAACACAAGCCATTCCAAATTAAAGCAAACAAAAACTGCCAAGACCAAAGTTCAAGAAGGATAGGCAGCAAGAGAAACTTTTATACACTACAAGTGCACATGTAAATTGGTATAAACACTTTGGGAACTTTCTTTTTTTTGGCAATATCTGTTAAAGTCTAATATAAGTATTCTCTTTGTCCTACTGGAAACCCTGGTGAAGTAATTAAGCAGTACAGCTGCTAACCAAATGGTCAGCAGTTCAAATCCACCAGGCACTCCTTGGAAACCCTTTTGGGCAGTTCTGGCGTGTCCTATAGGGTCCCTATGAGTTGGAGTCAACTTGACAGCAAAAGTATACAAGTAAGTTGGTACAAACACCTTGGTAAATTTTTTGAAAATATCTATAAAAGTGTAATATAAGTATTCCTTTTGTCCTATCACTCCACTCCTAGAATACACTGTTGCTGAGTGCCATGGAGTTGAATCCAACTCCCAGCGACCTTAGAGGACAGAGTAGAACTTCCTCATAGTGTTTCCTGAGCTGTAAATCTCTGTAGGAGCAGATCACCACTTTTCTCCCTTGCAGCTGCTGGTGGGCTTGAATCAAGACTTTCCTCTTAGTAGCTGTGGGCTTTACAATTGTACTACCAAGGCTCTTCTGGGAGCACCATACTGTAATTACGTGGGCATCAAAAGATTCATACAAAAATATTCTTAGCAGAAACATTAAAAATAACCCACAAAGAAAAAAAAAGGTCAATCATCACAACAGAAATGATGCGGAAATAATAGAGCTTATACCATAGAATACTATGTTGCTGTTGTTAGGTGCCATTGAGTCAGTTCTGACTCACAGTGGCACTATGCATGTCAGGAGGAAACCCTGCCCAGTCCTGCACCGTCTCAAAGTCACTGGTAGGTTTCAGCCCATTCCTGCAGCCACTGTGTCCATCTATCTTGCAGAGGCTCTTCCTCTTTTTCACTGACCCTCCTCTTTCCCAAGCATGATGTCCTTCTCCAGGGACTAGTCTTTTGCGATAACATGTCCAAGTTATGTGAGATGTAGTCTCACCATCCTTGCTTCCAGGAGCATTCTGATTATACTTCTTGCAGGCAGATTTATTCCTCATTGTGGCAGTCCATGATGTACTCAATATTCTTTGCAAAAAATGATAATTCGAAGGTGTTGAGTTTTCTTTGACTTTCCTTATTGTCTACTGCTCACATGTATACGAGGCAATTGAGAACACCATGGCTTCAGTCAGCACCCCTTCGTCTCAAAACGGCATCTTTGCTTTCCAAAACTTTAAAGAGGTATTTTGCAGCCGATTTGCCCAATGAAATGCCTCTTTTGATTTCCCAACTGCTGCTTCTATAGGTGATGATTGTGGATCCAAGCAAAATGAAACCTTTGACAACGTCAGTCTTTTATCTGTTTCTCATGGTGTTGCTTATTGGTCCAGACGTGGGGATTTTTATTTTCTTTATGTTGAAGTGTAATTCGTACTGAAAGCTGTAGTCTTTGATCTCCATCAACAGATGCTTCAAGCATTTGCTTTCATCAAACAACATTGTGTCAAGTGCATAACACAGGTTGTTAATGAGTTTTCCTCCAGTTCTGATTTCCAGTTCTTCTTCATATAGTCCACCTTCTTGGATTATTTGCTCAGTATACAAATTGAATATAGCTATGAGGAAAAGATGCAACCCTGGCACACTTCTTACCTAACTTTAAACCACAGAGTATCTCTTTGTTCTGCTTGAATGGCTGCCTCTTGATCTGTGTGCAGGTTTTTCACAAGCACAAATACATGTTCTAGAATTCTTATTTTACCCATAATTCATATGTTACCCAATTCTTATGTTACCCATAATTTGTTATGATCCACATAGTCAAATGCCTTTGCATAGCCAAGGAAACACAGGTAAATATCTTTCTAACATTCTCTGCTTTCAGCCAGAATGCATCTGGAGTCAACAATGATATCTGTGGTTCCACATTCTCTTCTGAATGTGACTTGAATTTTTAACAGTTCTCTGTAGATAAACTGCTACAGCAGTTTTGAATGATCTTCAGCAAAATGTTGTGTGCAATATTAATGATTTTTTTATAATTTCTGCATTTGACTGGATCACTCTTCTTGGGAATAAATTTGGATCTCTTCCAGTTGATTGGCCAGGAAGCTGTTTCCATATTTCTTGGCACAGACTAGTGAGCATGAGCATGTCAAGTGCTGTATCTATTTGTTGAAACATCTCACTCGGTATCCTGGAGCCTGTTTTGTTTTTTGTTTGTTTGTTTGTTTTTCCAACACCTTCAGTGCAGCTCGGACTTCTTCCTCAGTACCATCCATTCCGATTATACCTTACTTTCTGAGATGATGGAACATAGACCAGTTCTTTTTGGTACAATTATTCCGTGTACTCCTCCCATCCTCTTTTGGTGCTTCCTGTTTCCTTACTGTGTTCCCTGTAGAAGTCTTCAATATTAAACTTGAGGCTCGAATTTTTTCTTTAGCTCTTTCAGCTTGAGAAATGCCAAGCATGTTCTTCCCTTTTGGTTTTCTATCTGTAGCTCTTTGCACATCATTATAATACTTTGTCTTCTTGAGGGATAGACTACCATAGGGCACTGAAAATTAACAAACTACTGCTATACCCAACAATAAGAGTAATATGTTGAATACATGATATTGACTAAAAGAAGATAAGTAGAAGAATGAATATCCTAACATTCACTTTAATAAATGTTAAGAAAAAAAAATTAGTGTGCTGGCAGTCTAATTGTATATGCCTTTTAAGAGGAGGGAAGAAGAGTTGAGGGTTTTAGGAATTGAATTGTACCTCCCCAAAATTATTTTTTGTTAACCATAAATGCTTCTATTTGTGGATGTAATCCAAGATGGGAATAGGACTTTTTTTTTGTTACATTAATGTGAATTTAACAGTGTAGTGTATACCCTAAATAGATCACCTTTCAGATATAAAAAGAGCAGATTAGTCACAAAGAAGAAAGCACTAACAGATGTGTAGATAGAAGCCACATGCAGAGTGCCTAGGAACTGAAAACTAGAAGCTGAAAAAAGACAAAGGCTTTCCCTCAGAGCCCACAGATTCCAGGCTTCCTAAACTGTGAGAGAAAAGACATTTGTTAATGAAAACCCAGCAATTTTTGTTATTTCTATTATAGCTGCACTGAGACCAAACTCAAACCCAGAGTCCTTGCCATCCAGTCGATGTTGACTCATAGTGACCCTAAACGACAGAGTACAACTGTCCCATAGGGTTTTCAAGGAGCGGCTACTAAATTCAATCTGCCAACCTCTGGTTAGCAGTTGAATGCTTAACAACTGTGCCACCAGGGTGCCAAAAAGCTAAGACGAGGGGAATACTGGCTGCTGGTGATTCTAGTTCTGTATCTGAGTAGAGGGTCCATTAAAAAATAAACAAAAATAAAAAATTGCCATCGAGTCAATTCAGCTGAACTATTTTAATGCTGTAATAATTTATTGCTATTTTACCACTCCATGTGATTCTACTGGTCTACATTTCTTCTTCTTGCTTATGTGTTCATGTAAGATTCTCTTCTTAGTTCTTGTCTTACTCAGTATAACCCAAATGCACTGCTGTGGAGTAGATTCTGACTCACAGTGGCCCTCTAGATCAGCGTAGCACTGCACCACAGAGTTTTGAAGGAGCACCTGGAGGATTTGAACTGCCGAAATTTTGGCTGGCAGACACAGTATTTAGCCACTACACAACTAGGGTTTCTATATTCAATATAGAAGCAAAATATATCCATGCAAATTCTTCACTTGAAATTCAGAATAAGGTAATAATACCTCTGAGATCCAAACCAATATATTCAACTACTTATTGAACATCTTCACTTTTAATTCTTTCAGGCACTTTAGGCTTAACTTGATTTCCTCTCCACATTTATTTCTGATGCCATTACTGATGACATACTTTCAAACAGGAATACATTCTCAGCTCTGAATCATCCCAGGCCCTGAAGTTATTCTTCTCATACATCACTGTGATAAGTTTACTTACTTCAAGCATTTCCCCTTTAATTCTGCTATTAAGCATTTCTGCTGATTCATACTTGATAACCCTACTGCTCTGTTTTGTAAACCATTTCTCTTTTTCTAGATGTCTACATGTGGAATACAATTGCTCAAAATGACATAAAGTACATTTGAAAGTCTTGATCCCTTCTATCTCACCACGCTTACTACAACCAAACCATTTTTCTTGGTTTGCCACTTTCTGTTTGTTAAATTAACATACCCTTATCCTGTGAACACTTCAGCCCTTCAGATTTGTGTCTAGGTGGAGAACGTTGCTCAGAATGAGACTTGATAACATTCTGTTGCCTATCTCAGCCTGGAAAAGTCTATTCATATTTCAAAGACAATACAAACTTTATTTGTATTTTTAACAACTAGTGATTTGGAATCTTTCTCTATTTTCTCAAGTATTTGAAGTCCAGAAGTGTGGTGTTAATACAAAAAAGAATTTATAAGAAACATACAATTAAAATTCTATCAAAAAGCTTCATTAAAAGTGGTTAAAACTAACTTCAGTAATAAACATTTAAAATACAAGAAAAAAAACCCAAAGGTTAGTTACCGTGGATTATTGACAACATCTTTCACGCTAAGAACTCATACTCCCTCTGTTGCCTTGGAGATTTCTCAACTTTCTTTAGCCCTCTGTAGGAGACATGTAGAGAATTATATTTATATAAAGATGGAAATTTTTAAAATTTTACTGAATTTGAATTTTACTTCTGAAAGGACATCTTAGATGCATTGGATTTCCTGATTCTTTCTATTTTCCTTACGTTTTCTCTTTCTTCTCAGTGACAAAACTTAAATGTTAATTTACCTTGTTAAATGAATGATATTTTCTGTATTCATCTCCCCGTAGTACTCTGTTAAAATGAACAATGATACAGATTATCATAACTGCCATTGCGGGAATTATCTTTAGAGTGTATTTATTCAAGAAATATGTAATCAACACTTTTTGTATACCAGGGGCTGTCCCATGAATGAATAATTTGCTGTCTTCTGTCACATATTTTATTAAATACACTCAGTCTTAGATAACATTTTCCCAATTGATGTTCAAAGGGTAAACCTAGTTTATTAAAGGCAACCTTTGAATCATAGCAATGGCTCAAAAATGATTCTTTGTGATGCATTTGTAATTTTTCACTTGAGAATAAAGAAATGACTTGTAAGCAAATGAACTAATGGGTGGCATAGCTAAGGACAATGACAAGATAATAGATCAAATAAATGTTAAGGTAAACAAAGTTGAAAAGTATCTGTTAGGTCATTCAATACACTCCATTCCATGTATTGCTTTTTCTGTCAGTAGGCATGTATGCATATGATAAGACTGGCAATTACCAGAGTCCCACATAATATTCTATCTCTAGACCAAAAAGAGGAAAATTGAACAGATATCTGAAGTAATTAATTATTGCTAGACAAGGACTAAATGTTTTTTTTAAATGTTGATAATATTATCACAAAAATGAAATGAAACTCACTGCTCTTGAGTTGGGTCTGACCCACAGCAAAAGAGAAACATAAATACACAGGAATTTGTTTAGTATTCCAAAAAAATAGTAGTTAGTTTGCCTTTGAATTAAAAAAGGATGAGATGAAATCATTGATGGTTACAAATAATTAAAGAATGTTTATAAATTGCATTACTTGTCTACTATTTTTTCATGTTGGGGTGGCTTGCATATTGTTGTGATGTAAAAGTTATGCCACCCGTACTTTAAATAGTAGCAGGGTCACTTTCGTGAACAGGTTTCAGAAGAGTCTCCAAAGCCAGACATACTAGAAAGAAGCCTGGTGATTTACTTCTGAAAAGTGTCTGAGAAAAACATTATGTATCAAAACAGAAGGTTATTTGACTCTCTTGCATTGAATACATCATCAGAAGAGATCAGTCACTGGAGAAGGACATCATGTTTGGCAATACACAGGGCCAGTGAGGGCAAGAGAGAGACTTGGCAAGGTGGAGTTAAGTGATGGTCATGATGGACTTGAACATGCCAGCAACTTATCCGAAGACTTTATTAATAGAATTAAAAGGCCACCTACAGAACAGGAAAAAATATTTGGCAACTATATGTCAGACTGATGCCTGATCTCCATAATCTATAAGTTACTACAAACTATCAATAAGAAAAAGATAAATCATCCAGTTAAGTGATGGGCAAAGGAGATGGACAGACACTTCTCTAAAGAGTAGATCCAGGCAGCCAAAAAACACATGTGGACATGATCATGGTCATTAGCTACTAAGAAATTCAAATCAAAACCACAATGAGATGCCATCTCACCCCAATAAGGTTGGTCATGATCCAAAAACTGCAAAACAACAAATGCTGGAGAGGCTGTGGAGAAATTGGAACTCTCCAACACTGTGGGTGGGATTGCAAAATGGTGCAACCTCTTTGGAAAGCAATTTTGATACCTCCTTAAAAACCTAGATATAGATATACTGTTTGACCCAGTAATTCCACTGTTCAGAATATGTCCTACAGAATCAAGGCCATTCACACCAACTGATACATGCACATGAATGTTTGTTGCAGCACAGTCCACAATAGCAAAAAGACAGAATCAACCCAGATGCCCAACAGCAGAGGAATGGATAGGTAAACTGTAGTATATATACTCAATGGAACACCATGCAATGATAAAAAACAACGATGATTTTAGGAAACATCTCATAACCTGGTTTCTGTTGGAGGACATTACACTGAGTGAAAGTAGTCAGCAACAAAAGGACAAATATTGTATGACGCCCCTACTAGAAGAACTTAAAAACAGACTCATAAATAGAAGAAGAGATTCTTTGATGGCTACAAGAGTGAGGAGGGAGGAAGAGTGAGAGGAGGAGGGTTTAGATTAGACAGTTGATAGAAATTTGGTTGGGTGAAATCGGTGACAGCACACATTAGAAAGAAGATCAATAATAACTGGACTTACACCTAACATGATTAGGTGGACTTATACCTAACAGAGTAGCTGAGATGGAGGGCAGGGGATCATGCTCTCAGGGGAAATTGAGGCCAACTGGCACAACTAGCATTTTGCTAAAAGGGCCTTTTGCACTCCACACTGGCGAATGGCATCTGGGGTCCTAAAAGCTGCCAAGCTGCCATCTGAGGGTACAGCAAGTGGTCCCAACTCACCAAGGACTAAAACGACATGGGGAAAAGAGAACCCACAAGACAGAGAGACCCATGTGAGTGGGTGACTACATCGACTTGTGACTGGAAGAACCAGATGGTGCCCGCCACCACCATTGATAGCCGTGATGGAGCTCACAAAGTTGAGTCTCACTGGCAACACAAGAATAAAAACGGGTGCCCCCTGAGATCTCCATTGAAAGACTGCAATTTATGGTCCAGGGGCCTCGGGGTTCCCCTGGAAGCATGACCCCTGGCCCTGATGCTGCCCTTGTCCATAAATCATAATACAGGTCAACTCTTCAGACAGGAATGGGTTGGACTTGGTGACACAGAGTGACCATATCATGTGTGCACTTTATGGTTCTATGCCTCTATAGGATGTCATCATGCTGACCTCTTACTGGAGGCGGGGGTGTGGGTGGAAAGGAGGGGAAAGGAGATTGTTGGGAGAACAAAACATGTATGGAGCGGGGATGAAGAGTGTGCTGTCACCAGTCAGGGAGAGCAGTGGGAGCTGTATATAGGTGAGCATGCAAATTTATATGGGAGTGTACATTTTCATAATAAAAAGAAAAATGCCAGCAACTAACTGTCAAGATGACATAGGACTGGGCAATATTTCCTTCTGTTGTGTATAAGGTTGCCATGAGTCACAGTCATCTTGATGACAGCTATCTATGAGCTTATATAGAGTTCTATAAAAATTGCAGCCATCAGACATTTACAACATAATGTCCATGGAGCTATCTTCATCATCAGTGACTTTATTTTGTAGTTCCCTCCCTTTTCTTTGTGCCTCCAGCTATCAAGTTCTTCCTGCCTCGGTGACCCTGTAGGACAGAGCAGAACTGACCCATAGAGTTTCCAAGGAGTGCCTGGTGTATTTGAACTGCCAATCATTTGGTTAGCAGCCACAGCACTCAACTACTATGCCATCAAGGTTTCCATTTCTCCTTTAAGCATCCAAATTCTTTTTTGCTGCTTTCAGATGACTCAAGTTGCCCACAATGACCCCAATAAAACTTTCCTACTGTTTTCCTCTATAGAGTTTACATTTTTAATTGTTTAGTGCCTTTTGATCTTATACTTGGCTTTTGAATAATAGATAATAAAAGGAAACACTCATTTATATGCTTAATATCAGATAACAGGTCTAATAGGTAGTATACCTTTGTATCAAGTAATATGCCTGTCTCTTTAAGGAGCAATTTGGATTTTGGACATAAGCAAGGAATTAGTTCAGGAAAAAAGTGCTTAGTGGTTGAGACTGTGTAATTTGAGTGTGTTACTTTTGTAAAATTTTTGCATTCTATTTTAAATGACATAAACTCCCTCTCTTCTTGAGGATGATGGCAGCCTAATAAGGAAAATCCTGAAATAGTAAATATTTAAGTTATTGACAATGAATGACTGCAGGCGTGAAAACACAGCCCATAGAACCTACGTCTGAACACAATAAGCAGCACTTGTCCCTTATTTCATTTTCACATGTCACCTTATCTAATGTTTACGTCTTCCCTCATCTTGTTCTAAGTGTGATTTTTAAAATAAGATCTGTTCTTTCTTCCTTCTTAGCTTTTGTTTTCCTTTACTGAACATTTTATTCGCATGTATTATGTACATAGGTTTTAAAGATAACAACATGTACATGATGGATGGTTTCATGGGAAAAGTTAGATTTCCCAGGGTCTGTATCACGGTCCTTATCCCTCAAGACCTCCATTTCCCGATGTTTCACTTCTACCGTATGTTTGCTAAGAACTCTTACCCAACATTGACTGCTCTGAGATCACAACAACAGGCCTCTCACAGAGAGGGAGAAAAATGTACAGCAATCAACTTCATACAGTAGAATGGACTTATTGTCACGATAACACTGTGGAGGAACCCCTGAGACTATGGCTCTGTGTTACTTCTAGGACATGGAACTGCAGCCATTCCCAGAAACTTCATTGTAGCCAACCCTAGACAGCCTACAAAGTAAACCATGACACCTTAGAGGAGCATACTCCTTAGAACAATCAATTACATGAGATCAAAAGCGCAAAATTTTTCTAAAAGTAAAGATGAAGAAGCAGGAAGGTGTAGGACAATCAGACATAAGAAAACAGGGTACCAAGGTGGAAATTCAGAGAATGTTTCATTGATGTGTGGATTGCTGCCAACGTCATGGAACTTGTTGCATACAACTTGTTGAATGGAAAAACAATTTTTTCTGTAAACTTACACCTAAAAACCAACAAAACAGATTTCAAGAAAATGTCAAATAACACTTGGTAACTAATAGCGTACTGGGTTAAGCATCTTTGAGAGATTTGTTCTTCCCTCTGCTCCTAAGCTCTCTGCACTTCAGGATAGCCATCTTGATGATTGTCACAAGAAGCTACCGGGTCATAAAACTGCCAAAGAAAAGTTGAGGAACAACTAACTTTCCGGGCTGTGTTGAGGTGAACATGGAGAGACTCAGCCAAAAGGCCTGTTCCCAGAAATGCAGACAGCAGGTCATGAACGGGAATCGATAAATTCCATCAACCTGAGAGTAAGTGGTATGTCCTACAAGAGGGAACTGTGGGATCTGCTCAGAAAACAATCTTATTACTTTGTAAGTTCCCCTCATCACTTGTCTGACTGAAACGTGCTCTGTGGGGCTGCTGTGACCCTTCATGTGGGTGACCCCGCAGCAGCTGTGACCCTTCATGTGGGTGACCCCGCAGCAGCTGTGACCCTACATGTGGGTGACCCCGCAGCAGCTTTTCTGCTTTGTCCTGCTCACTCTCTAAGAGTAATTTAACATAAATAACCAAATAAAGTCTTCTAGTAAAAAAAAAAAAAGAAGTGGAAGCATTATTAAAGTGTGACAATAAAGCAAAAATATTATATAGTATATGCTTCAGTGGTGTATTAGAATTTTGCCCATAGACCTACCCACCAAAAAAAAAAAAAAAAACTTGCCATCTAGTAGGTTCCCACTTATAGCGACCCTATTAGTCAGAGTAGAACTGTCCCCACAGGGTTTCCAAGGAGTGCCTGGTGAATTTGAAACATTGACCTTTGGGTTAGCAGGCGTAGCACTTAACTGCTACACTACCAGGGTCTCCATAGACTCACCCAGGATTATGTAATTTCCACAGGAATGTATTCCTTTAATCTACTATGTCCTCTTGATTAAGAACCAAACTTCCTATTACATGTTTAAGTGTCTGTCTAGTCCAGAAAGCATGCAAATGTCTAGAAAGTTGTCTTACTATGAAATAAAGTAGTGTCAAAAGTTAAAATAGTTTTTGTTTTTGTTTTTTACCTTTATGATATCCGTCGTGTCTTTAATTTATGGTCCGTCAGTGGAGGAAATGGTTTTCACTTGATGACCAGATTAAAGATGGGTTGAACTCAGCAGTATCATGAAAGAAAGTTTTGGTCATCTGCTTGTACAAGACAAACAGCCAAGGAACCTCCACGGAACACTTCCACTCTCTTAACACATGGAATTGTCATGATTCACAACCAACCTGAGAGAAAGCGATTTGGCTTTACATTTTTTTATCTTTAATCTTTAACCTGGCAAATGTATTTCAACCTGACTTTAAAAAAATAAAAACAACTATAAATCTCGATTCCGGATGAATTTGATTCTTCTTTCTTATATTGCTGTTTTCTTTGCTAACCCATAAAATAAATATTTTTACTCGACTTGATTATGTATGTCTGTGAGAACCATGTGTTATCTTCTTCAAAATCATACTTTGCCACATCCTCTTGAGAAATGAGGTCAATTCCAACACCTCTTGGATGCCATACCGTCACTTCAGCTCCACTGATGGTGACTTATAAGGGCAATGACGTATTTGTCACTGCACAATCCTGTTAGTAAGAAAGTCAACGAGTGTTTCTTGGATCTATTTGTTTCTGGTCACTGCTATAACAAATTACCACAAACACAGTCACTGAACTCAAATTTATTATTACAGTTCTGGAAATTAACATCCAACATTACCCTACAGGGCACATACATGCAGTTACCATGAGTTGGAATCAACTCTAAAGTAATGATTCAGGTCCCTGGTGCCACAACGGTTAAGAACTTGGCTGATAACCAGTCATTTCTTGGAAACCTTAGAGAGGCAGGTCTACTGTGTTCTATGGAGTCACTGTCACTTAGAAATGACTCAAAGACGATGGGTTTTGGACAACAGTTAAGGCTTTAAAAACAACCTTTTTCTTTTCTTTTTGTCTTTTCCTGTTCCTTCAAGTTTTCTGCATCGTTTGTTTGTGGCCTCTTCTTTTACTTCCAAAGTCAGCAGCAAAGCCTACTACCCCTAACCCAATCTCTTTTTGACTCATTTTTTCTCCCTCCTTAAGAATAATTTGTGATTATGTCACCATTAGATAACCCAGGATAATCTCTCCATCACAAGACTTTGACTTAATCACAACTGCAAAGTCTCTTATGCCATATAAGATAATATATTCACAGCTTTCAGATGTTATAATACAGATAGCTGGGGGAGGGGACAGGCATTATTCTGGCCACGACAGCTGGAGATATTTTTCTGCACAGAACACCATCAGAGATTCTCCTGAGTGGGAAAGGTGAGGGTGAAAGTTTGAGATCTCATCTGAGCAGGGTATCTCAGCACACACCCTTGAACGTCAAATCGCAATTGCCTGACATATTATTTGGGCATCCCAGTGACATTATGGGTTAGGTGCTACAACCTCTAAACAAAACATTAGCAATTCAGATCCACTAGGTGCTTCCTGGAAACTGTGTAGCAGTTCTACTTTTTCCTACAGGGTTGCTATGAACAGGAATTGACTTGACAACAATGGACTTGTTTTTGTTTTCCATACAGTTATTATTTACAAGGCATATTTCTTGTCTTACAGGAGCTGAACAGAATCAGAATCTGTGAGAAAAGTGTTCACACATACAGATTTTTAACATGAATCTATCTTAATTACAATTATCTGTTATATCTGAAAAGTGAGGGCAGACTCAATAACCACATCAGATTCACACAATATGCCAGGTGAAAGAGCTTCAAAAGGTAGATAAATTAAAACTAGAATTCAGATTCCCTTCTGCCTTATTGTCTGTTGTCATGGGAATGCTTGTTAGTGAAGTGTGGCTGAGTAAGTTCACAATCAGTTTTAAGATTAAAAACAAGTTAGAAAAATGAGAATCAAAGAAATACAAACTAATTACTGTTAATATGCATAGCTTTAAAGAATGTAGACGATTTCCAAAGGAGAAAATTTCATATCCAAATAAATTCCAGAATACAGAAAAGATGATTACAGAACAGCAAAAATATTTGTGTCTTAATTTCCCTTCTCAAAACAAAACAAGATAAAAACATGTATAAAAACGTGACAAAATTCGGAACCGAATTGACGGCACTTGGCTTGGCATACTCAGATAGAAAAATAAATATTGATCTCATAAAATTGGTAGTAGCTATCAGTTAGCTCCCCCTGGGACTATAATCTTGTGCCATACTAGTGCCAGGGAGACTAGATTTTTAAAAAGAAAATTGAAATTAACTCAAATTTCTTAGGATTTCAGGGACTTGTTGACAGAATCCCTGGTAATTTCCTAACTGGAACAAGAGAAACTGGTCTTCCCTGATGAATGGGCAGTGAGGGCCAATTGAACCCATCCATCCAGAGAACCCTGTGATTCATGTTCGAACTTGTACCACAAACAGGTGGTAACCCAGACACAGCGAGAAAGAAAGAGGTCATCCTTGGCCATCCTTAACAACAGCGACATTAAGACTGCATTCACTGCATCTAGGAAGTGATAATCTACTTTTTTGTTCAGTCCTGGAAAAATCAAACTCCAGTTCTCTTAAACATAGGACAGTAAGAAGGATAACATTCATTATCCCAGTTGAATATGTTTGTACATTCTAACAATTTTAAAATGATTCTTTAATGCACACGAAGAGTTTATTGTGGCCATAAAAGTGGTATACAATACCACAGAATAAAGAACTTACAAAAATAAACAAGAGCTAAGGTGTAAGATACACAAGGTATGTCAGAGGTGTTCCTGGATCCTAAGCACTCAGAAGACTACTGAAATGAAAATCCTACCCAACAGCATCAACCCTTCTGTGGGTGCTACTCTATCTAGTCCAAAAGAATCCTAGACAGGAAACATTTACACAGTGCTGGCAAAGTGAAAATTGTTCCTGTTACCCATTTCTTGCTGTTGCTGTTAGGTGCCATTGAGTCGGTTCCATCTCGTTGCAACCCTATACACAACAGTATGCAACACGGCCTGTCTGGTGCCACGTCCACTGTTGTTTTCTTGCTTAAGCCCATGGTTGCAGCCACTATCGCAGTCCACTGTTACTTACAGAACCAAAGGAAAAAAAAACCCACTGTTGTTGTGTTTGACTCGTGGTGACACTGTAGAACAGGACTGTAGAACAGTGTAGAACAGAACACTGTAGAACACTGTAGAACAGAAGTACTCCACAAAGTTTCCAAGGAGCACCTGGTGGATCTGAACTGCGGACCTGTTGGTTAGCAGACGGAACAGTTAATTATCCCAGCAAGCTTTCCATTACTCACAAAAAGCAAAGAGTAAATAACAGGAACAGATGCGTGTCACATCCATTTCTCCCCTTCCTCCCTAAAAGCCTCCACTTTGGATCATAGACGTCTTATGTCTCAAAGGAGACCCACTTATCCTTCTCCCAAACCAGCGCTCATTCACTGAGCTGGCGGTCTGTGACTCAAGCAGCAACAGGTGTGCAGTAGTTCATGCCACCACTCAAGTGTCTGCGAATGCAGGTGGCTGCCCTCGTTTTCTTCCTCTCAGACCTCACGGTCTCCATGACTCTTCTTGTCTGGCTCTATCCCATTGGTAACTGCTCCACCTCTCAACCAGCAGCACTGTTCCAGCCCTGAGCTGACCCCAGATCCAGGCTGGTATGAAGACAGCTGTCAAGGCAGAACTGCTGTATGGGTGACCTCTACAAGGGGTATCTCAGGCTCCCTGCTCTGATTCGCAGGGCAGAGTATGTGGCCACTTGCAGAGGGTACTGCCCAAGTCATCTAGGCAACCCCTGTGTCACTGTGCCCAAGCATCTCTGGGCTACCCTTGCACAGAGTGCCACTCTTTGGGCAGAATCTTGTGCTTCGTGTGGTGGGGGATGCTGCCACTGCCACTTAGCTCTGCTTTGCTGTAGGTTTTGGTCTCACTGCACGGCAGTCACCACCCATCCCAGAGTGGCTGCTGTTTTTGAAATATAGACCTTTTTGGCTAGAAGCTGAGTGCTTTAACCATTGTTCAACCTGAGCTCTTAGTTAACTACCAGTGTCTGACAATTTAAAATTACCGGTGGCAGTGAACACTGTGTTAATCACTGAAGAATATTAACAGAATGTTAGTCACTGGAGAAACAGAGTTAAATCTATTCCTCCAGCGTAATTTTAAATGTATTCAGCACCAGACTTAAGCAAAATAAGAAAATGTTAGAAAGAGTATCTATAAGGAAAAGCAGTTCTTCAAAGGAAATCAAAGAAATCATTTGGAAAAAAAGAAAATTGAAATACACACTTTCTTTTGCAATAATCGTAGACTCACATGGAATTATTTGTGTAAGACATAGTACACAAAGATATCATGGGTGATTTACACAGTTTTTGACAATGGTAACAATTTACAGAAATACAGTATGCATAATATAACAGCTAGGATTTTGGTATTGATCAAATTACCTATTGTTTACTTGTCTGTATGTGTGAGTACATGTACATTTAGTTCTATACAATTTGGTCACCTGTACAGATTCACATATCCATGGCCATAGTTAAAACACAGTACATTTCCATCTTCTTAGTGTTCTGATAGGTATGTAGTAACAGTTCACTGTGGCTGTAACTGATGTTTCCCAGTGACAAAGTAGGTTAAACATCTTTTTGTGCACATATTTGCCATCGTATATCCTCTTTGGTAAAATTCTTGCTTATGTCTTTTGCACGTTTTCTAGTAAGATTTTTTTTTCCCCACTGGATTTAAGATTTCTAGTTGACTATTTTTCTTCATCAGTGTTTGAAACACTTTGTATCACTTCCTTTTGGCCTTCATGGTTTCAAGGTAGAAATCTGCAGTCATTTGTGTCAGTGTTCCCCCCAAATCATAGAAGAAGTCCTTTGTAGTCCAGTAGTTAAAGCATCTGGCTGCTAAGTGGAAGGACAATGGGTGGAGCTCCTCAGCTGCTGCCAGGGAGAAAGATGTGTCAGTCTGCTTCCATAAAGATTTAGGGTCTTGGAAACCCTGTGGGGCAGTTCTACTCTGTCTCTAAGGTCACTAGGAGTTGGCATCAGGTTGACAGCAGTGGATTTTAGGTATAAGTATTGAGCAGTGTCTTTCTGACTGCTTCCAAGACTTCTGTTTGTTTCTTTTTGTTTTCAGAAGTTGATTATGTATTTTGATAGGGGTTTCTTCGGATTAATTTTATTTGATGTTCTCTCACCTTCTCGAACATGTGCATTTATATCTTTTGCCAGTTTGGGTAAGTTCTCAACTGTTATTTCTTTGAATTCCTTTTCAGAACCACTTTCTTCTATTCTTCAGTGACTCTTGTAACAGCAACATTAGACTTTGTTATTGTATTCCATGACACCCTGAGACTTTGTTCTTTTTTTAATGCTTTTTAAATTTGTGTTCATAAATATTAATCATTTGTCTTCTTGACTTTGCTAATCATAATCTCTGTCATCTTTACTTACTATGAAGTTCATCCAGCAAGTTTTATTTTTTTATAATTTTGCATTCTTCTGTTCTCAAATCACAATTCCTTTCTCTCTTTTTTACTTATTTCATTAGTGATATTTTACATTTATTTTAGGATAATTATCAACTGCT
Organism: Heterohyrax brucei; assembly: GCA_028571685.1. Lineage (NCBI taxonomy): Eukaryota > Metazoa > Chordata > Mammalia > Hyracoidea > Procaviidae > Heterohyrax > Heterohyrax brucei. The sequence continues at coordinate 61,576,538 of CM053162.1, read as the reverse complement.
TTTTGCAGCATTTTTATGAAGGCTGCTTTAAAATCCTCCTCAGATAATTTCACAGTGGATTCTTCTTAGTGTTGCCATCTGCTGCTTGCTTTTTCTCTTTCATGTTAAGATTTTTCTTTCCCCCTGGATTTTGGTAGGATGAGTGTTCCATTACTTTCTGGACATTTTATTATAAGAATATGAACTGTATTTATTTATTTATTTTCAGTTGGCCGTCTCTTTGTTTACGTGCAGCACAAGGATCCAGTGGTCATGTATGTTCAGCTTCCTTCTGCACCCTACCAACACCACCTGACACAAAGTGAAATACTGACTGATAGCATCTCAGTGAAGAAGAAAAGATTCAAACTTTTGGACCCCTTTGCCCCTGCTGGGACCTTTGCTGTGAAAGTGGGAAACCAACTGACACTGCGTCATTGCCTCCTGGAGAGGGTTAGCTGAGTGCTGACTTACTCTGTTTCTGCTGGGTAGGGGCAGCAGCTCTGCTTAGTGCTGACTCCCACTGATCCATGCACAGAAGCAGAGCACCAACTAGCCCCATCTTCCATCACTGATAGCAGGTGGAGATGAAGACTCATTTCCTCATGTGGTCTCACAACATAAGGGTAAGTAGGTCGTCAACCAGCCCCATCTCTCAGTCTCTTGATGCTGCAGGGTAGTGGAGGCTCATCTCCCAGTGCATCTCAGTGTGGCTAGGAAAGAGGACGGGAGAAAGTAATGGAAGTGCTGACTATCCTATTCTCAACTTATACCAGCTCCTCAGTCTCACTGATGCTGGGTGTGGTTGGAGTCTCAGCTCCTTGCTAGGCCTCACTGATACGGGCTGTGCAGGGATGAAGTGCAGTGCAGTTTAGTCCCACCTACTACTGACACATTAAGTCTTGTTGGTGCTACCTGAGAGGACCAGCTGAGCTCCCCACTGCACCCTGTAGACGCTTGTATGGTAGGGAATCAGACTACAGTTTCTTCAGTCCCACAGACATTATAAGATCACTTATCTTCTCAGCTCTGCCAACACTGGCTCTAGCAGGGAAATTGGAGCTCTGTCTGCTACCACTGGGAAAGATACAGGTGCTTAGCTCCCCATCTGGCCCTGCTGACACTACCCAAACAGAGGAGACAGAGCACTGCCCACTTCTAACAAACAGGATGGAAAATTAGCTCCCTGATTAGCACAGCCAACATCACCAGGCAGGGCAATCTGAACACCTGTCTGCTTCCGTGGGGTGAACAGGTGGGGTGGAATATCAGTTCTCTGTTCAGCACTTTCCAGAATGCTGGAGGCCAGATCTTCATTTTTGTTCTCTTCTTCCTCTTTGATTAAATTGGGGATGATATTACAAAAATGGTTTTCTCTGGCTCTTTAGCTAGGTAAAATAGGCTTTCCTTGGAGCTTCTTCTTCTTTTTTTTTTTTTTTTTTTTGCCTATGTGTGCTGTTGATGCTGGGTTGCAGCCTGGAATCTATTGGCCATAATTAAGGAAACCCAGAAAACTCACAGCTCTGTTACTCCTCAAGTCCCCAAATCCCTGGACAGTCCATTTTCTTCCTATCTTTCTGAGTTTTCTTAAGATGACCTGCTGAGTTATAAGTAGAGTTTGTAGTTGCAAGGGAGAAAGACTGGGAAAAACAGATTTACTCCGTCTTTGCTGGAGTCGCAAGTACTTTAGATTTTTTTAACACAGAAATTTTTCAAAATAAGTTTATACAAAGCATCACCACAACATGCTGACTGTATTTTCAATAACATTCGGGGGGGAGGGGAAAAACTTCTTGAATTTAAAGATCAAGAAGAAAAAAATCAACATGCTTTTAGAAAAAAAAATATGATTATGTCTAAATATAATAGCTGTCCATTATCCTCTTCATATCACAATACATCAGGACAGTAATATGTTCTGCAGGGAAGATTTATGGCCCTAGAATAATTTCACAAGGTTTGATCATAAGTGTTGGCCATAAAAGTATACTTTTCTTCATGCAAATATTCATAAAAGGATATAATCTAGTTTTGTGTAAAAACACGTGTCCAAAAAGTGATAGACACAATGTAACAAATAAAGCAAAAACAGGGAGTTAAGGGTGAATGTGGTAGATAGTACACACAGAGATAAATCACGTTAAACTGCAAATTGTAGTTAAATGTTTAACAATATTTCTTTCTCTTTCAAGGATACTCTCAACATTTTTCAAGTAATGGAAGTTTACTACCCCAAATTCAATTAGCAATGAACAGGCTTAGGAAATGGAAAGGGAAATAGTGTATAAAAAGACACAATGATGATTATCACTTATAATAAGGTAAATACAATTTTTCTCATGACTTTAAAATCACCATAGTAATTTCTCAGAAAATTTAGGGCAAAAAAAGAGGTAGGAATATGTTTAAAGACTTTAAAGAACCAAACATTAACATCCTTAAGACTACGGAGTAGGCAAAAGCATGGTAAGGAAATACGATTTAACAAAGATGTGAGAAACACAGTGAGAGAATGAAGAGTAAATGTCAGTTACTAAAATAAAACTAGTTGAGTTAAATTTTCCTAACTAGTGGACAAGGAAATATATATATTGGAGGGAACATACATTTTCAAATATTTCAAAAACGATTAATTAAAATTATGCAAATATAACAGTGAAGTATTACACAGCCATAAAATAGCATATTATGTGTTTTAAGTACATTAAAAAACTCATGATTAAATATTGTATTCTAAATATTATACAAATTGTTTAAGATATATAATGAAGTATAAAGAAAATATGCTGATGGATGCTGCAAAGAAATGGAATTGCAAACTCTTTTATGAACTAGTTGTGTCGTTTCTTCACATATTTATTTATTCAACAGTAGTGACTTTCTCATCTGGCAATAAATCTAAAAATTAAAACATGAAATTAAGTAGCATGTATTTATTATATAGTTACTTATTTGTCCCTAGTATTTTCCTACTTTGTATTGCCCTTTATTGAAAAATATTTTTAGTTAGCTTAATATCCCTTAGATATTTATTTCCTTCTGTCTTTAAAAGTAGATTTTTTAAACTATTCTTTACGTGTACATTATTATTATCAGAAAAACCTTATTACTCATTCTTTTTCATAACAGCTTTAATGAATCACATACCATGCAACCAATTCGGCATCTTAAAGTATACAGTTACAATCATCATTAACGTATTCACAGAGCTGCGCAACCACCAAAACGTCTCCACCGCTCCTCAGGCCGGGGGAACAATTTCATTTGTATTGGTATCTATTCACCTACTTACGGGCAATTCACATAATTAGAAACATAAAGTATCTTGCCTAATAGTGACTGAGTTCTTCAATTATCATAATGTTTTTATAACCCATCCAAGTCATCGCAGCATATATTACTACTCCATTTTTATTGCCAAATGTCCAGTTATATGGACATAACATGTTTAATTTGTCTGTTCATCGGGTGGTGGACATTTGAGTTGTTTTCAGTTTTTATTGTGAATAATGCTACAATAAACATTAGTGTATGATTTTTATGTTAGTGTATATTATCACTTATCTTGATATGCCTAAAAGTGGAACTCATGAATCATGTTGGAACTATATACTTACTTTTGTTTGTTTTTCCCTCGTAAGCAGGTGTCCCATTTTACAGTCTCATAAGTAGTGAAGGAAGGTTATTATCTGTCCAAGTTTTCACCAACAATTGTTTTTTTTTCATTATTGATATCCTAGAAAGCGTGAATTGACACTGCCGTGTAGTTTTGATCTGCATTTTCCTGATGACTGATGATATTGAGCAACTTTTTATGTACCTACTGACCAAACTCATACCTTCTTTGGAGAAAGGTTTATGTAGATCCCTTGTCCATGTTTCACGTGAGATATTTGTCATTGTATTATTGATTTGTAAGGCTACATTGCATTGAGGAAATGTGCTGCAAAAGATCTCTTTAAAGTGTTAAAAAAAAAAAAAGCACTGAAGTCATTTGAGGTCTAAAGTATACCTGATCCAAGCAAGGTATTTCTATTTTAAAGCACTTCAGACATGTGAAAAAGCTAGACAATTAATAAGTAAGGAAGATCAAAGAAGAACTGACACATCTGAATGGCGGTATTGATGAAGAATTAGACTTCCACAGAACAAACAAATCTGTCTTAAAAGAAGCACAGCCAGATAGCTCCTTAGAAGGAGAGAGAGCTAGACTTTGTCTCACCTATCTCGAACACGTTATCAGGAGGGACCAGTCTCTGGAGAAAGACATCATGCTTGGTAAAGTAGCTTGGTAAAGCTAATGAAAAAGAGGAAGATTTTCAACCCTGCAGAATGACACGGTGGCTGCAGAAAGGAGTTCAAACACAGCAGTAACGGCGAGGCTGGCACAAGACACGGCATTGCTGCATTCTATCGCACAGGGGATTACAGTGTAGGAATTGGGACCAACACAACCGCATCTAACAGACACAAGGGAAATATATATATGTTTGTGTGTATGCGTGTACATGTACAGTAACATCTGTGTCCCCTTGCTCTTATCAAGTGAACTGTGTCTCCAAAAAAATGTTATGCTCAAGTGCTAAACCCTAACCTATAAAACTGGCTGTTTGGGGAAGTAACTTTCTTTTTAAGGTTGATGAGGTCATACTAGAGTTAAAAAAAATAAAGTAACAAGCAAGTCCATTGTTGTTGAATTAATTCTGACTCCTAGTAACTCTACAGGACAGAAAACTGCTCCGTACAGTTTCCAAGGAGTGCCTGGTGGGTTCAAACTGGCTGACTTTTTGGTTAGCAGCCAAGCTCTTAACCACTACAACACCAAGGGTAGGACCAAAATCTAATCACTTCTGTGTAAAATAGACACAGAGACATATACAAGGGAGAGACAGATGTCAAAGAATGTCAAAGGATGCTAACAATCACTAGTAAACGTGAGAGACTAAAGGAGAGTTTTACAGAAGTACTCAACATGGCTGGGATCTGGATTTTGATTTTTGGCCTTCAAAGCTGTGAGAAAACCAGTCTGTTTTTTAAAAGTCACCACCCACTCTTGGTATCTCTGTGATAGCAGCCCCAGTCAACTAAAATGGTAGTGTTCTCTATTAGAATACCCTTCGTACAAAAAAAAATTAAAAATATAACTTGCATGATAGAACCCGGGTCAGATAAGTCAAAACAAAATATAATAACTAAGAGTCATGCTTTATGTTAATACAGTGGATCTTACTGGAAAAAAACTCTTAGTGTGCTAATCTAAGGATTCCGAAGTGTTAGTAACAATATTTTAGTGTAGTTTGTTGACACAAAAGCTAACCCTAAGACTTACGGATAAAAAGATAGAGATCCTTTCCTGAGTGCTCCATTCTGACTTACATCAAATATTAAATGTCACAATATTTCTACCAGAAATCAAATGATTTTAAATATAACTTATATGAAAAACAAACCTTGAATAAAATCTAGGTAGACAAATACGAATACTGAACAATTTCTAAATATCTAAACAGTAGAGGCAGAATTTATTGTAAAATATTTGAAGTGTTTCAAACATAAAAATTCATAACATCGACACATCTACAAAGCAAATGTAAATCCCACGTGGTTTGGGACCCTAGGGTGAGGGTGTGGAAGAAGGTGAGTCTGCAGGAGATGATCCAGAAAGGACACACAAGAACCAAGTTATTCCAGGCATGAAAATATTCAGTGGAAAATAACTGTAGGAGTAAAAGAATGCTTTGTTTTCGTAATAAAAAATAAATAAATAAATATTTAATTAACTATGAAAAGGTTTCTTCAAACGAAATTTTACATGAGACATCATTTCAATAGACAGATGAAAATAAGACATCCAAAACAAAAACAGAGCCTGAGGTCCTGTGTTCCTCGGTTTTGTTTGTTTGTTTGTTTTGGCTCATTTATTTATTCACTTACTCCAAGACTCCTACGGAGAAAAATGATCTCTTCTGAAGGTAGAAATATCCTGCTTCATATTTTAAATTATCCAATAATTTAGATCTCTAAACCAGGTCTCTCAGTTGCTTTTGTTTTCCAGATCTCACTTTTGCAAGGCAGATTTAGTACATAAGACAATAAACTGATCTCAGAGGTAAATTCAGGATAAGAAAATTCCTTGCAATTTTTTCATTCAGATTATGTAAATTTTGTTAGGATGAGATTTGGGGGAAGCTTTGAGTTCTTCCTTAAAAGACCATATTATAATGTTTGTTTTCTTCAACCAAGTCCTTCCCCTACCTCATATTTTTGTAACTACACTATGCTAATTTTAAAAATTGTCCATAAGTGTGCTATGCCAGCTTCATAAAATTAACATAGCTTGCTTACAAAAATACCTCTCAAGGGGAGTGTACAGTCTGCAAGACAAGCATGAAATGTACATGTTATTTGCATAAAAGTATGCCATATTCTCTTGCGTTCTATTTTCCTCTACTTGTTTGTATCATCACACATATAGTATCTTACGTAATTAAAAAGTTATCAGTTACCCCTTCTAAACTCCATGTTTCTTAAGAGAAGAAATTGTACATCTTATTTATCAAGAAACTCACACTGTGTTTCATGCACATGTGTTTAGTAAATGAATAGCATTAGTAGGATATACATTCTAAGTTTTGAAATTTTTAGTGAATTAGTAGCCAAGCCAAGTGCCGTCGAGTCGGATTCGACTCATGTTTCTATTAAAAATCTGGTACCTGGAAGGCACTCTACTATTTGATGACTGTTATCTTCCGTGAAGATGGATCAAAGGCCACAAGCTTATTTTATGATGCGTCTGTCAGAAGTGATGTAGCACTTGGGGGAAGACCAACAAAAGCTGTTAGACAGCAAATGGCTTTTCAAAAAAATCCAGTAGAGTTTTCTGAGGCTTATATATCTGGCTTTGTATTTGATGCCTGGAGGGTTACCAGCTTTGCTTTGACCCTTGGCCTAAGCTTCAAGACTTGTATCCCTCTATGAAACTATGTGCAGGGCTCCTCAAGTGGCTGACCGTAAATGACCTATATTGGCAGCCAAGTGTCACCCTTTGTTCACAAATTAATGGAAGCCTAACCTCACTTGAGCCTTATCAACTTGACCCTTATAGATTTTAAACCAAATTCAAAGAAAAGCCATCCAAGTGGTTTCCTAGAACCTCAGTTTAAATAGCATTAAATCATCTTTGGAACTACAGAACAATGAGCAAAGCATTGTCTTTTACCAGACTCAAAGTCTTTCAGGAGTTCAATTAAAAAAAAAATTGTGATAAATTGTCTGGGTTAATGAGTGCTCAGATTCATAAATAAACATTGAAAAATACTTAATCAGGGAGAGTTTAAAAGTTTTCAAAATGATGAACTTGGTTTGTTATATCTTATCTGTACAGTATTTTCAGTCAATACATGTCCCAATGCAACAGAACAAGATGTAAATGTATTTTCTAGTTGTAAAATTACTAAGCATTCACTCAGTATATATCAACCACATATTTGTCCAACACAAATTATGTGCCTTTCGTGCTGACTCTTTCCTCATGCACCTTACATTGTTTGGGGTGAGAGAAACATAAACCAGTAACAAAGAAGTGGATATGCAAACATGGAATAGAAAGATATTTCAACAAAACTTTGACTGTTATATGTTACTTTTTCAGGATAGGCACGAGTAAAGACAGAGATTCAGAGTGAGGACAGATTGCTTTCATCAAACAGGTGAATTTTGAAAGAAAATATCAAGAAAAATAGAGACTAAGACCTGACATCTTTAAAAATGGGAAGGATTTTAGGAGAGTGGCACATAAAATATTGATTCTTTAAGTTGAGAAGAGCTTATACACTAAACTTGTGCCCACCACTATATAACAAATGATACACTTAAAACTAGTTGGAGTGACATAAAATACAAAGAAAGTGCAGTAATAGAATTCTTAAAGAATCATGCCAAAGTGAAAAACTGTATTCTTCAATAATGACAAGAAGTGCATACCACTTCAGAAATGCATTAAGACAGCCTAAGGAAAAGACTGTGGGTTACAAACCAGCACCGTGGACAGTGGAATTGATGAGCAACGTTAGTATTTGTGGATGGAATAGTCACCAATACCTGTCAGGTTCAGGCTCTCAAAATTACATATGTTACAAGTATTTTGCTTTACATTTTTTGTAATATAAAATAAAGAATAATTATAAGATATTGAAAAGTTGTCAAAATGTCATGATGACTTTGTAAATGTTTCTTATAAAATAATCATATTTTCCAAAATACATCTGAGTAAAATTTAACGTGATAGTCTTCTTCAAATTTGAACTGATATCCATGATTCTAATACGAAAGACAGCCCAGGGCATGTAAATGCTAAATTAGAGAGGGATAATTTTGCCCAGTACCTGATACACCTTACTGCTTTCAGGTAAAATATAAAATACAGTTATAGAAACTCACCTGTACTCTACCAGCATGCCCTGAAGTTCTAGCCACAGATGTTTCTAGAATTTATTCTTTGAAGAATTTCTAATTAATTTTCCTTGGCAAGATAAATGTATTTTGAGACATTACATGAGTTTAAAATATTCCTATTAAGTATAAGCATACAGTCCAATGCATTGCAAGATCAGATTTTAGGTTTGCATCCAAAAAGACTTGTATTTATTAAGTTTGAATCCCCCAAACATCACTTCAAAATTAATACAGCTGTGATTACTGCACAGTATGCTAAAAATCCATAATTATGACTGAAAACTCCAATTCATCTCAAAGACGAATCCAGTTTTTTTCTTTTAACTTTGTCATCTGCTAAGGGTGAGAATTTCATCTTGAGAAACTGAGTTGCTTTGGAAATAAAACATGCAAATAATTTAAATCGTTTTCAATCAAATCATTTCAATTTTATGTTTAACATGATTTATGTTTATACAACCCATCTTCAATATTGATATTGTCCTTATTGTGCAAAGCTGAATAAAATAGTACTTGGTGTGGGAGTTCTTATTAGGCGATGTATTAATTAAGTGTCCTTCAGCATTTGGGTCAATGAATGAGAAGAAACTACTTCAGAGTTTCAAGCTCCTCAAGTATTATAATTTTCATACTTTTGTGCACATAAGTACTAACCAAGGTGATTGTTTTAGTTTCTGAAACCCAGTTCTCAGGTATTCTGAATAAGTCTGTTATGGACCATGCTGAGTATACTGCTAACTGAAATTCTGCCATTTCAAACCCACCCACAAGCTCTTCAGGAGAAAAACCTGATTTGCCTCTTTAAAGATTTTTTTTAAAAGTTTCCCTCAAATTGACTGTGACACATAGCAAGAGACTAAGACCAAGAAAACTCAAATGGGCCAGTTCTGATATGTGATGTAGCGTCACTACGACTCAGTATCAACTCAACAGTCCCTAACAAAAGCAATACAATAGATCAAGAAATTTCTTACAAACTCTTCAAGTGATTCTGACATAGGCAACCTCATTAAATGAAGTCTTTTTTCTCCATAATCAATGATACTTACATAAATACTACTTTTTTCTTGGCCTCACGCATTTTCATGTACTTTAATGGACTATTCTGGTGGCATAGTGGTTTAGCATTGGGCTGCAAACCAAAAGGTCAGCAGTTTGAATCCATCGGGTGCTCTTGGAAACCCTATGGGACAGTTCTATGCCTTACAGGGTCACATTCAGTAGAATAAACTAGACAACTGGTTTATAACAGGACATTTATGAACTGAGTAACTATTTAAAATTTTAAATTTATGGTCCTCTTGAGCAATAAATGAATAAAAATTCAATTAAAAAATACAGGCACATATATATACATATGTGTATATGTATGTATATACTCACACACACACATGTCTGTCATGGTTAAGACTACGTGTCAACTTGGCTGGACTATGACTCTCAATGTTTTGGCAGCTGTATAAAGTTTCAGGAGTGGGGCCTGTGGTGGTTTACTGTCCCTGAGCCTTCATCTCCCTGCCTCCCTCTGCTGACTTCCCTCTGCTCACATTGCCAGCAGGCCCCACTCTTGTCTTTTTTAAATCTGGTTCTTGGGACTTGACTAGCAGCTTTCAGACTCATCATCCTTCGCAACCTGCAAGTAAGAGCCTTGTTGCCTGACCTGTTGATCCTGGATTTGCCAGCACCTGCAGCTCCATGACTCAGCAGAAAACTTGAAGTCTCACCCACCATCTTGGGATTCACAGACCTTGGATTAGACCTGGAACTGTAATCTCTGATCTGGTGACCTTGGATCCACTGGCTTCCTGGCTGCATGAGGCTTTTACTCCGATCTAGGACTTACTTGGGACTTCTCAGCTTCTATAATTGCATAAGCTGTTTCCCTTATATAAACCTTTCTCTATACATATTATACACCTTACTGCTTTTGTTTTCCCACAGGAACCAGCCCAAGACCTTCTGGTTAAGTGCCAGTGCATCAGTTGCGACTCATAGTGACCCTGCGTACAACAGAAGGAAACACTGCTGGGTCCTGCACAACTCTCATGCCGGGACCCATTGTTGCAGCTGTTGTGTCAAGTCACCCCATTCAGGGTCTTTCTCTTTTTCTAACTCTCTATTTTCCCAAGCATAATGTCCTCCCTAGCTCAAGTCCCCTCCCTCCTCACTAATCTCTCCCAATAATACGTCCAAAGTCTGTGAGATGTAGTCTCACCATCTTTCCTTTTAAAGAACATTTTGGTTGTACTTTTTCCAAGACAGATATGTTCCTTCTGCTAGTCGTTCACAGTGTAGTCAATATTCTTTGCCAGCATGATAAATTGAAGGCACCAACTCTTGAGTCTTCCTTATTCATTACGGCAAAGTGGTTAAAGGATCTCCTGCTGTCTTAGCCATCTAGTGCTTCTAGAACAGAGATATCACAAGCAAATCAAAAACCAAGCCACTGCTTTCAAGTCAATTCCAACTCATAGCAACTCTATAAACAGATGGCTTTAAAAAGAGAAATGTTATTCTGCCACAGTATGGTAGGATATAAGTCCAAATTCAGGACATCAGCTCCAGGAGAAGGCTTTCTTTGTTGGCTCTGGACAGAGGTCTCAATCTTCCCTTGGACTCAGAGTTCTCATGCTCAGCAGCCCTGAGCCCTTTCCAAAGAACATACTCAGCTCCTGGCACTGCTTCTTGGTGGTATGAGGTTGCCACGCCTCTTCTTGCTTCCCTTTTGTTTGCCTTTATATCTCAAGAGACTTCCCCAAGGCAGAATATAATCCCAAACATTGAGTCTTGCCCAACCATTACAACTGCTGCCCATCCTCCCTCACTAACATTATAGAGGCAGGGTTTGCAACATAAAGGAACTTCACACAACACCAAGAATCAAGGCTTAGCCAAACAGCTACACACATTTATGGGGGACACAATTCAGTCCATGGCAACTGCTAACTGAGAGATGGGTGTTGTGTGTATATGTATATATATGTTTACATATATACACATGAGGACTGCCAATCAGGTTTGTGAACTCATCCTAGAAAAAGTGCTACATATCTCACTGTTGAATATCATTATAGTCACCTTTGAAATACTTCCTTTCAGAAGCCACGCACTGACTCCAGCATCTAGTCCACCCTTCAAAGCAGTTTTGGAACTTTTTCTCTGGAATGGCCATCAGAATTGTTATCCTATTACCATTGATGTCCTGAATGTCATCCAAATGTTTTCTTTTCAACTTTCCTTTATCTTCAGATAAAAAAATCACTGGGGGCAGATCAGGTGAGTAGGGTGAGTGTTCCAATACAGTTATTTGTTTACTGGCTAAAAAGTTCCCTCACAGACAACCATACAATTAAGTTCATGAACTTGCCACTGTGCCACCATGCACAGTGGCCATCCCAGAGAGAGTTCCAAAATTGCTTTGAAGGGTAGACTAGGTGCTAGTCTACAGCTTCCCAAGGAGAGTACTTTGAAAGTGACCATAGTGCTATTCAGTAACGAGGTATGTAGCACTTAGAGAAATTAAGTTCATGGTTAATTGTCAAAACGTGTGTGTGTGTGTGTATGTGTGTGTGTGTGTATATACATACATGGAAACTCTGGTTGCATAATGTTTAGGTGTTATGGTTCTCAAGCAGAAGGTTGACAGTTCACATCTGCCAGGCAATCCTTGGAAACTCTACAGAGCAGTTCTACTCGGTCTGTAGGGTCGCTATGAGTTGGAGTCCACTCAGTGGCAGAGGTTATACATACATATACATACGTGTATGTGTGTGTGCATGTGTATGTGTGTTCTAAAGAAAATGATTGCAAGAGTAGCTAGGTACAATAAAGAACATCAAGCTTGTTAATGATCATTTTACTTCTTCTGTAATGTCATACCAGCACATAGTACATCCATCTTTACCTCATTGTGAATAAACTAGACTTGGTCAGTTATCAATCATACCAGACAAGCACTAGTCTCTGAAGTATGCCTTAACTTCCTCTTTCTTAATCCAGTAGAGTTTAAAATAAACAAAAGTTTGTTAACATGTACATGCTAGACATTATGAGAAATATAACCTTTTGTGAGGAATGAACATAACCTTCTAGAGTTGTATATTTACAGCTTGGAAACTCTGATAGGTTAGTGGTTAAGTGCTACATCTATTAACCAAAAGGTCAACAGGTCAAATCCCCAAGGAACTTCTTGGAATATCTATGGGGCAATTCTACTCTGTCCTATAGGGTCTCTATGAGTCAGAATCAACTTGATGGCAATGGCTTGGTTTTAGCTTTGGGGGGTTAATCCCTCCAAGCGAGTCAGCCAGCCAAGTGCCTTCGAGTCAGATCCGACTCAATCTCTCCAAAGAGATATAATTAGAACAAGCAATCTTACCTTTTCAATTGACATCAATAGATGATTCATTAATCTTTATATGAGAAAGCTCAGCTCTGTCTACATCTGAACTTAAGTGTTCTTTTCCTTATATTTATCTGGTGGGGCATATATTTCTTGTAACTTGTGCCTGACTTGGTCCCTTTTGAATGAATACACCTATACCTTTCACTCCTGTTTAGGATAATTGTTATAGAATAAATTTTGACCTTCCAAAATCTATGTTTAAGTCCTAACTACTCTTGCCTGTGAATGTGACCTTGTTTGGAAATAAAGTCTTTGAAGATGTTTCCAGTTAACACAGTGTCACACCAGAAGAGAGTGTCTCCTAACCCACTGAACGCTGTTCTTATAAAAGAGAGCCAACAAGGATACCATGACACCCTGGTGGGAAAGGGAAAAATGAAAGAGCCACATGCAGACAGTATCTACAAGCCAGCAAACACCAGGAAATAGTTGAGACCACCAAAAGCTGAAAGAGACAAGAGAACACAGTCCCCTAGATCACACAGTGAGAACACGGCTCCGCCAAGACCTGGAATTCAGAGTCCTTACCTCCAGAACATGACACAGTAAATCTCTATTCCTATAACCCATCTAATTTATGGCACATTGTTACTGTAGCCCTAGGGAGCTAAGACAGCTGTGATGCCCTTTTAAATCCAGGCACACTTGCCTTGTAACAAGACTCAGTGTTGTTCTTGTCACTCACGCCCTGTGGGACACTAGCTCTCATACTCTTCAGATACAGGGTTTTGATAGCTGTGAACTGATTTTCTATACCTGAGATTCTGAATCTTCACCTAATTTCTACAGTCTCCCAAGATGACAGCACAGCCTCTGAAACATCATTTTTCAATTCCTGGTAACTCATGTGTTTACTGAAAGACTTTAAGAAAGTTACTTAACCTCTGTCTAAGATTTATGTTCCTACCCTTATAACACACAGATAATAACAACTTCAGCATGTTCTTGTTCTGAAGAAGAAATTACTTAATGCCTAGTCCAAGTTCTACCATAGAATGTGCTCAATAAAAGTTAATTTCTTGAGACTTCAGCTCCTTCGAAGATGAAGTGTATGTAATTTCCCTTATTTTTCCTACTAAATAAAACTAAAAAGCAAAGTCATTATCTAAACAAAGCAAACAAAAAATTACTCTGAGAGTTAAAGAGTAGAAGGCAGACTGATTTGAAGTTTAGAGATCCAAGAAAAAACATATTGGTGAATTCCCTGCATTTTCTTTTGGTCCTATATATAACAGATTGGAAGCTGGCAAATCAGCAATGGCAAAGAGCTTAGACAAAAAGCTCTAACAAAATCCTGTTATCTCTATTCAAAGATCAGGAAAGGAGCAGTTTAGAAAGAAACAAAATCAGCCAAATCTATCTGAAACAATGTATAGACAGACTCAAATCAATACTCATCAAAATTTAAATAATCTTCTTTGCAGAAACGGAGAACCCAATCCTCAAATTTATAGGGAACTGCAAAGGGTCTTAAATAGTCTAACTAATCCTGGGAAAAGAAAAAAACAAACAAAGCAAAACTCACACTTTCCGACCTTAAAATAGAAAGGTATGTTAATCAAAAGAGTCTAATGCTATGTAATGATAGACATATAGACCAATGGGATAGAATTGAAAGCCCAGAAATAAACCCAAGCATCTGTGGTCAACTGGTTTTTAACAATAGTGCTAAGTCTATCCGATGGGGAAGAAATTGTCTCTCTAGTAAATGGTGCAGTGACAGCTGGATTTCCAAACGCAGGAGAGTACTCCTGGACTCACACCTTATGCCACACACAAAATCTAACTCAAAATGGATCAAAGACCTAAGTGTATTAACTAAAACTATAGAACTCTGAGACGAAAATAAGCCACTGAAGCATGGGCAACAAAAGATCAAACACATGAGACCGCATCAAAAAACTAAAACAAAAAATCATCAAGAAATGGTCAAAGAACTGGAACAGACATTTCTCCAAAGACGATATACAATGGGTAGCACACCAAAAAAGTCATGAATCATTACAGAAATGTGCCTTAAAGCCACAATGAAATATCACTTCGTTTCTGCTAGTAGTGCTATGATTGAAAAATGGAAATCAATAGGTGTTGGTGAAGCTGTGGAACAATAAAAATCCTCATTCCTTGCTGGTGGCATTGTAAAATGGCTTACTTGCTGTGGAAAACAGATTGGTATTTTCTCAAAAAATCAATTGTATAATTACCATGCAATCTAGCAATTCCACCCCTAGGAATATAACACTCATGAAAATGAAAGCAGTAATGCACACAAATACTTGTACACCAGTGTTCACTGTAGCACTATTCACAGTAGCTAAAAAGTGAAAACGGCCTCAATTTCCATCAACAAAGGAATCAATAAACAAATGCAGTGAACGTATAAAATGGAATGTTATTCAGCTGTGAAGAGAAATATAATCTACATGCTACAACACAGAGGAACCTTGAGAATGTAATGCTGAGTGAAATAAGTCATATAATGTGGGATCTCACTGTATGAACTCAACAGAATTAGGCAAGAGTGTAGAATAGTTGTTGCTGAAATAGATAGGAAGAGAGAAAAAGAAGGACAGTATACTTAAGGGACACTGAGCATCTCGTAAGGGTGATGGTGTCATTTTGGAACAGATAAGAGGGATGGATGGTTGAACAAAATGATGAACATAATTAATGTCATGATTTAATATTTTTGAAATGTCAAATCATTGAATAGAACCCACTGCTGCTGAGTCAGTTTTGACTCATAATGGCACTATAGAACAGAGTACTGTTGAACCACAGTTTCTAAGGAATGCCTGGTGGATTTGAACTGATTTTTTTGTTAACAGCCATAACACTTAACCACCATGCCAACAAGTTTTCCAATCATTCAATAACTGATATTGCTACTTAAGAGCTTTACCTCTAAAATGGCAATTTTATATGGTTGAAATGAAAATATTGTATGGTTGAAATTGAAAATATTGAAGAAGAGCGTTCATTGATCATACACTCTCAAAGAAACTTTCTTGCTAATTGTAAACACTAAATGAGTAGAATTATAAAAAGGAAAAAATGAGTTAGTAAATGACTTTACTATTATCCCCTTGTTATATCTGTTCTCATGATAGAACAGAGCCATGGTGAACAGAACCTCTGAACTGCTGTTAAACGACCCTAAGAGTAAAGATTTAAGAAAAGTCAAAACCCAAAACCCTGTGGATTATTGCAAATTTATAGGAATGTGTTCTCATTTCGAAAATAGATGGAATTTATTCCTTCTAAAATATGAAATGTGTTTTCCTTTAAAAAATGAAAGGTGAATATAAATGAAATGTAGGCATATGATGGAAAGTTACAATAATTAAGATTTAAATTAGACAATTCTCTATTTTGATACAATATATAGTACAGCTTAATATAATGTAATTAAACATGTCAGTTAAAATAGCTCTGAGTAGGTACAAGCAAGTTTAGACAAAGTTAATCTTGTGCACGTTCAAATCAATTAGATCTTTGAAAGCAATTATGCTTTCATAAGACATTATGTAGTTCTGTTCTCTATTTGTAAAAGTTCCACATTTAGATATATATCCCCATTTATTCTTGACTTTAGAGGAAATATCTTCAAAAATGCATTATTATGTGATATGTAAGGTATTGTTTTCTGAGGGTATATAAAAAAAAATCAAAGAACTTGAAGAATAGATTCCTTAGAAGCTAAATCTAGTAGAAAGAGAATTAATACGAGCAAGCCCAAAGTACTCTACTCTTTTCCACACTTTAAAAAGGCTATTAAGGAATGTGAAGCATTTGAACTTTTCCAAATCCATGCACTCAGTACTTCTTTATCCCACCAATGGTGTCTCAGGAAGCAGGAATGGGAGTAAGGAAAAATTACATGTTTTGAAAAATTATCTTCAATGATTTTCTATGACTCTGCCAATATCCATTGAAGATTAATTAGATTAATGGGATATGGGAGCTATTGTTGAATAGTCCCAGTAGGTCTCTGTGTATATTTAAGTGTACAATTGGATACTTTTTATATATTCACATATGGTTGAAATGAAAATATTGTATGAAGAAGAGCGTTCATTGATGATACAACATACAGTTGGAACATTTCCATTGCTTTGTCCCCTATAAAATAATCTGATGCACAGCAGTTTTTCCTCATTTCACACTACAAATCCAGCCCTAGATAACCACTAATTGATAAAAATTAGTTCACATAATAACATGTGCTCTTTTGTAACTGATTTCTTTCAGGTAGCATAAGGTTTGGAAGTTCAAGTTTCATCCAACCTTGTGACACGTGTCAGTACTGATCTCTTTCAGAAGTAAATGTATGATGCTGCATTAGGAACTGCAGAGAAGTATGCTAATTACTAAGGAACTGCGGGAATAATATATGCATGGTCTTTGTCATCTTACTGATGATGAGTACTCAGATGTTGCATGCATAATTGACTAATCAGCTTTCAGAGAGGAACTTAACATTATATATGAGAAATAAAAACTAAAAGTGAGTTTGTTGACATTGAATGAATTTCAACTCATGGCAACTCTATAGGACCCAGTAGAACTGTCCAGTAGGATTCTAAACAGCAGCTGGTAGAGTCAAAGTGCTGACCTTTTGCTTAAATGTCTGAGCTTTTAATAATTACATAAACAGGAGTCTATCTAGGAGATAGTAGGTACTTAGTATTTGTTGAATGACATAACAAAAGGAAGCTGATCCTGAATCCTATAACCCATCTTCCCTGGTGAAACAGAGGGATTGCAAATAGCCTTACAAGCATTTGTAAAACATTATACCATTCATTCACTGGTCGGAACATAATAAAAAATAAAGTAAAACTTTACGTACAGACACACACACACACACACACACACATATATATTTGGAGCCTTGGTGGGTTAGTGCTCAAGAGTTTGGCTGCTAACAAAAAGGTCAGCAGTTAGAATCCACCAAGTGCTCCTTAGAAATTCTCCTTAAAAACTCTTGCCTTTCTCCTATAGGATTACTATGAGTAGAATTTGACTACAGTATACATATATATGTATATATATGTATGCATCATAATGTAACAGAATTTGTAATACATAACTATAACTTGGATTTTTTACAGTTTTTGAAACACTAGTCTTTGCATGTAGAAACATCATTGTTATTCATTCATATTCTTGAATTCATATTCAAAAATTGTCCTTTATTTACATTTAGGACTAGAAAAATCCCTCCTCTTCTCTAGCCAGCTGCATTGAGATCTGACATGATTAAACCATGACATGAAATTCATCTTTGATAACATCAAATATGGCACCTCCAAAAATACAAAACGATACCGCTGTTTATTAGTCTTAACTATCAAACAATTGAGAAGATGAGGGTGAAAGAGATCTTGCTGGAATTCTAACTGCATTTCTTCTTAAAATTGCCAACTTCTGACAGATCCAAGACTTGTTAATGCCGTCTCACTGAACTTAATTTTATTTTCTCATATTCTTGAAGGAAAACATGAAATATTAGACAATGTGCAGTCAGAAATGAGTGATCTAAATGCTTAGCCCTAGCAGTAACTTAATCACAAGATATCTGTGATAGATCAACGAAATTAAGACACAGTAAAATTTTAGGTAGATAACAAAACAGGGATGAAGAGAGTCTTCAGAAGTTGGCAAGAGCATGTCAAGACAGGAACGGAGGAGATGTGATCACAGTCTCTAGGAGTCCGAATTGACTCAGCTACAATGGATTTGAAAAGACCTTTGGTGGTGCAATGATTTAAGCTTTGACTGAGAACCAAAACTTCAGCAGTTGGAACTCACCAGCCACTTTGTGTGAGAAAGATGCGGCAGTCCGCGTCCGTAAAGATGGAGTCTTGGAAGCTCTAAGGAGCAGTTGTGCTCTGCC
This sequence comes from Heterohyrax brucei, assembly GCA_028571685.1. Classification (NCBI taxonomy): domain Eukaryota; kingdom Metazoa; phylum Chordata; class Mammalia; order Hyracoidea; family Procaviidae; genus Heterohyrax; species Heterohyrax brucei. The sequence continues at coordinate 61,557,801 of CM053162.1, read as the reverse complement.
CCTTAGGGCTGTTATGAGTTGGAATCCACTCAACAGCAATGGGTTACTAGATATTTAATAATTCACTATGTAAAACAAGAAGAGAAAATATCAGAATCACAATTAGATGGGATATATTCAAAGCTGTTATTGAAATACCTATAAGCATTTGCTGCATGACAGGCAATTTGCTAAGTGCTAGTTATACAAAGAGGAGGAAGATACTGCTGCCAGTGCCAGATGATCTTCTCTGCTAACATACAAACTTGTAAAGCAATTAAATAAAAGTTAAGCAGAAATAAAGTAAAAAAAAATAAAAATGGTATTTGCTTTTTTAATTTATATGGATACTTAGAATACTCATGAAATTTTAGATACCATCTACTCCCAAACTGCGGTTTTCACGCAAGGATATGAAGAATGGGTAGAAAAAGACACCACATTCCTCTATCTCTTTTTCAGAGAATGGGATCCTTCAAAGTATGCTGCACCACCCTAGTCTCTCACATTCTCTATCTCCTCCCCAGCCACTTCTGTACCTAAATGCTGTTGCTTTTCTATTACCATTCATTCAACAAGCTTTCTCTGCTAGTTAGCTATGTTCTGTGGCTAGTATAGGCTACTTTATTTCTTCAAATGCAGTATTTTCATTGTCTCCTAATTGGTCACCTTACCTCCTGTCTTCCCTCCTAATAACACATTCCTCCACCTGAGATAGCTGTGGATCTCAACACTCTGTTGTTTGAACATCCTAAGTACAGGCCATTTCTTCAAAAATCATCTTTATTTTTCTCTGTTGAAGAATAACATTGAAGTGCTTTCTCAGAGCACTGAAGATCTTAGCATTAATTCATTCACTCATTAATTACTCAAAATAATAATAATAATGCCTACTGTGTGTTTGCACGGGAGATATGGGAAACTACCAAGAGCCCTTGAATAGCTGCAATCTTGTGTAAAATGACTGTCACTATAGGATGACTTTAGCCCCTCAAACCACCTCATCTTCTAGCATTCCATTTCTCTTTGAAAACTTCTACCCCTCTAATCCCTCCACATACACACACTTAATCTGAGTAGGGGTTAAGTGCTAGGGCTGCTAACCAAAAGGTCAGCACTTCAAATCCACCAGGCACTTTGTGGAAATTCTACGGGGCAGTTCTACACTGCATGCATGGTCACTATGAGACGGCGTCAACTCAGTGACGGTGGTTTAGTTTCTGGGTTTTTTTTTTTTTTTTTTTTTTTGTATACATAAATACTTTATAGGGAAACTCTGGTGATGCAGTGGTTAAGTGCTATGTCTACTAACCAAAAAGTTAGCAGTTCTTAGCCACCAGCTGCTCCTTGGAAACTCCACGGGGCAGTTAGGTATACTCTGTCCTGTAGGGTCACTGTGAGTCAGAATGGACTCAAAAGCATCAGGATGCTACACTTTTTAGTGTCCTGAAAATCACTTGCTACTTCATATCTTTACGCTTTCCCTTTTCCTTTGCCTGGAATCCTCTCGCTCTATCTGTTCTCAACCAGAATTCTACTCTTTAAAATCTCTTACACTTCCTGTAGCAGAATTAGAGTTAGATCTCAAGGTATTATTCCAGTTGGCACAATAAAAAACATCTTGAGGAAAGTGTCTGAAATACAATTACTTACTGAATAATGATTCTTGTATTGAATTTCATTTGTGGAAAAATCAAATCTATACCCCAGACAGCCTTCAAAGGCGCTGCTCCATTTTATTGTCTTTTTTGATGAGAAATATTTTTTCCTTCCAGTGTTTACTTAAGATAACGATGACAAATATCTGGAAGTAAAAACATAGCTTGGTACTTACCTAAAACTTGTATTTCTATTAAAAAGTATGTAAACACCAAATATCTAAATATAAAACATCTTTTAAAAAGTAAAAGAAAATGTAGGTTAATCTCCATGTGAAACGGATGATATTGATGACATTCTGAATCATAAATAAGCACAGTTTATAAAAAGGAAAAACAGGCAGGCAAAAAGATCATTGCATTTGGATATACTAAAATATTTGACGTTCTTGAGTGTTAAAAAAATTATGAAGATAAAAACAGATTTTTAAAAATTATTTGTCCATCCAAATTAATATTTATGAGATATTGCCAGAATGCCTCTAAAGTCTTCACCAGACTTTCACTTCTCAGTACCTTTCCCAGCAAGATCTGACCACACAGTTCCATTCCCGTTTTAATGTACTGAAAAAAAAATGACATGCTACTTCATGCCTCTGTATTTTCCCTTTTATATGAATACATATGGTACCACAAACCTTTCAGTGACTTTATTATTATTATTTGCATCTCATTCTTTCTGACCTTAAATTCAGCATTGTGCAGAGCATCAATATTTATATCAGTAAATACCAACAAAACCCTACTGCTGTAGAGTCTGACTCATAGTAACCTTATAGGACAGAGTAGAATTGCTCCATAGCTTCCAAGGAGCACCTGGAGGGTGTGAACTGCTGACCTCTTGTTAGCAGACATAGCACTTAACCACTACAACACCAGAGTTTCCAATAAAGTAAAAAAGCAAAAAGACTTATTGTTGTCTGTGAAGAATATTGAAAATACCTTGGACTGCCAAAAGAATACACAAATTTTTCCTGGAGGAAGTACAACCAGAATGTTCTTTATAAGCAAACATGACAAGACTATATCTCGGATGCTTTAGGCATGTTATCAGGAGGGATCAGTTCCCGAAGAAGGATATCACGCTTGGTAAAGTAGGGGACCCATGAAGAAGAGGAAGACCCTCCGTAAGATAGATTGACATAGCAGCTGTAACAATGGGCTCAAGCACAAAAGGATTGTGAAGATGATGCAAGACGGGGCATTGTTTCATTGTGTTGTACCTCAGGTCTGTACGACAACACATAGGCAACCAAATATGTGAATGAATGGATGGATGGATGAATGAATGTCACTTTTCTGATACCAAGACTCCTGAACTTAAGTTCCTGATATCTTACCCACCATCCATTTCCATTTATGCAGGACTCAAATTCTGACTATATTCCTTGAAAATGTGTGTTTTCCAGGCCCCTGACTTGCTTTAACTTCACTGTAAATGGTAAAGGCGTATCTTGGTCTTGCCATTCTCTTTCATGAGACTAAAACTCTAGCTAAACATCTGCCCTCAGAACCAACGACTTTTCTGTCCAGAGAGAATAATATCATGTGATGATCTTCCAGCTTCATATTGATCTGGATTTCTGGTTGTCTTCCTTTAATTACTTTTGAAATGTCACTGATTTATCTTAGACTCTGATATCCAATGACAGCTTTAGTGACATCCGGTTTTGACTGCCATTCTCAAATTCTACTTAGTCATCCCATATTTTGGAAGTTTGTCAATAAGTAGAAGCATGGTACTCTCTGGTAAGATAAAAGTAGTACCCCAATTTGAACAGAGTAAGGCATCCCAAGATAGAAGTCATGTGACTTACAGTAGGGTCCTTGATGAGACCTAGAATGAGATGGAGTGTCATTCAACTCCTCAAACACAGTATTTGTCTGAAAGCTGAGGTCGTCATACCAAGAGTGCAGGAAAGAACAGTTGTGGAGATGTAGTTCTAAACAGTTTACACCAGTAATCTGGGCAAAAGAAAAATGATCTATGTTATCATTTTGCCTTGAATCATCACTTTTTCAAGTCACTTTGCACTGCTTTGGTTAAAATTATCACTAGATAAGTATGAACTTTAAAGTTTTATTTGTTGATCCATAAGCCAACAAATTTCACTCTGATGAAAGAAGTATAATGAATGAATTATTCATTTGGTACCATGAATAAGATAATTAATTGTTAAAAGATATAAATAGCAATTTCTTTTGTATCAAAAGAAAAATTGTGTACTTTTAGAAACTGAGGGAAACAATGTCTTTGGTGTGCAGAATTCTCGTCTTCTCAATGTGGATTAATGAAGTGATGGACTATTGAGAACCTCATAATACTGCTTTCGATACTAACTTGACTGGAAAGATAGTTTGACATTTTTTTCAATAGAACACTTGAGAATATTCAAGGGATCCTTAATGGTTCCCTATATGAAAATTTAAGAGTAACTCATTGAACTCTTTATTATTCCAGTTAACCATGAGGATTTGTTTTCTCTTTTTCAGCATTAAAAAGGAACAGTGAAACAGCTTTGAAAAAACTTGCAAGTTTTTGTGTACTTGGAAGTTTTCGCAGCTGTCAAGAAGTGTGACTTTTTGGCATGGTGCAGAGAAAGATCTTGGTTCCTGTTGTATGGCTAGGAGAGGACAGGGATGGAGTGTTGCAAATACTTAAATTCTTTTTGATTTATCACAGGATGTGGCTAGCACTGTCTGCTTGCCCCTGTAGTAAAGGATTGGGTGGAAGAGAATGCAGGATTTAGAAAGAGGCTTGGAAATAGAAACTATATTGTGGGTGGATGGATAACACTTGCTCAGGAGAATACCTTGTCAAAAACACAAGTAAGAGTGCAATGAAGCAGCACCTCTCCGCGTACGTGTTGTTACCAATAACAGTAGAGCACAGCACTAATAACCACACCAAATAGCGTTCATTTTTTTTCAACACTGACTTCCAAGGGAAGTTCACCTGGGTCTCTCCAACAGCTAGCACAGTGACTGGTACACATAAATCCCCACAAATGATTAATTGAATGCATAGATTTGTACACAAATAAGTCAATGCACGGGTTCATTCACACTTGAATTAACTGATAAATGAAAGGATAATTAAAAGATCAGACAAAGAACTGCCAACATCCTAAAATATGGTCTACATACCTAAAGGGGGACTGGTGAGAATAAGGCACAGTGCATTGTGTGTGAGACGGAGTAAGGAAATCTACAACTTATTAATTCAAAAGTTTAACAGCAGAAAGTATAACAGAACCAGAAAAGATGGCAAGACGAGTAATGATGATCTGAGTGCCAATAACAGAGTATTTAACTGGATGCTGGTAAAAACATCCTGCCCATGGAGACAATGGAACCTGGACCCTGAGGAGAATCCTGGCTTGTAAAGAAGGACCAAAAAGCTTCCGGCATCAGGACCGAGACACTTTGACAGTTCCCATTTGGTTGTAAGAGTGGAAGTCAAATATCATTAAGGAAATTACCAATAAATAATAGCATACACAGATAATGAAATATAGTTAAAACTCTAACAGTTAAGTGTTTCTGGTAAATGTGTTTCAATCGTTTATGAAATATGTAAAAAGGAAACCCTGGTAGCATGCTACATCTGCTAACTGAAAGGTCAGCAACTGAAACTCTCCAGACTTCCTTGGAAACTCAATAGGACAGTTCTAGTCTGTCCTATAGGGCTGCTATGAGTCAGAACCACCCTGATGACACTAGGTTTGGAGTTTGGGGTAAAGTGTATAAATTTGTAAAGTTCATCAAGTTTGTAAAATTATAAATGCGCTATAACCTGAAATACTCCAGCTCAAAATATGACCTATGTCAAAAATTTAAAAAAAAAAAAAAATGGAGGGAAAGAAAACAACTTTAAGAGTGACTGCTTTTGCTAGCAATCTATGGATAGTTTGTTTTACATTCTCTTTTTCAATATTATGCAAATGGTATATAACAATCATGCATTAGTACTTCAACAAAAAACTAAACAGCACACCCAAAGCTTGGTGGTTTGAAACCATCAGTGGTGGCATGGAGAAAGACGTGGCAGTTTGCTTCCCTAGAGATTTGTAGCCTAGGAAACACTGCGGGGTTGCTGTGAGTTAGAATTCACTCAGTGACAGTAGTTCATTCTACTAATTCTCTTTTGTGTTCCTGTAGAGATTCTGGGAAGGGAAAGAAAATTAAAGCCCTACATTCCAGTGACTGTGTCAGGCTCTTCCTATATTTTAGTTCATTTAATTCTCCAACAACGAGAACGACAACTAGGAATTACATGTAATTTAATTCTCTAAGGCAGAAATTAGTCTGAAAAATACTGTATGACAAAACTAAGTGTGGATAGAGAGTTTTCCGATTCTTACTGGGTTGTTTTGGGGTGGCTTCAACTGATGGTGACTCTGAGTTCAACAAAAGGAAACACTGTCAGTCCTGTGCTATCACTGTTACGCTTGATCCCGCTGTTGCAGGCACAATGTCAAACCATTTCACTGAGGGTCTTCCTCTTTTTTGCTGACCCTCTGCTTTACGACCAAAGGCACTTGGCTGGCTGCTTTACGACGGCACTTGGCTTGGCTGGCTGCTTTACGACGGCACTGGCTTGGCTGGCTGCTTTACGACGGCACTGGCTTGGCTGGCTGCTTTACGACGGCACTGGCTTGGCTGGCTGCTTTACGACGGCACTGGCTTGGCTGGCTGCTTTACGACGGCACTTGGCTTGGCTGGCTGCCTTACTAAGAATGACATCCTTCTTCAGGGTCTGATCCCTCCTAACACGAGCACTGCCTCTTCCAGATCTTAACCTTCTCGAAAGCCAACAATCCATTTTTTTCTATCTTTATAATCCTTACTCCTTGCCTTCCTCACAGCTTCAAATAAAGTATCTTATACTTGGAAAATATTCTGTAATAGTTGAATGAGTAAAATCAAACAGGAAGGATGGATTAAGACAAGGCATGATAAAATGGGTTAAGATTAAAAGTGGAATAAAGCAAAATGGAATGGATTGCAATGAGGCGTGAGAAAATGTTTCATTAACTTCCTTCCGAAATGTATCACTGCCCAAGTAGCTGCTAAAGTAGATAGCAACCATTAGACACCCTCTCCTGTGACTTACTGCAGCAGAGTTAGAAACAGAGAAATGTGTCAAAATGATTTAGTTTTACTAAGATTAATATTTGCTCATTGTTTCTTCAGCTCATTGTAACCCTCACATATCATTACTTCCTCACTGAAAAAGGGACCGCTGACCTGCTCATGGCAGTTTGGAACATGTTGAACTTTCTGAGTGATGTTCAGAGTTTCCAAATTCCAGAGTAGGAGCCTTTCATCTTCTTGAAAAAATCAATCTGCAACCATGAAAAATAGAGCATTACGATAGACTTTATCATTTAGGACATGAACTGTTGACTGACTGGACTGGAATGTCAGTCTTGACCCTTCTTGATCCTGTATCCTTAGGTGACTTATAAATCCTTTGTGTCATCATCTTCTGCAAAATGGGAATGACAGTGGGACCTGCTTCATAAGACCACTCTGAAGGTGAACTTCATCATTATTTGAAGGTGTTTAGAACCGTGTCTAAGAATAATTAAAATTCAATTGATATTAGTTTTCATTATGGATTTCATATTGTATTCCTCCCTTTATTCGAATTCTAAGTTTCAAAGAAGATTCACTCAAAAATATTTACTATGCATCCCAAACATACCAGGCATTTATTTGTTAGTGAAATACAGAGGTGAGCAAACAGATAGATACCTGCTATTGTGTGGCCCATGTTTGTGTTGCATATAGATACATATGTGTGTTTGTCTATTATTTATTTGTTTTTGACTATAACAACAGTCACTATAAGCTAAGAAATCAATAAACAAAACATTTATACGTGTGTTAAGGTTCCATAAGAATAACCACAGTCAAGCAAGCTATTTGTGAGCTGCTGTTCTAATTGTGAAAACCGTGGTGGCATGGTGGCTGAATAAAATGCCAGCAGTTAGAATCCACCTGGTGCTCCTCCTTGGAAACTCAATGGGCAGTTCTATCTGTCCTGAAGGATTACCTGACTCAGCATTGACTCCATGACAGTGGGTTGGTTATTCTAACTGTACAAGAGGAAAGAAGCCCACTCTGTGGAGGTAACAGTAGAGCTAAGATCTGATGGGTGGCTGAGGAGGTACCAGTCATTCTAAGAGGAAAGAAAGGAACATTCCAAGAAGGAAAAACAGAAAACTCAGGTGAAAAATAGACAAAACAGTAACTAGTCCAGTCAAAACATTGTGAGTTAGATTCATGTTTGGGGCAAGAAAGAATATAATATTGGAGAATGAGGTAAAGCACCAAAGCAGATGAAAAAGTAACGATCAGGAAAGGAGTTTGGACTTCATTCAGGGTGAAGGGAAAGCTGATTAATTTTTTGTTTTCTTGTGACATGAGCTGATTTGTAATAAGGCCTATGAATGCTGAGTAGGAAATACATTGCAGAAATGCTAGAGTTGAGAAGAACAATGGTCCAGAGGCTAACACAGTAGTTCAAATGATGGGTAACAGAGACTTGATCAGGGTGTGACAGAGCAAAATGAAGGTAACATGCCAGATGGCATGTGTAGTTTAGGAGTGGTGACCCAAACTATCATTTATATTTAACAAAAATGGGATTACTAGATAATTCTGATTACACTGATAAAATTATTAAACAGAGAGGAAAAAAGAAAATCTGATGATTTAGGAGACAGGCTTTCACTAAAGGATTCCGTCCTTAGATTCATGTCCTGTATAACCATAACACAGTCATATGCCTAGGAATGAAAGTGTGATTAGTGAAACATTTATCAATACACAGTACAACAGTCACCTCAAAATAAGAATGACAAATACCCAGAAGCAGGAGCTGAGTGTTGGGTTGGAGGACAACAGAAAAAAAACAGTAACTGAAATGAATGAATGAAATAAAATAATGCTAAGTAAACAGCAAAGACCTCGATGTCTGTGCTCATTCTTCTTTCAGAATCAGCGCTACAATTTCAGCCCATTCTAATTTGAACCACAGTAATAAAGTGACTGTTTTAAATTACTCCAGAGAAAAAATCTCAGATAATTTCCGCTTTAGCCAAGAAACTTCTAAGCATCTCACTTGAGCCTCTCTTGTTTCCCATGCTCAATCATCTCAGCTGCTCTCATTCCTTTAAAGGAAGTGTGAGGCATTCTTCTCCCTTGGGTACGTTTAGTGGGTGCTCCTGAAATCAGCACTGCTCGATCTTTTGAAAAGAAACTCTTGAAAATCTAGAAAAAGAAATAGAGGTTCTCAGTTTTTCATTGTTTAGTGATTATGAGATGAAGTCAGATGCAGGCTTGAACCAAGACCTCTTTCAGTGAGAGATCCAGTAAATGGAAATACAGTTGATGCACCAGGGACGGCAACAGACTAAATTAATCCCGCCAATTTGAAGGCCGTCTCAGTGAAAGACTGGATCACACAGACTTGACTAAAAGCATTTTCCACATTGATCTGTGGTTCCATAATTCAAAGATCAGCTTTTCAAGAGACAGATGGGAACTAATAGCAAAAGGTATTCCTTTCATGTCACATATCTATAAAGTATTACTTTAAGCGTGTGATAGTACAGGGTAAAGCAAAAAATAAATGCCTGTGATGGATGGGGAACATTCAGATATTGCTTTCGCTGTTCCCATATTCACTTATTTTGTCTCCTGATGTGTAAGGCACGTCACGCAAGAGTCATCACAGTCACCCATTACAAGTGACTTGGCCCCAAGTGTTCTTCAACCATAAACAATTTTACATATCTAGTTCAATAAAACTGTCATTGGCTCCTGATGAACAATGACACTGAAAAATGAATTATTCTTCTGCATCTGCCAAATCAGCTTTTCCCGTGGGTACCCATGACTGCAATGTATCATGGAAATAATTTAGTTAAAAGAAGTGACAAAAAGTGAATGAATTCATTGCCCAAAGAGTAGGTGCTCTGTCTCTCTCTCATTCTCTCTTTTCCTCTCTCTGTCTTTTCATCTCTTTCGTTATAATAGGTTGAACTGTGTCCTCCTCCCCAGAAATGTGTGTCAACTTGTCTAGTCCATGATTCCCCGTATTGTGTGCCTGTCTGCCATTCTGTCATCTAATATACTTTTCCTATGTGCTGTAAATCCTGCCTCTATGATGATAATGTGGTGGGACTTAATCTGCAAGATTAGGCTGTGTGTTAAGTCAGTCTCTTTTAAGGTATAAAACAGAAGCAGTCAGAGAGACAGGGGACTTCAGACCACCAAGAAAGCAATGCCAGAAGCAGAGCTTGTTCTTTGGACCTGGACCCAGGATTTCTTCAGTGAGAAGCTCCTCGAGGAGAGAATATTAACAATAAAACCCTTTGCCCAGAACAGACAAAGCATTTCCCTAGAGTTGGCAACCTGACTTTGAACTTCTATCCTTCTAAATCGTGAGAGAATAAACTTCTGCATTAAAGCCATCTGTGTTAAAGCTGTCACTTTTGGTGTTTCTGTAATAGAAGCACTAGATTGCTAGGAAGTTCGTTCTGTACTATGTTTTGCTGACTGCACTAACAATCAGGAGGTGGAAGGAAATCGCTCAAAGTGACAGTCTGGCAGCCTTCAAAAATTAATGCCACTGTAGTAGATATCCAAAACCAAATCTACTGCTGTCAAGTCAATGCCAACTCATAGTGACCCTATAGGGCAGAGTAGGACTGCACCACAGAGTTTCTAAGGAGCACCTGGTAGGTTACATTAAGTGCTACATCTGCTAACCAAAAGGTTGGCAGTTCAAATCTGCCAAGTACTCCTTGGAGACTCTATGGAGAAGTTTTACTTTCCTATAGGGTCACTATGAGTCAGAATCAACTCAAGGACAGTGGGTTTGATTTTTTTTTTTTTTTTTTTGGTTGGTAGTAGATACTGTTTGGTTTCCTAATTAAAAAACAAGCAAACAAAAACTCCTCATTCCTACAATTCCTCTGGGACAATAGAGTCTTCAAACACCACATAGCTCCCCTGGCAGCCAGGAGCAAACATCATATGAGCCAGGATGGGTCAATGAGACATAAAAGATCTTTTGCCTGAAGTTTTCTGGGAAATATGTTTGCTTCTTGATGACACGAAAGAGTGAAAGTCTTATTCAGGTTTATTCTTATGTTCTAAATGACTCAGTCATCTAAAATATGTTACTAGGACAACTTATCACTTACTCAGGATTGTCCAAGACTCCGAAGCAATTCTACCTAACATAAAAGGCCTCAAAGTCAGAAATGGCTGCTATTATATCTCGGCTACCATATATGCCCTCTTTCATTTTGAACATGTTACTTAAGACCTATAAATTTCAACTTTCCTACCTCTGAAATGCAATTTTACATCATTGGAATTCACATTGGTTTTAATTTAATAGGTTAATGAACTAAAATACATTAACTGATGTCCTAAGTGTTGAACCAGCCTTAGAAGAGGAGATTAGAAAATTAACATCCTTTGTTATTTTCTTAGGTTCTTTAATGTCTCTTTTTCAATCTCCTTATCTGCTTACCTACTGAATACTAAAGCATCCAAAAGTATAGCCTTTAGGCCTCTCCTATGTGTTTATATTCACTCTCCAGGTGTCTTTAGTTGTGTTCTCTAGAACAGTAAGGAATATAAAAAGAGACAGAGGGAGAGAGACTTATCAAAGTAACAGCTCACATGCTTATAGAGGCTGGAACACCCCAAGTCTATGGATCCGGGTAGAGCATCTCCTGAATTGTATAGTTGCAGGGATTGGCAAACCCACGATTGGCAGGTCTGAGAACAGAGCTCTTACAGGCTGTAAAGACTGATGGATCCCAAGACTGTCTGTGTCTAGCTGCTACCTAAAGTCCCAGGAATCTGAAGTAAGATGGACAGGGGCAGCTCCAAGATTCAGAACAAGCCAAAAGCCTTAGCAAGGTGAACAGGAGAAAGTACATGCAGGAGGGTAGAGAGATGGAGACTGAAGGGGCAGTGAGCCACCACAATCTCTGCCCCTGCCAGCACCACTTGACAAATTCCATCATGGGAGTGATCACGTATCATATTTCAGCAGGGAAGTGATCACAACACTACAAAACTGAGAATCATGGCCTAGTCAAGCTGATCCACAATCTTAACCATCCCATCAGGTTATCTTGTTATACGACTTGAAATGCTATAGGCATGCTGACAACTCACAGATTTGACCTCTATCCCTAGTTTTGCCCTTGATAACCTGAACTGAATATCCACCTGTTCATTCGCCAACTCTGTTTGGATGCCTGGTAGATGCCTCCACTTTATATTTCTAAAAACTTACTCTTGATTTTCCCTCTCTAATGCATGATTTAAAACAAACAAACAACAAAAAAAAACACCTGAACTAATACTTGAGTAATGACAGAAATCAGATTGAAAAAGACTTGGGGGAGAATGTTCTAGACAATATTCAATTAAGCATAAATTAAGCAATACAATGAAGACTAGAAATGGGGCATCTTTACTGAAGTGTAATGAATGAGAGACTTCTCTGAGATTTAAAGGCATGTGGGCAATAAAACAAAATTTGAAAAAGTTTTCTGGCTATAAAGTTTAACTGTGTTATTTTTTACTGGTTTATTTTTCAGTACTTAAATGTGTCACTGTATAGTCTTCTGGCTTGCATGGCTTTTGGAATATAACTATAATCATTCCCATGTTTGTTCATGTGTGTGTAATGCCTTTTTTTCTGGCTGCTTCTAAGATTTTCCTTTTATCACTTATTTGGAGCAGTTGGGCTATGACGAGGCTTGGGGAATTTTTCATTGTTTTTGTCTGGAATTCATTGATTTCATATCAAATTTGGGAGCTGCTGGCCATTATTTTATACATCTGTATTTTCCCCCAAACCATCTCCCATTCCTTTTATGAGATTCCAGCTACTCACCTCTTCACTTTGGAAACCCTGGAGCATAGTGGTTAAGTGCTATGACTGGTAACCAAAAGGTTGGTCTCTCAGATCCACCAGGCTCTCCTTTGAGACTCTATGAGGAAGTTCTATTCTGTCCTATAAGGTCACTGTCACTCAGAATTGACTCCACAGCATTGGATTTTTTGTTTTTGTTTTTACCAATCTACTTAATGCTGCTGTCCAGCTCACTGATACTCTCTTCATTTTTCTCTAGCCTTCCTTCTGTTTCTATTTCATTTCAGATAGTTCCTTTTGCTACACCTTCAAATTAAACAATTGCTTTCCTACTGTAGTAATCTATCAATAATCCCATCCAGTGCATTTCTCATTTCATACATCATAATGTTTATCTCTAGGATGGGAATATATCACGTATACCCATGTGTCTCCTTATCATATACGTTTCCTTCCCACGATCTTCTTAAACAACGTGGAGTGCTTTTACAACAGATGCTTATCATCTTTGCCTTCTAATGTTATCATCATAGCCATTCCGAGTTTTTCTCTGTTGATTAACTTGTTTCAGCAAATTTATGCCTCACAGTTTTCTGCTTCTTTACATAGTATTCATTTGTGATCGAATGCCAGAATTTATGAACTTATATTTTTAAGTCCTGGATTTTTTTTTTCAAAAAATCCTTTAAATAATTTTGAGCTTTCTTTTGAGATGCTGTACAGTTACTTGGAAAAAGTCTCATCCTTTCAAGGTCAATTTTTAAGTTTGGTAGACTGCTTGGGTGATGTAGACAGCTAGTGTATGTTAAACTAAAGGTTGGAAGTTCAACTCTTTCCAGAGGTGTCTCAGGAGGAAAAAAAAAAATAATAATAATAACCATTGAAAACTCCGTGGAACACAGTGCTAGTCTGATGAACATCAAAATAGAACTGATGTCAATGGGGTAAAGATAGGGTGAGAACAGCCTCTAGTCAGGGCTACTCTGGCCCCCTTCCACAGGGTTGCTATGAGTTGGAATTGACTCAGTAACAAAGGATATGTTATGATACTGAGGAAATAGCTTTCTGATATAGCCTTCAGAGTCTGGGAATCTGAGTGAAAACACAAACTGTCTCTGTCACCGAGTGAGCCCTTGGAATTGTTCTATCTGACTCTGTTTTCTTGCCACCTCAGTAGTTTTCTCACACACATGCAGCAGTGATGATCAGATGAAGCCTCAAGGGGAATCGCTTCCCACAGCTCTAGAGCTCTCTGTCCTGCTCTCTTCTCTTCAGTACTCTGCCCTTAGAATTCTGGCTGCCTTGACCTCCGGAACTCTTAACTCCAGGTCTTCTGTTGAAGAATACCCCTGATTTCCACTGGATTTTCCTTCCCTGTGCTTGAACCTAGCAATTGTCTCCAGGTAGTAAGTAAGGCTCATAGCATCTGTCATCCATCTCTTCAGGGATTATTGTTCTGTTACTGTTTCCCAATATCTGAAAAAAAAAAAAATATCCTTTCATATACTTTGTCTGCTGTTTTAGTATGATCTCTGTTAGTCTTTCATAACTGGAAACAGAAGCTATAAAGTGGAGTTTGGATTATACTTTAATTAAATGGTCTCTACTGTACGATTTTTAAGCCAAGGCATGACATGTTCAGACTTATTTGTTTTAACATCGTTCTGCTTGGAGGAGGATAGACTGAAGAAGGGCTGGAATAGCAGATGGGAGACCAGCTAGGAGGTTATCTCAGTGGCCCAAGCTAGAAACAGTGATTGTCTGGACGGGTCTGTCACAGTAGAGATGATGGAAAGAATAATGGGTTGGTAATACAGCTGGAGAGTTGGAGATGAGAGGTGGACCCCACAGTTCTTGCAGAGTAATGGGATGTGGGGCAAAGGGAGGAAGGGTGTTTTAGTCAGCTAGGACTGCTCTAACAGAAATACCACAGAATGGATGGCTTTAACAAAGGAAGGTTTAGTCTTACGTAGTCTGGTAGGCTACAAGCCCATATTCTGGGTGTCCACTCCCGAGGAAGGCTTTCCCCCTGGTCGGCTCTGGAGGAAAGTCTGGTATTGCAGCAGTCTTTGTCCAGGGAGCATCTTGGTGCAGGAATCTCAGGCCTAAAGGATGCGCTCTTCTCCCAGTGCTACTTTCTTGATGGTACGAGGTTCCCAATGCTCGGCCTGCTTCTCTGTCCTTTTATCTCTCATAGTATGAAAGGATTAAGGGTGAGGGCAAGCCATACTCCAGGGAAACTCCCTTTACAGTGGAGCAGGGAGGTGATCCTATGAAGGGATTTACAGTCCCACCCTAATCGTTTAACATACAGCATAGGCAAACCACAAAACAGAGAACAGTCACAAGATACTGGGAATCATGGCCAGCCACATGACTACACATATTTTGGGGGGGATACAATTCAATCCATGACAAAGGGTAACCAGGACTGTATTTCAAATTTTGTGCTAAGGAAGCGGTGAGTGATGCTGCCACTTATTGAGCTGCAGAGGAAAGTGGGCTTCGAGAAAGTTACAATTTACTTTTGTAAGTTTCATTTTGCTAACAGCAAAATTGAACCTATGCCCTTTTGTATTAATCAATTTTGTATTTAATCATAGTTTCCTAACTTTTTTTCTAGTCACTGTTTTTGTTTGTTCTTTCCTCATCTTTCTTTGTCTCTTGCTATCATTTTCTCTCTTCATCTCTAATACTTTTGAAATTTTATTTTTTATTTTATTCCAGGGGAACTTACCCTTTAAACTTCTGTTCTCCTAATACCATAAAAAATTAATCATTAGATAGAAAGCTTTCTAAAACATATATCTTGCTGTGTTGGACTTAACATAGAATCCTTCAGTAGCTTCTACTGCCTCAGGATAAAATCCATTCCTACAATCTACCTCATGACAGAGTCTTGATTCGTACAAATTTTACTTACTTGGCCTTCTCCAAAAGCTGAGGCTTCTGTGTTAGTTTTATCAAGTCACCCAGGTAACAATGGTGTATATTTCTTATTCTTTTGACACATTTCGCTGTAAGAAAAATTTTACCTTCAGTTATTTTTATTTTTTTCTTCATGACCAGATAAGAAAGAAGAAACCAGAGACTCTCAGTTAATAGCAAGTCAAGGAGCTGCAAATTTCATGACAGCTGTTTATTGAATTTGTAGGATTGGTAGCATCTTTTTAAAAAATCATCTGAAGATAGGCACAATTGCAAAATTGGTTCTTGAATAAACTATAGTCTAGGTGTTAAAAAAAACTAGTGAATCTTATGATTTCTCTTTGACCACTTCCCCTGCTTCTCTTCCTCATGGAACAGTCTACTGAGGACCTGTTCTTATCATCATACAGAAATTTCTCACAGAGAAGTCTGTAAGTCCATAAGTAGATACAAACAAAACTGACCTAGGATACTTGAGGGAATATTAAGTTTTTAATTCTATCTTTGGCCCGTAAAATACCAAACCTATTGTTGTTGAATACATTCTGACTCACAGTGACCCTATAAGGCAGAGTAGAGCTACCTCATAGAGTCCCTAGGGAGCACCAGAACTGCTGATCTTTCACTTGGCTGACTTAGCTCTGAACCGCTATGCCACGTAGGGTTTTCTATCTTTGGCCACTGTGTTAAATGGACTTACCACACTTATTAATAAGGTATTTCCTGCCTCTCATATACAAAAAATTTATAATTTTGTACCTGGCTAGTGTGTTATTCTTTCACACAGAACCATTTGAAGTATAAGGTTTAAGGACAAAATCAGATTCCTAAAAATCAGTTTAAGAAAATTTGACTTCCTGTTTTGATTTGGAAAACACAATTAAACAAAATTAAGAAATAGATAATTTGAGAACCCTCTAGAAGATACAAATTTCTCCTATTACTGTAAGAATAAAACATTAAGAAGTATATTTCCACATCAGATGTTTGAAATTTTTATTTTTTCCTGATCTGTTCTAAGCTCTCATATTCACAGTAGACAGCTCCTATGATCTGGCATTGGGTTAGAACCCCTGAAACTCTGCTAACAACGGTACGAATGTAACTCACAGACTACGTGACTGTTGTTGCTTTTTACTGGCAACTCAATATTTTCAGAAATACGAGTATTTTACTTATCATGCAACTTCCCGTGGTAGCTGCCTGGTAGTAAAGATGTCTATGAGAAAAAGGAAGTGACATCTGTTACAGATAAACGCAGTTATGTTTCCTGCAAAGACTCACTCTTGATTACCGTAGACCTTAATCCCCTGTCATCTGAATGACTGCATTAGTCTTTCGTAGCAGTCACCATTAGTGCCTTCACAGTGACCATTCCCTCTCTCCATGTGAATCAAATCCTGCTTTTGTTGAGGAGGTATGATATGAGGTTAAAATGTCACTTCTGAGCCTCCCTTTACACTCAGTCCTCACTTGGAAGTGGATAGTCTTCAACACATTTATAGACAATGCAGTAGACATGAATTCCTATAGGCAAAACTGCTTACCTGAGTAAAATACGAGTGGAGCAAAGTAAAGAATATTTTCCTGTTAAATAGCTCTTCACAGTCTCCTTGCCTTACAGCCTGTAATGTATACTCCAGGCCTACAAGTGAAGATGCCATATTTTAACCATGAAGTCAAAAGTCACATGTCAAAGATAATGGAGTAAAAGATGGACGGAGCCTGAATCATTGGGAGAGACATCTGTTTTACCTCGGGAGCTCTACAGCTGAGCTCCTGGGGGTCAAAGGGTGAGCCTGTCTCATCCACAACTGAGTTAATAATGCCCAGCATGGTGCTTGAAATGTAGGTTGTCAATAAGTACATTTCTTTGGGAATAGGTTAAATTAGAGTCTCCTTCCCTTCATTTTTCTTAGATCACAATCCTTTAATGTGCTGGTCTAGTGTCCTATACTCAACTGTGTTGTGACCTACTTACTTGTCTGCATCACACATCACATTGCAAATGCCTCAAAACTCTATAGCCAGAACCTCAGGTCCAACCTCAAGTATTGATTCTTAGTAAACTTCACCCCCTGTAAAACAAGAGTATTAAAGAGTGTTCTCACGACATGGGAAACACAAGGTGGAAAAGAGGAGCGTGCTCTCACAGTGTAGGGAAACAACTAGAGTTACATAGCAGTGTGTACGTAAGCCTTTGTATGACAAATCGACTTGGATTATAAACTTTCACTTAAAGCTCAATAAATTTTTTTTTCAGAAAAAGAGAGAGAGAGAGAGAGAGAACTACAAGACCTTACTACAAGAAACTAAGAGAGACTTACATAAATGGAGAAACCTACCCTGTTCATGGATAGGAAATACCTAACACTGTGAAAATGTCTATTTTACCCAAAGCAATATACTTATATAATGCAATCCCAATACAAATTCCTGTGACATTTTCTAATGAGATGGAGAAACAAATCACCAATTTTGTTTGGAAAGAAAAGAAGCCCTGGATAAGCAAAATGCTTCTGAAGAAGACGAACATACTGGGAGGCCTTTCTCTACCCGACTTTAGAATGTATTACACTGTCTCAGTGGTTAAAACAGGCTGGTACTGGTACAAAAAGAGACACATAAATCAATGGAACAGAATTGAGACCCCAGAGATGACACCAACCTCCTATGAACAGCTGATATTTAACAAAGGCCCTAAGATATTAAACTGCGGTAAAGGCAACCTCTTCAATAAATGGTGCTAGCAAAATTGGATATCCATCTGCAATAAATTGAAACAAGATCCATATCTCATGCTTCATACAAAAAGAAACTCAAAATGGATAAAAGGCCTAAATATCAAATCTAAAACAATAAAGCTTGTTCAAGAAAAACGAGGATCAACAATGGAAACTTTAATATACAATGCAGACAGACTTCAAAATCTGACAAACTACAAACAACAGAAGAGAAAATAGATAAATGGAACCCACTAAGAATCAAATGCTTTTGCTCATCCAAAGGCTTAATCAATAGAATTAAAAGACCACCTACAGAGGAAGAAAAAATATTTGGCAACTATATATCGTAATGATCTCCATAATCTATAAGCCAAGTGCCGTCGAGTCAAATATCAGCAAGAAAAAGATAACTCATCCAATTAAGTAATGGGCAAAGGAGACAGATAGGCACTTCTCTAAAGAGGGGATCCAGGCAGCCAAAAACACATGCAGACATGCTCATGATCATCAGCTACTAAAGAAATTCAAATCAAAACTACGATGAGATACCATCTCGCCCAATAAGGTTGGCTATAATCCAAAAAAATGCAAAACAACAAATGCTGGAGAGGCTGTGGAGAAATTAGAACTCTCCTACACTGTTGGTGGGACTGCAAAATGGTGCAACCTCTTTGGAAAACAATCTGGCACTTCCTTAAAAAGATAGAAATAGATACACCATTTGACCCAGTAATTGTACTGCTTGGAATATATCCTGCAGAATTAAGGCCATTCACACCAACTGATATATGCACATGAATGTTTACTGCAGCGTAGTCAACAATAGCAAAAAGATGGAATCAACCTGGATGCCTATCAACAGAGGAATGGATAGGTAAACTAAGGTATATATACTCAGTGGAACACTATGCGATGATAAAGAACAACGATGATTTTAGGAAACATCTCATAACCTAGTTTAAATTGGTGGACATTATATTGAGTGAAAGTAGTTTACAACAAAAGGATAAATATTGTATGAGACCCACATGATAACAACTTAAAAACAGACTCTTGCATAGAAGGAAAGACTCTTTGATGGCTGCGAGGGTGGGAACAGAGGAAAGGCAAGGGGGAGAGGGTTTAGATTAGATAGTTGATAGAAATTTGGTTGGGTGAAATCGGTGACAGCACACATTAGAAAGAAGATCAGTACTAACTGGACTTCAACACAACTTGAGTACTCCTCCCATCTTAACCCAATATTGCAAGGATGGAGTAGCTAAGGAGGGGGGCAGGGGACCATGCTTTCAGGAGAAATCAAGGCCAATTGGCACAATTAGCATTTTGCTAAGAGAGTCTTCTACACTTCAAATTGTTAGGTGGAGTCTGGGGTCTTAAAAGCTGCCAAGCTGCCATCTGAGGTACACCAAATGGTCCCAACTCAGCAGGAACGGATGATCACCAAGGACCAAAATGGCATGGGGTAAAGAGAACCCATAAGACAGAAAGACCCCACGTGAACAGGTGACTACATCAGCATGTGACTAGAAGAACCGGATGGTGCCCAGCCACCACCAGTGATAGCCATGATGGGGCTCACAAAGTTGAGTCTCACTAGCAACACGAAAATAAAAAGGGGTACACAGCAAAATCTCCACTAAAAGACTACAATTAATGGTCCAGGGGCCTCAGGTCCCCCTGGGAGCATCACCCCAGCCCTGATACTGCCCCTGTCCATAAATTATTATGGAGGTTAACTCTTTGGACAGAAATGGACTGGACTTGTAGACACACAGTGACTTTAGGGTTCTATTTGTGCACTTTAGGGTTCTATGCATCTATAGGATGTCATCCAGCTGACCTCTTACTGGACGTGGGGGAGAGAGTAGAGAGGAGGGGATAGGAAATTGTTAGGAAGATACAACATGTATAGAACGGAAAAGAGGAGCATGATGTCACAGGGAGAGCAGTGGGAGCCACTCGTTGGTTGGTGCGCAAATTGATATGGGATTGTATAATCTCATTCAACCATAATAAAAAATATATATGAATAAAAAAGAGAGAAAAGATTATTTCCATTTTAGGGTGTTATGGAAATCAAATGTTATCAAGAAAGCCCTTGAGCAAGTCAGACAGAAGAAAATAATGACTAGGAATGTATCCACTTCATCAGATCTATGCAGAAATCCAAATCATCACGATACTTTGTAATTATGGTAATCAAACATGAGAGATTGATTTTATCAAAGATTCACCAGTGAAGGTGGTTTGAGGAATTCTCACCTTGCTTTTTTAGTCCAAGGAAACTCTGGCGGCAAAGTGGTTTAGTGCTACACCTGCTAACCAAAAGGTTGGCAGTTCAAATCCACCAGGTATTTCTTAGAAATTCTATGGAGCAATTCAGCTTGCTCTGCTTTATAGGGTCACTATGAGTCAGAATCAAAGGCACTTGGCTTTGGCTATGAGTCAGAATTGACTCGACAATACTGGGTTTGGGTTAGGTTTAGATGTCCTACATCTAGAGAAATCCCAAGGCCCCCATTTTGATGGATAGTTATTCACTGCCAATTTTATTTCTGTCAATCTCTTATTTATGAACTTTCTTTGATGATCAAACTTTTGTTTTTGTTTTTTAACTGAGATTTTCTATAAATGTATGGTAGGCTGATTAGATTTTTGCATATCCAAGGATGATCATATTTTTGTCTGTCCTCTCTAAGCTGGTCTCAGAACAACTTCAGTGGAATATTGGCTATCCCAAAACTCTTCAGATGCAAATTTATGAGCAATCTGTTAGATAACAGAGATGATTAAGTATATTTATTGAGAATTAATTCTACTATTATCTTCAAAAGTGAATGTTTTACATGCATATATTTTTAAAGTTGAAAAATTTCTGTGGTTTATATTTAAGTGACAGTTTTAATTTGACAACTCCTTCCCCACTGACAATTTATAACTGTAGTGCTTCCTATAAGCAATTGGTCTTTGAGTAAAAGACAGCCGAGTTTAACTTTTATGACAACCTGTAACAGTGTTCTTTAGAATGCTACACATCAGCCTCTATGTAATGACAATAATCACCTTGCATCATATTTAAAGAAACTTATTTACAATTTTCCTATGCACTGTGCCAAAAGAGTTTGAAAACCTGAGAGGTGAGACTTGATCGGGTTTATTTTTTCATTCTTTTATTCAAAGGAATGTAAGAGTAGAATTCTTACTACCTCTTGTATCAAGATTGCACCTTACTTTACATAAGAAATCTCATAGCAAGGGATCAATTTTTCTCCCCATAACAATAAGTGTGGGACAGCTGCACCTATTCCATCCTCCAGTGGAATCGTTCTAACATGCTTTCACAAAGGATATAGGCAACAGAAAGTTTCATTTGTTCGTTCTAGCCTTCTACCAAAGAATAGCAGGAATAGGCCTCTAAAATTCTCTCAGCCTTCCCATAATTGACCCAGGATGCCTGTTGCACATCCAGGTATCACATCATTTTTTCAAAAAAGGAAGAAGGAGATGGAGTTGAAGAATGAGGCACCAGCAAACTTCTGTTTACCCTTCCTTGGTGAGAACTGGGCCACAAGAAAAGTCACATCTGCAAAGCAGTCTGAGAAGACAGACTCAGCTCTGCAGCCTCTATATTACGAAGAAATTAAGCAAGAAGGTAGACAGAAACGGATGCTGTGTGAGACAATCTAAAACATCTCTTACTTTTCTTCTGCAGGTTTAATTTCAGACCTCCTTGTAGTTGTTTCATCCACCAGTGTGACTGTCTACAAGTTCTACAGGCTGGAAGCGTGCTGAAAAACCTACTCTAACAAAAATACAGACCATTCTGGTTTTTTTACAGAAAAGATTGGGTAAGTCACACAATGGTTTTCAAAAATATAAAGCATAGACAAAAAGCCACAGCAGTCACTCCCAGAGAGAAGGGGTAGGCCCTAACCTGAATATAGGAATTGATAAGCTGCACCCAGCTGGATCTGAGAACCATCACGAACTGGTGACTGTTACTGGCCCATAACGTCTATTGTGTTTACCTGTGCTAGTCTCAACATTGTGTGTCAGTGTGTGACTGGGGAGAGAGGCACAGAATGTCATTCTTTAGTCCACGTGTACTCACGGTGAAGGGAACCACCTAGCAAGGTTTTGCTCAGTGTATTCTTCCTTCAAACTGAAATCACCATCACATCTTTTACACTAACCAATATTTCGTCATACATTTGTGATGAATTATTTGTCCACTAGCAGTACCATGGCATGATGAGTCACTGCCTCAGCTTTAGGGAAAAATTAAGTAAGTATTAAAACATTGGTTGTCATAAACACATGTCAGAATGGCTTATGAGAAATTTAGTTTATTCTAATTCAGGAGATAATCTCCTCCATCTGTATTGCAGTTTTATACCCCGTTGCTATCTTTCAGACATTCTCACAACTGTCTGATTCAGCCAAATGGGAAGAGCTCACCTCCCCCACTTCAAGCACTGATTTTTCAAGATAACAGTGAAAGTTCTACAATCTTTGGGTTTTCAATAATTATTTAACATATACCATAAATATGTCCCTACATGGATGCTTTTACTTATCTTAATCTTCAGAATTCAATATTTTCTCTGCCCTTCAATCTTTAATTTTCCAGATCCTACTTATTCTTAAAACCCAGTTACTGGATAACAATTAAAATAAAAGCTTCTTTTTTTCATTTACCCCACTAAAATAAATCTCACTATCTGCTAAAAACCAATTGTGTTTATCTCCTGTTTTGTGACTTCAATGAGTCTGTTGTGAATTTTATTTGTTTTCAGGACTAAATTCTCATGTTACGTTTTAAGTTCTACGTATTTGGCTTCTTCTAAAAAAATATTTTATTGTGCTTTAAGTGAGAGTTTACAATCCAAATCAATTTGCTGTATAAAACCCCAAACACACACCACTATGCAACTCTAACTATTCTCCCCACCATTACCACCCTGTGACGGCACACTCCTCCTCTCTACCTCGTACTTCCCATATCAGTGCAGCCAACTCCTGTCTACCTCCATCATCTCATTCTGCCTCTAGAGAGGAGCTACTCACGCAACCTCGTGTGTGTGTTTAAGTCAAGAAGTATATTCTTCACCAACATCACTCTGTTGGCCTGGTCCAGTCTTTGTCTGCAGAGTTGCAGTCATTACTGGTGCCAGCTCTGGGCTAACAGAGAGTCCAGGGGCCATGTCCTCAGGGGACATACCGGTTTGATGGAACATGAAGTTTGGTCTTTGTTCTAATAGAGTTTTAGTTCTGCACATTCTTTTTTATCCTACCACATCAGAGACTTCAAATAGTGTCCCATGTCATGGAAGTCATTAGTTGTGGCCTGGTACCATCTAGCTCTCCTGGTCTCATGCTGGTGCAGTCTCTGGATCAAAAGGTACCTTCTGTCTGCTGGACTCACATGTTCCTCATGTCTTCGATATCTTTCATGTTCCTCTGCTCCAGGTGGATTGGGACCAACTGATGTTACTTAAAGGGCTGCTTGTTAGCTTTTAAGATCCCAGATGCCACTCACAGAAGTGGAATACAGAACACTTTCATTTAAAATAAGACTTAGTTATGCCAATTAGCCTAGATGTACTGAACCGTGATCCCCAGACCCCTGTCCCTGTTACTCTGTCTTTCAAATAGTTTGGTTTTACTTAGAAAACCTTTTAGCTTTTGGTGTAGTCCAGTTGTGCTAACCTCCCTCCTACTGGGTACTGTGGCTCCCTTCACCTAACCCAACAATTCCTTATGCACTACCTAGTCTGTGAATTCTCATCTTCCTCTCTCCTCATCCTCATAACCATCAAAAATTATTTTCTTCTGTGCCTTCACCTTTTCTTAAGTCCTTATAATAATGGCCTCATAAAATATTTCTCTTTTTGCATCTGACTAATCTCACTCAGTGTAATGTCTTACAGATGATTCTATGCTCTGTTTGCCAAATCATCGTTGTTCTTTATCATTTCATAATATTCCATTGTGTGAATATACCATAGTTCGTTTATCCATTCATCTATTGATGCACACCTGAGTTGATTCCACCTTTTTGCTATTGTGGATAGTGCTGCAACAAACACTGGTGTGCATGTATCTGAGTGACAGCCTCTATTTCTCTAGTATATATTCCAAGAAGTGGGAATGCTGAATCATAATGCTATTTCTATTTCTAGCTTTTTACAAAAGCACCAAATTGATTTCCAAAGTGGTTGTGCCATTTTACATTCCTGCCAGCAGTGTAGAAGAGTTCTGATAGCTCCACAACCTCTCCAACATTTATTGTGTCTTTTAAATTAATACTATATTTGGTTTCTTAAGTATCTGACTAATTTTAGCATTTCTAGTATACTATATACAAAACATTCTCAATACATATTTATAAGTAATAAGCTGACTGACAGGTTGTGAGAAATCACTTTGTGAAAATCATAAATTTAATAGATTAACAATAACAATATTGACAAAGTCAACACTTAGGTGCTTCTTGTAATATAGATCGGAGGCAAAAGAAGCTAAGCAGTGACTTATAGAAGAAATATTATTTACAATAGCCTGAAACTAGAAATTTTCCTAATATTCATCAACAGAAGGATGACTTAACAGTTTGTGAGATTTTTATATGATAGATTACTGCCAACAATAAACAATGAACTACTGATACATGTAAACACATAACAACTCTCAGAATAATTTTCAGTGAGAGGAATCTGACATACAGAAAAAGTGTGTGTTGTGTTACATATTTCGAAAAGTTCACAATCCAGCACAGTAATCTAAGGCAATAGAAATTGGAAGACTCATTTTTCATACTGGAACAATCCAATGGGAGAAATGTAAAGATGTTTAAAGTTAAATTAACATACCCATAATCATAGTGGGAGACTTCAGCACAGAGAGAAAAGGTATAGAAATATTTACAAAATAAAGAGCAAATAAGAACTAATAGATGCACCTAGAAGTCCAGAAACAACAATAAGTAATGATCATTCTTCAGATGCTCTTAATGAACATTTACAAAAGTTCACCTAATCACTTCTGTGAAAGAAAGCTTAAAATTTTCAAATTAACTGCATGATAGTCTCTTCTGAATGAAACCATATTACACAGAGTGCATTTTATGAAAAATACAACTAGAGTAAGTGGTTAAAAGATACTTTGTAATACACACACAGATCTGTAGATAGTTTGTTGGATGGATAGATTTACTTAGGAAAATAACACTGAATAACACTTACATTAAAAAAATAAATTAAAATGCAGAAAAAAATATAAACTTTAAAATATTTAGAACCAAGTGATAATGAAAAAAAATCTCAACATCAATTCTGGGGGTACTTTAGACATAAAACCTGGGACAATCAAGTCAATTCCAACTCATAGAAATCATATAGACACAAGGAATTAAAAATATGTAAATCACAGTAAGAAAATCTGTGGCTAAGTAGTTAAGAGCTACAGCGGCTAACCAAAAAGTCAACAGTTCAAACCCACTAGGCACTCCTTGGAAACCATTTGGGCAGCTCTATCCTGTCTTGTAGCGTCACTGTGAGTCAGAATCAACTCACCAGTAGCAACAGGTTTGTCTTAGGTTTAAATCACAGTAACTGCAGAAGACATTGCATTGAACACAAGTTTCTACTCCTCATTTCCAAAGATTCTGAACATGTGTGAATGTGAGTCTCTTGCTGCCAGTTTCCAATTTTATACCTTAAAGTTGCACAGAAAATAACTTTACATAATATATTCCAAATGATATATGTTGGGCAATAACTTTTAGAAAATTATAATGCATGATGCAATACAAGAAAAAATGTGTGTCCATAGGCAAGAAGTCCCTAAGCAGTGGTTCTCAAAGTGGTTGTCTTTAATACAGTCACATTAGCAACACTGGTAGGCTTATGAAAAATGCAGATTACCAGGCCCCCTTCCTGGCCCTGAGAAATTGTGTGGATGAGGCTCAGCAATTTGTGTTTCTGCAAGATCTCCAGGTGATTCTTAGGCACTTTCAAATTTTAGTACCACGGCCCGGGAGGTTTGACAGTAACTTCCAATCTTCTCAATTCAGTGAAAAAAAATAAATTAAAGAGAGATATTAAAGAATGAGAGATGATAGATAGATGATGGATGGACAGAGAGAGAGAGACTGTACCAAAGATACCACTTTGAGAACCACTACTTAGGGAATACTTGCCTATGGACACATTTTTTTTTCTTGTATTGTCTCATGGACTATAATTTTCTAAAATTTATTGTCGAACATACGTCATTTGGGTCTTTTTTCTCCATAGCATTGTATTTGACATTACTCAGAAAGTAACAGAATTTAACACTGCATTAAAGGAAAGGCTGGAACATGTAAGAATACAGATCTAACACACTGGATAAAAACATTCCAAGCAACAACCCTGTCATATGCACTTTCTCTTTGTGTGAAAAGAGACTGATACATCAGATTGTATTTGCACAGGGTTCTCCTATATTTCTTGTGCCAATTTTATTCAAATAACAACACATCTGCCACCACCCTGAATGGGAAAAAAAGAGTTCTGGAGACTATACTGTTAAAGGATGTTTTTTATTTGAAGAGGAAAAAGGAAAAACAGCAAGGTAAGGAGGTTTGCTTGTGTGGAGACATCCTCTGTAAGGCCCTAATGCAGCTTGCTTCGAAATCGCACAATACTCTGACTGGGTCTTGGGGTTATACATCTTCCCGAAACAGTAAACGATTTTCTCGCATAACCACCTGCTCTGTTGATTTGTTTTTCTAAAGAAAGCTTAAGCCTTAACAAGGCATCAAAAAGCTGTATAAACCTAATAAAAACCAGACAGCTTGGTATTCTACTAAAAGGCATTATAGTGAATAATTAAATACAGTTTGATTGTGTGCTGAGCTGTTTGTATCAATGGGGCTTTAGGGAAACAAAAAGTGTTCCATCATGCGCTGTTCCCGTTTATGTTTGCAAACAGCCAGTCGAATGCCAATAATCAAAAACAGAATCTCATTTTTTGTGACTTGTGGGGCAGCTCTTCTGGGCCTGAGGCACATTACCACTGCTAAGGTATGTGAACAACAGAAGACAATGGTTGCAATATGTTTTATCCTAATGTACCCGTGTCATATCGAGGACTGAGCATGGAAAAAATGGATAAAGCCACTAGACATTTTGTCCAAATATGCATCCTCTCCGACTCAGTGAGACTGGAAAACAACGCTTTGTTTCCCAAGTTCAGGTACAGTCCCTTCCCCTCTTCAGTTTATTGTTGTAGCTGCTGTGAGATTCCCGGTCCCACAGGACAGTGCCGTTGTGAGCCATCGGGTTTTCATTGGCCGATTATTGGACTTACATAGCCACATTTTTCTTCCTAGTCTTTCTTAGTCTGGGAGCTGTGCTGGACACCTCACAGGTGCACACCTCCCTCCTCTGACAGACGGCTGGTAGCCGCTCACGAGGTACATCACCCCAGAATCACTGTCTGCATGGAAGGTGAGAATTTTACCACGGGAGCACGACTTCCCTCGCTTCTTCAGTGGTTTTGTTTTAGTTGGTTGAATTCCATCATTCACTTATGAATGGCTGTGGTAACATCATAGCCTGAGGCAGGTTTATGCTATAGTTATCAGGAAGAGATTGACCTTCTTGAATGACAATGAGGATACCAAAGTCTGAGTAAAGGTAGACCTGGGAAACGTTGGTCTATAGTTCATATTATACTTTAATCAACACTGAAAAGGATAATTGTCTCTTAAGGGGTGATTAAGGGAAGTGTAGAAACCCTGCTTGCACAGTGGTTAAGAGCTATAGCTGCTAACAAAAAAAGTCAGCAGTTCAAATCCAAAAGACCCTCCTCAGAAACTCTAAGCAGTGGTTCTATTCTGTCCTATATGGTCGCTATGAGTCAGAATCAACTTGACTTCAAAGCAGTCAGTTTAGAGAGCGACAGCACAGAACAAACTCACAGAACAAGCAGTACATGAGAAAGACTTGGAGGAAAATAGAAGGTTTGGACTCATGGGGAAAAGGAAGTGTGAGCAAATTCACAGAGTCAGAATCAATGTGACCTTCTAGAGACGGCCCTGATTCCCATGGGAAATCAGCCCTTTCCTATTTTTGATATTTATGCTTCTGGAAAATAACCAGCAGGCTCATGGTGAGTATACCAGATTTCCACTCCCCCATTTCTTTTCCTGGACAAAGGGTTGTTTTGTCTTTGGTATCTTTAGAAAAGCAGTACCCCTATCTTTTGAGACACAGAACCTGAGTACAGTTATATATTATACATTAAGTCTCTTGGATAAAATAGCTC
Source organism: Heterohyrax brucei (assembly GCA_028571685.1). NCBI lineage: Eukaryota > Metazoa > Chordata > Mammalia > Hyracoidea > Procaviidae > Heterohyrax > Heterohyrax brucei. Next base: position 61,529,275 of record CM053162.1, on the reverse strand, counting down.
TGGATCTGGAGACTAATATGGTCCCTTTTTAGTGGGTGACTCTTTGACAATTGCTTAGTGTCTCTGCACCTCAGCTTCCCAGTGTATTACATATATGTGTGTTGTGTATGTTTAAAAGCAAACTCAAACAAAACTCATTGCCATCAAGTTGATTCTGCTTCGTATTAACCCTACTGGACACAGTAGAACTGCCCCAGAGAGTTGTCAAGGAGCCCCTGGTGGATTTTAACTTCTGGCCTGTTGTTTAGCAGCTGTAGCTCTTAACCACTCCATCTTCAGGGATTCCATATATATGTGTGTGCATACATACATATACATATACATATATATGTATACTTGGCTTGGCTGGCATATATATGTAAGTGTGTGTGTATGGTTGGATGGAGGCCTGCAGGGTCACTATGAGTCAGAATTGACTCGAATACAACATTGCTTTTTGAGTTTTTTTGATGGTATAGTGGTTAAGGTCAGACGGCTAACCAAAAGGTAGGCAGTACAAATCCACCATTTGCTCCTTGGAAACCCTCTAAGGAAGTTCTGCTCAATCCCATAGGGTGACTATGAGTAAGAACCAGCTTCATGTCAATAGGTTGGGTACACATACACAAGCATACACGCTGTCACACACACACACATATATATATACATAAACAGATTGAAAAGGTATGGTAAAAGGATAAAACCCTCATGCACACCTTTCCTGACTTTGAACCACGTAGAGTGTTCCCTTGTTCCATTCATACCACTGCCTCTTGATCTGTTAAAAGCACAATTAAGTGTTCTGGAATTCTCATTCTCTGCAATGTTAGCCATAAGTTGGTATGATCCACACAGTAGAATGCCTTTTCATAGCCAATGAAACAGGTAAATATCTTTCTAGTATTTTCTGCTTTCTGCCAAGATTCATCTGACACCAGCAGTGATATCCCTGGTTCCACATTCTCTTCCAAATTCATATTGATTTTCTGGCAGCTCCCGGTTGCAGTTGCTGTTAAATACTATTTAACAAAATCCTACTTGTGTGCGATATTAATGATATTGTTCGATAGTTTATGCATTTGCTTGGATCACCTTTCTTGGGAATAGGTATAATATGGATCTCCTAGTTAGATGGCCACATAGCTGCCCTCTAAATTTCTCAGCAACTGGATCCATAAACAATACCACGATAAACAGAGAAAGGACTGATGTTGTCAAGGATTTCAGTTTACCTGGGTCCATAGTCAATGTCCATGGAAGCAGCAGTCAAGAAATTAAAAGAGGCATTGCGTTCGGAAAATCTGCTGCAAAGGACCTCTTTAAAGTACTCAGAAGTAAAGATGTCACCTTGAAGACTAAGGTACATGAAACTCAAGGCATGGTATTTTCAATGACATCATATGCATGTGAACACTGGACATTGAATAATGCAGCCAGAGGAATAATTTGAATCGTTGTGTTGGAGAAGAATATTGAACATGCCATGGGCTGCCAAAGTAATAAACAGATCTTTCTGGAAAAAATATAACCAGATGATGATACTGTGTCTTACATACTTTAAATATGTTGTCAGGACACGGACTGTGGAGACGGACGTTATTCTAGGTAGAGTGGAGCGTCTGTGAAGAAGAGGAAGACCCTCAATGAGATAGATTGACACAATGGCTGCAACAATGGATTTAAGCATAAAAACAACTGTGGACATAGTGTAAGACTGGGCAGTGTTTCCTTCTGTGGTGCATAAGGTTGCTATGAGTCAGAACCAACTCAATGGCATCTAATACCAGCAACAACTTATATATAAAGCCAAACATATTGCAATGCAGTCTGACTCATAACAATCCTATAACTCAGAATAGAACTGTCCCATAGAGTTTCCAAGAAGTCGTTGGTGAATTCAAACTGCCCATCTTTTGGTTAGCAGCCAAGTGTTTAACTAGTGAGCCACAGCACCATACATACAAGCATGTGTGTGTGTGTGTGTCCATATATATATGTATACACACACATACACATATAATACATAATACGCAAACTAGTAACATAGTTTACTCAGATGAGCTTACAATTCTGTAATTAATATGGCATGACTGGCACTTAACAACTTTTCAATAAATGTATTTGCTTAAATTTATTGCTGTTATTTTTTTAATGATCAATCTTATCAGAAAAAAAAAAGAGAGAGGACTGAATAAACTGTTAAATCTCTTTGGAAAAAAAGCATTGCATACAAATTCAACATCGAAGATATTTTTATTTTCATAATAGTTGAATTGAACAGTGATGTGTGATACAAAAAGAAACTTGGGTCCTGCACGGACATCTGCTCTATTTGTCCACAGCCACGCATCAGTAGCTAGCAGCTACCTAGCCCAATAAGTCACCATTTCGCAAGCTGGGTGCCCTGAAATGGCTGGTGTTACATTTTACAAAGGAAATGAGGCCCCCCGGATTTTACTCTCTTTTTTGTTTTCCCGGTGTTTAGTAGCTACATGTCTCACTTACTTTCCACAGAAAAGGAGCTGTAATGTTGCTATCACCAATATGAGACCTTCCTAAATATAAAAGGAAAGGCTCTATACTGTAAGATTTAATAAAACCTTTATTTGAGTAGTATAAACTGATTTCAAAAATGGAGTGTATTAAAACTCTGTTTCCATGGGTAACAGACTCTGAGACAAAGATTAATATGCAGGAGGTGTATTTACAGGTTCTCTTTGAACAACCACCTCAAAAACAGAGATATGGAATCTGTATTTTTCAAAAAAAAAAAAAAGAGAACAAAGGAAATAATCAGAGACTTATTCAATTAAATATGACCCATTTAATACACTTGTGTGAAAGCCAGTCTCTGCCCACATAAAAACAAAAGAGAAACTAAACAGACTTATTCTAGAAGAACCAAGAAATGCTTGCATGTGGGAAAATGGAGCTTTCTTGGACTTTGAAGACAGAGTTAGCTTAGATTTAAAGAGAGCACCCCTGACTGTGACCACACTATGACGCACTATTGAAAAGACACAACAAGCCCAATTTTGTTTCCAGGAGTGATTGATACCACACGTGGAACACAGGGGCAGGAGACTGAAGCAGCTGTCCGATCTGGGAGCAGGCAGGGTTTCTGTTAAAACCCGGTGACAGTACTGTGAGGACGACAGCAGGTTTGAAATTGATGAGTGAGTCCCAATCAGCGTCACTTTCCTTATCTTTCTTTACCTTAGTTTTTAGTCTACAAAGAAAGAGAAGCAAAAGGAAATGGTTGATTATAAATGTCTAAGTTTGGGAATGAATTGTAGCAGGAGACCAAGATGTCCTGAAAGCACTGAACAGCCCAATGACCCAATTTGGAGAGAGAAAGAGAGGATTAGTGACAATCATTAACAAAAAAAAAAAAAACTTCATATGAACAACCTTTGAAGGAAATGTATCCATAAAGACGACCAACCATCATGATACCCAAATATAGTCAAAAGATATGTCTTCTTTTTTTCTTGTTCTTTTCTTCCATCCAAAAGCAAATCATCTTTACATTTTTGAGACACTCTGTGGACACAGAACCTGATCAACCAATTGTGTAGTACATCTCTTCTTTTGAATGTGATATATTTGACCACAATAGAAGAAAGCTCTTTGAGGACTATTTCTAGCTAAAATATACAAAAGCCTAAGCTTTTGAGGAAGAAACAGCTGATGATTTAGACTGATGTTTGTCCTACTTTTTCTAAAATTTTGTGTTAAGAAAAGAAGATTTAATCAGTTGTTTTAATAATCATTTTTTCATCAGAATTTTCTTTTATGAAAAACAGTAAAAATGATTTCCTAAGTGGTATGAAATGTGGTTTCCAGAAGACAGGGAGAAAAAATAATGATCCATTCTTAGTTCGGTAGTGGCTTGTAGTCTGCCACTTACTCCACTTGCACAGACGCGTTTGTTCTCATGAGAACACTCTTGCCAATCACTGCGCTTTACAGTGCATGTAAAAACCTTCATCCTTCCAAGTAGAAACTGGGCCATTTCTCATTAAGCAGAACTCTGTACTTCGAGGAGAGTTTTAGTTTAGTCTTTCCTCACATCATAACCTCCTCATCATGAAGAGGAACGGTGCACTGGGAGAACAGTTCTAACTTCAAAGCCTTTTGTGTCTGAAACAGAAGAGCTGCAAAACTCAGCCACACAGATACGGAAGTTAGAAACAGAAAAATTACCCAGGGAAAATTTGCTTCAGCTATGGGACATCATGATCGCATCCTAAAACATCCCCATACCTGACTTTATTGCCAATAGCTGGGGAAATCAGCCCCCACAGTATTGAGGAACCACTTTAATTACAGTGGAACTTACCTACAGTGAGGTTTCAACTGTTCTATGGCAAAAGGAAGACATTAAGTCCCAGCTGCTCCCAAAATGCCAAACCAAACTCACTGCATCAAGTGATTCTGGCCCATAGAGGCCCTATAGACAGAGTAGAACAGTCCCATAGAGTTTCCAAGGAGTGCCTGGCAGATTTGAACTGCTGACTTTCTGGTTAGCAGTCTTAGCACTTAACCACTACGACACCAGGCTTTCTGGAAGAGAACTGCATACCATGAAACAATGGAAATGAAGTAAGAGTTAAAGACTTTCTGGATTGGAGAGAGTATTTTTATAATCATTCAGAGTGAGCTGGGGAGAAATAATGGATGAATGGATAGACAGATAGATGATGGATGGATGGATGGACGGATGGACGGATGGACGGATGGATGGATGGATGGATAGATAAACTACTCCACAGTGTATAGAGGAGACATTTTGGAACAAACTGTGCTAGGCATTTGTGGGGACAGGGGTACACTCTGTGAAGTTCTGCGTTCTCATGTATTATTACAAAATCAGGCAGGTGAAACAAAGGGGGAGTTCCTGTATACCTGTCTCTATACAACTGAAGAATATAAACATTTCCTGACAGAGTCTGCCAATGACTCCTTCTCCAAGGAAGAGTGATTTCCCCATTAGAAAACTGAGAATTTTTGATGGTTACACAACTTCAACAGAGGCCCCTTGACCAATGGTGCACAAACTTCAGCATCTGTCAGAATCACCTGATGGAGATTACTCACAGATCACACATTCTGAGGGTAACAAGCTCCCATGACGTGATCACCCCTATGAAGATACCCATAGGTTTACCAAAACCCAGTGTTGTCAAGCAATTCCAACTCATAATGACCCTATAAAACAGAGCATAGTAACCCCGTTGTTTCCAAGGATTGTCTGGCAGATTTGAACTACCCACCTTTCAGTTAGCAGCGATACCATTTAACCATTATGTCACAGGGGTTATTCTACCCTTATAAGTGACCCTGAGCTAGGGCCACCCAGTTACACCACTGCCAGGTTCCAATTCTCAGAAAAGGTGAGAGATAATAAATTTGTGTTGTCTTAAGCTGCCAGGTTTGGGGACAAATTTTTAAACTGTCGTAGGTAACTGACACAATAGTAAATGAAACTCTTTATCTGAAATTTCAAACTTGAAGAAATTTTAGGCAAATACTAATAATAAACTGCCATTTGGACTCTCAACACTGATATATGGAAAGAAATTAATGTGACATTATGGATTATGCTGCTACATGGACCAGTCTGGAGAAAAAGAAAACAATCAATGGGTCATCTAGGTCAAAAATGACAAGAAGAGAAGTTTCAAATGAGACCACGACTTCCTTCTACAAGGAAAGTTAACAGCATGTGTAGATTTATTTATAGTATTAGCGGGACATGTTTGTAAATGTGTATTTTAGTCTAGTTTAAAAACTCATATGCATACACACATTATCTTAGACCCCTGGTGCTGTTATAACAGAAATATCACAAGCAGATGGCTGTAACAAAGAGAATTGTATTCTCTTTGTATTCTCTAGAAGTCCAAATTCAGGGCACCACCTGTGGGAGAAGTCTTTCTCTGTTGGCTCTGGAGGAAGATCCTTGCTGTCAATCTTCACCAGAACTGGGAACTTTTGAGATACAGGGACCCTGGGCCCAAAGGGCTCTCTCTACTCCTGGCACAGGTTGTTTGTTGATAGTCTGAGGTCTCCAGCTCTCTGCTTGCTTCCCTTTTGTTTCTGTCCCAAGAGACTGCCTTGCAGTACACTATAAACTTACAGGTTGAGTCCTGCCTCACCAACACAACTTCTCCTCATTCTCTCTCGTTAGCATTACAGAGGCAGGATTTACAACTTGTAAAAGACGAGGAGTCACGACTTAGCCAAATTGCTCCACACGTTTTTGGGGGGATGCAAGTCAATCCATGACACACACGGTAAGTTTAAAATGATCGCTTTATAAACTTGCATGTAATATCCTAGAAAATATCTTTAGTTCTTCTCAGTGAAGAGTATCATTATTGCCATTACATACCAGTTGCCCAGCCAAGCCAAGTGCCGTCGAGTGGGATCCGAAGCGATCTCTATAAACAAAGGTGAAATTTAGGTTTCAAGTCATAATCCAATACTCAGCATTTTGAGGACGCTCACTAGATCACTGTGCTGAGAACTTTGAACCCACAACCAGACTTAATGAAGAACACGTGCTGATTTATAAATCTGTCTTGGACCCAGTAAGGCTGGAGTATTTTCATCTCATTGAAAATGTCAAGCCAATAATTACATATAGAAGCTATTTTCACAGAAGGGATGGCACAGACACTCAGCACCTGTGTGTTTGGTTACCATTACGCGCTGAATTGTGCCTCTCCCAAAATGTGTATCTATTTGGCTGGGCCCTGATGCCTGGTATTGTGTGATTTTCCCCATATCTTGTAAATCCTTCCACTGTGATGTTAATGAGAGAGCCAGTGGCAGTGGTTGTGTCAGTGAGGCGCGACTTAACCTGTGTGCTTGTTTTGTGCCTTGAGGCAATCTTTTGAGATGTAAAGGAAAGGAAAGCCAGCAGAGAACTGAGGACCTCATATCATCTGGAAAGAAGCAGTGTCAGGAGCAGAGAACATCCTTTGAAGTGGGGGTCCATGTACCTCAGAAGTCCCCAGTCCAGGGGAAGATTGAAGACAAGGACTTTCCTCTGGAGCCAACAAAGGAAGCATCCTCCTGGAGCTGATGCCCTGAAATTTAGACTTTTGGCCTACTTTTCATGAGAAAACAAATTTCTTTTTGTTAAACCCATCTACTTGTGTTGTTCTGTTACAGCAGTACTACTTGACTAAGAGAGTTACTTGATTGGCTAGAGGTGTGACAAAGTTAACGCAACTAATTTGCGTGACTTTTATTCCACAGAAACACTGCCACCAAATGAAAATATCCTTTCATAAATGGAGAAATAGTACATTTTATTTGATATTTTGGATATATTTCCTGAAAATTGCAATAAATATGTATATAATCTTAGCCTCTCGTATAGAATACAAGAAAACAGTTGGAGAGGGAATGAATAAGTCAAAGGAATACATATTCAAAAAGAATAACAGTAAAACCAATTTTCTTCCTTCCTGACACAATCGTTATAGACTATTTGCCCCAGTCACTTTAAATATCAAATCTAAGGTTAATGCAGAGACTGACATTAAAAAGGCAGGGTAATATATAGATTCAATGACTCCTGTTGTGAAGTCAGCTCTAAAATGTCACTTGCTCTTATACTCAAGCATGCTGGTCAACTTTGTTGTACTTTACTCTTCATAATTCATTTTAGATCAAATTGTCTCTACTTTTTTTTGGCGGGGGGGAGTATATCTCACCATGGCCTAGCAAATATTTTAGCTGATTGTTTTCCATCATTGAAATGCTTTAAATCTGACTGCAATGGCAGCTTTCTCATTTTCTTTGGGACTCTATATATGTACCACATGACCCTTGAATTTCCAGTTACAGTCCAATAGGAAGAATTCATGGTTATACTTCTCTGATGATAATATATAAGCAATATTTTGAATCACTTTGTGGTTCCCATTTAATCACAGTATGGAAATAAACCACTGTTTGTTACAGGGCATACAAGGATTAGGAAAAAAGATCTCAGATGAGTTATAACTTTTGTTGCCTAAGTATTTTTTTTTTAGTTGTGATAAATATATGTGTAACAAATTGCTTGCCTTTGTAACACTCTTCACATGTACAGTTTAGTAACATTAGTTATGTTTATCATGTTGTTCAACCATTGAAATCATCCATTTTGAGATTTTTCCCATTACCTTTAACAGAAGTTGAGTGTCCCTGGAACAGCGAGTTCCCCTTTTCCCATTCTAGCAGCCTCTGGTAGCCAATAACACATTTTATCTCTGCGTACTTGCCTATTATGGGTATTTCGTACAACCCATCATCGTCAAGTGGATTCCAACTTATAGGACATTGTAGAGTAGAGTTTTCAAGGAGGAGTTGGTGGTTCAAACTGCCAGCCTTTCGGTTAGCAACTGAACTCTGTAACCACTGTAAGACCAGGGCTCCTGCATTTCACATACGTGAGATATTTCATCCAAGATACAAAATTTGCCCTTTTGTGATTGATTGATTTCCTTCAACATAATGTTTTCAAGGTTCCTCTATGTTGTGGCATTTATCACAACTTCATTTATCTTTATGACTGACTAATGCTTCATTGCACGTATGAACTATAATTTGTTTATCCATAGACCTGTTGATGGATTTTTAGATTGTCTTAGTCATCTGGTACTGCTCTAACAGAAATACCTAGGTGAATGGCTTTAAAAAGAGAAAGTCTTTTTGTCACTGTTTAGTAAGATGAAAGTCCAAATTCAGGGTGTGAGCTCTAGGAGAAGGCTTTCTTTGCTGGTTCTGGAGGAGAATCCTTGTTGTCAGTTTTCCCTTGGACTAGAAGCTTCTGAGGCTCAGAGACCCTGGTCCTCTCCAAAAGACACTCTTAGCTCCTGGCACTGCTTTCTTTTTTGATGGTATGAAGCCCCCACATCTCTGTGCTATTTTTTTTGTATCTCAAGAGCCTGCCTCAAGGCCCAAAACCATCTCATACACTGAGTCCTTTCCCACCAACTCAATTGCTGCCCTTCTCTCTCACTAACATCTTAGGGGAAAAGTTTACAGCATACACAATATTGAGAATCATGGCCAAGCCAAATTACCACACGTATTTTGGGGGTAACACAATTTAATCCATGACATAAATTATTTCCACCTTTGGGTCCTAAGCATTCAGAGACACAAATAAGAAGACTGTTGTTATACTTAGGTTCCCTCATGTCTGTTCAGACTCACAGTGACTCGATACAAAACAAAAGAAGATATTACCCTGTGGTGCACTATGCTCCCAAACATTATGCTTGAGTCAGTTGTTGCAGAGACTATGTTAATCCATCTCACCTAAAGTCTTTGTCTTTTTGCTGACCATTCACTTTACCAAGCATGATGTCCTTCTCTAGGGGCTGATTCTTCCTGATTACAGATTCAAAGTCTGAGAGATGGAGGCTCATTGTCTGTACTTCGTCTAATATAGGTTTGTTAGTTCTTCTAGCAGTTCGTGCTGTAGTCGATATTCTTCTCTAACATCGTAGTTCAAAGGTGTCAATTCTTTCTCAATCTTCCTTATTCATCGTCCAGATTTCACATGAGTGAGAAGTGACTGAAAATATCATGGCTTGGGTTCTTTTTGAGACTGTCATTGAATAATTGTATATTGTCCCCATCATGTCTTTGCTGCTTTGGGTTTAAATAACTGCAACTGAAAAATAAACACCAAAACTTTAATCTGGCTGTTTGAAACACACTGCTTAAACCCCTCTGTATGCCATGTACTAAATTCACAGAAAAAAAAAAAAAGGAAGAGAAAGAGAAAGAAAGAAAGAAAATTTATACACATTTCCAAGACAATAGTCACCAGAAGCTATCCATCATAAAGATTCCATTCAGGAAATGCAATAAACCTGAAATCGCTGGGAATTTTGCACCATTTCTACCATATTAAAGAAATGCCTTTTCATGAAAAAAGGAAACCAAAACATATGTTTCTTAGTAACCCTTTAAGCAAAGTTATAACTATGACTCATTCAGTGTCTAGTATTTTCTTTTTTTACTTATTATATCAGAACAGTCATCAGGCCTCATCAGAACCCAAATATGTTCTTCTAGTGGGAGCTGGAAGGAAAGCAGAACAGAATAAACTCAGGTCTTGGCATGAGGCAAGCTACAGGCAGGACATGACGTGTGACCCGAGGGAGTCTACAGCGGAAGGAGCAACCGGTCAGGACACACTGCAGTATGTGGACCGACACCGGGCTTATGCCTGCATGCGGGGACTCAGAACTTTTTAAAAACAGCACATTTCCTCCCTTATTTGCTAGGGATCAATATAAATGCCAGAAATCATTGAGATCTCTACTCTCTTGCTTTCTTATTTAAATACATTTCATTTGCATTAGCAGATTTCAATTTTACGTATCTCCCAGTCCCTGTTTCACATAAGGTTACCTAGCTAAAGCAACACTTTACCTCAAGTGCCAAGAACTTTCTTTCCAGATAATCTCTATATTGCAGGCTACTTTACTCTTCTTCTTCGTTTCCTACCTTTTGTCACATCTGTGATATACGCATTACCTGATTTTTTTTCCTCCAGACAACAGATCCTCAGGCTTTACTGGCTTTGGGTTGTCTGGATTTGTCCTTTTATAAATTGAAACCCCTCTGCTTTCTCACCTCTGACTCAAATCCAGTGCCTTTCATGATATTATTCAACGCTACTTGACTGACAAGGAAAATCCACTAAATCCCCTTTCTAAGAGGTTTTCACACTTTACAACTAAGGATCTGGTATTCTTGTTAGTCATGGCAGGGATCTGAAAATCACAGGTCAGATTGAGCCCAATGCTTGTTTTTGTAAGGAAGTTTTACAATCGTGCCTACTGGCCTATATACTGTTTATATCTGCTTTCTCAGTACAACAATTGAGTAGAGACCAGATGGGATACAAACAAAGCCTAAAGTATTTACTATCTAGTCATTTACAAGAAGGAAAAAAAAGTGGGATCTTTGGATCCTATCTTAAGCTGGGTTCTTTGGAAAGCAAACCAGTAAAGTGTATAAATACATACAGAGAGAAAAAAAAATTTCTACCAGGGAAACAGCTCACATGACTATAGAGGCTAAAACGTCCCAAGTCTGTGGATCAGCATGGAGTCTTCTCTCCGATCATGTAGTTTCGGAAGTTGATAAATCCGAGATCAGCAGGTCAGAGAGCAGGATTCTTGCTATAAGGTTGTGAAGATCCACGAATTCCAAGATCTGCAGAGAAGCTTATATATCAAATGCCAAGAGCTGGAGATCAGACAAGCGGAGGCAGCCACAGGATCCAGAGTAAGCGAAAATCTTTAACATCTGCTCACATATGGATGCAGGCCACACCACCGAGGAACCACCCTTTAAACTGGTTGGCTACTCACAGCAGATGCCATCATGGGAGTGGGTCCCACAGGAACACTGGGAATCAGGGCCCAGCCAGGCTGACACACAATCCAAACCATTACAAGAACTATGTTAATTTCCTAGTCTGCTGCTGTAACAGAAATACCACAAGTTCGTGGTTTCAAAGAGTGGAAATTTATTTTGTCACAGTTTAGAGAATGGAAGTCTGAATTCAGGCCACAGGGAAATGCTTTGTCTCTGTCAGTTCTAGGGTGAGATGTTTGTCTCTTTTCCTTCTCTCCTGTCCCTGACTGTGTGCCTGCTCCTGTACTGAATCTGCTCTTTTGATAACTCAGAAATGGTTAAGTTTAAGACACATCTTGCACTGATAAGACCTCATTAACATAACAAATAAAATGCTATTACCAAATCATATCCACATGTGTACTTTAAAGAAAAAAAGCAAAGAATCCATTGCCATCAAGTTGATTCTGACTCATAGCAACCCTATAGGTCAGAGTAGAACTGCCCCATAGAGTTTCCAAGGAGTGCCCAGTGGCTTTGAACTTCTGATCTTTTTGTTAGCAGCCAAAAACACTTAACCACTATTTCACCAGGGTTCCCATCCACACGTTTAGGGGTTAGGATTCTAATACATAGTTGGAGGTAGCACAATTCAATCCATAACAATAGCTTAGAGAAACAAGGTTCCATCTGCATTATTTAATGCAAGTATAAACCCACTGCTGTCAAGTCGAGTCCAACTCATGACAAACCTAGTAGTCAGAGTAGAACTGCCTTATAGAGTTTCCAATGCAAGTATACGATACTGGAATTCTACAGAAGAGAAAATAGTAGAAGGAAGTGAAGGTAACAGGGAATCCTGTCTATTTTCCTATTTTTCCCATTTAGTGTACATACTCATGATGTTGAATAACATTTTTTTTTAATTCCTTACAATGGCTAAGAAGGGTAATTGTACCTTCCCAGAAACCGAAAGAGAGATTCTGTAATGAAAAGATTTTATATGACTTACTTGGAGCAAGAATTCAATCTTCCTAACTGAAGACTGACTTCCACAATCTCTAACTCGAAACGAATCTATTGTTTGGTTAGTTTTTATTATTATCTCAGCCAGAAAATAAGAAAGAAAGTATCCAAAAGGGTTAAAAATGCCAGGCACCATTTATCAGACTTTTTTTTTTATGCCTCTTCTCTGTAGAGTCTCTGTGAGTCAGAATCAACAGCAACAGGTTTGATTAAATTTTAGTTTCTCTGGAGTCAGGTCATTTTTATTATTTTTCTGGTATCATCATCAATTTCACACCAAAGTCTTCTTGGAAACACGAGAAACTAGTTGTTGTAGACAACACACTAAACTTAGTATTGTTTCTCACTTCAGTTGCTTAAGAGATGAGTTCAAGCATATGGCAGTGTTTTTTCCAAGACGTACGATATTTTATTGCCTTTAAAATTGTCTGGTTGTTCTTTTGTAAAAATTTAAACTTAGCCTAAAAAAAGAAAATGTAAAATGGAATCAAAATTCAGGCTCATGTTATATCATCTCAAAACTTTTATGTATCATTAATTTTCCCTGAATGTATTAGCATAATTTGATGAAAATTCTGTCATTCATCTGTTTCAGTTAGTTGGCTATAAGACAAAAGATAGACAAGAAGATTTAAAGGGGACCAGAAGTCTTTCCACAACAGAGAAGGTTCCTTTAACTTGTTGTGGTTCGGTGCCGTCCAGTCGGTTTCAACTCACAATGATTCAATGCACAACAGAGTGAAACACTGCCCAGTCTTGCACCATGTCCACAGTGGTTTTTGTACTTAAGCCATTCGTTGCAGGCCCTGTGTCAATCCATCTCATCGAGGGTCTTCCCTTTCACTGACCTTCTACTCTACCAAACATGATGTCCATCTCCAGGGATTGATCTCTCCTGACAACATGTCTAAAGTATGTAAGACGCAGTCTGGCCGTCTTTGCTTCCAAGGAGCACTCTGGTTGTATTTTCTCCAGAACAGATTGTTTTTTCTTTTAGCAATCCATGGTACATTAAATTTTCTTCTCCAACACCACAATTCAAAGACATCAATTCTTCTTCTGTCTCCCTTGTTCATTGCCCAGTTTTCCCATGCCTATGATGTAATTGAAAATACTATGGTTTAGGTCAGGTGCATCTTAGTCATCAAGGTGACATTGTTATTTTTAAGTACTTTAAAGAGATCTTTTGCAAGGGATTTTCCCAAGGCAATGTGTCTTTTAATTTGTTGACTGCTGCTTCCATGGGTGTTGATTGTGGAACCGAGTAAGATGAAGTCCTTGACAATCTTAATCTTTTCCCCATTTATCACAATGTTGCTTAATGGTCCGGTTGTAAGATTTTGTTTTCTTGATGTTGAGGCGAGATCCATACTGTAAGCTGCGGTCTTTAATCTTCATCAGCAAGTGTTTCAAATCTTCACTTCCAGCAAGAAAGGTGGTGCTGTCTGTGTAGTGCAGGTTGTTAATGAGTCTTCCCCCAAACATGATGCTTTGTTTTTCTTCATATAGTCCAGCTTCTCGGATTATTTGCTCAGCATACAGATTGAAAAGATACAGTGAAAGGATATAACACTGACACACACCTTTCCTGACTTTAAACCATGCAGTGTTCCCTTAGTATTTTCTCACAGTTGCCTCTTGATCCAGGTACAGATTCCCTAAGAGCACAATGTTCTGAAATTCCCTTTCTCGGCAATGCTATCACAATTTACTATGACCCACACAGTCAAATGCCTTTGCATAGTCAATGAAACACAGGTAAGCATCTTTCTTGTATTACCTGCTTTCAGCCAAGATCCATCTGACATCGGCAATGATCTCCCGTGCTCCACGTCCTTTTCTGAAACCTGCTTGAATTTCTGGCAGTTCCTTGTCAATGTACTGTTGCAGTAGATTTCGAATGATCTGGAGCAAATGATCTTGAAACATCATTCCTTTAACTTAGGTATGTGTTGAAATAGGGGCAAAATGATCCTGAATTAGAAGAATAATCAGTTGTTGTCAAATTGTTTCCCGCTCACAGTTACCTCTTGTGTATGGAATGGAACTTCACTTCACAGGGTTTAAAGGTCTGTGCTGTTCCATAAGCAGGTTGCCAGGCCCGTCTCCATAACAGTATGAGAAGGCTCATACCATTAACTTTTTGGTTAGTAGGTTAGTGTTTAACCAGTTATGCCATTCAAGGACTATTTAAAGGAATCAAAAGCTCAATTGCCATTGAGTTGATTCCAACTCACAGAAGTTTATTTGCATGGAAAGAACTTGAAAGAACTTGGGCAAAATCTCAAATAAATGTATTTTCAGAATAAACCAAACCCATTGCCTTGGAATCAATATCAACAGTGACTCTATAGGACAGAGCAGAACTGCCCCATAGTGTTTCCAAGGAGTATCTGACAGACCCAAACTCCTGACCTTTTGATTAGCAGACATAGCACTTCATAACTATGCCACTAGGGTGTCCATTAATTTGTCCCTTATGAGGCAGCTGTACTCTGCCCTATCAGGTTGCTATAAGTTGGAATTGACTTGACAGCAATGAGTTTGATTTGCCTTCTTTTAGGCAGAATACGGTTCTGTGAGAAAGAATCAAGAACATATCATGTGAGACCAGAAACAGCAAATGGACACAGAGAACATTGACTCTCATCTCACCCTTTTGTGTCTTTCAAGAAAGTGATCTCATGCTGAGGTGAGGGTGAGCGCTGAAAAGAAAAATAGTGAATTTCATGACTGAAAATACAACTTGACAGATTCCTAGAATTTGTTAAAAAAGACAAACCTGTTGTTATCAAGTAAGGTTTTTTGTTTATTTGTTTTTAATTGTTGGATTCAATTTACTAATATTTTGCCAAGAATTTTTGCATCTATGGTAGTGGGAGGTGTCAGTCTCTAGGTCTCCTTTTTTGTAGCATCTTTATCTGGTCTTGGTATTAGGGTAGAAGTATTCCCTCTGCTTTTATTTACTGGAAGTGACTTTAGAAAATTGTTATCTAGCCTTTCTTTGATTTTCATGAGATTTGCCTAACAACACCAGCTGGGCCTAGTGTTTTCTTTTTTTGTGAAGCTACTGATTATTGATTCTGTTTCTTGAATAGATACGTTCCAAAAACCCCCCAAGAACCCAAACCCATCACCATCCAGTTGATTCCACTGGTAGCAACGCTATAAATGTGCACTTATTACCTATTCCTCCTCATGTGACTTTTGGCAGATAATGTCTTTGGGGGAACTAGTGCATGTTATCTAGGTTACCAAACTGGTGTGCATAGAATTGTTCATGTCTTTATTATCCTTTTAATAACCGTGGGATCAGTTGTGGCAGCCCCTTCTATAGTTTAATATTAGTAATTTATATGTTCTCTCTTAATTTCTTGTGTAACCTATGTTTTTTGTTTTTTGTTTATTGACCTTTTCATAGAAAAGTTAGGCCATTGGAATCTACTAGGTGTTCCACAGGAGAAAACTTGGCAATCCACTCCTATAAAGATTAAAGATGTAGGTGGGTCTCAAAGAGTCGCTGGGAGTTGGCATAGCCTTGATACCACACAAAACAACAACATCAGGACTTTCTAGGTGAGACACATAGTGTCAATATTCAAAGAAAATTCTACAGGATGTCTTCCGCTTTATGGAACAGTGAATTCAAAACAGTTCACTTTAAAGATATTTGTATCTAGATGTGTTGCAGTGAAAGGGCAGAACACCTAGGACAGTGAGAGCCTCTTAAAATCAGAGTTACTGGCTCCAGGGGAAGGTATGTGATTCAAAGACTGACTTCCTAACAGCCGAATAGATGCCAAAGTCAGTAATGCAGAATTGCACTGTGCTAAAATTAAATCACTTTCCATCTGGAATTCATATCTAGTGATATTGCTTTTTAAGAATGAGGCCAAAAAATAATAATAACAATTTCTTTACTATAGAAATTAGAAATACATTCTTAATAAAATTATAATATTGGAGAATGAAGCCAAAATAGAATCACTACATTTATTGCTCTCCTCATTCTTGTTTTGGACATCATTATGTATTGAAATTTCTAGGTGTCCTCCTTTTCCTTTTTGTCTATAGTAACAGCTAAATCAAGGCATACCATAGGTATTGCCCTAAATTCTTCACAAAAAGTAACAGATTATATTGCCAATTAAGAATAAAATGGCCCTCTGATGGTTGCAAATTGTATATTATTTGATCCATAGTTTCTATTTCCCTGAACATAGAGGATAAACACATACCCATGAATACAGGCAATTGAGTGTTCTCTTCTGTGAGCTTTTTATTTGTATCATTAATCTACTTCTTCTTTGAGCTTTTTTCTCATCGATTTGAAAGTATCACATATAATTGGTATATTATCCCTTTGTCTAATACGTGTGTGTGTATATATATACATATATGTACGCATATGTGTGTATATATATATACATATATATGCCAGTGTGTACATATGTATGTATATGTATGTGTATACATATATTTAGGAACTGTGCTCCATGAGGAAGACCTGATGGTGAAGTGGTTAAGTGCTACACTTGCTAACCAAAAGGTCAGCAGTTCAAATCTGCCAGGCAGTCCTTGGAAACGCTACAGTGCAGTTCTACTCTTTCTATGGGGTTGCTATGATTCAGAATCCACTCGACAGCAGTGCGTTGCTTTCATTTTGTTTGTTGTGCCCCAGAGGGTCTTCAAGGCTGGGACCCTTTGGAAACAGATCACCAGGCCTTTCTTCTGAGGCACCTCTCATTGTGTTCAAATTCCCTACTTCTTGGTTAGTGGCCCAGTGCTTACCATTTCTGCACCTGTGAGCTGCATTCATGACTGCAAAACCATGAATCATACACACCTCCCTGTAACTTCAAAGTCTGTGGTCCTTCCATTATTGCTACTGTCCATGGAGGATGTAAGAGTCATCATAAAATTTTGTAATGACATATACACATTTGGTTGATAAAGAGCACTTATACTTTCTCAATAATTTTTAAAGTAATAATAACTCAATCTTACATAAAGTAGTTTTAAAGAATTTATTCATTGTGAACACATGGATTATGAAAATCTCTAATCTTTGTTACTGTTTTTAAATATGTTGCTATATTTTTTCTATTATTTATGATCACGCATGCATTATAAAAAAAGATCAAGGTATTGAATTTTCCTGTGTCTCTCATTCACTTGGCAATGCTATTTTCAATAATTGTTTTAGCCTCCATATTTCATGCAAAAAGCCTGAAAAGGTTTTTATTATCTGCTGCTTGCTTCCATTAAAAGTATGGAAGAATCATAACGCATTTGATAAATTACTGTTGAGGCAATAACTCTAACAAAATTCACTTTGATTTCAATATACCTGATCAAAAAAAAAATTGAATTTAAGGCCTTAAAACAGAGATATCAACACACTGTAGAAAAATATCTCAAGAGGCTAGCCAGCAGAATTACTTGGGGCTACTGATCCTGAATCTTCTAGAGAAAACAAACTCTAGAGTACCACTTTATTAGGCCCAAACCCACAAGAATTAGCAGTAAGTTCATATCCTCAGTGTTAGTCTGCCCAGTGATTTTCATTTGTTTAGTTATAAGTGCACTCAAGAAAATTCCTGATGCAGTGGCACTTTTCTGGAGACTTCTTTGAAGTTAACTAGCAATTGCTTATTTTCCAATCAGAAAATTCTTAGTTACTTGGTATTGTGTCGGAGAGGAAAGTTGTGAAAGGAGTTACTGCAAGTTATTCTAGTCCAAAACTAATTTCTAATAAATTCAACCTTGGTATGAGCCATAACTGACTCAACGGCAGTGGATTTGGGTTTTTTGGGTTCTCAACACTTGATGTCATCTTTCTGATAGTCTTGGAGAGAAGCAAGCACGTTTAAATCATGATGCAGTTTAAACTAAGAACAATATATATTCTAAAGAATGACAACCATCTGTCGAAATGAAAAATGAGCCCAATGAAGTCTAAGCATGACTTTGTTACATTTCACCACTGGCCACTCTTTTGCTTGTCAGGAAGGCCCAGCCATGCTCAAGAGAAGACACAAAGAATAAAGTACATGAGCTGATGAGACATCTGTCAATCATTTTCTTGCATTGTGGAGAAGGTGCCACCTACAAGACCATCCTAAAGCCCTCTCTGAGTTTCTTTGATTACTGTAGCTACAGGCCTGAAGTTTAACTCTTTACCATCAAGTAATTTTTAGCTAGTTTTTCATTTAAAGCCTAATTCACAAACAAGACTATGATACAATGAAAATGCTATCTTCCAGTTTTAAATTGAAACTAGAAATATACTGCCGTTTAATATAATATGGTATGACGTAATAGAATGCATATTAACTTATAATAATTTCATAAATTTAGAAAAGTACAGAAAATAATATCAGCAGCTATATACTCTGTTCCCAGATTTTGAAATAATCCTTCAAATATATTGTGATGTCAAACATGATATAATTTTAAGACTCTTATGTGTTCTCCTTAGATTCCAACTCTCCTTTCTTCCCTAGAGGTAACTCCTATTATAAAAGTGATATGTGTCTTTGCAGTAGAGGTTTTCATAGTATATTCCATTTGTATATATCCATAAACAATTTTTATTGTTGTTTTGTGTACCATTACATCTATATTAAACTGATAATGTTCTCTGTATCACTCTGAACCCTGCCTATTTATTTCAACATAAAGTAGTTCAGATGTGTTATTTAGTTGAGTTGCTCTGGAGTTTTACACTCTATGAATATACCGTAATATATGATTGATTCTCCTGTTGATAAACATTTGTATTGATCAAATGGTTGCAACCAGTTAGAATTCTGCAATTTCTATTCAACTGCAAATTGACTTGAATGGCAAAATTTTTTTCTGGCAAGTAGTTGCAACAAGTTAAACTCCTAGTAGTAATTTCTGTGAATTCCTAGTTCCAAGATTCTTGCCTACTTTTCAACTGGTCTTTAACTTTTCCATATAATTATTAGATTTCTATGTGCCATGGAAATTCTTGTTAGGGTTTTAATTAAAATGAAGAGATGACACTGGATTTTTAGACTGGCTGATGGAAAAATGCTACTTTTGTAAGTTCTGAAACTTTGTGTTCAAGTTCATATGCCTCACAATTTTTTATTTTTTCTTCTGTGCTCTCCAATAGCATTTTGAAAATTTCTCCATCAGATTATCGTATATATATTTTATGGGCTACCCCAAGTGAATGTGATACTTTCTAAACGCATTGTTTTCATCTGAAGGTTGTCAGTAGGTTTTCTTTTTTGAAAATGTCCCCACTCAGTCCCCTTCTCAGTCATATTGATTATTTCACTATGAATTATCTCATTTATTGTATATAAAGAATTCAAGTACTTAGTTGACAAATAACAACTGTTTTTTCTACAATTCTTATGCTTCTTTGCATTTATTTTTCCATTAATTAATAGAATCTCCAGTGACACAATAGCAAAAAAATTTTTTTCTTGTCTTAAATGGGCAAAGATCTATTATCTCATAATTATATTTATTTAGGAGGAAGTAACTGACTCGACGGCAATGGATATGGTATGTAGATACCATTTTCTTAGATTAAAGAAGTTCCCGGGTTCCATTTCTAGTTTTCTCAGTTATTATTTATTAATATTTTGCATCTACTACTTCTTTCTTCATCAATTTATGTTTCTCCACTATCATGTTTAATATGATGGTGCAGTGGTTAAGAGCTACCACTACAAACCAAAAGGCTGCAGGTCTTATTTGCCATCCAATTCTTTGAAAGCCTATGGGGCAGTTTCTTTTGCATCCTGTAGGGTTGCTATGGGTCACAGTCAACAAATGCAAATGAGTTTATGTTTTCTATGTTTAATATAATAAACTATATTGTATGTAATCAATTTTGAATCTTATTGATCACTCCCCCCCCCCCCGCAAGTGGGTCTGCATCCATTACTTTGTTAATACAGTAAAATATTTTCAGGATTTATTACAGTTTTATTTTTTGCTTGGGTAATATGATAGATGATGTTTGTCGATACTGAAATGAATTCCATTTATTTTTTAATGTGGGTACAATGTGAATTTAGTCTGTAAATAATTTATTGAGAACTTTTCATCTGTGGAATCATGTCTCATATTTGCTTAAGCTTTTGTTATCTTACACTATCATCAGCAACATCACAAAATGAGTTAGATACATTTTCTTCTTTTTCTATCCTGAAACAGTTTGTATTAGAAAGAAATGATATGCCAGTGAAATTTATTTAAAGTGAGCTACAAAATCATCAGACTACTGTATCTGAGAGGGAGTTGCATGTTCATGAATACTGCTATCACTTCTTTTATTTGTGCTTGTTTATTTCAACCTCTCTTCCTATTTCTGTCCATTCTAGTTACTTCGTTTTTAAATCACATATCGGCATCACCCTACCGAGTGTTCTGCATCCTCTGGAGCTAATCTGGTGTGTCTGCCCTCATTGCTGCTAACCATGCCAAGTCTTCCACCCTTCCTGACAATCGTTTTCCCTCGTCCCTTTGTTGGACTCCCAGTCTCGGTGATAACATATCTCCTTGTTACTACATCCCTGATCTTTTAGAAACCATCCTCAAGTAGCTAGGAGTAAGTAGATAAACTAGTTTTAAATTTTTCATGAGACTAAGAGCTTTACTCTATTCTCTCCTTTGGGAGATAATTGGAGAATAAAATTCTAGATTGAAAATAACTTAGTTTCAAAACCATGGTAGGATTTCTTGTCCTTTAGTTTCACTGTTGCTGCTAAAAAGTCTGCAGACATTTTCGTCTCTTCTTTATAACCCGGCAAAATAGTAACTAAGTGCTGCATCTGCTAACCAAAAGGTCCTCAGTTCAAATCTGCCAGGCACTCCTTGGAAACTCTATGGAGCAGTTCTACTCTGTCTTCTACGATCACTATGAGTCAGAATCAACTCGACAGCACCGGCTTTTTTTTCTTCTTTGTATGTGACACAGTTTTGACTTCTCTTTGAAAGCTTTTGGAGTATTCTTTTGGCTCTGACCTGCTAACCGTTACAATTGGGTGTTTATTGTCATGGGCCTTTGTCACTCACTGTGATGAACACATCGTGGTCCTCTGCATGTCAGAACTCATGCTCTTCAGTGCTGGGGACGTTTCTCCCAGTATCGTTCATTTCTTCCCCTTTGTTTTGCCTGTTTTCACTAGATCACTTACTGATCATGTCTATTTGGTTTTTTGTTTCTTTTCCTTTGTTTAGTTTTACTTACCTCTTCTTCACTTGATATCCATCTCTCCATCTAGTTATGATGCCCACTAGAATATTTCATGAACTTCTTCCTACCTTTCTATTTACCTTTTTATATCAGTTCTCTTTTTTCTTTCCAATGGCTTTTTCTTTTTATATTAATATTCCTTTTTATATACTATCCTATCCTTTTTAATCAATGAAATATATCTTTATATGCCTCACTACATGTAAAATGCGTTTCATGGTTTCTTGCAGTCTCTGCTCTGTATTTATTTTTTATAGTTTCTTTTCATAGTATTTGTTTCAGTCCCTAACCTTCCTGATAGGGACCTTGTTCAAATTTCTCAAATATCTGATGGTTTCTTTGCTTTTATTCCCACTATTTTTATTCATTTACCATATGTTTACTCAAATAATGCACGTCTTCTACTGTTGTTTTGCCAGCATCAGTCTTCTCCTACCAACAGTATTTTAGTAAACATAGTAAACCTTTTTGTTTTACAGTGACACGTTTTTAAAAAAATGGCATATCAGCACTTAGAAACATACCTCCCAGAGGAGAAGGCTGTCGCAAACATAGATGGGGCATGTTATTTATGTAAAAATACGATAGATATATTTAAGAAGTTTTTTTTTTTGTTTTTTTTTTTAGGGAGATTGTGTACTAGTGTGGAGCTTTCTGACTGTCAGGCTGAAACGTAAAAGGAGCAATGAGACGAGTTCTAGCAAGGCTTTTGCATGACCACAAGGCCTAAGATAGATAAGCATTTTCTTTTGGAATCGGGGTTTACCCCTTGAATTATCTTGTAAACTCCGCTAATTTGTATGGAATTTTACACATGTTGGAGGAGGGTTTGGGGGGAATGCGGGGTGCCGGTTGTGAGTGTAAATACCAGTATTGTACAAAATGAATTAAGGAAGCTCGACTTCTATCTGATTTCCAGCTGATACTCACCTCATGCAATGATATTCATGAGAAAAATTAGTATTATTCTGGAAGATATTTTTAATATTTTAAAAAGTTACATTGAAATTTGATTTATTTACCAAAAAACAAACTCATATACACAGAACCCAAACCCGCTGCCGTCAAGTCATTTCCAACCTATAGTGACCCTACAGGACAGAGAAGGACTGTCCCCTAGAGCTTCCAAGAAGGGCCTGCGTTCTCAAACTGCTGACCTTTCTGTGCGCACCATAGCACTTAACCACTATACTCCCAGGATTTTTTATTTAGTTATACAAGTTGCTAAATTGTGTTGTTTTGTTTTATGCTGTAATCAGCATGAAACAGTAGTCATCTCCTACTGATAAGATGTTCTTGGTACAATTAATCATTACTTACTAATTGTAGGTACTATTTTTTAATTAAATATTTTTAAGTGTCCTATTATTGTAGTCAAATAATAACGAAAGAAAAAATGGCTCTGGAAGAAATTGGTGGCATAAGCACAAAATATTTTCTAGATCAGAGCCTTTTTTCAGCCTCTCTGTGTCTATGTTTTCGTGGGCTGTGTGTAATGAACAGTTGACGGAGTCTGGCTAACGTGTCTGTTCCACGACCTCAGTCATCCAGTCTAATCGGGCAAGCCCAGAGAGGTATGTCAAAATAGAGAATACAGAAGATCATATCATTATATACAACAAGCTTGTGTTAAACTATCTTTCCTAATTTTTTAGTCATTTTATTGGGATAATATGATTATATACAACAAGCTTGTGTTAAAAAAAATCATTCCTAATGTTTTAGTCATTTTGTCGGTACCTTTGAACACTCTAGGACAAAAAAATTATCGTTTTTATTTTGGTAGACTGAACTGATTAATACCTTTAAAAAACTATTTTCAGAGAAAATAGTAAAAGATGTGAAAAATACAGAAATGCTAGAGAAAAAAATTCCAATCTCTCACCAACTAGATACTGTGGTCGTCAGACTTGGTAATATCCCTCACAACTGTTCCCGTGAGGGAACTGTGAATATAAAGGTTTGTGTTTTGTAGTCCACAAATATTTATTGGGTGAAAATTCTAAGCAACCCCTCTTCTTCCGACTGCTGGTGATAGAAAGATATACAAAACATTTATTACCATGAACAGCCTCCATTGTAGTAAGGGAGACAGAAAGTAACATAAACGCTAAAATGCATGATGTTTTAGAGAACAGAAGAAAAAAGAAACACAAAAACACAAAGAGGTGAGAGGAAATTTAGAAGGATAATGACATTTCAGATAGTGTTATCAGGCAGGAAAGTCCTCAGCAGGAGTATAATTGTGCATTAATAACTAGTTGACATGATTTGAAATAAGTCAAATAACTGTTACATAGCTAAGTGATGCTTCCTGGGTATATAAGGGAGGACTTTTGCTTCTGACAGGTCCTTCACTTAAGGACACATTACCTCCAGGTTTTCAAGACCTGAGTTGATTCAACATCAGGCGGCAGTTTGCATTGGGGCTCCTCAGGTTATATCTTGCCCTACTCCTTGGCCGCTACTTTTCAAAGGCTTCCATCTGAAAGTCTGGGATATTTAAGAATGCTTTTTGGTCTATCCTGACTTCCAGTCTTAGTCCTTTTGGCCTGTAAGACTCTAATAATGTGGTTCGCCTTTTCAGCCTCTCAGTCACAACATGCCTATCAGTAAATACACATTCCTCTTCAATAGGAAGAGCAACGCTGACTATTAACTTTGTTTCAGAATCCTGAGTCTCTAGGCAAACAATGGTAGCACAGTTGGTTATGAGTCACACTTGACTTGACAGCAGTCGATTTGGTTTTGGGTTTGGGCCCCTAAATTCTAAATGCCTTACTAATTCCTCAGTCTCTCTAATCATATTTATTTTTGTTGGTTTTCAAAAATATACTCTGTGCATGAAGACTGTACCACATCCAGCTAGTCTGCCATCACCAGAGGTAGACACAAACCCTTATCTTTCCAGTTTGGGACTCCGTCCAGGTTGACTGCTATGCCTCGTTTTTCCGTCAAGCCACACGTGTCCAGTCTTCTGCAGAACTGAAATCTCTGCAGAGTTGTGAAAGACAGTAGGTCTTCCTGTAAGATATGAGGGAGAAGAAGGAAGGAGCTGGGGATCTAACTGATCTGTGTAGAGGCGTTTCATTCCACTCCTCATCCACCTTTTCCAACACTTGATATTTCCATACCTGGAGCTTTGGAGTTGTTCATAGCTGGAAGGATGTTCTTTAAAGTCTGATTTCCTTCTGTGGAGCTTGTTTTTCAACTTTCTCCCATTGCTAAGCCAGGATTCACTCTCTTAATTATTCTCTACTCATATATTGTAATTGTGGTTAACAGAAACATCCTAATACTATCAAGATCATCAGTACATGGAATAGACGTTTATTGTTCACTGTTGTTCAGTGATCTTGTTTGTCAGTAATTACCGAGATCAATGTGGCAGAAGGGAATTTTTTCTACTAGTTTAACAATGGAATACTCAAAATAAACCTTGCCAATTCAAATGCATGCATAAAAAAATAGAATGTTTTTCCTTAGCATGTGGGAAGTCTAATTTTCTATACTAATTAAGCTTTTTGCTTGGATAAGAGAGATGACCAAGAACTCTCCCTCTCTCTCTTTCCTTTTTTTTTTTTTTTTTTTTTTTTAATTGGGCCTAACAATGGTCAGGTTTCACTTCAGGTTACGTGAGCATAGAAAGTACAAATAGGCTCAACATCTTTACATACCCCAATCCCAATGCCAAAGACAAAATCAGCAAAACTTTAGAGATCAGGGTTTCTTTAGGCAGTTTATCTTGTCAAGTGTTTGCTTTAACAATCATCACAATCTTAGGCAACCTTCTCAAATAGACATTTCTTCAGTGCATTAGTATTTATCATACGTAATCTCTCAACCTGTGACTCGGTTCAGAATCCCTCCATGGCTTTGCCAATTCTTGCACCAGCCTTCAGCATCTGGTTTTAAACACGAATGGGGAGGCTTCATCTCACATGCTTTTGACACATTATCAGAAGGGACCAGTCCCTGGGGAAGGACATCAGGCTCAGAAAAGTAAAGAGGTAATAACTATAAAGAAAGAAGACTCTCAAGGAGATGAACTGACACAGTGGCTTCAACAATAGGCTCAAACACAGCGATGATTAGGACGATGGCACCACCAGTGACAGTCTCTAGGAGAATCTGATCAACAGATCTCCCACAGCGGTCAGTGGGGTGAACTTCCAATGTTTCTCTGAGCAGCTTGTGTTAGGTTGGGTTTTCTAGGGAAGCAAATCTGGTAACATATGGATGTACAAGGAAAGATTTACATATAAAGCAAAAAGCTTGCGCAACTGTAGAAGCTGAATGTCTCAAGTCCTGGCACAAACCTCACGTAGCCGCCAGAGCTGGGGAACTCAAGGTCAGAAACCAGAGTTGTGGATCACCGGCTGTGTAGGTTGGCAGACGGCAAGCTGGCAGGGAAACTGTGAGGTCTCTGCTGACTCATGCAGCTGCAAGGGCTGGCCAACCCAGGATTGGTAGGTCAGGGAACAGGACTCTCAAGTGCCACTGTGAGGGTTGATGAACTCAACAGCTGCCACATCAGGTCCAGGAACCAGACATGAAAGAGAGCAGAAGCTGCTGGCAGAAGTGATTCACACAAGGTTAGGTGCTCAGTATCTCTAGTTTCCATATCATTTGCCCATGTGTTCCTGTTCCATGGCTCAGGGTCCCAATGTTTCCCAATCAATGCCTTCACGTTAACTTTGGATACCTCTCAAGATGGGCAATTGAGCTGGCGTTGCAATTCTGCCACTCTAATGATTAGTGTCTAGGTCTGGCTTTCAGCAGTACAAGCTCTGACATCATAGGTAATGAGGTTAAAGTGAAGGCATCAGCCCAGTGTTTAACCACTGTCCCAACAGGGTTCCTCCCAACACAGACCAAAACTTGAAAAAATTCCTTTTTGCCTCTCCTGTCTTTTTTCTTTCCAGGTGCTTCTAGAATACACAGAGAGAACGAAGTTGCCGTGTTTGAACTGTTGCCGTTAAGTAAGAGCTCTACTTTAAGGAGCAAAAACAATTGGAATTACCAGATATTATGAAGCTATGGACCAGATTCCTGTGCTAGTGATTAAGTAAAGAGCATTAAAGATCATTTAATAGGTAATGTATTTCACTCAGCGTAATGAAGATAATTGGCAGTTCTTACTAACTGCACCATTAAAATCCCCAGGGTCTGTTGTGTCTGTGCAGCAGCATTTGTATAAAGTGAAAACCTGCGACTGAGTGATTGACAGGGGCAGTGTTTATTTAGAAGCAATTAGATATGATCTTAAAGGTGAAGTCATTTTAGACATCATTTCATATACGAGATGGCAATGTGAAGTGGACTACAAAACGCACTTGCAAATGTTGCATACTCCAAATGAATGTTTTTGTTTTTGCCATCACAAAGAAGCTATATGCTTTTCTTAATCCCAGAAGGTGACACTACCTGCAAAATCAATGTGTACTTCTTGGCCCCCACTACATTTCTAAACCAATCAAGATTATGTTGGCTTTCAGCAAGTAACTGGTGCTCCCAAGTACTAGAAAATTATTTTGTTTACTGTTGAGAAGGAAAAAAGATAAATATTTTGAGAAAAGTTTTACAAGTTACCCAATTTAAGATGTATTACAATTACAGGTAGATGAAAATCTTATAACTGCTGAAAAATGGTGAGAAAGAAATTAAGCATATAGGAGCCAAATAATCCCTGTGTTATTAATGAATCTGTTGTTAGAATAAGGGTGTTCTATCTTGGCGTGGGTGGCTCCTTAGGACAGAACACCGGGAATGGCAGCACGCACCAGCAGAGCTGGACCCCGTGGGACTCCCAGGCAGCAGTCCTGTAACATCGATGAAGAGAACAGAATATACACCCCTGTCAAGTAGTTCACTTGTAAGGGGAGAAAGAAAGAAATGAATTCTGTTATACACATTCAGGTTTTCCTACCAAAATCACCAGATAGAGAAGTCATTTCATTTCCTATAGGATGTAATTAGCACTGGCACAAAAAGGTAATGAAAAAGAGTCCAGGCAGGTGAATCTCACTGACACCTCTCTTCAGGGAAGAAATAAGGAAGAGGTAGGAGGAAACATCCCGATGCAAACAGGTATGCGTGGGTGATTAACGGGAAGCCTGTTTTTCACGTGAAATTGACTCAACAGCAATGGGTAGGTTGGGTGAGTGGTAACAGGAGCCCTAGCGAAGCAGTAGTTAACAGGTCAGGTGCTCACTGAAAGCTTGGCAGTACAAATCCACCAGCTGCCCCTTGGAAACCCTATGGGCAGTTCTACTCTGTCCTGTAGGGTCACTGTGAGTCGGAATCGACTTAATGGCCAAAGTCTTGGTTCTTTCAGAAAGTAGTAATAGTCCTGGTTGAAAATATGGTTAGACAGGCAAATTTTCCAGGCAATACAAGTAGAGCTCAGATGTTTATATTAACTTATTAATATATTAACAGCACTCTCCAAGTACCACTAACATAAACTCAAGGCCCCTGAGAAAAATCTCTTCCTTCCCCCTCCTTCCCATCCTGTTACCCACTAATGATCTTTGGTTTTTATACATTTATGTTACATAAGTGAAAGTTTAAAATGTGTGTCCTTTTGGTGAATGGCTTTTTTTTTTTTCATTCGGAATGATCTTTTCAAGATTCTTCATGTTATAACATGCATCAGATTTCATTTCTCTTTATGGTTATGTAATATAACATTACTTCTATACACCACATTTTGCTTATGCATTCATAATTGATGGACTTACCCATTCCCACCTTTTGGTTTTTGTGAAAAGTACTACAATTAACACTGAAATGTTCATTCCTGCCTTTACTTCTTCTGGGCATATATCTAGGGTTGTAATTGCTGAGTTCTTTTTATTCTTTTATTCATTCTTGTTTTGTTCAGTCAGTGGTCAATATTATCGTATCACTTCATGCCCAAAAGTATATGGGGCACAAAGGAAGAGTAATCACAATTCCCTCGGTGCTTACAATCAATTTGCAAGATTAATGAAAAGCAACATGAAACTGAGTAAGGAATTTGCCACATATTAATCTGTAATTACTTATCAATAGAAATCACAGAACAGTTATCTTTCCCATAGGATTTTGGAAAGATTGTCTACTGTGGGTAGAGAAATCGGGAAAACTTCCTGAAGGGAAAAATTTAAGTCAAGTATTAAAATATGAGTACGAGACAGAAAGTTAGAAAGGGTAGAAAAGAGAACCCAACATGTGGTCTTTTCTAAAGTCAGCAGCTTTTCTGTAATCCACCTCTTTGTTTTGTGTCTCGTCTTCCACACCTGCTACATATCAGAATATGGGCAAGAACTTGACCTATGTGGATTTCAGTTTCCTTATCTTTAGAAGACGGTAATTGCATCTTACTTTCATACCAACAAATTGGATGATGTACAGATGTATCTACTAACATAAAAACTGTCAGGACTAACTCAAGATGAAATACAAAATATCAACAGGGCTTTAACAGTGTAAATACTGAATCAGTAATCAAAACCTTGTCAATTAAGAAAATTCCAAGACTAGAAGATGGCTCCTTTTAGGAAAACCAAGTATTTGAAGAGGAATGAACACCAATACTTCTCAAATTTCTTTGAAAAATAGAGAAGAGCGCACTTCTTAACTCAGTCTCTGAGGCTTGAATTATTCTGACACCAAATGAAAATAAAGACACCACCAGAAAATATAATTCCATGTGGCTCTTTAGCACTTAAAATGAGGAAGGTCTGAATTGGTATGTGCTAAAAGTGTAAAATACGCACTCTATTTTGAAGAATTAGCATTGGAAAGACAGTATAAAACATCGAGTTAGTAATTTAGTGGTTTGATTACATGCTGAACTAGTATGTTGGATAAACTAATAAGAGGACTGCCAATTAAGTTTGTGAACCCATTCTAGAGAAAGTGCTACATGCCTCATTGCTGAATATCACTGTGGTCAACTATGAAGTACTCCCGTTGGGAAGCTCTGCACCAATGCCAGTGCCTGGACCACCCTTCAAAGCAATTTTGTATATCTGTTTCTGGAATGGCCATCAGAGCTGTCGTACTATCACCTTGGTATCCTGAATGGCATTAAAATGCCTTCCTCTAAGTATTTCCTTTATCTCTAGGTAAAGAAACAAGGCATCGGGGGCCAGGTCAGCTGAGTCAGTGGGACATTCCAACGCTGTTACTTGTTTACTTGCCAAAACTCCTTCACAGACAACTGTACAATTAAGTCTGTGAATTTTTCACCATTCCACCATGTGCAATGGCCATTCCAGAAAGAGTTCCAAAATTGCCTTGAAGGGTGGCCTAGGCACTGACTGTCATTGCGTAGCTTCCCGAGGGGGTTACTTCCAAGGTGAACATAGTTATATTCAGCAGTGAAGTATATTGTATTTAGAACAATTAAGTTCCAGGACTTAATTGTCAGACCTCCTATGTTGTGCCTCGAGGAAGTCTCTCAGGACATAAAGAAAAGGAATCAAGCAGAGAGTCGGGGACCTCACACCATCACGAAAGAAGCAGTGCTAGAAGCAGAGTTCATCCTTTGAAAAGGATCCAGGTGCCCTGCACTTCCAGCTCACATTCCAGGGCAAGTTTGCTAGCAAGGTCCTTCCTCGAGAACCGGCAGAGAAAGCCCTCCTCTGAAGCTGAAGTTCTCTTAAGCCTACTGGACTGTGACAAAGCAAAATTTCTCTTAAAGCCATCTATTTGTGGATTCTCTGTTGCAGAAACACTAGAGGACTGAAATAGAGATGAGACAGATGACCATAGGCTTCAATACATTGCTAGCATTTTATCCCTCTGAAAGAATGACTAATTGAATTCCAAGATGTTGGGGTCAATACATAAATCACTGAAAAGTGAATTTCCTCAGGAAAATTAATGTCATTTTACTGAATTCTATCTCTTTGGTCTGCAAAATATTTTCTTTTGGAGAATTGCAACTTGATACAACTTTCATTCATCTTAACAAATATTCAGCCTATATCTGTTATTTTACAAATGATGTAACCAAAAGCAATATATATATATATATATATATTTATATCCAATTACCCTAGAGGATGTTCTCAATTAATTGCAAATTCTTGTTCTAGGCAGAAGACTCTAGTTTATGACTCTCTTAAAGGTACTCACTCTTACATCTTGTTAGTAACCTATTTATCATATTTGTAAATGTTAATGACACTATTAAAAGTTACAGCTAATGAAACTCTTGAAAACACTCATTCTTGAATCTATCCATAGTCTATTAACTTAAAATTATTAATGGTGATTGTGTAGCATTTTTGCTTTTACAATGACTTCTCCATACCCAACTATCGTGTTAGTTTCTTTTTAAAATGATAAAAACTTAAGCCTAGTGTTAGTGAAATGTCAACAGTGCCAGAGTTAATGAAAGGACAGTTGAAGTGCAATCAAAGCTTCCAACTATACAGACTGTCTCTACTTAACACCTTGTAAAAACCAGGCTACAGAGGGATGGAAAGGTAGTGATCTGTTTATGTTCCAGGGTTACCTTTTCATATATGTTGGTATCTATATCTGTGTCTGTGTCTGTATCTGTATCTATGTGAATAGAAAGTTCAGTATTCATTTCAGACGTACTAATATTTGATTCATTGGAACACTACATCACATCAGCACCTCACAACTCAAATCATATGTGCCAAGAAAGGTGCTTGAGAGTTGATAGGAGAAACGGATATAACAATTTTGTTAGTCAAAAGAGTTATTCTGAAAGAAGTGGCCATGGGCTAATTTCTCAACATCGAAAGTCATGTTTTTTGCCAGTTGGCTACTCTAGTGTCTGTCATTTTATTGTTTCTCTCATCCCTTCTTTCTCCCTCTCATGATTTCCACCACTCTTCTTCCAGGTCATTCTTTACCTCTTTTTCTGTTTCTATATCCTTACCTCTAAAAGTCCCTCTTAGCTCACTCACCTCCCCACTTGTTAAACTCCAAATATTTTATCCTTTCCTCTCCTAAAAATTGTCCTTCAAAAGTCTCTCCCTACAAAAGTTAAACTGATGAGAAAAATTAAAAAATCATTCTAGTTTCCATTTTTGAGGACAGTTCCCTGTACTTGCAAAAGTTTGTATGGAATATCCAGTCTCTGCCTGACTGGACCCACTTATCATCAAGAAAAATGAGTGTCTCTGCAAATGCTGCCTAAATAGATTGCATTCTGTCACAGAAGCTACTGGAGGGAACATTTTAAATCACAGCAAACTTTGAAGTATGTGATATGGGAGACAGGGTCAAAACAATCCTAATTTCCCAGGTGAGTGTTAGAATCAAAGATGAAAAGGATACACCATAAGTGACTGTGACCTAAACTGATCTTCAGGCCAGGTTACAGTCTCTGTAGCTTTAGAAAAACTTGAACTCTCGCTGCCACCGTGGATTTTCCAGAGAGACAGTGTCTTCCTCTTATCGGCTGCCCTTACAGAAAGAACAAGCTTTTATTATTCCCTTGGACTCTCCATATTCAATCTCACAGGCAAGCTACAGTTCTTTTTCCTACAGCAGAGCCTGTAATTACTGTTATTAATCTTAGATTCATGGACTCTTAACTTCAAAGACTTCCGTAACCTGAAAGTCTTTCAAAAATATAATGGGACAAAAAAATAAATCACCCTTTCCAAGTGGCATCTATGCTTGGTAAATGCCAGTACTAACAAAGACATAAACATATTCCCCAAACAGGTATTATTACCTGGGGAACAACACGGTGTCAGCCATACACATGTCTTTGCCACAACCCTGCTTAAAAACGTTCTAACTCACAAACTTGAGAGAAGTCTTTCAAATTGTTTTTCAAAAAAGAAAATCAATAAACCTGCAGAAACTCTTCTTGGTGGGAAAAGTTTTAGCCCTGTCTGCTGTAATTCCCGGGGGCATTCCATTCCCTCCTTTATCACTGACACTTGTTTTTAGTTACTGCTCCATCACCAAGATAAGGTAAGCACCCCTCAGTACCAATTGACACAGTTCCAATCCTCTACAGAAAATCAAGCCCTTCTTCCTAGAATATTTCAGTTCCCTCCTGCCTGCTCTGCTCTCTGAATGAAGAAAGGCATTTGAGCTATTATCAACCAGTAATGCCATTTTCCCCACTGCTTGTCTGTGTGTTTTACTCTGGTGGTTTTCATGTTGCTCTGAGGCTGGAAGCTAAACCACCAGCATTTCAAATACTAGCCAGTTCACTCCTGGTCAGCAAATTTTAGTGGAGCTGTCAGAAAAAGACAGACCAGGAAAAAGACTTGATCTGTATCTACTTACAAAAACTAGTCCATTAAAACCTTATAAATCACAGCAGAATATTTCCTGGTTTATGTACTTTGGACATAACATTAAGAGGGATAAATTGCTGGAGAATAACATCATGTTTAGGAAAGTTAAGGGCCGCCAAGGATGAGAGAAACCCTCCCAGAGATGGACTGGCACGGTAGCTGCAATAGTGGATTGCAATGTGCTGTCAGGTCATGAGAACAACTCAGGACTGGACAACATGACTCAGAGTTGACTCACTGGCAGCTATTTATCTAACCTTGTTATGTCACTTTAACTTATTTGATTGGCAGTGTCAAGGAACAGGACTCCAAAGGAGTAAGGCAAGTCACAGACAAATGCTCACATGGGGAAGACGAGGAAGAAATCGGGAACATAAGAGGTAAGTCTCACCTGGAAAGAGTGACAGGAATCAGGAGCCACTGGTGGATGAGCGCTACGCAGTCTGCTCACGTGTGGTTTCGTCTTACCTTGGCTGTCTGACTAGTCATCCTGCCTGTCTAGGGCTTATGTCAGGAAATACCTCTCCGTCCTAACTGGTAGTCTTGAATGAGATTCATTGCTAGCATACATTCGATTGTAATTTAGGAGCTTTGTTTCTCACAGCCCTCTCCTTCCAGTATTCTGAACATGCCCATCTCAACTCTTCCTCACAACAATGGACAGCCTTCAACCACAGGTAGCTGACAGCTGTTCACACTGGGTTGTAACAGTATGTATTCACATCTGGATTAGACAATGCATGATTAAGAGCTTTAGAACACTGATTAGTAGTTTGGCAAAGGAGATACCAACGGGAATATATTTATATGACATTGTTTGAACATAAAAAAAAAATGTTTATCTTTGCCCCATTAAATTTCAGGACCAATTTAATTGGTGATGACCCATACTCATTCACTGCTGTGAAATCAACACTACAGCCGCACCACAGGACAGAACAAAACTGTCCCATAAGGTTTCTAAGGCTGCAAATTTTTATGGAAGTAGATTTCCAAATCTTTCTCCCAAGGAAAAGCTGTCACATTCCTTTTATTAGAGACTCTTTGTTATCCTCTGGGAAACTCTGGTAGCATAGTGGTGAAGAGCTACAGCTGTTAACCAAAAGGTTGGTAGTTTGAATCTACCAGGCACTCCTTGGAAACTCTATCAGACAGTTCTACTCTGTATTATAGGGTCTTTATGAGTCAGAGAGATTCGACAGCAGTGTGTTTTGGGTTGCTTTTCCTCTGAGGATGGCAAAGGTAATGTGGAGGAATGTGTGCTAAGGCTTGAAGACTGAAGGAGTCTATCCACTCAGAGAATGTC
Source organism: Heterohyrax brucei (assembly GCA_028571685.1). Classification (NCBI taxonomy): domain Eukaryota; kingdom Metazoa; phylum Chordata; class Mammalia; order Hyracoidea; family Procaviidae; genus Heterohyrax; species Heterohyrax brucei. The sequence continues at coordinate 61,495,050 of CM053162.1, read as the reverse complement.
ATCTTGTTGGATAATTTTAATTGCTCCTAAGGCCTTCCCAGTGAGAATTCTTAAAACCTAGAGACTCTGACCAATCAAGATGAGTAGAGATGATCCAAGACAAGTCTTAAGATATCATCAGAATAAACATTGTTATAACCATCACTTTACTATTAAGTCTTCAAGATACTGAAAGCTTTATTAATATTATTATTATCCCCTTTGACTGCACTCCCTCATGCTGTCCTATGAGGTTATAAGTGCAAACCTTTTCATTTGTGCCAAAGATTGTGCCTCAGTTTCCCTACTTTCCCAACTAGAAGTGAAGGATTTTTCTTGCCTCTGATTAAATTTTTAAAAAGGACTTACTGGCTTATCCAACCTCAGTACATAAGCACAATTTCTGAAACACAGGCATTTGGGCTTAATGCATATTTGTGGAATCAAAGATCAGATCCTTCTCATCTAGTCCGTCGAATAACCAGTCTGTATAATACAATCATATACTTGAACTAGTCTGGAAAGCCCTAGAAAGCTCTTAGAAAGCTAAGAAATTTCTGTCTGGTATAGGGCTTTATATGCCAAGTGCTCTGAACTTCCCCAAAAGAACATATGTTCAGCGTCTCATATGCATTCAGTGTGTATGTGTGTGTGTGTGCGTGTGTGTCTGTGTGCGTGTGTGTACTCAAGTACACACTGGGAGCACAGATAACATCTTTTCCTGAGTGTACTGAACTTCCACCACTCTGCTTACCTCAAGCAACTTGAACAAGATGCTTAGACTGGTAACTGGCATATGTTAAGTCAAATGCTAAGAGATCACTGTGGGAATAAAGAATTAGGCAACAGAACCATATCCCACCTTAAGTACACAAAGATCCTTTCTTGTGTCTCCTTTTACCTTTTTCATCTTTTGACAAGAGACCAAGGGGACAAAGAAAATGTACTGAGATGATGTGGAAGCTGTACTATTTACAGGGTTATAGCTGCATACAGTGAAATGTAGTCATCTTAATTAGACAGCTTAGTGACTTTTGACAAATGTTGAGACCTGTAAAACCAATAAACCAATCATTATATAAAAAATATCTTTATCATCCCAGAATGTCCCTGCCCAGTCTACCATCTTCTTCCCAGAAGCAATCAATAGTCTCAATTTTTATCTCAGTCAATTAGGTGTGCTTATTCTTAATTGTGCTATGCCGTGAGTAGAAGTCATTTTGTATGAGTGTGTTGTTTTCTGGATTATTTCTGTGAATGGCTTCCTTCAGTTAATGTAAGTTTTTTGTGTCTCATTAGATAGACAATGCGGATGCTACAAACAGCTAAGATGAAGCCTGCTAATAATTACTGAGCCCAGAGAAGATCTCTCAGGAGGCTATTCGAGTCACCAGGGGTTTCAGAGATGAACACATCTTCTCCTCCAGAGAAGAGTTCCTAATAACCCAAGGGAAGGGAACTCAGGAGTTTGATGCTATAAGACAATGTTAATCTCTAAGAGCAAAGAGTGAGACAAGGACCTTACAGCCATGCTTAGTCACTCAAGGCCATCTGAAATAACCCACCCAAACAAGAAGAAGCAGGACCTGGGGGTGTACACCATTCTCAGGAGTAATAAAATGTTGGCAGATTCTTGTGTCCTAGTTTTCTCTGTTACCTGAGTATGGGAAGTGGGTAGCAGTAGCCCAGAAGGTGGAATCCTGCCCTCCTCTATTGCCTGCTGCAGGAGTCACACCTAGCAGATGGGGCAGGATTGACACAGGAACCTAGACTCACTAACCTTGATGGAACAGTCACTGAGGGGACAGACAGGAGAGCGTTAAATCCTGAAGCCAAGATACGGCGTGTGAAAAGTTTAGCAATCAGTGAACAGTTGGAAGGGAAGACAAAATGAAACAGAAGTGGTGACAAGTGTGGGGAGCAGAGGGATGGAATAGCCGGAAAGGCCAAAGACAGCAAATATGTCTTAATCCACTGAGGCACAAGGCAGAGCTGCCCTGGACTACGGTAGCATCACAGTTGGGGACTGTGAAAGTTGTTTAGAATACACATGCCTTCAGATTTAGAGTGACTAGAATGTTAAATTACTATCAGCCAGAGTCGACTTGACGGCAATAGGTTTAGAATGTTAACTATATAACCAAGGTAGTACTTTGGAAGCCCAAGAAGGAGCAGTTTCTCAAAATTGGTCCCCAAATCCTTGCTTATCAAATGGAAGGATGAGATACAGCACTGATGGTCCAAGTGCCGGGCTTGAGAATCTTCAGTGTGTGTCAATCTCACGGGAAAAGTCTTAGAGACAGTGCTGGAGACAGGCCTAGAAATGGGGTCAAGGAACTCTAGCTACAGGGTATTTGAACCCGTGTTAGAATTTAGACAGAGAATAACATGGGAGCTAAAAATAGGACAAAAGAAGCTGCAGAGAGAGTGAAAATGAAGAGAAGCAGGAAACTAGGGAGGGAAAGAAGGAAGCAGGGAGGCAGGGAGGCAGGGAGGGAGGGAGGGAGGAAGGCAGGGAGGGAGGCAGGGAGGGAGGGAGGGAGGAAGGCAGGGAGGGAGGCAGGGAGGGAGGGAGGGAGGCAGGGAGGCAGGGAGGCAGGGAGGGAGGGAGGGAGGCAGGGAGACAGGGAGGCAGGGAGGGAGGGAGGCAGGGAGGCAGGGAGGCAGGGAGGGAGGGAGGGAGGGAGGCAGGGAGGCAGGGAGGCAGGGAAGGAGGGAGGCAGGGAGGCAGGGAGGGAGGGAGGCAGGGAGGGAGGGAGGCAGGGAGGCAGGGAGGGAGGGAGGCTGGAAGGGAGGGAGGCTGGGAGGGAGGCAGGAAGGCAGGGAGGCAGGGAGGGAGGAAGGCCCTTGGCTTCACTTTTTTTTTAACTTGTACTGCTTAAAATGTTACATAAATCATTTTCTGTTTCCACACAACAATATGACAAATGTCTTATTGCTCCAAATCTACTACCTTTGAAAACAACAGAGCAATTGGGTAAATTTCCAAGACTGCCAAGATTTCAGATAACAGAACAGAGCTCTCATGAAACACCCCAGGGCCAACCAGCTACACACCTACTAACTTTACTCCCCTGTCTGCCTTCCGACTGTCCCTGCCAAGGGACAAAACGTAGCAATACCCAATCTACCATTAGAATATGGAGAGGGGAAGGTGGCTGGGAAAATCAGCTGTCTGGAATTATGTGAGTTTTTTGGAAACTTTAAAATGTCTCTTCAAAATCACTAAGAGAAAAAAATCATGAATTAATATTCACAGTGAATTGATATTTATAAAATCTTACATCATCAACCCAGCATTTAGATAGCATTCTGTAAGGATCTGTTTAAAAATAAATAAAGGTATCTTTGCAGAGGACAAGCACAAATTCTGGCACTAATACAAGTTATAACCAGTGGGAGCACCCACCACCGGCAAAAGGAAGAAATGAGTATTTGCAAAGGAAAGAAAGTGGCATGAATCAGGGAAGCAGTTTATAATCTGATAATGCAAATATATTTAATGATAGCTAATTATTCAGTCCTAAGGTTACATTTTGGTGTAGATTAATGGGTAATAGTTTGACAGTAAGAAATGCGATGATTATAGTATTACTTTGGGCAATGCTTTTCTCGGAATATATAAAAACAAAATATGATATGGAGCTCTGTAGGCATGGAAGGTTTGATGACATTTTGGAGTCATCTTACTTGTAACCTAGATAAATAAGCAAGAGATTTAGTATGGATTTGTCTAATTTTCCTTTACACCTGCAACAAATTTTAGCTAACTAGATATGTTGATTTAGTCTTTTCATTTATATTGTAATGCAAGGTAATATTAGAGTTCTCATTGATAATTTCAAACATTGAATTTATCCATCTCATTTCAATTTATTTGCCTTTCTTCTTATTTGTCCCTTTTGATTTGCTCTGAGAGGTTTTCTGTAATTGAACTCCCCAGGTGAGTATTACCAAGAATTTTTCCCTGCTCACTTGTTCTAGTGAGTCATGTTGTCTTTTGCCAACCTCTACAATTTAATGTATCATTTCTTTCTTTTACAAAGAAAGATTTTGTTGTTTCTGTTTGGCTGTTTATTTGTTTTTTACATGATCTATTGAGTCTTGTTTCTGCTGCATACTAAACATGTGATCACAGGTGTTTCAACTTCTTTGAGACTTAAAAAAAACTTATCTGTCACACTGAACAAGCGTAATGTTCGTACTCCTAAGATCACAGGATTTGTGACAAACAAGCTGAAAATGTGAAATTATAAATGATAATTTATAAATGATAAATTACATTTAGTTATGATTATAATTACTTATAAAATTACATTATAAGTTATAGTTATATGATACGTATAGTTATATATGTAATTCATAGATTATCAAATGAACTGCACAGGGGTATCCACACAATCAAATATCAGCTATAGATTTCTGATTTTCAAAGAAACTCAATGAGTATATGCACACACACATTCTTACCATTCTGTTGTTGTCATTGTTAGTTGCCATTGACTCAGCTCTAATTCTTGCTGATCTTATTTATAGAAGAAGAATCATTGCCTAGTCCTAGGCAATCTCCATGATCATACCCTTTTGGCAGTCCACAGTATATTCAGTATTCTTCACAAACACTGCAGTCAGAACACATCAATTCTTCTGCCTTATTTTTTGTTGTCCAGTTTTCACATGCATGGAAACCCTGGTGGCATGGTGGTTAAGTGCTACGTCTGCTAACCAAAAGGCTGGCAGTTCAAGTCTGCCACATGCTTCTTGGAAATTCTATGGAGCAGTTCTACTCTGTCCTATAGGGTTGCTATGAATTAGGACAGACTTGATGGCAGTGGTTCAGTTTGGTTTTAGTTTCACATACACATAACCAAAAAATAGTGATGATAATCAAATCATTGCCTTTGAGTTGATTCTAACTCATAGCAATCCTATAGGGCAGAATAGAACTGCTTCATGGAGTTTCCAAAGAGTGCCTGATGGATTCAAACTGCCTACCTTTTGGTTAACGTCCGTAACACTTAACCACTGTGTCACCAAGTTTTCCACATCTTATAAAGTTATTTAAAAAACAATGGTTTGGGTTACCAAAACTCCCTGCCATCAAACTGATCTCAATTCATAGAAACACCATAGGACAGAATAAAACTGCTCCATGGAGTTTCCAAGGAGCATGTGGTGTGTTCTAACAGCTGATCTTTTGGTTAGCAGCCACAGCACTTAACCACTATGCCACCAGGGTTTCCATGGCTTAGGTGTTTCTTAATCATCAAACAGAAACCTTGGTGGCACAATGGTTAAGAGCGGAGCTGCGAACCAGAAGTTCAGCAATGCAAATCCACCAGGGACTGTCTAGAAACCCTTTGGACAGTTCTACTCTGTCCCATGGGTCATTATGAATCAGAATCAACTCCATGGCAATGGGGTTTTAATGATCAAACTGACATCTTTGCTTTTTAAAATTCTAAAGAGGTCTTTTGCAACAGCTATTCCTGATGCAATGTGTCTTTGATTTTTTTAACTGTTGCTTCCACAAACTTTGAATGTTGGTCCATGTTGAACACAACTGTACCAAACACACACATATTTATCTAAAAGTAGTAATCTTTTTTTACTCAGACGGCATTTAGTGATCTTACTTATTATCATTATGATAATCAAGTGTCAACATGTTGAATACGAACAGAATCTGTGTTTTTGTTCAAATATGTGTTTTTCCATACAATAGGATATGCGTTTGATATAGTTATAGAACATCAGGGTTGTGGGGATGCCATGTAGAGCCAAACTCATCAGTTTTGTTGGACAGGAAAAATCTAAAACTGATTGTGACCAAAAACAATAATCAAAGATTCTAAAAATTGATGCAGACTAGATCTTTGGTATCCTTAGTCTCTACTGCGTCTTTTATCACTACATTATTATGTCCATCAATTTTATTTTTAAAAAATATTCTCTAAATTAAGGAAAGAGTTGCATAAATGAAAAAGTGGGAAAACAGTTAGCAAAGGACACACGACAGAGAAACCCTAAAGAAATCACCATCTCTGAGTGGAGTCTGGGTTCTTAAAAGCTGGCAGGCTGCCATCTGAGGGTACAGCAAATGGTGCCAACTCTGCAGGAACAGATGATCTCCAAGGATCAAAACGACATGGGGCAAAGAGAACCAGGAAGACAGACAGACCCACGTGAGTGGGTGACTGCATCGACATGTGACCGGAAGAACCAGATGGTGCCCAGCCACCACCTGTGACAGCAGTGATGGGGCTTGCGAAGTTGAATCTCATTGGCAACATGAAAGTAAAAAGAGATGCATCCTGAGACCTCCACTAAAAGATGGCAATTTGTGGTCCAGGGGCCTCGGGGTTCCCCTGAGAGCATGGTCCCTGGCCCTGATGCTGCCCCTGTCCATAAACGATAATGGAGGTCAACTCTTCAGACAGAAATGGATTCGACTTGGTGACACAGGACGACCGTGTCATGTGTGCACTTTATGTTTCTATGCATCTATAGGATGTCATCTGGCTGACCTCTTACTGGATGCAGGGGAGAGGGTGGAGAGGAAGGGACAGGAGATTGTTAGGAGGCTATGATATGTACAGAACAGAGAGGAGGAGTGCGCTGTCACCAGGCAGAGAGAGCAGTGGAAGGCACTCATTGGCTGGTATGCAAATTTATATGGGATTGTATATTTTTCACTCAGTCATAATAAAAAAAGAAGAAAGAAAGAAATTGCCATCTCAGGGTGACACCTGGTCAGATGCTAAAGTTTAGCCAACATAGGCAATAGATAACTATAAATGTTCATGGTTTATATAGTATCATGGAACTTTAGTATCATGGAGCTTTAGTATCATGGAACTTGCTTAGAGAAAGGACTGAAGATGTTATTTGAATTTGGACCATTTTAGTAGAGCTGTATCCCACTCATAGAATAAATTTTGTCAAATTCAAGTGGTCACTAATAGAACTAGGAACAAAGAGAGAGGTTCACAAATAAAACAGAAGCAAACAGTAAAAGTATGAAGGTGACAACCCCAATAGATCAGGATGCTTTTTGTAATGTTAGCTGTTACAGAACCTCTTCTTGCCTCACGTACTTTGGAAGTCCTATTCCATTCCTATAAGCCACGTTTTCAGGTGGGAAGTCAATCCCTAGAGTAAGACACAGCGCTTGGTAATGTAGAGGGTCAGGGAAAAAGAGGAGTGCCCTCGATGAGGTTGACTGACACACTGGCAGCAACATCTTCAAGGGTAACAACGATTGTGGACATGGACTAGGACTGGGCAGTGTTTCGTTCTGTTATACACAGAGTCACTAGGAGCTGGAAACGACTTGCAGCACTTCACAACAACACATGTAGCAATGGAATGTGCTTTATGCTGGACCACATCAAACTGGCCATCTTAATCATAGCTAATAGATGCTGAGTAAGTATACATTAAATGAATGCACAAGAGAATAGATAAAGAAATGTCTTTAGTTTCCAGCTCTAACCACACTCACGAAGGACATCCTTACCAGAACATGAACAAAATAATGTATAAAAGAAAACCCCCAGAGGGTGGAGAGGAGGGAAGAGGGGATTGTTAAGAGAATAGGGCACGTATAGAATGGAAAGGAGGAGTGTGCTGTCACCAGGCAAGGGGAGAAGAAGAAGCTGCAGATAGGCAGACATGCAGATTTAAACTGGATTGTTCACTTTCACTCAATCATAACTAAAAGAAAAGAAAGAAAGAAAAACCCCAAAACCCAACTCACTGCTGTCTAGCCAATAACAGCTCACTGAGACCCTACAGACAGAGTAGAAAGACAGAGTAGAACTGCCCTATGGAGTTTCCAAAGAGCACCTAGGGGATTTGAACTGCTGATTGTCTGGTCAGCAACTGTCTCACTTAACCATGTCACCAGGGTTTCCATTAAAAGAAAAAGGAAAAGAAAACCTGTCCTGCCAATAGGGGCATGAGTGTGGATGAAAATAAAATCAAGAAACTCTCAGAGAATCAGTCAGGACAAGTATGGGGTGGTGGAACTCAAGAAGCCAAGCTGGAGCCATGGGTTCGGTATTCAGGGGTTTTCTTGAGCAACCGGAGTGACAAAACCTGAGCCAACTGCGCCTCTGTGTCTCTATCTACCGATCAACTCTCTAAGCATGATTCTGCAGACAGTCTCTCAGTCATGTGCTTTTCATGACCTTTATGTTGGAAATTAAATCTCCCTGTAGCTTTTTCTGGCTTAGAGAACCATTCAGCTTAAATAAAGTCAAACATTTAAAAATAATGGCTTTCATCTCACAAGCAGCTGCAGACCCCTTGTACACTAACTGACTGATCCACTGGCATTTTCTTCTGAAAATAAGAAAACTCTATATTTTGATACGTTAAAGTACGTAAACCCTACAGCTTACAACTGGCTACTGGGAAGGAGGGCGGGGAAGCATTTTGGTTTTTGTTTTTCTTTTTTTTTTTTTTTTTTTTAGTGTCTGGAGGAAACAAGACATAAATGACATGAATAAATAGCTTAAAACCACTGATTCAGTTTAAAAGACAGTTTGAGACCTGGTATAACATAAGCAATTTTTTCAGTCTCAAGTTATCAAAGTGAGCTGTGGAGCTCTGTAAAATTCTGAGATTTACTTTTTCTTGTGTTGATAAATATTGAGGTGGCGATTCTTAGTTCCCATTTGAAATGATAATGATCTCGGAAAGTTCTGTAATGATCTTTCCAGCTCCTCCCCTCACATCTTTCGTGAGTACGGTACAGGGAATATTTACTTGGATTTTATGGAGAATCAATTTGTAAAGGAGTGGTTTTCATTTCACTCAGATGAACTCATTTCATTTAAAATCATATATTAGAAAAGTTGCTCTAAAGAGACTGGTACCCACTGCACTGCAAAAAACCGAAAACGTTAAACTTCTCCATTGCGTGGTGCAGGAAGACCTTTTAAAAATCTGCTGAATTCATGATCGCATTTTAGTAATAATGCTATTTGAAAAATATTTGATTATAAGAAAATTACACAGCAGCTTGCCAGTGGATTTTCAACAACCTTCTGGACCTTATGGGATTTCTCATTATTATGGCTACATTTGTCTCAGCAAATCTATTAAAGCAATTATATATTCTAAAGTACAGTTTGTTTTTTTTCAAAGCAAGGAACATTAAAATGTATGCGATAGTAAAAAAAAATCGCATAAATATTTATAAAACCAAAACAACATGGGAGACTTTTTAAAATAACAATAGCCACTGAAATACAAATAATCAGTGAAATTAAAGTACTTGCTTGTTTAAAACCCGGTGTTTAATTATAACCACAAATTTTACTGTAGGCATAAGCACTTGGTTGCTTGAAGCAAAATTACAGTTGGAAAACTTTGCTTCTGTAAGAGGAGTACAAAGACTTTTAGCTTTCTGGTACCAACTGAGATGCTTCAGTTAAACTGAACATAAATGTTATTTTTCCAAGCAGAGATGATAATAAGCCTCTTGAGAGCAGGGACTTTCTAAATTCTTCATTAGGGACTCTAAAGTAGTTAATGAAAACAAAAATAAAATACTTAAGAGAATGACTGAAAACTCATTTCTGACTTGTGGCAAGTCTCCTATATCAGAGTAGAATTGTGTTCAATGGCTCATACATCATAAATAGACCATCAAGCCTCGCTTCCTAGGCATCTCTGGGTTTACTCAAACCTCCAAAATTTTGGTTAGCAGCTGAATACACTAACCATTTGCACCACATAGGGGCTCCAGAAATTGAGTAGACATATTTTGATGTTGTTGATCACCGGAAACCCTAATTTCCACGAAGCCTTCCACAGCACAATTAGTTATGGCTACCAGTTATGGCTACTGCCTTGTATAATTATATGATTAGGAAAGCATAGTAGCCCCAACATCAAAACTCTGGTTTTATTTCCCAGAGAATTGAGTTCAAGACTCTGTTCTACCCCTGTCTACTAATGTGGTGTCAAATAAGTTACTTAGTACCATGATTCTCATATTGGAGCAAACTGAAAGGTATACCATGGGATATTTTTAATTCCCAAAGGAAACACAGTGGTATGCCACATCCGTCAAAATCCAGGCATTTACTAGCTTGTAGTAGTCCATATTTTCAACATTAGATCACACTACATATTTTCTATGGCCTCTCTTCGCCAGAGTTACAAAGATTGACTTTCTGTATATGTTGCGACTAAAAGCAAAAATAACAATAAAAGTTCATGTGAAAGTCTACGTAAAACAAGCAATAAGATTGGTGTTTGTGTTGGTTGTCTGGCACTGTTATATCAGAAGTACTGTAAGTGGCTAGTTGTAACAAAGAGAAACTCAGCCTCTCAGAATCCAGCAGGCTTCAGGTCCAAACTGAGGACAGCCTCTCCAGGGGAAGACTTTCTCTGTCTGTTGGCACTGGAGGAAGATACTTCTACTCAGTCTTCCTTTGACTGAGAAGCTTCTCAGACTCACAGACACTGAGTCAAAATGATGTGCTCTGCTCCTGGTTTTGCTTTCTAGTTGGTAGGATGTCTCTGTGCCTGAGCAACTGAACCAGGAAACAAGTGTCAAATAATACTGGAGCTAACTCACAGAACCAGATCACTGAGTACCTTCAAGAAGTAGGCAGCTTCCTGGTGGAGAAGGGTGCCTCCAGGCACCTATTTGTGGAGATGCTGAGCTTTGGAACACTTTCCCCTGCAGGACAGATGGAGGCATGAGGTCCAAGGAGCTGAGAGGCCAAGAAACCCGGAGGAAAAAGCTGAAGAGGAAAGAAACACAAGAAGTCGAGCTGCTTCAGTCTCAAAAGGTATGACCAAGACCTCTGGCATTAGACAGGGTAGTGCTATCATCTCTGGTGTTTCTAAAGGGGGAGGCACTGCTCAAATGCATTAGGAAAATGGCGCACCTAAAGTCAAAGAAGAGTTGCCAACACAGTGGGCCTGGAATTCGGAGCTGAAACCCAGATCCAAAGGGTGTCAACTCAGGACCTGAAGACTGTAGCAAACACCTAGAGTTCAGAGGGCAGGCCCGGTGTGTAAATGGCCTCTGAGAGCAGAGGATTCTTTCCAAAGCCTTGAGGGCTAACATACATGTTCTGTTGACTTGTTTCATGCCTATTTCCCTGTAATTTCTGGCATTCCTAGTGTAAATGTCTAGCTTATGGCCATTCTACCACTGTACTTTGGAAGCACGTAATTTGCAATCTACTTTGTACACACAAAGAGGAAATTTCGGATTTTGGACCTGACTTAAGACTTTTGCTATTGTACAATGACATGTAGGAAAGACATGAATTTTGGGGACCAAAATATGGAGTGTCATGGATTGAACCTATACCACAAAAGTATGCAACAACTTGGTTAAACCACGATTCCAGTATTGTGTTGTTGTCCTCCATTGTCTCATTGTAATTTTGCATTAAAGAGGATTAGAATGGGACTGTAACATGATTATTATGGAAAGCAAGCAGAGTGAGGGGAACTTCATTCCACCAAGAAAGCAGTTCCAGAAGCAGACTTCATCCTTTGGACCTGGGGTTCCTTCACAAAGAAGCTCCTAATCTAGTACAAGATTGATGACAAGGATGTTCCTTCATAGCCAGCGGAGAAAGCCTTCCCCTAGAGTGGATGCCCTGAATTTGGACTTCTAGCCTACTGTATTGTGAGAGAACTAGCTTATTTTTTAAAGCCATCCGCTTGTGGTATTTCTATTAAAAAACACTAGATATTTAAGAAGTAAACCGCATGAAACTAAGGTGACAGTAGATATTTCAACTTACAAAAAAAAACTTATTTGTGATCTTTGGAGTACAATTTACTTTAAACTCAACTGCAGTACACATTCCACTAGCCCTGAAACCATGAAAAACGAGAATAGAGAATAAGGAAGAGAGACAGTCAAGGTTTTAACTAAAAAAAAGATCGATTATAACCAGAGTCATATGAGAAAACATATGAATTAAGGTGTATATCTTTTTACAATAGAGATTAAACTCCAAAATAGTTCCCCTTATTTTTATATAGCCCAAACTCGGTTCATTGGAGCCTAGTTATTCTCTAAGTATATGTGTGATAAACTCAGCCTAACAAAGTAATGCTTTGTCTCTGTTTATTTTTATCTCGTCTTTCTTTAAATATGTGTTCAAAACCTGGCCATACAGCAGTGATGAGATATAACACCATTTTTATCTTCAAAGTACTCACAGCACAGGGTACCTAGTTTAAAAAATGAATCTGAGCAATATAAAAAAAAAACTGAAACTACCAGGACTATAAATTTTGTAAGCTATTTTCTCCCCCCATTCAATCACTTCTATTATACCATGTGCAAGAGCTGGAGACATTTCCTAAATGACACGTCACTTAGACTGTCTGCACCATTTAGAAGAGAAAGACTAAAAGAGAGGAAGAGGATAGATCTAAAGGGTTGTGTATATTTGCCTTGGTGTTTGCATTTTATCAATTAGGGTATAAAGGACCGCTGGAAGATTTTAATGCAACTTTAAAGATATCACCTGGATGTTATCTTAATTTTGACTCAAGGGAGTGAGTATCCTGATGGTCTTTCATGTACATCACAAGGAAATGAGATTCAAGTAGAACGGCCAGAAAACACAAAGAAATTACTCCTCACAAGTCCTGGAGAGTGGGAGGCACAGCTCACCTGGACGTGGAGCCACAGAGTAGGCTGCACCCAGGGACATAAGAAGCTGGAATTGCAGGAGATGGCTTATGTATCGCAAACAGGGGAAGGTCTTGGGCTTGGCACGCACTGAGGGCTCACTGGTGAATTTTGAAGCTTTTGGTGGATTTGCTCTGGAAAGGGAGAACTTTAACCACAGGCAACCATATAAGGCATAGCCAGGAGAGAAAGGAGTAACTCAGACTTTGAGAGACTGAGTTCTATGATGGTAACTGGTTTCCCTCACAAGAAGCCTTATGAGGCATGCCTGAGAAGGCCATTTGGAGGCCATCTGTTGAGAGGCTGTATGGTAAAACAGGAATATCCTTTCAGAAAGTAGGTAAAAGAGAAACTAGGGGAAATTAATTGCTATGAAGGCAGCAAATTACATAGGTCACAAATCAACCTGATGACAAGCATGGTACAAATAATGAGTTGAGGATGAGCAGAGAGGTCGTGAGGCAAGAAGACCAGCTATGAAGTTATACCAGTAGCTCAAGTGAGGATAAAGACGGGACTAGTGCCAAGGAAGGGGTCTTAGGTGCTGACAACTGTTTAGCAATTGACTATTAACAATCTGCAATATCCAGATGAAACAACCTAGCCTAAAAGTGAAGAGAACTTGAAGCACTTACTGACGAACATCAAAGATGACAGCTTCAGAGTGGACTACAATTGAGCATAAAGAAAAAAATAATCCACACAACTGAACCAAGAAGCAACATCATGATAAACAGACAAAGGACTGAATTTGTCAAGGATTTCATTTTACTTGGATCCACAATTAATCTCAACAGAGGCAACAGCCAAGAAATCAAACAATACATTGCACTGGACAGATTTTTTGCAAGAGACCTCTTCAAAGTGTTAAAGTACTAAAAAGCAGAGATGTCACTTCAAGAACTAAGCTGCAACTGACCCTCGAAATGATATTTTCAGTTATCTCGTATGCATGCCAAATTTGGACAACGGGTAGGGAAGACTGCAAAAGAACTGATCCATTTGCTTTACAATGTTGCTGAAGAGTACAGAACACATGAGCTGCCAGCAGAACAGTAAATCTGCTTGAAAGAGGTACAGCTAGTACACTCCTTCAGAGCAAAGATTTCATCTCACTTACTGTAGACATGTTATAAGGAAGGACCTGTCCCTGGAGCAGGACTTTACGGTCGGTAAGGTAGAGGGTCAGCGAAGAGGAGACCCTCAATGAAATGAACTGACACGCTGGCCTCAGCAATGAGCTCAAACACAGCAAAGATTATGAGGATAGTGCAGGACTGGGCTCTTTCATTCTGCTGCACATTTGGTCCCTCTGAGTCAGAACAAACTCAGTGGCACCGGGCAGCAACAATGAAATAAAGATTGGCAATTCAAGCCTACTCAGAGAAGCCTGGGAAGAAAGCCACGATGGTCAGCTTCCAGAAGGTCACAGCTTTGAATAGTGTGTGGAGCATACCTACTCTGAACAAGTGAAGTCTCTATGGATAGTAATGAACTCAACAGCAATTCCTCTGGGTTTGGGGTTTGTGTATTTTGGGGGGGTGGTTAGTGAGGGGTATAGATGTTTTGTGCTCCAGACACAAAGTCACAGTTTTGTGGTGCCAGGCAGGTTGTTCCCTCCTGGTATGTATATTTCTTGGCCGTAGCATTTAACTCTGCTCCACTTTCTGACCCAGAGCTTCAGGTAAAAGACCATCTGCATCTGCTTACCTCTGGGAAGCAGTGGGTGCCTATGGAGAATGGAAGGGCTGTGTATAACCATACATATAGCCAGTTTCTATAATGACAATATTACTATCACTATGAATCACAAACATAGCCTCCACTTGATACCTGGAAAATCCAATACTGTGTAATAATCACAATTACAAATTGTTTTGTAGTGTTATAGTATCTTCTTTCTTCTCATCTGGAGCAGGGCCAGAGACAGGTAAAAGTCTGTATCCTTTCTTATTCATCTTTTCCACTCCTAATACACATCAGGAAATACTTGATTCTTCATGGGAAGAGTCGACAGAGGAAGGAGATCAAGAAACAAGCATAGCCTTACATACAGCAAATTCTGTCATAATCATGACATTCTGAGAAAGCTTTTATGGTTCTCTCTGAGCTGTCCATCCTTGAGAACCTTTATCTTTACCTCTATTACCGTAGACGAATATCCCCTGTCTGAGGTTACTTGGTTCCCTACAGCCCACAGAAGTACAGAGTCTACTATCACCTCTTCCCAAGAAAGCCCATAAACAGTATCTATGACAACCTCGTAACTACTTGCTTTGTATGCAGCCCATGTTTAGACCATGAGAAATGCTTTTTAATCCTCTCTTGGTGAGAATTTTGCTGTATCCCAAATGCATCTGTTTTCTTCCCCAGATCCTTGTTTTTTAGCTCATTCAGAATGTTGGAAAATGCAGTTTTCTGTGGCTGTAAGTCTTAGATGCCCATTTCCTTGCTGACTGTCATCCCTAGTGTCTTTGTTGGTGTAAAACCCACTGCCGCCTACTTGATTCCAACTCATGGCAACCCTGTAGGATAGAGTAGCATTGCTCTATAGAGTTTCCAAGGAGTGCCTGATAGATTTGAACTGCTGACCTTTTGGTTAGCAGACATAGCACTTAGCCACTATGCTTCCAGGGTTTCCTTTGTTAGAACAGACTGCCTGAGTTTCTTCTATGCGTATCCTCCATCTTCAAATTGGCAAAGACATCCTCCCACTTAAAACATCTCTGATTTCTTCTTCTTCTTTCATTTTCTTCCCAGTAGCTGAAGAAAACTCTCTGCTTTTAAGGGCTCATGTGATTACATCTGGGTTCACCTTGAAAATCCAGTATAATCACCCTACCTTAAGATCATTTGATTAGTAACCTTAATCAGCCAAGCCAAACCAAGTGCCATTTACATCTACAAAATTCCCTTTGCACTGTAGGGTAACATATTCATGGATATGCTATGTCATCATGTTCATAAATTCTAGGGATTAGGGCAAGACATGTTTGGGGTAAGCATTTTAGAAATTCTGACAGTGTCTCTAAAAGATCAAGCATATTTCATATACACAACACTTTCTGATACCAATCATATGCAAGAGTCAGTCAGAACTGAGACAAGGGAAGCCCATTTGAATATTCTGTTCATAAAATAAATAAATAATAAAGGTTTAGCACACACACACAAATTAAACGTCACTGAACTGTACCACGAGCCCTTCCTTTACCATTTTCTTCTGTGCTCCTCTATCTTCTCTTTACTTTTCTCACCACATTTGTCTACTTTTTTTTAAAGTGGCCAAACAAATGCCTAGATCTCATGAGGTAATAAGTAAACACAGGGTGTTCCATACTAGAAAAAATAATAATAATTTACTAGTACAAAAACAAGGCAAGTAGAAGCTAGTTGGAGTGCATTTCAGTGCATTCCAGTGAAACTAAAAGCCATTGCATCTGATTCTAAAGGTCTTATCCTCCTGCCCATAAGTAATCCCTTCAAAGCAATCAAACAAATGGACAACAAGATAGGACTGACTGATGCTTCACTATATGAATATGCCCCATTTTGTTTATTCATTCTTCTGTTGGTAGACACTTAGGCTTTTTACATCCTTTAATTATTTTGTACAATAATTTAGAGAACATTAGTCTATTACGGTCTGTCTGCATTGATGTTTTCAGTTTTGCTTACTACCCTGGGGGCTTAGTGGACAAGTGCTACAGCTGCTAACCAAAAGGTAAGCAGTTCGAATCCACTAGGTGCTCCTTGGAAACTCTGTGGAGCATCTCTTCTCTGTCCTATAAGGTCACTATGAGTTAGAATTGACTCAACAGCAGTGGGTTTGTTTTTTGGAGGGGATATATCTTTGAGTGGAATTGTGGGGTCATTCTGATACATTTTACCACATAAATAGTCCTGGAAAACGTTTTCTGAGTGAAACAATTCATTTACATTTCTATATTTATACAAAATATAGAGAAAAACCAAAGGAATAAGAACTTAAGCTTACTAGTGGTTACCAGTGGCTGGTGAGAGGATGAGCAAAAGGGGGAAAAGATGTTTAGAGGACACTCAAGTTTTGTTAAGGGGGATGGAAAACTCGGGGAACAGTTAGGAAAACGGCTGAACACGATAATGAACACAAGTGAACGCCACTGGACTGGAGATGTGAAAAACGTTAAAACGGCAAGTAATTTGTTACATATAAATTTAGTACACTAATGATAATAAAGCAAAAACCCAAACTGGCTGCTGTCAAGTCAGCTCTGACTCATAGCACCCCTATACAACAGATAGAAATGCCCCATAGAGTTTCCAAAGAGTACCTGATAGATTTGAACCACATATATTTTGGTTAGCAGCTATAGCATTTAACCACCACATCATCAAGGTTTCCAACATAATAATAAAAACCAACATTTCTCATAAGCCAGCATCAGTGAAGAAGAAATCCAAGAAACAGCACTCAACACACCTCCTAACTTCCCAGGATCACAACATGCCCATCCTACACTCCCAAGAGAAATAAATTTTGTGATTACTAGGAGTCTATCATAACTACCAAACATCCACAGAACCAACCACATTAAATAAGAAACAGAATGCCATGGGTATTAAAGAAATTCAAATCAAGACGACAATGAGATACCATCTCACCCCACCAAGGTTGGCCATGATCCAAAAAACACAAAACAACAAATGCTGGAGAGGCTGTGGAGAAAGTGGAACCCTCCTACACTGTTGGTGGGGTTGCAAAATGGTCCAGCCTCTTTGGAAAGCAATCTGGCGCTTCCTTAAAAAAATGGATATTGATATACCATTTGACCCAGTAATTCCACTATTTGGAATATATCCTACAGAATCAAGGCCTTTCACACCAATGGACACATGCACCAGAATGTTTATCGCAGCACAGTCCACAATAGCAAAAAGATGGAATCAACCCAGATGCCCAACAACAGAAGAATGGATAGGTAAACTACGGTATATATATTCAATGGAGCACTACGCTATGATAAAGAACAACGATGATTCCAGGAAACATCTCCTAACCTGGTTTCAACTGGAAGACATTACGTTGAGTGAAAGCAGCCAGTGACAAAAGGACAAATATTGTATGAGACCTGTACGATAAGATCTCAAAAACAGACTTGTGTATAGAAGAAAAGACTCTTTGACAGCTGCAAGGGAGGGGAGGGATTGAGGGAAGGGGGAGGGTTTAGATGAGATAGTTGCTTAGGTATCTGGTTGGGTGAAATCGGTGACAGCACACATTAGAAACAAGAACAATACTAAGTGGACTTAAACATAAAATGAGTACTCCTTCCATCTTAACCCAATATTGCCAGGATAGAGTAGCTGGGGCAGAGGGTGGGGCACCATGCTCTTAGGCAAAAGCGAGGCCAATTGGCACAACTAGCATTTTGCTAAGAGGGCTCTCTGCACCCCACAGTGCTGAGTGGCGTCTGGGGTCCTAAAAGCTGCCAAGCTGCCATCCGAGGGCACAGCAAATGGTCCCAACTCAGCAGGAACAGATGCTCACCAAGGACCAAAGTGACATGGGGGAAAGACAACCCAGAAGACAAAGAGACCCACAGCAGTGGGTGCCTACATCAACTTGGGACCGGAAGAACCAGATGGTGCCCAGCCACCACCAGTGATAGCCACAATGGAGCTCACTAAGTTGAGTCTCACTGGCAACACAGGAATAAAAAGGGGTGCACCCTGAGATCCCCACTAAAAGATCTCAATTGATGGTCCAGTCATTTCGGGGTTCCCCTAGGAGCATGGCCCCTCGCCCTGACGCTGCCCTTGACCATAAATCATAATGAAGGTCCACGCTTCAGACAGGTATGGATTGGACTTGGCAATGCAGAGTGACCATATATTGGATGTACTTTATGGTTCTGTACATCTATGGGATGTCATCCTGCTGACCTCTGGCTGGAGGAAGGAGAGTGGGTGAAGAGGAGGGAAAAAAGAGACTGTTGGGAGGATGAGTCATGTATGGAGCAGAGAGGAATAGTGTGCTGTCACCAGGCAGGGAGAGCAGTGGAAGCTGCATATAGGTGGGTATGTAAATTTATACAGGAATGTACATTTTCACTCAGTTATATTAAATAAAAAATTAAAAAAAAAAAGAATGCTATGGGATAGTGTAAACTTTGATTTGCGCTGGGGAGGAAAATGAAACTGAGAGAAAAAAATGAAGTAAGAACTTCGGTCAGTATCTCATGTAAAGTTCAGCCATTAACCAACCACAGAACCCACGCTTACTTTCATTTTGACACTCACTTTAGGACTTAGTGGAAACCTTGGTGGAAAAGTAGGTAAGCGCTGCAGCTGCTAACCAAAAGATTGGTAGTTAAAATTCACAAGACACTCCTTGGAAACTCTACAGGGCAGTTCTACTCTGACCGATAGGGTCACTAAGAGTTGGAATTGACTCAACAGCAGTGGCTTTGGTGTTTTGGATGCTTATGACCTTAGCACTAGTCCCAAAGAGGTTTAAAAATGGCAAAGTAAGTATGGATCCTCTTCAAAGTAAGTATGTAGTCCACTTACTGATGAAGATTAAGGACCACAGACTTCAGTATGGATTGCACCTCAGCATCAGGAAAACAAAAATCCTCACAACTGGACCAGTAAGCAACATTATCATAAATGGAGAAAAGAGTGAGGTTGTCAGTGATTTCATTTTACTTGGGTCCACAATCAGTGCTCTTAGAAACAGCAGTCAAGTAATCAAAAGACTCACTGCATTGGGAAAATCTGCTGCAAAGGACCTCTTCAAAGTATTCAAAAGTAAGGACGCTACCTTGAAGATTAAAGTGAGCCTTACCCAAGCCATGGTATTTTCAATGGCATGATATGTATGTGAAAGCTGGACCCTGAACAAAGAAGACAGAAGAAGAACGGATGCCATTAAACTGTGGTGTTGGAGAAGAATGTTAAAGGCACTGTGGCCTGCCAAAAGAACCAACAGATCTGTTCTGGAAGAAGTACAACCAGGGGGCTCTTGAGAAGCAAAGATGGCAAGATTGCATCTTACACACTTAGGACATGTTGTCAGGAAAGATCAGTCCCTAGAGAAGGACATCACGCGGTAGGGTGGAGGGTCAGCGGAAAAGAGGAAGACCCTTGATGAGATGGATTGATAACAGTGGCCACGACAATGGGCTTAAGCACAAAAACGATTGTGGACGTGGCACAAGACCAGGCAGTGTTTCGTTCCGTTGTCCATAGGGTCACTGTGAGTTGGAACTGACTCGACGGCACCTAACAACAAGTATGTAGTTGTGAAAGTGCCTTATTACAAACCCTTGGTATGAGAAGATATTTTTTTGTGCCACTGCAGTGATTTTTTTAAACAAAGATGCTAACAGACTGAGATGTGGTAGCCTGCTTCCATAATAATTTACAGCCTTGGCAATCTTATGGGGCAACGGTACTCCATCCTGTAAGGTCTCTATGAGTCCAATTCGACTCAGCAGAGGTGGGTTTGGTTTTGGTTTTTGGTTCTATAGTCCAGAAAAGTATATTAGAACCTACCCCAGGAACTCAAAACTCTCACATCATTGCACTGATTTGTGATGGGTCCTCATCAAACTGAATCATGCAATCTGACTTTTTCTTCCTCTCACTCCTCTCGAAGACTACTTCCTTCTCTTACAGCAAATAAAAACATCTTCCCTCTAATGAGAAGCCCAGAGCTATAAGTACTTTTATTCTCTTACTAAAACTTATCTCATCTGTTTACATCCTTTCACTAATTTTCTCTTGGTGTCAGAAACCATGGTGATGTAGTAGGTAAGTGCTACGTCTGCTAACCGAAAGGGTGACAGTTCAAATCTGCCAGGCGCTCCTTGAACACGGTATAGGGCAGTTCTACTCTGACCTCTAAAGTCGCTATGAATTGGACCCAACTCGATGGCAGTGGGTGGGTGTCTAATACAGTAATTCATGCAGCTGACATTGGATTAATGTATTACTCATGTCTCAGATACCATGTTAATATTTTAGCTGGAGCCAGTAATTCCTTATTCCAAAGCAGAAAGGAAACAAGGTAATGGCAGGTGTGTTAGTCACAGCATTTAACCACTGCACTGCCAGGATTTTCTACTCTAGAAGGTAGAATCTATAAATACCTCGAGGCAGGGACGACAGCCTTGTTATCTGTTCCTACTCAGGTCAAGCCTGTTTGCAAATGCATTTATCTCAACTAAAGCTGAGGGAAAGATTTTAGTAATTTTCCAAATGCAGTTTTGAAAATATTATTGCTCATAGAAATGTTTTTCTATGTCTTGTTCATCCTTTTACCTAAAAAATAAAAGATATCTTACATAAGCCAGTCAGTGAATAACCAGTAATCATGCAAAGAAAAAGTAAAGTCTATAAGTCCCAGGAATTGGCAGTTTAGTAAAATTATGATAATAATAAAACAGAAAATGGGTCAGCACAATTCAGGAAGGGACACTGGTTTCGAGAGGAAGAGCGTTATGGTCCGTGTCTGAACAGAATTTTGGGGGCAACATTGTTTATTTCCCTGGTATATCTGACATGGAATCAATAGGGAACAATTTTTCTCAGCCCATAAGTTCTATTCCTGATAGAAGAAGAAAGTCTGTTAAATATCCCCAATATCACCAATGTTTGTACCCTTACCAAACGAAAACCCACCTCCGTCAAGTCAATTCTGATTCCTAAAGACCCTATTTGTACCCTTAAATTGATTGAAGTCAATATTTGTGAACTCTAAACATACTTGGATAAAAGGCACCAAACACAGATGACTGTAAGTGCTTTAAGCATAAGTGGGTTTTACTTTACTTCCTGTGTCGCTTTTGAAAATGAGGTTAAATGAAAACTTCTATGAGTTTTATGTTTAGAATTCTCCAACAATATGTTTATCCTAACCTTGACTTTCTTACTAGTTTTCAGATTGCTTTTCCCCATCTATTTCTCTTAACTATACACTGAGAGACAAGTGTCTACGTGTTATTTTCTCAGATACGTTTTGAAATGCTGACCACAATCTCTAGACATACAGCACCTCCAGAAAAATAAATAAGGCTGCCTTCCCTAAGCCCAGTCTTTGATCAGCTGCAGACTCTGAGCTCTGTCAAAGACCTTTGTCTCCTAACTGCTCTCTACTCTACAGTGTCTTCCAAATCAATGTCAGCAAGTTATTATTCATCACCTGGAAGATGCCCAGCAGGAATTAGGCTCAGAGAAGAAAAAGAGTTTCAGCTTCTCTTTTGAAAATATCCTAAATCTTGTTGAAGTGGAAGAAAATACCTTCATGAAACATAATATATATATATATGTATATATATATATACAGGCAGGCATAAATACACACACAGATACACACAAAGAACAAATACAATCAATAGTTGACTGTATGATTCTACAATCATGTACATGTAGGAGGAGACATGATGAGAAAGCTGTAGCTATCCAAAAAATAAAAATGAAGTCCAAACCAGTGGTCATGGAATTGATCTTGACTTATGGCAATGCCATATGTGTCAGAGTAGAATTATGCTTCATCAGGTTTTCAAGGGCTGTGATCTTTTGGATGTAGACCACCAGGCCTTTCTTCTGTGGTACCTCTAGGTATATACAAATTGCCATCTTCCAACTTTTTAACATCTTACATCACACAAGAACTCCTATAACTATCCTAGAGAGTCTTAAATTGGATTTAGAAGACTGAGCAGAAGTTACTCAGGTTGGGCAAAGGAGATTGATATAATCTACACAACGGCAGAAAGATAGCATGAGAGCACAAGCTCATAGTAAGGGAATTTTCTATTCTGAGTTTAATGCATGAACCACGAAACATGCAGTGATCGCTCACGTCATGCCAGATACTGTAAAAGTACAGGGTAACGACACAGTACCAGGATAAGCAATTAATTAAATAATGTAAATGTGGAATTGACACCACAATACTTATAATCTAGCTAGGTGGCAGGGAAGTTATGTATTAAAGAAATAACTATTAGTAATCATAAAACGGAAAGCTTTCCATGAGTCAGAAAGGAGGAAAAGATGCTCAGAGACTGTGTCTTTGAGGGAATAAATGAAGATCCTTGTCCCTGAAAAGGATGGAAGAATAAGGAGAGTGACCAGACATGAGTTTCTCAGGGGTGCAGGGATGCTAATCCTTCTTCTACATCTTAAAGTTTCTTCTAAAGGTAACAGCAAACCCTTTTGGGGGATTAAAATCCAGAATAGCCTCATTAGATCTGTGCAATATGGAAACAAATTTAAACAGTGAATATTGATAAGCAGATTCCCATTCTATTTCCCCTCCTTTGCTGTTAACTAGATCTTTTATATGGCACTTGGACTCATACTGTGTAAAATACATTTGTACAATGGGGACGATGCTGTGCAGATCAGATGAGATAATGTAACTAGATGTTATTTCTAAAGTGATGTAAAGTGTGCACGTGTGTGTCTGAGGAATCGTTGTTTCCTCTCTCATTTTTCCGTATATCACATCCTCTGTGAACATGACAGTATCATCTCCTAGGACCAACTAATGCTTTCGTGTTGAATTACATAGATGAATTCACACACAAACATAGGTGGGAAATCCAATATTGAGAATCACTTCTGCCACAGGTCACCTTCCTCTAGCACATTTGAGAAATGAGAGTTTTGCTTCACACCCCTCCTGATTCCTTCTCTGGTACACACACTACCACTCACTGTTGAAACTTGATTCCAGGAAACTTGTTCTTTATTTTTTATTTGTTGCAACAACACCCCAACCAGCCTAGATTGTTGCACTGAACAGAGAAGATCCCCACGCTTGAGTGTTAAGAAAACATAGCACTAGTTGCCGTTGGCTCAATTCTGAGTCATGGTGACTATATGTGTATCAGAATCGAACTGTGTATTATAGGGTTTTCTTTGGCTGATTGTTTTAACGCAGGTCATCAGGGCTTTCTTGTGTGAAGCTTCTGAATGGACTCAAACCACCAACTTTTTGGTTAGCAGTTGAGCACGTCAATGGTTTGCACCATTAAGATACTCTGCTTGGGTGTTAAAATATATTTATTCTCGTAATCAGTCTTTCCAGAGAACTTCTGCCCATTCTCTATAGCCAGTACCACAAAAAGCTTCCAGTCTCAGCCATATGCTGCTTCAAGATAAGCCATTGCCTCCACAACTGTCTTGACCTTAATGTTGAAACTTTCCAGGTTTCTTTTGCCTTATGGGAAAATTTCCTTTCAAATCCTCCTTGTCCTTTCCCACCAGTTCATCCCAGTGACCTTTATAAAGTTCTAGTAACAGTGAACTTCAAAAGAGAAGAAGGTCAGCGTTTAATTAACCCCATCACACCACTGAAGTTCCTTGGTGTTGAGGACAAAGCAACTACCTCCTTTCCAGAGGCTAGTTCTGTGGGAAAGGAGCAGCAGGGGGCAGAATCTTTACCAAGTCACGAAAGGCCGTGTTACCTGAGCATCAAACCTAGGCCCATCTCATGGGATAACCCAAGGTCATCACTACAGTGCCTACTACTGTTTAAGCATAGATTAGTGTATATTATTATTTTAATCATGACCATATAGACCTTGCTACTACTTTCGTATCGCCTTGTGTCAAAATCAGAAACCCTGGTAGGGTAGTGGTTAAGTGCTACATCTGCTGACAAAAAGGTCAGCAGTTCAAATCTGCCAGACAGTCCCTGAAAACACTATGGAACAGTTTGACTTTTTCTTGCAGGATTGCCAAGAGCTGGCATTAACTCAACAGCAGGGGCTGTGGCAGGTTTTGTGTCAAAATTCAGACTTGTATGCCCTAATTCCCTCTTCAAGTAATTTTGTTAATGCTGTGACATGTTCAGACTGTTTTTAAGTGTCTACCTTGTATGATAAACATCTGTTTAATTTTATAGGACTATTTCAGCAAGGAAATTCTTGGCCCAGTTTTTTTAAAAAAAAAAAATAACAACTGTAGCTAGAGTCAATTACAGCTCATGGTTACCCTATGTGACAGAGTAGAACTGCTCCATAGTTTCCAAGGAGCTCCTGGAGGATTTGAACCACCTACTTTTTGGTTAGCAGACATAGCAATGGTCCCCTTGTATGATAAACATCTGCTTAATTTTATAGGACTATTTCAGCAAGGAAATTCTTGGCCCAGTTTTTAAAAAAACAAAAAACAAAAAACTGTAGCTATAGAGTCAATTACAGCTCATGGTTACCCTGTGTGACAGAGTAGAACTGCTCCATAGTTTCCAAGGAGCTCCTGGAGGATTTGAACCACCTACTTTTTGGTTAGCAGACATAGCACTTAACCACTACCCGATTAGGGCTGATCTAGTTATCAGTACCGATTTTAAGCCTTCTTAAGAAGCAAACATAAACCTTCTACCTAAGAGATATCTTCCCAGCTCTTCCAACTTCTCTGACTGTCCTATTTCTAAATGACAGTGCCTTGAACATTCAAATCTATAAAATGTAATAGAGGTTTCCTTCACTGAAGGATGACAAATCTACCTGACGACAATCAATCCTCAACACGAAAGATGAATGATGTCTTTTCATCTCTTATAAATGACTCCTGTTGTTGCAAAAGTGAGAATGCATGCAGCTGTGGTAAGGATGTGGATTTTGTGATACAGCATCAATGTCAGGGGGACTGAATGTTTCTCAAGACCAGAATCCCAAGGGGACTTCTAGATTAATTTTCCAATAGGTGATGCTTTCTCCTTGTTGCTTCACTTTGGGGAACAATTCCTTTATTATTTATTCTACATTTGATGTCATTGGTCCAGCTGGGTTGATGTAATGCCGACCGAGTGATGTTCAAAATCCTTGAGACTTTCACTCATAGTTTAAGAGGTCAGTGATAGGCAGGATTCTTAAAGTCAGTAGTTTTGCAGCTGTCATAGACTAGAGTTGTTTCTAAAAAAAATTTAATAAACGCACAAACTGGAAATAGAAGTAAAAACGGTTTTCAAAGATTTGAAGCCAAATCATGAACATAGATGCAGTATGGTCTATTATGAAAATAGGGGTGCTTAAGAAGAGAATGGGAGCCCTGGGAGCTTAGTCGTTTTAAGTGCTACAGCTGCTAACCCAAAGATCAGTGGTTTAAACCTGCCAGGGTTCTCCTTGGAAATTCTCTGGGGCAGTTCTACCCTATCCAATAAGGTTGCTATCAGTCAGAATTGACTCGATGGCAGTGAGTTTTCTAGGTAAGGAGCAAATCCTTGACACCTTGAGTTGGGTGCTTTTAAAAGAAGCTGTCATTGAGTCAATTTAGACTTACAGTATCCCCATACATACCAGAGTAGACATGAGATCTATATGGTCTTCAATGGATGATATTTTCAGAAATACATTGATATGTCTTTTTTGCAAGTCATCCCTTGGTGAACTCAAATCTCCAACCTTTCAGTTAGCAGCCAACTGTATTAACTATACACAGCACACCAGGAGCACCCTGACACCTTAAAATCAAAGATTCGAACGGGTTGCTATCCAGTAGACTGTGACTTCTGGTAACCTCATATACGTAGAGTAGAACTGTGCTCTGTACTGTTTTAAAAGCTGTGGCTTTTCAGAGTCTTCGAAGTTCCTCTGGGTGTGTTCAAGTCATAAATTTTCAGTTAATTAAAAAATAAAAATAAAAACTGCCATTGAGTCAATCCTCACTCATAGAGACCTTATAGGACAGAGTAGAAATGCTCTATAGAGTTTCCAAGAATCTCCTACCGGATTCAAACTGCCAACCTTTCAGTTAGCAGACATAACCCTTAACCACTATACCACCAGGGTATCCTTTCAGTTAATAGTGAAGTGCTTTAACTATTTGCAAAATCCAGGGACCCCTCCTTGACACCTTAGAGTAAAACTATAATCTTTCATAGCAGTACAATCTTTCATAACACTCCAATCTTTCATGACCCAAAGAGCCTTAAATCCTTTCCATCAGATCCCTCCTCCAGGCACATCATATTCTGAGTCTTCTTTTAGCCTCTGCAAACTTGTTCTTTTCTTCTGGAATTATCCTTTTCTTAACTTAATTCACATTATATTTATATATCCACTAAATTATTTTATAACCTTCTCCCTAGATTAGTTTCTGTTTACTCTGGTAATTCCAACAAGTCCTTCTATCATAGCTCGTAAGTCAGCAAAATGTAAGTGTAAAGGACAGAGAGGAAACGAGGATTGGGCAGACAACTCTTCTTTCTCTCTTCCAGGAAACACACATAGTGAACAGGGCTACCCATATACCAAGGGGACAGTCTCCAGAATCTGGGGTAGGATCCAGATTTTTAATAATCATTTTATTGAAGCATAATGCACATCAAGAAAAGTCCAAAACTCACAAGTATCTATCAGGAGAGGAAAAAAAAAAAAAAAGCAGTGTTATGAACACCCAAGAAATTACTTCACTCTCCTGATTACTGCATCTAACTCCCTCCCCTAAGTTAATCACTATTCTGAATTCTAACGTCAAATGCTAAGTTTGCCTGTTTTCATATTTTTAATTAAGTAGATTAGACTTTTATTCAAAATTATGTGTGTGAGATTCATCCTTGTTTAGAATAGCTGTAATTTGTTCATTTTGCAGCTTTAGAATGTTGAGCTGAAAAAAAAACATGTCACATCAACCCCCATGGAATCAGCAGCGAGGAAATAATGAGGGACTGCACTGAGCAAATCCGCGGCACAGAGCACCTTTGAAGTCTTAAAGGACTCAGTCTTGAGGAGTGAGGGGGTCTGCCCCAGGTCATGGTATTTTCAATTGCCTTGTATGTATGGGAATACTAGCCCATGAGTAAGAACAAAGAAGGATTAGTGTCTTTGAATTGTGCTATTAGCAAAGAACACCAAAAGCCCAGCAGACTGCCAAAAGAATGAACAAATCTGTCTTGAAAGAAGTACAACTAGGACATTTCTTGAAAGCAAGGATGGCAAAACTGCATCTCACACACTTTGAACATATTATCAGGAAGAATCAGCCCCTGGCGACGCACATCTTGTTGGCAAAGTAGAGCGTCAGTGAAAAAGAGGAGTCTCGAAAAGGTGGATTGACACAGTGGCTGAAACGATGGGCTCCAGCCCACCAGCAGTTGGGAGGACGCTGCAGGACTGGTGGCGTTTTGTTCTGTCGCGCATGTGGGGTAGCTATGAGCCAGAACCCACTTGATGGCACCGAACTTACTCCTATTAACCTACATTTTACGGAGTACTAACTAATTCCAACAGCTTTTCATGTTTATCGCTGTGAATGTCCTCCTTTGTAATGTATGTGCTCAAATGTTTGGTATTCTATTTTATTTTTTCCCCTAGGAGATTTTCAAAATCTCTTTCTTATTGATTTGTAGACGTTCTTAAAATAATCTGTCTATAAAAAATAGTTACATCTGTTACGACTGCACTTTTTTTTCATTCCTGGGCTTATGTTATACTTTGTATAGTGTTTTGAAAAATGCACTTCCTTAATTTTACTGGGCTACGTGTATCAAGATCTTTTTTTCATGTTCGGTACTTTCTGTATCCTGTTTGTTCATACAGATACTCAATTATGTTATCTTCTTGAAATTTCATTGGGTTTTACATTCATATTTAGATCTATGATCCACTTGGAGTTGATCTTTGAGTATAGTGAGGTAGTATAAAGAATTCATTCTTCTCCGTAGGGATGTCCAGTTGACCTAGCAGTCATTTCTTTTCCTACTATTCTACTGTCACATTTTTACCATATAGCAAGTGTCCATGTCTGTGTAGGTATGATTATGGATTCCTTTACTCTGTTACGTTATCCGCTTTTTTATAGTTTCACATAAGCACAATGTTGTACTACCAGCTCCTTATGCACTATACCTAATAATAACTCAACATCTGATAGTATAAATCTGACAACTTTCTTCTTCAAAACTGTGCTGACTAATGTTGACCAATGCATTTCCATAAACATTTTAGAATTCTTGTATAAATCATCTCCTCCTTCAATATTGAAATTTTGTTTGGGATTGCCCTGGGACTGTGAATAAACTGGTTAAAAGTGGCAACTCTGCAATGCTGAGTCTTCTGAGCCATAAACATACTTGATTATTTTATTTTCATTGGACATCAAGATGGCTCCAACTCATGGCAATCGCACACATAGCAATGAAAAGTTGTCCCTTCCAGCACCATCTTCATAGTTCTCGGTATTGTTGAGTCCATTGTTGCTGCCATTGTGATAATCCACATAACTGGGGGTTTTCTTTGTCTTCACTGGCCTCCTCCCTTTGGCTTGGCTTCCCCAAGTCAAAGTTTCAGACAACATTCTGTGCTCCATAGGCATTCTGACACATAGTTAAGAAATGGGCTGCAGTGCCAACCCACCAGCTACTCTTTGGAAATCTTACATGGCAGTTCTACTGTCACACAGTTGCTCTGAGCCAGAATTGACTCAACGGAGATGAGGCTGGTTTTTTGGATTATAGGAATTTCACCAAATAATTTTAAGAGATTTTTTCTAGGACTCTTTTCCCACCTGTCTTAGTCTGAGGAGGCTCCATTGACAGCTGTTCATCACGAGTAACCCTCTGGTATTTGAAATATCAGTGTCATAGTGTCTTAGGTTCGGTTCTCTAGAGAAACGAAACAGTGAAATGTGAGAAAAAGCTTCATCTAAAGGAAATGGCTCATGCAGCATAACCAAAAAAACCAAACCCACTGCCACCAAGTCAAGTCCAACTCACAGAGACCCTATAGGACAGAGCAGAGCTGCCCCATAGTATTTTCAAGGAGCTCAGGGGGACCTTTTGGTTAGCAGATGTAGCACTTATCCATAAAATCACCAGGGTTTCCTCATGCAGTACAGGGGCTGGCAAGTCCTCTGTACGTGGTCAGATATCAGGCAGAAGGTTTAACCTGACTCTCATAATTCAGAGGCTGACAAATCTAAGATCAGCAGGTAAGATGACAGGTTAACAGCTCACAGGCTATGAGAGTTGACAGATTCAAAATAGGCAGGTAAGAGGGCAAGCTGATGATGGCTCAAGTTTCAAGAATTGGAGGTCAGGTGAGAAAGAGCAGGGTGTTGGATCCAAAGTGAGCAAAACTCGTGACTTTTGCTGTAAGGTCTATATATATTGGATGCAGGTCACACACCTGAGTAAACCGTCCTTACAACTTATTGGATGACCACATCAGACCACATCACTGAGGTAATTAAATTATGCCACAAAATGGAGGACAACTACATCATTACCCAGTTGTCACACTGCAGCATTATGTAACTGCCAAAATACTGAAAAGCATAGCCTAGCCAAGGTGACATGCAAACTTAAAAATCATAGTCGACTCCTTTTCAACATGACACCCTCACACATCTCCTTAAGCTACATTTGATCTCCAAATAAAGACAATTACAGTCATACTGACTCCTAACATGATACAGCTAATGTACATACAATGAAAATATACTATCCTTTTTATAGGAGGTTTTCCTGCTGGTTTCCTTCTAGAGAAGGTAGAGAGGAGGGTACAGATGTTCATTAAGAGGATACTAGAAGTAAAGAGTGAAAAGGAGGAGTGTGCTGTCACACAGTGGGAAGAGCAGCTACAGTTACAGAGAGGTGAGAATGCAAAATTGACTTGGATTATATACTTTCACTTAATCATCATAATAATTAAAAAATGAAATTTTTGAGATCCAGTAGACCTCACTCCAAAGCAACATTACTTAACTTTTCACATGGATACAGGACAGAAAGTATGACATACACAAGAGGTTTAACACTGAGTTCAAGACCTCACAGAACAATAAATAAAAGTGTTAAAAACATCCATGCTTTTCACAGCCCCATGGTAGTGGCTTCTCAACTTTACCCTGCAGCTGGGAATGTACATGGAATGCTTTTAGTGGCATGAGGCAAGTGTAATCAAAATGGACCACTGTGGTTTAGGAAAACTCGGAGTCCTTTATTTTCTTCTAGGGAATGTTTTCCTCAATACCCACCAACATCCATTTGATTCTTACTCATAAAAATCATGTATTTTCCTCAGTATAGATTTTGTTTTCCCATTTATTGCAAAAGTTCTGTATAGACTTGTTGATGTTTCTTTTGTTCATTTTTGATAGAATTAGAATATTTCACTGGATTCTTAGTTTAAGGGTGCCACCTTCTGTTACCGTAAGAAAGTCTTAATTATTTAGTGGGAGATTTTTCTTTGTTCCTCTGTTGTAAGAGAAGGGATTAAGTCTTCCGATTTCATGTTTTACTTTTGTCTTGCAGAGTACTAATGTTTTCCTTTTGCTTTTTATCCCTCATCAGCAAATTAACAAAGGGTACACTTTATTTCCTTTCTGTATTTATTTGGCATCAAAAGCAAAGTGTTTTGGAGATCTCTCCTTAAAAATATGTTTGACTCTTTCAATCACATATTCCTTGAAGTTCTTTACCTGTTGACCAAGCTCCATTCTTACCAAATGTTTTTCCCTCAAGTTTAAAGTAAACTTAAACTTAAACTTCCCCTTTTCTCCTCACATCTTGCTGTCTGTACACCTTTGTTAGAAATAAAATCTCGAATCAGGGGAAAGATGGACAACCAATGTTGATGAATGTGGGCTGGTCCTGCATAATTTTTCTGTTCTTACAACTTTTTTGAAGTTTAGGCAATCTCTGTCTTCAATTTCAATACAGTATACTGTTTTGAGATGGCTTGACTTTTTTTTTTATTGCTTTGGAGAGAAGATCAGGAAGCACGTAGCCAGTAGCCAACCATTGCCCTGGCTACCCAGAATTCCATCATTTCAGCTTTTATATCCTGTTAGTCTTATAGCTGTTCTTCCATTTTTCACTGCACATATATCTCATTAACTACACATTACTCCTCAGGGGATCTCAGAACGATCATGGGTTTGTTATGAAAATTTTGAGTTATTATTTTACAAGGAGGGTTGGACCAAAGATCATACCTCACATGTCTCTTAGCCTAAAAACAATTCTGCAAATTGTCTGTTAACTCTTTCCCTCCATGAGATTTTCTAATGATCCTTTCTTTGGTGATTTCTAGTTTAAATCAGCCATGATCAAAAAGCATTATTTATGTAAGTCAATCCTTAAAATACCTTTGAGACTTACGACACAAGTCAGAGTATGATAAGTTTTGCTAAGTAATCTGGAGTAGTTAACGAAAATATCTAGCCTGCAATTATTGAGTACCTTATTTTATATATATGTCAGTTAGATCAAATTTCAAGTTTATTCAAATATTATCTACTACAGTGATTTTTTCTATACTTATATATTAAGTACAAAAAAGATATATATTAAAATATCTCAATATGATTATGGATTTGACTACCTATTTAATTCTGGTGAATTTTTACACATCATTAGATGCGCACATATTAGTATAGCTACAACTGGTTTATTTTCATTAATAATGATATAATACAGATAAAGAACTAACAACTAGTCTGAACATTACCCCAGGCCCAAATATACCTGGAAGTATGATCTTGGTTTTACATGTTTGCTACACGGCTCTTGAAGCATCATCAGTTAAGCTAAACTTCAAATTTAGTTGTGTGACATATCAAGCATATTTACTTAATTGTCAGTTTTAATTATTATGAAAAACCAGTTAATTAATTGAACATGAACTAGAAGAGCTGTGACTAGGCTCTTGCTCCTGATGAGTCCACACGACAAACTGAGCCAACAGGAGATGCAATATGGAAAGGGTACCATTTCTGAGCTGACGTTGTCTACACCTGTTTCACTTTCATCTCTTGTAGTGAATTTTAAGCTTATTCCATAGTGAAGACGGCTGCACTCAGTGTCTGTGATGTAGCATATTTTCTCAGCGCAACAGTTCTTCAACAATGTGTGCGTGCTTCTTTTACTTTAAAGCTTGGTACACTAGCATCAAAAAGATAGCATGATCTATGAATCATTCTGTTATACCCGTACATAGAATCAATTAATATTTTGTCAATGCCAAGGTGGCAGACCAGCCAAAAACCAAGCTCACTGCAACTGAGTCAATTCTGAACCATAGAGATGCTACATGACAGAGTAGGACTGTCCCAGAGGGCTCTCAAGGCTTTAATCTTTGTAAGAGCAGACTGTCGTGTCTTTCTTCTGTGGAACAACTGGTGGGTTCAAAATGTCAACGTATCAGTTAGTAGCTGCGTACTTAACCAATGTGCCCAGGGGCTCCTACGTGTGGCACATGGAGAATACCTTCTTTCCCATCCTTTTCCTTTCAAAGTTGCCATATCTACATCTTTATATTAAAGTTGTGATTTTTGTAAAAAGTACTTTCAGTCAAATTTAACACTTAAGCTCAGGGATTGTTTTCATTTATATTTAACATAAATACTAGCATATTTGTAATACACTGTCTTGATGTTTTCTATCTAGACATCTTTGTGTCTGTTTTTGTCTTGCATTTTCTCCCTCTATTTTGTTCTTAAGATTTTCTTTTTATTATTAATTTTTAGTTAGTACCATTACAAGTACACTTGACTTGTTGAAATCTAATATGAATGAGTAAACTTTATCACTAGGATACAATGAAAAGCTCAAAGAACAAATTAACCTCATAAACCCTCTTGCACACTTTTGTGCTATTCTGTCCTTTCAGTTTAATTTTATTTATCTCTACATGTATCTACCTATCTATTTTTATTTCAAATAGTTTGTATACATATTCCTCAAATCTGTTCTTTATTTTAATTCCTACATCTACTTGCTTCCATCTGGGATCATATTTTTCCTACCTTAGAAGAAGCATTATGTCTACGACTGATACATCCTCTGGTTTTACTTTGTTGAATAAATTACCTCACTCATGTAAAAATGATTTTCATTTTACATAGAATTCTAGATTGAGAGTTTATTAAAAGGCCCTTTGAAAGTAAAATGTCATTTTATTGTCTCAAATTTTTTCCTTCCTTCCTTCCTCTTTTATCTGTTATAAAGTTTGCTTTCAGTCTTGTTTCTTCAACAGTTTTATGATAGTTATTTCTGGATTGCTTTTATGAAATTCTGTTCATTAATAGTTTTCTGAAATAGTAAAATGATGTGTCTAGTTGTTGTTTCCTTTATGTTCATCCTGCTTTGGTTCTATGTTTTCCTAAGTATTGGCTTAATTTCATTCTTCGGCACTGGAAATTTTTCAGTAATTATACTTTTCAGTATTTTTTTCTACCCTTGTCTGCTGAGACTTTCATTTCTTTCCTTTTGATTAACCATTTATTTCTCTCTGCTTTAATCTGACTCCGCTCTGCTGACTTGCTTTCTAGCTCCCTAATGCTTTCTTTCAGGAGTCTTGGTGATGCAATGGTTTGTGGTAACTGAACGTTGGGTGGTTTGAAACACCCACTGGCTCTGTGGGTGACAAACCTGGTGATCTGATCTTATAAAGATTATAGCCTAAAACATTTTGTGGTGCAACTATTCTGTTACATGGAATCTAAGTACGTCAAAATCTGTCAAATGGCACCAAATAACAAATATTTCCTTAGCCAATAAACTTCTGTTAGGTGCATTGAATCAGTCTATGTAAAATCAGATGGCAAAAATCACGTAGTGACTTAAATAAGTAGCATTTCTTATATAGAGAATTATTGATTAAATTGGAAAATAACTATAAAGGTTACTTCACAGGAAGGAAAATTCTGAAAGGCATCTGGGAACTAAGACAGTAGTCAAGGAAGAACAAGTTAGAAATGGGGGTTCAGAACTAATTGACAAACATGTGGCTTCAGTCCACTAGATGGTGGATAAATCCACAGGTTCATTCATCCAGAGCTGGTTCATAGTTAGCTACCAACAAGCAGGAATGATCCTCTGAGGCTGTCTGTTGGGTAGCCTTGCAGAAGCTCAGGCTAATGCTGTATTGCTGGAACAGGGAGCTGAAGAGCCCTCTCTCTGGAGGAACCTAGTGTATTTCTATGTCAACTTGTGCTGGCATGGCTCAAGGCCATTATGAGTGATGAAGGTCAGGTAGCCAACTCACCAGATGGTCAGCACCACAGGGCCTTGGCATGAACATGCACAGGGCTGAAGGAAAGGTGTGAAGAGGAGTGGTAATGCCGGCTTGGTTCCAGGCCTCCACTATTCTGGGCTCCCATATATTATGCCCTGCTTGAGAGTGAGAGAAAGCATATGGTCACCAAACACTGGAGAGAACTATGTTCTCCTGGCACCCAGTAATGGAGAAAGTACACAGGGATGCTGTGCAAGGTTCGGGGAAGTTTCTGTACAAGATTCAGGGGGAAAAAAGTCTTGTTTCTCTGGTCTTTGAAGAGTGACCTTCTCACAGAACCAGGAAGGGAAGTATTCTTCTGACACACTCTGTTAAGAAGGTTTGACATCTTGCTGGCTTGCAAAGGAGAAATTTCACAAAGCCCAACTCCGTAATCACTGAGAAAACAAAAAAACTGAAAGTGGAAATGAGGCTCAATAAACTGATACACACCTTCCCTAAACTGTGAATCTTATTAACTGTGTTTTCCAGGTCTAGACCTGTCATTTGAATATTCTCACTACTCGTAAAGCCGTGCTATTTTGTCTTAATCTTTTAACATATTAATCACAGTTAATGTAAACTCACTGTGTGATAATATGGAAAGCCTGGTGGTATAGCAGTTAAGTTCTGTGACTGCCAAGCGAAAGGTCACCAGTTCAAATCCACCAGTTTCTCCTCAGAAACTCCGTGGGGCCATTCTGCTCTGTCCTGTAGGGTTGTTATCAGTTGGCATTGACTCAGCAGCACTGGGTTTATTTTTTTGTTTTATGTGATAATATAGAAACCCTGCTAGTAGAGTAGCAGCTAAATGATACAGCTGCTAACCAAAAGGTCAGCAGTTCAAATCCACTGGCCACCAGGTGCTCCTTAGAAACCCTATGGAGCAATTCTACTCTGTGCTATAGAGTCACTATTAGTGGGAATCAACTCAATGGGAAATAGGTTTGATTTGGGTTATACAACACAAAGTTCCCTGGTGGCTGCTAATTGAAAACGTGATTATTGGAACTCACTAAATGGCTCTACAGGAGGAAAATCAGTGATCTGCATCTCTGAAGATTACAGCCTGCAAAAACCCTGCTGTTCAGTCAAGTCTCAACTTCTTTTAAAACCCGCAGCAGTTGATTCTGACTCACAGCAACATGATAGGACAGGTGAGAATGGCGTCGTTGGCCTCATGAACTTAACTGGGTGCCAAATAGCCCACTGCCATCGTGTCGATCCTGACTGATAGTGACCCTGTAGGACAGAGTGGAACTTCCCCAGGGAGTTTCCAAGGAGTGCCTGTCAGATTCAAACTGCTAACCTTTGGGTTAGCAGCCATAGCACTTAACCACTGTTCTACTACATCTTACAGAGGTGTCTGATAGTTCTAATCAAAAAATTACAGGGAGCTTCAGTGTCTAAATGCTGTTTTCTTCCTTCAAGGAACATTTACTTTTGTTTCTTAAATGAAACCCAGTTAAGAATACTCCCAATCTCACATCTCCTTACTTCAATCTGAGATTCGTATTTTACATATCTAGATTTCATTCCTGAGACAGTGTCCAACTATCGTTCACTTCTACTCCAGTCTACTGTGGTTGACAGAGTAACGGTCCCAAACATGCCCGTATCCTAATCCCAGTATTATGTTATTTTGCACAGCAAAAGGAATTAAGATTACAGATACAATAAGATTGCTAATTACCCACTACCGTGAAGTCAGATCCAAGTCTTAGCAACCCTAGAGGTCAGAATAGAACTGCCCCATAGAATTTCCAAGGAGCACTTGGCAGACTAATTAGCTCATTAGTTGCTAATTAGCTGCCTTAAAATAGGGAGATTATCCTGGATTATCTGTGTGGGCTCAATGCAATTACAGGCATCATTACAGTGAAGGAGGAAGAGAATTAGTATCCGAGTGATGTAGTGTTAGAAAAATTCAGCCAATCAATGCTGGCTTTGAAGATGTAAGAGGCCGTGAACGAAGGAAGGTGGGCAATGACTAGCCAGCCAAGTGCCGTCGAGTCGGATCCAACTCATGGGCAATGACTAGATTACCACAAAAGGTGAAAGATCAGATTCCCACCATAAGCCTCCAGAAAGGAACAAAGCCCTGCAGACACCTTTATTTTAGCTCAGTGAGAAACATTTCAGATTTCAGATTTAGAATGATAACATGATGAATTTGTTTTGCTTTAAGCCAGTCAATTTGTGACAAATTGATACATCCAAAACCAAATCCAGTGCTGTCGAGTCGATTCCAACTCACAGTGACCCTGTAGGGCAGAGTAGACCGGCTCCATAGAGTTTCCAAGGCCTGTCTGGTGGACTCGAACTGCTGACTTTTGTTAGCAGACATAGCAGCTAACCACTAAGCCACCAGAGTTTCCTCAGGACAGGAAATTAACATCCAGGGTGTAGCTATCCATGGTACCAACTAAAACTCCAGGATGCTTGCTAAGGTCCCCATCTTAGTGAATAGATTCTAATTATTTTCAGGGAGCCTCCTGAAAGCTCTGTCTTGCTTTGTGGTCTCTAAGATGCCATTTTGGGAAACGAAGTATGCTTTAGTGAAAAAAAAGCAAAAACCAACTCTCCACTAGGGGTTTCATCCTTTTGCAGACCTCACATATCCTTAGTTCCTTAGGGTCCTGGTGTTTTACTGACCCTCGAACAATTTTTTTAAAATATAGTATGCCTTTCTTAGACATTCTCAGTTGGTAGGCTATTCTAAAATAGCCTAGTTTGTCACTACTAGAAGCAGAAATCTATGTGAAATATGTTGAACATGTCTTAAAGCCTTTGTGTGAGGACTACTTGTAATACCATTATTTCCATTAAATGGACAAGAAAACTAAAGATCACAGAAGCCAGGGAACTTTGCTCACAGACGTATTTTCAGAGAATCAATTAAAATGTGAGTTGACTAATTCCCTGTTTCATGCCCTTTATGCTATAATGCCAAGCCAAGTGCCATCGAGTCGGATTGAATTGTGTCCCCCAAAAAATGTGTGTAGAAATTTAGATGGGTTGCAATTACCAGTATTGTGTGATTGCCCTTCATTTTGTGTTTTTCCTATGCTGGATGTTTAAGGGGACTGGGGTAGAACAGTAAATCCCTTCTTAAGGTCACTTCCCTGCTGTACTGTAAAGGGAGTTTCCCTGGAGTGTGGCTTGTACCACCTTTTATCCTCTCATCCTACAAGAGATAAAAGGAAAAGGAAGCAAGCCAAGAGTTCGGAACCTCACACCACCAAGAAAGCAGCACCAGGAGAAGAGCGTGTCTTTCAGATCTGTCATTCCTGCACCAAGCTGCTCCCTAAACAAAGACTGATGCCACCCAAACACTTACCTCCAGAGCCAACCTGCTGACACCCTGAATTTGGATTTATACCAAGCTGTAAGAATAAACTCTCCTTTATTAAAGCCATTCACTTGGCGGTAATTCTGTTAGTAGCTCACTAAAATCTGAGGACAATGTCTTTGTCTTCGTTTGACCCCCTTTTCCTAAAGCATCTATGAGGAGGAAGGTGGTAGTTCCTTGGAATTAACGCCAGGTAATCCGCTCCTGAATGGCGACATCTGTGAAAATTCTCTGGAGCAGCTACTCACAGTGTTGATGTGATGCCAAAAACTGACAGCAAGGAGACCCCAGTGGCAGAGAGGTTAAGCGCCACGGCTGCTAACTGAAAGGTCATCAGTTCAAATCTGCCAGGAGCTCCTTGGGAACTCTGTGAGGCAGTTCTACTCTGTCCTATATTGTCACTATGGGTCGGAATCAACCTGATAGCCATGGATTGGGTCTTTTGGAACAACAATAACAAAAGCATCCAGAGATTGTATACAGGTGGGGTTCAGTCAACAACACTGAAGAACTTCTTGAGACATGTTTTCCTTGCAAATAAAGCCATTTGCATTTTCAGATTGTTGTAACATTTTAAAATATTTTTACATACCTTGTCTTGATGGATAAAAATAGCAAGTCTTAAAGCCTGGATTCTGGAGCCAGACTCTTTGAAACCAGATCGTGGCTCTACCAAACTTCAGCTGTGTGATAGTGTGCCTCAGTTTCCTCACTTGTAAAATGAGGACAAAAAGGTAAATGAAATAAATTAAAATACATAAAACATTTGGAATTTAGACGGCACACAGCAAACACCACGTAATGAATAACTACCATTTTACTACTACGAGGTCTGACAATTAAGTTCTTGAACTTGCACTGGAAAAAGTGGTATATACCTCACTGCTGAATATCACTACAGTCACCTTCAAAGTACTTCCCTTGGGAAGCTGCGCACCGACCCCAGAGCCTAGGGCACTTTCCCAAGCACGTTTTCTAGGATGAGTTCCTAAACTTAACCGGCAGACTTGCTATGACCACAGCTCTGATGGCCATTCCAGAAAAAGAGTTCTAAAATTGCTCTGAAGGGTAGACTAGGAGCTGGTGTCAGTACATAGCTTCCCGAGGGGAGGACTTCAAAGGTGACCATAGTGATATTCAGCAATGAAGTGCGTAGCACTTTTTTTAGGATGAGTTTGCAAACCTAATGGTCAGACGTCATTGTATGTGAAACAACGAAGTAATGAGTTTAGGCTTCTGACATTGTGTTTTTTAAATCAGCATTTCCTTTTTTAATGGGTGACTGTGACAGATTAAAGGACTGTAAAACAGAATAATTCCAAGGTAAAGAAACATTAAAACTGAGACCCTTTTACTTTTTTCGGTATTATTGAATTATACCTCAATTTGATAAAGAGATATCATTATGCGATATATATTTCGTATCTAATGGTAACAAAATTCCAAACATGTACATCCGTGTGCATGTGTACTTCTTCAGCTCTGATGCTCTTTTAGAAAGTATATCAAAACCAAACCCACTTCCATGGAGTCGATTCTGACTCATAGCAACGCTGTGGGACAGAGTAGAACAGCTCCATAGAGTTTCTATGGAGTGCCTGGAGGATTCGAACTGCCAATGTTTGGGTTAGCAGACATAGCACTTAACCACTCTGTTGCTATGCCACCAGTGAAATCCTGTATAAATACAAGGCACATGGCCCACTGAAACGAGAAACCAATATGTCCTTGACATGTTGACCCAACTGACTCTTAGTCCTGCTTAGTATCTGTCATAGATTGAATTGTTTTTCCCCAAAAAATATGTGAAGCCATGTGGCTGGGCCATGATTCCCTGTATTCTACGATTGTCCTCCGTTTTGTGATTTTCCTATGGTGTATCTTAAAGCATTAGGGTGGGACTGTAAATCCCTTTGTAAGATCACCTCCCTGCTCCACTGTAAAGGGAGTTTCCCTGGAGTATGGCTTGCCCTACCCTTAATCCTTTCATCCTGCAAGAGATAAAAGGAAAGGGAAGCAAGCAGAGAATTGGGAACCTCACAGCATCAAGAAAGCTGCACTGGGAGAAGAGCTCATCCTTCAGACCACAGGTTCCTGTGCCAAGATGCTCCCTGGACAAACACAAGATGCAATACCAGACTTTCCTCCAGAGCTGACAAGGGGGAAAGCCTTCCCCTGGAGTGGATACCCTGAATTTGGACTTGTAGCCTACCAGACTCTATAAGCGTAAACCTTCCTGTGTTAAAGCCATCCACTCTGTGGTATTTCTGTTAGAGCAGCACTAGCTGATTAAAACAGTGTCTTTCAAAAAATCCTAGCTATTGATAGGATTTTTATCTAAGCTCTATTG
Source organism: Heterohyrax brucei (assembly GCA_028571685.1). Taxonomy (NCBI): domain Eukaryota; kingdom Metazoa; phylum Chordata; class Mammalia; order Hyracoidea; family Procaviidae; genus Heterohyrax; species Heterohyrax brucei. The sequence goes on along the minus strand of CM053162.1, from coordinate 61,454,686 downwards.
TTCAACCAGGAGTCCCCGAACAGTGCAAACAGTTACTCACTCAACTGCTAACAGGAAGATTGGCAGTCTGTATCCACCCAGAGGGACCTAGGAAGAAAGGCCAGGCAATGTTCTTCCAAGAAATCAGCCACTGAAAGCCCCAAGTAGTGCTCATCTAGCCTGACACACATGACCACGAAGGGTGGGAATCAACTGGATGAATACTGACGTGCTTTTCTCTGTTTGTCCGTCTTGTTTTTAATGTTCAGTCTTAGCTCGCTTCCCAAGTACCTATCAGTTTTCCTTTCTGCTTATTACCTTGTTCATTCTTTCCAATAGTTAGGAATTATATAATCCCACGAGCAAGCCACTCGGTGCCTTAAGAAGCCGCCCTAGAAGAGAGCCTCTAACATGTGACTTGACCCATGGCTCATGCTATACTTTCCTTGGAAAGGAATTCTCAGACCCCAGCCAGCAATTTTCTTTCTTTCTTTTTTTTTTTTAAACTGGATTTATTCTGAATTTATCATTCCGATATTTTGTCTCACTTCGCTTTGTTCTTACTTCATTGAGTTGAGAGATCATTCCTTACAAAGCAGTCTCTCTTCTCTGCAGTAGCCATGTGTGTGGGCATGCATGTTTGTGTCTGTGTGTGTGTGCGTGTGTGTGTGTGTATGAGTGTGTGCGTGCATGTGTTTGATGAAGCAGTAGGACTGTATGTAGCTGGAAGAGAGAGAGATTGCGTTGCCACGGGCAGCCAAGAAAGAAGGACAATTACCTGCTGTTACAGATCAGCTTATTCAAGGCAAAGCCAGCTGACAAGCGAAATAAAGAGCGTGTCCTGGGGTTTTAGAACATGAATTGCTGACAGCTACGATGCACAGTTTATCTACCATCAGCTGAGAGTTTCCACTTGGAAAAGTAAGAAATAGGTTTTTCTCTCTAAATTGGGGCTTAGCAGGGGTTCCTGGGGAAATGAAGGTGTCTGGGAGATTAGAGTTTCCAGACTGCAACATGAAAAGCTGAAGCTGGTAGCATGCACCCCCTCCCTTCCCTGTTAGCGGCTGTTCCCCTCGCAGCTGTGTGTGTTGCAGCGGAGCATCAGCTCCTTTAACCAGCGTCATCAAGAGTGGAACTCGAATGCTTCATTCTCAAAGAGAAAGAGATAACAAAAGAAAGCAGACCCAGTGCTGCAAAAGAAGCATGTATTTTTCCAATAAATCGCAGGTTAAAAGAGAATGCTTGCTGCGTAGGCAGTTAAGGTACTGCTCATTTTATTGCATTCATTTTCTTGCTACTCAGAAAGCTTTTAACTGAAAAATCAAGGTGCCAGAATAGATTATCGCTGTTTTCAGCTAATCGTATTCTTTTGAGTTAGAAACCAAAATCAAAGAGTAAGGTTCAGTATTTTTTTTATTAGTTTTCTCTGCTGCACCAGGCACTGTTCAGCTGAGAGGTTGCTGTGGCTGCTCGTGTTCAAGTTCATTTCCATAACAACAGGTGCTGAGAACTATGCCAACAGACTTGCCCGGTGCTTATGCTAACAACTCCAAAATAAAGCCTGTTCTTCTGTTGTTGTGCTAAGTAATTCTGGACTCAGAAAAAAATAACTACTTACTTCTGCAAATACCTGCCCCTGCAAAGTTAGACTGTGAACTGGTTGAACAGGTTTCTTTACAAATCTAACTGCTTATCAGTCATCCCATTAAGTTCCTCACCTTCTCCTGTCTACCAATCTGAAGCTGTAAAGTCATAAACTCTGCTAAATCCTAAGGCACTGTCCTGCCTAAAAGGACTGCACAACCAGCAACCACTGAGTGGGTTTCAACTCAAGGCCACCCCATGTGTAATAGAGTGGAACTATGTTTTACAGGATTTTCAACAGCTGATTTTTCAGCAATCGATCTCCAGGACTTCTCTTCTGAGGTGCTTCTGAATGCCTTCAACCACAAATCTTTCAATTAACAGATGACCACATTAACTGTTTTTACCACCCAAACAAAACAAAACCAAACCTAGTGCTGTGAAGAAAAAAATCTGACTCATAGGAAAGCTATAGGATGGAGTAGAAATACTCTGTAGAGTTTCCAAAGAGCGCCTGGTGGATTTGAACTGCCGACCTTTTGGTTAGCAGCTGTAGCATTCAACTACTACACCAGCAGGTTTTCCAACATCCTAGAGGCAACATTTAAAATATGGAGGAACATCACACAACACAAGGACTTATGACCTGGCCATTTTGGAAGGACCCTACACATTTCGGAAGGAACACAATTCAATCTATGACACTAGTGCTCTCCCTTATGGCAGAAAGGTTAACAAACTCCAGTTTGTTCGGTGAACAGGTTTTTCTGGTTGTCAGCATAGGCATCAGCTGAAAACTCTGTGTTATTCTCCACACATGCAATATCCTTGATTGTTTGATACACTAGACCAGCTACTGTCAATCTCTGTTGTTTGAGCACAACACATTAGCTTTTGTAAAGTGCTGTAGAAGCAACAGCAAGTCAAAACGAAGAACAGTATGCAATAGAGACTATTAGGTCCTTTACAGAAAATACTTGCCAACTGTGGCACCAGACTAATGCTGGAGAAGTGCCATCAACTCTGCCACCAAGTGGCTTTCCTGCAAAGGCTGTGGAAACTTGAATGGTTGGCTTAATCTCCTTATACTTCATTCACCAGGATCCACAGCAGTTCCAGGTGTTCACGCTTCTTCTCGTGCTTCCATTTGCAGTTTCGTTCTCGCATCTGTTACCTGGTGTTACTGAGTCTCCAGATCCCCTTCCAGGCGGCACGACGACATGCATCTGGTGAATGTTGAAGAAGAAAACTTTGTTTGGCCGGCCAAGCCAAGGGTCACACCGGGGCCTGTGTCACCAGGATGGCTCTCGGATCAGTGGGCACAGGACGTATCTGAGGAGGAAAACAGATTAACGGGCTGCTTTTCTGGAGTGGTCGGGATTGTGCTTGACCCAGATTGGTGGACAGTTTCTACGGTGGCACTGCTGTCATCAGGTTGGCACAACCCCACTGGGACTCAAGACTTCACAAATGGTTCAGGGCTTAGAAAAAATGGTGGCTTAGCTCCTCCCGGCTGCATCCACTCCAGTGGGCCACATCTCCCTGGGCTTAGTCACAGAGATGACAGACTGAGACTCTCGGTACATGCATGTGCATTGTTCCGTGCCCGTGAGGGCATTTCCGCCAGGTTTCTCTCAGTATCGCCCCCAGCCTCTTACTTTTCACTCTGGAGATTCTGGAACAGGAAGGAGGAAGTCAGAATGCCTCGTCTTGCCCTACTGGCTGCCGTCTAGCTATTGCCCATCTCACTGTTTTAGAGACAGCACGGTCCATGTCTCTACGAAGCTCCAAACACACTTCATTGTGTGATTGTGCACTTAGTGCCTAGTGTCACGATCCCAATATTTGCCATGAAATAAAACAACTTTCCAGACTCCCATCTTTTTCCATCACCAAATCAAACACAGTAAAAAGGAAATTTGAAATGCAGTGATTGAAAAGTTTGTGGGCTATTTATTTTGCCTTTGTCAATCACAATAACAAAGCCATTGTGGGAGATGTTCGGCAGATGTTACATTATACGAATATATGCAGAAGTTTTCAGTATAAAGCAATGACTCTGGCGTGTATGAAAACTGAACTCTGCCCTACAACCTTTGCAGCCATCAGCCTGGGAAGCCAAACCACAACCTCTGCAGCAGTTAGTCCCAAGCTGTCAGGATTTGCTCTGTAACTACCAATTTTCTTCATTTTAGCCACAGATTGCAACCCGGGACCAACAAGAAAAAAAACACATGCTCCCCAAACCAGCTACCTAAGACCCCCGCTTCTAGTTCAGCTGCCTACAGCTAGTTCACGCCAGCAGCCCGCTATCACAGCACACCAGTAAGGCTTCACCAAGTCCTCAGCTTGCTCCGCTATCCAGTGTCCCCAGTCCCTTGCTGGCCTTTGAGTCCCAGCCAATTTCAAGTGATACGGGCTGAGTCTGAATAGGTAACTGTGACTTGTTCTCATTCGAAGAGTCTCGGTAGCAGGGTGGTTAAGTGGTCATATACTAAAGGAAAGGTAAAAACTCACCACCCTCTCCTGTAAAGACTGTTGTGCTTAGAGTTACTTTTAACTCAGAGTCGTTCCATGTGACACAGTAGAACTGCAGTGTAGTGACGTCCAGGCTATAATCTTACTTGAGAAAATTGACAGGTCTTTCATCTGTGGAGACGCTGGATGGATTTGAACCTTCAGCTTTTTGATTAGCAGCAGGACACTTAACTGTTTTGCCAGCAAGACCCCTTCTGTAAAGATTACAGCTTTGAAAACCCTATGGGGCAATTCTGCTCTGTCCTATAGGGTTTCTACAGCTCAGAGTCAGCTTGGCAACAGTGGCTTAATGAGTCATTGTCACTTGGGTTGTCTGAATTTGTTTTCCAGAGTATTTAAAAGGCAAACAGCCTTGGTTTAAGTACCTTCTACTCGGCGCTCTGTGTGTATGTGTTTGGGTTTGTGACGTCTACCGCTCTGGAAACACAGTATTTCTCTTCTCCTCTCGTAAGACGAACTGTGAACACACTGAGCATCTTCAAATTACGTTCAGTGGACACTTAGAAACTGCGAGAAGAAGAGGAGATAGTGCCTGAGCCTGGGAAGGCCAGAACTACCAGGCTTAAGACGGGGCAGTTCTGCTTCAGCTCCATGAGACTGTGTGTTTCGTCTCCCCTGTCCCCCAACTCACCATCCCACCCCACTTGAACACGTAGAGCTCTATCTTGCTTTTTCAATTTAAGTTTTTCCAGTATTAGAAATAAGTATTTTGTTAGTACAGTGAAAGCACAAGTGGAAACCCAGAAGATATATAGCAACCTAATAGAGAAGATCACAGCTTCAAAGGGAAGACATGAATTACAACTCACCAATGGCAAATTCTGAAGCTACTGGACTGCGAGGCTAGTCCTGCACACAGTTTCTGGGAAGCTGTGTATTGAGCGAGGTAGAAAATGAAACACTGAAATTTGTGAGAGATTGCTTCAGAGCAGAATAGGCATGTTTCATGAAAAAAGAGGTGCTAACGAAGTCTGTGCAGAAAGCATGTAGTTACCAAAGGCACAGTACTGCCCCGTTTACCAAAAGGGGGCCCTGCACCGTTGTAAGTCTCAGAGATCTGCTCTGCTGCCTGTTTCCAAGATTAGCTACAACCCACACATACAGACATTCACACAGGGTTCCTTGATTTTGAAACCCTCTTTTCCTTTTCTTTCTATTGTACTCCAAACAGTTTCAGTGAAAGCATAATGTTGCTACGCCAGAAAGAAGGCAAAGTGGGGATACAGGCCTCCAGGCTGTGCAGGCCTGAATTGTGGTTCCTGGAAAGGTCTCTGCTTGTGAGAACACTGGATGCCTGGTGGTGCAGTGGTTAAGAGCTCAGACATAAGCTCTTGCCCCTTGGAAGCCCTAATGGACCTTTCTCCTCTGTCCTACGGAGTCGCTATGATCCAGAACCAGCATAAGGGCAATGGGTTTGGTTGCTTGGTTTACGAGCAGATTGTCTCAGTTCAGTTATTTGCACATTTATCACCACATGCAAATAAACTGTAACCTAGGTTCGGATTTCATCACAGATTTTCTTTTTTTCCCCAATATGACCCCAAGGTGCAACACTAGAAGTAAAATACATAAAAATCAGCCAGTTGTCACCGAGCTGACCTCCGCTCATGAGAAACCACTGTGCATCAAAGTGGAAGGACTCTCCCTGGGGTTTCTGATGGCTGAGACTTGGAAGTAGACACTGAACCTTTCTTCTGATTTGGCTCGGGTGAACTTGAACCCCCACCAGCCTTTCGGTTAGCAGACAAGTAAGTTAACACACTGCACCAGCCAAGGGCTCTAAAAAGGAAAATAAGACAAGAAAGATAGCTTTAGGAGTGAAACAATTTTGTATTATTGGAAGAATCACCTTGTAAACTGTATTATACAGTAACAATCGAACACTTCTAAAGACTTTGGAAGAAAAGACACAGAAAACTATGGAGTCTTTTATCATTAAGACACCCACGAAAAGCTTCCTGACACATGCCAGTGACTACAATTAAAGGCAGTTATATTGTCAAACCTTGCAGAGTGTATCATGTATTTGCACAGTGGGAAAGATTGGCATAACCTATTCTCGTGCAATGAGACACTGTCTGCAAAGCACCAAAAAAACTACCTGTCACAGGTTACCTTGGATTTTCCAAAAAAAAAAATCTATTTAATTTTCAACAAAGCATAATTTGATTTAGAGAAAAAGAAGAACTATAATTTACTCAAATGAATATGAAGCCTCAGTTCTATTTGTCTTACAAAAAATTATTGTTAATTTTATTGACAATAATTGGGTCACAAGTATCAGTTAATTAAAGAGGCAGTGGGGCTCCATGATGCCTTGTAAAGCAGCCAAGAATCAAAAGTGACTTTGTTTTTAGAACTGTAAGTGAAGAAATCTTAGAGTCTCAGAAATTTTAGATTCTCGTGTAGGATACTAATATTGAAATCATATTTCATTATACAAATAGATGCTACCCACAGCTAATAGAACAAATAGTTTTGTTTATTTAAGAATGTCTCCGACTACCCCCTGGAAGAGCTGTTATTTAGCCTGTGAAGTTTCTTATAATCACAGAAAACTTAGAATGAAAGATATTTAACCATATTTTAAAAATCATTATGTCAAATTCTCTATGTGCAACATGCCACTTTCATTTTGATTGAAATAGCTTAGAAATAATAAATTAATATGGGGATACTGTACTAATGTGTTAGAAACCCCGGTGGTGTAGCGTTAAGTTCTATAGCTGCTGACCAAAAGGTCCACTGTTCAAATCCACCAGATACTTCTTGGAAACCCTGTGAGGCAGCTCTACTCTGTCCTGTAGGGTCTCTATGAGTTGGAATCAACTAGTGGCAGTGGATTTGGTTTAGATTTGGGTTATCTTAATTAATCACTATGTCTCAGAACATAACATCTGGAATTAATCTTAATATCCAGCCTTAATATCCAACATCTTTACGTCAATAAACAAACTCCCCAAGGCCTATCCCGTTGCCTTGGACCACAGCATTAACATCATGCATTACGATGCAGCATTAGATGTTAAGCCAACTCAGACTTGAAACACCTGGGAGGCAGCAGCAGGGCCAGCACTCAGACTTGAGTTTGACATTCAGGTCACAGTTCTCGCTGCACACGCTGCGTCATCATTTCCTCAACAAGTTGTCTCTCCTGTAGAATGGTGACAGTGACAGGAGAGCTGGGCAGAGCCGACCCTTGATAACCTTTTGAAAGTAGCAAAGTTGATTTTGCAAAATGCAGTTTGTATTTCCCATCTCAGCATGTGGGCACCTAGAGGGAGTCTGAAACCCGCACGCTCATCCTCAGACAACACAGGGTGCCACAGCCCAACAGCCTCACCTTTATTAGTTGCGATGGAGAATATCCTCACCATTTCCAAAGATTTGATTTATGTTTACATGAGATTTAAGCCAGAGAAAAAAATGAGAAAGACAGAGAAAAAGAGAGGAGAAGGAAGAACTTTAAGTCATCCTTGGCTATGCAGGAAACCCTGGTGCTATAGTGGTTAAGTACTACAGCTGCGAACCAAAAGGCTGGCAGTTGGAATCCCACAGGTGCTCCTTAGAAACTCTATGCAACAGTTTTACTCTGTCCTGTAGGGTCACTATGCATCAAAATTGGCTCAGTGGCAATGGCTTAGAGTTACACATCCTTGTTCATGAGATGAATAAGACAAGCTTTTAGGGCATTAGGCCGGATAAAATTATGTCCTTTGCCTGAAGCTTTTCTTGCTCAGACAATGTAACGTCATGAGCTCTAGAAGACGAACCTGGGCAGATAGAAAGGGTGAATCAAAGGAAGATGAAAACAGGAATTCTCAGGCTTTCCAATGATAATCTTTGTAGCCTGAGGAACAATCCTCTCTAGGTTTCAATTTTCACGTTAGCAAAAAGAGAAGAAGCCAAAGCAGCATGCCTGCTGCTGAGGCTTTGGTGCAGGTAAACTTCGACAAAACCAGTAATAGTAACAATAGCATTGGCGGTTACTGTTGTTGAATCACAGAACTACGAGTCCCCACACTATAGGTGGCAAAAGTCAAGCTCATTGAGGGAGATCTCAGATTTGAATATGGGAGTCCCGGGGTGGTAAAGACGGTTCATGTGCTCAGCTGCTACTAAAAGGTTGGGGACTCTGGTCTACCCAGGGACACCTCAGAAGAAAGGGCTGGAGACCAACTTCCAGAAAACCAGCCACTGAAAATTCTATGAAGCACTGTTCTACTCTGATACAAATGGGGTTGTCTTAAGTCAGAATTGTCTCCACATCTGGTTGTTTTTTTTTTTTTTCCCCTTCCTCTTTTTTGAAGGTGAGATTGAAAACCATCTGGCTCCCAAATCCTCGTTCTATGCTGTTACATTACTGGGTAAAATTCACCTGAAATAACACGTAGAAAACCACTTAGCCAACTGCTAATTGCTGCAGCAACTGAAGAGATTTCAGCATTATAAGCTATCAGGAAAAATCTGATGTCTCCAACGGATTTCCTTCTTTCTATCCTCAGATGAAATCAATTAGGTTGTTGCAATCGTTACACGTAAGCGTGCAGTGGAGCCAACGAGATAACAATCCCAACAATCCCAGACTCGGAGCTATTTGTTTTGGTGTGTGATTCAGGGAGGGTTTTCACACGACTGAGAACGAAAAAGTGCAGCAGGCCACTTAGAGGACCATTTGGTAGCTGTGTGACGCTGTCCCCTCATACACTGTTCTTCTCTTCTTAAAATTGCACACAGAAGGCTTTCTTCCCCCAAAGTCAAGTTCACATAACAGAAATCCGCCACTGCAACAATTTTAAACTTAGAATTCAGTGGCTTTTCACTATATTGTTAAACCATCACTACTGTCTAATATATAGTAAACGATTGACACTCCACAAAGAAACCTGTAGCCGTTAAGCTGTCATATCACATGTCCCCTTCTCTTGCCCCTGGCAAGCACGAATGCTTTTTTTTTGTGTCCCTATGTTTCTTCATGGAAACACTGGTGGCATAGTGGTTAAGTGCTAGCTACATCTGCTGACCAAAAAGCTGGCAGTTCAAATCTGCCAGGTGCTCCTTGCAAACTCTACAGAACAGTTCTATTCTGTTCTTTACAGTCGCTGTGAGTCAGAATTAACTCAATGGCAGTGGGTTTGGTTTGGGTTTGGGTATGCATTTTCATAGATGTGAAATCATGTAGTATGAGGCCTTCTCTGTCTGGCTGTGTCCATTTAGTGTAATGTTTTCAAGGCCCATTCGTGTTGCAGCACGCATCAGTACTGCGTTCTTCTTATGAGGGAATAATATTCCGTTGTATATGTACGGCCCTTTTGTTTGTTCCGTTTTGTAATTCACTGGCTGATGGACATATGGGTCACTGTCACATCTTGGCTATTATCAATAATGGTGCTATGAACATTTTTTTTCCAAATTTTTGATTGATTACCTGTTTTCAGCTAACTTGAGTGTGTCCATTAGAATGGGATTGCCACATAACTTGGTAATTCTACTGTTAACCAATTAAAGAGCCACCAGCTGTTTTCCATGATAGCTGCACCACTTTACAGTCCCATCAGCAATAGGCAAAGTCTCAAATTTCTCTGCACCCTCTTTAACATAAGTTATTTTCCTTATTTTATTACTATTTTGTTGTTGTTATAGCCAATCTGGTGGGTATGAAGTGGTCTCTCATTGTAACTTTGGCTTGTATTTCCCTACTAACCAAAGATTGGAGTATCTTTTCATATGCTTTATTGGCCATTTGTATACATTGTTGGAAAAATGTCTGCTTGAGTCCTTTGCCCATTTTTAAAGTTGTTTGACTTTTTGTTGTTGAGTTATGATAACTATACATTTCAGTACTAGGCTTTCATAGACATGTGATTGCAAACAGTTTCTCCTGTGAATTGTCTTTTTACTTTCTTGGTAGTGTCCTTCGATGCACAAAGGTTTTTAATTTTCATAAAGTTTGATTTGTCCATTTTTATTGTTTTTGATACCATATCTAAGAATCCACCGCCAAATCCAAGCCATGGAGATTTACCTCTAAGATTTCTTCTAAGAACATCATAGTTTTAGCTCTTATATTTAGGTATTTGGATCCATTTTGAGTTAGTCTTGTGTATGGTATAAGGTAAGGAAATAGATTCATTCTTCTGTGTATGGCTATTCAGTTAAATTTCTTAGAGCCCTGGTGGAGCAGTGATTAAGAGCTGATGTTGCTAACCAAAGGGTCAGCAGTTAGAATCCACCAGCCTCTTCTTGGAAAACCCTATGGGCGATTCTCTTCTGTCTTGCAAGGTAACTATGAGTCACAATCAACTCGATGGTATTGGGTTTACTTTTAAAGGTTATCTCAGTGCCATTTACCCCTTTGAAAATCAATTAATCAAAGATATATGGGTTTATATATGGCTGGATTCAATTTTATTTGGTTTACCACTATGATTGTACGTAAGCAAGTATCACATTGTTTTGATTAGCTTTCTAATAATTTTAGAAATGAGGACATTTGAATCCTCCACCTTCATTCTTCTCGTTCAAGGTTGTTTTGGCTACTCAGGATCCCTTGCAATTCCATGTGAATTTTAAGATCTCTTATCCATTCCTGCAAAAAAAAAAAAAAAAAAAAAAGATGAGGAGGATCTTTGATAGGGGTCTCATTTAATCTGTTGCTCAGTTTAGGGAACATTGCCACTTAACAATATGAAGCCAATCCATGAACAAATGGTGTCTATTCACTTAAGTCTTTTTAAATGTCTTTTAACAATATTTTGTAATTTTCAATTACAAGTCTTGTGTTTCCTTGGTTAAAAAACAAATGAAATACACAACAGGAGCTAATCTGAAACCTCCAAGCCTGAGAGGAAGCCAGCGTTGGCCGTCACGTGGGTATCTGAGTGGTTGCTACCCTCTGATTCAGTAGATGTAACTGAAGGCAACAGTCTAAATATTCCCAAAAGTAGGCATACTGACAGGAAGACACAATGGAAAATCAAGCCGTAATGTCTTGTTTAGGGTATAACAGGCCTCCAGGGCAACTTAAAATTCTTCAGACTTTTTTTTTTCCTTTTCCTTTCCAATTCACCTGCTGCTTATTTTATTTTTCTTGTAAGGCAATGGTACAAGATGGAGAATGTTATATTCTGACTGCTAAATCCTCCTTTCCCTGTATCATCAAGAATAAATCAGACCAGGATCAAAGGTCGACTGGGACACCCCTGAGGAAAAAGACTCACTGGAGGTCTGCCACATGCTAAGGGTTACACAGCCCAGGCACAGAGGCCTTAAATTTCCCTAAGATGGACCACCAAATGCTACATCTGGTTGTTTCTTCTACAGCCCCAACCACCCACCAATCTCTCCGTTTTTCACATCCTGTGGGATGCCCTAGAAAAGGCATTCAGAGTCTCAAATACCCTATGAGTTTTGTCAGGGTAATTTAACACATCGCTACCACTGAGAAGTGGGGTCATGGGTGAATCTCCATAATAAAGAGATATGACTAAGTCTAGGAGCGGAATGGAAAGCCACCGAGGAATTACTTCAGCAGATAAAAAGCTACTCTTCTCTTTTCACAAATAAAGCTTTTCCTGGACACTTGCTGACGCTTAAATTTCCAACATCAGAAATCCACTCCGTTGACCTAGAAACGTGCCCTGAAAATGTGAAGTTTTTGTATGAGAAAAATCAACCAAACGAAACCCACTGCTGTCCAGCTGGTTCCACCTCCTAGCGGCCCTGCAGCGTAGATGCTCCATAGCGTTTCAAGGAGCGCCTGGTGGATTGAACTGCTGACCTTTTGGTTAGCAGACAGACCACTTAACCACCATGCCACCAGGGTTTCTGTACAAGGTAACGTCATAATTGATATTCGTATATCCTGAAGACAACCTCAGTAATTAGTTTATTACTTGAAAATAATTTTAGTGTACAGGACCAAAGATACACTTTTAAAGTGCTCATACACCTTTAAGAGCTAGCAGAGATGTGAAACAGGACAATACCGAAAACAGAAGCTTCAATCCTCCAAAGTAATATTAAGCTTCAGATACTTTTGTCAAGAGCAGTAGTTTGGCAAAGCTTAATAGGATCAAAATCATCACCACCATGCTTCACTTTTACAGTTTCTCATTTTATCTGCACTGTGTCCTTATTTGAGAAGCCCAGCTGACGCAGTAGCTAAGCACTCAACTGCTCACCAAAAGAAGTCAGGAGTTTGAACCCACCAGCTGCTACCTTAGAGAAAGATATGACAGTCTGTTCCCGCAAAGATTTACAGCTTTGGAAACCCAGTCGTGCAATACTCCTCTGTCCTGTAGTGTTGCTGTGAGTCAGAATTGACTCAGTGGTGATCCGGGGGAAACGGGGCTTGGCTATTCTTGTTAAACAGATACTATTATTACTATATGGAAACCCTGGTGGAGTAACAGTTAAGTGCTATGTTTGCTAACCAAAAGGTTGGCAGTTCAACTCCAGCAGATGCTCCTTGGAAACTTGATGGGGCAGTTCTATTCTGTCCTCTAGGGTCACTATGAGTCAGAATTGACTCAACAGCAGTGGGTCTGATTTTTGGGGCCTATTGCTATCATCTCAATCTACCACGTATGGACATTAAGGCTGTTAGGAAGTCTTCCATAACGAGTGAGAGTCAATGTGATGATTCTTCTGATTTCCAGAAGTCTCTCATTTTCTCCAACACTGGAACTAGTTGTAAGACCATTTCCTAACACTATAAATTTTGAACAAGTTCTTTCATCAGAAGGAAATACTACATGGGGAGGCTTGTGGTGGTCAGGATTATGTCCACTGGCTACTCCATGTTTGGCAGCTGTATTAAGTGGCACGGAGGGGTCTGTGGTGGCTTCCCACCCTTCAGCTCTCATCTCTCACATTCCACCCACCACCTACTGCCAGTCTGCACAGTAACCAGCAGCTTCTGCTTGCTTCTGGTGTCTGGTTCCTGGACTTGAACTAGCAGCTGCTGGATTCATCAACCCTTACAGCCAGCACTTGAGCATCTCATTTCCTGACCTGCCGATCCTGGGTTTGCCAGCCTCTGCAGCTCAGTCTCACCACCAGCTTGGGATCCGCTGACCTACACAACCAGTGATCCAGAACTCTGGTCTCTGACCTGCTGACCTTGGTTTACTAGCTCCCCTGGCCACATGAGGCTTGTGCCAGGACTTGGGACTCTCAGCTTCTGCAATTGTGTGAGCTGTTTCCTATACACATATGTATATATGTGTATATATGTATATATGTGTATATGTATATATATACACACACATACATATATATACATATATAAGTATATGTATATATATACACACACATACATGTATATACATATATAAGTATATGTATATATATATACATCTTTCCTTGTACTTCATATATATAAATCTCTCCTTGTACATACACATGTTACTGGTTCTCCTCCCCTAGAAAATCCAGCCTAAGACAAGGCTTGAAAATCATGTGTATTGCAGAATCATTTCTGATAGCCCTGGTCAGTGTAACTTTCAGACCTGGTCAAAAGAAGCCCTTACCGCAGACCCAAGTATGACAAATTATAAGTAAAATTATTGAAAAAAGATTAACTTATGATTAAATAAGTAAACATAAATGTAATTTTTAGACAACACAAAGATGTCTCAAGACTAGCATGGTACAGTCATAACCCCAAACATTCACTCAGTAGCTCATGAATGCTAAAATCTTTAGGGCAGTGTCACAGTTCCTCAACATCAGGGAAGCCATGTCTCACTGCCAGGAAGGTTATGCTGCTTTCAGCGTTGGAAATGATCAGCACTTCTGAACCAAAAGGAGTTTCAAGAAGTGGAAACTCTTAACAAGATAATAGACAAATTTCCAAGCCTTTTTCTCATGATGAAGATAACTGATTTGTACTTCAGAACATATTACTTCCTAGCTTGCCATTTATTTTTTTCTCATCATTGCCTGGTCCAATTCAGCATTTGAAAAGTATTTATAAATTAGTACAATATCTGCAGCAGATGTTATTTGTTGCCTTCAAATGGATTCTGACACAGGGAGACCCATTGTGTGCAGAGTGGAACTGCTCCAAAGGATTTCAAGGTTGTTATACTCCTGGTCTTCAGGCCCCACTGGGAGCTACAAATCTGCTCAAATTCAACCCTCAAATGACTCACATAGTCAGCTGTTATTGTAGTAGATTTTTATTGAGCAAAGCAGTAAAAACAAGAAGCAACAGTACCTTGCAGAAAGGGAAACAGGTCATCCTCCTCCACTGGAGGAGACCCTGAAAAATTTTGGCTAGGAGTTCTTATTAGATTTTTCAGCATTCTAGACCTGCCTCTGGGTGGGGTAGCTGAGATCTTTGAGTAGGGTATGGGAGATTTCTGATATTCATGATCTGACCCAATGTACGTTTATTATAATGTCTAATTAACATAGAAAGATTGCTTGACAGTGTCCCTGGAACCATGTCTGAGCTAACCCCCGTGGTTTTTTGGGCTTCTTCCAGGGATCCTGATTGGTTAATACCCAAGTAACAAGCCTTGTAGTTGCTCTGATTGCTGTCCACATGTCTCTATCTGTCCCTAACAAGGCTGTGATCTTTCAGAAGGTGATCACTAGACCTATCTTCAGAAGTATCTCAGGGAGATGGGACAGGGGCTCGAAATGTTTGTATGTGTGTGTCTGTATTAAAATAGAATATATAGTAAAGTGCACTCTTGTCATAAACATAAGTTAAAATTGGCTAAGCTATGAAAACACAAAATAACTATGCTTGAGTTAAGTAAAATGGTGAGAAAATGCAAAGTCATGGTGAAGAAGTGAAAGTGAGAAAAACAGCTGCCTGATAGACTTGACAGCAGATGGTCAAAGAGATGATAAAGAAAATAACCAACCAGAAAGGAGTCAGCAACTGAAGGTACCAGAAGACAAAACTTATGGACTGATCAATAACAACCAGAACCAAGCAAATAACTTGTATTAAAATCCCAACACTTTGGATCTGGTCTGTGTAGCCTCTTCTGGGGATCTGTGTCCACCAGTCTGTTGCTCTGATGTGACCTGATCCCACCTTGGCCTGTTGCTGTGTTGTGACCTAATCCTGAGACCTCGTCTGTTTTACCTTCAAAGGGCTGGTTTGAGTGACTGTGACTGTGACTATTTCCCATTGGTTCCTGAGCCTCCTGTGCTGTCCCTGCTAGCTCTACCTCTGAGATGCCTTGCCATCACCCTCCTCCAGATTCTCATGACATCTAAGTGGTGAGAGCATAGCCAAGCTACAAATTTCTTAGACTGAAAACTCACAGAGGGAAGTGTCAGTGATGATGTTAAGATTAACTGTACAGTTCCTCTGGGACCTGGTTGAACCTGTGTGGGTCTTAACTGATACAAATGAGAGTACTTAACTAATGTAAACATAGATAAGAGTTCTTAAGTAACATTAATAAGAGCACTTTTGTGTCCTGGTACCAGCACCTCCCTTCTCCGGTGCTTAATTGTGAATGCGTGATTTGATAAAATGAAACTTACTGTTAACCCTGAGCCTTACAGTTATGTATTTTCCTCTCATAACCCCCAATAATTTTTGGTTGCTTACAACAGGGTTCAACTTGCCAAACTTTTACCTAGTTGTCAATTGCTTAACCATTTCTACTGCCCAGATGTCATTCTTACTAGTATACGTGTGTGTGTTTGTCTGTGTGTGTGCATAAAGAGACAAAATGCTTAACATGTGATACCAATTTTTATATTGTCTGTACATTTACATTAAACATCACAAAATATTTTAATTTAGTTTTATATGAATATCTACCACCTACCTACCACCGTTGAGTCGGGTCCAACTCATAGTGACCCTACAAGTCAGAGTAGAACTGCCCCACAGAGTTTCCAAGAAGCACCTGGTATATATGAATACAGTAACTTAAAAATATTTTCCTCAAAAGTAAGTTATCAGCTTTACCTCAATAATTTTGATTTAAATTTTGATATCCATTAAATAAATACACTTTCTGCCTATGCACCTATAGTTTTCAATATTGTAAAGTAAAAATGCCTTTGAAATACTTGTAAAAATCTCTTTGAATAAAAATAATTTTAATTATTTGACTTCTTACATTTTAATCTAAATGTTTATGAAAACATGTTCAAATTTTTATATTCAATTCACACACACAAAAAAGAAACACTGCCATTGAGTCAGTTCTGACTCATAGCAACCATATAAACAAGTAGAACTGCCCGTGAAGTTTCCGAGGAGCTCCTAGTGGATTTAAACTGTCAACTTCCTGGTTAGCAGTCATGAGCAGTTAACAACTGTGCCACCACGGTGGAGCATTATATTTCGCATAATTTTGTATTCACAGGTACTGGGGACAAGTTGAAATAATAGTACCAGTTGCCATTTAGTTTTTCCAAGTCATGATGGCCCATGTGTGTTGGAATAGAACTGTGCTCTGTAGGGTTCTTGGTGGCTGATTGTTCGCAAGTTGATCACCAGGTCTTTCTTCTAAGGTGCCTCTAGGTGGACTTGAATCAGCAGGGCTCCTGAGGGAGAATTTGTAAAACAATGAAAAGGGAACTTAGCAAAGAAGAAAGGTTGAAAAGAAAAAGAAAAGAAATTCAAAAACTTTAAAGAAGGGGTTTGTGAAGGATGGGAAATAAAATGGTCTCCATGATCTCTGACACCTGTGTGATTGCCTCCTCTTAAGTGTGGTTGGAATCTGAATTTTTATCTTAACCAGTAGAATACAACAAAAATGATAGGATGTCACTTCCATAATCACATTAAAAAACAAACAAACAGACAAGCAAATGCTACCATCGAGTCCATTCCAGTTTATAGTGACCCTACAGAACAGGGTAGAATAGACCCATAGTTTCCCAAGCACCTGGTAGATTTGAATGGCTGATTTTTTGGCTAGCAGCTGTAGCACGTAATCTCTGTACCACTAGGGTTTCCGTAATCACATTACTGAAGACCAAAATGATCATCTTACTAGGAGACTCTCTCACTTGTGGGCTTTGATAAAGGTGCAGTACAAAAGCCTAGAGAGCAACGAACTGAGAGGTGCCTCCAGTCAACAGCCAGCAAGAAGCCAAGTCTCTCACTCCTGTGGCTGGAAGCAGCTGAATTCAGCCAACAACTATGTGAAGCTGCAAAGCCAGTCTTTTCTAGTCAGTCCTTAAGACGGGACCAGCTCTGGCCAGATCCTCAATTTCTGTCTTTAATTCCCTGAAGCAGAATACTGAGCTAAGCTGTACCTGAACCCCTGACCCTCAAACACTGTGAGGTAATGTATACATGCTGTTTGAGCTGCTGGGATAGTGGTCATCTATTAGGTGGCTTGGGTTTTAAAACTGGAAAGTACAAAAATGAGGAACCTTTTTGTGAAAGTGATCTGTATGAAAATTCTCAAATAGTATATTGCAGATTCCTCACTTGAGGAGGAAACCCTGGTGGCATAGTGGTTAAGTACTACAGCTGCTAATCAAAAGGTCAGCATTTCAAATCGGCCAGGCACTCCTTGGACAATCTACAAGCCAGTTCTCTTCTGTCCTATAGGGTCGCTATAAGTCAGAACAGGCTTGATGACAGTGGGTTTGTTTTTTGCTTTACTTGATGAAGGCTTCATTACCGACCAAATGAAAATGAGCTACAAAAAAGTCTCACCAAATACACCATCTGAAGAAATTACATGAAATTTCTACATGTTATTTATTAACTGAAATCCAAAAAAAAAAAAAAACTACTGCCATCAAGTGGATTCTGACTCATAGAGATCCTATTAGACAAAATTGAACTGGTCCACAGAATTTCCAACGAGTCACTGGTGGATTTGAACTGCCAGCTTTTTGGTTAGCAGCCGTAGCACTTCACCATGGTACCACCATGGTTTTCTTATTAAATGAAGAACCATTTTTATCAAAACAGTAAGCATGCAACAGGGTCATCGTAAAATTCACAATTCAGAAGCCAAAATTATTTATCTGACCTACCCATTGAGAGAGGAAGAAAATTGCCTTCTGGAAATCATCAAACTTAGTAAGAAAATTGCTAATGACTAAGTCCAGGAACTTAATTATTCTAAGAGCTACATACCTCTTTGCTTAGTATCTCTATGGTCACCTTCAAAGTACTCCTCTTTGGAAGCCATGCACCAACACGAGTGCTTAATCCATTCTTAAAGATAATTTTGAGACTTCTTCTGGAATGGCCATTGCACATGGTGGCATGGTGGCAAGTTTGGAAACTTAATTTTATAGTTGCCTGGGAGGAAGTTTTTATCCAGTAAACAACAACTGTATTGGAACACCCTCCCTACTCACCTGATCTATCCCCCAAGGACTTTCTTCTTTACCCGAAGATAAAGGACATATGGAAAGGAAGATAGTTTGATGACATTCAGGACTCCAAGGGTAATATAACAAGACCTCTGATGGCATTCCAGAAAGAGCGCCAAAACTGCCTTGAAGGGTGGATTAGGCACTGGCATGAGTGCATAGCTTCCTCAGTGGAGCACTTCAAAGGTGACCATAGTGATTTTCAGCAATGAGGTATGTAGTGCTTTTTGAAGATACATTCATGAGCTTAATTAGCAAACCTTATATGATAAGTCATGGAATAGGGTAGACTGATTCCTTATACTTACCAAAACATAAAAAGAAAAATCTGAAAGGAGAAATAGACAAATTCACAAGGATACATGGAAACTTTAACAACTATCTGTCAACAATAGGCAGAAAAACTAAGTGGAAAATTATCAATGATATAGAATAACTTAACAGCCCAAGCAATCACCAGGATCTAACTGACATTTAAAGAACTGCACCCCAAAACAACTCAATATATTTCTTTATAGTTGTGTACAGAACATAAACCAAGATAGATCATATCTTCAGTCATACATAAAACAAACCCAAGACATTTCAAAAAAACATATCACACAGAATGTATTTTCCATCCACAATGAAATTAAATGAAAGATCAATAAAAGATGAAAGGAAAAGTCCAAACACTTAGAAATAAATCATCACACTTATCACCAGTCCATGGGTTGAAGAGTAAGTCCTACGGAAGTAAAAAACACATTGAGGTGAACTAAGGTGAAGCTATTTGATATTTGTGGGGGACACTGCTAAAGCAATGCTCAAAGAAAAAGACTAAATGCATGCATTAGAAAAAGGACAAATCTCAAATCAATGATCTGAATCTCACCTTCAGAACAGAGAAACATTTCACCTTCTGCCTAAGTGATATTTTTGCTGGGTAGAAGAATTGACAGTTTTCTTGTTATCGTTGTGGCGGTTTTTAACCAGCACATAAAAAATGCTTTGCCGCTTCCTTTTGGGATTCCTGGTTTCTGTTGACAAAGCCACTGGAATTCAAACTAAATAGATGAGTGGTGACGTCAGTGACTCGGATCCGACTCAACAGCACTTGGCTGGCAACGTTAGTGAAAGCTAAGACAATATTGGGCAAGCCCAAAAGGAGGTGATAAAACTTGATCAAGGCAAGATCATAGAAGCTTCATAGACCTACCTAAACTCCCTGAGAGACTGATTTACCAGGCTGAGGTCTAGGGATCACCATCTCCAGGGACATCTAGCTTGTTATGGATTGTATTGTGTCTCTCCCAGAAACGTGTGTCTCGATTAGGCTTGGCCAAGAGTTCCATTGAGGTGTGATCTCTGCCATGTGTTGTGAGTGCTGCCTCAATGGTGGCAGTGAGAGAGAATGGGTGGCCGCTGTGTTGGTGAGGCAGAACTCAGTCTACAGGCCAAGATTGTATTGTGGTCATCTATGGGGAGACAAAAGGAAAGCAGCACTGAGAGCCGAACGTGTCCTTTGGACCTGAGGTTCCTGTACCAGGATGCTCTCGTATTGAACTTGGACTCTTACCTGCCAGACTGTGATAATGTCTCGTACAAATGGATTTGTGGTTTACCAGACTGTGATAACAAAATTTTCTTTTGTCTGAAGCCATCCACTCATGGTATTTCTGTTAAAACAGCATCAGTTGACTGAGACATAGCTCAGTTGGCATAACATAGTTCAGAAAGCAAATGTTCTACACCCTACTTTGGTGAGTAAGTTCTAGGATCTTAAAAGCTCATGAGCAGTTTTCCGAGACACACCACTGGCTCCACACCATCGGGAACAAGGGAGAATGCAGAAAAGCAAAGGCACAAGGGAAAGATTAGTCCAGAAGACTAGGGTACACAGCTACCACAGCCTCCACCAGACTGAGACCAGCACAGTTATACGGCACCTGGCTACCACCGCTGGTAACTCTGACAGAGACCACACTAGAGAGTTCCGGGTAGAACTGGAGAAAAGCGTAGAACAAGATTCTAACTTACAGAGAAGACCAGACACACTGGTCTGAGGAAGACTGGAGAAACCCCAGGAGTGTGGCCCTCAGATATCCTCCTATTTCAGTACCGAAGTCACTCCTGAGGCTCACACTCCAGCCAAAGATTAGACAAGTCCATAAAACAAAACGAGACTGAGGGGGTACTCCAGCCCAGGAACGAGGGTGAGACGGCAGGAGGGGACAGGAAAGTCAGTAATGAGGAACCCAAGGTTGAAAAGGGGAAAGTTTTGCAAGGTCAAGAAGGGGACTGGTGACATATTATGGGGCTGGCAATCAGTATCACAGAACAATATGTGTATTAATTGTTTAATGAGAAATACTAATTTGCTCTATAAACCTTCATCTAAAGTTACAATAAAGTTTTCTTTCTTTCCCCTACAGATAGAGCATTTCCTCTCTTTCCCTGGGGCTCTGTTTGTTGTTGTTGTTGTGGTTTCCTTCCCTTCCACTGACTTTTGCTCTGTTGTTCAGATCAGCTAATGTTTATTATTATATTTTCCAACTCAGTATTTTTCCTCTGTCATCTCTGTTCTGCTGTGGAGGCTAGTGGTTGAAATTTTTATTGCAGTTATTATATCCACTCAGTTCTGATATTTCCATTTGGTTGTCCTTTATATCTCCTATTTATTTTCTAGTCTTTGTATTTTTTAACTCGTTTCAAGTATGTTCATAATTGTTTCTTCAAGTTTTTTTTTTTTTTTTTAATCACGGCTGTTTTAAAACTTTTGTCTGATAATATCAACAGCACCACCCTCCTATGGGTTCGATTTGCTTTGTTAGGTTTGAGATTTCCCTAGCTCTTGGTATAATATATGATTTTGTTATCAGACACTGTATCTCATCTGAATACTGTCTTTAGCTAAGTAGTTTGGCTTTTCCATCAATAGTATCCAAACTGATGTGAAAATGTTATTTAAAAGGAGATCATTATTTCCTATGGGGATGGAGATTAAAAAAGTAAATTTATGGATTGCATGTTAATACGTTGTAAGTCATGCATCTTACCTATATAAATATTTTATTAATTATATAAACACATAAAATAATAATTAGATTTAATATATTTTGCTGAGTTTCAGTCATAAAAATTTAAAATCTTAATGTGAAGGCATATATTTCTAGACACAAGGATGGAATAGGACTTATTTTAACAGATGTTTTAATTGATCATAACATATACAGGCAGCCATATAGTACTAAGCTACCATTTGACCTATTGCCCCAGGCCCTCCACTGGTTAGGGTTGACTGAGGTTCTGGTCACAACTATAGAACTTTTCTTGTGTCTTGCATGAGTTTCCATCTCTGACAAGAGAAGCCTTAAGAGTATGAACTTGAACTCCGGCCAGCAAGTTCTTTGAGGAATAATTAGAATTCTGGTCTTCTTTTCTGTACTAGTCAAGGCTATAAGACTGAGTTTTTGCTCTATTATTTTGCTTAGATTTGGGATTATTTTACTGGACTGGCCATCAGAGTTGTCATTGTATTACCCTTGATGTCCTGAATGTCATCAAAATGTCTTCCTTTCAATATTTCCTTTATGTTCAGGTAAAGAAAAAAGTCATTGGCGTCCAGATCAGGTGAGTAGGGAAGGTGTTCCAATACAGTTATGTGTTTACTGGCTAAAAACTTCTTCACAGAGAAACTACACAATTAATTTTGTGAGCTTGTCACATGCTACCATGCACAATGGCCATTCCAGAAGGAGTTCCAAAATTACTTTGAAGGCTGGACTAGACACTGGCACTGGTGAATAGCTTTGCAAGGGGGGTACTTCCAAGGTGATGTAGTGATTTCGGCAATGAGGTATGTAGCACTTACAACAAATGAAGTTTGCAGACTTAATTGTTGGACCTCAAATTCTGTCATAGAGGATCATTATGAGTGAGAACTGTTCCCATGGTGATGGGCCCAGAAATCTGTAGAAAAGCTCTGGAGCCTGGCCTCTAAGAGCAGAATTCTTAGGCCTAAAGTTTACGGCAGCTCTGAGATGATTCTGGGGTATTTTGACTTTAGATTATTCAGAGGCTGAACAAATTGTCTCCAGCATTGTTCTATGTCTGTATGGAGACTTTTCTAATCAAAACCAACCAAAATAAACCCATTGCTGTTGAGTCGATTCAGACTCACAGAGCCCCTGCAGGACAGAGCAGAACTTCCAGGCTTCTGGTTAGCAGCCAGAGCACTTAACCTCTATGCCAAGTATACAGTAATCTGTCCCTTCTGCTGCCTCCATGTGGGCAAGGATAAAGCATGCCCAGTGCCGCATCAGTCCAATAATTGACCCTAGAATTGATATTTGGGGTCTGCTAGTCCCAGCAGCACTGACAAAGTGACATCTCTGAAGGGAAAGGAAGGAAAATGGGGAACATCAGTAAACACATCCTTATGAGAACTAACATGCCGTTTTACCAAGGATTTCAAAAGCCAGACAAGTCAGTATAGTCTGCTGTTAGTGTGACTAATAGTGGGTGTCTGAGCAAGATTTGATGGAGAAATTGGCATTTCAGAAATATATCACTCACATTTCCTGATGTGCCTAATTGTATACAGGGATGAACTTAAGCCCAGGAGTAATTCAAGCTTAGAATTAATTTCACACTGGAATTGCATCTTTCTTCTGATACCATCACTGTATATTTCACCAACCTGAAATTTCCCAGTGGGCAGTAATTTGTAATTCTCCACAGGTCAGCAGTGAGAAATATAGAAGAAAAAATCATCTTCTCCTTTCAATGGAATATATATATATGTGATCCTTTCATATATATATGTGAAAATAAAAGCCAATAAATCCAATTTTCTCCAACTTACTGAGTTATGACATTTTCTTATACTGCATGTAAGTCATCCATTCAATAAATTAAGCACTTGACACCTTCCTGGCTCTGTCACATATCAGCTGTCTCATCTAATATTTTTTGATTTTTGATCTGCCTCTGTGTATTCAGAGCCCTAAATGACAACCAAGTTCCTGTTGACCTAGGTTATTTATTTACAAAACTATCTCTGCTTTTAGATTAATCTGTGTTGGCCTGCCACCATAGTTCTCCCCGCCAGCTCACAGGTACCAGTGTCACACAAAGCCTTCCACGCTGCTGGCATCTCCATCCCTGACAGTCCTTTTCCCTCTCAGCGGCTGGTCCTCACAGGATTTGGGGCACTGGATGCCCCCCTGCCTTCACGATCTCAGGCAACAATTCCTCCTTCAGGCATACTCTTTCTTCCCCAGGGCCTATATCAGAACAATAACTATTACAAAGTTTACTCTAAATTTAAATTTTAAAACAGCAAAATGAATTTATGTTTCATTTTAAAACAATGTTAGGAACTTTTAGAGATGTGTGTAGATTCAGGGCAAACTTTGTGAGTCAGAATGGGCAGAACTGCAGCAAGTTTTTTGTTTGGTTGGTTAGTTTGTTTTTCGTGGATTTAGGGAGAGGACATGGAGAAAAATGAGAAAGCGATGACTGGACAGTGCTGTTTACACTTAATAGAGAGTCACCTAAGCGACCTGTGGTTCTAGAAATTTCTTTACTTACATTGTCTTATCGAATCATAAAAACGAAGTAGATTTATAATAGAGAAATTGAGGTTCAAAGTTATTCTTTTTTTTCCCCAAGATCATATTGTTAATGAAATTATCATGGGAACAACTATTGGAATTAAGGAGACATTGATGAGGCAGTGATGGTATCCTTGCTTTCTACCTGGGAGACTAGATTCAATTCCCGGCCAGTGGACCTTGCATATAGCCACCACCAGCCTGTTAGTGGAGGCCTGTGTGTTGTTATGACGCTAAGCAGGTTTCAGAGGAGTTTTCAGAGTAAGACAGACTAGAAACAAAGGCCAGGCAATCTGCTACAAAAAATCAGTAAACAAAAACCCTGTGAATTGCAATCATCCTTTCTGATACCGGTGATGGGGAGGGTGCAGGACCATTGTGCGAGGGGTCGCTGTGAGTCAGGAACCTAGTGGGTACCAGCTAACAACACGACTAGTTATGGCTTTGTTTAGGCAACGTTTTGATGGCTGGCAAAAACACAGGGAGGATTCAAACTAAACTGGGCATCTTTTCTAAGCCCATTAATAAACAAGGACTACTCAGTGCAGTCTGTGCCAAGGGCTTAGGTGTGCATCATGTACTGAGTGGTGCCTGCATGGCATGTGCCAGGCATGGGGACGACCAGGCATCTCCATCTCCTCTCTGTCCACCGCAGACAGAATGTGCAGCTGCTTCCCCGCAAGCAACTCACATGGCTTCCTTCAGAGGAAATCAAAGTTAACGGAATTTGAAAATCTGATGCCTTTCCTGAAGCTCCAGCTGAGTCTGTTTCATATTTTTTTTCCAACCCAGCCGCCCCTTCTGCTTCATTTACCTCAGTAGCCAGTGGGAGTTTTGACGTCAGATCAAAAATTCTGTGTCAGATAGTACTTAACGCAGTGCCACTAGTGTGGCTAACAAGGCTGTGCCCCAACAGTGCCAAATGGCCAGCTGAACAGAGAGACACAAATTCCCTTTTTTTTTCAATTGCCAACTTGGTTTGCATTCTGCTTTCCTCTTAAATCAACATAGTTTTGGCTCCTGTTGTGAGCAATAATTAATCCAAACTGAGATCTGTCACTATAAACACAGTCAATCAGTGAACAGTTCAGGTTTGTTTGTTTGTTTCTCTGTCCAATTAAACATGATCTGAAGCTGTAAGGAACTTATAAGGAACACACATAATTGCAGTGTACATTTCTGTAGGCTTACTTCTGACCTTGTAGCTGCAATCTGGGATCCACGCCGTCTGTCCGTGAAGCCAGTACTGAGACAGGAGGTGAGGTGATTAAATGAGGACATTCATTGGGTGCAGACACCCCAGAATCTAGGGGTAGTCAGCTCCTCCAAAGCTTGCCTGTACACATAGGCTAAGCCTGGAGGTTATATAGGTTGATTAAAGGGGTGACCTTGGGTGGGGGAGCAGGTTAATCTTTTTCCTGGTCCAGGCAAGTCATTCTTTTGATGTTTCAACAATATTCTTTGTGGGGGTCTCTATGGCTCCAACAAGTTGAGGCTTGATAATCATCCATACTACCTGGGGATTCAATTTAGTAGCCTTAGAGAATAACTGAAAAGGTATGAACAGCCATGTGACTTATGACAAGTACACGGTAAATTCTAATGGATGGGGGGGATCAAGCTCTCAGGACTCAGTGTTTATAATATAGTTACCTTAACTACTGTTGTCTTAACTACTGTGCTACTGTTTGTAGTAAGACTGAGTCAGGCTGGCCATGAAAAGAACGTAAGTCCCTCCTTTCCCTTTGGAGGCCTGGTAGCACAATGGTTAAGAGCTCAGCTGCTAACCAAATGCTAACCAGTACTCACTCCTAGAGGGTCACTATGAGTTAAAATCAATTCGATGACAATGAGTTTGCTTTTTGTTTTTGTTTTTCCCTTTACATTAGATTCTGAGATCTAGTAACTAGGGAAGGAGGAAGGATTACATTAGGCCTGGGAGACATTGTTGTATAAAAACTCATTGACATCAAATTGAATCCAACTCATAGACACCCTATAAGACAGAGTAGAACTGCCCCATAGAGTTTTCAAGGAGCATCTGATAGGTTTGAACTGTGGATTTTTTTGTTAGTGGCCATAGCACGTAACTATTAAGTCGCCAAGGCTTCCATTGTTAGATAGGTTTTCCAAAATACTCAGTATGGACTATCTGTACACTCCACCATCCCACTTTTAATGACCTTATCTATACAGTCCGTATGCCGAAGTCAGTATTTGGAAATTCATCTGTGAGCTTAAGGAAACCGTGTATTGTATGATGAAAGTACGTAGAGGATGGACAATTAAATACTTGAACTCATCCTAGAAAAAGTGCTACATACCTCACTGCTGAGTATCACTACAGTCACTGTCAAAGTACTCCCCTTAGAAAGCTATGTACCAACACCAGTGACTGGTCTACCCTTTGAAGCAGTTTTGGAATGCTTTTTCTGGAATAGTCATCAGAGCTATTGTTGTATTATGTTGATGTCCTGAATGTCATCAAAATGTCTTCTTTTCAATAATTCCATTATCTTCAGGTAAGGAAAAACAGTCTTGGGTCCAGATCAGGTGATAGGGAGGGTGTTCAAACACAGTTATTTATTTGCTGGCTAAAAACTCCCTCACAGACAACTATACAATTAAGTTCACTAATTTGCCACCATGCCTCCGTACACAATGGCCATTCCAGAAAGAGTTCCAGAATTCCTCTGAAGGGTAGACTAAACACCAGCATCGGTACATAGCATCCCAAGGGGAGTAATTCATAGGTGACTACAGTGATATTCAACAATCAGATATGTAGCATTTGGAACAATTAAGTTCATGAACTTAATTGTCAGACTTCAGGTTTTGATATCTTAGAAACTATACTGATTAGGAGGGCCCCACTCATAGAGACGATAAACTAATCAAATAAGATAACATTTATAATGTACCTGGCATATTGAACAATAAGCGGCAGTATCATTTGTTTATTTTTGTTAATTTTGCTGTTGTTAGATATTTGAATGAAATAGGATACTCTTGCCCATTATAGAGAATGATGAAGGTTAAATCCAAACCACAGCCATGACTTAATAAAGCCTCTTCATAATGTAGATATGACAGTCTCAGCCCTTATAAATGTGTTGCAAAGGAAATTTAGTATTGCCTCTCTGACCTATCCATCAAAAGAGCTTGATTAGTGAAAACTAGTCTCACCAAAAGTTAAGCCAAAGTCTCACCAAAAGTTAAAGCAACAATAATATTTAAAGGAATTTTTCCTAAAAATTTAGAACACCCACTTGTTATTTTTTTTTTTTAAGTAAAAACATGTCGAATATCAGCTAATTCAAATGGATCAACCTAATAGAAGTCCTTGATAATCGGTGAAGGGATACAGATTGACATCTTGGGCCAGAGAACCCAACACAAAAGGCAGCTAACCTGTCTTTGCCAGCCAAGCCAAAATAAGCAAAGCATACTTTGAGGGGATATCAGATTAAAGTCCTAAAGAACGCTTGAAGAATTAATGCATGTTAGTGAAGAGGGCATTTCAGGCAGGGGAATAGCGTATGTAAACGCAAAGCTATAAAAAAAGTGGAGATGGAAGGAAGCCAGTTTCCACTGACTCAGTTCCAACTCAAGTGGACCCCCATGTGGTCAGAGTATAATTGTGCTCTATATAGCGTTCTCAGTGGCTGATCTTTTTTAAACATGGCTTACCAGCCCTTTCTTCCGAGTTGTCTCTGAGTGGACTTTAACCGTCAACCTTCTGGTTAACAATCAATTGCATTAACTGTTGGCGCCATTCCAGGACTCCTAAAATAGAATTGGAGATTGTAATCCAATAGCTACAGCCACATTTGAAGGCAACAGTAGGAGAAGGAAGTAAAGGCAAGATTTTGTCAAGCTAAGGATTTTATTTTAAACCTCACTGATTCAGAAAGCACGTAAATCTGGCATGCATTTTAGAAATCGGGTCTGACAATTAAGTTTGCAAGCTTGCCAACATGCACTTATTTTGGCAGCACTGCACATACAACTCAATTAGGTTTCATAGCTTTGGTATATCAGTGTCTCACAGCTGTATTCATGTCGACATGGTGGTATCTTGATGAGTGGCATTCATTGTGGTTGTTGCATGTCTCTGTGTGCTGTTGCGAGAATGTCAGAGTTTGAGTTAGAGAAAAAAAACAAACATTAAATTTTCTGTTAAACTTGGTAAGAGTGGAAGTGAAATCAGAGACATGTTAACCCAAGTTTACGGGGACAATGCCATGAAGAAAATGGCAGTGTACAGATGGATTAAATATTTTTCTGAATGAAGAGAAAACATCACTGATGAAGAGAGGAATTGTGCATCAAAATCATCAGCTGACTGTGAGAAGCAAAGCTGACCAAGTAAACTTCAATAGAGACACAGGAAAATCTTTGCATGAGAAAGGTGTGTGCAAATACGGTCCCGGAGGAACTCACCAAAGAACAAAAGCAAAGGAGAGTCGAAGCTTGCTGAGACCTTATGGAGAAGTGAAACAAAGTTTTGTGCTGTGTTATCACTGGTGATGAAACATGAGTTTACCAATATGACCCTGACACAAAGTCTCTAGGTGCACAATAGATATCAGCCAATTTTCCATGACCAAAAATGTTCCATCAGTCCAAATCAAGAGTCACATTGATGATGCTAACCTTTTTTTATATATATATTTCTAGAAGGATCATTGACTTTGAATTTGCACCAACTGGGCAATTAACCAAGTTTACTGTTTAGAAGTTCTGAAAAAGCTACATAAAAAAAATTAGACGAAAGTCACCCAAGCTTTTCACCAACAGCTAATTCATGGCTCTTGCATCACAACAATTCACCAGCTCTCACAGCACTGTCTACGAGGGAGTTTTTAGTAAGTAAACAACTGTATTGGAATACACTCCCTACCAACCTGATCTGGCTTCCAGTGACATTTTTCTTTACCCAACAATAAGGGAAATATTGATAGGAAGACATTTTATGACATTTAAGGATGTCCATATGACAACAGCTCTGATGGCCATTCCAGGAAGAGTTCCAAAATTGCTTTGAAGGATGTATAAGCACTGGTGTCCCTGAATAGCTTCCCAAGGGGAGTACTCTGAAGGTGACCATAGTGATATTCAGCAATGAGGTATGTAGCACCTTTTCTAGGATGAGTTCACAAATTTAATTGTTAAACCTCACATGTGTATGTGTATATGCGTGTGCTTCACTGATTTGCTTCTCTAGAGCACCAAGCCTAAGATATTTAATAAGAATTATAGCTCCAGAGAAACAAAATTGTAAGGATGCATTTCCTAAATTGATTTTCAAGTACAAGTAATCTTAATGGTGCTGATGACTATGCTTTCAGAGGACATTGCTAATCCATTGTGTGAGGTACTAATACCAATAGGCAAATTATTGTCACCAGTGGATCAAGTATTGTTAAGAATATTCATCAAAGAGTGACCTCAGCAAAGGAGGAAGTTAGTAATAAAGTGGATAGGGAAACACATTCTGTGGAAACCAGTCATCCTCGTTCCCCAGCCACACTTGTCATGGCCCAACAGGCTCATGAATAAAAAGGGCCCTGGTGGCAGTGATGGAGTTTATATTGAGCAATATAAACTTCTACTCACTGAGGGTGACTTGGTTGTAATCACTGCTGAACGTCTAATCCTCCAGCAGCCAAGATCAACAATGATTCCCTAATGTAGTAATCAGTCAGCAACCTGGTAACAGATTAAATACATTGGACCATTTCCATCATGGAAAGGGTAGCATTTTTTTTCTTACTTGAATAGATACTTACTCTGAACACAAATATGCCTTCACTGCAAGCAATGTCTCTGTCAAAATTACCATCCATTGACTTAGAGAATGTCTTATTCACCATCCTGGTATCCTACACATTGTTTTCTGGGATCAAGGGAATCACATCACAACAAATGAAGTATATCAATGGCCCCATGCTCACGGACTTTACTATTCTTAACACATTCTTCAGCACCCTGAAGCAGCAGCTGGCTTGATAAAATGATGGAATGGTCATCTAAAGATACAATTAACATGCGGGTGGGTAGCAACACTTTGCAGGGTAGGGGCAACATGCTCCAGGTGACTCTAAATGTTCTAAACCAGTGTTCAATATATGGTGCTGTTTCTCCCATAGTAAGATTCATAGTTTCAGGAATCAAGGATAGAGATATGTATGGCACCACTCTTTATTACACCTAGTGACTCACATGCAAAATTTCTGCTTCCTGCCTCTACAACCTTATGCTCAGCAAGTCTAAATGTCTTAGCTCGAAAGAGATGAATGCTCCTACCTGGATATACAACATATATTCCAATGAATTACAAGTTGCAAATTCCATCTAGCCATTTGGGGATCCTCATGCCTCTGGATCAGTAGGTGCCACATCCAGCACCCCAGCAGACAGTGCTGGATAGGGTCTGAGGCCAAATGTAGACAGACAAGAGGATGAGAAAATCTCACTCACACAGCGAAAACACATCACCCGCGCAAGAACAAATAAACACATCACACAATATAAAGTTGGGGCCAGGTGGGACCACGGCTGCTGATGGAGAACCGTGAACCCCGGTCTGCTAACACAAGCTTTATTTATAGGCTTAACAGGCAGGAAGTCAACAGGACAGTATGTAGCCGAAAGGGTCA
Organism: Heterohyrax brucei; assembly: GCA_028571685.1. Classification (NCBI taxonomy): domain Eukaryota; kingdom Metazoa; phylum Chordata; class Mammalia; order Hyracoidea; family Procaviidae; genus Heterohyrax; species Heterohyrax brucei. The sequence goes on along the minus strand of CM053162.1, from coordinate 61,423,998 downwards.
TGAACTTTGTTACAGAGTACATGGAAGTTGTCATCAAACAAAGGACAGGAACATGCAAACAGTTTTAACCTGAGCTATCATCCTGAAAACAGTTTCAAGGAAATAGTTTTAGCTTAGGGCTTATTATTTTACAAACAGCTTGATCTGGGCTAACATCCTACAAATAGTTTCAAGGAAATAGTTTAGCCTGAATTGCAAATGTTTCATCCTAGGCCTATTATTCTACAAACAGTTTCAGGGCACCAAGCAACATGGGGAGAGGGAGGATGGGGCAAGGGGGCTAGGACACAACAGCTTCCAGACCAAAGCAAATAGGCAAACAAGGGAGGTCACTTACTGGTTCGCGTTATTCACCCTGACTAGTAAAGGGAAATTGAATTTATGCTGCATAATGGATCTGACTCCACGGCACTTGGCTTGGTGATGGAAGTAAAAAAAAAAGTAGATCTGGTATCCTGGAGATGCCTCAGAGTGTCTCTGAGTGTTCTTAGTACGACTAAATATTCCCTGTGGATATATTCAATGGAGAGCTACAGAAACCCATTTTGACATGACTACAAATGGCCCAAATCCTTCAGGAATGAAGGTTCTGGTTGTCTTACCAGGCAAAGAACCACAACCAGTTGAGGTACTTGCTGAAGGTAAAGGGAATTTGGAATGAGAGGTAGAAGAAGCCTAATTCTAAATACCAGTTATGACCATGTTACCAGTTACAGAAATGAGGACTGTAAACGTTATGAGCATTTCTTGTTTTTGTACATATGGATGCAATGTTTTTCTTTTCTCCACTTACAAAGTTTAAGACATAAACAAGGCTACTGTGTTTTTGGTTGCATGCATGTTAGGTGTAAGTATAATTTTGTAGTTTTCTTTATTTAGAGTTTATATATGGTTTAAAGAGATGTGTACAGGTGTCAGGTTGACAAGGAGTGAACTACGATGGTTAAGGTTGTGTATCAGTTTGGCTGGTTCATAATTATTAGTGGTTTGGCAGTTGTATAATGATTTAAGCTGGCAGTAATGCAATGATGGAGTCATCTTCCATGATGTGAACTGACGTGATCTGCCAGTTGGTTTTAAGGAATGTCTTAGGGGTGTAGCCTGCATCTGTTATATACGTGGATTTTCTGGCAAAGCTTTCTTACTTGCTCTGGATCTTGCTCATCATCATCTGACCTCCAGTTCTTAGGACTGGATCCAGCTGCCTGTCATATTGCCTATTGAGCTTGGATTGTTAGCCTCTGTAGCTACATGAGTCAGAAGAAGCCTGATGCCTGACTCACAGAGTTCGAATTTGCCACCTCTACAGCCATGTGAACCATTTCCTTGAGGTAGCCCCCTCTCTGTTTGCCTGTCTTTCTCTTTCTCTGTGTATAAAACTTGTTGTTGTTGAGTTGATTTCCGTTCATAGTGATCCTAAAGGACAGGGAAAACCTGCCATAGGGTTTCCCAGGAGCACCTAGTGGATTTGAACTACTGATCTTCTAATTTGCAGCTTTAGTTCTTAATCACTGAACTACTAGGCTCCTTCCTACTGCCCTCTCTCCCACTCCCTTTCTACATATATATATGTATGTGTGTGTGTCTGTGTGTGCACACATACACATTGACTATCTTAAACTTCTCCCCTCTTTCTTCAACATTATAAAATAATAATGATAAAAGCCAATCATAATACCAAGATGACCATTATAACAATGCTATTGTCTCTGGGCCTTAGAACTGGGTCATGGTGACAATGTTGGTGCCACCTCTAGTGCCCCCATATTGGCCAACAATCACCTTGACATACGTTATCTAAGTTACTTAGTGCTGCTATAACAGAAATACTGCAAGTGGGATGATTTCAACAAACAACAGGTTGTTCTGTCATAGACTCTCAGTATGTAAGGATGCTTTCCTCTTTGATGCCCTAGAATTTCTTGGGAGAAAATTGACAATGTCCGATTCTGGCAAAGTGGATGGAGTGAGTGGGTGTGGTCAGAGAATCACCATTTCCACTTTGGTCAGAAAGCAGCAATTCACACTATTGCTTTTGTTTTCTTCAGCCAATATGTTTTCTTTGCACTGTCAAATTTATGGTTACTATGTTGCAGGCAGAATAGAGGAGAAATTTAAGCTAGTTAATTCTGAAGAATAGAAATGGTGCTAATATGTTAGAGGAAACTTCTGAAATCTCCACAAGGGAGAAGGATTAGCTGGAAATTGCCTCCAGTATACCAGCCTTACCATTGGCAAAATCCCACTCCTGAGACATGGCTCTAGCTAAATGTTTATGAAATCATAATAATGTCTCAGGATATACAGGGAGGATACACCCCCCCCACACACACACACCTCTTACACACAGATACTCATCCCAAGATCAGCAAATGGTCAAGTTAACCCACTGGAAATACAGTAACTAAGACTCCTATAGCTGGAACAAGTAGTTATAAGGAGTTTCGTTCCAAGCATCCTGAGGAATAATTATAATACAAAACAGAAATTCACAGTCAATGCAGTTTGATGGTTCACAATGTCAAATCAGCTAGGAGCTAAAGGTTCTTTCTCAAAAAGGTACATGAAACAACACAAGTGTCAAGTATATCATGTGATTGTCCCAAAATGTGCAGGGTAACATTGTGGAAACAAGTCTCAGTCACAGAATTAGAATTCCAAGGTCCTCATTCTGGCTTGGTACAAAGCTGCTAAGATGGACTACTGCATGATTTCCAGCTGATGCCAGTTGGTACCAAGGCACAATGGACTTTTCAAGGTGTAGGGAGAGAAAATGCATTCTTGGCCTTAGCACAGTCCATTACCTGTTATTGTGTAAATGCAATTTCAAGCAGCAATTTCTGAATAAAACCTATAATTCAGTGTGATTCAGATGCTATAGTTGGATCCACCTTTCACTTCCAATTTGTGTTTCTTTATCAAGAAGGCAGCAGGCCTGCTACCATTAGGAGTTTTTTTCTATTACCAGGCAAATTTATTTTATGTTGGCACCCTCAGTAATCTCCCACTAAAATACACACCACAAATATTTCTATCAAATTATACTTGATAGACTACATTCTAGCCCTTTCCTTAAAACTGCACTTAGAATATAACTTTTTATTCCATTAGTAAAACCACTGGAAAATTATTCAGTAGAAGTTAAGCACTTGGTTAATTATTTTTGAGAGTTTACTTCCCCAAATTTGCTGCATGACCTTACCTTGCAAGAAATCATTCAAATGTCTTGACAATCTGAGCCTGTGTCTAAAATGACCAAATAACAAGAAAGTGGTTAATAAATTACTTTATTCATTTTAATGACAAAGTCAGCTTGGCCTGTAACTGCCTCATATATTTTCTGGCTTACTGATACCAAAAGCACATAAATAAACTTAAAATAATGACACTGACTTGAGTCACAAGTGATTTGGACTCTACTTATCCCTCTCTGGGTTTCTTCTGGAAAAGAAAATGTTTGGCTCAGGTAAAAGACCTACCAGAGGAACAACCACTGATTTTTATTCTATCAAACAGTGAGTACTGAGAAGTTGAAAAGTCTCTAGTGTTCTGCCCAGTCTTCTATAGTCTATAAGGACTTTCATAAATCATCCAAATCATATCAACTTTGCCTTAAGCAGTTTAAGACTGAGACATTTAAGCTATCAAGATATGTTTCTTAATCACACCTAATTGATAGTCAGTTTTAACTTCTTCGAACCTACTCTATAGACATCTAACCTACTGTTCACTATCAGTAGGATCAAAAAGTACAAAATACAGAGCACAATGATAGCCATCTATATGTAATGCTAAGCTAGACTGGAATAGACTGAAGAAGTTAACTCAAATGTAGGAACATCAATGGAAGACAATGTCATTCTGTATCAAATGGAAGCCTCAATTCCTGGGAAATATGTGTAGATGTGACTAGGCCTATACCAAACACACAAACTAAACCCATTGCCATCAAGTCATTTCTGGAATGTGTAGTGAAGGGTTCAGTTTTTTCAGCTAATGAATTCTATATAATTGATGTTGTACCATAAGCACAAACTGTTTTCCTAATTAAAATGCACTTATTTAAAAATTATCATGCCTCATTTATTGTAATCAAGAAATGCTGAAGGCAAGGTCAAGGTGGGAGACAGGTCACATGTCTCCTCAATCCCCTCTGAGAACTAAGGCCTAGAAAAACAATTGAATGGAGCAGAGTGGACATTCTGGGAGCTCCAACATCAGGCATAGGGTTGTGATACCAGACTGGATGACAGAAAGGGGAGAACTACCTTTGTTGGAGGCAAGATGGCAGTGCAAAGAGTTCTGCATCTGCTCATACAGCAGTTGAGAGACTTAAAGGTACAGATGCCACCTTTGTTAACTGGGAGACTGGGACTGGGACTACTGAGACTGAGAGACTGGCACAGGCTGGCTGCCATGCTGAGCTGCAGGAGCTAAGTAGACACTATTTTTCACAGCAGAGAGGCTGTACTTAACACAGTCACATCTAGAGAACCCAGCAGCAGCTGGCAACTAAGGATACCAATGCCACTCCTACTCTTTTCTCTGAGCTGTGCCACAGACTGCTGGTTCAGCCCTTAAGAGGTATATCATGCAGGATACCAACTTAGTCAGCTGATAGATGGAGTCAGCCATACCTGAGGGCCCGGTTGGGGCTGGCTGCCACCCTGAGCAACAGGACCTGGCTGGACAGTGCCTCTCCCAGCAAAAAAGCTGTTTCTAAGACAACTGTATCTAGTGAACATAGTGGCAACTGGTGGCTGAGTGTGATGGCAGCCTTATCCCTCCCTCATTTGAGCCACATCACAGCGTCTGTGGATGCAGATCCTGACAGTCTCCACAAGTAGGTCACCATCTTTGTCAGAGTAGGAGACAGGGCCTGCTACCCCTGAGGGCCTGGGTGATACCAGCTGCCACTGAACAGTACATCTCTCAGCAGAAAAGAACTTCTCAAGAAAATCCTATCTAGAGAACACAGTGGTGGCTGGTAGCCAAGTATGGCAGTGTCATTTCCCCCTCCCTTTACTGAACCATGCCATAATGTCTGCTGATGGGCCCCAGAGGGTCTCTATAAGTAGGGCATCACCTCTGTCAGCCAAAAGGCAGGACTTATGGCCCTGAGGGCCCAACTGGGCCTAGCTGCAAAATCAACTGGCATCTTGGGGCTGGAAGGCATCCTTCTCACCAGAGAAGCTGTACTTAGTCAATTGCACCTAGAGAATGTAGGGGTGGCTGGTGGCCAAGTTTAGCAGTGCCCTTACTCCCTTCTTAGAGCTATCCCATAGCTCTGTTGGTGGAGTAGCAGAGAAGCTGAACAGCTTTTTGATAGCATAAAGACAACAATCAGTATCTAATTATTTAAAGAAGCAGACCAGTGTGGCTCCCCAAAACTCCAAAATACAGAATCAAAAAAGTTCCCAGATGAGGAAGACTTCATGAAATTACTGAAGGTAGAATACAAAAGAATTATGTGTGGAGCCCTTCTAGAGATTGAACAAAGTGCAGCAGAACAAAATGAAAAATTAAGTAAGCTATATGAACTGTTAGAACATCAACAATCTGAAATTCAGCTGATCAATAATAAAATTACAGTGTTAAACAAGTCAATGTAAAACCAAAAAAGCAGGATTGAGGAAATTGAATACAGAATTAGTGAGAATGAAGATAAAGCAACTGACACCATCTTTTATGAGGAGAAATCAGATAAAAGAATCAAGAAAAATGAAGAAGCATTAATAAGCATGTGGGATTGTATCAGGCGGAACAACATATGCCTAATTGGGATTCCTGAACAGGGAAGGATAACAGAAAATACAGAGAGAATTGTTGACAGAATTGTTGACAGAAAACTTCCCTGCCATCATGAAAGAAGGGAACATGGATATTCAAGATGCTTATTGAACTCCACAGAACGTAGACTCCCAAAGAAAGGCACCAAGACATATTGCAAATAAACTTAATAAAATGAAACACAAGGAGAGGCCCTTAAAGGCCGTTAGACTTAAGTCAAAATTAACTACAAAGGGAAACCTTGCAGGTGGTCCTCTGGCATCTTAGCAGAAACTATGTTGTCAAGAAGGCAGTGGGATGACACACCCAAAGCGTTGAAGGAGAAAAACTTCTAACCAAGAAATATATATTCTGCAAAATTGTCTTTCAAACGTGACAGTGAAATTAAGACATTCACACATAAACAGAAGCTGAGAGACTTGCGAAAACCAAACCAAAACTACAAGAAATACTGAAAGAAGCTCTATGTTTAGAAAAACATTAACATGAACTTTATACCCAGAGATGCAAAGCAGGACCTAGCATCCAGAGTTCCAATCAATTAGGAAAGTCACTAAGCTTAATCAGAGTCAAAATACTAAAAGCAGGGAACCAGTGACCTTAACACAAAAACTACGACATCATTATAATATAAAGAGTGATGTATTACAGTAGATATAACCCTTTCAGATGGAGAGGAAATTAAGAAGATATACAGAAGTTAAAGACTGATGCAAACTTAAAACACTAAGGGGGATCAAAAGGGCAGGTGCAAAGCAAACTAACAATGTGACATATCAAAACAAGAAACATAATACAAGAGTCTCAACAAACATAAAAGCAACACTGGAAAAGAAGAAAAGTAAACCCATACAGAAAAAAATGATCAGAATGGGATATTAAGAAGAACAAAGAAAATGTCAACAAAATAAAAATTAAGGCATCAAAATGACAGTGCTAAACATATATCTATTAATAATTACACTGAATATAAATGAATTGAATGTGCCATTAAAGAGGCAGAGAATAACAGCTTGGATCAAAAAACATGATCCATGTATATATTGTTTACAAGAAACACACTTTAGACTCAAAGATATGAACAAATTGAAAATCAAAGGATGGAAAAAAGTATATGCCAAGCTAATAACATACAGCGAAGAGCAGAAGTGGCAATACTAATCTTGGGTAAAATATATTTTAATGTAAAATCCACAGTTGTAGACAAGGACAATCACTATTAATTGCTGAAAGATTCAATACATAAGCAGGATATAACAATACTAGATATTTATGCACCCAGTACTGCCAGCCAGCCAGCCAAATACTAGAGCATCTAAAAACATTGAACTAATGTTGACAAAATTCAAAATGAGATGTTAGATCACTCCACAATAATAGTAGGAGATTTCAATACTCCACTTTCAATAATGTTCAGATCACTGAGTAAAAAGCTCAGTAAAGATACAGAAGATCTTGTTGCAACAATCAACTGGACCTCCTCTCAACATATACAGAACTTCACACCCAACAACAGATAAGTATACCTTCTTTTCCAATGTACATGCAACATTCTCCAAAACAGATCATATACTAGGTCATAAAGCAAGTGTCAACAAAATTCAAGCCACTGAATCACTGCAAAGCATCTTCTTGGACCATAAAGCCATAAAAATTGAAATCAATACCAGAGAAAGCACAGGTAGAAATTTGAACTCAGAGAAACTGAACAACACCATACTCAAAAATCCATGCTTTATAGAAGAAATTAAGGATGAAATAAAGAAATTTATGGAATCAAATGAGAATGAAAACACATCCTACCAGAACCTATGGGATACAGCAAAAGCAGTGCTCAAATGTCAATTTATCTCAATAAATGCGTACTTCTGGAAGGAAGAAAGGATTCAAACCAAGAATTAACCCTATAGCTTGCACAAGTAGAAAGAGTTACCACTCAGGCACCAAAAGAAAACAGATCGTAAAGATTAGAGCAGAACTAAATGAACTAAAGAACAGAAGAACAACTGAAAAAATTGACAAGACTGAAAGCTGTTTTCTTAAAGAGATTAACAAAATTGATAAACCATTGGTTAAACTTAAAAAGGAAAAATAGGAGAGGAAACAAATAAGCCAAATAAGAAATGAGATGGGAGATATCACAACAGACCCAACTGAAATCAAAAGTATCATAACAGAATACTACAAAAAAATTGCAGTCTAACAGATTTGAAAACCTGGAGGAAATGGACAAATTTCTAGATGCACATCACCTACCAAAATTATCACAAAAAGAAGCAGAAAAACTCAATGAACCCATCAGAAAAGAAGAGACTGCAAAAGCAATAAAGAAAACTACCAAGCAAAAAAATCCTGGCCCAAATAACTTCACCAGAGAATTCTACCAAGCTTTTAGAGAGGAGTTAATTCCAGTACTACTGAAAATGTTTCACAATATAGAAAACAACAGAAAAATTCCCAAATCAATTCTATGAATCCAGCACAACCCTGATACCAAAGCCAGGGAGAGATTCCACAAAAAAATAGAAAATTACAGACCAATATCACTCATGAGCCTAGAGGGAAAAATCTTCAACAAAATCCTAGCCAACAGGATTCAATAACATATCAAAAAATTATAATAATAATTCATCATGACCAAGTTGGAGTCATACCAGGATGCAGGGTTGGTTCAACATCAGGAAAGGCAATCAATATGAACAACCATGTAAGTAACACAACGGATAAAAATCACCTGATTTTGTCAACCAATGGAGAACTGGCACTTGACAAAGCCTAACACATATTCATATTAAAAACTCTCAGCAAACTAGGAATAGTAGAGGAATTCCTCAGTGCAACAAGGGGCATCTATACAACATCAACTGCCTACATCATCCTGAATGGAGAGAAACTGAAAGAATTTCCCCTGAGAACAGGAACCAGACAAGGATGCCCACTGTCACTACTTCTATTCAACATTGTGCTAGAGGTTCTGGCCAGAGCAATCAGACAAGGCAAAGAAATAAAGGACATCTGCATCAGTAAGAAGAAGTAAAAATGTCCCTATTTACAGATAATAACGATCATGTACACAGAGAACCTTAAAGAAACCATAAATAAGCTACTGAAACTAAAATACTACAAAATAGCAACAAGAAAAAGGTAAGTAACCCAATTAAATAACGGGCAAAGAAGATGCACAGACACTTCACCAAACAAAACATCCAGGCAGCCAAAAGACACATAAGAAAATGCTCGGAATCATTATCTACTAGAGAAATCCAAATTAAAATTACAGTGGGATACCATTTCACTGCAATGAGGTTGGCAATAATTCAAAAAACACAAAACAAGAAATGCTGACGAGGCTGTGGAGAGATTAGAACTCTCCTACACTGCTGGTGTGAATTCAAAATGGTACAACCTCTTTGAGATCAATTTAGTGCTTTCTGAAAAAGTTACAAATAGAAATTAGCATATGATCCAGCAATCCCACTGCTTGGAAGATATCCTACAGAAATAAAGGCTGTCACACAAACAGATACATGCACTCAAATGTTTGTTGGAGCACTGTATGCAGTAGCACAAAGATGGAATCAACCTAGATGTTCATCAACAGAAAAATGAATAAATAAACTATGGTAGATATACATGATGGAATACTATGCAAGGATAAAGAACAATGATGATTTTCAGAAGCATCTCATAACCTGGTTTCAGTGGGAAGATGTAACGCTGAGTGAGCTTCAATTATGGCCCTCAGATGTCACACTTATTTAAAAATTGTCCTCTGCTAAGAAAAAAACACCTTCCCTGAAGTCACACACTTTCCTGGTGCAGCCTGCTCAACAGCGGTTGTAAAACTCCAGTCCCCTCAACCAAACTCAGGGAGATTTGAAAGGCAACCTCAGCGTCAGAGCTTCCTGTGGAAGCTGGTCAACCTGGTGCCATCAAGTCAGTTCCAACTCTTAGAGACTCTGCAGACAGAGTAGAACTGTCACATAGGATTGCCAAAAAGTGGCTGGTGAATTCCAGCTGCTTACCTTTTGGTTAGCAGCCGAGCTCTCAACTGCTGTACCATCAAGGTTTGTGTGGTGGTGGTTGGGCAGGTGCATACACTTCTGAGACAGCAATATCATATCATGAGAGATGAGGAAAAGCAAGAGCATCTTAGATTAAAAGACACTAAAGGGACATAACCAAAATGCAATCCATGACTTTGAATTTGTGGTATAGTGGCTAAGTGCTGCATCTGCTAATCAAAAGATCAGTAGTTCAAGTTGGCCAGGTGCTCCTTGGATACTCTATGGGGTAGTTCTGCTTTGTCCTATAGGGCTGCTATGTGTTGGAATCAATTTGTTGGCAGCAGATTTGGTGTTTTTTTGTAAGGATGTTGGAAACCCTGGTGGCCTTGTGGTTAAGTGCTGCATCTGCTAACTAAAAGGTTAGCAGTTCACATATGCCAGACATTTCTTTAACACTCCATGGAGCAGTTCTACACTGTCCTATGGGATCACTATGAGTTAGAATTAACTCAATGACAGTGGGTTATAAGGATATTATTGGGATCACTTGTGGCAGATAAGCTTTGCCTACTGTTCACTGTAGAATAGGCACCATTTAAGTGCTTTATGGAACCCTGGCAATTCAGTGGTTTAAGTGTTTGGCTACTATCCCAAAGGTCAACAATTCCAGTCCACCAGCTGCTCCTTGCAAACTTAATGGGGCAGTTCTACTCTGTGCTATAGGGGTTGCTATGAGTTGGAAGCAATTCCAACATAATGGGTTCCAGAGCTCTACATGTGTGAATTCCAACTCTACATGGGCATGATCTGTGAGTCAAACATTGTCTCAACTATTTCACCCAGTCTATTGCTGTCTTAATTTCACACAGCATTATTATCTGTGGCATTTGGTATGTCATTGTTTTTTGTGATTGATGTGATATTTGATGTAAATCAATCTTTTCTTCCCTACTGAGAAAAGGGGTGCTCAATGCCAGAGTCCACTTGGAGCCTCCTTTTTTAGTTAGTCTCTCCCAGAGATTGGATTCCACTGTATCCCTTCCCCTCCCCTCCCCTCCTCTCCTCTCCTCGCCTGTCTTCTTTCTATATTATTCTATTCTAATATGTTAGCCATTCATAATGTATTCAGAAAATGATTAGTTCCATGTGATTAGAGCATAGGATGAAGGTGTCTTTCAGTAGAATTGTTTCTTATATGCCCTGGTGAGGGGTTACAGCATTATTCTGCAAGAACTAGAGATATTCACTGTTGTTGTTGCTATGAGAAGTGGAGTTGATTCTGACTCATGGCGACCCTATAGGATAGAGCAAAACTACCCCATGGGTTTTTCAAGGCAGTCCTATTTAAGGAAGCAGATTGTCACAGCTTTCTCCCACAGAGTGGCCAATGGATTTGAATCTCTGGTTAGTAGGGCAGCTCTTAACCAGTGAGCCCATCAAGGTTCCTTGAGATAATAATCATCAGGCTTGTTTAAACAGTAAAGTAACATGATTGTGTTTGACTTAAGGAAAACAACGGTGTCCACAGTTTGGAAAATAAATCTCAGGAGGTGTCTCAGTGGAGGGGGCATTGGTGTAGAAGTTACCAAATGTGACCAAGACAGACATGCTGAAAACTGACCTAACACGGTAGTGCTGGGACTGGGTTTATATAGAGGTCATGTTTGGTAGCTCTTTTGCAGGGAGATTTGCTAAAAGTTGCTGTCTAATTTGCTTTTGCAGATAAGGCAGATACAGGGAGTGTTAACTTCAGTATTTCCAGCTACAAGGGTGTTATAGGCGACCTAAGAACACAGGAGACAGAGAATGTAAAGGACACAGAGCTGCTGTGTTGTACATTCATCTGACGTGATGCTCCAGCCCATTTCTCCCTCACTTCAAGCCTGTTGTAAAGTAATGGGGCAAACCGTTAACTATCAAGAGAAACCAGTACATTATACACCCTTATTATACCTTTGTTCCACTGAAGGGTAAACAGGAAAAAATTAAGTTGCCTTAAGGTTGAAAAGAGACAGATTAAACTTCCAAAGAGAATTTTCCTTCACTATCACTGCCAAGATTTTCCACAAAGGTAGTTAACACTCTCAGCCACGGAGTCTGAGGAAATGAACTAACTCAGTATGATAGGAGTTCCAGAGGAATAGTGTCTATGGGACAGAACTAGGTAATTAAATAGTTTGGGTAAGTAAATGACCAGCATCCAGAAGCCAATTTCACACAGTGCTTATCTCCCAGGATGAAAATTCTGAAAAGAAATATGGTTGAGCTACTCTTAAGTCATTAAATTACATTGTCATTGGAAGCCTGTTGCCCTGAGCACTCCCAGAACATATGGCAGAAAAAATATCTTGTCAAGAATTTCACTGCCAGCATCAGTCCGCAGCTTTGAGAGTCACAGCTGCCATGCTGGATGGGCTCCAAGTCGGTCTCGTGACAGCCTGTTTTGGATTGAGATAGATGGAAAGGTTGGGAGTTAGTTCTATTACTTTATTTTCATCTTGATATCAACAGCATAGATCAGAAGCCACAGCCTGGTGCCTGGTCTCCCCAGAACTTCTCCGTTCCATCTCCCTACCAGAAATGACAGAGAGATCATGAACCAGGGCCGCATACCCTCAAGTATGGTGATGCACACGACATGCACAGGAAAGCCAAGTTTCTTGATTCGCACTCTACTTATGATGAAATGGTTTAAAGGAAGCCAGATCATGAATGGATTGAGTGTGGAATTTTAATTTGTAGCAGTGGGTACTGGCTGAACTACGACAATTCTTTTCTAGAAAGTTATTGAAAGATGCCAAGCTAAAACACCCAAACTAGTTGCCGTTGAATTTGTTCTGACTAACAGAGACTCCATGCATGTCAGAATATAACATCCTTTATAAGGTTTTCAGTGACTGATTTTTCAAAAGCAGATCACCAGGACTTTCTTCTGAGGTACTCTGAGTTGACACGAACAGCCATTCTAGAAGCTACTAAATGAAACATGATGGAGCCTTATCAACAGATTAAATGAGTATTTACCTTCAAGCATGCAACTTACTGATCACTGAAAACTGCTCCTCTCGTAGACCGTCTACATTCAGCAGGAATGTTGCCTGAAGTCCCAGCCGTTAGTGTCAATCTTAGTTTGAAATTAAAAAAAAATCTCCTCATTGAGACCTCCCAAGATGAAAATATTACCCTTGCCCTGGATGTTGTTTTGGTAGCTTATTTTTTTATTTTTGTTGATGTTGCTAGTTTGTCTATATTCTCACAGAGAAAAATTTTGCTTGCCTAGAGTCTTAGTGGCAAGCCTGGTTGCACAGTGGTTAGTTCCTACAACTACTAATCAAGAGATTGGCAGCTCAAATCTAGCAGGCACTCCCTAGAAACTTTATGAGGCAGTTCTACACTGTGCCACAGGGTCACTGTGAGTCAGCATGGACTTGATGGCACTGGGTTTGGTTTTTTTGGGTTTGTGTCTCAGTCAGCTTGTGCTGCTGTACTAGAAATACCATAAGGGGATAACTTTAACAAAGAGAGGTTCATTCTCTCATAGTCCATTGGGTTAGAGCCCAAATTCAGGTTGCTGCCTGTGGGTGAAATATTGTGTCTGTTGCCTCAAGAGGAAGGTCTTTATGTTGCATCATCTTCCCCTTGGTCCAGGAGTATCTCAGTGGAGGAATCCCAGGTCCGCAGTGTATGCTCTGTTCCCAGCACTGTTTATCGATAGTATGCCGTCTCCACTCTCTGCTTACTTCCTTTTCCTTTTATTACTTGTAGGATAAAAGGCAGTGAGAGCCAGTCCCCAGGTAACTTCCTTTACAAGGGATCAGAGAGATGACTTGAGTAAGGGCATTTCAGTCCCACCCTAATCCCCTTTAACGTAATCCACTCTTGCCCTACCAACCACAGGCAGAGATTAGGATTTACAACATAAGGAAATGACGAAACAAAGGACAACCACACGATACTGGGAATCGTGGCTAGCAAAACTGCCACACCTACTTTGGGGGAGGACATAATTCAGTCCATGACACCAGACTTCTTTCTTTTTTTTTTTTTTAATTTTTTGACTGTAGATAACCTTACGTACTGACCACAATGGCAGCATGTAGCAATGTTATGTCACCATTTGGGACATTTAAATGGAAAAGTTTAACATAATAATAAAACATGAAAAAAATCGCTGTAGGCATCGCTATTTCAATAGGCAGAGAATGCAGGTAACGCAGGCCCAGGCCCAGAAGGCCTAGCTGGAAAGGCCCCGTGCCTGGAAGGGAGTTTGGGCCAGACCGAGGATAGTAAGAAAACATAGGCTAAGGGAGCATCTTTGTATTATCTTCTCATATTGTCTGGCCTTTAAGAGCTGCTCATAAGGAGTAAAACTTAATTCTCGAAACTTATTTTGTGAATAAGTCTGGGTCCATGTATTGCTCTGTTAATAACTGACTGACATTCAAGTCTTCCATCAGTTTGTGGAAATGTAAATTTCTCACTGTGTTATCTTGCTCTATATGATTTTCTGAATAACTTTCTGCATCTCTGCCTTTCTCATAAACTTTAATTTTAGACAATGAAGAAACAATATGTTTGTCTCCTATTTATGCTTCCTTCAGGGACTTAGGTTTGTATCTAGGAAGGATTATGACTTGATGAGGATTAGACTGAGAATTCTACCCTTAATAACATAAGACATTTCATAATGCTAGGTGGAATCTTTCCGGATTAGTTCTTTGTGTGTTGGGCTTAACCGATATATTATTTTATTCTCATGTGTCACTGTTTTGGAGCATACAATCTAAAATGTAAGAGCAATGACTGTGTACTGGATAAGCTGAGTGAATAATTAAAAGCATTTTGAACTGAGTAAAATTAAAAAAAGAGAGAGAAAGCTTACCTTGTATGAAACTATACCATCAATATGAAATGAAGGAGCCCTGTTTTTTTAAATGAGAAGCAATTAATCTTCCTCACAAATTCTCTATGGCATTTGGGCTACTTCTAATCTTAAAAAACAAACAAACAAACAAACAAACAAAAGCCTGTGTTGAGCACAAATATATAAGAGAAATTCAACCACACTCATGTGTTTTGATTTGAGAAGAAAGAAAGAACCTAGAAAGATCATGTCAACAAAATCACGGCTGCTCCTCAAAGTTTTGTTCTCCCTTTGAATTCTATTAAAGTATCTTCTTTGTGAAAGTTACTCAATACCAAAGAATAAAGTATAGGTTAAAAATAAAATACCAATGAAGCAGAATATTTTCTATTTGTATGAAATAAAGGACCGCCTACTTTGTAAATATTCTTCTGTTCTCCAGGTTTTTATTTGTATTCATCCCCTTTGTTGCTTGAGAAGAAATGATTCAGCCTTTTCTAGCACCAGATGTAAACAAGATGAAGTTCATTTTTTGATTATTTATTATTTGAAAGATAATTTTCATGCATCACCGAGGTTGGTACAAATGTGCCATGAAAGATTACGTAGAAAGAAAACAGGCTATAGGGTGAAGATTATCAAAATGAGGGTGGTAATCACATCATGCCTAACACAAAGTAGGAGCTCAAAAAGTGTATGCTGAAAACAGTTAATGAATACATCAACATGAATGAAATAATTATAGAAATAGCATAGACAGCATAAAGTCCCCAGGTGGCTTAAGTGATTTGATCTCTGCTAATCAGCAGTGAGTACCATGGAAGAAAGTCCTGGCAATGTGCTTTTCCTAAGTTTATAGCCATTGAAAACCCCACAAAGCGCAGTTCTTGTCTGAAACACAGGAGGGAGCTGTGTGTCAGAATCAACTTGATGGCAGTAGGTTTATAGATGATATGACTTTTTAAGACCACTTCATGAGTTTTTGAACTGTTTTTTTCTGGCAAATTCTAAACAGTCAGCCACTGCTTTTGAGTTCTGCATATCACAAGTATTCCAAAACTACAAATGAAAGATGACATTTCTGTGATCCTTTTCAGAGAAGCCAAAATTAAGATGCTATGGGCTTTAGAGTTGAGTTTTTCCATTAATGTCAATCGGCATGTCACAGGTTTCATTTTCTGATTTATGAAATGATCAATCCCCACCCAAGTCGTCTCTGACCACAAATCGTATCAACCAAAGAGTACCCTCATGTTGTATTTTTCGTGACACAAGTGGATTTTTATTTTGTTCCATAAACTTGTTGCTGCATGGAGAATGGCCGCTCAAAGATGAGTGATGACCTTGAGACGTGTTTTCCAAGACTTCAATCTAAACTATCTTAAAAGGATCAGAATTCAGGGAGGAAAAAAAAAAAAAAAACTTCAGACTCAATTCCAAAATAACCTTCTACACAGAATCAAAATCATCCATCAAAAGTAAATTTCCTAAAGTTTACTTTGCGATAGTTGCATGCCATTTTTTCCTTCCTGCTATTCTCACTGTGTATTTATGGCTATTTGAAATTTTTCTAAAGGAAAAAGGGAGGCATTGGGGCTTTACTATGCTTGTATTTTCAGTGAAATAACGGCATCAGTAATTTCACTTTGGGGGTTTGGGATGTTTGTATCACTGTAAGATCACAAAATAATCACATTTCAGGCTACTGTCCTGAGCTACGAATTTTCATTGCATTGTACTCAAGTAATCAATTAAAATATGATTTCTGCATTTCTATCTTTATGATTTAAGCTTCCCAATCAAACTTCAATTCCCACTGAGAAGTGGCAAGAGCAAAGACTAGGCCGTGTTTCTTTGAGAATCTATCTCCACTTGGATGATTCCAATGAGTGTTCACTTTCAGTTTCCTGGACTTCTCTCTTGCTCCCATAAAGGAGGCATCTGGGAATCCAGTCTGGAAAAGTCTCTGGCTTGTCATGGCTCACATGCCTGTGCTTGCAACAATCAAACATGGAAAAGAAATTGGGATTACTCAACTAGGGAAAAAAAGTCTGTTGCCGTCAAATTGATTCCAGCTCTATAGGACAGAGTATGACTAACCGATCTACTGCTCTGCTGTTTCCAAGGAGCGCCTGGTGGATTCAAACAGGTGACCTTTTGGTTAGTGGCCATAGCACTTACCGCCTATGCCACCAGGGCTTCCAAAGATTTATGAAATGACCCACTAGAATCTTAAGACTAGATTAAGAAAAAAAATATTTCCAAGAAGGCAAGGAGAGAAAAAAACGGGATAGTAATTTGAAAATTTCAAAACGTATTTGTATACTATACATGGAGTTTGGGGACAGGATCAGGAATGCAAATCGGTAGAAAGCAGGTGAAGTCGTCGGCCTGACTTCTTTGAACTTGGATAAGAGTTGTTAGGTAAATGTCTCTGTATCTCCTGCCCTCTGGAAAGCATTACTGGGTAGATAGGATCTGATTTTCATTCAATTTTTTTCACTGATGCACAGTGAAAAAGGGATACAAAGGAGAAAAAGAAAAGAGGAAAACAATGCCAAACATACAAACTTGAGAAACATACACGAAATGTGTGACCTTTTCTTTGAGTGGCTTCCAATCTCCCACTTCGTGGGCTCAGCTACATTCTGGAGACAGCTACCCTAGGCTGCCTTCTGGTAGCATAATGCCATCTCTTGCCAAAAGTCTCAGCCTCAGATTTGATCCGGTCTCTCTCCTAAAGAAACCTTTAAGTCCAAAATAGAAAATCCTTTTCTCTTCTTTCCTCCCTCTGAATCCGAGCTTCCACGCTTTTCTCAAAATGCCATTTTCTTCATGGATTTATCACAATTCAATTTTAAGAAATGAA
Source organism: Heterohyrax brucei (assembly GCA_028571685.1). Classification (NCBI taxonomy): domain Eukaryota; kingdom Metazoa; phylum Chordata; class Mammalia; order Hyracoidea; family Procaviidae; genus Heterohyrax; species Heterohyrax brucei. The sequence continues at coordinate 61,406,468 of CM053162.1, read as the reverse complement.
ATGATCAACTAATTCTCTCTATAGTATAAATCATCTGTAGTATCTTTTAACACTTATAGCATATTTGGCTTTCAAAAGAGGTAAGTAATGATTGAAAAGGGAAGGGAATTGTTATTAGCGGGGGTGTACCTTAAAGCCTGTCAGTCAGTGAACCTCGTATCTCAGGAGCTGAGCAAATGTGTTCAATCACCTCATCACAATAGGTACAGGGTGGAATTTATAGGACTATTTATTAAGCGTGCCTCCATGCAAATCATTCCTGTAAGTCTACGGTGGGATGTATTTTAAACAAGTTCGTGAGATGACATAATGCTACCCAGATGCACAGTACTCTGATGATCTGACTTCATTTAGTAAACTTTAAGTACCTATAGGAATAAATAAACTGTTTTCCAGGAAATGCTTATTAACACAAAATTTTGACACTGAGAGTAGAGATTTGAACTTACATTGGTTGGATAAAACCTAAAATACCGATATTATGTGCTAGTTTAAGGCAAATTAACATAATAACAGTCAGCCCTTGTGCTCAGTTGTTGTTAGTTGCCATCAAGTTGACTTTGACTCAGGATGACCCCTGATGTAACAAAGTAGAACTGCTCCATGGGGGTATCTTGGATGTAATATTAATGTAAGCTGATTTCTAACACTTTCTTCTGTGGTACTGCTAAACCAAAATACTCAAACCCACTGCCATCGAGTCAATTCTGACTCACAGTAACCCTATAGACAGATAGAACTGCCCTATAGAGTTTCTAAGGAGCACTTGGTGGATTTGAACTGCCAACCTTTCGGTTAGCAGCTGTAGCATTTAATTCCTAAGCCAGCAGCGTTTCCATGGTACTGCTACACCAAACCAAACCCACTGCCATGAAGTCGATGTGAACTCATAGTGACCCTACAGGACACAGTAGAACTGCTCCATAGAGTTTCTAAGGAGGACCTGGCAGATTTGAACTGCCAGCTTTTTGGTTAGCAAACATAGCACTTCACCATTATGTCACCAGGTTTCCCATGATACTGCCATGTGTGCTCAAATTATAATTTTTAGGTTGGAAATCAGACACAAAATATTTGTGCCACCTAGGGAGATTTATGTTGTTGGTAGGATTATAAAATGGCAGTCCAACCAGAACAATAAGAAAGAACACGCAATCAGGACCAGAGATTCTTCAGGTGAGAATTTGGACAATAAATAGCAAAAGGAAAAAGGATAATAAATTTACCAAAATTCTACACCATTTAACCTTAAATACTCGTAATTTTCAAGGCCTGGGAAGTTTTTAAGACACATCACCAATCAACCATACACTGATAAAAAAAACAATAATCAAAATTTTAAAAATTATGGGTACATAAATCATAACGGTCAGAGCATGATTATGACCTAATCTGCTCTATTGGATACATCCGTTTCTGTGCTAATTACCAGAAGCAAATTGTCTAACTTTATAAATATAATATATATAATATATAATATATATAATATAAATATAATATAAATATAATCTTGAAATAATTGTAAATTTATGTAGCTATTTGAACCATTCAGTGTAGCATATTAACTTATTTAGTCTTCCTGTTAATCCTCTGAGGTAGGTGCTATTTTACAAACAAGGAAACTAAAATCCTGAGTTTAATGACTTATCCTTCGTTGTCTAATGATGGTCAAGTCAGAATTCAGCTGACAGTGTATGACTCCCAAATCTATACAATGGTTCACGACACTCTGTTTGTAAACACTACAGAGTTTCCAGTGGTGACTTGCATGGGAACTAGATTCTAGGCCTTTTTTCCAAGGCACTTCTGGGTAGACTTCAATCTCCAAATTTCAGTTAGCAGCCAAGCAAGGTAACCCTTTGCACCCGCCAGTGATAACACGGACAGTATCCAGCTGGTCTGCAAAACGGTCAAACCAGTTTGTCCCGCCACCTATTGTACGGGAGATTCCAGTTTTCTTTGTCTGTGCTAACCCAATATTGTCAGAGTTTTTAACTTTTTAATATGATAAACAAAATTATGTTGTTATTGTTGTGATTTTCATTTCCATCGTTACAAATGAAGATGAGCACTTTTTGAGGTATGTGCTGGCCACTCTGGCTCTCTCACCTGTGCTTGTCCATGTCCTTCGTCCATTTGGGGTTCACTGAATTTTTTTTTGCCTGTTTGCAGTCTTTCTATATTCTAAACACTAATCTGTTATTGGTTACATGCATTGTAACATTTTCTTCCTGTATGTGCCTTGCCACACCATATGATACCTTTTGAAACCACAGATAGTTTAAATTATAATCTAGTCAGAGTAATCAGGTTTTCTTCTTATGAAATTTTTTTCTACAGTAAGCTTCAGACTCAGCCAGTGGATCCCCAAGAGAAACACCTGGTGATCTGTGCCCATAAAGATTACAGCTAACAAGCCTCTGAGGCAGTTCTCCTCTATCAAACGGGGTCGCTAGGTGTCAGAAATCAACTTGATGGCACCAAATAACAATAGTGTATTTTTTTCTAACATTTACATTGATGGAATGAGTTGCTGCTTATTGTGTGACAAATGAATCTGTTTTTTCCCGTGTAGTAAACCAAACATCTTATTATCATTTATTGAATCTGTCCCAACTAGTCCGGTATTACCTTTGACATAACAGCAAATGAAAAACTATGTGAGTCCACTTTGGGGGCTACCTTCTATATTTCACTAGATTGTCTATTTCAGTCTCAAATATTTTTGTACTTTAATAAATCTTTGTACCTGGCAAGGCAGATACCTCGCTCTCTTGAATTCTTTAGCATTCTCAAAAATCAGAATAGCTGGGAAGGCAAGTGCCACTCCATCTTTATACTTTTAAAAATTGTCTTAGTCTTGGTTGTTTGCACTTCCAAGACAAGTTTAACTTCACTGTTCCAAAATTTGTATAAAATGCTGTTGGATTTTGGAGTAAATCATATGTCATAATCAATTGATGGAGAACAGGAATCTTGACAGTAGTCTGTTCTTCCCTATATAATACTTGTTTCCAATTGCTTAGGTCCTTTTTGGTTTCTTAAAAAGAATGACAATTTGTTTATAAAACTTTTGTACATTTTATACGTTCCTTGGCAACTTGTTTTGTGAATAATGCATTTTATACTTTACATTTCTATTTGTTCTTAATAAAAAGTAACTCACTGATTTCCATATACCATATTTTCATGCAACTGATACACTTTCTGTGTTTGTTTGCCATTTACACCCTCGTCCTGTAAAGTATTTTAATAAGTGTCACTGTATAAATTTTTTCTCACGTTGTTGTAAAAAGCATAGTATGCTTAAGAAGTTACCTCATGGGAGGTAAGCAAATACACAAGGCAAGTGTTATTTGACTAAGATTATGACACTGATTCCATATTCAACACATTTGTTGCATTCTTGTGTTATTTTCATGACCCCACTAAAATTTTTCTAGTGTATTCTGCATGGACAGAAATATCATTTTGAGTATCATCTTTGTTTTTCCTTTTCAATCCTTAAGGATTTGTCTTCTTTTACTTTGTTATTTCACTTTTTATGATGTCTAGTAAATTGATGAACAGAAACAATGATTTAGGCATTTGTTCCCTTATGCCTGATCTTTAAAGAGTTTATTTTTTTTTTATAGCATTTCCATGATTAAATATGATGTTGGCTACAGAATGTTGGTCTTCTGCTTCATAATAAAAAAGTATCTTTCTATTATGTTTATTTTATCATAAAGGAGTATCAAATTTTATCAAATGCTTTTTCCTCTACCTATTCAAATTGTCATATTTCTTTTCCTTCAAGAAGTTGAATTATAGCAATAGTTTACAATGTGAAAACATCTCTAATTGTCCTAGATCAAGCCCAGCTTGATTAGATGTATTTTCATACACACTTTGCTTGCTTCAGTTTCCTCAGCTTATTTAAAATCTAGTTATGCTTAATATTCATCTGTAAGTTTTCATTTTGGTAATAGCATTACTAGCTTGCTTTCAAAGTTATACCAGTTCGTTTCTTTCCTTCCTTCCTGAATAACTCAATCTAAAATAATTAGATGGGCACAAGCAAGCTTGAGGGTGAAGGAATGAAGACAGCAGCCCAGTGTGGGGTGTAGAAGCCAGAAGAGAGCGAGAAGAACAACCATATGATCCAAATACTAGAGCTCTAGCGAAGCGGCGTCAATAGTGGTGCTGATGATCAAACACACTCCCAGAGGAGCTTATCAAAGACCAGGCTGAGTAAGTAGGCTATTGTCACAGGGGGTAGGGACAGTGGCTTTGTTATCTTTTGGAAAAGTTGAACAAATAAGCAAATAAACAAATAAGCAAAGAGAATGAGCACCAGTTTTCTCACTGTTAAACAAGGAGCTATAGATGGAGAAAAGCCGTAACCCGGAGTCAGCCCTCAGGTGTTAGATAGGAGTTGACTAACAGTTCTTTCTGTTGGTTTCATGCTTTTTCATTTGTGCTCATACATTAACTTATACACATACACGTGCATATATTCTCTAGCTCTGTTTATTAAGTAGGTATACGAGCAAAAACATCCCAGTAGCAGTGAGCGAAACTTACACTCATATCTTGGCTTGAAAATACCATTTTCCACCATAAATAGCCATGACTCCTTGAAGAAATGGTGTAATCACAGCTCACGACAAGGAAAGCTCAAAGGGAACCTAGAACAAATGGCAAAAAATGGAAAATTTATAGGTCAAAGGGATGTAGAAGCCAGCTCAAAGTGTTCCCTCTGACCAAATCTGTGATGATTTGGTCATCAGACTTAAAAGTAACAGTCACGAAGTATGATTTTCAATAAAATAATAATTTACAAATTTAATACAACATAAGTAAAGAATATACAGTGAGGGAGAAGGATTTTTTAAAACTGTAATGATAATAGGAAGAATGATGGGATTAGAAAAATCTCCATCTGACAACCACAGTGATAGGTGTTGAGTATCTGAACTCAAGCCATGAACTTTGACTGACTTTGTGATAACCTTGGGATTTTTGCTTAGAGTAGTGCCTTATTTATGTAAGGGGTCCTGGATAACACCAGACTTCTCTCAAGAGATAACACAAACACAGACTTTGTGATTCTCTAAGTAGGACATGAGAGGCTGGTGTATATCAGCTTGGTAGTTACAAGTCCAGACTCAGTCAGGCAAAGCCAAACCAACTGTAAACAATAGTCCAAAAATAACCAATGGATTACCTTTCTCTATTTTTATAATCTTTCCCCCCCAAATTAAATACTGTGCATTTAATCAATCACTTAGAATCTCTTTGTTAGAACTTCCATTGCTGTCATTCAAACTTTACCTTCATTTCTAAAGCCCTACAGTTTTGCAGTCTGGTCCCAGTAATCCTTTGTGTAGTGTATTTGTTGGTGGTTGCCACTGAGTCTGTGCCAACTCCCAGACGTTTATGTGCTAAAGAACAAGACATGGCCTTGCTCTGCAATACCCTCACAGTTATTACTATGTTTAAATCCACTGTAGCAGCCACCATGTCAATACATCCGTGGAAGCTTTCTCTTATTTTTGTTTACTCATTGCAAAAGCATTCAACTGTATGGATCGTACTAAAGTATGGCTAACGTTGCAGAGAATGGAAGCTCCAGGACCCCTGACTGTGCTCTTAATGAATCTGTAAATGGATCAAGAGGCAGTTATGCGAACAGAATAAGGGGACACTGTGTGTTTTAAAGTCAGGAAAGATGTGTATCAGGGTTGTATCCTTTCACCATACCATTTCAATCTGTATGCCAGGCAAATAACCCAAGAAGCTGGATTCTATGAAGAAGAACAAGGCATCAGGACTGGAGGACAACTCATTAACAACCTGTGTTACACAGATGACACCACCTTAGTTGCTGGAAGTGAAGAAGATTTGAGATGCTTACTGATGAAGATCAAGGACCACAGCCTTCAGTATGAATAGTACCTCAACATCAGGAAAACAAAAATCTTCACAAATGGACCAGTAAGCAACATTGTCATAAATGAAGAAAAGATTGAGGTTGTCACGTATTTCATTTTACTTGGATATACAATCAACATCCATGGAAGCAGCAGTCAAATCAAAAGACACATTGCATTGGGAAAATCCCTTGCAAAAGACTTCTTTAAAGTACTGAAAAACAAAGACGTCATCTTGATGACTAAGGTGCACCTGACCTAAGCCATGGTATTTTCAATCACATCATAGGCATGGGAAAGCTGGACAATGATCAAAGAAAACAGAAGAAGAGTGGATGCCTTTGAATTGTGGTGCAGGAGGGGAATGCTGAATGTATGATGGACCTCCAGAAGAACAAACAGATCTGTTCTGGAAGAAGTACAACCAGAGCGTTCCTAGGAAGCAAAGATGGTAAGACCATGTCTTACATACTTTGGACATGTTATCAGGAAGGATCAGTCACTGGAGAAGAACATCACGCTTGGTAAAGTAGAGAGTCAGTGAAAAAGAGAAAGACACTCGACTAGATGGATTGACACAGCGGCCACAGCTATGGGCTTAAGCAAAAATGATCATGGACACGGCGCAAGACCAGGCTGTGTTTTGTTCTGTTGTTCATAGGGTCTCTATGAGTCAGAACTGACTCGATGGCACCTAACAACAATATTGCTTTATCAAGCATGATACCTTTCTCTGGGGAGTTCGTCCCTCCTGATAACATGTCCAGCAAAAACAAGATAAAGTCTTGGCATCGTCACTTTTAAGGAGTATTATAGCAGTACTTCCTCCAAGATGGATTTGTTTGTTCTTCTAGCAGCCCATGATACATTCAGTATTCTTCACCAACACCATAATTCAAAGGCTTCAATTCTTACTCAATCTTCAATTTAGTCATTCAGTGCTGCTATAACAGAAATATCATAAGTTGGCTGTTTAAAAAAGAGAAGTTTATTTTCTCACAGTCCAGTATGCTACAAGTCCAAACTCATGGCTTTCTCTTTTGGCTCTAGAGGAAGATCCTTGTGATGCATCAGTCTTCCCTTGGTCTAGGAGCATCTCAGCACAGGAATCTCAGATCACGTGAGTAGGTAGAATGTTCAGTACAGGTATTTGTTTACTAGCTAAAAACTCCCTAACAGACAACTATACAATTAAGTTCAAGAACTTGCTACCATGCCACTGTTTCCTCTTTGATGGTCTCTTTGTTGGTGTAAACGAATTCTTCTAATTTTTGCATGTTTATCCTGTATTCTGATGCTTTGCTGAACTCTTCTATTAGTTCCAGTAGTTTATCTACTTGTCCGTCCATCTGTCCGCCCATCTGTCTGTCCGTCTCTTTCCTTTTTAATCCCTTGAGAGATAAAAGGTGGTAAAGATAATATCTGAGAGACAATCCCTTTGCATTGGTTCTGAGATGTGACTTTGGAAGGATGTTGTACTCACACCCCAATCCTCTCTAACATAATACAATCTTGCCCAATTAACCAGAGGCAGTGATTAAAACGTACAACATATAGGAAAGTTAGAATCACAGAATGGAGGACAACCGTACAATATCAGGACCCATCTGGACGGGTTGCTACACACAAGTTGCTACACACAATTTTGGGGAGACATGATTCAGTCCGTGACACAAGTCATTAAAGTCAACTCTAAGGATGTAACTCTTTCTCTGATATATTTTGAGTGCCTTTCAGTCTTAGAAGCTCATTTTCTGGCACTGCATCAAACTATGCTTCACTATTATGCATAAGGTTTTCACTAGCCAATTTTTTTCAAAAGTAGATGGCCAGATCCTTCTTCCTAATTGGTCTTAATTGTAAGCTCCCCTGAAATCTGATCCTGCTGGTATTTGAATACCTGTGGCATAACTTCCAGCAACACTTACAGAGTGATGAGTGGGAACACTACCAGTATATACACAAATCAAGTTCTTTCTGAAAGTGACAGAATTCAGGAAGAAGACCACCTTACTTTAATAGGTTTTCTGTGTAAAAGCAGTGCTAACAGCAGATAGTTTCACAGGTAAGTCCTACTAAGAATGAAACGAACCATGATTAAATCCTGATTTATTAGATCACTTATCACAGCTATTTTATGATTTGTATTTCTGGCAGCTGGTCCTTTTTGCTTCTTTTTCTAGCTGTCCTCAGTGAGACTGACCGACACAGTGGCTGCGACAATGAGCTGAAACAATGGCTGTGATTGTGAAAAGGATGCGTAATCAAGCCCTGCTTCGTTCTGTTGTACCCAGGGTCGCTGTGAGTTGAAACTGATCTGACAGAATTTAATAACAACAATAGTTTTCACTGGAGGGAAAAAAGCCATCTTTTTAAATTCATTTGATTGTTTGCTTCTTTTCAATTCCAGTGTTTTGTGGTTGTTGGATGCTTTAGAGTCGGTTCCAGCTCATAGCAGCCCTACAGGACAGGGCAAAGCTGCTCCATAAGATTTCTAAGGAATGGCTGGTAAATTCTAACTACCAGTTTTTGGATTAGCAGGCCTACTCTTGACCACTATGCCACTAGGGTTCCTCTACTGTTTCAGCATCATATGAGTGTGACAATTAAGATCAGGGTCACAACTTGTAAACAGTGTTACATACCTCACTGTAGAATATCATTGCAATCACTTTCCAAGTACTCCCTTTGGGAAGTTGTGCACCAATGTCAGTGCCTAGTTCTCCCTTCAAAGCAATTTTAGTACTCTTTTGCTGAATGGCCATCAGAACTGCCTTCCGATTACCATTGATATCCTGAATGTCTTCAGAATGTCTTTGTTCTAGTATTTACTTTATTTTCAGGTAAAGAAAAAAGTCATCAGGGATGAGATCAGGTGAGCAGGGAGAAGGTTGCAATACAGTTATTTGTTTACTGGCTAAAAACTCCGTCACAGACAAGTATACAATTAAGTTCCTGAACTTACCACCATGCTACTATGCACAATGGCCATTCCAGAATGAATTCCAAAATTGCTTTGAAGAGTGGACTAGGTGCTGACATCAGCTTCCCAAGGGGAGTACTTCAAAGGTGACCATAGTGATATTCAGCAAGGTGGTGTCACTTAGAACAATAAGTTCATAGACTTAATTGTTGGACTTCGAAAAATCTACATTCAATTAATAGAATTTTCTGTAAAGGTTCACATGGGTAAATGACTTGTAAATTCTTGATGTAATATCTTGAGCCTTCTTTTAAGGCATAAAGGAAACTTAGAATGCCTTATGTTGAACAACTTTCACATAACAATCTTACCTGCAATTAAATATGGTGATAGTCTGGGATCAAATGGTATTTCCGTCCATTGTGCATGGGGTTGTCGTGAGTTGGGGGACAACTTGACAGCTGCTAACAAAAAAACACTGTGAATACAAATTCAGATGTCCCTTACCCTGCTGTTCAGTAACTTCTGACTTGCCATTTCTTGGTGAATCTGTGGAATATACACTCATAGACAACAGATTTACATGCACTGTAGCCAAAATAGAGAAGGAAGATTGTAGTTACTCAGGAGCCCGGCTTTAGACTCAGGCATGCCTTGGATGGGACCTTCAGCACTTTTCAGCAGTACTCACTCTTAAGCAAGTCACTTAATTTTTTCCAATCAAATGTTATCATTCATAGAAAAGGGTAATAACAGGTATTTTAAGTTGCTCTTCAAACTAGTTAAATAACATATGTAGGGTTTTCTCTATAATACCTGGCACATAGTAGGCACTCAATAGAGGTGAGATACCTCTTTTATAGAAGAACTAACTATTGGAATCTAGTTGAGAATCATAATAACAGACTGAACTGCAATAAGCATGGGAATTAATTCGCAAAAGGCAAAGAATAATCTCCATTTTTTGACTTAATCTCTGGTATGTATCTATTTGATTATTCTCTACATCTCTGTCACTTCTTGTTTCACCTAAGTCATTTTCAAGTGTAAGCAATAACACCTCGTACTTTCTGCTCAGTTTCATTTCCACTCTGTAATGGGACTGAAATTATCAGCATTTCTACTTAGGAGGTAGTTTTGTACATCTGTTTGAAATGTAGTATTGATTTTTTTTTAATTCAGGTTATTTTAAACAGAAATAGCTACAGAGTAAAAATTAATGTTATGTAGGATTAGTAATCAATTCAGATGGAAAATGCATCATAAATAAACATTTCCTCCCTATGGCAATTTAAGCAAGTTGGCAACAATCTTCAAATGATTTTTAAAATTCTTAGAACAGCAAAAATGTGTTTAATAGAACATTTTTGCTCCTACTAATTTACCTGCAAGATCCTAAACCTACATATGAAGCTGAAAAAAGAAAACTTGATTTATGTAAATAGAGGAAACTAAGTAATACTAAAAATGTAATCCTCAAATTTGCTGTTGAAATAGATTTAAGAACAAACTCTAGGTTAGAGTCAATTTCACTAAGGTAGGGCCTTTTGTTACAAAGCAAGGTTTCTCAAACTTGGCTCTATGGAAATTTGGCACTGGGCTATTCTTTGTGGTAGTTGGAAATTCTGTGCACTGTATTGATGTTTAGGATCATCTCTGGCCACTGCCCAGTGCACAGCAGGAGCATCCTGGCTTAATCATCTAGTGCTGCCAAAACAGAAATACCACCAGCTGACGGCTTGAACAAAGAGAAATCTATTCTTGCACAGTTCAGGAAGCTAGAAATCCAAATTTCAGGTGCCAGCTCTAGGGAAAGACTTTCTCTCTCTGTTGGCTCACAGGTAAGGGTAGGGATTGGGGGAGTCCTTGTCATTCTTCCCCAGAATAAGAGCTTCTCAGAAGAGGTACTCCAGGTCCCAAAGACAAGCTCTGCTGTCCCTCATTTCCTGGTGATGTGAGGCTTCTCTATCTCTCTGTTCACCTTATATCTCAAATGGTACTGATTTATGACACAACATAATCTTGTAGACTGATTTTGTATTAATGTAACTGCCATTAATTCCACCTTATTAACATCGCACAAGTAGGGTATACAACACCTAGAAAATCACATCAGATGTCAAAAATGTAGACAGCTACACAACCCTGGGAATCATAACCTTGCCAAGTTGATCCACATTTTTGGGTGACACAGTTCAATCCATAATACATCCCTCCCTACTGTTTTCAACCAAAACTATCTCAAACTCTGCCACGTGTCCTCTGGCAGGCAAAACTGTTCCTTGAGAAACACTGATACAAACTGAGGGGTAGTTCAAAAGCAGATAAGGTATCTTTGGCCTGATACTGTATTTTCAAAATTTGTATTTCTAACCTTTTGTTGGAAACACTGGTGGCATAATATTTAACACTTATGGCTTAAACAAAAGTTGGCAGTTCAAATCCAACAGGTGCTTCTTGGAAACCCTATGAAGTAATTCTACTCTGTCCTGCAGGATTGCTATGAGTAGTCACCGACTTGATGGCAATGAGTTTTTAACTATTTGTTAGTGATAAAAACATAACACATCATGCAGCCTCTTTGTACTGTACTCAATATGCATTTTAGAATATAATAAATGTTTTTGATTCCAAATAAATTGAGCCTGACCTTCTTGCCAATATATCTCATTTTGCTAAGAAAAAAAAAGTTGGACAAATTATTTATCTAGTTGTGTTAACTTTTGAGGCTTATCCTAAAATGCCCACTGTGTATTTTATTAAAATAATTGTTTTAAACTTTATTTTTTATATTTATGGGAATGTATAGGTGAAACCCTGATGGTGTAGTATAGTGGTTAAAAGTGCTACATCTGCTAACAAAAAGTCAGCAGTTTAAATCCTCCAGGTGCTCCTTGGAAATTCTGTGAAGCAGTTCGACTCTGTCCCACAGGTCACTATGAGTTGGAATAGACTCTATGGTAGTGAGTTTAGTTGAGGTACAGGGTCACTTGAGTCGGAACTGACTCAATCGCACTGTATTTTTTGTTTTCCTTTTTTAGTAGGCTAATACAGAACCCGCAGGGGCTGATTTGAATTGTTCACCTATTTCTTTTGCTGAAAATGAAACTCCCCTTGTCTACTCAACAATGTTTTTCTCTTTTTCCCTGGTGCATCACTGCTATGTAGAATCAATAGGCTTGTATCGACCTGGTGCGAAGAGGCTTTTGATATTGTCAAAGAAAAAAATAGAAATAAAACCAATGAAGAGTTGGCTTGATTTCAATACATACCTTCATCTACATGACACAATCGAACTAATTTTCAATACCTATGTCATAAAAGCTTAATTCTAAAGGTCTCCAAGAAGTCACATATTATTTATTTTGACTTCAGAGCACTGAGACTTATAATTTGTAAATAACCATAATAGAGATATATTTTTTAATGATAATTCAACTGCGGCCTTTACTGATCAACTGCTTATTTACACAGTCCTTGTGGTCAGAAATAGCTCCATTTAATTTTAAAGTTCATCTCAATACTGAAAGAATTAAGAACTTGGATGGGAAGGGAGACTGATTTCTGTATGAGGAGCTTCATTGAAACTCTTCCTGGTGAAGCTGCTGAAAATTATTTTAAGAAAGTATTTATAGCCTCTAGAAACAATCTTAAAGGAATATGAAAAATAATGAAATGTGTACTCAAAGAAAATTATGAAAAATCAGAACTGAAGTTAATTGGATAATTCTGTAGAGGATTGTATGCTCTAGGGCATTGATGAAAATGATAGAGAAACCAGCTGCCAATAGTGGGGTTTAGCAGTTGGGTATGGTCAGGAAAAGACGACCTGCTGGCACAGTGGTTATGAGCTCAGCCACTAATCAAACGGTAAGTAGTTTGAACCTGCCAGTTGCTCAGTGGGAGATATGGCAATCTGCTCTCATAAAGATTACAGCTTTGGAAGCCCCATGGGGCAATTCTGCTCTGTCCTAAACGATTGTTATGTGTCAGAATTGACTCAATGACAACAAGTTTGGTTTGATTTGTGGTCGGGAAAAGAAACAGATTTCTGGCAATACCGCTGTATGCCACAATGACGAGAGGCATACCCAAATCTGTCTGTCCTTGAAAAGTAACACCAAAACTAACAAAATTAGAGGGAATATACTACACTGCAATAATGTGGCCAGTTACTAAATGAATGACAATAACAAATCACAGAACCATAGGCAGGCAATATCCAGAATTGCTTTAAAGTGTTATCTAAAAATGAAGAGGCATGTAAAGAAACAAAAACCCATAAAATATTAACAGTGGGGGTGGGGCGGGGGAAGCACACAAAATCCCACCTGTCAAAGTGACCAGATGCTTGATTTAGCAGGCAAGTATTTCAGTGTATCCATTATAAATTTCTTCAAAGGACTAGAGGAGATCATGATTAAATCAATAATAAAACAAAAACTGTGATGATAATATTATATCAAATAGAGAATACTGATAAAGATATAGAAATTATTTTATTTTATTTATAAAGAACCAAATGGAAATTCCGGGGCTGAAAACCAGAATAACTGAAACAAATAGTTTACTACAGGGATTCAGTGGTAGATTTACACTGGTAAGAAAGAAAACATGAAGTCTGATCAATGTAGAGTATGCATTACAAAGAACAGAAAGAAAAAAGAATGAAGAAAAGTGAACATAACCTCAGGGAATAGTGGAACATCACTGCTCATAGCAAAAACATGGAAGGGGAATATCAAATAAGATAAGAAAGAAAAAGAAGCAGAAAATGTATTTGATAAAACGATGGTTAAAAATTTCCTTAATTTGTTGAAAAACAATAACCTGCAAATGCAGGCAGCTCAAGGAACTCCCAGAAGCATACATACAAAGAGACGCACAAACAGAAGCATCACTGTAAGAAATACTGAAAGACAAAAACAAGAGAAATTCTTGAGTTCATTAAACAAAAGGAGACTAAAGGAGCACACCAGTCCAGAGGCAAGGACTAAAGGCAGGACAGGACAGGAAATCTGGTAATAGGGAAGTCAAAGTCAAGAAGGGACAGTTGACAGGCCATGGGGTTTTAACCAATGTCATAAAACAATATGTAGTGTTCAATGAGAAGTTAGTTTGTTCTGTAGATCTTTACCTAAGGTATGATAAAAAATAAATAGGACTGTATATTAAGAAGAGAGAGGGAGAAAAGGTCTTGAAAACATCAAAAGAAAAAGCTTGTCACTTGCAAGAGGGTGCCATTGTTTAATATTTGACATCTTTTAAAAAATAAGTGAAGGCTGGAGGGTAGTAACATAACATATTAAAAGTGATTTAAAAAACAAACAAAATAAGCTCTAATCATAAACCCTGTATCTAGCAAAGCTATCTCTCAAAAATGAAGCTGAAAAAATCCCTAGATAAACAACAATGGAAAGAACTGGATATCAGCAAATCCACCTTACAAAGACTAACAAAGAAAGTCCTTCAGGATGAAAGCCAGTGACCCCAGACAGTAATCTGAATCTACATGAAAGAACAAAGTCCATCAGTAAAGGTAATTATTTCATTGTAAAAGACAATATGAATGCATATATTTTTCTCCTTATTTTTCTTAACTGGTTTAAAAACCAATTGCATAAAAATATATACAATATTTATTGGGCATTACAGAAATTTAATGTATTTACTACTAGTAAAACAAAGGAGGTTAATGAAAGGAAAGCTATATTGGATTAAGGACGTGGCTACAGTTGATAAAGTCATAATTATAAAATTTTAAAAGTTAAGTTTATAACATTAATAGATGTAGCACGTCTAACAACAGAAAAAAGAAAAATGAAACTAGAGCTACATAGGAGTAATGTTTCCATATTTTGGTGTAATTAATTCATTTTTTATGAAGCAGATTCTAATATATTAAAATGTATATGGTAAAATCAATAACAATCACTAACAATAAATAAATAGAAACCATGAAAAAATTTCAGTAAATAAACCTAAGGGGTTCATTAGTAGTTGTGAAAACAAAACAGTAAAGGAAAAATAGAGGAGTAAAAAAAAAAGATGTGAAACATGCAGAAAAAAATAAAATGGAAGACACAAAATCCAGATAATTTAATAATAAAATTAAATGTGAATGGAATCAGCAATACAACCAACAAGAAGACACTGGCAGACTGGATTAAAAAAAAGCATAACCCACATGTATGTTGTCCATGACAGAAACACTTTAGATTCAAAGATATAAACACTTCAAACGTTAGAGGATGGAAAAAGATACATCACACAAAAAGCAATCACAAGATGAAATTCACCAATTAAAAGAAAAGGACTGGCAGATGGATTGGGAAAAAAACAAAAAAGATGGTCTCACTATATACTCTTTTGAATCAAATCGCTTCAGATCTATAGACACAGAGAGATTGAAACCGAAAGAACAGAAAAAGATGTTTCACACCTAATGTAACCCAAATAGAGCTGATGGTTATATTAATATTAGACAAAATAAGCGTTGAGACAAAAATAATTGCAAGAGATCAAAAGGTTTCTTAGGCTTGGTTCTCTAGAGAAGCAACACCACTGAAATCTATAGATAAACAGGTACTTAGAGAGGAATTTATAACAAGGAAAAGGCTCCTGCCATTACAGAGGCTGGAAAATCCCAAGTTCGTGGGTTAGAAGTCAAACTGGAGGATTCTCCTGACTTCAGTAGCTCCAAGGGCTGACAAACACAGGATAGGCAGGCCAGAAGGCAGACTGCTTGTTCATGCCCTGCGGAGGCTGAAGAATTCAAGATTGGCAGGTGATGCAGCAGGCTACCAGCCTAAGTCTCAAGACTCAGAGTTCAGATGCTGGTGAGCTGAATACAGGATCCAGAGCAGGACAAAAGCCACCAAGCCATATCAAAAAAATCCATGTATATGTGATACAGGGCATGTTCCCGAAGAAACTCCCTCCCAACTGATTGGCTGTTGATAAAAGATTATATCAGATCTATTCATGGAGGGTGCTCCCCAACATGGGAGCTCCCATGTTTAATGTACCACGGACAGCCAAAAGAACAGACAGATCTCTTCCGGAAGAAGTACAACCAGAGTGCTCCTTGGAAGCAAAAATGGCAAGACTACATCTTACAGACTTCAGACATGTTGTCAGAAAGAATCAGTCCCTGGAGAAGGACATCATGTTTGGTAGAGGATGATCACCGAAAAAGACAAAGACTCTTGAGATACATTGACACAGTGGTCACAACAACGGGCTTAAGCCTAAAAACAATTGTGGACACGGCGCAAGATAGGGCAGTCAGTGTTTCATTCTGTTGTTCATAGGGTCACTATGAGTCAGAACTGACTCGACGGCACCTAACAAAAACAACAACAACATTAAGGGAGATGATTATATCATTACATAATTGCCAAAATACATATCTACCAAGCCAACGAGAACCATGGCTCAGTTAAGTTGACACATAACCTTATCCATCAAGGAAATGTAACAATTCTGAAGATACATACACCAAAGAACAGGGGCCCAAAATATATCAAGCAAACCTTGAAAGAACTAAAGACAGAAATAATTCATAAAAATAGTTGGTGATTTATAGACCCTACTTTTGGTAACAGATAGAGCATCTAGTTGGAATATCAATGAGGAAATAGATGACTTTAAGAAAACTGTGAATCAAGAGGCCTAATACTCCAACAAAGAAGACCAGAATACACATTTTTCTCAAGTGTATTTGGAAAACTCTCCAGAATAAGCTATGTTCAAAGCAAATCTCAAATTATTTAAAATAATTAAAATCATATAAAGTATGTTTTATAACAACAATAATACTAGAAATGAACCATTTAAGGAAGTCTTCAAAATCCATAAATAGATGGAAGTTGAATAACACATACTAAGAAATCAATTGGTCAAACGAAAGATAGTGGGGATATTGAGAAGAATGAAAATACCACACACCGAACCATAAAATGCAGCAGACGCAGTGTTCAAAAGGAATTTATACCAATTTATGACTATATTATAAAGAAAGGACAATCTCAAATCAATAACCCTACTTGACACTTCACGGAATGCGGAGTGTGTAGGGGCGGACAAAGCCCTAAGCTAGCAGAAGAAAGAAAATGATAAAGAGCAATGCACAGATAAATGAAACAGAGAATAAAAAAAAAGTAGAGAATTAATGAAAGAAATGTTCTTTTATAAAATTTAAAAATGGTCAGTCTAGCTAGACTAAAAAAGAAGAAAAGAAGATGCAGAAAACTCAAAATAGGAACATGGAGACACTGTATTACTGTTGAATTTACTGGAAAAAGTAGGATTATAAAAACATACTGTGAACAATTATATGCCACAAATTAAGTAAACTAGATTACTTGAACTTTCCTAGAAATATACAAATTACTGAAACTGATTCAAAAAGGAAGAGAAAATATGAGCAGACCTAATCAAATAAAGAGGTTGAATCAGTATCAAAAATCCCAACTGAATGAAACAAAGGCATAGGACCAGAGGTTGGCACTAGTGAAATCTTGCCAAAATTTTTTAAAAAATAGTGCCAATTCTTCCCAAATGTTTCCGAAATATAAAAGAGAAAGTAAAACTTTCTAACTCATTATCAGAGGCAATTAATACTCTGATACCAAAGACAAAGACATTACAAGAATGCTACAGATTAACATACCTTATAAATACAGATGCAAAATTCTCAACAAAATACTGGCAAACCATATTTGATAGCAATTTAAGTGAACTATACACCATAGCCAAGTGGGATTTATCCCAGGAATGCAGAGTAGTTCAGCATAAGACAAAACAGTCAACATAATACACTACTTTAATCAGATGAAGGAAAAATAAAAATATATGAAAAGATCAGTTCAATAGACTTTGATGATAAAAACACACAATGAACTAGTAATCCAAGCAGATGGCCTTTACATGATCAAACAAATTATGAAAATGTCACAGCTAACATCATAATCGAGGGTGAAAGGCTGAATTTTTTCTAGGATCAGTGAAAAGGCAAAGATCCCCACTTTCACCACCATCATTCTACATTTTGTGGGTGCTTTTCTAGAGCAATTAGGCAAGAAACGAAATAAAAATTATCCATATTGGAAAGGAGAAGTAAAACTAACTCATGACATAATCCTATATATAGAAACTCTCAGAAGAATCTGCACCCCCCGAAAAAAATTAATTTGGCCAAGATGCAAGACACAAAACCAAAGTCAGTTGAGTTTTTCTACATACTAGCAATGAACAATCTCAAATGAAGTTAAAAAAAATTCAAAATAGCACTCAGAATATTAAAATACCTAGGAACAAATGTAACCAAAGAAGTGAAAAATTGTGCACTATAAATGACAAAACATTACTGAAAGAAGTGAAAAAGCCCTAAATGAATGAAAAGACAACTGGTGTTCATGGATTGCAATACTTCATCTTGTTCTGCTGGCATTTTTCTACAGAATAAACTGTTCATTGAATGGTAACTCTATAGAAATCTCAATGACTGTTTTTTTTTCCCAGAAGTTAAACAGCCAGTGCTCCAATTTACAGAGAATTACAAACAGCCCTGAACAGTCACAACAGTTTTTGAAAAGCAGAAACAAATTTAAATGAAACACAGCTCTTGATTTAAAAACTTACTGCAAGTTTACAGTAATCATAAATCTGTGGTATTGGCATATGTATAGATATGTAGACTTTGGGGACAGTATTGACAGTCCAGAAGTAAACCTATACATGTGTAGTTAATTAACTTTCAACAAAGGTATCAATGTCAAGCAATGTAAACTGAATAATTTCTTCTACAAATGATGCTGGAAATATTTATCTTCATACCAAGAAAAAAAAAATGAAGTTGGACCCCTAAATCACACCACATACAAAAAGTAATTCAAGAATAACTTAAAACAGCTAAATGTAAGAACAAAAACTATAAAATACTTAGAAGAAAACCTAGGAGTAAGTGATCATGATCTTGTTTTGTAGATGGACTCTTCTATGTAACACCAAAATAGCAAAAGAACAGACAAATCCAAACTGAAATTTTTGTGCATCAAAGGACACTATCAAGAAAGTGAAAACCCACAGAATGGGACAAAATATTTGTAAATAATGTATTTGATAAGAAGTCAGTTATTAGAATGTATTAAACGGTCTTTTTAACTCAAAGAAAAAGCAACTTTAAAAAATGAGTAAAAGGTTTGATTAGATATTTGTTGAGGGAAAACAGACTAATAGCACACAAGCACATGAGAAGATAATATTACTGGTCGTTAGAGAAATAGAAATGAAAACCACAATTGTATATCACACCACACTCTCAAGGAATGGCTATAGACAGAAAAAAAAAAAAAGAAAGACAAATATCAAGATGTATATGGAGAAACTGGAACTCTCACACACTGCTGGTAAACCAAAAAAGGAAAGGGGAAAAACAAATCACTGCCATTGACTTGATTCTAACTTTTAGTGGTCCAGTAGCAGAGTAGAACTGTCCTATAAGGTTTCCAAGGAGCAGCGGGCAGATTTGAACTGACGTTCAGGTTAACATCCGTAGCAATTAACCATTATGCCATCAGAGTTTCCAGGAATGTTCATTGAAGCTCAACAGTCACAATGGCCAAAAGCAGGAAACAATTCAAACATGGATGAATCTATAAACAAACTGTGATATTCACTTACAGAGAAGTACTTCTCAACAATAAAAGGACTGAAGTATTAAAACACATCACAAAGTGGATGATCTTGAAAATATTATGCAAAATGAAAAAAGCCAAACATAAAAGGACACATGTTATTATTAGGCTTCATCTGGTCAGTTCCCACACCTAGAGACACTATGTACAACAAAGCAAAACACTGCTTGGTCCTGGCCATGCCCACAATCATTGTTATGCCTGAGCCACTGTATCAACCCATCTTATTGAGAGTCTTCCTCTTTTTCACTGATGCTCTAGTTTTCCAGGCATAATGATGTCCTTCTCCAAGGATTGATCCTCCTGATGACATGATCAAAGTATGTAAGACATACGCTCACTATCCTTGCTTCTTCATCTTTGGCTTTAGTGGTTGATGTGTAAATCTTAATAATAGTTATATTAACTTGTAGGTCTATGCAGTCCTATCACTGACAGCACTGTGCTTCAAAATAGCTCTTGAAATCAATAGCTCTTGAAATGCAACATCATTCCTCTTGATTTTCATTCCATAGTAAATCGTATGATTGTCCAATTCAAAATGTCCAACACTAGTCTATTTCAGCTCACTAATACCTACGATATTGATCCTTATGTCTTCCATTTCACTTTGTTACTACTTCCAATTTTCCTAGATTCATATTTCTAACAGTCCCTGACTTCTTCATTGAAAATACCTTTTTTTTTTCCTTTGCCGACATAAACAGCAACTATACACATGGACCTCACCAAATGGAACTCACCAGAATCAAATGGACTACATCTGTGGAAAGAGGTGGTGGAAAAGCCCGATATCATCAGTGAGAACAAGACCAGGTTCTGACTATGGAATGGACCGTCGCTTGCTCATATGCAAGTTCAAACTGAAACTGAATAAAACTAGGACAAGTCAATGAGTGCCAAAGTACAACCATGAATATATCCTACTTGCACTGAGAGACCATCTCAAGAAAAGATTTGCTGAATTGAACATTAGTGTCAGAAGACCAGCTGAGCTGTGGAACGACATCAAAGACATGAAGAAGACATTATTACAAAGAGAAGAAAGATACAAAAAACCAAACTGGATGTCAGAAGAGACTCTGCAACTTCCTCTTGTATGTCAAGTAGGTAAAGCATAAGAAAGAAATGACGAACTAAAGGTACTGAAGTTTTCAAAGCATAGCTCTAGAACACAAAGTAAAATATTTTAATGGCAATGTGCAAAGAGCTGCAAATACATAAACCAAAGGGGAAGAACATGTTTTGCTTTTCTCAGGTTGAAAGAACTGAAGAAAAAAAATTCAAACCTCGAGTTGCAGTAGTGAAGCATTCTACAGGGAAAATAATAAACGACTCAGGAAGCATCCAAAGAAGATGAAAGGAATACACAGTCGTTATACCAGAAAGAATTGCTTGACATTCAGCCATTTAAAGAGAGAGCATATGATCAGGAACTGATGGTATTAATGGAAGATGTTGAAGCTGCATTGAAGGCATTGGTAAAAAACAAGGCCTTAGGAATTCACAGAATATCAATTGAGATGTTTTAACAAATGGATGCAGCACTGGAAGTGCTCACTCATCTACGCCAAGAAATCCGGATGACAGCTACGTGGCCAAGCGTCTGGAAGAGATACATATTTATCCCTAGTCCTGAGAAAGGTAACTGAACCAAGTATGGAAATTATCAAACAGTATCATTAATATGGCATGTAAGTAAAATTTTGCTACAGTCATTCAAAAGTGACTGTAGCCATGTACTAACAGGGAACTGCCAGAAATTCAAGCCAGATTCGCAAGAGGACATGGAATCACAGATAGCATTTGCTGATGCCAGGTGGGTCTTGGCTAAAAGCAGAAAATACCAGAAAGATATTTACCTGTGTTTCATTGCCTATGCAAAGGCATTCAACTGTGTTATAACAAATTATGAGTAACATTGCAGAGAATGGGAATTCCAGAGCACTTAATTGTGCTCATAAGGAATCTGTATATGAAGAGGCAGTTGTGTAAACAGAGCAAGAGAACGTTGTGTGATTTAAAATCAGCCACGTGTGCATAGAGTCCTTTTATCATACGTTTTCAATCTGCATGCCAAGCAAATAATCTCAGAAGCTGGATTATATGAAGGCGAACAAGACATCAGGATTGGAGGACGACTCATTAACAACCTGTGTTATGAAGATGGCATAACATTACCTGTTGAAAATGAAGAGGATTTGAAGCACTTATGGATGAAGATCAAAGACCACAGCCGTCAGTATGGATTGCATCTCAACATCAGGAAAACAAAAATCTTCACAAATGGACCAATAAGCTATATTCTGATAAACAGAAAAAGGATTGAGGATATCAGGATTTCATTTAAGTTGGTTCCACCATCAATGCCCATGGAAGCAGCAGTCAAGAAAGCAAAAGATGCATTACATGGGGAAAATCTGCTGCAAAGGACCTCCTTCAAGTGTCAAAAAGTAACAATGTCACCTTGAAGACTAAGGTGTGCCTGACCCAAACCGTGATACTTTCAATCACATCATATGCCTGCCAATGCTGGAAAATGAATAAGAAAGAAGTACTGAAGCCTTTGAACTGTGAATATTGAATTTGCCATAGAGTAGCAAAATAATAGATAAATAAACAGATCTGTTTTGGAAGAAGTATAATCAAAGTCCTCCATGGAAGCAAAGATGGCAAGACTGTATCTTGCATACTTTGGACATGTTATCAGGAGGAATCAATCCCTGGAGAAAGACATCATGTGTCGTGGGTTGAATTGTATCCCCCTAAAACCATGTGTGGCCATCTGGCTGGGCCATGATTCCCAGTATTCTATGATTGTCCTCCATTTTGTGATTTTCCTATGCTGTATACTAAAGCATTAGGGTGGGACTGTAAGTACTTTCAAGAATCACCTCCCCGATCCACTGTAAAGGGAGTTTCCCTGGAATATGGCTTGCACCACCTTTAATCCTTTCATCCTACAAGAGACAAAAGGAAAGGGAAGCAAGCAGAGAATGGGCAACCTCACACCATCAAGAAAGCAGCAGTGAGAGAAGATCACGTCCTTCAGACCTGAGGCTCCTGTGCCAAGATGATCGCTGGACAAAGACTGATGAAATACCCGACTTTCCTCCACAGACAACAAGGGTGAAAGCCTTCCCCTGGAGTGGCCATCTGGAATCTGGACGTGCAGCCTACTGGACTGTGTAAGAATAAACTTTCCTTTGTTAAAGCCATCCACTTTGTGGCATTTCTGTTAGAGCAGCACTAGCTGCCTAAAACATCACGCTTGATAAATCAGAAGGTCAGTGAAACCCAGGAAAACCCTCAAGGAGATGAGTGGACACAGTGGCCGCAATAACTGGCCTAAGCATGGAAATGGTTGTGGGCATGGCACAGGACCGGGCAGCATTTCTTTCTGTTGTGCACAGGGTCGCTGTAAGTCAGAGCCAACTCAATGGCACCTAACAACAACAATACTGGAGAAGAAATCCAAATGTATGGATTTGTAATTGAGGCAGGAATTGAAACAGACAATAACACGTGAGACCTTCTGACGTACCAAAGTGATCTCAAATGCTCAGACTGATTCCCGTCTGTAGCACGTCAGCCAATGTACTGTGTCCAAGAAATCATTTTGCTTCAGGAAGTTTATTGAGTGAATGTTGCATAGAACATTATATGTTCATTACCTAACAACTACCTGTGCAGAAAATGTGTGCGTGCATGCATGTGCAAATGCACACATCTATATGTGTTTGTCCAGTACTTCAATTCTTATTTTTAGTAATCCCTTTGTGGCCTCTATTTGTTTTGAAGAAATATAAATTAAGATGAGAAGAGAATGTGATAAAAGCTGATACACTTTTGCTTCCTACCTAGTTGCTTTTCACTGATTAAAACTCCTAACTCTGCCTTTCCTTCCTGTAATTACATATTTGGTTGATTAATATCCA
Source organism: Heterohyrax brucei (assembly GCA_028571685.1). Taxonomy (NCBI): domain Eukaryota; kingdom Metazoa; phylum Chordata; class Mammalia; order Hyracoidea; family Procaviidae; genus Heterohyrax; species Heterohyrax brucei. The sequence goes on along the minus strand of CM053162.1, from coordinate 61,382,992 downwards.
GTCATTAGTATAACAAATTTCTCCACCTCTGTTGACTCTGGCCAATGCAGATTAAATTTTCTCAGAGAGGAATACGGGAGGGCTGCCGATTAAGTTTGTGAACTCATCCTGATAAAAGTGCTACATACCTCATTGCTGAATATCACTACAGCTGCATTTGAAGCCCTCCCTTTGGCAAGCTATGCACCAACACCAGCACCTAGCGCACCCTACGAAGCAGTTTTGGAACTTTTTTCTGGAATGGCCATCAGAGCTGTTGTTCTATTACCCTTGATGTTCTGAATGTCATCCAGATGTCTTCTTTTCAATATTTCCTTTATCTTTGGGTAAATAAAAAAGTCATTGGAGGCCAGACCAGGTGAGTAGGGAGGGTATGGTTTACTGGCTAAAAACGCCCCCACAGACAACTACACAGTTAAGCTTGCTAAGTTGCCACTTTTTTACTGTGTACAATGACCATTCCAGAAAGTTTCAAAATTGCTTTGAATGTTGGACTAGATGCTAACGTTGGTTTCTAGCTTCTCAAGGGAAGCACTCCGAAGGTGACTGGATAGTCAGCAATGAGGTATGCAGTACTTAGGACAACTAAGTTCACGGACTTAATTGTCAGACCTCATAGCTCTGAGACTGACTCCATGTGCTTCTAAACAGAAAAGAAGGAAGAGAGGTCAAGAACCAAAAAAAAAAAAAATCCAATGCCATGGAGCACTTGGACAAACTTTGTAAAAACAATCTTGTTACAGAATGACTACATGAAAGGACTTCAAGTTTCAAATGATCAATCACATACTTGGTTTTGCACTTCTGTCTGAAAAATTACAGTCAACTCATGGAAAACGTTCAGAATTGAAAAGAAAATGCACTGATTGGAAAGCAGGTACAAGAAAGAGGAGCACATCCTCAGCTGCAAGAAAAATTGCTGCTCCTGTCCTATTTTTGCAGATGAAATTAGGAAGAAAACTCTGAAAGGGGAAAGGCAGGACATTACACAATTCTTTCCTTCTATCTCTCCAGGGAAAGATAGATAGACATTAACTTAAGTTTAGTAGGAGTTCTAGCAGATCCACATCACCATGGTGAGGATATTGCTGATAAGTAGAACTTTGACAGATTTCACAACTGGGGCCATCATTAGACAGTGTCAGACGCCACAGTCACAGGAGTAGGTCCCAAGGTGTACACTATGAGATGCTAGGACATCCCAAGGGATAATCTTGAAAATGAAGACAATCACACTGTAAACATATGGCTCTGTTCTGATGGAGGTGGTTCAGCAAGACTCAACCCTGCAGAATGTGTGGGCTATTATTATATGACCCCATCTGTATTGCAGACTGATAAGAGATGGGGTCACGCAAGTGACATAAGTCATAACAGACTTGCCACGCCTGCTGAGACTGGGAAAACCCCTCTTTTCATGAACTCTAAATTGCTTTGAAATGAGGATGATTAAGGTCATAGAAACAGCTAGAAAAACCACAAGAGTGGCACCAAAACTTGGTGTTTTATTCTTTCTCGACACCCTAGTAGCTAACATTCTTTCTGACAAAAATTTTCAAGAAAAGTATTCACTGGATAAACTATGTGTCCAATACTGGATGGAGACTGGCCTCTCTGTCTTTGATAATTTCAGTCCCTGGGTGCAGGAAGAAAAGCTCTAGTTCTTCTGCTAGTATCTGGCTGACATAGTCCGTGTTGTTATCTTCTGTCTCAGTTTGTCTGTCAAGGCCACTTGGGTCCTCCATGGCATATCTCTCATGGTTGCATCTTCTCTCTAAACAATTAATACTAAGGATTAAATTGTGTCTCACTAAAATACTCACTGAAATTTACTTGTACCCTTAGATGGGAGACACTTTGGAAATAGAATTTTTCATTCAAAAGGCCATACCAAGGTAGGAAAAAAGAAAATCAAACCCATTGCTGATTCTGACTCATAGCAATCCTATGCAGAAGATTAGAGAAGCCTCATAGAATTTCCAAAAAGTGTCTGGTGATTCAAACTGCTAAACCCTTTGGTTAGCAGCCTCAGTACTTAACCACTAAGCCACCAAGATTTCCATACCAAGGAAGGATAGATCATAAATCTAATCACTTTTGAGTTATAAGAAAGACCAGAATAGACACAGATGCACACTGACATTGCGTGAAAACTGTCTACAGGCCAAGGAATGTCAGCTAACCAATAAAGACCTCGAGCTACCAACAAAGAAGAAATTCATATGGCTGAGACCCTGATTAGGACTTTTGCCCTCCAGAACTCTGAGAAAATCAACACGTCACCCATCTGGGAAATTTGTGATTCAGCAGCACTAGCTATCTGAAACAAACTCCACCATTACTTTCCCATAGTTCATATTTGAATACTTTATGACATTCTATTTAGTATACAGGTAGTCCCCACCTTACGACATATTAAAGTTACGATAAATCACCCTTAGGAGTCTGCTTTTGTATTACATACAATGCTGCAGTGCAAAAACTGCTGATGTTATCATTCTCTGACGTTCACTCACAGATATTTATATATAACATTAACATCCCCTACAGAACAAAGATCAGGTTTATAAAAATTTGATGATAAAAGGCAGTGATAATGAAAAAAAACTTATAATGGAGTCATTGAACTAGAACCCTGTTGGAAGTCAGGTTTTACCTGTTCTTATTGATTAGGGTAATCTTTGTCCCCCAGTAAGGAGACCTGGTGATACAGTGGTTAAGTCCTCTGCTGCTAACTGAAATTTGGTCATTAGAACCCACTAGCCACTCCATGGAAGAAAGATATGGCAGTTTTTATCTGTAAAGATTATAGCTTTCAAAAACCTTATGGGGCAGTTGTATTCTGTCCTATGTGGTTAATATGTGCTGGAATCAATTTGACAGCATTGTATTGGGTTTGTTCACAGAGTATATTTAAAAAAATTTCTCAATGCCTAGAACACATTTCAGTCATCCTAACATCTAGCAAAGACACATAACCACTGACCAATAAATGCAGATCGATTGCTCAAAAATAGTATTTGTCCCTTTTTGTGCATTCAAGTTCTAATAACAATTACAGCTTCAGAAGAACAGTGCAAGAAAATCTATACTTTAAGGATGTTCACTCTCTAATTAGAATGCCTCCTCACTCTAAGCAGTGACATAAATGTCATACTTTTATATTTAATATCCCTATTTATTTGCTATGTGTGCACATACATAATTTTTTCTAATAAATTTGATCTATGTCATAGTGCAAAGTGTAACTATTTCTAATTAGTTTGATCAAAGATACCATAGTCAGTGCTGAGTAGTGGAAATTATGCTAATAAAAATTCTATTGCTTTTGACAGGAGAAAAAATGGTCAGACATTGATTCAGCTCTCCCAGCCCTCCGGAAAAACATTTACTTGTGATGTATTTATAAGAGCACATAAATGTATATATAGTCACAGTTTATAATGGTCCTAAAGGCCCTGAAGCAGGGTAGAGAGCAATGTCTGCTGACTTTTTCTTTTACTGTCATTGCTATTTTCTTCACTGTCCTGTTGTGGCTTTAACTCCAGCACTGTCTATGAGGTCAGATGGGGCAAACAAAGGAATGGACTGGTCATAAAAAGATCCAGTATTGCTTTCCTATATCATCTTCACATTTCAAAGACTTCGATAACAAAACAAATAAGACATTCCTACTAAAGCAATGAATCATGCAATGAGTATTTGTTAAGAGCGGGAAGTAAATTAACATTAGCAAAAGTATGTAAACTGTGTGGAGTGACTGGTGGAAGAAGAGCTGAATCACCTAAGCATAGGTATGGAAATGACTGATTTTCCCAGGATAATAGGGGAGGAATGTCAATACCTAAGGAGGATAAATATAGCATAATTGTTGCCAGAATTTGCCACTTGGAGGTTTATGATACGAGACTGCCGAAATGAATAGATTGCAGGAAGAACTGAGGATTCCATCAGCCTAGAAGTTTGCATTTACAACAAACAACAAAAATTATCAAAGTTCAAACTTTTCCTCTTCTGTTAGCATGTTACCTTATTCATTTTACTGGATCTGCTGAATCTTAGTTTCTTGGAAAAGAAAAGATACCAACCAAAGTGCCAAGTAGATAGAGATGTTCTATAATCAAAAATACATCTTCTTATTTTTCCTTTTATTCATTCATTCATTCACTCAATGTATGATTAATCAGAGCAAACTGATTCCAAAGACAGATACAGAAGTAAATACTTCTAGTGTGATCCCTTTTTACATGATGCTTACAGCCTGACGAATAGGTCAGAAGCTGATTATATAATCAGAAAGTAAGCATTAAGTAATAATTATGTACACAGTAGTAAAGGCAAATATCGGTGTTATGCCAAGAATCAGAAGTCCTTGCCAGCCAACCAGCAAGCAGAAGTCCTTGGATGATTCAAATAATTGACACACTAAGCTGCCGGCTTAAAGGTTGGCAGTCTGATTCCACCTAGAAGTGATTCAGAAGAAAGGCCTGGGCATCTACTTTTGAAAAATAAGCCAAAGAAGAGCCTGTGGAGCACAGTTCTACTCTCCTTGCCATTGGAATTGACTCTCAGGTGACTGGCACACCTGAGGAATTTAAGCTTGGGTATTTAGAGAAGACTTCTTTAAATAAAAGACTTCTAAGCCAAGACGAGAAGCACAAATAAGACAAAGCAAGGAAAAATATTCCAAGACATACAGAACAGCCTGATTGAAGACCCTGGGTCCTAAAGAACAACGACAAGTCATAGGATCACAGACGGCAAGGATGAATGTAGCAGAGAAGTGAAGGTACGGGCATTGTGAGATAAGGCAGGAACGGTAGCCAGATCGTTGTCATTGAGCCATGTTCAACTAATAGACTTTATCCATAGTGTAATATGAAAGCTCTGAAAGCAACTAAGGAAACCCTGGTGGCATTGTAGCTAAGTGCTATGTCTGCTAATCCAAAAATTGCCAGTTCAAATCCACAAAACTGTCTTTGAAAACTCTATGGGGCAGTTCTACTCTCTCCTATAGGGTCACTATGAGTCATAATTGACTCAGCTGCTGGTTTTGAAAGCAACCAAATGGGTGAATGTCATGTCCATAATTTTATATAAAAGAAAATGACTCTGTAGGTAATCAAGAAGAAAGCAAATGTGGTTGCAGAAAACTTTTTCAGACGGTTTTCATTTTAAGTAATATAGATAAGGCATCGTAATAGCTCAGAATAAAATAGTAGTTGCTGTGGGTCAAAGCCCCCACTTGTTTGTCAGTTTGTCATACCGTGGGAGCTTTTGTGTTGCTGAGATGTTGAAAGCTATGACATCAGTATCCAAACACTGGCAGAAACACCCACAGTGAACAAATTTCAGGTGAACTTCTAGTCTAAGACTAGGAAAAATGACTCAGTGTCTATTTCTGAAAAGAATTATTCAGTTAAAATCTTAGAAATATGTAACATTGTCTGATATAGGGGCAGAAGGTGAGCCCTTTCAGGTTGGAAGGCACTCAAAATATTGCTGGGAAGAAATGCCTCCTCAAAGGAGAGTTAAACAGAATCATGTGGATGGAGTCAAGTTTGGGGGACAATCATCTGCTGATGTGTTGCAGTACCACTCAGAATGAGAAGAAATGACTGCAAACACCCATGAACAATTGGATGTAGAATGTATGAAGCATGAATCCATGAAAACTAAAAATCATCAAAAGTGAAACGAAACAGATACACACTGAAGTCATAGGTACTAGTGAGCTAGTATTGGGTATTGTGAATTAGCAAATCATCTGGTCTACTCTGCTGGGAATGGTAACTAAGAGAGAAATGGTACTGCAAACATCATCAGAAAGAACATTTCAAGGTCTATCGTGAAGTACAGCACTGCCCCTAGTAATATCTATACACCAAAATACAACCTTGAAATGTATAAAGACCATGTCAAAATAGATTTGACACATTAAACATCAACGACTGAAGACAAGTTGTGCAAGGACATCATATATGTTGAAAGGAAGGATTCATTAAAAAGACAGGAAAGAAAATAAAAACCAAAATGGATGCCAGAAGAGGCTCTGAAACTTGCTCATACACATCAAGTTGCTAAAGCAAATGGAAGAAATAATGAAGTAAAAGAGCTTAACAGAAGATTTCAAAAGACTTCTCTAGAAGAACCAGTAAGTTAACATTCACTTATAATGCCTTAAAATTAACTCCCCTTTCCTGGACTGTAATGTAATAATGGTTAATAGTTACAAACTGAAAGCCAGAAAGAGTAAAAAAAACAAAAAGAAAGTCAATTATCACTCAACAAGATACATGTGAACAGAAGATTTCAAAGGGCAGCTCAAGAAGACAAAGTATTAAAATGACACATGCAAAGATCTTGAGATGAAAGAACTGGAGAAAAAAGTCAAGCCCAAAGTTGCTGAGGGATTCTACAGGGAAAATATTAAACAGTGCAAGATGCATCCAAAGAAAATAGAGGGAATACACAGAGTTGCTATACCAAAAAGAACAAGTCAATGTTCAGCCGTTTCAGGAAGCAGCACATGATCAGGAATTGACTGTACTGAAAGAAGTCCAAGCTTCATTGAAAGCATTCGTGAAAAACAGGGATCCAGGAACTGACAGAACACTTTTGGAGATGTTTCAACAAACCTATGCAGCACTGGAAGTAATCACTTATCTATGCCAGTTATCTAACCACTTGTCTAAGACAGTTACTGGCTAACAGACTGACAGAGATCCACAGCATGTCTGTTCCAAAGAAAGCTGATCCACCCAAGAGTGGGTATTATCCAACAGCATGTATTGCATTGGGCCAATCTGCTGCAAAAGGCCTCTTTTAAAATGTTAGAAAGCAAAGATGTCACCTTGAAGACTTAAGGACACCTGATCCATGTCATGGTATATTCAATCATCTCCTGTTCATGTAAAAGCTGTATGATAAACAAGGAAAACTGAAGAAGAATTGACAGCTTTGAACTATTTTTTTGGTGAAAAATAAATATACCATGGAGTCCCAAAAGAATAAACAAATCTGTATTGGAAGAAGTACAAAGACAATGCTCTTTGAAAGCAAGAGTGGTCAAATTGCATCTCACAATACTTTGAGCATGTTATCAGGAAGAATCAGTCCCGGAAGAAGGGCATCATGCTTGGTAAAGTAGAGGGTCTGTGGAAAAGGGAAAGACCCTCAATAAGATGAAGTGACATAGCGGCTGCCAAAAAGTGATCTCAAGCATAATAAAGATTGTGAGCACAGCACAGTACTCGGCAGTATTTCATTCTGTTATATACGCAGTGGCAGTGTTTCAGAACTGAGTCACTGGCGTCTACCAGCAACAGTAATGTAGGAGGTAAAAGACATAAGTTGTTTGGATACATAAGAGTATTCAGAAAGAAGAGCTGGCAATGTGTATATTTGATTGAGTATTGGGACTGCTGTAGCGAGAAAATGGTGGCAGCGCCCACAGACAACTGTCAAAGGTTTCTGCTGTGAAGGGTAGGTCATTGCTAGGAAGATGAGACTCTTTTGCATTATTGTTTTAATTCTTGTTTGTAAAGTAAAATACTTGATGCATATCTGTAGAGTGCTGAAAAGAGAAGGATATGTTAAAAATGAGCAAAAGAAAAGGAAAAATTGCAACAGGGTCCTCGAAAATGCCACGAGAGATGTGATTCCAAACCCAAGAAAACTGGCTGACTTTTAATAAGATCATTGTTGTTATATACCAGCAAGTCAAGTGGATTCTGATTCAGGGCGATCTCATGTGTTTCAGAGCATAACTGCTCCATAAGATTCCCAAGGCTATGACCTTACAGAAGCCAATCACTAGCCCAGTCTTCTGAGACACCTCTTGAGGTGTTTAAGTCCCCAACCTTTCAGCTAGCAATCAAGGGCTTAACCATTTGTATTACCTGTGGGTCCTTTAATGGGATCAAAGACAGCTTATTCACTGGAACAGAAGGGAGAGTAGAGATGAAAGGTGAAGATTATTCAGTAGTGGAAGATAATACAGTAACAGAATCAACTCAGACTTGAAAGCAGCAGGAAGAGGCGTACACAATTGGAGGAATGAAGAGAAAATATTAATGATGTCGTGGGTTGGATTATGCACCCCCAATCCAGGTGCCAGCCAGCCAAGTGCCGTGTGCAGCAATTTGATTAATGCATGACTGTATTGTGTGACATTCCTCTATGTTCTAAATCCTGCCTCTATATTGTTAATTAGAGAGGATGGGTTGCAGTTGTGTTGGTGGGACACAACTTAATGTGTAAGACTGTGTTGTGCCTCGAGGCAATCTTTTGGGATATAAAGAAAAGGAAGCAAGAAGGGAGTTGGGAAACTCATACTATCAAGAAAGAGGCAGTGCTGGAAGCAGAGTTCATCCTTTGGAAAGGACTCAGGTCCCTGCACCTCAGAGGCTCCCAGATCAGGCGAATATTGAAAACAAGGACCTTCCTCTAGAGCCAACAGAGAGCCTTCTCCTGGAAGTGATGCCCTGAATTTGAACTTGTAACTTACTGAACTGTGACAAAATAAATTTATTTTTTTAAAGTCATCCACTTGTGATATTTCTGTGATGATAGCACTAGGTGACTAAGATGATGAATAACTGTAGTTTATAGAGAAAGAGACATAGTGAAGAAGTGAAATTATGTCTCTACAAAACATTATCATGTTGAAGTTTTAATGAAGAATTTACAATTAAACTAGTCTCTATTGGCTTAATCAAGATTGAGATTCACCAGATTTTTTTTCAGTGACATAAATGTATTTGCAAGCAGGAAATAATTATGGTGAACTGTAATATCTGAGTCACAATACACAGATAACACAAACTTGTGGCTGAACACGAAGAAGACTTGAAGTAAGTACTAGTGAAGATCAAAGACCACAGCCTTCCGTATGGATTAGACCTCATCATCAGGAAAACAAAATTCCTCACAACTGGATGAATAAACAACATCATGTTAAATGGAGAAAGATTGAAGTTGCCAAGGATTTTATTGTACTTATCTGCAATCAACACTAATGGAAACAGCAGTCAAGACATCGAGTGACACACTACATTGGACAAATCTACTACGAGAGATATCTTTAAAGTGTTCAAAAGCTAAGAGGTCACTTTGAAGACTACAGTGCATGAGACCCAAGCCATGATGCTTTCAAACAGCTGATACGCATGTGAAAGCTGGACAATGAATGAGGAAGACTGAAGAAGAACTGATGTCTTTGAATCATAGTACTGGCGAAGAACATTGACTGTACTATGGACTTTCAGAAGAAGGAGCAAATTTGTCTTGGAAGAAGTACAGTCAAAATCTTTAGAAGCAAGAATATATTTTGGGCATTTTATCAGGAGAGGTAAGGTGAAACGAGACACAATGATCCAATTTCAGATGTAGTATATTTCCTGGTGATCACACAATCAAGAAAGCTTATGTCTATATGTGTAAGGTTAGGACACTGGAGTACAGGAAATATTATCATAATGAGACATTCATATGATATTGGAAGGTTAAGGTATAAAATGATCCAATGAGAAGCCTAAAGTGTTTCCACAACAGTTAATGAATAGAAGACATCAACTTGAGATAAAGCTACTGTAAAAGGCATTGGATGGGAGCCTTTAACTTGGTCTCGAAAAATTATCACCCAGTATATTACCTAAGGCTATTGATATGCCTGTTTATACCTCTGTTACCTTGAAATGATCAATCCATAAAATACCACAAACTACTCGCAAGCAAATGGCTTCTTAGAAACCATCCATCCTAAACTACTTCATGTTACAGTGGAAAAAACTAATTTGGATCCTGATTCCTGAGATCACATCTCTAATTTATGAAAATGTTGCACCTAGAATTTAGTCCATTCTTCTACCAATACCGTCAAATTAAGGCCGTATTTCTCAGTCTTCTAATGAAAATGTGGGGGTCATCACGAGTATCAATAAATATTACTTCTCCTTGTTATTCAAGTTCTGTGAACAAGTTGGAGACAAAGACAAATAGCAATACACACAGGAAACAAAAATTACTTGCTGATAAAAGCAAATTAGACCATCTAGTTCAGTGTGAAAGCAAAATGGATCAATTAAATATAACACATAATTATAGAGAATTACTAACTGAGATGCAAACAGTGTTGGAGTCCTGAACCAGTTAAAAGCAATGCAAGCTAACAAAAGACATGGTGCATAGAAGCAAAGAATAACTGCTTTCTAAGGAAACACATTCCAAAAAGTTGAGCATGCTCAGTTGATGTATTCCAGCTTTATGAAGCTGTTAATTACCTAAAGTGGAATATTTCTATTTTGAATGTCAAATAACCCAGTATAGGATTCTTTGACAAATGCCAGCATTGCCATAATCGTCATGAAATACTCACCTCTGCATGGTCTTTTCTTGAAAGCACAGGTCAATCACGTGAAACACTGAGCCTTGCAATGTAAAGAAGGAAGAGTCAGGGACTACCAGGATGCTGGTTTACTTTTGCTGTTTTAGCTCCTTCTTCCCACTTCTTCATTAGAGTACCTCTTGGCTCTTCACATATTCCTCATCCTCTGAATATCCTTTCTATTCTCAATAACTTTTGCGTTCCAAAATTATCATAGCATGGAGTTAAAATGAGAGAGGCATTTACAGAGATTGCGACCTACAGTGCCACTTCTGTTTTTATGCATGCTGCAATAAAAGAAATCAAAATCAAAAGTTCTCTTTATGGAATTTGGTGGGCTGATACCCATCTATGACAGTTGTGTTTGGGGGTGTTTCCATTTTTACGTGGAGTTAAATTTAACTTAAAACAACAGTCTATATTCTGGAGAAAAGTCAATTATGAGCTATTTGTGTTAAAAGCAGTAAGTAAAGCAGGAGATCACATTCATATCTCTTGCTTAGTAGAAAGGTGTTTACGAATAAGTTAAATGTTTATAACCTTCAAGCCATTAGTAACACATTTGTCCCACTGGCCATGTCCAGGGATTTAAAGAAAGTACGTTAAATAAAGGGTCAGAAGATCCAGCCCAGTCTTGGGTGGAATATCAAAGCTCCATGCATATTTTTGAAAAATTCCATTTGATTAACGATCTGGGAAAGCACTCTGGAATTGTGTATAGCAGTCAAGGGTAACATGAAAAGACAAACGGTCCGTAAGTGCTGAGGGCCAGAGACTGATGAGACCCCACTTACCCTTGCTGTATAATAAACAGTGTCCTTCAGAAATACCCAGCACCTAACTCAGATGCTCTATAGCCATGTGGAAAGTAGTAGTACGGATTTATGATTTAAGTAAATTACTACCAGAAGTGATGTTTGCAAGCTATTAGTGTGGAAGAAATAGTTTGAAAAATCTGAGGACAGAACACTTCTGAAAGCAAGTCAGAGTGATGAGTGGCAGTGCAGCAACTTCACCTTTAGCAATCACTGTTATGTGTCTGTTCCACTACAGTGATTTAAAAATATTGTGCTCAATACAAGTACCAATTAGATTAAGGAGCATGCAACAGAAAAGAAGCAATATATCATCGTATCTTTTTGTTTTTCCTTGTAAAAGAAGACATTTATGAGTGGAAGTTTTGTTGATTGTAATTAATAGTAAACATGAGTCAGTCACCTTTGCTTTTTTCTAAGTCAAATCACAACTGTCTCAGAGCCTACACTGGAGCATCAAAAAGCCTAACCTGTATCAGCATGTTTGAATGCTGTATCTTGTGCAGATTGTATTAGTCAGTAGAAGTTAGCAAAATCCCCAGTAATTTAGAATAACCGAAGGTAATAACCCCAAACTCTCAGTGGTTGAAAATTACAAAAGTTCATTTCCCTTTCACACTACATGTTCAGTGAGATAGGCCATAGACCTCTATTTATTGTAGTCATTCTGGGACCCATAATAATAATTTATCAAATCAGGACGTCACAATCTCAACACATGTTTCTTTGGTCACAATTATTGTAGCAGGAGAAGGAAAAGCACTGACATAGTGAACTATTCTGTTTGAAAACAGTATCCACACCTTTACTCACTTATCCGTAGCTAGAACTGGTCATATGGCCGTGCCTAACCTGAACTTCTCAGGGAAGTATCAGACTTCATGCATCAACACGTAAAGGAGAGCCAGTATTAGTCAATATCTATAATGTCTACCACAATTTAATATTCTGGACACTTTATATTTGGTTTATAGTCAACTGCTCTTCAAAAGTCTAGCATATCCACCAGAGGCAAGGTGATACTTACAACATGCTGAGATGTGATTTCTTCTGCTCCAAGCATTAGGAACTAGAAAACAAGTTATCAATTTCCTATAATCCAGTATACAAAGTGAAATAGGAACAGGGTGAAATCCACAAACATTTACTTTCAGAGGAAGAAGAATGGGATGCATACAGCAGTTACTGGCTACTACCAATTTTGAAATTCCACTGGGTAGACATTGTCACAGGTCCTTTAGTAGAGAAGAAACCTTGCATGTCTTCTGATGTTTCCACCATTTCTTTGGGGTCTTTGATCAGACGGCTTCCTGTTGCACTTTCATTTTAAGATTTGACTAAAATATTACACTATGAGGTATGAGCTATGGTTTCCTATAAGATCTCTTGGAGGTCAGATTACGATGATGCAAACCACAAATACAAGGACATTATCCCCAAATGCAATCAGCAGGGTTTGCAGACGAAGGAAGAAAGGTGCAAGGATCTATTTCCCAAAATTAGCTAATGAAAATCTTACGGATCAGAGCAGAACATTGTCTGACTCCTTTGTTTTGGAAAAGTCATCAGAAAGGATCAAGTGCCAGAGAAGAACATCATGCTTGGTAAAGTGGAGGACCAATGAGGGTGTGCAAGACCCTTGGTGAGATGCAATGGCACAATAGGCACAATGATGGACTCAAGTCTTCTGGAAATTTTGAGAATGATACAGGACTGAGCAACATTTTTTCTGCTGTACATAAGGTCTTCATGCATCAGAGTCAACTCAATGACAGCAAACAACGCCATATCACAGCTGAATGAAAATAAAACAAAAGATTTACATATGTGTTCATTAATTACCATCACAGTGATGCTTTACACTCCTCTAATCTCTTAGCTACAAAACACATCTAAGTATATATGGTCCGATTTAATTTTCACAATGTTTCTGAACTCCAGTCCAGGAAGAAATAAGCAGCTGTAGATCCCTGGAGTTTACTGTTAGTTCCAAGACATAGAACGTAGCCATCCAATTCAGGACAATATCTAATTTTTCTACACTTAAAATGTAGAGACTATTTTTTGTTTGTTTATTTTCTTGCTTCAATCTCTATCTCTGTTTCTCTCCCCTGCTCCCCCTTTATTTATCTTTTTAACTATGAAAGCAGTAGAGTACCACATCCCAGTGGTGATGAAAAAAATGAAATGAAATAAAACTTCAACCCTTTTCCTGGGAAGCTTAACATCTATCTTGAGAGAAAAAAGTAAATAAATTCTAAAATTCAAAATCTATTAACTTACACAGTCTCTGGATAAAGGCAGAACAGTCGTAGGATTTGAAAGAGTCATGAGTATCTGAGGTATATGTGATAAAAAACTAAATCCACTGCCGTCGAATTGATTCTGACTCATAGCAACCCTATGGAGTAGAACTGCCCCATAGAATTTCCAAGGATGTGATGGTGTTGTTAGGTGGAATCAAGTCAGTTCCAACTCATAGTGACCCTAACGAAAAATAGAATGAAATGTTGCCTGGTCTTGCACCATGTCCACAATTGTTTTTATGCTTAAGCCTGTTGTTGCTGCCACTGTGTCAATCCATCTCATTAAGGGTCTTCCTCTACTTCACTGACCCTCCACTCTACCAAGCATGATGTCCTTCTCTAGGGACTGATCCTTCCTGACAACATGGCCAAAGTATGTAAGATCAAGTCTTGCCATCTTTGCTTCCAAGGAGCACTCTGGTTGGACTTCCTCCAGAACAGACCTGTTTGTTGTTTTGGTAGTCCATCATATATTTAGCATTCTTCTCCAACACCACAATTCGAAGCATCAATTCTTCTGTCTCCTTTGTTCATGGTCCAGCTTTCACACGCGTACGATGTGATTGAAAACACCGTGGCTTCAGTCAGGTGCATTTTAGTCTTCAAGGTAATGTCTTTACTTCTGAACACTTTAAAGAGGTCTTTTGCAGCAGATGTTCCTGTGCAATGTGTCCTCTGATTTTTGGACTGTTGAAAGATGTGACATGAAGTAGTAACATTCTAGATAGGTTACTAAGTATTCACAGTTCCATTCACCCAAAACTTTGAAACATACAGAATTATGTAGACAAAACGATTGATTAGATATAAACAGTTCAAACAAGTACTTTTTTTCACTTCTCTATACATTCCATTCTATTTATTTGTTTGTTTGTTTGTTTTATTGTGATTGAGCGGAAGTGTGCAACTCAGTTTAAATTTGCATGCCAGCCTATCTGCAGCTCCTTCTGCTCTCCTTACCTGGTGACAGCACACTCCTTCTTTCTCTTCTATACATGTCATATCCTCTTAACAACCTCCTGTCCCCTCCTCTCCACTCTTTCCATTCCCCTATAGTAAGAGGACAGTAGGACAACATCCTGTAGATTCATAGGATCGTAAAGTGCACACATGATGTGGTCACTCAGTGTCCCTGAGTCCAATCCATTCCTGTCCAAAGAGCTGACCGCAGTAAAGATTTATGAACAAGGGCAGTATTCAAACAAGTACTTTTATGTAGAAACTAAGATGCTATTCATTTTAGTTCTACAAAAGAAAGTTCTTGATGATCTGGATACACATTGATTATGACCACAGATACTGTTTTATAGTTTGGATCTCACATACTGAAAGCCTCACTGAAGTGTTACAATATGATTAATAGGAGAATTAATAAGAGAAACATGTCAATAATGGGAAAACCTATAAGGGTGTGTATGGGGAGGAATATATGGGAATACTATAATTTTTCTGTAAACTTAAAGCAGTTCTAACTAATAAAATTTGTTAAATAATAATAAAACAACATAAAATATATCCAGCTTTTCCTTGTTGTAACCTTTTCATAGCTAATTCTTTTTCCTCAAAGAAAACTTTCACTCCTGCTGTGTTTCTTCCTTCTTGATTTTTTCAAATAATATCATTAAATTTCTATTTATTTATTTATTAGTATTTATTAATACTAAATATGTTCTATTGACTTCTCTCATGGCCATTGAAGGTTTAATTTCCAATGCCGTTGTTTAAGCCCCTGATTATGTAGTAATGTCACCATTTAGGATTAAATCAGTTAAAAAGCAAAAGAGCAACAACAAACATTTGCCATCAAGTTGACTCTGACTCATACATACGCTGTAGGACAGACTAGAACTGCTCCATAACATTTCCAAGGAATAGCTAGTAGATGAGAACTGATGACTGTTTGGTTATTAGCCATAACTCTTAACCACTACACCATATATAAATCATTATGAAAATGTTGTGAAGAACAGTGGTTAACAGTATTTACCATGAAGTCAAAAAGTACTGTGGTTATACATCCCTTTGTTTGTCTTGGAGTTATAAAGCTATTTACCTTCATCATGTACTTACTTTTATATAGACTCATCACTTTCCCATAAACATTCTAATGTGTCAGTCAAGCATCTAGCAATACTCCCCTAACCCCTAACACTCAAACACAATGACTAACCTATTAGGCTTTTCCCTGTCTTTTTCTTCCAACCAACATCCCCTGGGCACTATCGTCTCCCAGTCATCTATCCAACCCTACCTTGCTTTGCTCGGCATTATTCTGATTTTCTCTAGGCCAATTAAACAACTGTTGTCTAAGGATTTCCTGCCACTCTTCTGTGTTGCATTTGCTGATTGCTCATTTCTTTTTTTTCACTGGTCTCAAGTTATAGACCTTTTAACTTAATTATATAGAATATAGAAATGTAGAAATTTACATTGAAAAGCATTTTACTAAAAATTTTAAAGGCATTTTTTCACTTTTCCTCCAGTCTCCAGAAATTTTTATTTAAGTGTTCAATCCTATTCTCTTATTATTCTTTTTTCTAGCAACTTTTAACACAGAATACTGATTATAGGATATTTCAAGTTTCTTTGCTTCTTTGTTGTTTCTTTGTGTATTTATCTTTCTCATTGGCGGATTTTTTTGGGGGGAGTGCTAGTCATCTTAGTGAGTATCATGGATTGAACTGTGTTCCCCAAGAAATGTATGTGGTGATTTGGCTGGGCAGTGACTCCTGGTATTTTGTGATGGCCTTTTATGACATAAACTCTGCTTCTATGATGTTAATGAGGATGGATGGGTGACTGTTGTGTTGGTGGGGCAGGACTCAGAGTATAAATTTGTCTTGTGCCTGGAGGCAGTCTCTCAAAACATAAAAGAAAGAAACTAAAAAAGATTTGGAGACCTCATACCACCAAGAAGCAGAGAATATCCTTTGAAAAGGACCTGGGGATCTCTCCGCCTTGGAAGCTCCTGGTCCGGGGGAAGATTGATAAGGACTTTCTTCCAGAGCCAAAAGAGAAAGACTTCTTCTGGATCTGATACCCTGAATTCAGACTTTTAGCCTACTGGACTGTAACAAAATAAAATGCCTTTTTTTTTTTTAAGCCATCTACTTGTGATATTTCTGTTAAAGCAGCACTGGATGACTAAAACAGCAAGCCATACATATTTAAGGATGTGACTGTGAATGGCTGATTGACAGTTGTTTGTGCTTGAAAAGTCCTATCAGTTTGGGCTTGACTATTAGAATATCAGGCAGGAACTAAAATTTTGTTGATGGACCTATACAACTGGCAGCTTCTGCAGAAACTGTATCTCCAGGTTCCTACCTGGAGCATTTTCACCTGTGCACCAGAATCATGGGACCAGGGTTGAACAGGTGACAGAAATTCTTAACATTCCTGCAGCTTTTCACTTGATCCCTTATTATCTGGCCAGCACGTCCAACTTTCGTTGTGCTTGATGAGCTAAAGAGTAGAGCTTTTGGCATTTGACTTCTCCATAGAATATAGCACTGATCTTCCATAAGATAGAGCAATCATTTGACTGTGCTTGGTTAGACTTGCCAAACAATTCCTATATTTTAGCCACTGGTATGAGAGTCCCTCTCGGTGGCACTGGGAGATTCCATTTTCTGTACCTTCACTGGATCCTAGGGTGCAACTGTCAGGTTTTCACCTCTTGTTCTATGATTTTGGTTTTATTCTTATTTTCTATGTCCTGTTATCTTTCCATCTTCCAAAACTGTGTGGGCATCTCTTGTTCACTGTCATTCTTCTTGTGGATTCCTTTAATCATGTGAATTTATGCATTCTAAATTAATCGTCGTTTGGGTGTTCAGACAGAACTCTAAACTAATTATTTAATATGTTTCCCCAAACCTAGCATGTCAGTCACAAACTAAACCTTTGGAGACATTTTCAATGTAGGATGCAGAGGCAGACCTATCAGAGCCACAGAGCATGTGTGCTTGATTTCTACAAAGACGTTTGTGTGCTCCGCCTAGTAGCTTAGTACTTAAGCGCTACAGCTGCTAACCAAAGGGTTGACAGTTCGGATTCACCAGGCATACCTTGGAAACTCTATAGGACTGTTCCACTCCATCCTATAGGGTCACTATGAGTCTGAATTGACTCTGTGGCAGTGAGTTTGCTGTTGGCTTTTCCCAGAATGTCTACGTTGAGATTCTGACCCAACCACCCCACTTAGCACCATAAAACACAAAGCCTTGAGGCTTTGTGAAAAATTAGCTTTCAAGAGTCCCGTGTTTCTCGCCTAGAAATACGAAAAATGCATTCACCTCAATCAGTATTCTGCTGGATTCCACGACAGGGCTCATGGAAGGGTCTTAGAACAGCCTTAGCCGCACGGTAAACGCTGACTTAATATTAATGATGATACTGAAGATCCTTTCACAATGAATATGATGATAAACAGCTACTGGTTTATCAGCTTCAGTTTCTTTAAAACCTACACATTTTTCTTAATCAAGGATTTAGTGGTAAGTGTCTAATTTATTTTCTCCCACTGAAAAATTAAACACAAATGTGGAAATGATAATGAACAGGAAGGTCCATAAGAATAAATAGCTTGAGGTTTGGGTTCTCAATTGAAATTTCATATCAATTTTTATAAAAGGATGTATTGGCTTGGATTGTAACGCATGTCCCTAACCCAAAGGTAGTATCTTGGGATTCATCTCAGGCATTTATTTTGACTTCAATGCTCTATTTATTACCTGTTATGAAGTGTTTTCATGCTGTATTATTTGCAGCATGGACTTTTGTTAAGATCCTAACATGTGATCTTTTATTTTCTCCCTTCTCTGGATAAAACAAAAACCAAATCCAGTGCCATCGAGTTGATGTCAACTCATAACAACCCTGTAGGACAGAGTAGAAATGTCCCATGATTTCCAAAGAGCACCTGGCAGATTTGAACTTTCAACCTTTTGGTTAGCAGATGTAGCACTTGACCACTAGCCACCAGGGCTTTTGCGGTTGCCTGGCTAGCTCAGTCAGGAGAGCATGAGACTCTTCATTTCAGGATTGTGGGTTTGAGCTCTACACCGGTCTTCTCTGTATAGCCATCTTCTATAATTCCACCCTAACACCTCTAGGTAAACAATGTAAGAGGAAAACGTTTGAGAGAAAAGACTATAAGAGATTTTGACAGTTACAAATCATTCTCTGTTTTGGCTCGCCTATGTTATCATCCTTCCTAGGATTCACTGGTTTAATTGGTAGTACTTGTTCAAAATGAATTCTTCCCACTGTATTCTCAAGAATAGATGAAAATATTTATAAGATATGTCTGAATAAGCAGATGCTATAACTAACTCAGTAAACAGAAAAAAGATGCATGCTTTTTATAATTCTGCAGGGAAACAAAAAAGACATTTCTAGAAATGGAATCATGAAGCACACTTTATTGTTAGAAGCAGGAATATTTTCTTGATATTAATTCATGTATTCATTGATCTATTTTTGCAACTGTCATTGTGTGTTTTCTAAGTATAAGGTAACTGTGAACTAAAGAAATTCATCTAATGTCCCTGGAAAGAAAACGGTCAATATTTCTCCAGTAAGGC
Source organism: Heterohyrax brucei (assembly GCA_028571685.1). NCBI lineage: Eukaryota > Metazoa > Chordata > Mammalia > Hyracoidea > Procaviidae > Heterohyrax > Heterohyrax brucei. The sequence goes on along the minus strand of CM053162.1, from coordinate 61,363,896 downwards.
CTCTGGGTATTTTTATCTGTACTGAGACTCACTAGCTTTCCACAGCATAGTCCATTGTGCCCAAGAGGTCTTTTTTTTTTAATTTATTGTATTGAAATGACTACTTTTGCAAATACATAGTTGTGTGGGTATTGTAGACACACAACCTCAATCAAACAAGTGATTTTTTTTTTAATAAGACACTCATTGACCATACTTTTCTAGTACTCTGGGATCTCACAAATCAGGGAGGCTCTTCGCGGAATAGTCTGTTAAATTATTAAAGCACTCACGGTGCTGATGAGCTACTATGGAGACACCTGTTGTAGGAAAGTCAACATGCTGGCTGCAAAAATAATGCCAGTGTATATGACACAGACTTTAGAACTGAGAAATGTGTGTGTGTGTGTGTGTGTGTGTATACACAAGCCTAAATTCTAGTAAGTCACTCTTGTAACTGCAGTGGCAGATCCATGCTGCCTGTCCACAAAGCCAGTACTGAGACAACAGGTGAGGTGATTAAATGAGGACGTTTACTGAGTGCCAACACGCAAGAGGCAAGGGGGAATCAGCTTCTCCAAAGCTTGCCCGCCTGCCTGCCTAGGCTAAGCCTGGAGGTTACATGGGTTGGTGGGGGAATGGTGGTTAATACTTTTCCTGGTCCATGCAAGTAATTCTTTTGATGTTTCAACAAGATTTTTTGTGGGGGTCTCCGTGGCTCCAACAAGTCAGGGCTTGACAATCATCCAAACTACCTGGTAATTGGGTGTAATGGTCTTAGAGAATAACTGAAAGGGTATAAACAGAACAATTAATCAATGTTTCTAAGAGGAAAGACTAGCCTATGACTTATGATCAGTACAGGATAAATACTAGTGGACTAGGGAAATTAAGCTCTCAAGACACAATATTTATAACATGGTTATCTTAATTACTGTGCTACAGTTTGTAGTAAGATGGAGTCGGGCTGGCCAAGGGCCTCCCTTTCACTCTTGCCAACAGAACCACCCCACTTACACACACACACATACAGACACATATGGGGCCTTAGTGGTGCAGTGGTAAGAAGAGCCTGGCTGCTAACTATATGTAAGATTAGCATTTTGAATCTACCAGCTACTTCTTGGAAACTTTATGGGGTTATTTTGCTCTGTCCTGTAGGGTCTGTAGGGTTGCTGTGAGTCAAAATCAGCTGCAGTGGATTTGGTTTTGAGTGTGCCTGTGTGTGTGTGTATGTGTGTGTGTGTGTGTGTGTGTGTGTGTGTGTGTGTAGGGTTTCGGTTTAAGAACCACAGATTTATTTGCTTATTAATAATTATGATATGCATGATGAATAAGCTTTTGTGTCGACTTGGCTGAGCCATTATTCCCACTGGCTTGACAGTTAAGTGATGACACAGTATGGCAATTTTGTAGTGATGGGGTCATCCTCCATGATGTGGTCTGATGCGGTCAGCCAATTAATTGTAAAACGCGTTTCCTTGAAGGTGTGCCATGCAACCCCTATTTATATGGACATGGAAGCAAAGTTGATTTCCTTGCTTTGGATCGTGTATTTGGCTGATTATCATCTGTCCTCTGGTTCTTGGGATGTAACCCTTCTACACTGCTTGCTGATTAGGGGATTCATCAGTATCTGCAGCCTGTGAGCCAGTCACCTGTTCTCTATCCTGTTAATCTTTAGTTTATTAATCCTGCAATTACATGAGTCATGAGAAGCCTGATGCCTGACCTGGTGACCTGTCAGCCTCTACAATGGCATGTGCCATTTCAATGAGATAAATATATACATTTTTAAACAGCTTAGCTGCTAACTAAAACATTGGTACTTCCAATCCATGAATCACTCCTTGGAAACCCTATGAGGCAGTTCTACTCTTTCCTATAGGGTCACTATGAGTTAGAATGAACTTGATGGTAACGTGTTTCTTTTCCTGTTTGTCTTTTATGTCTTTCTGTGTACACGCACACATACACTTCATTAGTTGTACTTCTCTAGAGAACCCAGTATAAGACATTTGCTGATTTGCTACTGAGAGTGCTTCCAGAGAAACAAAATCTTAAGGCTGAATTTCTTAAACTGATTCTCCAGTCTAACTGGTCTTAAAGGAGCTGATGACTTTGCTTCCACTGGTAAAGATGACACTGCTAATCCATGGGATGAGATGGCAATGGTAATACACAAAACATCAGTACCAATAAACCAAGTATTGGTTAGAAGCAAGGCTTTGTGTCATTGCATATTTGATATGTTTCTACTTTCCAGTTTTGTCACAACGAGAAATATAGAGAAACTGATTGGTTGGTCCTGATTTCACTAGAAAAAGTGGTGAAACAAACAGATAAGTTCAGGACTTCACAGTCACATCTCAAGCACTTCATGAAAGACCTGAAAGTTGTCACTTATTCACTAAAAGAAAGCCTCACTTCTTGTACTTATAGAGCGGACATTGCCAAAAAAGAAACCCAGAGTCTAATAGTAAGAGTGGCTCAATTGAAATGCTAATTGAATTTCCAACCTTAAATGGTGTTGGAAATTAAGGTGAGGGTACTGATTGTGAAGAAATGGGAGCCTGAAACTTGGGATGAGAAAAGTATGTGCAAATAATCAGGAAGCTGAGGATACTGAGCCCTTAAATTCTGGTAAGTCACTCCTACCAACAGAACGAGTCTACTTACTCCCATCTTAAAATATCTTTAATTGTTGTCTGCTAAGCCACACTCCCCATTAAAAACTTTATCTCCTCCATCATCATCACATGAGATTAACTCAGCTATGACTTAAGTATCTTTGTCTGAGCTATTGCCTGGGCTGTTGCCTGGACACTGTCTGAGGTAGATGCCTTTAATACATTACCAAAAAATCCCAGAACTCACCCCACCACCCATTACTCCTTTTAGAACAATAACTAGGTGTAAGTCCCTATGAGCCCAAAAGGTGAAGTACAAAGTATGAGACAGGAGCAGATACACTATGCTCCAAAAGAACTGCTTGATATTTCTAACATGCATCATCAGAAATCTGGAGAACATGTGTGTGAATGACTATTAAGGGCATGAGACAATGGCATGAGGATCATAAAGTTGTATCAGTCTATGTTTATTGATATGGGCCCACAAAGCAAATTCTTTATTCAGTATTTCAGCTCAGGAGGTTAGGAAAGAAACTAATAGTTTATGTTGGTTCACTGAAGCATGGATTTCACAGTGGCCTATGCCAAGTAAGGCTGAAATACTAGACTTGTCTTGTTATACCATAGATGAAGGTATCTTAAGGCTTAGGGAAACTCCCATGTTAGAGTGGATCTATTAGGTTAAATACACAGACTGACATACGGAGTGCCCAGAGGACACAGCTTTTGACACAACAGAGAGGCACAAATTTGTGATATGAACCTCAGCATCACTGAAGACTAAAATGGTGATTATTATTTAATGTACGAGTTCTGACAATTACATCCACAAACTTAATTGCTCTAAGTGCTGCATACCTCATTGCTGAATATCACTACAGTCATCTTTGAAGTATTCCCCTTGGGAAGCTATGCACCAAGACCAGCACCTAGTCCACACTTCAAAGCAATTTTGGAATACTTTCTGGAATGGTCATTGCACACAGTGGTGCAGTGGCAAGTTTGCAACCCCATCTGTACAGTGTCTGTGAGGAAGTTCATAGCCAGTAGACAAAAAACGGTATGGGAACACCTTCTCTACTCACCTGATCTGACCCCCAGTGACTTTTTTACTTACCTGAAGATGAAGGAAGTATCAAAAGGAAGGCATTTTGATGACACTCAGGACATGAAGAGTAATACAATGATAGCTCTGAAAGCCATTCAAGAAAAAGAGTTCCAAGATTGCTCTGACTTCTGGACTAGGTGGTGGTGAGAGTGCACAGCTTCCCAGGAGGAGCACTTTGCAGGTGACCGTAGTGATATTCAGCGAAGACGTATATAGCACTTTTTCTAGGATGAGTTCACCAACTTAAACGCCAGTTCTAGTATTTATTCTTCTGTGGGTTCATTTCACTACTACTGTGTTCAACACGGTGCTGCTGAGGGAGACTAAGGGAAAAGAGACAGAACCCCAGATGAAGTTGACATCTTGTGATAGTAAAAGGAGCCCTGGTGACACTGGAACCTCTGATGGCATAGTGGTTAAGTGCCACAGCTGCTAACCAAAAGGTTACCAGTTCAAATCTAACAGGCGCTTCTTGGGAACTCTATGTGGCAGTTTTGCTCTGTCCTATAGAGTCACTATGAGTCAGAATTGACTCGATAAGAATGGGTTTGGTTGGGGTTTGGGTGGCACATGGTAAAGCTCTTGGCTGCTCACTAAAAGGTTGATGGTTCTGATTCTCCAGCTGCTTACCTGGAGAAAAGATGTGGCACTCTGCTTCTGTAAATGTTTACAGCCTTGGAAAACTTATGGGGGAGGGAGCAGTTTTACTGTGTTCTATATAAAGTGATTGTGAGCCAGAATCTACTTGATGGCAATTGGTTTAATTTCAGTGGGTTTAGTGACAGAAAATGATTGTAGCACAACGCAGTACTACTCTAAGAGTTCAAAGGAAACAGCAGGATGAGTATCTCATCTTCCCTGGTATGCTGCAGGCAGGGATAAAAAGTCTTCTAAAATTAGGCAGCATGTAAAGCAACTTTTGAAAGATAAGTAGAAATTAACCAAAGTGAAGGAAAAATAAAGGCAGAGTAAGTAAAGTATGTGTATGGTATGGATCCATGAGAGAGCTCAATACAGCTGATAAGGTAATTGAATTCAATAAAACCGAACTGTAGAGTGGCAGAAGACAGTATCAGGGAAGAGAGCTATTAATGCTTGATTAATGGCACTTAAACATTGGAAGGTTTAGGTTTTCATTATTGCACAAATTCATCTCATAATTCACCTAGAAATTCACCTGTTTTGTCAATACTCTGGAGCACAATATCAATTTAGAAAATTTTGGGAATTTGCACTAATATGAAGAAGTGCCAACATAAATGATAACATCATCAAAATACAAAATCAACTTTATCAGTTAGAACAACAAAAGAAAACCAACTACTGAGAAGTTTTCCACATAAGTGAAAGTAAACTTTTGCAAGGTAGTCAAAAATAGTTTTGCCAACGTTGTTCGTGAATCCACTCATTTACTCCTTTGTTCAGTAAAATGTCACTGCAATTTTGTTAGGTACCAGACCTCAATCTAGGGTCACACCAGTGACCCACTCAGTGAACTGGCATTACGGTAGAGGAGGACAAATGAGGTAATCATCACATAACACAAAGATTTCAAACAGAATGGTGTGGCAAGGCCTGACTTGGGAGATGCTTTTGATTGAATGGTGAGAGAACTCCCTGAAAGCTGACACGTCCATTCAGATTCTAGTATAGAAAAGAGGCCACCCACTTCAGGCTGAGGAAATAACCAGTGCCAACTTTCAAAGGTAGGAGACAGCTAAGCCAGTTGAAAGAACAAAAAGAAAGCTAAGGTAGTTAAAGTGGGGTGAATGAAGGAGATAATAGCAGGATGAAGCTATTAGGCAGAGAATGAATTACACAGGGCATTATGGGGTAAAGACTTTGATTTTACTCTCCAGGTGGTGAGAAACAGCTATGGAGGTTTAAAGCAGAGGAAAGTGTCTGATCTGATTTGCATTTCTGACACTATGTTGTGTAGGAAAAGAATTGTGAGAGGGCGGGAGTGAAGGTCAGATGGCGTATTTCATAAATTCTGGCAAGAGATGTTGGTGGCTTGCATGAAACTAAGGAGCCCTGGAGGTGCAGTGGTTAAGCGCTCAGGGGCTAATCAAAAGAGCTACGGTCCTCACCTACCACCTACTCCATGGGAGAAAGATGTGGCACTCAGTGATTAATAGCTGTAGCACTTAACCACTATGCAACCAACATTTCTTAGTGTTCACCAGCATCTATAAAATGTTATATGTCCTTGCTTTGTAGATTACTCATGAGTTAACAGCACTTGGCTGGCTTGTAGATTACTATGTTTGAGCACAGTGCTATTTATAATATTTGAAATCACTCAGTTATAAGTAGGAATTGACCTGCCTCTAAATCTGTAAATGTGTTTCTTAATGGTTAAGGGAAAAACTTTTGACCTTGCACTGTGAATGTTGGTGAGAGATGGTATTTTTGCATAAAAAGAGCAGGAAATGTAGGTGACAGGTTGACATTTGTTTGAATTTAATTGCTAATGCTTGGTGATTTGAATAGTGCTGGGTATTATGGGAATTTCACTAGTCACTTATCTAGGCAGGGGTTGGGGGGTTTGGAAATGGTCACAGGTGTCTAAACAGTTCAGGAATGGCTGTGTGCTTCAGAGGGAAATTTGAACAGGAGGTAGAATCAGTTTTTCTTTCTATCATTGCACAGATCTCACTGATGAAGTGTACTAACACTGGAAGCAAGAAATGATAATAAAAAAATTATGGAGGTCATAACAGGGAGAACCAAAAGACAATCCCAAGACCTTCAGAGTTTCAAGTGTCATAGAAAGTATAGGTTATTGCTCTGACAGATAAGCATGTAGTTACAATAACGACTTAGTTTCTGTAATGTAGAAATTCACTGTTATGATAGCATAAGTGGGAAATTTCAACTGTTAACAATGGCTGTTTTTAGAAAAACTTGATTGAACTGATTAAAAGTTAAATTAACAAAGCAGATAGGATCAGAAAGAGTATCAGAGAGCAGCACATGCAAAGGCCCTGTGGTAAGCAGCTGACCTTGCTTTTAAAGTGACTAGAAAATAAAAGGGTGAGAGTACTCAGAATATGCAGGAAGTACTTAGTCCATTTAGTCTATGTTGAGTCTTGACACTGAGTTAAGTTTTCTCCAGCAGCCAGTGAAGTACTTTAAGGAAGAAATGAAAATGGAATACTTATAACGGGAAAAGATGCAGCATACGTAGAAAGAAATGGAAGGTTTAACTGAGGATAAAAGGGAAAGGCCATAGCTGTCCTCAACTGGTTTCAGCTTGTTTTCAGTGCCACCTTAGCAGACTTATTAGCTCATTAAGTGTAAAATACATATAAGCACCTCCAGGTAGTGACTCAACAGGCTAATTAAAGAAAATCAACCTCGTCTTCCGTCCTCAAGAACTGAACCCTTGTCTAAAGAAGATGCTTATTCATTCCCAAGCTTGGGGTGCTGGGTAAAGGGTGATCTTGAATATTCAGGATGAATTTCCATACCCTTGTCTGCTTTCTGGGTAACCTTGGTGGCATAGTGGTTAAATGCCACACATGCTAACCATGAGGTTGGCAGTTCGAATCCGCCAGGTGCTCCTTGGAAACTTTATGGGGCGGTCCTACTGTGTTCTATAGGGTTGCTATGAGTTGGGATCTACTCCACGGCACTGGGTTTGGTTTTATTTGATATGCTTTCTGTAAAAGCCTCAAACAACCCTGGAGCAGTATTGGAGGAGCCTGATAGTTCTTTCTCTTGCTCAGTGAAATAAAGGTGCTTTTCTGCTCCCCTACCACACCCTCTTCTTTATGGGGTACAACAAGTCACACTGAGCAGAACCTGGCGTTTCCACTCAGCAACCATACTGTATCTTAAATATTTTCATCCACTTTCCTTATTTGGGAACAAAGTAATTCACCATATTCATGCACTTGAAGACAGGCTTGCATGCATAATACAATAAATAGTTCATTCACACATAGCAGAAGAGTATTCTGCACTTTGGTGAAAAGTGAAGTTTTAACACATTGTATTTACATTTTTGCCATTTGTAATTAACTTCTAAGATACCTTGGTTTGCTATGTTTCTTATGCTGCTTCATTCCTCCTCTAATTGACTAGCAGGCCTCTGATACCATACTAGCGCTGCTATTTGAACTATTAGGAACTGTGGATAAAGACGCTCACCCTTCCAGTATATATTTTCAATTGATCTAGCTGACTGTATTAGCAACATTTTCAGAGGTCATGATAAGCAACAAATTGCTTTGTGATTTATGTACTATTAGATATATTTAAGGAAAGGAAACCCTAGTGGTGTAGTGGTTAAGTGCTGTATCTGCTAATCTAAAGGTCGGCAGTTCAAATCCTCCAGGCGCTCCTTGGGAACCCCATAGAACAGTTCTACACTGTCCTGTAGGGTCGCTATGCACTGGAATCAACTCAGTGGCAGTGGGTTTGGGTTTGGGGCACATTTAATGAGAGATAGATTATGTTTATTTTTTAAAATCCTTCATATTTTTAAAAATCTGTGTTCACAGCATTACAGAAATGAACTCCTTTGGAACTATTTACGTTGCTGATGAAAAATTTAAGTGTCGCCTTAAAATATTTGAAGGACTACATGATTTTAACAATACAATTTATAATTTTTCATTATGTACTTTTTTTTTAACTTTTATTCTTTGGCTACTGCAATAGCTCATATCTACCTGAAGATAGTGACCATGTACATAGCTCTAAACATATTTCTTGACAAAAGGTAACTGTTCAAAAAGATTTATTAACAATTTAACGATCTAGTTGACAAACAGGAGGCCATGAGGAGATATCAGGATGGTCCAGAAAAAACAAAAGTCACCGAAGAAGTTACAATTTTGTCCAAGAAAGACTTTCAGGCCTTAAAGGCACACTCTTCCAAATTTTCTGAGACACCATGCTGTGTGAGGTATTCCAGAAGAGAGTGCATGATGAGAACTTTCCAGTCATGAAACACTGTGGTTAATGGCATGGGCTGGGATCCCCAGACGCTCATGTTGGTGTATTGCACCTACCAGGAGCATATGAATTGACAAACCACTGAGCATCTCAGAAGTTCATTTTCTATGAAACTAACATAGTAATAAAGTTTATTGAATAGGATCACCATGACCGACTATGAAATTTTATATAAACTGAATAGCACAGACAGAGAACAGTTGGTAAACATTTGCGATATTTACAGCTTAGCTCAGCTTACAGCAGACAAAAGTCCCTGGGTGGCACAAATAGTTTGTGCTTGTCTCCTAACTGAAACACTGGCAGTTTAAATCCCTCAGCAGTGTCACCAAAGGAAGGTTTGGCAATCTACTTGTATAAGACTCCAAGCAAAACAAGCAAACACAAAAACAAACAAAAAGCTTATTGCCCTCAAGTCAATTCTGAGTCATAGTGATTGTATCCTACAAAGCAGAACTGCCTCATAGAATTTCCAGGGAGGAGCTGATGAATTCGAACTACTGACTTTTTGGTTAGCAGCTGAACTCTTGACTACTAGACCACCAGGGCTCCTGCTGAATTATAGTAAAAATAAATATGAAGCAGTAATTGTGTGAAGGTGCTATGAAGTACAAACTGTGAGACATTTTTATGTGACAGAGTTGTGCTACGCTCCATAGTTAGTGTAAAAGGCTCAAGTTGTTGTAGACATAATCAACTAGGACTAGCCCTCCAATTGCCCATAAAGTCCAGTATAGGCTTTTGGCTTGGTATTGTTCTGAGTAGTTCTTACACACACTTGAACATGGTGACTGCTGAGCCTGGTCAACAGAACCAAAAGATGATCTGTATGCAGAGAGTGTGGGCATCAAACTTGTCCTTTTAGACAATGCCACATTTCTAACAGGCACTAAAGTAGGAAACGTGAAGAATGGAAAAATAGTCCATTTCTCTTCAGAGTTTACTCTGCTGTAGTTTTCCAAACCAAGTTTTCAAAGTCTCATTTTGAATACTGAAAAGCTGTCATTAACTGCTGCAAATTTAAAATGAAATCTTTCTCTCTTTTAAAAATGCATTTCAATTTGTTCCAGCCATTCTAGTCAATGTAACACAATGTGACAAAATAGGAAGTAATCATGAGAAAGTTACATATAAAAAAAATCGTTGTTATCAGGTGATATCATGTAACTAGAAATCCACGAAAACTTATCAAAGAATATAAATAAAATTGTTATGCATAATTTATTTTACAAGTTACAATACATACACACACACACACAAATCTACTAACAAGCAAATCTTACAGTAGGCAGAATACTCAAACCAAGAAATGCATAGAACTGGTTAGAACAACAGTTTTAAAAATATGCATTGAGGAAGCCCTTTGGATTACCGATAACCTTTTAAGCTAAAGGATATGTCAGCATGTGTGGGTTGTGTTGGGTTATGTTATGTTCTAACACAACATCAGGAGAGGTGGAGATTTGAACTTAACAAAGGGAAAGGCACGTCTTTGATAAGACCCTAACAGGATTTTAGCAACTGCACAAGCTAATGGAAGGTGAAGGACTGTTGGACTAATTAATAATTCTGGAAGAAAAGTATTTGCTCCTTGCAGGATACATTACACCAAAATATGTTTATGGACCATTAAGGCATTAATATATTTTGAAGTGTAATTTGATTGCCATGTATGATATGAGAGAAAATATAGATGATTACTCAAATTAACTGAAATGGAGGACTTAGTTAGAAAAGTACAGAAGAACGATAGCTCTGATAGTACAATCTATGAAGAGTCTGCATGTGAAGTACACATCTTGGAAAATTTTAAAGGTTTACTGTAAACTGAAGGAAATTCTACCAAAACAGAATAGTATGAGCTACAAACATTTCTGACAGAAAGTTAATGTCCTTACTTGTGAAAATATCTAAAAAACAAGCAGTGAGAAAACCTCTTAAATAAAAAAAAGACACATGTTCAACTTGTCTATCAATTCAATATTGTATGTATGTATTTCAGAAACATTATTTTTCACTTACCACCTTTGAAATGGTCAAGCATTAAATACTAGTATTGAATATTATTAATTTTATATTGAGATGCCATAGCTGTTGGGAGTTGTTAATGTATATGTATGTTTTCTGAAATACAATAAGAAATAAACATAAAAATAACTAAATATTTATATATTCCAACTTCTAAGACTCTATCTTAATGAAACAGTTAAAGGTTCTGACAGGAAAAAGCTGTACCCTAAAATTCTAGCCACAGAATATTAAATTTCAGTCTTTTCTTTTTCAAAATCACATCGTCAACATTTGTTTCAGTGTTCAACACATTGCAGGTGCTTAAGACGTACTTTTAAAGGAAAAATGAATGATTACTTTTTAAATAGAAACAAATGAAAATAAACCTAAATATCCAGTCGAGACAGTCAGGTATATTAAGGTAAATATGGTAACCGGGCTCCACGACCGCTCCAAGTCCCCTGCCTCCTGCTACTCAGACCTTTGAGTAATGTCCTCCCCTTAGGTGTGGGCTGGACTTAGTGAGTTGTTTCCAATGAATGAAATATGGCAGGAGTGGTTTTATGTGGGGAAGACTAGGTCATAAAAGACGTTATAAGCTGTCTGTCTCTTCTTGTGTATGTATGGTGGGTCACTTGCTGTGGGGGAAGCAGTGTTGGGAACAACTCTATGGAGAAGCCATATGAAGATTGCCCTGGAGTAGAAGCCCAGCAGAGACAAGGACCAGGTGAGAAATTGAAGACTCTTGTCAGGATCCACGTACCTGAACTTGGAGGTAGACCTTCTAGCCCCGGTTTCATTTTCAGAGACCCCAGCCCCAGGCAACAGCTTGACTGCAAACCCAATCAAAAAGTCAGAACTATGCAACTAAGTCCTTCTGAATTCCGAGCCCTCAAACCACAGGCCTTAGCTGTGATGTCACGCATTACCATGCAGCAATACACAACTAATATAGTAAGTTCCAAGATGAAATGTTGACATTAATCTCTTGTTCTCAAAAATACTTCATAAGAACATGCGTGTGAGATAGTATCAAAAGTAACCACAAAACAAAGCAAACATGACTGTGTAGATTGAATTATGTCCTCCCCAAAATATGTGTTGCAAATCCTAATCCCTGTGCCAGTGGTTATTACCCTATTGGGGAATGAGTTGTCTGTGCTGTGTTAATGAGGCAAGATTAGTATACCATATATTTTGAGTTAATCTCTTTTTATTTCTGTGAGATATAAAAGAAATTTAAAAAAGTAAGCAGAGCTGAGCTAGGGGAAGAGAGATGCCAAGGCACATCAGGACTGCCCTGGAGCAGAAGCTCCAGAGAGACAGGACCATTCTCCTGAGCTGACACAGAGAGAAAGCTTTTCCCTAGAGCTGGCTTCTTGAATTCAGACGTGCAGCTTCCGAAACTGTGAGAAAATAAATGTCTGTATGGTACTCCTGTCATGGCAGCATTACATAACAGAGGCACATGGTGTAGAATCTCATGAATGGGCAGACCCCGAACTTAGATTCAACTTTATCTATCGTGAAAGAAAACTCGAGCAAATGTTAACAGTAATGTTACATATGATGAAATCATTCTTTTTGATATTTTTGTATCTTCCTGTTTTTCCCCCTCAGATGCTCTGTCATGGGCATGTTGTATTGTTGTTAACTGCCATTGCGTCACTCTGCCCCCAACTCTTAACCACTCCATGCTCGGTGGGATGAAACGCACCCAATCCTTCACAATCCCGTGATGGGTTAGCGGATCAGACCATTGTGATCCATAGGATTTTGGCTATCTGAGTTCACAAGAGAACCAGGGTCCTTCTTTCTGGTCTTCTTAGTCTGGGAGCTCCCATTTAGCATCGTAACAACACCCAAGCCTCAAGTGACCGACAGCTGGTGGCTGTGTTTCAGGAGCATTGTCTTGGAATTGAGCCCTAGACTCCAGCATGCAAGGTGAGAATTTTACCATTGAATTACCACTGTCCTTAATCAGTGTATATTGCTTCCATATCTGAAAACAAACAGAAAATATGAAATGTTAATTAAAAATGTCTGCAAACACTCAAGTGATACATTTGACCAATTAACCAAACATGTTTCCAGCCAAAGAAAAAAAGAATAAATTAAAATGTTGGTGGTTATTCCAGAAATTTATATTTACTTTCTTTCTGTTGGATCAGAATTAAGAATCCTCTTCCTCTGTAGTTACCTCTTACTTTCCCTTTACAAATAAGATGCATCCTATAACCTATTCATTTCTTTAATAATAAAAGGGAGTTATTTTTAAGATTTCCACCATTTTTCTCCATCGTGTTTCTTTCTTGGAAGGATTAGCTACTCTAGTGAGCAGCTGACTTGGAGACTTGCCCACAGAATGCTTCCGTTCTGAGTTACTAAACTCCTAGGGGAGGAATATGTTCACATATTCCTTGTGAACTCACCTTTAATGGGGCCTAAGTAAGGAGGCCCGGAGGCACAAAAGTTATGAGCTTGACTGCTAACCTGAAGGTTGACAGTTCAAGGTCACCAGCAGCTTCACAGGAGAAAGACCTGGACATCTATCCCACAAAGATTAAAGATTAGAAAACGCTGTGGACACAAAATCCACTCAGTGACACTAACTAACATAAACCAGGTCAGAAAAGTACGATGCATTTGAAATGATATGATCTTCGTAGTTTCACAGACCTGAGTTTGTATTTTTATTTATTTGTGTATTTATTAATTCAGCAGATATTTACTATGCATCAAGCTCTATGCTATGTCCTAGACATACAACGAGAGTTCCTACTCTTCAAGAACCTACTTTTTAGTGGAGAGAGTAGACATGATTCAAAAGATCATACATGTTATGTAAAATTATAACTATTAATGTGTTGTAAGAGAGAATTACGATGTACTGTCAGGTATCTAACAGTGAGATTTGAACTAGTCAGAGAGAATCATAACATAAACTTCAGCATAAACTTCAACAAGATTTTGTTCAGAGAGTCAATAAAATGGAAGGTAACTGCGATAGAGCAAGTTACTTGCACAAGCCAAGATAAATTTATGTAGTTTCCTGGATCAATTCTCTGGCTCCTTCTCAGTTCTATGGGTTGAATAACAGCCCTTCTCTTTCCCATGTCACTTCCGCTTCAATGCTGACTTCCATAAACATTCTCCAAGTACTAGATATACTTCTACACCTCAGAATGCAAGCAAAATTAAATTCATGATTCTAAAGAAAATGGGCAGAAAATTTATCTCTCGCAGTACTTGTTTGAGGCCGTGTTCCCTAATATAAGACCTTGAGCTGAAGATTTATGAGCCAGTGGTTTAGTAAAGAATTTATCTTAGGAGAAATCTGTAAGATATTTCTCTAAGAGAGAGGAAAGGAAGAGACAAAATCAAGTAAGGACACAATTACAAACAAAAGCCCAGCATCATTCTGGTCTGTAAAAGATCTGGAGAAGACCTTGCTTACAGAATTTGTGCCAATTCTGTGGCTAAGGGCTGCTTCCACAAAAACACAAACAGATAAGAAGCAAATAAACAAAACATTGCCACTGAATCATAGTGACCCTATAGAGCAGAGTACAACTGCCCACAGCGTTTTCAAAAGCAGCTGGTGGATTCAAAGTGTTAAGCTTCTAGTTAGCAGCCAGGGGCCCACATACCCTCAAGCGCTTCCAGCTCCAGCAGCCAGGGCCAGCCATTCAAAGAGAGTCAGAAATTTAGGTAGTGAAAGTGATTACCACAAAAACAGTCAAAGGTATCCAAAGGGAACCTGGGTAGAACATCTTTATTGTCTAAGGCTTGCCTGCCTAGACTTGATTTTCTACACCTGAAATGAGCTTCTTAAGAATGATGACAGTAGGATTATCTACTTATTTTGCAGGAAATTCTACCCCACTGAGTGGACTATGGCTGCTAAAAATAATCTTTTAACAGTAAAACATTAGTCCATTTCCTGAAATGCTGGTTTTCCCAGAAGTCTTCATTTTAAATGTCCAGTGAGGAATCTCTCATGGAAAATTCAGATTCGGCTTCAATAAAAGTTTAATTTTCCTTGTTTACTCTTTTCTTAGCAAGGGTCTAGACAGTGGGGTCAAGCCTCACCGTGTGCTATAAGTAGAATCTTAAGAACAAAGCACACTGGCATGTGGTGGATCCTAAGTATATGGTAGTGATTTTTTATGATTGTTTTGTCAGGAAACTGTACCAACAGGAAGGTAAGTGTTAGGAGAGGAAATGACCATTTTAAACCATTAGCAAGCAGTTACTCCCTTATTCTTCCTTTTTTTCCAAGTCCTGAAAGATGTGTTAGCCACAACCGTGTGACAGCACCATCTGTAATTTGTGCTTTTGGGGACCAGAACATTCTCTTCCCCTAAATTTATCTAGCGTGGCAGTAATGGCCTAGTAAGGAATATACATCTCACATGACTTTGTGGTGGGAAGGTTTCCAGAAGTCTCTGTGACTGCTTGGAGACGGTGAAGGGAGAACAGAGAAGCGGACAGGATATCTCTTCCACCCTAATAAGCACTAATTGAATGGCTTGTTTGAAAAATATGAAGACATTGTCATTCAGTTTGGGCTGCATCCTGGCCAGATACAGTTTTTGTCTCAGATAATGATGTCATGGGCCATTTAAGATGTTTTACAAATTTAAAAATATTGTATCTGTGTTGGGTGGTTAAGTGCTACAGGAATTTTCTTGGATCAAACCTCAGGGTATGATGCATCTATCTCCAACCTTCTCTAGCTCCGTGACTCTCCTTTCTAGATCCTCATCTGACTGTACCTGACTTTCCCAAGTCCTGGCCTTTCATCTTCTCTCTGTCTCCAGGTATAGCTTGCTTGGTAGTCAGTCATTAGCACTAATGGTCAAGAGACAGAGAGAAGGTGGCTTAGCTGTATGACCAGTTCTAGAACATGGGGACATGATCAGAAATAGATTTCATGATAGGTTGCATGAATTTATTGACTTCTTTGACAAGAACTAGGATAAAATTTTGATATTTTCTTAAAATTATAGCCATGGTCTTTAGAATGTCTAGATGCTGCTGTATCAATCACCACTATCCCTTTGGATCAAATTCAGAGACTTCTAAGTACATTGTAGTGGTCAGGATTATGTCAACTTGACTACTCCATATTTGGCTGCTGTATTAAGTGTTGGGCCGTGGTCCATGGTGGCTTCCCGCCTCTCAGCTCTCATCTTTTGACCTTCCACTACTACTGCTGGTCTGCTCATGTAGCCCGGGGCTCCTGCTGTCTTTTTCTGGCATCTGGTTCCTGGACTTGAACTAGCAGCTGTTGGATTCATCAGTCCTTACAGTCGGCGCTTGAGAGTCCTGCTCCCTGACCTGCTGGTCCTGGGTTCACCAGCCTCTGCCGCTCTGTCTCGCCACCAGCTTGGGATCCACCGACCTGCACAACAGCTGACTTTGGGTTCCTCAGCTTCCGTGGCCACGTGAGGCTTGTGCCAGAACTTGGGAAATTCAGCTTCTGTGATTGCATGCGCTGTTTCCTCCATCCATCCATCCATCCGTCCGTCCGTCCATCATCTATCATCTATCATCTATCTATCTGTCCGTCCGTCCGTCCGTCCGTCCGTCCGTCCGTTTGTCCGTCTGTCTGTCTACATTATAAATCTTTCCTTGTACCTACATGTGTTACTGGTTTTGCTTCCCTAGAAAACTCAGCCTAAGACATATAATGGGAAAAAAGATCAGAGTATCAAAATACAAATTTATTCATCTACTGACAAATCTGTAATAGCCTTGAATATAATGTTGTCTGGTAAAATATGAGCTTTAAAGAATGCAACTGGGGTCTGTTTATTAAAAACAAAATTTGGATTATAATCAATAGAATTGGAATTTTACCTCTTAAGACAAGCATTGGGCAACAGATGAGAGCTACACAGTATCTTTTTGATTTTCTCTTACCCCAGAAGGAAACCCCACCGGTGGTGTAGCGGTAAAATGTTGCATCTGCTAACCAAAAGGTCAGCAGTTAAAATCTACCAAGTGTTCCTTGGAAACTCTTTGGGACAGTTCCACTCCAAACTACCAGGTCACTATGAGTCGTATTTATTTATTTGTTTTTTGCTAACCTAGAAAGCTTGAGAGTTTACCGTAAGATTAGATACGGCTGTCCTGAGCTGCCTCTGTGAGGCTATGCAACCCCAATATTTTCTTTTGTTTCTTTATTGTCTTCTTAGGAGCTTTGGGAGTTCTGTCTCTGAAGCTTACCTGAATATAGCATTGAGTAAGTTACTGCTAAGGACAAACTAATCACTGTGCAGAAATTACATCACTGTTTTTTTTCTTTTTCTTTTATCACCTCATTTTAATGGTGGTAACAACCTTCAGCAGTCAAGCCTCTGCTCTGCGCTGGGAAATGTCACAGCTCTTTCAAATTTCAGCAAATGTTGTGCACAGCAGTGCACAGATCTCTGTGGACCACCCGGCTCCCTGCTTCTGTCTCTGGCGGCTGACCAGCCCATCGTCTCTCCATCATCAGTGTTATTGTTCTCTCTTGTGGGTCTAGGAGGTTCTCAGTGCAGAGACTCTGGGTCTAAAGGACCTTCTCCTCCCCAGGCGTTCACAATGGTAATGAGGTCCCCTCTACCCTTTATGGGATTGGCCATTACATAAACCTACCAGGATGGCAAAACGAAGCAATTATCTGACCTGAGGGACTCTAGTACTCAAATCACTATTTACACAGTAAATTGACTGATTTCTTGCAAGATTGTGGCCTATCCAGACATCTTGTGGGAGTTACAACACCATGGCTAGAAAGGCTATTTATGAGTAAATGCTATTCATTGTCCTGCTTAAGGAGAGGGGTGTCCATTTGAAATAATGTTCTGAGGGAATGTCTGAATAAACTGATTCTGCTTACACCTCCTTTTAGAACATAGACAGAAAAAGACATGGTTCAGACAAGCAGAGAAACTGCACTTACATGTAGACAGGTGGAATTGGTGAAGTGTATGTTTTGTAGAACAACACTAATACACTTTCCAAAGATTTGCTGAAATGGGCTCCTGATCTCTTCAAGAAAGTAGATACGAGAACTGTCTCAGCAAGAGTGACAGTCTTGTAGCTAATCATAATTGAGCACTGATAATGTCAGAGAACCTGGGCACATGCTGGCCAACAGGAAAGAATAAAAAATAAAAAAGGTGGGTGGGGGACCAAATCCCTGCTTTCACACTGGAACTATAGAAAATATAACTGATTGACGTCAGTTATCATTTTATGGCATACTTGTCTTTAGTGGACATAGAATTGCATAGTATCATTGGCTTTTGGAGCTAAGCATTCCAAAGAAACACATGTTCACATCTTTTCTGTATTTCTATATTCAGCCAAGAGATTAGCGTGTTTAACATGTGTATAATCATTGCACGGAAACCCCAAGGGCATAATGGGCTAAGTGCTACATCTCCTACCTGAGAGGCTGGCAGTTCAAGTTTGCCAGACGTTCCTTGGAAACAATATGGTGCAGATGTGTTCTGACCTCTAGGGTTGCTATGAGTTGGATCCAAATTGACGGCAGTGGTTTTTTTTTTTTTTTTTTTTTTTTTTAAATCATTGCACAGGTAATCTTAGCAAGGTGCTTTTTTTTACTTTTAATTTTTTTTAAATTATGATTGAGTGAAAATGTACAATCCCATATAAATTTGCATGCCCGCCTATGTGTAGCTCCGACTGCTCTTCTTGCCAGATGACAGCACACTCCTCCTCTCTGTTCTATACATGTCATATCCACCTAATAATCTCCTATCCCCTCCTCTCCACCCTCTCCCCTGCCTCTAGTAAGAGGTCAGCAGGATGACATCTTATAGATGCATGAAACCTTTCATCTGTTAACAGGTCAATTCTATTATAGACTTTCTTAGAGGCATGTGCAGCTTCTGCCAGCTTCCACCACACCAGATCTTGATGTGATGATGAAGAGTGGAGATCAGATGATAAATGGGACTGTTGGAGCAGCTAAATAGTTTAGGGAGGTCTTAATAGATCTTTTGGCTTGGCTAATAGATCACATATATTTGTTGCAGGGTACACAGACACTGTAAGGCAAAGCAAGAAGCAATTTGTTATTTGGTGGTTGGACAGAGTTTAGGAATGCTTATTTAGTGAACAGAGAAGAATAGTCCAATACCATGCTGACCACTGGATCATGAGGGAAAAAGAACATATTTTGCCATCTAAATTACCCAGTCCAATAGGGGCAGATTTCACTTTGATGATTTCCAGTAGTCCAGTAAGGGGCAGATTTCACTTTGATGGTTTCCAATTCAGTTGGAAGTGATGTGGTGGACCTGCAGATGTGTTCCTAAAGATGGGAGGTAAGTCTGCTACTAACCCCTGTAGCATCATGTCTAATGCAGTTAGGAGCCTAATAAATGTTGTTGAATCTCCTGAAGCGCATCTTAGAGTCTGTTAATTTTTATTAATCTTATTCCACAAATGATTATGCTCTCATTTTCTCTTGTTGTGGCAAATAATATATCTGCAAGCCTCTATATTGCCATGCAGTAAGCATGTGTATGAGACTCACTTTATGGATAAAATGAATACCCATCCAAGAGGTTCCAGATGTTCACCTGAAACAATCTGGCTGAATACCTGTATGTCATCAGTATCGAGTGACCTCAACCCACGAAGAAACCACAAACCAATCTTTAGAAAAATGTGGGTAATTTCTCTCGTCCAAAAGGTAAGACATTTAACGCAGATAACCCATCTGTTGCTACAAATGGTGTTTTAGATTTCAGTTTCTCACCCAAGGCTGTCTGCCAAAACCTTTTCTATAAGAGTTGTGATTATCTTTGCCATTCCCAATTGACCCACCAATTCTTGGCAAGGGATTGCCATCAGTTACCACTTTATGGTATACTTGTCTTTAGTGGACATAGAACTGAGTAATATCATTTGCTTTTGGAGCTAATCATTCTGAAGAAACACATGTCCACATCTTTTAAAATCTAACCTTAATATCTCTGTCTACTTCCCATGATTATTTTTTCCTATTGATTCTATTTGACAGATGGGTTAATTTAAACATTCGGTTCTTGTTTTTAGCTCAATATTTCACAGCTATTAAGGATAGATATGCCTCAAATATCTCACATGAGAATAAAATAATTTCTTTTATGTTTGAAAAATACTCAAGTCTTTTCCTAACCTTCTGTTAATTTTTACCACCTACATATCCTTATTCTTTGAATTGTTTCCTAGGAGATGAATAACAGATTCTCATAATTGTAATAATTCTTCATCAAGTGAATCAAAATTACCAGATTACCTAGTGCACTTGAAGATCCATGTTTTCATATTTAGTCATCATATCTTATGGAACATGAAATAAATTGAAATTTTGGTTACTATTATTATTCACATTTTTTATGGTTATCCTATTTCTCTGAATTTATTAAAAGATAAAAGCTTTTATGCATTGCATCTCCCTCTTACTGCTTTCACATGAATGCTTATGTTATAATAATTGCTTTAGGCATCCTCACTTTTTCTCTGTCTGTTAGGACATTTTCTTCTGCACACAAAGCTCTCTGTTACTGCTTATCTTGAAGCCAGACCAATGTCCATCAAACATACACCCTTCTAAGACCCTAACATTTAGAAAAATCTCCTTAAAGGAACTGTCTATATGCTCTTCATTTCCATGTCTTCCATAAAGCCCTGAGAGTTCTTCTGACCTGTCCGCTTCACTCTAGATTGCCATAACACTCGTGTTGCTAAGTCAGAAGTCATTTGTCATTTATACCTGTCTTAGTTATCTAGTGCTGTTGTAATAGAAATATCACAAGTGGATGACTTTAGTAGACATTTGTTCTCTAGCAGTCTAGTAGGGTAGAAGTTCAAATTCAGGGCATCAGCTCCAGAGGAAGGCACTTTCTCTCTATAGACTCTGGAGGAAAGTCCTTATCATCAATCTTCCCATGGTCTAGGAGCTTCTGTGTGCCTGAACCTTGGGTCCAAAGGATGCACTCTGCTCCTGGCTTTCCTTTCTCGGTGGTAAAAGATCCCTTGTCTCTGCTCACTTCTCTTTCTTATGTCTCAAAAGAGATTGGTTTAAGATGCAATCTAATCTTGCAGATCAAGTCCTGCATCATTAACATATTTACCACTAATTCCATCTCATCAACACCATATAGTCACATAAGAAAATCAACATATAAGAAAATCACATCAGATGACAAAATCATAGACAACCACACAATGCTGGGAGTCATGGTCTATCTAAACTGATATATCTGTTTTGGGGGGACACAATTCAATCTGTGACATCTCCGTAGCATTCAGCACAACTGACCTTTACCTTTCTTTTTGAAACTCATGCTGTTTACGCTGGTATTCCTTTTGCTTCATTTGCAGTTCTGAGTTTTCCTGCCTGGTCCATCTTCTCTCACATCCAACAAATAGTCAAGAGTTCTATGGTTAAGATTTTGAGATCTCTTTCTTTTCTAGCTATACACTTACTCACATTATATCTCACCTAACATATTCCTTTAAATATCACTTCCAGTAATTCCTCAATATATACCTCCCGTCTAATCCTGATGTCACCTTGGAACACTAGACTGCCATATTCAACTACATCTTGATATTGCCACAACACCTTAATATGTCCAAAAGAGTCGTTTAAATTCATTTTTGCTGAATTTTCTACTTAGTCTTCTGCACTTTAGTAAACAGGACGAGAACCTATTGAGTTGCACAAAGTTATCCAAGAGCTTTAAATTTATTCGATCTATGGTCACCTCAAAATCTTACCCATAATTAAGCCTTGACATAATCTACCCGTGTTTTTCCTTATTCACTACTGATTTCTATAGCCAGTTGCTGTCAAGTCAATTCTGACTCATTGCAACCCTGTAGGATAGAGGAGGACTGACCTATGGCAATTTTAAGGAGCTATTTAGGGACTCAAACTGCCAACCTTTGGGTTAGCAGCTGAGCTCTTAACCACTGGTCCACTACCTGTAATCTTATGCAAAAATTTGTTGCCTTCAAGTTGATTCTGAATCATAGTGTGACCTTGTACGGCAGGTGAAATCTTTGTGGAAGCATACCTGCTCCTTGGAAGCTCTGTGGGGCAGTTCTACTCTGTCCCACAGGGTCACTATCAGTTAGAATTGGCTTGGTGGCAATACATTTTTGATCAATGGTAAATGAAGATCCAGCAAACACAGCAGTGTGGGCTGACAGTAGCAAGGCTCACAATATCAAAATTCTGAATAAACTATAAAATAACACCAAAAGTAAACACACATAGCTAAAGTTAAAAACCAAAAGTAAACGCAGTGCCACTGAGTCTACTCAAACTCACAGTGACCCTATAGGACACAGTAGAATTGTCCCATAAGGTTTCTAAGGATTACTGGTAGATTCAAATTGCTGACCACATTTTGGTTAAAATCTATACCTCTTTTTTCTTTTTCTATCTTTCTTTTTGCTGTTGTTGTTTTAGATGAAAGTTTATAGAACCAACTAGTTTCTCAATAGATAGTACACATATTGTTTTATGACGTTGGTTACCTACCCCACAACAGGTCAACACTGTCCCTTCCCTACCTTTGATTCTCTATTAGCGCTTCCCTGTTTCGTCCTGCCTTCTAGTCCCTCCCCCTGGGCTACTGTGCCCCTTTAGTCTAAAGATAGCTGTACCTCTTAACCACTACTCCAGCAGGGCTCTGTAGCTAGAAACCTGTAAATATGAATCCCTAGGTGAAAAAAATGTAAAAATCCCAAGTGAGAGCAAAATAATCGGAAAAAGACTTCAACGTATATATTGAAAATTTCATGATGCATAAAAGGAAAAGAATCGCTCAGAACAACATGAAAATGAAAAATTAGATTAAAAAAAGAGCCAAATAGAAATTCTGTATATAAAAATAGACTTTGAAAAGAAAAAGAATAGATTTTTCTAACAGCGGGCTAGACAAAGTTGAAAGCAAATAAATGAATTGGAAGGTAGATCTCGGGAATCATAGTGACTGCAGCACACACAGACGGAAAAGACTAAAGAGAAGTTTGGTGATGGAGAGACCAATTAAGAGCTCCCGTATACAGCTGAAAACATAGAGAGAATGTGAAAGAGGCACTGCTGGAGAATTTTCCAAAATAGAGGAGGTACCTAGTGAGAAGAATCAACAAAAATAAATAGTCATAGACCAGATTGAGTGCTTTAATAAAAAATTCTTAGAATAGTTTTAGAAAAATGCTTAGAATATTTAAATAGATAAATAAATAGTTGTCACGGAGTCATTCCAGCTCATAGGGTTTCCAACGAGGCTCTGGTGGGATTCAAACTGCCAGCCTTGGGGTTAGCAGCTGTAGTCCTTAAACGCTGTGTCACCAGAGTGCAATAGTTTCTGCAGAGTCTGGAGAGGAAAATTAGAGCAATGTAAGGTCTGCCAGGAGTGGAAACTTTTCAAATTTGATTAATAAGTAAACAAATTGTGGAGCAGAGAACTAATATGATCAATCTCGGGAATTAGGAAAACATAATGTCATTACAATGCAGGGTGGACTGCTGATAAAGAGAGTAGAAACGTAGTGGATGTCAGTGAAACTCAAGGAAATGGGGATAATAAAAAATGCATTGTATGAACTGACAGTGCAGACTAAATGTATGGGCCACAGTTGAAGGTGATCCCAGAGCTATTTAAGCGGCAGTATTCTAGGAAGATTAACAAGAGTTAGTGACTGTGTCAACTGTATTGTCAAAGATAATTCGAGTTTGAGATTTTGAGTCATCAGAAAAATAAAACCAAAAACCCACGGCTGTGAAGTCGGGTCCAACTCATAGTGACCTCAGAGGTCGGAGTGGAACTGCTCTGTAGAGTATCCAAGGAACACCTGGTGCATTTGAACTGCCGACTTTTTGATTAACAAATATAACACTTAAACCACCAGGCTTCCCTAGGAAAACAGAGACCATAGTGAAATAAGCACTAGGTCAAGAGTAGGAAGAAGGCTATGTTCTGTTTTGGGTTTTGTTTTATTTTCTTTTCCTTTTTTCAATGGGAAGAAAATCTTTATGGTGTAGTGGTTAAGAGCTATAGCTGCTAACCAGACGGTTGACAGTTCAAATCCACCAGGTGTTCCTTGGACAGTTCTAATCTGAACTGACTCAACAGCAATGTGTTTGGTTTTTCCTTTGCTTTGCTTTGCTTCATTTCACTTGACTTTGCTTTGCTTAGTCTTGTTTTGTTTCCATTGGGAAATAGAGTGTAAAAAAACGGGTAGAGTTGGGTAGGACAAAAATTATTCCAGTTTTGAACATATTAAATTTGAGTCGTGCATTAAATAGCCAATAACCAACTGTTAATAATACTATGGGGTTTGCACAGTAAGAAAAATTTTAGGCCAGGTGAAAAACATTGTCAAGAGGTTATATAAATAATCCTTATAATCATAAAATATAGCTAAGGACAAACACTGGGGACAATTTACTGTTAGCCTTTGTGCACTTCCACAGCTTGGGACTCTCTGAGACATAGACTATTCTCAGTAAGCAACATTTTACTTCTCTAAAATACATATGAGATGATTTTAGACACTAAAAGTGTAACTTTTAGCGACCCTGTACACTTGTCACAGAATCATTCCATTAACCTCAAACAAGATCACTGAATTCCCTTTCTAACTGTATTAGATAAGAAGACTGCCAATTAAGTTTATGAACTCATCCTAGAAACGATGTGACATATCTCATTGGTGAATATCACTATGGTCACCTTTGGGAAGCTACACACTGATGCCAGCGCCTAGTCTACCTTTCAAAGCAACTTTGCAGCTTTTTCTAAAATGGCCATTGCACACAGTGGCATGGTGGCAAGTCTGCAAACTTAATCATATCGTTGTCTCTGAGGGAGTTTTTAGCCAGTAGAAAAATAACTGCATTGGAACACCCTTCCTACTCACCTGATCTGGCCCTCAATGGCTTTTTCTTTTACCCAAAAATAAAGGAAATATTGAAAGGAAGGCATGTTGAAGACATTCAGGACATTAAGGGTAACACGAGGACAGCTCTGATGGCCATTCCAGAAAAAGAGTTCTGAAGTTGCTTTGAAAGGTAGACTAGATGCTGGCACTGGTGCTGTTTTAGTCAGCTAGGGCTGCTCTAACAGAAATACCACAAAGTGGATGGCTTTAACAAAGGAATATTTAGTCTTACACAGTCTGATAGGCTACAAGTCCAAATTGAGGATGGCCACTCCAGGAGAAAGTTTTCTGTCTTTACAGCTCTGGAGGAAAGTCCAGTATTGCATCAGTCTTTGTCCATGGAGCATCTTGGGCAGGAACCTCAGATCTGAAGGATGAGCTCTTCTCCCGGTGCTGTTTTCTTAATGGTGTGAGGTTCTCCATTCTCTGCTTGCTTCCTTTTCCTTTTATCTTTCGTAGGATAAAAAGATTGAGTGATACAAGACATACCCCAGGGAACCTTCGTTTACAGTGGAGAAGTGAATGATCTTATGAAGGGATTCACAGTCCCACCCTAATCCTCTAACATACAGCATAGGAAAATCACACAACAGAAGGCAATCACTCAGCACTG
This sequence comes from Heterohyrax brucei, assembly GCA_028571685.1. NCBI lineage: Eukaryota > Metazoa > Chordata > Mammalia > Hyracoidea > Procaviidae > Heterohyrax > Heterohyrax brucei. Next base: position 61,338,620 of record CM053162.1, on the reverse strand, counting down.
GGAATCATGACCTAGCCAAGTTGACACACATTTTGAGGGGGACATAATTCAATCCATACAGGTGCATAGCTTCCACAAAAGAATACTTCAAAGACAACCATAGTGATACTCAGCAATGAGGTATGTAACACTTTTTCTAGATGAATTTGAAGAATACTACATTTTCCAATAAAGGGCCTTAATTTAAGACACAAAATTTCAGTTATTATGTGAAGGTTTATCTTTTAATTAGGTCTTAGGATGTGATTTGGTATTTCCAACAAGCATTTTTACTAAGAAAATTAAATTAAATTAACTTGGACAATATGACTTTAACTACATTGAAAATTGGTTGCTAGATTTTCAGCAAAAGAATAAAACCAATATAAACACTGCTATTTACTGGCCCATAGGATCCCCGGAGGTAAAAAATACAGAGAGCACTGGGCACAGTCTTGCTACAGGGACATTTTTAAAGCAATCATTGCCATTCAGAAAGAAAATAAAGACTAGCATTTAGCACAAAATTAGTTAAAAAACTGAAGCAGAGTAAAAAAAATTCAGATTGATTAAGATGAAGATTAACTAATGTTCAATTTAGGCAAATAGGAACAAAGTGAACCAAGTCTACATGCCTTTAAATAAATGCATATCAAGTAGCATTTAAAACTGGATGATAAATTATGAAAACATCTAGAGCTTTATTTTTGCATCTGCCTAATTCTGTTAAGAATGTTGATTAGACCAAATTCTGAGTTGTCCTAAAGCACTAAATTAAAGGCTTCACTGATTCTGTAGATTGAAGGGCACAACCTCATTAATAGCTAGGTTACCTGAGAACACAGATTACTGATCACAGGAATCACCAAGCAACAAGTAAATCCCTTTAATGTGATAAACATAATCAATGTTATAGAACTATACATGCAAAGAAAGTTGAAATGGGAAATATTCTGTTGCATACATGTATACCACAATTTTTTAAAAACATGAAATCAATTTTTAAAGCTAAGTACACACATATCCATCGCTCCATACAAGCAAACAAAAGAAAATGAAATTACCAAAAGTTAAAGCACCAAAATCAAAATACTCTCTGAGAAATAAATCTAAATTGCGTAAGACTTCCGTGTTAAAATCACAAAATGTTTTTGAGTGAAATTTTTTAAAAAATCACAAAATGGATGGTTATAAGAAGTCATATGGATGAAAACACAAAATATTGTAAAACTATGAAAATTTACTCAAGTTGAACTACAACTTTAGTGTGAACCTAACTCAAAATCTCAGCAAGTGTATGCGTGTATATAAACTGGAAAACTGATTTTAAAATTTACACGCAAAGAATAAGGAAAGCCAGGACAACTTTGAGAACACACAAAAAGGGGATTGGTACTGAAAGACTCCAAGATTTATTATAAATGTTTTCAATAATTAAGCCAGTTTCATTGACTGTTAGGTGCTGCCCAGTCAGTTCTGACCCAGAGAGACCAAGTACAAAAGAATGTAAGGCTTCTCAGTCCTGTGCCGTCCCCACTGTCATTGTCAAGCTGAAACCCATCTCCGCAGCCTTTGTGTTGATCCCTCTCATCTAGAGCCTGCCTCTTTTTGGATGACTCTTTACTTCCCTAGGAAACCCTGGTGGCACAGCAGATAAGGACTACATCTGCTAACCAAAAGGTCAACAGATCATATTCACCAGGTGCTCTTTGGAAACTCTATGGAATGGTTCTACTCTGTTCTATAGGGTCACTATGTGTCAGAATCAACTCAGAGGAAGTAGGGCTTTTATGAGGTATGACGATTACTTTACCAAGTAATGTCCTTCTCTGGGGGATTGATTCCTCCTGACAATATGTCCAAAATATGCGAGACTAAGTCTCATCATCATTGCTTCTAAAGAGCATCCTGGCTTTACTTCTTCCAAGAGAAATTTGTCCATTCTTTTGGTATTCCACGGTATATTCGATATTCTTTGCCAGCACTGTAATTCAAGGGCACTAATTCTTCTTCAGTCTTTCTTATTCATTGACGAGTTTTTGCATGTGTATGAGGTGATTAGTCTTCAAGGGGACATCTTTGCTTTTCAGCACTTTAAAGAGGTCTTTTCCCACAGATGTGACCAGTTCAGTGCATCGTTTGGTTTGTTGCCTGCTGTTCACACGGGCACTGAGGATGGGTATAAGTACAATGAAATCCTTAGCAACTTCAGTCCTTTCTCTATTTATCACGATGTTGTTCACTGATCCAGTTGTGAGGATTTGTGTTTTCTTTATGTTGAAATGCAGTCCATATGGAATGCTCAAGTCTTATATTCATCAGAAAGTGCTTCGAGTCCTCTTCCCTTTTAGCAAGCAAGGTTGTGTCATCTGTGTAATTCAGGTTGTTAATGAGTCTTACTCCAGTCCTGTGCCCCATTCTTCTTTATGGAGTCCAGCTTCTCAGATTATTGGCTTAACATACAGACTTAGTGAAAGGATACAACCCTGATGCACACCTGGTCTGCCTTTAAGTCACACCATATCCTCTTGTTGTGTTCAAACAACTGCCACTTTGTCTATGTACAGATTCTTCATGAGCACAATTAAGTGTTCTGGAATTTCCATCCTTTGTAATGTTATCCATAATTTCTTCTGATCTGCACAGTTTAATGCCTTTTCAATAAAACGCTGGTAAACATCTTTCTGGTATTCTCTGCTGTCAGCCAAGATCTATATGATAACCCTGATTCCAAGTCCTCTTCTAAATTTGACTTGAATTTTTGCAAATTCCCTGTCAATGTACTACTGTAGCTGTTTTTGGGTGGTCTTCAGCAAAACTTTACTTGCATGTGATATTAACAACATTGTTTGACAATTTTCACATTTGACTGTTTCACCTTTCTTTGAAATGGGCATAAATATGGAACTCTTCCAGTCATTTGACTAGGTTGCTGTCTTCCAAAGTTCTTGGCATAGACCAATGAGCATTTTTAGTGCTGCATCCCTTCACTGAAATGTTTTCATTGATATTCTTTCAATTCCTGGAGCTTTGTTTTTCACCAACGCCTTCAACGTAACTTGGGCTTTTTCCTTAACACCCTTGGTTCCTGATCATAAACCACCTGCTGAAATGATTGAACATCAACCATTTCTTTTTGGTATAATGCCTCTGTGTATTCCTTCCATCTGCCTTTTGATGCTTTTTGTGTCATTACACTGGCTAAAAATAAAGCAATGAACAGTTTCCTGTGTTAGTTGTCTAGTGCTGCTATATCAAAAACACCACAAATGGTTGGCTTTAACAAAGAGAAATTTATTTTCTCACAGTTAGGAGACTAGAAAGCTGAATTCAGGGCACAGTCTCTAGAGCAGGGCTTTTTCCCTCTGTCGGCTCAGGGCAAGTTTCTTATTCCTTAGCTCCTTGGTCTTCTTTGAGTGGCATGGTGTCTGTCTTCTCCCCATTTCCACTTGCTCCTTTTACATCTTGTAAGAGATTGATTGAAGACACATCCTCCACTAATTCTGCCTCATTAACATAACAGACAACAAATTCACAAATGGAATTATAACCACAGGCATAAAAGTTAGGATTTACAACACATTTGGGGGAGATGCAATTCAATCCATAACATCCCACTCTAATACCCTAGTGCTGCTGAGTCAACTCTGGCTCACAGAGAACCTAAACGACTGAGCACAACTGGCACCTAGAGTTTCCAAGGAGCACCTGGCAGGTTTGAACTGTCGACCTTTTGGTTAGCAGTCGTAGCATGCAAGCTGTACACCACCAGGAATTCAGGTCTTTGTCACATACAAAACATATTCACCCCAATACATCATCCCAAGAATCTTAAATCAACTCCAAAATCTCATGTTCTGAGACACCTAACTCAATTATGAGTGATACTGTAGTTGTATTTCAATCTGGGGTAAAACCTGTGAAATCTACTTTACAAGTTATTATCTGCTTCCAAAACACAATGATGAAACAGACACAAGTAAACATTTCCATTACAGGTGGGAGAAACTGGAGGAAAAGAAAGTAAAGTAGGCACCAAACAAGTCCGAAACCAAGCTGGACAATTTACCTTAGCTCTTAGGGTTTGAAAATAGTCTTCAGTTCTTTGGGACCATCTGGCCAAAGGCCCTGCCCTTTAAGCTTTAAGTATTAGGCACTCACCTTGGATTCTGGGAGGAGGCCGCTCGCCTTTGTCTTCATCTCTGCCTTCCACACCCACTGGAACGGCAGCTCTGCTCCTTCAGCTTTGGATGGCGCCTTTCACCTAGTCTACTGCAGTGATAACCACACCCCTCCATCTGGGCAGATCACATCCTTCTTCCCCTTGGGCATGGAAGCCCTGCCTCAGTTTTAGCCCCATCCTCCTGCCACTTGAGAACAGCAGCCCTACAGTCCAGAGTGGAGTTGGTAAATAGCAGTATGTTTGAAACATACGAGGCCAGGGCCCCACCCTTTGGATATGAAGCATCCCTGCTTCTCATAGAATTACTGTAAGCCAGAGTAGAGCTGCTCCACAGAACTTCCAAGGAGCACTTTGTAGATTCAAACTGCCAGCCTTTGGGTAGCAAACATAGCACTTGACCACTACACCACCAGGGTTCACTATGAGTCACAATCAACTCAGTGGCAGTGGGTTTGGTTTGGGGTTTTCTTCCCATGTTCCTTCCAACAGGTCTGCTGATCTTCAAGCTCTGCCAGGGAAACGCTTTGTCTTTACTTGAAGAACAAGTCGACTTTCTTTGGCTGTTTCTTGGTTGTGTGATTCCAAGAAGCAGACAGCTTTCTTTCCTTTGTTCTTTCTCTGTTTCCTTCAGCCAAAGATGATGAGTTTTCTGGAGTGGTATTGGTTGGATCCATCAGTAACAGGCTAACTCTCTTCAACAAAAGACTACGCAGCCAGTTTCTCACTGAAAACTCTTGGACACATGTTCTGAGTTTTTACAACAGAATTTTACAGTTATTAAGATTTGTTTTCTTCTTGCACAGTTCGTGTTAAAGTCTGTCTCTTTCCTCTGACATTTTACATTAAGTGCAAGGAGAAACTATGTGGCCTTTTTAAGATCTTCCTTGGAGCAGAGAGGAATAGTGTGCTGTCACCGGACAGGGAGGGCAGTGGAAGCTGCGTATAGGTGGGCATGTCAATTTATCCGGGAATGTATGTTTTCATTCAGTCATAATAAAAAAAACAAAAAACAAAAAGCACTACAACCAAATATCTAAGCTCATAACTTACAAGTTCTATCTTCCACCAAACAATTGGTGATAATTCAAATAGGCTTCCTGCCACTGCATAAAAAACACCACCTTCCTCCATTGTCCACAAGTTCTTCATTTTCTTTTAAAGCGTCATTACAAATACATTTAACATCCACATTTCTAGCAACGTTCTGTGGCTGGCAACATATAAATTCAATAGGATAATCAAGACTTTCTCTACACTGCTCCCCACTTTCTTTGAACCCTCATAAGAATTGCCTGTAATGTCCATAGTTCTATGAAGAGGCATTCAAGGCAGTACATGCTTTAACTGTTAAAAATCAAAACCAAACCCACTGCCTTTGAGTCAACTCAACTCATAGCAACTCTATAGGAAAGAGTAGAACTGTAACCACAGAGCTTCCAAGGAGTGCCTGGTAGATTCGAACTGCCAACCCTTTGGTTAGAAGCTGTCACACTTAACCACTACTCCACTAGGGTTCCCTTAAAACGCTTCCATCTTCTATCCATTATCTAATTCCAAAACTACTTCCACACCTTACGTATCAGTTAGAGCAGCATCCCACTCTTTCAGTGCCAAATTAGGTCTTCGTCATCCAATGCCACAGTAACAGACATATCACAGGTAGGTGGCTTTAGCAAATGAAAATTTATTTTCTTATAGTTCAGGAAGCTAAAAGTCTCAGTTGGGGTGCTAGTTCTAAGGAAAGGCTCACTATCTCTTTGCTGGCTCTGAAGAAAGGTCCTTGTCTCTTTGGAGCTTCTGCTCCTGGGTGATCTTCATGTGGCTTAGCATTCATCTTTCTCATCTCTTCTCTGCTTTTGCATCTTGGAAGAGACCAATTCAAGTCACACCCTGCACTAATCCTGCCTTGTTAATAAAACATACTCCAAATGGCATTACAACCACAGGTATAGAAGTTAGAGTTTATAATACATGTTTTTGGGGACACAATTCAGTCTACAGCATTTCCCTATTATGAAATACAATAAAGAACCAAGAAACACTGGGGAAGAACAGCCTTTTCATTCTATCATATATGATTTTTTTTTTACAAAAAAGAAGCAATTAACATTTTATAAGTCTATGTATCAAACTCATAATGTTTGAAGATTTAATTTGTGAAAACAACATAAAGAGGAAAGGATGGAGCTAAACAGGGGAAAAGTTTTTTCATGGCATCGTGGTTTTTGTAACTGATGTCAATTCAAACTGAATGGGAACAAAAATTAAGTTCCATCCCTATAATGAACAAAAGAAAATTTAAAATGGAATGCAGGAGGGAGTCAAAAGGGTTCACAACACACTTTCAAGGGAATACAAAACAGGCCATTAATGGAGAAAGTGATTGACAAAGAGTATGAGATAAAGAGGAAACAAACAGCAAAATGTCAAAACTAATTTCTTCACCACCACTTGCACTGTATGTAAATGACTAGACTGTCCAATTAAAAAGCAGATACAGATAAAATTGTTTATATAATTTTTTGTTGTTCATATTATACACTTGAAAACATACAGCAGTTCAACAATTTCTATGTGTACAATTCAGGGACATTCTTCAAGTAGTGTGATGATTTTTAGTCTCTTTCTGAATTGTTTCTCCATTAACATAAATGTACTGAACCCTACATTTCCTATGTAATCTTTGAATTACTGTTGTCAATTTGATTTGTTATAGACAGATCTTTAAATAGCACAATGCTCAAGACAGATTACTTACTAATTAAGAGAAACAGTTATTTGGCTTTGAGAATACTTTAGGGGGTATTTTTGGTTTAAGGCTTAAGATTTAAAGATCATCTCAGTACAGTACTTTCAGGAGTTTATCCAGCCCTCATGGCTCCATAAAATCTGGCTTTCATGAGAATTTGAAATTCTATTCTACACTTTTCCCTTTTAGATTATCATACTTCCATAGAAACGTTGACCAAAGTGTTCAGTAAAATGGTACCAGGTATTGTCAGTTACTCTAGTCTCATGGGCAAAGGGGCAGTTGTTCATGGTACTGATAAAACTAATTTAGAGAAAAGAATCAATTGTATGTTATCTACAGGAGGCTCACCTTAGATCAAACAGGCTGGAAGAGAAAGGATAGAAAAGACATTGCATGCAAAATGACAAAAGTAGACCTGGGATGGCTAGAATAATATCAGATAAAATAGACTTTAACTCAAAACTATTATTAGAAACAAAAATGGAATCATATATTAAAAAAGGTATCGATGCGTGAAGACAATATAGCATTTATAAACATGTATACACCAAACACAAGAGCCCCAAAATATATGAAGGAAACATTGACAGATATGAAGAGAGAAAGTGACACCCTAACAGTTAGAGATTTCAATGCATTATTTTCAATACTGGATAGACTACTTAAACAGAAGATCAATAACAACAAACAAAACTCTATAAACCAACTAGAACTAACAGACAAACAGCGAATACTCACATATCAACAGCAGAATATCTTGTTTTTTTCACATGCACGTGGATTATGCAGAACAGTCTTATGGTAATGAAGACCAATCTCATTTAAAAATACTTATATCATCAAAGTATCTAATTCTTTGATGCCATAAAAGCATAAGTCAAATTTGCAGAAAATCTGGAAAATGCTCAAATATGTGGTAATTAAACAAGATGCTCTTAACATGATCTGTCAATATAGTTCTGCAGATGAAACTAATGGTACTATGGCAGCATCAACTGGTAGCATGACTAGAGGTATAATTCATTGCAGGCATCTTTCCAAAACAAGCCCATCAGGGATCCCTCACTATCAGACAGGAAAGCCATAATTATTCTTGCAACCCTCATCTCACAGAATTAAAGGGTGAATAAAGGGTTAAGGCTTACAAAAGTAGTTGTTGCTAGGTGCTGTCAGGTTGGTTCCAACTCATAGCAACCCTGTAGGTCCGAGCAGAAATGCCCCATAGAGTTTCCAAGGAGCACTTAGTAGACTTGAACTGCCGATCTCTTGCTTAGCAGCCATAGCACTTCACCACTAAGCCACGAGGAGTCAGTACACTCATGAAATATCACTTAACAGAATGTTCTCCTTACACAGAGATGAGCCTCCAACTCTAGTCTACTGAGCTTTATGCATTTCATGACAGACTCATCTTGATGCTAAATGCATTAGAACTTGAATATCATACTACTTACAAGGTCCAGAGGCATAAAAGGGGCAGGCTAACCATTTATGCCAAGGATAACAAATTAAATAACCTGTGGACCAAGGAAGAAATCATAAGAAAGGTTAGTAAATATACAGAGATAAAAGAAAATGAAAACACACATACCAAAACTTTTAGAATGCAGTGACGTCAGTTCTCAGAGAAAAATATGTAACTGTTAATGTCTAATACAGAAGAAAGATCACAAATCAATGATCTAGCTTTAAACATTAAGAAACTAATATGAAAGAGAGAAAAAGAAAAGAGCAAACTAAATCTAAAACTAGAAAAGGTAGGATAATAGTAAATATTAGAGATTAAATAGAGAAAAGAAAAACAGAGAGAATCAAAGAAATTAAAAACTAATTCTTTGAAAAAAATATAAACTTTAAGCTGAACTGTTAAAAAAAAGAGAAAGTAACAAATAAGTAAAATGAATACACTACCAATGACCTCACAGAAATAAAAAAAATGATTATATCATGAAAAATTGTAAAGGAACAAATTGCATAGTCTAGATAAAACAAATACCCAGAAACACATAAATTAACTCAACTGCCTCAAAAATAAACAGAAAAATTGAAAAGATATATAAATAAAGAAAATGAAATTGTAACAGAAAGCTACCCAACAAAGAAAAAATCCAGCACAGATGGTATCACAGCTGAATTATGTCAAGCAGTTAAAGAATTAACATTAATCTTTCTCAAACTATCCCAGCAATTCAAAGAAGAAGAAATACTTTCTAACTCATTATAAATTACCTTGATACCAAAGCCAGATAAAGACATTCCCAGAAAAGAAAGTTATAAATCAATAATCTTTGTAGGTGTAAATCCTCAACATAATCTACTAACCAAATTCAGTAGCATAGTAAAAATGCTATAGATCACCACCATCAACTGGCATTTATCCCAAGAAGTAAAAAGTGGTACAACATTTAAAAAAAGTCAATGTAATACACTCCATTAACACAATGAAGTAAAATAAATGAGCAACGCAATTGATGCAAAATATGTGTTTGACAAAATTCAAACTCTCGTGATAAAAGCATTCTGAAGCAGTGAAATATCTCAATATGATAAAGAACAATTATGAACAATCCACAATTAAAAGCAAGTCAGTGGAAAAAAGTGAAACCTTCTCCAGTAAGAACAGGATCAAGATCAGGATGTTGACTTCACTACTATAGTTCAACATAGCCTTGGAAGTTCTAGCCAGAATAATTAGTCAAGGAAAATGAATAGAAACCATCCAAGCTGAAAAGGAAGAAGTCAAACTATCTCTGTATATGACATACTCTAGATATAGACAGATAGATAGCAGATAGATAGATGATAGATAGCTAGATAGATAGATGATAGACAGACAGACAGACAGATAGATACATGCATACATACACACACTCATAGATAGATAGATTCATGGATATCCAGAAGCTACTTGACTTAATAAGTAAATTCAGAAATGTTGGAAATTTAACACAAAAACATCTGCCTGTTTCGCTAAGCCCTCAGTAAAGAAATCAGTATGGAAAATGAGAATGCAATCCCGTTTGTAATAATGTCTAAAAGAATAAATTACTTAGCAATAAATTTACCCACAAGGTGAAAGATTTGTACAATAGAAACTACAGAACACTACTGAAAGAAATTAAAGACTGTTGATTGACTGGCTGACTTACTACTATTAAGATGGCTATACTACTGAAAAAATGATCTACATATTTAGTTTAATTCCTATAAATATCCTGAAGTTGTTTTTTTTTTCTTTTAATCTAGTTTCCTACTGCTGCTGTAACACAAATATGTGGTCTGCCAATTAAGTCTGTGAACTCAACCTAGAAAAAGTGCTACATACCTCCTTGCAGAATATCACTATAGCCGTCTTTGAAGTACCCCCTTGGGAAGCTACGCATCGATGCCAGCGTCTAGTCCACCCTTCAAAGTGATTTTGGAACTCCGTTTCTGGAATTGCCATCATCAAGCTGTCTTTGTACTTTGTATTACCTCTGATGTCCTGAATATAGTCAAAATATCTTCCTTTCAATATTTCCTTTATCTTCAGGTAAAGAAAAAAGTCATTAGGTGTCTTGCTGTCCATCTACTTGACCAAGCATTATGCCCTTCTCCAGGCTTGAGTCCTCCCAACAACGTGTCCAAAAGTATGTAAGAGCGGTCTCACTATCTTTGCTTCCAAGGAGCACTCTGGCTGTACTTCTTCCAGAACACATTTGTTAGTTTTCTTGGCAGTACATGGTGCATTCACCGTTCTTCTCCAACACCACAATTCAAAGCCATCAATTCATCTGTCTTTCTTATTCATTGTTCAGCTTTCACATGCATATGATCCAATTGAAAAATACCATGGTTTGGGTCAGGAGTGCTTTAGTCTTCAAGGTGACATCTTTACTTTTCAACACTTTAAAAGAAGTCTCTTACAGCACATTTTTTCTAGTGCAATGTATCTTTTGATTTCTTGATTGCTGTTTCCATGAGTTTGGGTTGTGGAACCAAGTAAAAGGAAATCTTTGACAGCCTCTACCCTTTCTCCATTAATCATGATGTTGCTTACTGATCCAGTTGTGAGAATTTTTGCTTTGTTGATGTTGAGATGCAATCCATACTGAATGCTGTGGTCTTTGATCTTCATCAGTGTTTCAGATCCTCCTCACTTTCAGCAAACAAGACTGTGTCATCTGCATGACTCAAACTGATAATGTGTCTTCCTTTTAACTTGATGCCTCATTCTTCTTATAGTCAAGCTTCTTGGATTATTTGCTTAGCATACAGATTGAAAAGGTGTGGTGAAAAGATACAACCCTGACACATACTTTTCCTGGCTTTAAATCATGCAATGTCCCATGGTTCTGTTCACATGGCTGTCTTTTGAGCCATATACAGATTCCTCATGAGCACAATTTAGTGCCCTACAAGTCCCATTTTCCATAATTTGTTATGATCAACAGAGTCAATTCCCTTTGCACAGTCAGTGAAACAGAGGTAAACATCTTTCTAGTATTCCCTGCTTTCAGCCAAGATCCACCTGACATTGGCAGTGATATCCCTGGTTCCACATTTTCTTCTGAATCTGGCTTGAATTTCTGGAAGTTACCTGTCAACATAATATTGCATTTGCTTTTGAATGATCTTGAGCGAAATTTTATTTGCGTGTTATATTAATGATATTGTTTGGTAATTTCTGCATTTTGTCAGATCACCTTTCTTGGGAAGAGGCATTAATATGGATCTCTTCCAGTCAGTTGGTGAGGAAGCTGTCTTCCAAATTTTTGGCATAGATGAGTGAGCAAGAGGTCATCAAAGAGAAAGAAAGACAGGAAAGAGAGAGGAGGCAAAACTGGATGGCAGAAAAGACTCTGAGACTTACCTTTGAACATAGAGTGACTAAAGTAAAAAGAAGTAAAAGAATGGAACAGACAATTTCAAAGTGCTGCTTGAGAAGACAAATACAACTAGCTGGAAATAGAAAACCAAAGGAGATGAACACATTCTGCAATTGTCAAGCTGAAAGAACTGAAGAAGAAAAAATCAAGCCTCAAGTTGCAATAGTGAAGTATTCTTCAGGGAAAATATTGAACCCCTCAGGAAACACCAAAAAAGTTATTATACCAAAAAGACCTGGTTGATGTTCAACCGTTACAAGTGGTAATATACAATCAGGAAATCAATGATACTGAAGGAAGAAGGCAAAGCTGCACTGAAGGCATTGGTGGAAAATAATAAATGAGATGGATGATGTCACAGCAGACACAACTGAAATTAAAAAATTATAACAGAATGGTATGAAAAACTGTACATTGACAAATTTAGAAACCTAGAGGAAATGGACAAATTTCTAGAAACACATCACCTACCAAAGCCAGCACAAACAGAAGTAGAACAACTAAATAAACCAATCACAAAAGAAGAGATTGAAAACATAATTTAAATGCCTTTGCCTGCCACACACAAAAAAAAGCCCTGACCCTGATGACTTCACTGGACAATTCTTCCAAACTTCTAGGAAGAGCCAGCACTGTCAATACTAAAGACTCTTCAGAGCGTAGAAGAACAATGGAATACTACCAAACTCATTCTAAGGATCCAGCAAAATCCTGGTACTAAAAATCTGCAAAAAAGAAAAATTACAGACCACTATATTTCATAAGCTTGGATGCAAAAGTCCTTAATAAAATTCTAAGCAATAGAATTCAACAACATATCAAAAAATAATTCACCATGACCAACTAGGATTCATACCAAGTAGGCAGCATGGTTCAATATTAGAAAACCAATCAATGTAAGCAACCATTTGAACAGAAGACAAGAACTACTTGATTTTATCAACTGATACAGAAAAGGCATTTGATGAAGTCCAGCAGCAATTCATGCTAAAATTTTTCAAGAGAATAGGAATAGAAGGGAAATTCTTTAAAATAATAAGAGGCATCTATGCAAAACCGACAGCCAATATCACCCTAAATGGAGAGAGATTGAAAGCATTGCCTTGGGAGCAGGAACCAGACAGGATGCCCATTGTTACAACTTTTATTCAATATTGTACTGGCGGTCCTAGCCATAGCAATAAGACAAGATTTAAAAAAAAGGCATCCAAACTGGTAAGGAAGAAGCCAAAATATCTCTATTTGCAGATGACATGATCTTACAAACAGAAAACCCTAAAGAAGCTACAAAAAAAAAAAAAAATTACTAGATTTAATAGAAGAATTCAGTTAAGTATCAGGATACAAGACCAACATACCAAAACAGTTGGATTCCTCTACATCAGCAAAGAGGACATGAAAGAGGAAATCACTGAATCATTGCAATAGTCCCCAAGAAGATAAAATACTGAGGAATCAATCTTATTAGGGATGTAAAAGGCCTGTACAAAGAAAACTACAAGACATAACTGTAGTAAATCAAAAGAAATCTGCATAAGCAGATTTTGCTCATAGATAGGAGGACACAGCATTGTGAAAGTGGCTATTATACTCAGAGCAATCTGTTGACACAATGTAATCTCTATCCAAATTCCAATGTCATTTTTTTAATGAGATGTAGAAATAACTCACTAACTTCGTATCAAAAGGAAAGAAATCTCAGATAAGTAAAGCATTGCTAAAGAAGAAGAGCAAAGCAGAGAATCTCACACTACCTGATTTTCAAATTTATTGCACCACCACAGTAGTCAAAACAGTCTGGTGCTGGTACAATAACAGTTACATAGACCAATGGAACAGAATCAAGAACCAAGAAATAAAATCATCTACCTATAAGTTGCTGATATTTGACAAAGTTCCAAAGTCCATTAATTGGTAAAAAGATAGTCTCTTTAACAGATGGTATTGGCATAACTTGACATTCGACTGAAAAAGAAATGGAACATGATCCATATCTCCTAACATGCACAAAAGCTAACTGCAAATGGACCAGTGATCTAAATAAAAAAGTTAAAATGACAAATACCATGTGAGAAAAAGTAGGGACTACACCGGGAGCCCTAATAAATGGCATAAACAGAATACAAAACATTACTAACAATGCACAAACACCAGAAAAGAAAAAAGGGTAACTGAGAATTCTAAAAATTGAATACTTATGCTCATTCAAAATTCAAATACTTTGCAAAAAAGTAAAACACTTAGGGTCATTCAAATACTTTAGCAAAAGAGTAAAAAACACAACATATGGACTGGAAAAAATATTTTGGCAAACAACAAATCTATTCAATGTCTAAACTGCTAAATTTACAAGATACTGCAAAACCTCAACAACAAAAAGACAAACAACCCAATTAAGAAACGGGAAAGGATATGAACAGACACTTCACCAAAGAAGACATGCAGGCAGCTACTGGACACATAAGGAAATTCTCATCATCGTAAGCCATTAGACAAATGCAAATCAAACTACACAAGATACCATCACATTCCAATAAGGCTGCAATTAATCCAAAAAATACAAAATAATAAATATTGAAGAGGCTGTGTTGGAATGAAAAATGATACAGCCACTTTGGAAATTGATTTGGCACTTTCTTTAAAAGCTAGGAGTAGAAAGACCATGTGATCCAGCAATCCCATTTCTTGGAATTACCCTAGAGAAACAAAAACTACCACACAAATGGATACATGCACAGCAATGTTCACCTTAGCACTATTCACAATCGCAAAAAGATGGAATGAACATAGGTGCCCACCAATGGATGAATGGATAAACAACCTATGGTATATTACAGACAGGGGAATATTTTGCAATGATAGAGAACAATGAGGAATTTGGGGAAAGTCTGATAACACTGAGGAATTTGGAATATATCCTGAGTGAAACTGTTCAGCTGTAAATGTACAAATATTACATAAGACCACTATTTTAAGGACTCAAGAAAATGTTTAAATATAGAAGAAAACAGTCTTTGATGGCTAGGAGAGTAGAGAAGGAGGAAAAGGGGTAATCACTAATGAGAGAGTAGACAAGAATTATTTTTGATGAAGGGAGAGACAACACACGTTAGAGAAGTTAGTTCAAATGGACTAAATCAAAAGCTAAGTTTCCTAAATGTAAGCAAACACTCTGAGGGACAGTGTAGCAGAGGCAGGATCTGGAGATTATGGTTTCAGAGGACATCTAAGTCAACTGGTATAACAAAGCTTATTAAGAAAGTCTTCTGTATTCCACTGTGGTAATTGGTCTGGAGGTCTTAAAAACCAGCATGCAGACATTTAAGAAGCATAAACCTGCTCCAACCTACCTGCAGCAGAGGAGAATGAAGAGTATCAAAGACATAAGCTAAATTTGAGCCCAAGAGACAGGAAGGGCCACAACAAACCAGAGACTACATAGGCATGAAACTAAAAGAACTAGAAAATGTCTAGCTATTGCCAGGGACTGTCGTTACAGGGAACTCAGCAAACAGCCCCTGACAGAGCAGGGGCTACAGAACTTGAACTTCAGTAACAGGTCCAGACCTGATGGTGTGACAGACTTGAGTATCCCCAGAAGACATGGCCCCTAGACTGTCTGTCAGCCTAGAACTTGAATCCATTCACGAAACGAACTCAAAAAGTGGTGAAGAGTGTGTTTCTTGGCTTAAGTAGACCCCGGAGACCAACCAGGCAGTTCGTGTCTGGAGGCAAGGTGAGAAGGCGGAGGGGGACAGGAGCTGGTTGGATGCACACGAGAAGTAAACGGAGAAGAAGAGCAGTGTTGTCACAGGGTGGAGACAATAACTAGGGTCACCTAACACAGTGTGTGTAACTTTGTGTGAGAACCTGACTCGAATTGTAAACTTTCACTTAAAACACAATGAAAAATTTCTTACAGTTCCACTTATTTGTGAATAGCTCACATTTTCTGCTGTCATTATCTTATTTGTTAGAGAAGGTACTTTCTATTTCAATATTTTTAAATTTATTGAAGCTTATTGTATTGCCTAGCCTAAGGGCTGTCTGAGGGAAAATTTCATACATGCTTGCTAAGAATGTTTTATCTACTGTTGCCATGTTAAGTGTGCTATAAGTATCAGGTATATGTGGTTGGTCTGTAAAAACCCAACCTACTGCCTCTAGTTGATTCCAACTCATAGCAACCCTATCGACAGAGTAGAGTTGCTCATAGAGTTTTCAAGGAGTGCCTGGCAGATTTGAACTGCCAACATTTTTGTTAGCAGACATAGCACTTAACCACGATGCCACCAGAGTCTGCAGTTGATCTAGGATGTTGTGCAGTTCTTCTATTTCCTTGTTGATATTCTGCCTTTTTTTCTATTACTGAAAGTCAGGTATTACCTTTCCTAAGTATTATTACTGACTTGTGTATTTGTCCCTTTAATTCTGATAGCTTTTACTGAATGTTTTAGGAGTCCTACTGATAGGTACATGTGTGCTTATATTTGTTAACCCCCCACTACACATTTATAGATGTGGTTAGATTCCAAAGAGCGTATCAGGTCATTATGCAAACATCAACATTATATGAAAATGGAGGATCACCATATAGAATCACAAAATCGATGATGACCATGTCATTACATAATACCAGATTACATCATTACATAATCACCAAGCTACTAATACTCAAGGCCCATCCAAGTTGACACGTAACCTTTAATCACCATGACAACCATTACTCTTGTCTTGAACCTCAGTGTTTGGTTACCACCAGACATATGTTATTAGTGTAAAAAACACTTGGATAGTACATTTTTTTCTTTTTTTTACTAGTGTCTTAACGTGAAATGCCAAATAATGTTGTAGTGGAGAAGTGAGGAACGGATGCATATTCCTGATAAATTAACCCTCTTATCGTAAAATGTCATTCTTCCCTAGTAACAATTTGTGTCTCAAAGTCCATCTCTTTTCTGTATTTTCTAAAGTGACTTCTGTTCTCTTGGTTGCTGTTTGCAGGGTATATCCTTTTATTTTCCATTTATTTGTGTCTTTGAGTCTGAAGTGTGTTATCTTACAGACAACAGATTGTGTCAACTTGTCTTCGAGATATTTAACTCATTACATTTAAAAAATTACTGATAAAGTAAGACTTATGTATGCCATTGTGTCAAATGTTTTCTTTGTGTCTTACGTCTTACCTGTTTTTCTCTTAACTTCTGTGTTCAGCATAGATTTTTTTTGTGTTCAATGTAGATTTGCTTTTGTACTTTTTAATTCCCTTGTTTGCATACTGTACTTGTTTTACTTTCTTAGTGGCTGCTTCTGTGATTATAACTGCACAATTTAAAGCAAACCAATTAGATCAATGTCAATTTAATTTCAATAGAATACAAAAATGTGATTCTGATATGCCCTTATTCTCTCTTTTTTGGTACAAATTACATCTGCATACACTTAAGCAAATTGGCACAGTTTTGTTATTATTTTTACATTGTTGTCTTTTAACATATTGAAAAAGAGTTAAAAACAAAACATATGTTCACACTGCCTTTCATGATACCTTTGCTGTTGCATTTACCAGCATTGTTTTCATACTTTCCTTTAATTCCTTAGACATGGCTCCCTATATTTCTATGAGTGTATTTACAATAGCTAAATTAAGGTCTTTTTCTACTGAGTTCAAAATCTGGTCCCTCTGAGAGATTTTTTTTTTCCTGTGTACGTAGACATTCCTTTCTATCTCTTTTTATGTGCTGTATTTTGTCATTGTTACAAGTAAGCTTGTTTGCACAGCTATGATGTGTCATGTATCTCCATCCCTTACCAAGTGGTCCGACTGGACGGCCCTTGGCTGGCTGGCTTACCACGTTAAATTCTGAATCATTAAAATTACCATGCAAGAAGAAAAATGCTCCAGGAATTCAAAAGTTTAGACAAAATATTGACTGTGCACTAGACATGATGCTTTTAATTGATCTCCAAAATTGATCTGAATTTTTTTTAATTGCTGTTAGCTATTGATAACGACACCACTAAACTAGAAAAGGAAGAAGGGAAAAGCCTCAGAGTGGAATGTCACAGCCTGCTGTTTTGTCAAAGGTCAATAGTTTTATTGGATAGAAGTTCTTTCAGTTCATTCTGTACTTTAATTTCCAGACTTCTGAAAACATTGATTTTAGATGGTTAATTTATATGTATATTTGTTTTATTTTTTAAAAGGAAAATGAGTTTTCTAAGGTCTTCCTTCTGATAATCCAGAAGTCAGACCTGCTTTGGTTAACATGTATTTTAAATACGTGTATCACCATGAATTTTATCAGCCACAGAGCAGAGTTTATAAACTAGAAAATTACACAGTTAAGTATGAATTGACATCTTCATTTAGTAACGAGAAAGAAAAGTTATATGGCTAAATAGTACAGTTATCAAAGAACACACATAGGCACATGGATAGAATTTCTTCTCTCTCACTGGTATTCAGTGAAATGACACACACAAAAAATCAATAAAAGAGGTCTTAAAGGGAATATCACATACTAATTCCCCAAAAGATTTATCAGATGAAGAAGCTGGCAGCCACTTGTGCAACTTAACTTACTTTCTAATTTTACAATTCATAAAATACTCACCAAAGCATGCCACAAGTTTGGAGTTCAAGCACAGTGCATTTTATGTTGAAAGATCCATTAAAAGCAATAATTTGTAAGAGTCTCAGTAGGCAAGTGGGCTTTTTTTTTTCCCAAAGAACTCTGAAAAAGAGTAATCAGGACCCCTGAATACAGTTCTGTTTAAACAGCTATCTGTCATTTCCATCTGTGGCTACTTTTGTGCAATTATGGATGAAACGGGAGGACTAGAACAGAGTGAGTAGCATTCACTCCTCTGGGTCAGTAATCAGTAGTTCTCTGCAAGCATGAAATAATGTTCTCCCTTTCTCCTGGGGAGGGAGCGGTACATCTCACACTCTCCACAAAAATGGAAGGGTCTTAAATCACCTACTTCATTCTGTTTTCTGTTGCCTTTCTCTGCCTTTTTTCTTTTATTTATTTAATTTTTTTTTTTTTTTTGCTTATCTGCTTCAGCATAAACATGTCTACTAGACGAGATTCACTTATTCTGCATCATTACCCTACTGACTTTCCTTCCTTCCTGAAAAATATAAACTAATATGAAGCAGCAGTTTCAGAGTCATGGATCTGAAAATGTACCAATCCAGAAGCTCCTATCTCAGCTCTGCCCTTTACCAGTTGAGCAAATTCGGCCTTTAACTTCTCTAAGCATCACTGTCCTCATCTGTAAACTTCATGTGTTTCTGTCACTGGTTTTTTATTCAGCCATCAAGGGTTCTTGCTGTCATTAGGTGCCATTGAGTCAGTCCCAACTAATAGTGTCTGTGTACAACAGGACACAGTGCTGCCAGTCCTGCCCATCCTCACACTCATTGTTGTCAATAAGCCCTTCGTGGGTGGCAGCCACTGTGTGGATTCATCTCGTTGAGGGACTTCCTGTCTTTAGCCAACCCTCCCCCAAGTTTAATGTGCTTCTCCGGGGTCGGGACCCTCCTCCCAACATGTCCAAAGTACTTGAGACAAAGTCTCACCATACTCCCCTTCTAAGGAGCATTCTGGCTGTTCTTCTAAGACAGATTTGGCTAAGCTGTGAGGGGGGAGTAATACCATGTCCCTCTTTAATAATATCCATTCTAAGGCAAGATTCTTGAATCACAAGACTCCTGTATTCCAGGGTTATTCATTAATTCCTCAAATATTGATTGAGATCCTCAAATTGCTATGTACTCTTCACGGTGCCGGTGATACAGAGTCGAGTAAAACAAAGTCTAGCACTGTCCTATGATCAGAAATCAGGAAATCAAGGGATGTGCTCTCAGTGCCATAGATAGCTTCCTCTTTTGGTCTTTGTTTCTAAAACTAAAGTTGCTGTGTCAAGTATGCTGAATGATTTTAATATCCAAGAGGGTTAGGGATATGGAAATGAACCTGCCACATTCTCAATATACAGACACATTACAGATCCTCAGCCTTCGGAATATCTTTCTGCTTCTTTGCTCTGCTCACACACCCACACACAAGCCCCCAGCTCACCAAACAGAAATGACACCTCAGCTCCTCTATCTGTTACCACTAACCGAAGCAGAGTTCATGATGTCTGCTGCAAACAGCCAATCTTTGAGACAGGGCTGAGATGAGAAGCAAGACATTTAATTAAATATCAGTACCCAGAGAGACAGAGGGTATGGATTCCTCCAAAGTCTGTCTCCCAGAAATGGAGACTAGCTAGTGGTTTTATGGAAACAGGTGATAAAGTTTTATGAGTCCTAGGAATTTGAAGAAAGTTAATTGTTCCGTGGGTAGTCACAGTGGTATGTGTTCCAGATGTGTTAATACCTTAATTGGTATTTGGGGCCCAGAAGTTGTCTGGCTATCATGTAAGTTCCAGGTCACAAGGCAAATTCTTTGTTTTTCTTTTGTGGTTTTTAGATTACTACCACTTGTTTTTCCACAGTCCTAAAGAGGGCATAGATCAGTCCTTAAACTTGAGAGAAAGTAAGGGAGACAACGGACTCATGCTCAGAGACAAAATTAAGAAACAAACTGGTGCAGGTTATGCTCAAGATTCAGACTCTTATTTTGCTCTGCCTGTTCCAGATCTTTCCCTAGGTTTTTTTAATGATATGTCTTTCATAATCCTTATTAGGGTCCATTGCCTTCTGTTAAAATTATTTATGTGTGTGTTTGTGCTCTCCCCACCGTGCCTTATTTTCTTCTAATGGTCTAGAGGGCAGAATCCATACAGGATTAAATTCTCACGACATCTGATACCTAAGTGATGCTTAAAGACCTGCCTAATTCTTCTACTTCTAACCCTTGAGACCTTGCCTGGAACAAAATAGAAAGTCAGTAAATATTAAATCCAATGAATGATTTCCATATGGTGGGCTAAACTGAAGGATGATACATATATAAATATAATGATGACATTTTTAGCACCCATGGCAGTTTTGATAACCGAAGTCACATTTTGAGTCTTAAAATTTTGATTTCGTTCCGGACAAGAGACAAGAGAAAAATTTATAAGACTCTTTTTGGGCCCTAGATGCAAAGCAACTATGCAAACAATTCCAAGAAACCCATAATCCAAGTGATGAGATACATGATCAATGGATTCCTTCAACAAGAAGATTCATTTCATTTATAAAATGTAAATCTCTGAGCAGAGTCTGAGGATCAGCAACTATTATGTACGTCCTTGGTATTGGGCCTCAGAAAAGGAAATCACTTATTTAAATAAGAGTACGCTTTGGCCCCAAAGACAACCAAAAAAATGGCCCAACTGACTTCAGTGTTCTGTTTCATGTTTATTTTACAGAGGGAGAGAAAGCCCTCCAACGCAGGACACTCTTGGTACTTGATTTGCCTTTTTGTGTGGCTGTATTAGAATGAGTGTGAGGTTCCATGAAAGGATGTACCTGTGTTCTTGCTGAACTTGAGCTCCATGAGCCTGGTGCACCAGTTCCTTATTGAGCCTCTCCTATTCCGATGTGTTTTCCCTTATTTCTCATTAAATTAGCATTTGTCTAAAATTATCGTGATTCCTTTATTGCAAATCTTAAGTCTGATTTTGTTTGTTTGATTGTTTCACAGAGGTCTTAGAGTCTATCCCTTTGTCATGGACTCAACTGTGTCCCCCTAAAAACGTGTACAGCAATGTGGCTAGGCTATGATTCCTGGTATTCTGTGATGTTCTTGTATGTTGTAAATATTGCCTCTATGATGTTAATAAAGGAGGACGGGCTGTGGTTGTGTTGATGAGGCAGGAGTCAGTCTGTAAGACTGTACTGTGCTTTGAAGGAATCTCTTGGGATATAAAAGAAAGGAAGGAAAGCAGAGAGTTGGGGACCTCGTATCATCAGGTAAGCAGCAGTGCTAGGAGATGAGCATGTCCTTTGGACCCAGGGTCCCTGGGCCTCCAAAGCCCCCTGGCCAGAAGATTGACAGCAAGGACCTTCCTCCAGAGCCGACAGAGAAAGACTTCTCCGGGAGCTGATGCCTTGAACTTGAACTTCCAGCCTACTTTTTAATAAATGTCTCTTTGTTAACACCATCCTCAAGTGGTATTTCTGTTATAGCAGCACTAGATGACTAAGACACCCTTATTAAGATCTAATGTACACTATGCTTGGCTACCAGAAACCCAACTAAACAATGTCAACACACCAATGGGCCCAGGTCTGTCCTTTACAAAACCTAAACTTGCTGAAGTGAACACCAGATTCAGTTATATATAACAGATGTGGAAATCAGTGTATACTCCCAGGTTTATTTACACCTTTCTTAACAGCATCTCTCTTGTCACTAAAGGCCTAGCAGGTCACAGCAGGGTATAGCACAGAACTCATCAGGTCTGCAAACTTCTTAATTGATGTTACTTAATGTAGGATACAAATACAGATACTTCTGAGCTGGGTCAAAAACTCATTTGCCTAGGTTGGTGAAATAAATATACAAAGCAGACCGGGTGAGAACTGGGAGAAGCGGGAGCGGGGACCCAGTCTTCGGCTCTGCTGTCCGTGCCATCACGGGAGCCTGCCCACCGCCACCAACCTTCTAAGGTTCATCAAAAGCTGGAAGTGAAGACTTTTCTATGTTAACTGCCAGCTGTTAGATGTTTACAATAAATCCTCATTAAGCTGAAGAACAAAAGTAAATACAAACACTGACAACAAAAACCGACAACAATTTAAAGGGCCAGTTGACCCCAAATCAAACTCCTCACCACCGAGTGACCTAGAGGGCAGAGTGAACCTGCTCCACACCGCAGAGTTTTCAAGGGGCACCTGGTAGATTTCAACTGCTAACCTTTTCTTTAGCAGCCGTAGCACTTAACTTGTATACCACCAGGGTTTCCAGGTTACTGCCAGGGGATACTTTTTTCTAATCTCTGTATGTGAAAGACAACAAATTCAAAGTCCATAGTGTTAAATTACAATCAGTGACCTACCACAGAGATGTGTGAATGCATAGCTAACATTCTCTGTCATCTTTACCTTGTTCCACTGTTTTTTAATCTTTCCATAATATTTTGTATCTTTTGAAATGCAATTCAAAGTATATATTGTGGCTTCCCCTTGCTCTGGGATATACACTATGTGATCAAGTATCTGTGGATATACACAATGAGATCAAGTATCTGTGTTACTTTGGTCCAGCACCTTGAACTTTTAAATGACCTTTTTAATTAATAAAAAAAAAAAAGTCTCTTGTCAGAAACTAAATATATAAGAGAATTGACCTTCAACTTTATGGTGGTCAGAGTCCATGGGGGCTGAGGTGGGCATCCTTACAGGGGCAACCTGGCATGCAGGGTCAGTGTTTGAGCAGGAAAGGAGTTCCACATGGGAAGGTTGGCTGGCATGAAGTATCAGAGCCCAGAAAGGGTAAGAAGGGCATCTCTACGTAGTGGTACGCAGCATGGGGGTGTCAGTGGCCAAGCAGAGCAAGGAGGAAATCCATGCATAAAACAGACTTGGGGAGAACATCAGTGCTCTAACAACAAAAAGCACACACGTGTGGGGAGCAGGTGGCACGAGATGTCAGAGACCAAGCCAGAACATAAATTGTCTGCATGTGGGAGCACCCTTGTATATATTGATAAACCCCAAGCAGAATGAGGAGAGAAGCCTATGGAGACCTGACCTAGTCTGTGAGTTCAGAGTCCCAGTAGGATGACTTAAGTATCCCAGAGCAGGTGACAAAAGCAGCTGGAAACTGATTACATACACGGTGGTTGAATGTTAGAGCCAAGATTCTCACTACTGGAAAAGGGGCTACACATATAGGAGAGGAGAGAATTAGAACGGGCTCTGAGATTCTGATACCAGAGTTGGGGAATAAGACCACAGCAGTAGCAACAAGTATATTTAGCACCTATACTTTGGCTTCTAAATACCAGTCTCCACTAAAAACGAATCAGAGCTCCTTGGACAAATGACTGATTCCAGGTATAAGATGAACTTGGAATAGCTTATTGGGCTAAAAAATAAGAAAATGCTCAGACATTAATAGATTATAACTCATGAATAAAATAGAAAAAAAAACCCATAAGATCACAGATACAAATGAATCAATACTTAAAAATATGATGAAGAATGAGAAGGTTACATAGTTTCAAGTACCTCCCTAGAAATACTTACCAATTACAAACAGGAGGGGGAAGAACAATGCTAAAATAGAGAAGGCAGGAAGACTTCACCCTAATCAAATGATCAAAGGGAACGTCATAAGCAATGGCATGTGTATTTCCTACGTGGCTACCAGATGATTGTGCACTTCTAGTAGGACATGATTGAAAGTCGCTTCCGTGATAGTCCTCCGTAGTGTGGATAAACTGAATCTAGCCAATTAAGAAACATCAATCAAATCCCAATTGAGGCCCATTCTACAGAATTACTGTTTCATAATCTTCAAAAATGTCGAAGTCTTGAAATTCAAAGGAAAAAGGAAATGATTTTCTAAAATGTTGGAGATTACAGACACATGAAAGCTAAAGGCAATGTGTGCTGCAGAACTGGATTCTTTTGATAAAAATTACATTATTGAGACAATGGGTGAAACTTAAATGCAGCCTGAGGCTTAAATGGTTGTAATGAATCAACATGAGTTCCTTGATGCTGTTAGTTGAACGGTGGTGATAGACTCCTAGGGTTGTACAGACTGTTAATGCACTTGGCCACTAGTCAAATGATTGTAGGTTCAAGTCTACTGAGTGGTACCTAGGAAGAAAGGCCTGGTGATCTCCTGCCAAAACATCAGCCACTGAACACCTTATGGAACCCAGTTTTATTTGACACATGTGGGGTCTCCTTCAGTTGGAATCAATTCAACAGCAACTCATTTTGTCTTGTTTAATTTTGCTTTGTTTTTCTTATTGTGGCCATACAGGAGAATACACTTAATTATAGGAAATACACGCCACATTATTGAGAGGCTAAATACCCTGGCCCCTAGGGTCGCCATGAGTCGGATCTGACTCGACGGCACTTGGCTTAAATAATACTGCATTAGTAAACTTGCTCTGAAACCAATTCAGGAAAAGGAAAAACAATTATACTGTACTTGCAACTTTTCTGTAACTGCAGTATTACTCCAAAAGAAAAACACAAAATAAGAAGAAAACTGAATATACATATCCTTTGAATAATTCCACTTTCAGAAATCTATGAAGATACTTAAACAAAAGTATCAGGATATTTGTATAAATGTATTTGTGATAGCATTGTTTATAGTATGGAACAATGGAGATATTTTAATTACTCAAAGCTAGAGTGATAAACTGTAGTTGATCTGTGCCCTCTAATGTCACAGAACTCTCAGAAAATGACCAATCTATGTGTATAGGCACAGAAAGTATTCAGAATATACTATAGAGTGAAAAAACACAAGATTCATAACTTAATATACAGTAAGATGGTTTTCATCAAAAGCAACCCCAAAGAAGTCAAAACAGAATGCATCCTGTCCACGGACTCAGGTGCCAAATTAGGTATATATCCAAGCATGTTTTAGTAATCCAGTCACTCTTCTATTTTATTTATATCTCAGTGTATTCCAGAAAGAAAATAGAAGGCAACTTAGCAGAAAGAATCTCAAGACTTGATTGACCATTTACTCAAGACTGAAAATCAAATCACATTTTAATGTCACCATAATCCACAAGCCCTACTGTGTCTGCAATCCAAAAACAAAATCATCATCCTCTTTTCCCCAACTTTAGGTTTTCCTTAGGAGAAAAGCATCTACTTCCTGTCAGTCTAAAGGTTTTTGCAACATTGGGAAAAGATGAATTCTCTGATCTTGTGTTGTCTGTTTCTTTCTTTCTTTTTTTTTAATCCCCCTTCTCTTTTTCATTTTTCCCTCAGACATAACGTATAACTTTTAGAAGGAATGTCCAGAAGAAAAAAACAAAAATCACTATCTGCAGTTTCTTTTTTTTTTTTTGTCTGGAAGCATAGTCCAGACACTGCCAAACCGTTCTATTAATTCCAAAGCTCAGTACCTCCGCTAAGGATCTGTAACATTTTATGAGAACAAAAATGATCCTCTTAGAATTTTCCACACAGATATTTGCTAAGCCTTTTCAAGCTCAGAAGATAATCCTCAAACTCAGCTGTTCTATAGTCATATCTTAAGGCAATTTCAGAGAGAGCTTCTCCCATACTACTCCCTCCCAGGAGACAGACAGACTTTCACGATGCTTGCATTTAGATGTGCCATGCTTCCTGGCAGGTTCCAAGTTGCCCTGGGTCACCACAGCAAGAAATGCTTCCACCAGTCACTAGGATGTTATGATCCTAAGCTAGTGACACCGTTTTCAAGACAAAGGGCCCCCCTACCCAGCTCAATTTATTTTGCTTTTCATGATTTAGAGTTTCCTTCTTCAAAACTCAGAGTTCCTGGGTGATGCAAACAGCTAATATGCTTGGTGTCGACCTAAAGGTTGGAGGTTTGAGTCCTCTCATAAGCACCTTGGAAGAAAGTCCTGGCAACCTACTTCCAAATAATCAATTCCTGAAAACCCTACAGAGCACACTTCTACTCTGACACACACGAGGTCAAGAGCTGAGTCTGAATTAACTCAAAGGCAACTTGTTTTTTAAGAACTGACACTGATAGGATGCTAAGTACTTTGAGTGTATAATTTAACCATCAAAACACTTCCATTAGGAGAAATATCACCATTCATCATTCACTCAAAAATAAGCACAATCTCAAAGACATGGTGTCACTTGACAAAAATTTCCTTCCAATACCTCCATGTTTTGAACTCCTCGGCCCTGTTCCATGATACAGATGTGAACACTGTGTTTAGTGGTGTCAGGTGGCTTTCCAGTTGTGTTTAGTCTTATTTAAAAAACACTGTTAACGGTGCTTGCTGTGTGCTGTGGTGTGTTTAGTAGCATATATGTGGGATTCTGTATTTAGATTTGACTGGTACGTGTGCTACTCTGTTTAGAGACCACTGAAGGCACACTTATTGACCATGTTTAGGGTCTTCTTGCTCTTTATAGTGGTATACCTGTAAGATAAGATTTTAAAAGTTTTTTCTGGTGTGACAATGCATTTAGTGATGTATGGGTGTGACACGGGCTTTAGCTGTTTATGTTACTGTATTGAGCGTCATAGATATATGGAGTGGCACTGTGCTTAGTAGGATGTGGAGTATGCGATATTCCTGGTGTGTGACAGAATGGTTTGTATGAGTCAGTCTATTTAGAGGTGTTGTGATGTGTGTTTTATTCTGACTAGTGTCAGTTGGATGAGTCTTAGCTAAACACAAAGGACACCCAAAAATTGATAATCTGTGTTTTATCAACTGAATTATAACAAATTATGGATAACATTATGAAGAATAGGAATTCCAGGATACTCAGCTATACTCAGGTAGTAGAGTTCTTGTATACTCAGTAGTATACTCAGTAGTATACTATAGTTCTATACTATAGTACAGATCCAGAGACAGTTGTTCAAATAGAACAAGGAGGTACCGCATGGTTTAAAATTGGAAAACCAGCGGCTTCTGTCCTTTCACTTCTTCCATCTGTATGCTGAGCAAATCTCAGAAGTGGGTTCATATGAGGAAGATCATAGCATCAAGATTGGAGAAAGACTTACTGACAATCTGTAATATGTGGACATCGCAACCTCTTCTGCCAAAAGTGAAGATGGCTTACACAACTTACTGATGAAGATCAAAGACCACAGCCTTTAGTCGGGATCGTACCCGAACATCAAGAAAACCATAATTCTCACAATTGGACCAACAAGCTACATCATGATAAATGCAGAAGACACTGGCATTGCAAGGATTTCACCCTGCTTGAATCAACCATCAGTGCTCATGGAAGCAGCAGTCAAGCAATCAGGCAAGAATGCATTGTCCTGGGCAAATCTGCTGCAAAACAGCTCTTCAAAGCGTTGACAAGCAAAGATGACACCTTGAAGGCTAAGATACACCTGACCATGGCCATGGTGTTTTCAATCACCTAATACTTACGCAGAAGCTGGATGAGAAATTCTTTCTTTAAAGAACAGCTGATGCCTTTGAATCACGGTGTTGGCAAAGAATATCAAATATACCATCGGCCACCAAGAGAATGAACCAACCTGTCTTGGAAGAAGTACTGCCAGAATGCTGCCTAGAACAACAGATGACAAGATCTTGTCTCACATACTTTGAACAACTTATCAGGAGGGATTCCCCCCCCTAGAGAGGACATCATGCTTATTAGAGTGTCATCAAAAAGAGGAAGACCCTCAAGGAGATGGATTGACACACTGGTTGTGCCAGTGGGCTTAAGCATGACAATGTTTATAAGGACGGCACAGGACTGGGCAGTGTTTCTTTCTGTTGTACATAGGTAGCCTGTGAGCTGAAACCAACAGGACAGCACCTCACAGCAGCAGAGACACTGTGATGCTGATTGATAGGTAAGACAGTGTCTTCAGAAGCGCACAGTGTGGATGCTACTGCTTTCAGGGGTCTATCTGTGAGACATCATGTCCAGTATTATAGCCCTACTGTGTCAGCTGTTTTTTGCTACTATGTTAGAGTTATTTGTACGAAAGTTTGTGTTTAAAGTTGCCTGTCGTCTGTGCTGATGTGTCAAGTGATAAATACATGAAACATAATTAATGTTGTCTGTTATGTATATAACAATTTTTAATGAAATTCTGGTGGCACAGTGGTTAACAGTTGTCTGCTAACCAAAAGGCTGGCAGTTTGAATTTGTCAAGTGAGTGTGATATGTATGATGAGGTAGTTAGTGATGTAGTTGGATGATACAGTGTTTAATAGTGTCTTGATGTCACATGTTATGTTTAGTGATGTATGTTCGTGGTACCATTTTGTGGTCTTGGCAACATATTAATTAATATATGTGTGAGACAATTTGTTTAGGTTTGTGCAGTATGCATACTGCATTAAGCTGTATACTTGTGAGACACAGTGTTGGATGGTTCCTGGTTATGCGCTACTGTGTTTAGTAATATACATGCAAGAATTTGGTCCAGGAGTGTGTCTGCTGCTGCACCTAGTGCTATATACGTTGTACATTAGCTTTAGTGACGTGTATGTTACTATGTTCCTGATGTATGTGTGTGACCCTCTCATTAGTGGTCAGTAGTTTTGTGTTGCCATGTTTACAGATATATTGAGAAACAGTACACTTAGCTGTGCCCAGTGATGCATGTGTGAGACACTGCAGTGTGAGAAATGTGTCACGAGGCCATAATATATTTGTGTAACACTGTTTAATGGTGCGGAGGGGTTGTGGTGCTTAACAATATATGTATTTAGATACTTTGTTGAGTCATATATGTCACATATGATACTGTATTTATTGTTGTGTGTTAGGCTTTTCTTAGTTACCCGTGTGCATTTGGTTGCATGTGGTATATGCGAGACTGTTTATTGAGAAGTGTGTGAGGTCATGTGTTTTATTTTATTATACAAATCAATGTGTTTAGAAGTCAGTGACATTTCACTGTATTCACTGACATAAATGCAAAGCCCTGGTTTTACAGGTACGTAGTTCTTTGCTACTTCTGTCAGTGATATAATTTGTGAGACACTCCGTTTAGAATTCATGGTGTATATGCCACTGTGTTTTGTGATGGATGTATAGGACACTGTGTCTCTTGGTACCTGGTGTATGCGCCACTGTGTTTACTGACGTATGAGTGAGACACTGATCTGTGGTGCATCCGTTACCGAATTTATGACATGTTGGTGATGCTGTGTTCAGTGGTGTGGGACTGTGTACAGTGACTTATATGTGAGATGCCTACTTTGTTAGATGTTGTGTGTGTGACAATGTGTTTAGTGTGTGTGTGGTAGGAATATTTTGGAAGATGTGTATGACTGTTTAAAACTATGTAGTTTGTGTGGTGATGTATTTAATGATATGTGTTTTAGGGAATATATTATATTGCCTAATTAAAAGTATGTGGCATTCTGGGCAGAATATGGTTGTGTGCTACTGGCAGAATGAAACGATGTGCTTATTCTGGTAGCAAACACTGGCAAGCGTAAGACACTGGTAGAATATGGTGTGTGCTATTTACTGTATTTATTGATACATTCACTGTTTAGAGACACCTGAAGTATGGGGAGTACTCTGTTCACTGGCATATTTGTGCTATCTTCTCTTCTAGCTTCTCGGTATACATGCTGCCAGATTGGGTGACACAGACGTGAGACAATTATTTAGTGTTACCTTGTGTGTGTGCTATTGCGGTTAGTGATGTATCTGTAATTACTGTACATACTGATGCTAGGGGTGTGTACCACGTTCTTTAGAGGTATAGGTACAGACTCAGTGTAGGCTGGTCAGATCAGTTGCATACATATAAATAAGTCTGGTGTTCGGTGCTGTGTTTAGTGTAGTACATGTGGGACACTGTTTCATGGTGCCTCATGTGCTCACCTCAGTGATGCTGTGGTACTGTACTTTGTTTAGTGATACGCTAGTGAGACTGTTCAGTGACACGTGTGTTTGGTATAGGTGTGTTTAGTAATCTGGTCCAGTCACTGTATTCAGTGGTGAAACACGCTTGGGTTGCACTATTTAGTGAATCCTGTTCCTGTGAGAATCTGGGCTCACTGCTATGCACACCACTGTGTGGTAAATTTGAGTACGTCCGTTATTCTCTCCTTCTTTTTCCTTGTCCAGTTTTCACATGTGTGTGAGGCAATCAAAAAGACAGTAGCTTGGGTCGGACGCACATTAATCAGCAAAATGGTCTTTCTGCTTTTTAAAACCTCAAACAGGTCTTTTGCAACAGATTACAACTAATACATGGGGAAAAGAAAACAGCATTGCAGACGAAACGAAGCCGAACTCACTGCCGACTCATAGTGAGCCTGTAGGACAGAGCAGAACTGCTCCACGGAGTTTCCAAGGAGCACCTGCCAGATCTGAACTGCTAACCTTTTGGTCATCAGTTACAGCACTTAACCACTGAGCCACCAGGCTTTCCACACTGCAGACAGCACCTATGATGTGCAAGGTACAACAGTACTGACATAGACGTAAAGGAAACAAACATCCTCCAAGGACCATGTATAAACCAGGTTCTATTCCAGCTCGTAGTAAATGCCAGGCAATTTTTCGGTGCACCCTTGGCTGGTATAGGTAGGCATGGGGCCACAGTTATTTTGGTGGGGGTGGGATGGAGGAATGCAGGTACTTGTTGCAAAGATTTCTGTCTTGTTAAGCTTCATCTTTTGATCATTGACTAGAGAACAGGCTCTTGTTGAGATTTTCTATTGTGGAAGCCTGTTGGCATTTCGGAGTTGTTGACCTCTACAGCTTCAAGTCTAGAACACGTTTCATTGTAGAAAACCCAGAGAACTTGTCACCATGCTGTTTCTTGGGTCTTGAAGTCCCTGTCCAATCTACCTTCTTCTCTCTACTTTTTAGAGTTTCCTTCTTCTTGTGTTTTTCTTTTATACATGCATTCTCAAGGGTTTCATATTGTCTATCATTACATCTTTAATAAACTGTTACCAAGATCCTGTCTTCTGTTATTCTCTATTTGTACACATGTGTACAGCTTATGTTTTTGTAGAAATGCCTACTTGCACTTGAAATTTTAGTTCCTCACAATTAAATCAGCTGTCATCCTGTAGAAGTATACAAACCACCCATACCATATTTACTGAGCCTAAATCTCATCTGTGCACAAATTTTCTGAACAACAGTGGACATTAGCAACCAAATTTAGAAAAAAATAAATACATATTTCTGGTCTTTCTTATTTGTTGCTTTTATTAGGCATTGCTGACAATTGTGGTGGGAGTTCAGAAGGAAGTGAGGAGAGCCATAGGGAAAGTCTCTGTCGCCTTATCCACCCATTGTCATTGAGTTCAGTCCAACTCATAGTGACCCTACAGAACAGACTGTCCCATAGGGTCTCCAAAGTGTGGCTGGTTAAGTTCAAACCTTCCACCTTTCTGGTTAGCTGGTTACCTCTAACCACTGTACCACCAGGGCTTTCTGATTTAGCACCCTAAAATTATATTCAGTCCTTTAAATCTCATAGCCCTTCAGGATATATCAATAGCTTCTAGTTTTTAAGTGACATTTATGTTATAAATCCCAATATTCAATTGTAATTTAATCACAGCTCTGAATTAATTTAGACCCAGTGGTGGACAATGATCTCCTCTTTCTAGTTCCACTTTCCCACTATTATTCCTTCCCATCACCACTGTGGTTTGTTCTAAGGTGCTCAGCTGTCTGCATTTCTATGTCCTGTAAATATTCTGGAGGATTTGTATCTAAGGTGATGGCAATGTAATGAGTTGACTTCTTCTATGATATTACTGACAGTCTTTGCCTTGCCTGATCTCCTTACCTTGTCTCTGATGTAGGCATGCATGCGTTTCCTGGGAAGCGTCCCTGCCATGCCACCTTTCCTTAGCAAAAGCTAGATTCTCTCAATTAGTTTTGCTTAGGCCATTGGTCTTTGTTTTATTTTCTACTTATTGTTATACACTTCTTTATCCATCCATCTTCTCTATCTTCGCCACCTTGACTGTATTCTTTTTTTTTTTTCACTGTTAGAGTACCTAACTGCCTTAATTTTAACAGATCTTTTCATTGTCTGCTAGTTAAGCTATACATTTTTTAATTCTGGCATAAATTGGCAAAGCCGTTTAAAAGGGTCTGATTGAGTTTGAACTGGTTAGCTCTGGTTATGACTGATTTACCTGGTCAGGCTGAGTGTGACCTACATACAAGCTTAAAACCAGTTTTAAGTAAATAAATAATATATAGATTTATCCTGCAGTTTCAGTAAGTGAGAAACATGTTTAAACCAAAGAAAACTTATTTGTATGGTCCATTTGATTCAAATAATTTTGATAGGTTTAAAAAAAGCCTTGATGAGCTTCAATTAATTTAAACTAATGAGAACACCTATTGGTAATCCAATTTTAAATTGCTCAGAATCTACATGAACATAAAAAGTCATTTTTATAAAGGTTTTAGGTGCTTTCCTGCTAGAATCTCCCAACTATCACCAGCCTAAATGATTGGAAGTGGTACTCGAAGAATCTTTATTTTAGGACTTGTATTAGTAGACTATGGAAACTCTGGTTACTTGGTGGATAGATACTATGGTTGCTAACCAAAAGCTCAAACACACCAGGTGCTCCTAGGAAACTTCAATGGGGCAATTCTACTCTGTCTTATTATAGGGTTGCTATGAGTCTGAATTGACTCAACAGCACTAGGTTTGGTTTTGAGTATTTATAAGCTATACCAGTTTGTTGGGTTTATCCTGCTCTTGATCAATCAACGCAAACTGATTTGCTTTGGAATCTGACAGACTGAATTTAAGTTGCAGCTTTACTTCTTAAAACCTCTGTGATCAGGGCAGAGTATTGTAACAATTTAGTCATTTGTAAATGAGGATAGTTATAGGAATTTCTCCTTCCTGGCTGCAAGGAATAAATATAATAAAGTACTTGGCTCTGTGCCCTATTGAGGAGCTTGGCAAATGTCACCCACTACCACAACTGTGTGGCAATGACCTCACCTATAACTACTACTTTTGTTACCACATTATGTACAAATGCATTTCTCAAATCCTGGTGGTGAGCATTGTTATCTTCTTTTAACAATAAAGAAGCAGGTTTAAACAAGAAATTTTGGTGGTACAAGCAGTTAAGCACCCAGCTGCTGATAGAAAGGTTGACCTGAAGCCACCCAGCTGCTCCACAGGAGAAAGACCTAGGAGTCTACTTCTGTAAAGATTACAGCCTACAAAACCCACTGTCATTGAGACCATTCTGACTCTAATGACCTTATTGTTAGCTATGCAACAGGGTAAAACATCCCCTAGGAAGTTTCTGAGGAACTGCTGGCAGGCTCCTTTAAGGATTACAACCTAGAGAAATGCTATGGGCATTTCTGCTCTGTTGCTTGGGCTTGCTACTAGTTGAAAATGACCCAGCAGCATCTACCAACAACAAGACCACGGTCCTACAATGGCAAGGATATTGCTGGGTGCCGAACCTGCCTCTGAGTCCCCAGAATCTCATGCTCTCCCTCCGTATTCAGTGACACCCTTCTCACTCCCTGAGGCTCTCAGTCCTTGCTTCTCTTATCTCTCCTCACTCTTCTGGCACCTCTTACAGAAGGGAAACTAAGTCATCAGCTCGCATTGCTTCTCCCCTTCCCAAATCTAACTCCTCCCTTCTTCCAGCCCGCCTTTGTTCCTCACCTTTCCCCTGAGATCCTCTCCTGTAGTCCTCCCATCATAACTGATGGTGACCTCATCCCCTGCCTTAGCTGGGAGGGAAGGAAGTTAAACTTGGAGCTGAGCAGCCCCAAATAGTCTGTTCTTTAACTGTGGAACTTTAAGTTGCTGCTCTCTCTCCCCTCTGTTACGCCTCTGTGCAATAGGTTTGCATTACTTCAAGCCACACCATCTGCTTTTGTGCTTGCTGGGCTACCTATGGGGAAACTCTGTGGCACAGGGGCTAAGTGTTACAGCTGCTAACCAGAAGTCCAGCAGTTCAAATCCCCCAGGAGCTCCCTAGAAACTCTATGGGGCAGTTCCACTTTGACCTATAGCTTCGTTATGACTTGATGGCAGTGGATTTGGTTTTGGTTGGGCTACGTGCCCAGAAACATCATTGGACATCTCTGTCCTTTCCTTCCTTTGAGGTGATCTGTCCTTCATATTTAGCATTTGCTCTAATTCATTCCCTTTTAGAGGGAAATGTGGTCTCTGTTTGATGAAGATATTGGAGAAGGAACTAAGGGCTACTGTACAGTTAGAATAGAGGGTTCCAAAGTTTGTAATCATGTGTTTTCAGTCTCCTAGGAACAGTAATCATGCATTCACTCAGTAAACTAACATACATTAACCTTTGAGCAGATGTCAGATGCACAGGTGGGAATGGGAGTCTGAGAATTGTTATTTATGTGTGTTCTAATTTACTATCTTGGAACACAGGAGTTCATTTCATAGGGGCTCTTGTTAGGTGAGGCAGAAGAGCAACTGATGATCTAAGAGGTGTACTTAGAGAGAAAATGGAAATAATGTTCAGGAAGATCCTAAAAATAAGCTAGAGCAATTGCTAATGCAAAGAAAGGGGAGCTTGTCATGAGTGGATGATTTTACAGATCAGCCACATCACTTGCTGGAGAGATGCTGTAGGAACACTTAGCAAAAACAATAGTTGGACTGGATATTTGTCTATAATGGACACAAGGGAAGTACCTCTAGTACTGGGAGGTGCCTAGATAAGAGCGGTGATTGAGATATAAATGTGGGTCTGGGATGGATTCATTCAAAGTTGTGTGATAATGAAATCTCACTACTGCTGGTAAGACAGACAAGTCGTCTTACTGACATGCCATAGAGCATCAGAAGTATAGCTCAGGAGCCTGCTTTGCACTTTTGATCTGACATGAATAAGTGATAGTTAGCCTCTAATTGGCAGGGTGTGCTTTTGATTACCTTGCTGATAGATTTTCCAAAGGCAGAAGATGAGCAAGTATCTTGTACCAGGTGAAAAGCGTCCTCCCTGGAAGCTGAGTAGGTGAAATAATTCCATTTCCTCACAAAAGAACTCCTAGGGAAAGAACCACAAGAAATGGGATAATGTGGATTGCTGATAAGCTGCAGTCACTGGACTGTCACCCATGCGTATCTAGTAGACAACCATGAGGAATATTCCAGGACTCTGGTAGTGAGAAACGGTGGAGAGGAAAGACATTCACAAACACTTAAGCTGAAGGCTAAATAGCTACCTCAGAGACCAGGCTGAAGGCCCAGTGAGTGACCACCTCGCCAGCATCTTTAAACTGATGTCCCATGGAATACTATTTCACAGGATTAGTTTAAGAAGTTAGAATACTATAAATGCTCTAGATTCAAATCAACCTGAAAACTAGGAGTTAAACAAAAGCAAACAAATTAAGGCTGTTTTGTTTTTCCTCTGAAGACAGCTCTCAGTCTTGGATATGCTGATATGGTGTACTTTCAAGAGGGATGAATGAAGCAGTTCTCAAACACAATGATCCAAGGGCATATGAAGGTCTAACAGATATGTTCATGAACTCATTCTGGAAAAAGTACTACCCACCTCATTGCTGAATATCACTGTGGTCACCTTTGAAGTACTCCCCTTGGGAAGCTATGCACTGATGCCAGTGCCTAGCCTACCCTTCCAAGCAATTTGGGAACTCTTTCTCTAGAATGGCCATCGGAGCTGTCATTGTATTGCCATTGATGTCCTGAATGTCACCAAAATGCCTTCTTTTCAAGGTTCCTTAAGCTTCAGGAAAAGAAAACCAGCACTAGGTGCCAGATCAGACTAGTAGTAAGTGTGTTACAATACAGTTATCTGTTTACTGGCTAAAAACTTCCTCATGGACAACTATACAATTAAGTTTGTGAACTTGCCACCATGCCACCATGTACAATGGCCATCCCAGAAAAGGTTCCAAAATTGCTTTGAAGGGTGGACTAGGTGCTATGTCAGTGCATAGCCTCCCAAAGGGAATATTTTGGAGGTGACTGTAGTGACATTCAGCAACGAGGTATGTAGCACTTTGAACAATTAAGTTCATGGGCTTAATTGTCAGACCTCCTATATCAGCATTTCCCAGAACTCACATTTTGCAGACTCTTTGGGAAATGATGATTTGAACAATTGTTGATATTTGAACTGCAAAACTGGTAAACTGGTGAAAGCAAAGGCAAGTAATTCTGCTTCATAGGAATCCAGAGGTAAATGGAACCCTAATATAGTTTTTTGTGTAGTGGTATTTTTCACAGCAGCGCTTCAGAGAATGTAGAGAAGGGCAGAGAGAGTCTAAGCGCCTAGAAGCGTACATCAGATTTTAGACAGGGTTCTAGCAAAATGGGACTTAGAGTGGAATTCTCAGTCTCTGGAAGCCAGACAGGAGATGCAAGAAAGAAGACAAGCAGATAGCAACCACAATCACGTCAGAGGGAAGCAACACAACTTAGAATCCACAGCGACCTGTCCAGCCAACATTTCTGGCTGACAGAATTGCAGATCTATCAACAGAAGACTAATTACAACTTCTCCAGTAGATAATAACAGACAAATAGATGGCATACATTCTGCCCTGGTTTTGATGCAGGGTAAGTGGAACTCATTCATATACTGGATGTATTTATCAGTAGATTCAGCTGTGGAAAGCTGGAAAAGGCCACCAGGGGAGAAATTAAGAAAAAGCTTACAATAAAATTTATCGGTGTAGCCTGGGATCATTAGGTCCCGTTATTTTTAATGAACCAGACTGTGAATTAGAAAACTCACGTACTCTCATCATTCAGTCACTTCTTTATTCAGAAGGCATTTGAAGCTATCGTGATGCTCACAGTGCTCCACCAGATACTTCAAAACTTAAAAATAATAGTTAATATGCATCTGATTCCAAGCTGGTAAAGCCTGTCATAAGGAAATAATTCACTATGAAGAGTCTCCTTTCAAGTAAGGAAAGTCATGTCAGACATAAAGGAGAGGTGTGTGGAACAGTTAAAGCAGCTGATGGTGGGTACTACCTGCAGTTGTGACTGGGTTAGGCTAACTCGTCGTGACACAAACTTGAGGATGACCTTCACATAGCAAACTCTCTCACCCCTACAGGTATCCAAAGAGAACATAAATCCTACTGGTTTTAGACATTATTCATGTGATTTTTGACTCAATACAAGGATAGAAGTCCCTAGACCCAAGACTACAGGATGTGTAAAATCATGCCTACACAAAGCAGTTTTTAAATTACTGGTCTCTAAGCAGAAACGTGCTGGTGCAGTGTGGTTAAGTGCTATGTCTGCCAACCAAAAGGTCAGCAGTTTTCATCCATCAACTGCTCCTTGGAAACTCTATGCAGTAGTTCTACTCTGTCCTGTGGGGTCGCTGTGACTTGGAACCTACTCAGCAACAAGGGGTTTGGCTTATTTTGGTTTGGTGAGCTCTAAACATTGGCGGGAAAAATTAGTTGTGTAGTGGTTGAATGCTACATCTGCTAACCAAAAGGTTGGCAGTTCAAATTCACCAGGCTCTCCTTGGAAACTCTATGGGGCAGTTCTACTCTGTCCTACGGGGTCACTCTGAGTTGGAATCAGCTCAGCGGCAATAGGTCTGGGTAATTTTTGTTTGGTGAGCTCTAAATGTTGGCAGGGAACCCTGGTGGCTTACCGGTTGAATGCTATGTCTGCTAACCAAAAGGTTGGCAGTTCAAATTAACCAGGCACTCCTTACAAACTCTATAGGGCAGTTCTACCCTGACCTACAGGGCCGCTGTGAGTCAGAATTGACTCAATGGCAGTGGCTTTGTCTGTAAGTACTGAGAATTTTAAGATGTTGTCATTGTTAACAAGAAATTTAGTGTATTATTAAAACATTTAGTCACTAAATCTAAGAGTTTAATAAATAAGCCAAGCCAAGTGCCATCGAATTTAGCTTAATAAATTAAGGACATTATTTTGAAAACAAAAGCTAAAACACTGCCAGGTAGCTCAGTATAAGTATCAACAGCCTTGTTGCTCACGAGCATTTCAGGGTTCTATAGCTGTGTCACCGGCATTTTGTGACCTGTGCCTTAACAGGCAGCTTTGACAGAAGCTTACTTTAGCATCTAAGTAATTAGGTAGCTTTCTAGAATTCACTAATCAATTAATTGATGGGAAATGAAGTATTGATTAATTAATAATTGTAACATTTATGAATTATTTACAATGGTTGTGTGCTTTGCTAAGTGCTTTAACGGGAAATGAAGTCTTAGAGTGCTTAACTTTGCCCAAAGCCACACAGCAAGAAAATGAAAAAGCCAGATTTGAACCTGGACTTTATGCACTCACATCCCAAGCCCTTAACCACTAAGGAGAATCATCCACCAGGCCCCAGGAGCCCCACTGATCTCACTTCTAGCTCCGTAGTCACTGAATTTGACTTGATGGCATTCTGTTTTTGACCAGAATCTTTGGTATTCCTACATTTTTAGGAAAATATTAGGCTTCATCATCAAATATACCAATAACAGTGGTTATAAAAAGCCTGGCCATTCAAACCCACTGCTATTGAATCAATTCTGGCTCACGGTGGTCTTTGCTCCACCAAAATTGCATTAAATTGCTAACTAAAGAAATTTCTATGATTCTCCCCAAACTTAAAAGTTTTTGTTGTTTCCTGCTTCTTATTTTAGGCCTTCTAACCCTGTGAGTCATCTGAAGACTTGAACAAGTCCAACCCAGGGGAGTCCCCACCCTTGTTTTCATGCCCTCTGTTTTGACAGGGCTTTTATTCATGTCCTCTGAGAGCCTCAGCTGCTCTCCAGCAAAGCCCTTGGCAGAGGAAGAGTTTTGCAACCAGACACACTCAGAAATTAGACACTGTCCTTTGGTGTACCTCCACTCCTTCTCCCAAAGTCCTGCAGAGAATCGAAAGCTTCATGTTTTAGGAAACAGATGCATCAGAATCTGCAAAGGCAGCCCGAGCTGTGTGTACCAATGATGTATTCCCTACGATTCCCTAAAACCAATTTGGTTCCGAGTCTCAAACTCCAGTGGATACTGCCTTGTGCAAGATAAGGGTAGTGGCATTTAATGCATCATAAAATCATAATGAGGGCACATATCATATTTGATTGTTTCAAAGCAAAGAATTATCAGGGGAATAAAATGGTTTCAGTTGGAGGACTGAGACAATAAAGGATCCTTGTTCAGATTCTTCATGAACAGATGTATGCACACTCCCCCAGAATAGAACAAATATAGCCTCACTATTTGGTAAGTTACTGGAGTTTGCAAATTTCAGTGTAGGGAAATGTTCCATATAGACATTCTAGCTTCTCTCACAGTAAGATCTCATGTATAGAATGAAGTATCAAAGTAATAGAGAATTCCATTAAGCAAAATATCACTGCAGATCTTTCATGACCATTTTTGTTTGTTTGGGCAGTTCATGTGAAATTATGAACTCCCCAAAATCAGGTACTCTATCCTAAAGCAGCCAAAGATGAGAGTGATGAAGATTGGTAATAATGAACCATCTGAAGGCTGATAATGATGAACTTTCCAACAGAACCCTTGTGAGAGTGTAACTTGAAATAAGGAGAACATCATAGCTGTGAACTGTCTGGGTTAAGTCAGAAGACTGAATAAAGGAGGATTTGTCACCCATTGCTATTGAATAGATTCCAAGTCACTCATGCACTGCCATCAAGTCAATTCTGACTCATAGCAATCCAATAGAACAGAGTAGAACGGCTCCATAGAGTTTCCAAGGAGCCCCTGTTGGATTCAAACCACTGGTCTTTTGGTTAACAGATGTACTACTTAACTACGATGCCAGCAGGGTTTACAAAATCACTCATAGTGACCCAATAGTAGTATTTTATCAGATACAGTATCATACATTTGAAAACCTCCATAAACTTTGCCAGAAACCCTGGTGTCGTAGTGGTTAAGTGTTACAGCTGCTAATAAGAAGGTTAGTAGTTTGAATCCACCAGGCACTCCTTGAAAACTCTATGGAACAGTTCTGCTCTGTCTACAGGGTAACTGTGAGGCAGAATGGACTAAACTGTGGTGTATTTGGCTTGGTTTTTCAATATGAACTTTGCTGGGAGTTCCTGGATGGTACAAATGGTTAATGTGCACGGCTGCTAATTGACAACTTGGAGGTTTGTGTCCACCCAGAGGCAACTCAGAAGAAAAGCCTGGTAATCTACATCTGAAAAACCATGCATTTAAAGCCATACAGAGCCAAGTTCTACTCTGACTCACATGGGGTTGCCATGAGTCAGAAGTGACTCAATAGTGACTAGTTTGGATACCCACTTTGATGGATACATTAGTGGTTCAGGGGTAGAATTCTCACCTTTGAAGTGGAAAACCAGAGTTTGGTTCCCAACTAATGTACTCCGTGCCCACCCACCACTCGTCTTTCATCAGTGACTTGTGTGTTGCTGTGTGAAGCTTCCAGACTAAAAGAGACTGCAAAGACAGGGCTAGTGAACTGCTGAAACCCATCCAATGAAAACCCTACGGATTACAATGGCCTGACATGTGACTGATCATGGAGATGGTGAAGGATTGCTCATCATTTTGTCCCTTTGTCTATGTATGGACAGACTATCTGACCCTCAAGTGTGTCTTATTATCTGTCTCACTCTGACTTGTACTTACTCAACTTTGAGAATATATCAGAATCAATAACCTATTCCTTGATAATACTAGGTATTCAATAATTACATGTTCAAAAGTTATTGACAAAGTTTAACTTGCCTCTTACCACTGACTTATCTGCTCTTGATTCCCAAGTCAGTTACTGTCATTCCACCATTCCTGTGATCTGCTCCATCTCTTTCCAGTTTCCGTTTTCTGTTTTCCTACTCCTCGGCACTCCTTGGAAACCCTATGGAGCAGTTCTGCTCTGTCCTGTGGGAGGCAAAATGGGCTCATTAGCAATGGATTTGTTATTTTGGTTTATTCTTCAGTCATGGAAAGATGCTGTTGAAGATTCTATCAAAACCTAGCTCCTCAATGCTTAGCATGTTTCAAGCTAGGAAAGTGTGTGGAGACAATATTCTTTGCTGAAAGTACACAGTAATTTTTCTTGAGTTATCTGAAGACAATAGCATTTATTTTCCCAAGAAAGGTATTGTACAACAAAATCCACACAAGAGAAGACTACCTGAAGAATACTTTTTTTTTTTCTTCTCTTTTTTTTTTTTTACTATGACTGAGTGAAAATGTACATTCCCATATACATTTTAATTGCCAGGCAAATTATCAAGAGAGACTACTTTGAAGAACCAAAGTCAAATTGAAAAAATGGGGGAGGGGGATTATTCTAATAAATCTGTGGCATTGCCTGTTTTCTAAGAGGCTGATGGAGAAAGGCGTTTCTTAAATAAAAAGCCGCATCTTGAACTCTGTGGGAGTCAACCTGCCTCCCACTGATAAAACTATCAAAGATACTTTGATCTCTTTTATTTCTTCTCAAGGTGTCTTGGTTATATTTGTATAAACTATGCATATTAGAGGAAAGAATAATATATATATTGACTTTTTCTCCCCTATGGATTAAACAAACCAATGAAATGTCTACTACTTCTGCAAATGTCTTTAAACACACTGCAAGTACACTTTCCTTCTCCCTGTAGCTGCCCTCTACTCCTCATTTGATTTTGAATTATTACAATCCTTTTTCCAACATCAGTGTGTAATATAGCTACATTACAAACAATTCACATCACAAAGAGGGAAATAATTTAGCTGTAACTGATGGTGAGACTAAGGTGAGAAAAACCAGTCTGGCTTACCTTAAATCCCAGTATTGAAAAATCCCTGGAAAATCACATCTCAGTAAAGAATTGTTACCACATGAGAGGACTGACAAAGACACTCAAGCTGAAATTATGAATTTTTTCTAAACCAAGCTGGTTAGCAAAGTTTCCCAAACCCAATAAAACAAACCCATTGTCATCTAGTTGACTGCAATTCATAGTAACCCTAGAGGACAGAGCAGGACTGCCCCATACACTTTTCAAGGAGTGCCTGGTGGATTTGAACTGACAATCTTTTTGGTTTAGCAGAGTAGCACTTAACTACTATGCCACCAGGGCTTCCCCAAGTTTCCCAAAGACCCGAAACTTTTCTCTCTCTCACTGTGACCCAAATTGCGAAATCCTATAGGAATTACCATCACGAAGCACTGACTGTGTTGGTTGTACTGTCAACTTCAAGGTGTGTGTGCACATGTGCACATGCACACGCAGAATTAAATTCCACAACAGAACTTTAATTACTTTGAGAGAAAAAAAAATTGTATTTTATAGTGAAAACATGTTTTATAAAAAGGAAGTAATGTAATTCATATCCTACCTAATCATTAAATTTGGTTTCAACATCTCCGTCCCACCACCTCAAAACCCTTGTTCCCCTGGCATTTTTGGAAAGATGGCTGGGGACGATGGCCGTCGGAGGTCAAAGCCAGGTTAATCCAGTTGCCATGATGGCAGCTGCCCTCTCACTTGAGCTCCCTCAGGATAAAGTTGCTCTAAAATAATCTGTTGATAATCTAGATGGATTGTATAGTCATAAAGAAGATTCTCTTTCACATTTTTTTGGACTTCTTTTTGAACATCATTCTAAGAATGCCACAGTTTCTTACACTCAGAAGTGAAGGTTAATTAATCAACACTTAGGACAAACAGTACTTACTTTTCAAAACAAAGCAATGAACTGAAATCTATTGCCCACCTTTTTTCTAGACTTAGAATTATGTCAGAGACACAGATGCCCAGGACTCAGATGCTGCTTTTGGACACTCATGTCTTAGAGACACAGACTTAAGAAGATCATTCCTCATCTTCCTCTCACCTCACCTCTCCACATCTGATTGGTCCACATCTGACTGGAAAATGACAGCTTTTAAATTCTGCAGCAGCGA
Organism: Heterohyrax brucei; assembly: GCA_028571685.1. NCBI lineage: Eukaryota > Metazoa > Chordata > Mammalia > Hyracoidea > Procaviidae > Heterohyrax > Heterohyrax brucei. The sequence goes on along the minus strand of CM053162.1, from coordinate 61,295,320 downwards.
AGGAGTGCCAAGGAGCTGTCTTCATGCCTTCCCAGCACCCATTCCTGATCCACTTTCAAAGGCAGCTCGGTCACCTGGTCCTGCCTCTCTAACCTCCAAGAGAATTAGCACCCTCCCCACTGATGCAATAAATGAGCAAGAGGACAGGAGCTCCTTTAGAAGGAGATCCCTTTAATACAAGAGGTGGGTTCTCCCAATACCCAGTCTGACTTGTGTCTATGGTGGAAGAGGAGGAACAAAAAGACCCAAATAGAGACCAGTGTTTTCATTTTTATTTCTTCATCTAACATATATGTGGCTTTAGGCAAGTCTTTTAACTTCTGTAAACCTCCGTTTTTCTTATCTAGTTGTATAAGAGGAAACCCTCGTGGCATAGTGGGTAAAGTGCTTCATCTGCTAACCAAAAGGTCAGCAGTTCAAATCCACCAGACACTCCTTGGAAAGTATGTGGGGCAGTTCTACTCTGACCTCTAGGGTTGCTATGAATTGGGACCAACTCGATGGCAATGCATTTGGTTTGTATTTAGTTGTATAAGATGATACACAAAAAGGGTAATAATGCATGGTTTGTCTGCTGTTGGTGTCGGGTTAAGATGATGTATGGAAAGGTGTTTAAAAACTTGAATGTGCTGTAGAAGTGGAGAGTGTATCTTTGGTGGAGACGGGAACAAAAAAAGGAGAAAAGTGGAAGCATTAAGTTGACCTGGTAGAGTTATTGTGATTGCCGTATTTCTATAAAAAGTTAAGTGACATTGCAAAATGTGAGCTGATTTCAATTAATTACACAGCACCTATTTAGTCATATTTTTAACTCACATAATATTTCATTAGATCTTATAATTTTCAATGTAGGAATATTTTAACAAGGGTGGTAATATAAATGAAGATAACATGTGGACTTAAAATATATAGCATATGATTGATTCAAAATGATTTAAGCAATAAAATATGCACCTAACAGGCCATTAAGCTACTAGTAAATGTCACACAATTTTAATTGCCCTTACTATGACAAATTAAAATCCTGAAATTATTTTTAATATTTTTCTTGCATGGTCTTATTTTAGAAAGTCTAATACATCTACTGCTGCCAATATTACTTACTATTATGAGTTGAATTGTGTTCAGCAAAAAAAAATATGTTGAAGTTCTCAGCTCTGTATGTGTAAATATGACACTGATTATAAATAGCATGTTTATTTTGTTACATAAATAAGGGCATACCAGAGTAGGATGAGCATGAAACCTAATCTCTTCTGAGTGGTGTCAAATGAAAAGACAAAACAGACACACAGAGTCATACACCTGACGGGACATGTCCTATGAGGATCCATCTACAAGCCAAGAACACCAAGAAATTCCCAGGGCTGCCAGAAGCTTAAGAGACAAGAAATTGCTTTCTCCTAGAACAGACAAAGCATAGTCCTGCTCATGCCCTGAATTCAGACTCCAAGCTTCCAAAACTGTAGACAGTAAATTCATGTTCTTTAAAGTTCCTTGTGTTTGTTTTGTTATAGTAGCATCATCAAAATAAACTGTAATTTGTACCAAGAAGTGGAGTGTTGCTATAACAAATACCTAAAAATATGGAAGAGGCTTTGTAATTGGGTAATGGATAAAGTTTTGAGGCACTTAATAGTAACAGCCTAGGTTGGCTTGAGAAAACTGTTGGTAGAATTAGGGACGTTAAGATCAATTCTGACAAGAATGCAGAAAGAATTGAGAGCCATCAGGAAAGCTTCTATCATCACAAACACAATGTGGCTAGAAATCTGGATATTAAATGTCCTTCTTGTGAGGCTTTAGAAAGAAAAGATGAGCATGCAAAGGACACCAGAGGAAAAGTGACCCTTGTCATAAAGTGGCAAGTAACTTGTCTGAATTCTGTTAAGTTTTCATGGAAAGTAGAACTTTCATGTGATAAACTTGGATATTTAGTTGAGGAGATTTCTAAGCCAAATTGCAAAGGTTTACTGTGGTTTTTCATTTTTGCTTACAGTAAAATAAAGAAGCAAAGAGGTTGAGAAATGAACTGTGCAAAAATAAACCAGAACTTGAAAATTTAGAAAACTCTATTGTAAAAATTAAGAAAGTGTTCCCTGGAGACCATGCTGAGGATGTGGCTAGATAGACACTTGCTGCAGAGATTAGGCATGTGACCTATGGATCATATTAATAATTTCAGTAAAACATCTGTGACAGAGATGGATTAACATAAAGGAAAATTAGAGTATTTCTAAAATTCTGTAGGCAAGAAACAAGCCAATGAGCTACTTGACTGCAAGTAATCCTTGTTCTCCAAGGAAAGGAAAGTAGAACCCAGACATCAATTCGAAGGCCAGCAGACTGTCAGCATGGGACATGGGACATGGGGGACAGGGCTGCTGTTTCATTAGTTTCATAGGCTGGGGCTAATACCTAAGTTCCAGAGGTGGAGGCTGCTATTCTAGTAGAACAAGAAAGTTAATGGACCACCCAAATAGGATGGGGTGGGACTGCTGTGTTGGTGGGATAGGAGAACGGGATCACCTGGGAACAAGTAGTTGAATTAGATGCAGAAAGATCATGGCTTCCCTTCTCAGCCAAAAGCCACATAAATTTTGCAGAATGGTGCTGGGAGCAGGGAAGGGAAAGGAATATTAGCTCTTCTTACAGACAGCCTATTTGCACAACTGCCTTCCTGCAGGGAAAACCTTAGAAATCAAGCAACATAATTGATGATCAGATACAGGTACAACAGGAATAAATGAAAGGGGATGAGTTTTGCAGAGAATTTCAAGTAAACAGGGAACCCAAAATGGCATAGGTGAGGCATGAGGCATCTGAAGGTTTATTTGGGGGTCTAGTGGGCTTGGGGAAGGACTTGGATTGTCACACTGAATGCCACAACTTAGGTACCCTTGTGCTCTTGAGCAACTTTTTCCATACTCCTCGAGAGAGAAGCGTATTAAATTGATGGAGTTGGTTACCTTTTGCAGAAACTCAGGAAAGTACTATAATTATAAGTAAGGGAAGACGTAACTGTCATTTCCACTAAGACAGGTGCCAGGTAAGCACCTGGGAGTGGGTACCAGCAGAAGAATGTCCATAATTACTTTTATAGGTCTGTGAGGACTACACAATTTCAAATTACCAACATTCCTCATCTGCATAAAGTCTCACCTAGTAGTATCCTTGAGGTTCAGAACTCCTAACTTATTTCTGCCTCATAGCTGAAGTGGCATGGTCAGATGATGTTACCTTGGCCTAGCCTCGGGTCATTATTCTTCTGTTCCGACATTACCACCACTTTCCTGGTCCTCTTCCGCCACCCGAGTTCTCAGTCCCCGTTGCTGTGTAACTCAGGAGTGCTCAGCACGCCTCCGGATTCTGTACCTCATCAGTTATCCTAGGTAAGGCTGTCAGAGAGAGCAGCAAGGCAAGCAAGGGATTCTGGGGTTCTCAGAATATAAAAGGCATCACTTTTCTATTTGAGTACAAGGAGCCTGGTCATCATGATTGGGATTATCCTTTAGAGTCAAAGTCTTCCAGGTCTCTCGATAAGGTGTCAGGAGAAAGGGTGTAGTGTATACCACAATTGCCTCACACATGAAAGTCTAGGATTCCTTGGAAAGCATATTTATTGCCTTTTAAATTGCCCTGAATGATTAAACAGCCGTTCTTTTTTTTTTTTTAAACTCTAACTTCTACCACCTTATAAGAAATAACTGAATGCACGTGTGTGAACAGATACAGACCCTCTGTGGAAGGACAGGAAATGGAAGCTGCCATTCTTCCACTTACCTGATACCACTTTCCAAACAGCCATTTCTAATTTTAGCCATAGTGGTCATGGATTCTCCAAGTTTCCTATCTAAAAACCACTTCTCAAAGTCCCTTCTGGCCTCAGGGCCAGTGAGTCTATGATATATTTATATTGCTAGTTCCTGGTAGACAGAAGTCTGTTTATGCTTATCACATCAATGCTTGAAGCTCTGGATTGCCTTTTCTATTTAAGGTCAGAGATAGTGAATACAGAATTCTCGAATGCCCTCTTTGTGTCCTCAGATTTTGTAAATCTCTGCACCTCTTTGAATGACATCTGAACCTTGGCAGTAGTTTTAAAAGCATACTGAGAGATTCTGATTCTACTGATCTGGATTGTGACCCTGGCATCAGGATCAGTTTTTTAAACTATCCAGTTGATTCTCACATGCCATTCAAACTGAGAACTATTCCACCGCAAAGCCTCATAATGTACCTGAGCATTAGACCCAACAATGTGTCTTAAAAAGCACCCGAGGTGATTCTAATACATGCTTTGAGTTTAAGTGCCGCTGTTCACAGAAAGCAGTCCTTAAACCAGCAACATCAGTATCATCTAGAATCTTGTGAGAAATGTAAATTCCAAGGCTCTTTCTCAGACTTCCAAATCAGATGGCCTGGGAGGTTAGACCCAGTCATTTGTGTTTTAAAAGAAGTCCTCCAAGCAGGCAGGAGATTTTTGTTGATCCTTGTGCTGGACGGTTTTGACTCTTACAAGATAGCTCTGTATGGTAGGTGATAGTCTATAGAGGAGGAGGTAAAGGTCAGAGACAAGGTTGCCCATAGCCAAATTAACAGGCAACAGAAAAAGAATTATGTACCTATATTTCTGATCATTGTTGTTGTTAGGTGCTGTCAAGTTGGTCCCAACTCATGATGACCCTATGAACAACAGAAGGAAACACTGCCCGGTCTTGCGTCACGTCCACAATCATTTTTAAGCTGAAGCCCATTGTTGCGGCCACTGTGTTGATCCATCTCGTCAAGAGTCTTCCTCTTTTTCTCTGACCCTCCACTCTACCAAGCATGATGTCCTTCTTCAGGGACTGATCTTTCCTGACAACATGTCCAAAGTATATAGGATACAGTCTTGCCATCTTTGCTTCCAAGAAGCACTCTGGTTGTACTTCTTCTGGAACAGATCTGTTGGTTCTTCTGGCAGTCCATGGTATATTTTCTCATTATAGATTGGAGTGTCCCCTTTCCCTGCCTAGAAGAACATTAAGCAACTATAGACTGTTTGGAAGGACAGTTGCCTGACCTTATTTATCATGTTAGAAACACTGGTGGCATAGTGTTAAGTGATTAAGTGGCTACCAATGAAAAGGTTGGCAGTTTGAATTTACTAGGCGCTCCTTGGAAATTCTGTGGGTCATTTCTATGCTACTCTATAGGATCACTATGAGTTGAAATCGACTTGATTTCAGTGGGTTTGGATTTTATTATTATTATTATTATTTTGGTACTCTTGTCTGTGCATAAATAAATTTGTAAAGGTAGATCATCTAGAAGATACCAATAATATGAATGACAGTTCATAATTTTGAGTTTTTGTTATGTAAGAGGCACAATCTTAGAGCTTTTACCAGAGTAACTCATTTGGTTTACAATATTGTCCACTAGTTATTATTTTCTTATTCTGCACTTAACAGATATTGAGAGCTTAAGTAATGTGTCCCAGGTCACAGACCCAAGGTAACTAATTTTAAACTTAAGCAGATTATTCCAGAATCACACTTTTAACTTTATACCAGTGGTTCTCATCCCAGGAAAATTTTGTACCCCAGGGGACATTTGGCAATGTCTAGAGGCATTTTGGAGCACTGGTTGTATAGTGGTTAAGAGCTCAGTCTGTTAACCAAAATATCAGCAGTTCAAATCCATCAACCACTCCTGGAAACCCTATAGAGCAGCTCTACTATGACCAGTAGGGTTGCTAAGAGTTAAAAGCAACTCAATGGCAATGGATTTAGTGGCTATGGAAACATTTTTTGTTGTCTCTGCTAAGCATTCTACCATGCAGGGTCCCAAGACAAAGAATTCTATGCCATAAAATGTCAGTAGTCCTGAGGCTGAGAAATTATATCCTTCACTGCTTTTCTCCTCTCAGATACAGAACAGGTCCCAAGGAGAAGCAATTTAATCAACAGATGATAAGTATTCACCTTGCATTTTTCTGCCTTTAATCAGGTATTTCCAAAATCTCACCATGGTAAGAATGCTCTGTGACTACAGTATAGGTCAGAACTCTTCTACAGCTAAAACCACTCCAGCTTCATGAGTTAAGATTCAGTCTTAACTGGAAATAGAGAAAACCTTTGTACATGGAATAGGCATCGCATCTAGAGGTATCATTAATGGATCTGGATTTCAGTTGGCAGAGAACATCAGGAACTGCAACTACCCCAGGTAACTTTATGCATATGGGCTACTGATTTGTTACTATATCAGAACTTTTATCTGGTCTTATCATTATAATTAAGGAAGCTAAATTAATCTGCAAACTTCTCTTCTCTTGGTATAATAGGAAGGCTTACTTGAGTTAATTAAAATACTATCAGGCTTTTGCGCTCTAAAATTCCGTGTACAGACCTGGGCTCAACAAGGGGGAAGCTTCTCAAGAGAATAATGACGTGAAGGAGGAAGCTATGTGAGACCTTTGCTACTGCTTGATAAATCCAGTCAATGGAGACTGCCAGTCCTGATAGTATGCCGGGAAAGTCTGTATAACGATCCAGTTTGACTATGAACAAGGACAAGGCTTTGCCAAACAAGCTAGGAGGCCTTCAGATTCTCAAGCAGTCTCATTGCAACCTAACACACATTGGCCCTTCCATTTGGTTCTTTAAGATACAGCTTGTAAGTCAGAAATGATCATAAGCAGGTAATTATACCTTCTAACACGGGGTGCAGTTAATGATTATCTCTGTTACTTTTGATTCAGGAGGAACTTCTCTATCTTTTGGTATCTGTCTCCATTTCTGTCTTGCATCTTTCACTGCTGGACTATATTGGCACTTTGTCTATAGCACAACTAAATCACTTGCCATGTCTACTTGGTGTCTGACCTATAAATTTCTGTATCTTGTCTGTCTCCTCCAGACCTAGAGAATGTGGACCAGGTCTTGCCATCTGTCTGCATCCTCCACCACACCATCTAAAAGAAGCTGAGGCATGTTTGGTAACTGATGCACATATAAATCAAAAGCAAATTCTCTGCCATCAAGCCGACTCCAACTCATGGCAGCTGACATACTGCAAAGTATAACTGCCCTGTAGGGTTTTCTTGGCTGTAACCATATACAGGAAACTTTGATGGCATAGTGGGCTAAGTGCCACATCTGCTAACCAAAAGGTCAGCAGTTCAAATCTTCCAGGCACTCCTTGGAAACTCTGTGGGGCAGTTCTACTCTGACATTGAGCATCGCTATGAGTCAAACTCAACTTGACAGCAGTGGGCTGGGCTGGGCTGGGCTGGGCTGGGCTTGGTTTAATCATATGGAAGCAGATCACTGGACCTTTCTTCTATGGTACCATTGGGTGGGTTCTATCAGCCAACCTTTAGATTAGTAACTGACTGAAAATTGTTTGTATCGCTTAAAACCAAAAAACAAACAAACAAAAACCCTTTGCTTTTTAGTCAATTCTGACTCTTAGCGACCCATAGGACAGAGGAGAACAGCCCCACAGAGTTTCCAGGGAGTGCCTGGTAAATTCAAACTGATGGCCTTTTGGTTGGCAGCTGTAGCACTTAACCACTATGCCACCAGGGTTTCTACAGGTGATGCACAAACAAGTGGGTGAAAGTCTCAGGAAGGCCTATATTAGATCCTCTCTCCTTTATATCTCTGATCCTTAGCATGTCACTCTAAAATAAGTGTAGAGAGAGATAGAGTAGGGAGAGTTGTCCAGAATCAGACAATGATTAAGGTGAGGTATGATCAAAGGGAAACTCATTAACATCTAAAACAACAACAACAAATCTACTGCCTTTGAGTTGATTCTGACTTCTAAGTTCTATAGAAGACTAAAGACCTTTTGAGTCTCCCATCTTATATGCAAGATCTTGGTCTGTATTTAAAATTTCACAGAGGCTTATAAGGGAATGCCACAGGACTTAGCTTGTAGTAAAAAGAAGGCTAAACGGATTTGTCCTTGTCTCTCCTCTGCACACACACCACACATCACCACCCACTGCTATCGAGTCAATTCTGACTCATAGTGACCCTATACAAGAGAGCAGAACTGCTCCACAGAGTTTCCAAGGAGTGCCTGACAGATTCGAACTGCTGATCTTTTGGTTAGCAGCCGTAGCACTTAGCCATTATGCCACCAGTGTTTTCTGGCATCGGCAGAACACCATAGTTATCTGTTTTATGCTTTGAGAGCCTAGATCACATTACATTTGAAAGTATAGTCTGCCACCAAAAAAGCAAAAGGCTTATAAAACTATGAATTGAGTTTAATTTTCTTCTTGTTACCAATGAAGAAGAAGAATCCTAGGGAGAAAATGTCTCCCCACATTCACAAGGCTAACAAATGGCTGGATAAGAACTAGTTTTCTGTGGCCAGTTTCCAATCACCTGTGAACATCCTTCAAGATTTTGGGAGCTGTCTGCGTGGTGGTGGGTGAGGGCAGGAGACAGGAAGCAGCTGACAACAGACTCCCTTAGGAGTGTTAACTCATTAAATAGGCCAACAGAAGGTCTCCAGCACGTACTCCAATAGACTGTGGGTTCCCCTATCATATCTTTAATGCCCATCACACTAAGTGAAAGCATGTGCTTCTCTCAGTTTTCATTATAAGAAACTCACATAAGAGGATGGTAAGCGCTAAGCTACTATCAGGTATTTACCTAGCCCCACACTTGTCTAGAAGTGTAGAGCAAGGCTTTGAATCTGTTCCTTCCCAACGGACTCCTTCCTGAGAATCTGCATTTCCATCTCAGATATACTGGATCAGAATCTGCATTTTAACATGATCCCTGGGATATTCTTACGTATAATAATTTTGACAACCACTGCTCTATTAGACCTTCTTAGAGTTGGTCCCTAACTAACAGCATTAACATCATCCTGGAACTTAATCAGAAATGCAACTTCTCAGCACGGCTTTGAACTGGAACAAACCAACCTAAAGCCCTGTTACAGAGCTGAACACGGATTCTTTCACCACTCCAGGAACCAGAGAGTACATGAGAGTGTTTAATGGGGCAAGTAAGTCAGTAGGAAAAGGTCTAAGTGGTGGCTCAAAGGTCCTGGGTGTAGAGAAGACAAGAGGAAAGATGAACTCCTAGTGATCTCAGCCCTGTATCAACAGTAGGTAGGGGAGAACGACTGACAGAGACCCCATTGGGCAGAAGCCTGTTTATTTGCTTAGGCTTTTGCAGAAAACATGAGTCCTTTAGTAAAGAAAGCTCCAGCTTCAGAAATAGCATCCTTGGTTTGGAGTTGTAGCTCTCCTGCTTCCTAGGTTTATGACACTGAGCAAGTCATTTCAATTCTCAGAGTAACTGTGTCTTTTCACCTGAAAATAAAGGGCATAATCCTGTCCTATCTACCTTACAGGATGGGTGTGAGGATCAGGCGGCTATTGTACGTGAAACTGCTTAACAAACTGTAAGCAGCTTTGCATTTACAATGTGTTGTACACTGTAATTACGGCAACAGCACATTTTGTGGCTAAGGCATCCGAGGCATGGACTTTCCTTTCGGTTCAGCACCTGGCTTCTAGAAAAGCTAGTGCCTGAGGAAGGTGCTAATGGACCCAGCTGTTCTCCTAGTCTTTGTCATTCACGTTGAAGTGCACAGCAAGAGCAGAAATTCCTTTAAAATGCACTTTTAAAGTAAGTCTATCAGCAGAGCAGTCAACGCTGCATTGCAGACTGGTTGTGTTTCCCTATGTGAGAGGAATAACATGCCTGCTGCAGAATTTCAGGGACATTTAATGCTTAGTTTGAGATTTGGGATTTGTTCTCTCTCTCTCTCTCTCTCTCTCTCTCTCTCTCTCTCTCTCTTCCATTCTAAGTGGAATCCACTAGGTGCTTCTGATACTCGCAATGTGGCAAAATCATAATTCACTGCACAGAACTGGGGTGTCCTGGCAGCAATTTGCAGGGGAAATAAATACAGGCACAGTCCCAAGTATTATCATCCCAGCCAGCATGATACGATATAAAACAAAGAATTTCACTGCAGGGAGAAAAATGTTCCTCTGGGATGGGGCAAGTGCAATCTTTGCCACTTTCCGATAGAAACATGATGAACTGGCTTCCAGAGTTCAGATGTGCTGCATTTGGAAAATAGCTTCTAACCTTTCTACCTTTCAAAAAGGCCGGAGTTCTAATTAGACCCCACCAGCAGAGTTTTTTTTGTCTCTTGCTTTCTTTGGGAGGCAAATAGAAGAGAATAGTCCTCATAACTAGATACATGCCAAATGTATCCCCTAGTACTCCTTCCTGTTTACTGAACCACTTTGCTGTGACTCGATGGTACAAAGTAAGTCAACAAATTGCTAAACATACTTATGCAGTTATGAGGCAAAAGCTACTATGCAGGAGAAAATGAACATTGGCATTTTCTCACTTACTATCCCAGAGAAATCACTGAACGCAAATAATCGCTCTCTGTGTGCCAAGTACTCTGCTTTAATAATAAAATGCTTTAATAATAAAATCTTGTACAATCCTACTTTTGATTTCAGAAAACAGACACAGACCCAGAGACAATCTAAGGAGCTGATGTTAGGACTTCAGTAGAAAATCCCTTTTATGGGTTCAGGAGCTGCCCCAACCCCCCCCCCACCACCACCACCACTATTACTTAATGCTGAGAATGTGGACCACAGTACTGAATTGCAATAGAGGACGTGCCCAACCTCTGTTTTTCCATCTCATGTCATATTTTCCCTTGTCAGACTTGATCTTGGAAACTGATCTCTATCACCAGTTTTGGTCTCAAAGGTTTTAAGTCATTGGGTTCATTGCCCAAAGTATTTGCATTTCTAAACTCATCTTTTCCTACTTATAGGAATCTATTGTGGATTCCCATGACATCATCCTGATTACAGTGCAGCCTATCTGACTGAAACGGGATGGAAATCATAATAGTGGCTGAGAAATATATATTTGAAAAAAAAGTTCTTGATACTTATCAGAGCATGAGTACAACCCAGTGATGTAGTATACTACTCATAAAAGTTGAGAACCACAGACAGAAAGGAATCTTGAGGTGGAATAACAGGTTACGTAAGGGTTGAAGCCAGTGTTCAAAAGTCCTACCAATCCAGGGCACTTTGTGCTACATCCTACCACAGGTGAAGAGCTGGCAAAGGAGACAGAGAGGTGATGAAAGGGGTAACAGGGAAAATTCTGGGAGATAATTGTGTTTAGAGAAACCAAAGAAGGAACAAATACCAATTAGAACACACACAAAATAGCCTATAATAATGCAGAGAAAGCCAGGAAAACAGGTACTAGAGACTAATCACATCATTTAGTTACTCAGAAATCTCAGGGAACTGTTGATAGCATAGTTTTAGTAAAATTTTCGAACATCCATCAAACATTTGGCATTGTTTGGTTTCATCAAGTCAACTCTGATTCAAGGCGATCCTACCAATAACAGAATGCAACATCTTGTACCATCCTTACAATCTTTGTTGGGTTTGATTCCCCTGTCGTAGCCATTGTATCAGTCCATATCACTGAGAATCTTTCTCCTGTTCACTGACCCTTTACTTTCCAAGCCTCACACCCTTTACTGGGGACTGGCTGTTCCTAATAATATATCCAAAGTAAGCAAGACTGAGCCTTGCCATCCTCTCTTCTTAGAAGCATCCCAGCTGTATTTCTTCTAAGAAAGAATCATTCCTTTTTCTGGCAGACCATGGCTTATTCAATAATCATTGTCAGCACTGCAATCCAAATGTGTCAGTTCTTCACCTATCTTCCTTTCTGCATAGGAGGCAATTGAAGATATGACAGCTCAGGTCAAGGGTGTGTTAGTCATCAAAGAGCCATCCTTACTTTTAAGATTTTAAAGAGGTCTTTGACAGCAGGTTTGCCCAGTGCAATGTATTGTTTGATTTCTTAAGTGCTGTGGGATGTCATGGTTTGAATTGTGTCCCCCCAAAAATGTGTGCAGCCACGTGGCTGGGATATGGTTCCCAGTATCTTGGGACTGTCCTCCATTGTGTGGTTTTGCTAACCTGTGTGTTAAAGGATTAGGGTGGGGCTGTGAATTCCCGCTATGGGGGAAGTTTCCCTGGAGTATGGCTTGCCCCACCCTTAATGCTTTTAGCCTGCAAGGAATAAAAGGAAAAAGAACCAAGGACAATTTGAGAATCTCGCTACCATCAAGCAAGCAGCACCAGGAGCAGAGCGCGTCGTTCAGACCAGAGGTTCTTGCGTTAGGACGCTCCCTGGACAAAGACTGATGCAATACCGGACTTTCCTCCAGAGCCGACAAGGGGAAAGTCTTTCCCTGGAGCGGACACCCTGAATATGGACTTGCAACCTACCGGACTGTGTAAGAATAAATCTTTCTTTGTTAAAGCCATCCACTCTGTGGTATTTCTGTTAGAGCAGCCTAGCTGACTAAAACAGGTGTGTTAGTCATCAAAGAGCCATCCTTACTTTTAAGATTTTAAAGAGGTCTTTGACAGCAGGTTTGCCCAGTGCAATGTATTGTTTGATTTCTTAAGTGCTGCATCCAGGGACACTGACAGTTGATCCAAGTCAAACCAGAGGTCTGAAAGACTACGAGCAGTAGGTGACTGCTGGCTGTTAAAGAAAGAAGGCAAGGCAAGTGGTAACTGCTGTGCCAGAATAGATGTTAGAGTACAGTGAGCTAAGTATATGGGCAAAGAGCACAGATCTATGACCCCAAAACCCAAACCTACTGCCATAGAGTTGATTCTGACTCACAGAGATCCTATAGGGCAGGGTAGAATTGCTCCATAGAGTTTCCAAGGAGTGCCTCATGGATTTCAACTTACCTGCCTTTTGGTAAGTAGACATAGCACTTAACCACTAGAGCACCAAGGTTTCCAGACTGATGACAGACAAGATTATTGAAGACAAAGATCTACGTTGGGGAAGCTGGAGCAGACGGGAGAAGATGGGAATGAGAATCATAGCAGAAATCCTGGGGAATGTGGAAAGGTAAAAATTATTAATAGAAATTAAGTTCCAGGAGATGAAGATGAAACAGGTATAGAAAACTCTGCATGTAGCTGAGTTATTGATAGGTAATCATATTTGGCAAAAGGAGCCATGGTGATGCAAATGATGAAGCACTCAACTGCTAACCAAAAGGTTGGCAGCTCGATGTTACCCAAGAGCTCCAAGGCAGAAAGATTTGGTGATTTACTTCCACAAAGATTACAGCCAGGAAACACTATGGGGGCAGCTGACTCTGTTCCATGGGGTCACTGTGAGGTAAAATCCACTTGATGGCACCTAACAATCAGAACATTTTTCATAAAGAGATCTTTATAATTTTTACTGTCTTCTCTTCATCAAGATTATGTTATACAATAACTGGATGTGGTGAGAATCTAAGTTCCTTGGTTCATTACCTACTACCTTGAAGCAAGCTACAGAATGCTTCCAGCAATACTCTGGCATTAGTCCATCAGGTCTTCCTTGCACAGAGCAGATGCACTATCCATACACAGGTCTGCAAACAGGTGCATAGGAATGATTACTGCTGTAATAACATGGTATGGGAATGGGGAAGAGAGCAGGAAGATGGAAGGCACAACCCCTGCTTCTGATAAACTTATGGTCTGTGTGTAAAGGCTGAGTTAGCCCTCATGGGAAATAACTTGAGCATTTGGAGCAAGCCACATGTGAACTATGGTGCCAAATAAAATAGTACAAACCAAATTTCTGAGAGCTGAGCATTGACGCATAGTGTTATCATGAGCTCGCAGAGATTATAACTGCTTCCTGGAGTTTCAGTGTGAACAAAGAATTGTATTTATTTCCACAATTAAGTGCTAACGTTTATTTTCACCTAGTGAAAATATTTTAAATATTTTTCCAATTTTCTGAAAAAATATAGAGAGGAATGTCTGCAATCTGAAACCTGAGGATTCACTTGATGTTAATTTATTATAGATGATGTTTGTACTTTTTTAAGTAAAACTGTGCTTGTTTGTTGCATTTACCTCTTGATGAATCAGCCACTGTGGTATCTCTTAAAATTATGGGCCCTCTTACCATGCACGGTTAGCTAGCCTGTACCCCAGTAATTATTGTGGATTTCCTTTCTCTATTTAATTAGGTGATTTGGTTTGTACGTTATATAATTACAGGATTTGTCTTCTCCTTTGTTTGAGGCAGAATTGTGATAATTAATTCTACTACCTGAGGCTACTAAATAAATATTTACTAAAATGAAAAAATAAGCCACAGAAAATGAAATAATGGTATCCGAAATAGAACATTTCCTTTTATATCCATCATCTTAATTTCATTGAGGCTGCTAAACTCAAAATGAAAAGGCACAAAGTCCCCAGGGGGAAGATAGAATAATAACATTGTTGCATCTTTATAGAAAATAAGCTTCCAAGAACTCAGAGCACATAGGCTACACCTCCTTCCACACAATGTACACCTCCAAGCTTGGTCACAGTGAAAACCAGAAAATAATGGAAGAAGTCACCGAACTAGAGACAGACAGAAAGACAGATTGACAGGTCGACCAACAGAGCAACTGACTGATAGAAAGTGGAGTGGGAACAAGGAGGCAGCAGGTTATCCAAAATGTCTAAATTAGAGACATCCCTTTCAAAAGACTTTAGCCCACCAAAAATCTTAAAGCTAATTAAATTCTGATTAGCCTTACCAGGTTAAATTATTATCATTATTGTTGCTGCAGTTAGTGTTTTAATCAAAAAATACTTCCATTTGAACTGTTTTGAGCAAGAGAGTGAACACTGAACAACTGCAGATTTGAAAGAACACATTCTATACAGTGTATACACATTCATTACACCATAAGTGCATGTGTAGGGGTGAAAAGGAGAAAGAGAGTACTTCTAAAACCTTGTCATGCTGAATTTCTGTCTTTGTAATGTTGGAAACTACTGACTGCTTTCTCACCTTTCTTGTAGAAGGAATGATCTCCCCTCTTGATTTGAGCAATATCATTTTCTTCTGCTTCGTCTCCAAGCAGAGGCAAAAACTGGAATTTTTTGTTGTTGGTAACCAAAAACCAAACCCACTGCCATCAAATCGATTCCAACTCATAGCAACCCTATAGAACAGAGTAGAACTGCCTCACTGAATTTCCAAGGAGTGCCTGGCAGATTCGAATGGCCAACCTTTTGGTTAACAGAGGTAGCACTTAACCACTATGCCACCAGGGTTTCCGTGTTGTTTTTAGGTACCTTCAAATCTATTTTGACCCCATGTGACACAGCAGAACCTCCCCTAGTATTTTCTTGGCTGTAATATTTACAGGAGCAGATTGCTTGGTCATTTTGTCATGGATCCCCTTGATGGGTTCCAACTGCCAATTTTGGGGTTAGCACCCAAGTGCTTAAACATTGCACAACTGGGCATCTTACAAACTTGGAATAAATATTTACAATAAATTTGGCAAAAGTTTAGATACCCCAACATACATGGAATGAAAGTAAAGCAGATGAGTCTCACTGGGAACAAGGAGAAGAGAGATTAAAAAGGTTCAGTTAAGAATATTCAGTGATTGGGAAATACTGAAAATATTATTTCACCTCAAAATTAACCAAATAAATAAAAGTTATAATAATGTAATGCCATTTCTCACCTACTGAATTAGCAAATATTTCTCTTATTTTAACTCTAGTGCTTGATATGAGCGTATGGTAAGCCTGCTGGGGAAGTATGAATCAGTAAAAAATTTTAGAAAGCAATTTGGCAATGCACATTAAGAGAATGATAATTTCTGAACCCAAAATTCACTTCTAAGGACTTTTCTTTGGCACAATTCATAAAACAAGGGGATGGAGGTGGGGGTTCTATAGAAAGAGATGCTTATTGAAGCATTACTTGATACAAAAAAAGCAAAAACTAAAAAAAGTGGTCAGTGATAAGAACAGCATTAACGCAGTTATTCTACATCTACTTGATAAAATGTAATATGTTGTTGTTATCAGTCACCATTGAGTCAGTTCTGATTCATAGCAACCAGATGTCTCGTAGCACAGTCCTGAGCCGTCTTCACAACCGTTGCTATGTTTGAGCCTGTTGTTGCAGCCACTGTGTCAGTCCATCTCATCAAGAGTCTCGTTTTCACTGACCCTTACCTTACCAAACATGATGTCCTTCTCCAAGGACTGGTCCTTCTTTACAGTCTGTCCAATGTATATGAGATAAAATCTCAACACCCTTACTTCCAACAGCCACTCTGGCTGTACTTCTTCCAAGACAGATTGGTTCCTTCTTCTAGCAGTGCATGGAATAGACAATATTTTTCACCAACACCATAACTCAAAGGCATTAATTCTTCTTTGATATTCCTTATTCATTGTTGAGATTTCTCACGTATATAAGACAATTGAAAATACCAGACTTGGGCCAGCAGCACCTTAGGCCTTAAAGTGACACCTTTCTAACACTTTAAAGAGGATTTCTGGGGTACATTTTCCTAATGTGATATATCATTTGGTTTGCATGGTTTCACAGGCAATGACTGTGGATCCAAGCAAAATGAAATCCCTGACAAATTAAATGTTTTCTCTGCTTACTACTATATTGCTTGATGATTCAGGTGTGAGGAAGACTTTTTTTTATGTAAAGATCTAATTCCTCCTGAAGGCAGTACTCTTTGATCATCAAAATGTGCTTCAAGTCCTTTTCCCTTTTCGCAGTAAGACTGTGTTATCTGTATATCTCAGGTTGTTAACAAGTCTTCCTCCAATCTTGATGCCATGTTCCTCTTCACAGAATACAATCTTGATGTCATCTTCTTCTTCATATAGTACAGTTTCTTAAGTTATTTGCTCAGCATACACTTTGAAAAAGTATGGTGAATGTATATAACCCTGACGGGCATGCTGCCTGATTTTAAACCATGAAGTATCTTCTTGTTCTGTTTGAATCACCAATTCTTCATCTATACACAGTTTCCTCAAGAGCACAGTTAAGTGTTTGAGAATTCCCCTTCTTCCCAATGCTATACACAATTTGTTATGATCCACAGAGTCGAATGTGTTCATATAATGAGTAAGTTGCTGGTGAACATCTTTCTGGTATTCTCTGGTATCAGACTTGATCCATCTGACATCATCAATAATATTTCTCATTACACATTCTCTTTTCAATCCGGTTTGAGTTTCTGGCAATTCACTGTTGCTGCAACTTTTTAAAATTATTTTTAGCAAAATCATACTTGCTTGTGATGTTAGTGATATTGTTCAATGATTTCCATTCATTTGGATCACAGCTCTTTGGAATGGGCACACATATGAATCTCTTCCTATTGGTTGATCAAGTAGCTGTCTTCCAAATTTCTTGGCATTTGCGAGAAAGTGATTCCAGCTTTACATCTATTTGTAGAAACATGTTCCTGGAGCATCGTTTTTCACTGCGTCTTGAGTGCAGCTTGGGTTTCCTCTTTCGATACTATCAGTTCTTGATCATATACTACCTCCTGAAATGGTTAAACATAAACTAATCGTTTTTTGGTACAACTCTTTTCAGTGTATTCCTTTTATCTTCTTTTGATGCTGCCTGTGTCATTCAATATTTTGCCCGTAGAATCTTTCAATATTTCAACTCTGAGCTTGATTTCAGCTTGAGATATACTGAGTTTGTTCTTCTGTTTCGGTTTTCTAACTTCAAATCACTGCAGATTTCAGTATAATGCTTTGTCATCCTGAGCTATGCTCTGAAATCTTGTGTTCACTTCTTTTATATGATAATTTCTTCCACTTGATTTAGGTACTCTGCTTTCTAGGGCAAGTTTCAAACTCTCTTCTGGTCTTTTCTTTCTTTCCTGTCTTTGTACTGACCTTTTGTTTTCTTCAAATATGATTGCTTTGATGTCATCCCATAACTTGTCTAGTCTTTGGTCATCAGTATTCAGTGAATGAAATTTCATCCTGACATGGTCTCTAAATTCAGGTCGGATGTATTCAAGATTGTACTTTGGCTCTTGTGAACATGTGAACATGCACTAATTTTCATCAGTTTCAGCTTGAACTTGAGCAATTGATGGTCTGTTCTGTAATCAACCCTGGCCTTGGTGATAATGATCTTCATTGTCTATTTCCACAGATTTAGTTGATTTGATTCTTGTGCATTACATTTGGCAGAGTCTGTGTTTACAGTTGTGTTTTACGTTGTTCAGAAAAGATATTTGTAATAAATAAGTTGTTTGTCTTGCAAAATTCTGTCATGTGTATCTCTGACTTCGTTTATATCACCAAGGCCATATTTTCCAACTACCAGTCCTTCTTCTATGTTCCCAGTTTCCACATTCTAATCATAAAAAACTGTCAATGTATCTAGATTGAAAATATAATCAATTTTATATTGCTGAAGTTGGTAAAAAAAATCTTTAATTTCGTCATCTTTGGCCTTAGTGCTTGGTAAGCAAATTTGCATGCCACATTAATTGGTCTTCCTTGTAAGCATATGACAGTATTGTACTTCAAGACAGATCTTGAAATGTTCATTCTGATGATGAATGTGATGCCATTCCTCTTCAATTTGTCATTCCCAGGCTAACAGACCTTGTAATTGTCCAGTTCAAAATGGGTAACATCAGCCCATTTCAGTTCACTAATGCTGAGGATATTGATCTTTATGTTTTTCATATTATTAAAAATTAAAGTAAAAAATTACATAACCATTAAGAAATGTATGTATTAAGAGTTTTAGTGACACAAAAAGCATGTACATTATAACACTAGATTAAAATTAAACAAGACATAGGTAATGTTTAGAACAATTTACCCTAGAATACATTTGATCTGATGTCATACAGGCTGCAGAACTGGTGACAACTGTGTGGTTCTGCTCATTCAGAACAAAAGATTAAGTGAAAGGACTATTCTGAGAGAGGAAACTCTGGAGGCATAATGGTTAAGCACAGTGGCTGCTAACAAAAACTGATAGTTTAAATCTACCAGGTGCTCCTTGGAAACTCCATGGGGCAGTTCTACTCTGTTCTACAGAGTCACTATGAGTTGGAATCAACTCAACAGCTGTGGGTTTGGTTTTATTCTCCGAGAAGCTGGCAGACAGAGTGGAGGACAACTTTTGGCCATGTAGTTGACTCATCAGGTGAACTGTGCCAGGCACTTTGAAGGATTCCACTAGAGAGATTTAGCAGTTAGTCTGATTGTCAAGTCAGCTTCCTATTGGCTCTCTATTCTTGAATTTATTCCTTAAACAGTTTTAGCTCAGTTTTCTCAGTCATGAAAGAAATATGTTACCAATATAGCTCCCTGTAAGACAACCAGTAGAATTAATGAAATAAGTGTGTAAATTATATCCTGGTGCCTGGCATCCAGTAACACTCAGTAATTTTTAGTTAATTTTATGCTAGAGATGTTTGCCTGGTGGGATAAAGCATGTGTTCCGAGATATTTCACTGATTAAGCCTGAAATAATTAATATTCAATGGGATTAGTACTCACTATGGAAACCTAACTACTGCTTAACATAGTCCACTGTGTTTCAATTCTGGTAAATTGGCTTTAGTAATGGTCACTATCTTATATGATTATTGAGGGAGGGATTTGAATAAGATAATACCTTTAAAGGACTTCACAGATGCTTGGCACACAATGTAATGTTAGCTTTTGAAACTACAGAACACACTGTACATATAATTGTAGTTGAATGAAGGTTGCTTCATCAGTCAGTTTGCCAACTAATGATTGCTATTTAAAAAAAAATCCACTGTTGTTGAATCAATTCCAATTCATAGCAACCCTATAGGGCAGACTGGAACTGCCCCATACAGCTTCCAAGGAGCACCTGGTGGATTCAAATTGCTAACCTTTTAATTAGCAGGCGTAGCACTCAACCACTATACCACTTACAGTGACCCAGAAATAGTGTTAGGTACCACATGGTTTCACACATGTACAAACACAAGAGCCAAAAAAGCAGTGTGTGCCAAATGCTGAGGAAAGTGCCTTATAGAATTTGTTCTTTGTGCTTATGATACTTCAGTTCTCTACCCATTGTTTCTCCAAAAAGTGTGTAATTTCCGTATACGCCCAGTGTTATCTAGTCTATTCCAACTCATAGACCCTACAGGACTGCTCTACAGAGTTTTCAAGGAGTACCTGGTGTATTTGAACTACTAACCTTTAGTTTAGCAGCTGTAGCACTTAACCACTACTCTTCCATGGTTTCTAGTCTCCGTAAAACCCGAACCAAGCCTGTTGCCTTTGAGTCAATTCCAACTCATAGCAACCCTATAGGACAGAGTAGAACTACCCCATAGAGTTTCCAAGGAGCACTTTTTCAGCTGTCATACTTTGGTTAGCAGCCGTTGCACTTAACCACCATGGCATAAGGGCAGAGAAATCAAGAGTTTGGCAGGGTAATGACCACAGCTTTGTGAGTTTTAAGAAGAATAAATGTGACTTGTGGAATTCAATGGTGCTTTCTTTTCAAATGTAAGTGGAAGGAGTAAGTAAAACAGAGTTTTCCAATTTGTATTTCAGTTACAATGCCCACTGTGTGCTTCCTGAAATGTCAGCAACAAAATTAGCTCCATGTGGTACAGAAAAGAAACTACCCAAAGGCTCCAACAAGAAGACGCCACAGGTGAAGCAGTCCTTGGTATGTTCCAGGTTAGAGCAGAGATGTAGGCAGTCTGGCAGCAAGAGGAAAAGACAAGGGATTAAGACCGCAAGCAGCAGTATTGGAAACATTACCAAACATACAGTAGAAAGGAAAAGCTCAATGTGAAAATTTAAGAAGTGGGAAAAAATAATAGCATGAATCAGTAACCTCTTCCTCTCAAGTCGATTCCAACTCATAGTGATCCTATAGGTCAGAATAAGACCATGCTGTAGGGTTTCCAAGAAGAGACTGGTGGATTTGAAATGCTGACTAGCTACTCCATTAACCACTATGCCAACAGGTCTCCAAGCTGCTACCACTAACTGTAAAACAATATTCAAATTTTAGAATTTCATCATTTTACCTTCCAAATAGAGATAGGAATGGAGATGGAGAGTAGCTGGATGGTAGAAACTGTTACATTCTCAACTATTAGTCAGACGAATGGTATTTTGAATCTACCCAGAGGCATCTTGAAAGATAGGTCTAGAGATTGGCTTCTAAGAGGTCACAGTCTTGAACAATTTACAGTTTTATTGTGTACATATGGTGTTGCCATGAGTCAGAATTGACTCTACAGCAAAACACAGCCAAGCCAAAGTCAAGTGCCATCAAGTCTAATCCATGAGTCGGACAGCAAAACACAACAACATGTGTATATTAATACCCACTCACTGCTACTGAGGAGACTTTGACTTATAGTGGCATTTACAGGGCAGAGTAGAACTGACCCACAGAGTTTCCAAAGAGCACCTGCTGGATTTAAACTGCCAGCCTTTTTAGTCAGTGGATGTAGCACTTAACCACTATGTCACCAAAGTTTAGTGGTTAAGTGCTACCTCTGCTAATCATGGGGTCAGTGGTTCAAATTCAACAGGCACTCCTTGGAAACTCTATGGGTCAGCTCTGCTCTGGCCACAGGGTTGCTATGAGTCAGAATCCACTTGATAACCAATGACAGACCCAGAGTGGAGACAGAGAGAAACAAAAGATCATTCAGATAACTGATTTCCGTAATTAGTAGAACAAAGAGAAAGGAAATAGACTATATCTGTAGTTGCAAAAATAATTAGCAACACCTAGAGTTTTCAAAGCATTTTCACAAATATTAGGGGACCAGCCCTTGCCACAGCCACACATTTTAGAAAGAGGGAACATTAATATCACCACTGAAAATGGAAAACAGAAGCACAACATGGAGCGAGATGCAGAGCTGAGAGGCAGGACACCACTTCTGTGATGGTAAACGCCAATGTGGTATCAGGGTTTCATTTTTATTATGATTATTAACCACATCAGCACAGTTATTCAATGGAATGAACACTCCCACTTCTGCTTTCTTATTTGACAAAAAAAGCAATACACTTACTTGTTAACAACCACAAGATCTTTCCCCAAAAATACACATGACTGTAACTTGTTAAAGAAACCCACTGCTGTTGAGTTGATTCTGACAGATGGAGACCTGATAGAACAGAGTAGAACTGCCCCATGTGGTTTCCAAAGAGTGTCTGGTAGATTTGAACTGCCAACTTTGGGGTAGCACTTAACAACTAAACCACCTAAATATCAGCCCCCCCCCCCCACTTTTCCCTAGGTCATCAGTTCCTGGTTCCCAGCTGGCTAGGATGACTGCATGTCACTGGTGCTTGTTAAATGCTGTTCAACATTTTTATTGTTGTTAAAATGCAGATTGCTGCACTGATTATTTCTTCCCCCCAAATACTGGAACTATATAAAATAAAGTAACACTAGATTTATCTGTTGGCTTTGCATCAATCCTAACTCATCATGACCCTACTGGACAGGGTAGAACTGCCCTATAGGGTTTCCAAGCTATCATTTTTATGGAAGTCTCCATGGAAGCAAAATAATATATCCTTTTCCTGAGTATCGGCTGGTGCATTTGAATGATCAGCGTTTCAGTTAGCAGCTGAGAACTTAACCACTGAGCCATCAGGGCTTTGTAACACTGAACATAGACTTCCCTAATTAAATAAGAACATAATCTTTGCAAAATCCTTTCTTCCAAATCACAAATTTTTTATCACGAATATTCCCATATGTGAAATAAAACCTTTGACTGAGCTCTCTGGCATTTCTTCCTTCTCAAGGGATGGCAGAGTGGTCCTCTTCTCCAGCCCTTCTGTACCTTCTTTTGGCATAAGCAGATACCGACTGACTTGGCTGTGATTCCCCAGGGCTTCATCAATTTGGAAGTCAATTTATCATCAGTAATTCTTCCTTATCTTTGTACTCATACAGAACAACCAAACTAGTAATGGAAACTCACAACCTAAATGTTAGTGACAATTTATGTTTCTGCCATATGGGCAGAGTGATGAGACAGACCAGCAAGCTGTACCGAAACAATCATTTATTCATGTCCTACCTGGGTAGGACACTTTGCCCTCATACTGATGATCCACGTCTGCACTCAACCATCTCAGTGTGTGCTTTCATGTAGCCCTGGTTTATAGATGAAGATCCTTAGGCAGCTAATATTTCTCAAAGTCAAATGGCTAACAAATGGGGAAGCCAGCATTTAAACACAAGCCTGCCTGGTCCTCGAAAGATAGTTCCTTTTCTATTCCTGTCCAAGGCTCATTCTGACCATCTCCTCAACTGTATGTAGGCTTTCACTCTGATGTGTGTTTTGTAGGACACACAGCTCAGGTTTAGAATAAGAAGAGGGATGGAAAGGCTTTTGAGCCTGTTCAAAAGACATTCTCAATGTCCCTTCCTTTGTCCTAAGCCTGCATGCACTCATTTCTTCCTTATTTCTCAGGGACTTGTAAATTTCACATCTGCATAGCTGAAGATCCAGTGGATCGCACATTTCTCAATGACATCTTTGGTCCATGAAGGGAATTCCACATACACTCATGACTACTCAAAGGCCCATCACTGTCCTGACACTTTTGAAGGTGCCACAGTTCTCCAGGCCTACAGGTTTAAGTAAATGTCTAATTTCTAAGGAAGGAGAGCTCAAAAGTCTAACACTTACACCCACGATATATATTTCTGTCACCCTTTCATCATTTCTTCTACTTCTGCATAAACCTGTCAGGGAGGGAGATTTCTACTGAGATCTGTGACAGAGGTCCCCGAAAGACTTAGACAAGGGTTCTGGAATGTAAAAGAGACTGAGAAGATGCTACTGAAATTAAGAAAATATATGCTTAACTCATGAGAAGGTAGCATAGGAGGATGCCACCTCCATAGGCAGCCAAGGAAAGAGTTCTGGTGCCTTAACTATAATCTTTTATCTGTAATTTTATATCTACTGTCTTCTTCATTCTAATTCTAAGGTTTACACTTACAAGTTGAAATCCAGATTTGAACTTCAAATTGAGGTGCTTACTACACTAGCCAATTGTATAACCACCTCAAATTTGTCTTTGACATCATTTTCTACGGTTCCCTAAACCTTAAAGAGTAAATTAGTTGCCCCTCTCTGGGAGTCTTATCATAGCAATTATCATAATGTACTTTATTTTCCTGATTTCTGTGGCCTTCACTCAACTGAATAGTCCTTAAAATAGTAGTAATTGTGTCATGTTTTACCTCTGGCAACTAATGGCATAGTTGCATATAATAGGTATTCAAGAAAAGCCTCAAACTAGTGAAAGGAACAGGTAAATGAACAATAGAAGTATGAAATATAATATATATCTTATTAAAAGCATTACTTTATATCAATCACTTCCTGAAACTCAGTTATGCCATTGCCTGTACAGTTTGCTCAAACATAAGATTCAAAATCTCTGTCATTTAAAATCTTATTTTTTCTTCATGTATGATGACCAATGAACAGCTAGTAAAGCCATAATGTGCCAAATACCTAGCACTCATGCTATTATACGTTCATATTTCCATTGCCATAATTTACATTATTATTCCCAGCCTATCAGAACAATGTAGCAATTTATCTCTCTGACATTGTCTTTCTAAGGTCCAGATTAATTTTTAAAGTATGAAAGCAATCACATTGATCTCTCTGCCTTCTCTGACTCCCTGAAGCTGAAGGACATGAAACTCTCCTAAGCCTGTTGGAATCTGCCTGCCCACCTTCATCTCCCAGCACTTCTCTGCATGTATCCTATTCTCTACACAAATGAAGCTGATTGCATCTCCCTCTGAACCTCCCCACATCTAAATGCCATCTTCTCTTTGTTTACATGTATCCACGGGCTTATCATCTGCTGTTATATTGCATACATGTTCTGTGCAAGATTATTTCTTCAATAAATAATAGGGAGCAAGTCAATGGATAATGGAGATAACAAAACCTAAACCAGTTGGTGTCTCATCAGCTCTGACTACGAAACCTCACGTGTGTCAGAGTAGAACTGTTGTCCATAAGATTTTCAGTGATTAATTTTCTGAAGTATATTCCAGTTCTTTTTCCAAGACACCTATGAGTGCACTCAAACCACCAACCTGGCAGTTAACAGCAAACACACTGATTCTTTCACCACCGTGGGACTCCCAATAGAATAAAGAGATTAATCAATGAATGAATCAACCAGTAAACCCAGGCTTAAAGACTGAATAGCAGGAATCAAAGATCAGTATAAAATCTGAGCATCAGGGTGTCAAGATCTGGCCAATCTGACACACAGGCCAGGGCTGCAACAATGATCATAAGACCTTATTCTGAATTATAGGCTCTGAGGAACAGGGCTCCCTGTATATCCTAGTACAATTCCAAATATAGAAAGATTACACAGTACAAATTAGGTATTTCAGTGCCAAGAATACACAACCAAGCAGAATTTATTATTTATTATTTATCCAGAATAAGCCGATATTCACTAAGCTTTTATTCTACTCTCTGCAACGCATTCCTTTCAGCCCTGTTCTATTCACAGATAAGACCACTGGCCTTCAAAATCCAGTTATCACTGACTGTTATTAATGTTTAATCACAAATTTACTTGTATATTTAAATCAGCACCCATTCATTTGCTTCCTAGTCTCCCTGTTACAACCTGCTCGAAGTTAAAAAGGAAAAAAAAGGTGGACTTGGTCACAATAAAGTAACACAGGTTTAGTAATATAGGTATAGCAACATAAGTTTTAATGACATATTTCTTTTGTGGTTTTTAAATTGTAATATTATACTTTGAAAATCAAATATACATGTTTTAACTGTGGAGTTTCTATTTCAATTAGCAAGTAATCCGAATAACGTTTTGTAGAGGAGGCCATCCAGTCAACAAGGGAGGGAGATTAGGGATAATCATTATTACTAGGTTATAAATTCTTTATGCTAGACTTTTCTGCCTATGGCATAGAAATGTGAATTTTTACAGAAAAAAAAAAAAAACAAAGAAGAACATACAAGAAGATAAATTTCCTTTTGCCAAAAAAAAGTCCTCTCTAACAGCCACTGTGTTTGTAAGTGGCCTTTTCCTTGCGCCATTAATCTTCATGAAACCCTTATGGAAGTGATAGTTGCAACAAAGCATTTAAAAGTCCTCAAAATGCCAGGCAAGGTTGTGCTCGACATCTCATCTCTGCTCTAGGATGGCTTCTCCAGCTGTTTTTTGCAATATTTCTTGACTTTAAGTCAACAGCTAAGTTTCACATGTAGAGAACAGTTGAAAATAACTCAAATTCAGGGCAGTTTCTATTCTGGGGGTTGAGAAATGATGTTCTCATCACAGATTTGTAGATGAACTCAATAAACACAAGCAGGTAAGCTGTTTTTTTTGAAATAAGTTTTCATGTATTAAACAGCAAAGCTTTTCAACTTCATCTCGGAGGAAACATTTACTCTAAATACATGTTCAAAAGGAAGTCTCCTGTAGCTTAGTCACCCCAACTGTATAATTTATGTCTCAGATTCACTGAACACTACAAATCTCAAAAGGCGTGTGATGACTTGCAAGCGCCAGTTGTCACACGAAGGGAGATGGAACAGTGGAAGCCAGGAAGCCTGGATTGGCAGCCTGGCCAAGGCTGAAGAGTAATCTTGAATAAGTGAAGGATCAGAAAAGAGGGTATGACTAGTCACTGGCTGAAACCAGATAGGAGGACTAATTTTTCCTCAAGTTGTTAGATGCTGTCAAGTCAATTTTCAACTCATAGAACCACATGTGACAGAGTAAAACTTCCCCACAGGCTTTTCCAGGCTGCAATCTTTCTGGGACAAGATTTGCAGGTCTTCTATAGAATCTTTGAGTGGGTTCCAACTGCTGACTATTTGGTTGGCATTTGAGGGCTCAATCATTACACACCAGGGCTCCTGATAGAGTCAAAGATATAAAAGACAAGATGCACAGAGGATACAGAGGAGAAGCCAACTAAGACAAAAGAGTGAGCCGAATAGATGAGCCAAGCCAAAACAGCAGAAAAGTTGCAGTCCCTGAGAGGAAAGCCTGGGAGAGCCAGTGATTTGCTAAGGCTTGGAGTTGGCCCAGAGATAATAGAAAAATGGTCTGAAATAAGGCAGTGGACTGTATTTCATCTTTGGCTTACAAATAGTCATCAAATGAATATTTTTTGAAAACCTACTGGGTACCAACAGACTCACACATACCAACAATCTTGAAGATGGTGCAGTACCAAGCAACATATGTTTCTGTCATACATAACGTAATCCAAAGTCATAGTAGACTTAATGACAAATAACAACTGGGTGCCTACACTCCTGTATGCACTGGGAAGATAAATGGTGACCTACATAGAACAGTCTTTCATTTTGGGTTGGAGTGAGGAGAGACAGAAGGGGTGAACATAAATCAGGAAAAAATATATGCAGTATATATAGTACTGTAGTTGTTATTGTTAGTTGCTGTTGAGTCTGTTCTGACTCATGATGACTGTGTGTGCGCCGAGTGGAACTGTGTTCTATAGGATTTTCAATGGCCACTGGCTATGATTCTTCAGGAGCAGATCTATTTTCTGAGGCACCTCTGGATGGGTGTGAACAACTAAACTTTCAGCTAGTAACCAAGCCTTTATCTGTTTGCCCTAGCCAAGGGATTCCATAACCAAAAAAAAAAAAAAACCCTTTGTCATCAAGTCAATTCCAACTCATAGCAACCCCACAGAACAGAGTAGAGCTGCCCCTTAGGGCTTCCAAGGAGCACCTGGTGGGTTGGAACTGCTGACCTTTTGGTTAGGTCCAGCTCTTAGCCAACAAGTCATAAATGAAAATAAATAATAAATAAACCAAGACCACTGCCGTGAAGTCAACTCTGACTCATACTGACCCTACAGGATGAAACAAAACTACCCCATGTGATTTTCAAGGAGCCCTGGTTGATTTGAACTGCTGACCTTTTGACTATCAGGCACAGAACTTAACCACTATGCCACCATGGTTTCCTGTAGACAGCAGTAAAAAAAAAAAAAGAAAATCAGAGAGGCAGTGCCAAGATGGTGGACAAGTCACAGGTCTCCTCAATTCTCTCAGAGAACTAAGGCCAAAAAAAACAACTGAATGGAGCAGAGTAGATATTCTGGGATCCTCATGATCAGACAGAGAGTTATGAGATTGAACTGGGTGACAGGAAGAGGAAAACTACCTTTATCAGAGGTGAGAAGGAAGTATAAAGTGTTCTGCTTTGGCTCACGCTGAGGAAGAGAGGCTTACAGGTATGGATGCCATCTTTTTTAACTGCAAGACCGGGACTAGAATTGCTGGGCCTGAGAACCTGGCAGTAGCCAACCATGATTCCCATTTGGAGGTGGTAGGCCCCAGGTAGGGCCTCCATTTTGTGATTTTCCTGTGCTGTATGTTAAAGGATTAGGGTGGGACTGTAAATCTCTTCATAGGATCACCTCCCTACTCCACTGTAAAGGGAGTTTCCCTGGCATATGGCTTGCCGCACCCTTAATCCTTTTGTCCTACAACAGATAAAAGGAAAGAGGAGCAAGCGGAGAATTGGGAACTTCCCACCGTCAAGAAAGCAGCACTGGGAGAAGAACATGTCCTTCAGATCTAAGGTTCCTGTGCCAAGATGTTCCCTGGACAAAGACTCAATATCAGACTTTCCTCCAGAGCCAAGCATGGGGAAGACTTCCCCTGGAGCAGACATCCTGATTTTGGACTTGTAGCCTACCAGACTGTGTAAGAATAAACGTTCCTTTGTTAAAGCCATCCACTTTGTGGTATTTCTGTTAGAGCAGCACTAGCTGACTAGAAAAGACACCATCTTTGTTAACTGGAAGACCAGGACTAGAACTGATGAGCCTGAGAGCCTGGCAGGGGCTGACTGCCATTCTGAGTTGCAGCACCTAAGACAGCATTTCTCACAGCAGAGAGTCTGTACTTAAGACAGTTGTACTTAGAGAACCCAGTGGTGGCTCTCAGCCGAGGACAGCAGTGTACCCCCCACCTCTGAGAAGCACCATATATTCAGCTGTCTCAGCACAGGAGAGATGGCACAGGTAGGATATCATCTTAGTCAGATTAGAGGTAGAGTCAACCACACGTGAGGTTCTTGCTGGATCTGGCTGCCACAATGAGCAACAGCACCTGTCTGGACAGTGCCTCTCTCAGCATAAAAGCTGTTTTTAAGATAACTGTACATAGAGAATGCAGCAGTAGCTGACAGCTGAGTGTGGTAGTGCACTTGCCCTCTCCCTTCTCTGGGTCATGCTGAAGCATCTGCTGATGCAGAAGCTCCACGAATAGGTTGCCATCTTTGTCAACCAGGAGGCAGGACCTGCTGCTCCTGAAGCCCCAGCTGCTGCCAGCTGCCACTGGACAGCACCTCTCAGTAGAAAAGCAGTTTTTAAGACAATCAGATCTAGAGCACACAGCTGCGGCAGGCGGCCAAGTGTAGCAGCTCTCTTCCCTCCTCCCTTCTCTGATCTATGCCATAGTGTCTGTGGTGTGACTCTGGAGAGTTGGCAGAAGTAGGTCTCCATCTCTGTCAGCCTGGAGGTAAGGCCTGCCATCTCTGGGGCCCAGCTGGGGCCTACCACCCAACTGAGCAGCACTGCTTGGCTGGACAGCACTTGCCTCAACAGAGAAGCTGTACTTAAGACAGCAGCACCTAGAAAATGAAGCAATGGCTGGTGGTCAAGTCTAGCAGTGCCCTTACTCACTCCCTTCTTAGGGCTACACCAAAGCTTTTGCTAGTCCAGTACTGGAGAAGCAGAACAGCTTTCTGAAGGCACAAAGACAATAATCAGTATCCAACCATTTAAAGACACAGATCACCATGGCTCCATAAAACTCTCAAAATAAAGAATCAAAAAAACCTCCCAGATGAAGAAGTTTCCTGAAGTTATCAGAAGCAGAATTCAAAAGAATTAGGTATAGTGGTCTCCTAGATCTTAGGATGGTGACTAAACAAAATGCAGCAAAACAAAATGAAAAATTAAACAAGCTATATGAATTGCTAGAACAACAATGATCTGAAATTCAGCAGACCAACAATAAAATTGCAGAGTTAGACAATTCAGTGGAAAGCCAAAAGAGCAGGACTGAGGAAATAGAATACAGAGTTAGCGAGATTGAAGATAGAGCCACTGACACCAGCATCTATGAGGAGAAATCAGGTAAAAGAATCATGAAAATGAAGAATCATGTGGGACTTGATCAAGAGGAACAACTTAAGTGTAACTGAAATTCCAGAACAGGAAGAAAATACAGAGAGAATTTTTGAAGAGTTGCTGACAGAAAACTTCCTTGACATCATGAAAATAGCTATTCACGTTGCTCATCAAAATCCAAGAAAGTAGACCTCAAAAGAAAGACATCAAGACATAGTATAATCAAGCTTAGCAAAAAGAAACATAAGGAGAGGCTCTAAAAGGCAGCTGGGATTAAACAAAAACTAATGTACAAAAGGAAGCTTTGTAGAATGTCCTCCAACTTTTCAGCAGAAATCTGCTGGCAAGAAGTTAATGGGATGACACATACAAAGCCCTTTGATGGAAAAAACCTACAAGCCAGGAATTATGTATCCTGCAAAACTGTGTTTCAAATACAATGGTGAAATTAAGACATTCCCAGACAAACAGAAGCTTAGAGACTTTGTAGTAACCCAACCAAAGTTACAAGAAATACTGAAGGAAGCTCCTTGATTAGAAAATCAGGTATATACCCAAGGATGCAATGCAGGTCACAGCATCCAAGAGTCCTACTCAGTTAGGGAAGACACAAAGCTCAGTCAAAGCTGAAATATTAAAATTAGGGGAACAGAGAGCTCAACATGTAAACTATGACAACATTACACCATAAAGAGAGATGTATTACAGTATTCATAGCCCTTTTAGATGATGAGGAAGTTAAGAAGATACCAAGAAGTTAAAGACAGGTTCAAACCTAGAAAATTAAGGGGAACCAAAGGCATAGCCACAAAGCAAACTAACAATACTACATATGAAAATAAGAAACAAAATACAGAAGTCTCAACAGACACAAAAACAACACTGAAAAAGATGAAAAGAAAACCCATAAAGAAAAACAACTCAGAAGAGAATATTAAGTGGAACAAAGAAAATGTCAACAACACATAAAGAAAGGCATAAAAATGACAACATTAAATACATGGCTATCAATAATTGGGTTTTATGAATAATTACACTGAATGTAAATGGACTGAGTGTTCCAATACAGAAAGCACAATCCATCTAAAAGCTGCTTATAAGAAACACACCTTAGACTCAAAGATATGAACAAACTGGAAATCAAACAATGGAAAAATATATACCGAGCTAACAACATGCAAAGAAGAGCAGAAGTAGCAATACTAAACTCAGATAAAATAGATTTTAAAGTAAAACCTTCTGTTGTAGACACAGATGGTCACTGTTGCTGAAAGGCTCAATACATAAGGAGGCTATAACAATATTAAATATTTATGCACTTAATATCAGTGCATCTAAACACATCAAACAAATGCTGACAACAGGGAAAAATGAGACAGATCACTCCACACTAATAGTAGGAGGCTTCAACACTCCACTTTCGGTAAGGGACAGATCATCCAGAAAAAATGCTCAATAAAGATGCAGAAGATCTTATCGTGATAATCAACCAACCCAACCTCACAGAACTTTTTTTACTCACCAACAGACAAGTACACCTTCTTTTCCAACGCACATGGAAGGTTCTCCAGAATAGGCCACGTATTAGCCCGTAAAGGCAGTCTCAACAAAATCCAAACCACTGAGTTATTACAAAGCATCTTCTTAGATCATACAGCCATAAAAGTTGAAATCAATAGCAAAAGAACACATGGGTAGAAATTTGTGCTCATAGAAACTGAACAACCCTTTGTTCAAAAACTTATGGATTATGGATGAAATCAAGGATGCAAAAAAAATTTATGGAATAAAATGAGAATGAAAACACATCTTACCAAAACCTATGGGATACAGCAAAAGCAGTGCTCAAAGGTTAATTTATCTCTATAAAGGCACATATCTGGAAGAATGAAAGGGCCCAAAAGAAAGAATTAACACTACAACTTGAACAAGTAGGACGAGAACCACATAAGAAACCTTCAGTTGCCAGAAGAAAGGAGATAATAAAGATCAGAGCAAAGCTAAACAAATTAGAGAACAGAAAAACAATTGAAAGAATTAATAACACCAAAAACTGTCTTTTTTAAAAGATCAACATAATTGATAAACCACTGGCTAAACTTACAAAAGAAAAACAGAAGAGAAAACAAATAATGAATGAGACAGAAGAGGTCAAAACAGACCCAACTGAAATTAAAAGTATCATAATAGAATACTATGAAAAATTGTACTCTAACAGATTTGAAAACCTAAGGGAAATGGACAAATTTCTCTATTCACATCACCTACCAAATTACCATAAAGAGAAGCTGAAAAACTTAATAAACCCATGGCACAAGAAGAGATTGAAAAGTAATCAAAAAACTGTCAAGCAGAAAAAGTTCTGGTCCAGACAGCTTTACCAGAGAATTCTACCAAACTTCTAGAGAGAAGCTAATTTCAATACTACCGAAGCTATTCCACAACATAGAAAAGGACAGAACTTTCCCAAATTCATTCTATAAAGTCAGTGTAACCCTGATATCAAAGCCAAGGAAAGATCCCACAGGAAAAGGGAACTATAGACCAATATGATTCATGAACCTAGATGCAAAATCCTTCACCAAAATCCCAGCCAATAGAGTTCAACAATGTATCAAAAAAAAATAATAATAATTCATCATGACCAACTAAGATTCATACCAGGGATGCAGGATTAGTTAAACATTAGAAAAACAATGTGATCAACTGCATAAATAACACAAAGTTTAAGAATCTCTTGGTTCTATCAACTGAGACAGAAATGGAATTTAACAGAATCCAACACACGTTTATGTTTTTTTTTAAAAAAAAAAAACTCTCAGCAAAATAGGAATATAAGGGAAATTCCTCAACTCAGTAAGGGGCATCTACACAAAGCCAACAGTCAACATCATCCTGAATGGAGAGAGACTGAAAGAATTCCCCCTGAGAACAGGAACTAGACAAGGATGCCCACTGTCACCACTTCTATTCAACACTGTGCTAAGGGTTCTGGTCAGAGCAATCAGACAAGACAAGGAAATAAAGGACATCTGCATCAGCAAAGAAAAAGCAAAACTCTCCCTATTTGCAGGTGATACGATCATATACACAGAAAACTCTCAAGAATCCTTAAATAAACTACTGGAACTAATGGAAGAATTCAGCAAAGAGTCAGGATATAAGAAACATACATATATCAGTAGAATTCCTTTATACCAACAAAGAGATTATCAAACAGGAAATCACCAAATCAATACAATTTACAATAGTCCCCAATAAGATAAAATCCATAGGAATAAATCAAATCAGAAATGTAAGAGGCCTATACAGAGAAAATCAGAAGACCCTACTGTAAGAAACCAAAACAGACTTATGTCAGTGGAGAAATCTACCTTGCTTATGGATAGGAAGACTTAACATTGTGAAAATGTATAGTCTACTGAAAACAATCTACATGTACAATGCAATCCCAATACAACTCCAATGCCAGTTTTTAATGAGATGGAGAAAGAAATCACCAACTTTGTTTAGAAATGGAAGAAATCTTCGAGAAATAAAGCACTACTGAAGAAAAGGAACACAGTGGAAGGCATCACACTACCCAATCTTAGAAACTACTACACTGTCACTGTAGTCAAACAGCCTGGTACTGGTTCAAAACCAGATATATAGACCAGTAGAACACAATAGAGAATCCAGAAATGTAACCATCCTCCTATGAATAGCTGATATTTGACAAAGACCTAACAGTTGTAAACTGCGGTAAAAACAGTATCTTTAACAAATGTTGCCGTAACTGGATATCCATCTGCAAAAAATAGAAATAAGACCCATATCTCACACTTCACACAAAAACTAAATCAAAATGAATCAAAGATGTAAATATCAAACTTAAAATGAGAAAGATTATGGAAGAAAAAACAGGGACAATAATGGAAGTTCTAATAAACAGCTTAGGCAGGCTACAAAATCTTACCAACAATACACAAACAACAGAAGAAACAACAGAAAAGTGGGAATGGCTAAAAATCAAACACTTATGCTCATCCAAAAGATTTTATCAAGAGAGTTAGACTGCCTACAAAATGTGAAAAAAATACTTGGCAACTATGTATTGGATAAACATTTAATTTCCATAATCTTCAAGGTACTGCAAAACAGCAAAAAGAAAAAAACCAAATAACCCAATTAAACTATTGGCAGAGGACACGGACAGACACGTCACCAGAGAAAACATTTAGGCAGCAAAAAGACACATGAGGAAATGCTCACAATCATTAACTGTTAAAGAAATCCAGATCAAAATTACAATGAGATACCAACTCACCCAATGAGGTTGGCAATAACCCCAAAAACACAAAATCAGCAAATGCTGAAGAGGCTATGGAGACATTGGAACACTTCTGCACTGCTGGTGGGAATGCAAGATGGTACAGCTGCTTTGGAAAGCAATTTGGCTCTTCCATAAAAAGTTAGAAATAGAAATACCATATGATCCAGTAATCCCATGTTTTAGTCAGCTAGTTCTACTCAACAGAAATACCACAGAGTGGGTGGCTTTAACTAAGGAAAGTTTATTCTTACACAGTCCAGTAGGCTACAAGTCCAAATTCAGGATATCTGCTCCAGGGGAAGGCTTTGCCCCTTGTCCGCTCTGGAGGAAAGTCCAGTATTGGGTCAGTCTTTGTCCAGTGAGCATCTCGGCATGGGAACCTCAAGTCTGAAGGAGGTACTGTTCTCCCAGTGCTGCTTTCTTGATGGTGTGAGGTTCCCGATTCCCTGCCTGTTTCCCCTTCCTTTTATCTCTTGTAGGATGAAAGGAAGAAGGGTGGTACAAGTCATACTCCAGGGAAACTCACTTTACAGTGGAGCAGAGAATTACAGTCCTACCCTAACATACAGGATAGGAAAATCCCAAAATGGAAGACAATCATAGAATACAGGAAATCATGGCCCAGGCACATGGCTACACATATTTCTGGGGGGACACAATTGAATCCATGACGTCCTCCTACTTGGCATATATTGTATAGGAATAAGGGCTGTCACACGAACAGATACACGCACACGAATACTTACTGCAGTACCGTCCCCAACAGCAAAAAGATGGGATCAACCTAGGTGCCCATCAACAGATAAATAGATAAACTATGGTATACATAAACAATGGAACACTATGCAATGATAAAGAAAAAATGATGATTTTAGGAAACATCTGGTATCAGTTAGAAGACATTATGTTGAGTGAAATCAGTCAACAGTAAAAGGACAAGTATCGTATGAGACCACTATTATAAGGACTTAAAAAAAAGACTTATGCACAGAAGAAAACACCCTGACGGCTACAACGGTGAGGAGTGAGGGAGAGAGTTCGTTAGGTGAAGGGTGTGACAGTACTCAGTAAAAAGCAGGTCAGCATAAGAGGACTACACCATAAACTAAAAGGTTTTCTAAATTCAAATCAACATTTCAAACGATAGAGAAGCAGGGAGAGGGATCTAGCGATCATGTTTCCAGTGAACACTGAGGTCAACTGACATAACTAACCTTGTGCTAAGAAAGTCTTCTGCACCCCATCTTGGTGAACGGTGTCCAGGGTATTAAAGGCCAGCAAGCTGCCACCTGAGAAACATCAATCAGTTTCAAACCACCTGGAACAAATGACAACTGAGGACATCAAAGACACAAGGAAAAATGAGCCCAGGAGACAGAAGGACCCATGTGATTGGGAGACTGCATCAGCATCACAGCAGAAGAACCAGATGGTGACCAGCCACCACCAAAGGCAGCCTTGATGGAGATGCAATGTAGAGTCCCTGATGTAACAGGAGAAAGAGAGGTGCACAGATCAAGAACTCTGCTAAAAGACCAGAACTGATGGTCTGAAAACCTGGACAGTCCCCTGAGAACATGGTCCCTAGACTTGCTGTCCCAGACCTGAAATCAGTGCTGAGGTCAACACTTCAGACTAAGAATGGGCTGGACTTGGAGACACAGAGTGAGCATGTGATACGTGCACTTTATGGTTTCATACATTTATAAGAGTCTGTCCTACTGGTTTCTTCCTAATGGGGAGAAGAGAAGGTGAAGAGGAGGGGACAGGTGTTCATCTGGAGGATACTAGTAATAAAGAGTGAAAAAGAGGAGTGTGCTCTTGCAGGGTGGGGAGAGCAGATAGAGTTGTAGAGAGGCAGGTGTGCAAAACTGACTTGGATTATATACTTTCACTTAATCATAATAAAATAGCAACTAATAAAGCCAAACAGTTGCCCTCCAGTTGATTCTGACTCATAAGTACTATCAACATAAAAAGGAGAACAAAGGAGTGCAAAATAGGGTGGGGGAAAGGAATTGCATTCAGAGACATGGTGCGATCTGATTTGCCTTTTAAAAGTCTCATCACACTGTGTGTAGCAGAAATCATACAGGACTCCATGCATAAACTAGGAAACCAGCTGTGAGTCAACTGCACAGAACAGTTAAGAAGCATTGCCTATCCGACCTAAAGTGTGTATGTGTAATGTGTAGGTGCACTGTGTAAGTGTAGTGTGTACCATGTGGGTACAGTTGTGGAAGTAGAAAGCAGAACACAGAACTGGTATATTTTGGAGCTAGAAACTAAAAGGATTGTTGTCTGAATGGAGGTGGAGGTAAAGGAAAGAGAGGGGTGGAGGATTGTGCCAGGTTTTTTTTGTTTAACTCACAAGTAGGGAAATGATGGTGTCATGAAATGAGATGGAAATGCCTGGATCACTTTATTTCGTGGTTCATGTTTTCTGTTCAAAATGATACTCTTGTTAATCTGACAACCTTATAGGTAGAAGGGTAATTAAATCATCTTGATCAATTTTTTTTTTTTAATTATCCTTGAATTACCAAATAACCTCAGGGGAAAAGCACAGCACGTGAAATGTATGTTTTAGGCTGGGTTCCTCAAGAATCAGAGTCTGAATTTGTAGAAGATAATGGCATTCACCGTGTTATGTCCTTTAGGTCAGGTGGCCCACAAGGCTGAGGGACCAGGCTGTGCGGAGTGGTAAGCTGACGCTAACACTGAGACTCCAGGCCACTATTAGCCCTGATGTATTAAGATGGTCATTATAACCTTGTTACATTACACTCTCCATTTCCCTTCCCCTGGCTAATATAACTGCAAATGAAGCCACATTTTCACGGAAGTGCTTTGAATTTCTTTTTGGTCAAATAAGACAAGTCTCAGCAGCTTAAGTAAGTTTAAGTTTCCTTCACAAGTTAGATGAGTACTTAATGAAAAAACATGGAGATTTCTCTCCATTTACATGAGTGTCTTTAATGATCTGGAGATTAGCTAGAGATCAGAATAATAATCCTGGGAGGAAAAAAAAAGAATGAGATTGCATTGGAATTTTCTCAAAATTAACCTGGGATTATTATTATTTTTTTAATGCAAGCTCAGGGTAAATCACTTGGGGCAGCAAAATAAGCTTCAATTATTACATGAGAAAGGACTGGGAAATTATGGATAAATGACCTAAGGCACAAACAGAGGAAACTGTTAACTAAATATGACACGGCACAGGAGTCAAGTAGAAGCCTGGTGCTTGGAGAGTTAACTAAAAGGGAAACTATAAAAACACCCAAACCCGTTGCCAGCAAGGCAACTCCAACTCATAGCAATTCTATAAGACAGAATATAACGGCCCAATCGAGCTTCCAAGGAGCACCTGGTGGATTCAGACTGTCAACTTTTCTGTTAGTAGGTGTAGCACTATTTGACCACTACACTATGAGGGTTTCCAAAAAAGGGGGAACCATAGGGACTTGGAAAACCCTGGTGACATAGTGATAAAGTGCTATGGCTGCTAATCAAGAGGTTGGCTGTTCAAATCGACCAGGTGTTCCTTGGAAAATCTATGGAGCAGTTCTACTCTGAGCTATAGGGTCACTATGAGTTGAAACTGACTTGATGGCACATAACAACAACATGAGACTTGGAGAAGTAGTGAGAGTATAATGTCCAACATGAGGCCTGAGAATTTGGAATGAGGAGCTATTCCAGCAGAAAGGCAGAAGGGCCTTATTCAAAGCAGGCTGAAGTCCAGAAACTTGGTCCTAGCCCACATTTCTTATTAACAAGCTGTGAAACCTTGGCAACTCATTTAGTTTCTTTAAACCATACGTTGTTTTTCTATAATATGGGCATGATTATTATATTAGACCTATCGTCCTTGCTCTAAGGAAAAGCTTTTGAAATGAGTTAAAAATGCTGTAAATACAACATACTTATAATGTCTGTGTTACAGAAATTATTAAGAAGAAAATCAAGTGTGTAGGGCACTGATAACATTCTTCATTGCATTTAAGTCAATTCTAACTCCTGGTGACCCCCTGTGTGCAAAATAGAACTTCTCTGTAAGATTTTCAAGGCTATGGCCCTCAGAAGCAGATCTCCAGGCTCGCCTCTCGAGGGGCCTCTGGGTGGGCATTAGCAAATGCAGTACAACCAAAGAGGCTATATAATTTGTGAGACGCAGTGCAAAACGAAAGTGCAGCTCCCCTTATTCAGAAACTACGAGTTTTAAGACAGAAACAGCAGAGCATCGGAACAAGCACACAAGAGGAAATCACTGGGAAGCACTGAGTTCCTGTTTGCAGCAATGGGAAACCCAACACAGACTAAGGGTAGTAGTTGCACAATTAAATCATGTAATTGAGTCACTAAGCTGTACATCTTAAAAATGTCAAATCAGTAAATTCTGGGATATACATATTTTGACACACATAAGGAGAGTAGCTACTGATGCTGATCAAAACTACATAAAACAAGCACACTAACCTTATAAGCATCAAGCCCTGTGAGACCACACAGGATGCCAGGCCTTGCAGCTGGTCTAAAAGGTGGTTGGCAACTAAATCTACTTGGGGGATAACAATTTAAACTTATTCAAAGTATTTTTACTTGTCCATCTGAATTAGAAACAGAAGAGGAGCAAACCAGAGCTGAAAAGATTAAATCCATATTGCTAAAAAGGAATAAGAAGGGGAAAAAAGTGATTGTCTCTTGAGACTGGGGAAGTATGCTAAAATTTATGAGTCACTGGGAGTGCTCTATACTTTGACATAAATAGTATTCACACCGGAGTATTTGTTGTTGCTGTTAGAAGCCACTGAGTTGTTCCCAACACAGAGTACTTTACGTACAACAGAAAGAAAAACTACCTGGTACTTTGCCACCCCTGCAGCCAGTGTGTCAATCCGTCTGTTAAGACTCTTCTTCTTTTTCACTGACCATCTACCTTTACCAAGCGCAATGTCTTTCTCCCGGAAGTGATCCCTCCTTGTAATACATCCAAAGCATGAGAGACGATGTCTCACCACGTTATTGCTGTTGTTAGATGCCGTCAAATCCGTTCCGACTCATGGTGACGCTGTGTGCAACAGAACGAAATACTGCCTCGTTCTGTGCCGTGCCCACAAGCATTTTTATGCTTAAGCCCATCATTTCAGCCCCCACGTCACTCCATTTCAAGGGTCCTCCTCTTTCACTGACACTCTAATATGCAAGCATGATGACTTCTCCAGGGATTGATCCCTCCTGCCAACGTGTCCAAGTATGTACGATGCAGGGTCACCATCTTTGCTTCCCAGGAGCACTCTTGTTGTACTTTTTCCAGAACAGATCATCTGTTCTGTTGGCAGCCCATGGTACATTCAAGATTCTTCTCCAACACCACAATTCAAAGGCATCGATTCTTCTTCTGTCTCCATATTCATTGTCCAGCTTTCAAGCTCAAATAATATGACTGAAAACACCATGGCTTGGGTCAGGTGCACCTTAGTCTTCAAGGTGACATCTTTACTTTTAAGCACTTTAAAAAGATCCCTTGCAACACATTTTCCCAGTGCAATGTGCCTTTTGATTTCTTGACTGCCACTTCCATGGGCAGTGATTGTGGAGCAAATTAAAATGAAATCATTGACAACCTCAATCTTTTTCCATTTACCATGATGTTGCTTACTGATCCACTTGTGAGGACTTTTGTCTTGATGTGGAGGTGCAATCAGTACTGAAGGCTGTGGTCTTTGAAAGTCTCTCCATACTGTGTACAAATGAGCAGTCTGGCTGTACTTCTTCCAAAACAGATTTGTTCGTTCTTCTGATAGTCTATGGTTCACAGTGTATTCAGTGCGCTTCATCAACACCATACCTTAAAGGCATCAGTTCTCCTTGGTCTTCTTTATTCTTTGTCCAGCTTTTGAATGCTATAAAGTGGTTGCAAACACCATGTTATATAGATCAGGTGCACCTTAGTTCTCAAAGTAACACCATTGCTTTTGGCAATGCAACACATCCTTTGACTTGTTCACTGTTGGTTCCATAGGCATTAATTGTAGATCCAAGAAAATGAAATCCCTGAGAGTCTCAGTATTTTCTGTTTTTCATGATGTTGTTTATTAGATCTGTTGTGTGGATTTTTATATTCTTTGTTAAAGTATAATCTATAATGAATGCAATGGTCGTTAATACTCATTAGTAAGTGCTTAAAGCCCTCTTCACTTTTTGCAAGCAAGGTTATACCATCTCTGCATATCACAGGTTATCAATGAGTCTTCCTCAGTCTTGATGCCATGCTCTTCTTCATACAAGGTCCAACAATTAAGTCCATGAATGTGATTGTTCTAAGTGCTATATACCTCACTGCCAAATACCACTCCAGTCACCTTTGACATATTCCCCTTGTGAAGCTATGCACTGATACTAGTGCCTAGTTCACCCTTCAAAGCAATTTTGAAATTCTTTCTGGAAAGGCCATTGCACATGGCGGCATAGTTGCACAGTGGCAGAATCACAAACTTAATTACATAACTGTCTTTAAGGGGAGTTTTTAGTTGGTAAACAAATAACTGTTTTGGAATATCCTCTCTACTTACCTGATCTGTCTTCCAATGACTTTTTTCTTTACCTGAAGATAAGAGAAATATTAAAAGGAAGATATTTTGATGACACTGAGGGCATTAAGGGTAATATGATGAGAGCTCTGACCGCCATTCCAGAAAAAGAGTTCCAAAATTGCTTTGAAAGGTGGACCACGTGCTGGTGTCAGTACATAGCTTCCCAAGGGTAGCACTTTGAAAGTGACCATAGTGGAATTCAGCAATGAGGTATGTAACACTTTTTCTAGAATGAGTTTGCAAACTTCATTGCCAGTTCTCATATAGCCAGCTGCTCAGATAATTTCTCAGCACACAGATTAAATAAGTAATGTCAAAGGATATAGTCCCGATGCACAGCTTTGCTGATTTTAAGTTATGGAGTATCCCTTTGTTTTGTTCAAATAACTGCATCTCATTCTATGCACAGGTTCCTCAAGAGCACAAATAAGTGTTCTAGAATTCCCATTCTTCCCAATGTCATCCATAATTTTTTCCATTATTCACACAGGCGGATGCCTCTGTGTATTCAAAACACAGATAAACATGTTTCTGGTATTATCTGCTTTCAGCCAAGATCCATCTGACATCCGCATAGACTTCTCTTGTTACACATCCTCTTCTAAATTCAGCTGGAATTTCTGGCAGTTCTGGACGTACTACTGCAACGATTTTTGAGTTATCTTTAGCTAACATTTACTTGTATGTGATAGGATTTGATAATTTCCACATTCTGTTGGAACACTAATCTTCGGAACAGGTCCAAGTATGAATCTCTTCCAGCTGGTGGCCGAGGTAGCTGTCTTCCAAATTTCTTAGCATAGGTGAGTGAGTACTTCCACCTTTGCATCTGTTGGTTAAAATATCTCAATTAGTATTGCATCCATTCCTAAAGTCTTGTTTTTACTGATGTCTTCACAGTGGTTTAGAATTCTTCCTTGAGTACCATTGGTTCTTGATCATATACTACCTCCTGAAATGGTTGAACATTCACCAGTTCTTTTTGATGCAGTGACTCTGTGTATTTCTTCTATCTTCTTTTGATGCTTCCTGTACTGTTTAATATTTTTCCTATAGAATGTTTCAAATTACAACTCAAGGCTTGAAGGGTATTTTTGTTTGTTTGTTTCCAATTCTTTCAGATCAAAAGATAATGAGCATGTTTCTCCTTTTGGTTTTCCAATTTAAAGTCTTTGCACATTTCCTTATAATACTCTTTTGCTTTCTCTAGCCACTCTTCGAAATTTTTGTTCATCTATTTTACTTCATCAGTTCTTGCATTTGGCTTTAGCTACTTTACATTCAAGAACAAGTTTCAGAGTCTCTCCCTGGACTGTGACAAATAAAATTTATCTTTTTAAAGCCATATGCTTGGGATATTTCTGTTAAAGTAGGGCTAAATGACTAGAAGAGATGTCAAGTAATTTTTTACTCAGAGGGACCCTATAGAACACAGCAGAATTGCTCCACAAAGTCTCCAAGGAGCACCTAGTGGAGTGTTACCTAGTGATAGTAATAATAGAAGTAACTAGTAACATATATTAAGCATATAATATTTGCTAGTACATTCATTTTTACATTTGGTTCTGTCAGTATCTCATGAAATGAGTTCTGTTATTACCTTCATTTTTCAAACAAGGCAATTAAGAGAAAGTCAGAGGGGCAGTAACAGGTCACGGCTAGTCATTGGCAAGCCCAGATTTCAAACCACAGTCCAGTGGATTGCAACTGTTCCATTATAATAAAGGGAAGAGAAAGAAGAAAGTCAAAGACGCCACAGCTAGGAACAAATGGTGACAGGTCACCGGGATTACTATGAAAGACACAGGACAAACTGAAGAAAGAACAAATTTGATGGCAAATAGGATAAGTTCAAATCTATTCTCCTTGACTGTAAGCTTCATTAATTTCTAATATCTTCCTACATTACTATGTGTTCCAATATTGCTGAACCAAGGAGACAGTGGTAACACAGTGCAGTTTTAAAACCAGCTTTCATTGTGCTTTTGCACAAAAGGAAAAAAAAATTGGTTCATTAAAATGTACCTAGTGACAAAATTTTGCTGGCGTGCTGATAGCCTCTCTTACAGAAAGCTATAGATAGGCCATCTACAGCCATTTCTTTTTAAATTTCTCACCTGTGATCACCTGAGAAATACCTCCT
Source organism: Heterohyrax brucei (assembly GCA_028571685.1). Taxonomy (NCBI): domain Eukaryota; kingdom Metazoa; phylum Chordata; class Mammalia; order Hyracoidea; family Procaviidae; genus Heterohyrax; species Heterohyrax brucei. Next base: position 61,252,144 of record CM053162.1, on the reverse strand, counting down.
ATATCCATTGAGAGTGCGGATTTCAGCACGTATGATATGCTGATTTCATACGCAAGTAGATGCTTCTGAACAACAATAGAAATTTATGTGCTCGTATGTTTGTGTTGTCACCCAGGACCCGTGATTCCTGTTACCAGCATTGTAAATCATGTGCGTGGCAACATGGTATATACTAATACGGTCTGAGACAACGGCTCAACAGTCCTCAGGCTCTTTGTAATTGAATGAGCCAGCTACCAAAATCACCATCACTATATTCCCATTGACTCTTTCAAAATGATTGCTTATGAATAATGAGTGCCACACTCTCTGGGCACCTATGAATAGTGGACATCACCAGTGATGCTTTGGTAGTGTGATGCTGCCCGTGGGAAGGCTTCCCCAGTGTTGTATATTGGTTCACATTGAGCATCTATGTGTAAATACTAGTGCAGAAGACAGTCTTAGCTGCTGAAACTTCATCCTAAAAAAAATTAATGTTAAGCAATACAGTATCAGTGTGAATCTAGAAAATTACCTGATTCCATGATCTGGTCAAGAAAATACCAGAAATTATGGAATTATCTGATTATTGATAGAAAATGAGAATGTTTCCCAAAATGTCAAGGGCACTTCACGGAAGCACACATGTTCATCCATTTTTATTGGATATCTTCTTAGAACGAAACTGCTGTATCCTAGGGCGTGAGTGGTTTCATAAAGTAAGAAATACGTGTTTTCTCAGGTACTTGTATACATTCTCCCCAGCCACGTATGAAAACTAGCAGTGCCGTGCCTCTGCATCTCTCGGTGCGTTTCCGGGTTAAATCCCGCTAGGTCATGATGCTTTCTGTGTACTTGACTCAGTCCACTAGTAGCTGGTTAAACGTTTTTGTACGTGGTACATGAGGGATATTTGTCAGTAATATTATGTTCTTAACACCCTTCTCTGGTTTGGGTTTTAGTATTATGCTGGTCTTGTAAAATCAGTAGAGTAGTGAGCTCTCTTTCTCAATTTCCAAACTACATTTTATAAATATGCTATTGTTTCTTGTTTAAACATTCGTTAGAATTTACTAGCGAAGCCATCAGGGCCTGAAGTTTTCTTGTAGAAAGATTTCAATTATAAATTCAATTTTTTTTAACAGGGATGTTAAGATTTTTAAGGTTTTCTTGTATTAGTTTTGGTAATAAGTATCTTTCAAATAACCCAATTAATCTAACTTTTTGAATTATTGTCATAATATTGCTCATCATAGCAGCCTTCATTTTTTTAATTTCTGTATTTTTTATAGAGTCATATCTTATTTCATTCTTAATATTAGTATTTTGGGCTTTACCTCTTTTTCACTTGATCAGTGTAGTTGATTGTTCAGAGAGCAAAATTTTACTTTTGTTGATTTTCTCTAATTATTTTCTTTTACAGTTTTCTTTGTTATTTTCTTCCTTCATTTTTTCCTCTGAGCTTCTTAACATGGAAATTCATAGTATTGATTTTTAAGACTTTGCTTCTTGCCACTTTAACATTTAAATCCATAAATTTCTTTCTAATTAGTTCATTAGCCATGAAGCGCTGGTGGTGAAGGAATTACAAGCTTGGCTACTCACTGGAAGGTCAGCAGTTTGAATCCGTCGGCTGTTCCTTGGAAACCCTACGGGGTAATTCCACTTTGTTCTAGTTTTATAAGTTGGAAAGTCAGAATCAATTCAACAGCAACAGGTTTAGTGCTTGTAATGCATTGCAAAAATATTACTATATTATTTCATCATCTAATTCAAATTTTCTAATTTCCCCTGTAACTTATTTTTGACCCATGACTTGTTTAAAAGTGTGGTATTTAATTCACAGTTGATTGGAATTTTTCCAGAAGTAGCTTTTTATTGGCTTCTAATTTAATTCCAAAGACCAAAGAAGAACTTATCCATTTAAATTGTGGTGTTGGCAACAAATATTGCATATATCATGGATGGCCAGCAGGACAAAGAAATCTGTCTTGAATGAATTACAGCCAGAAGCTTCCTTAGAAAGGAGGATGATAAGACTTTGCCTCACTTACCCTGGACATGTCATGAAAGCCAAAAGCATTTCCATTCTGACTCACAGTGACCCACAGGTTGGGCCTCATACAGTTTCCAAGGACCACCTGGTGGATTTGAACATCCACTGTTTTTGGTTAGCAGGGGAAGCAATTAACCACTAAGACACCAGGGTTTCTGGACATGTCATTAGGAGATACACTCAGTGGAGAGACACCATGTGCTTAGCAGAGGGACAGCGGAAAAAAAAAGACATCCTCAATGAGATGGACTGACTTAATGACTGCCACAACGGGCTCAAACACAACAACAATTGCCAGGATGGTGCAGAATTGGAGAACATTTTAATCTTTTCTCCACAGACTCTATGGGCAGGAGCTAACTCAGTTACATTAACAACAACCTGAAATCAAACCCACTGCCATCAAGTTGGATCCAAGTCATAGCAACCCTCGTGGTCAGGGGCAAATTTCCCTATAGTTTCCAAGAAATGCCAGGTGGCTTTGAAGTGCCAACGTTTTGGTTAGCAGATGTAGCACTTAACCCACTATGCCACCGGGGTTCCTTAACAACAACAACAACAAATAACTTTCTTTGTGGTCACAGAACATATTTTACATGATTGTTATTTTCTACAGTTGGCTCACACATATTTATGGTCTAGTATATGAAGAATCTTCGTTAATATTCCTAATGCATTTGCAGAGTTCTGCTGTCATTAAATCAAGTGTTCTACAAATGCCAACTGCGTCAATTTGGTTGATGGTGGTGTTTAGCTTTCCAGTACCAATAGTGAGTTTTTGTTCAATTGCTCTGTCCTTTGATGAGAGTTGAAATCTCCAACTATAATTGCGGATTAATTGGTTGATCGATTTATATTCATTTATTTGCTTATTTATAATTCTATCGGTTGTTACTTCATTTATTTTGAAGGTGTGTTATTATGTGCCAATGCTTTTTGCATTATTGTGTTTTCTCGATGAATTAACTCTTTTTTTCTGTTACAAAATCTTCTTTGTTTTCCTGACAAAACTTCTTGACTATATCGTTGCTGTTGTCAGGTGACCCTGAGTCAGTTCTGACTCATAGCAACCCTGTAACAACAGAAGGAAACACTGCCTGGTCTTGCGTCCCGTCCACAATCATTTTTATGCATAAGCCCATTGTTGCAGCCACTGTGTCAATCCATCTCATCAAGGATCTATGCTATCTGAAATTAAGATATCTACTCCTAATTTCTTGTGAATGGTGTATGTGTTTTTCTTTCCTTTTTTTTTTTAATCTCTCTGAGCACTTCTTGGTTAACTATAAGATTGCCCCTTCCTCTTTTATCCAGTCTAGCAATTTGTATCTTTAACTGAAATATTGTCATCTATGCATTATGTGATTATTTAAATAATATGATTATTGTAATTATTGATGGGTTGCAATACACAGCTATGATGCTTATTTTTTCTATTTGTCTTTTTTTAAAAAACTGGTTTCTTTTTTGGAAACCCCGCTGATATAGTGGTTAAGTGCTATGTTTGCTAACCAAAAAGTTTGTCAGTTTGATTCTGCCAGATATTCCCTGGAAACTCTGTGGATCAGTTCTACTCTGTCCTACAGGGTTGTTATGAATCTGAATCCACTCAACAGCAGTGGGTTTGGTTTGGGTAGCATTTTGTTTTTTAATTCTTTCTAGTCCTTTTTGGATTAATTGAATATTTTTAGCATCCAATTTGATCATTTCTATCATTTTATAGCTATATATGCCTTAGTTTTATGTGTGTGTTTTTGCTTCCAGAGGTTGCTCTAGGGATACAGGGTGTACTCTTAATTCTTAGTTTATGATATTCTACCTTGAATCACCACTGTATCATTTCAAGTATAAAGTAAGAAAACTTGCACAGACATATGTTCATGTATCTGCTCCCATCCTCTACACTACTATTGCTGTATATTTAACCGGCATACATGTACACTCAATTTTCTATCTTTCCCCTAAACCTGGAAAACTTCCTTTAACATTTCTAACCACTGCCATTGAGTTCTGACTCGTAGTAACCCTACAGACAGACTAGAACTGTCCCATAGAGTTTCCAAGGCATTCCTGTCAGATTTGAGCTGCCTACCTTTTGGTCAGTAAACATAGCACTTAACCACTATACTACCAGGGTTTCCTAACAATTCCTAATAGTATAGACCTACTAGTGACGAGTTCTCTGAGCTTTTATTTGCCCAAAAACAAACAAGACTTTACTTGTCTTCATTTCTAAAGGATATTTGTGGACGGCTATGGACTTCTAAGTCAGCCGTTACTTTCCAGCACTGCGAAGCTATCCTTCCAATGTCTTCTGACTTGCTTTTTTTTCAGACGTGAAGCTAGTTTAATCTTATCATTGTGTCTTGGTCATGTAGTGCTGACATAACAGAAATAACACAACAGATGGCTTAAACAAAGAAAGGTTTATTCTCTCAGTGGTCCGGTAGGGTAGAAGTCCAAGTTCAGGGTGCCAGCTCCAGGGGAAAACTTTCTCTCTCTTGGCTCTGGAGGAAGGTCTTTGTGGTGCACCAGTTTGCCACAGGTCGGGGAGCACTTCAGCATAGGAACCTCAGCTCCAAAGGACACACTCTGCAGGCATTGCTTCTCCAGGGGTGTGAAGTCAGCAGCTCTCTACTTTCTTCCCTTTTGTTTCATCTCTTATAAGATAAATGATGGTACAAAACACACTCTGGGAAAACTTTCTTTACATTGGATTAGGGCTATGACTTTAGCAAGGTTTTTCTCAGTCCAACTCTAATTACAGGACAATCACACAATACTGAGAAACACAGCTCAACAGAATCTCTACAAACGTCTTATTTTTTAGAAGGGGGGACACAATTCAATCCATGACATACTGTCACCCTTCGTTTAACCTGTCTTCATTTTTACTCACTGCTTTTAAGACTTCCTTTTTTCTAGATGTGAGTTTCTTTGTATTTATTCTGCTTTTTCTGTCCAATATCTCTCCCTCCTCCTTTGTGGATTCCAATTACACAAATATTGCAATGATTTTCTATTGTACCTCAAGTAACTGAGGTAGTGTTCATTTATTTCAGTTTCTTCACTGTGCTTCAGGTTGAATCGTTCCTACTGAGCTGTCTTTAAGTCTAACCCTTTCTTCTACAGCATCTGTTTTTATGTTAGCCCATCAAGTACGTGTTTTATTTCATGTATTGTCTTCTCCAGTTCTAGAATTTCCACTTTGTAGACTATTTGATATTTGCTTCCAGAGCTTTCTCATCTCTCTGATCACTGTGTCTATCTTCCCCTATAAACCTAGAAAAGAGTCTTTGGGCTCCTGAGGACATCGAGAACACAGAGACCTTTGTCTGCAGCCAGAAGGGAAGAGAATTTTATTTTGCTGGATACAATACTGCCAGCTATTTCACATAGGATCTGGTGCATCACCCACTTGTACTTAACATCTAATTCTATTTTAATGAAGCCATATAAATAGTTTATTTAAGAATTCCAGACAGTTAATACCTGATCCCTCTCCTCTAATGTGATAGTAGAAGCTCTCCATCACTGCTAAAATACATCTCTATTTGGCTTAAATGTTTTTCTATTAAAAAAACTCATTCGTGAATGCCTGTGTCTTCACTAATGGTCCCTAGTCTGTATTCTCTGCCCTCACCTTCTTGTCCTTTTCCTTGTAGCACAACAGAAAAGGTAGTACATCTTTCGGATCGATGAAACATGCTCATGACTTTATTTTCATCTTAGCATCTCATCCCATTTCACACGTCTTTACAAGGAAGGGAATGCTTATTTTTAAGGTTAATGAATAAGAAAATCTCTGGAAGAAAACAAATTTATTGTATTTGTACAACTTTTCCTTGAGCATTTTTCATCATAACTTAGAGAAATGATTTTACAAAGATGACTCATGAGTTTTCATCTTGATCTCCAGCATTCCTTTGTGATTCGCACTCTGGAACCTTACACACATCACACTGCAACTTCTTCCTGGGCTGTGAGGTGCTCATGGTTTTATTTTTTTTAATAAGCTTATCCATGGAAGTCTCCTGGGGAAAGAGGATCTCATTTACTGGGCAAATTTCTCCCTTCTGACTCAGTGGTTAAGATTTCGGCTGCTAATCAAGTTCAGCAGTTCGAATCCACCAGCTGCTCCCTGGAAACCAACTCTACTGTGTCCCATAGGGTTACTATGAGTCTGAATTAACTTCCTGGTGATGAGTTTTGTTTTGTTTTCAAAGACTCAAGAAAAACTTCCCTTCTGCCAGTCCTTTCTTCATCACCTCATTTGATTTGTTTAACTAACTATGATTTGATTTGTTTAACTAACCATACTATGTACAAATCACCACTGGTGAGGTGAGGGCATAGTCTTGGAAATAATAGTTATGAGGTTAATTGTTGAAGTATTAGAGTGGTTATAACTACTCAAGTTGAGAGTATTGGTGTCAGTAACTACTGTGATCACAGAGCAAGTGACCAATAATTCAGCCTTATAAAAGAGAACAAGAGTAGCATTCATTTCTTTCTGCTACATCAGTACAGTAGAAATACCACAAAGTTAGAATTAAAAAAAAAAGAAACAAAAATCACTGCCATCAAGTCAGCTCACACTCGTGGCAATCCCATATGCTACAGAGTGGAACTGTTTCCTAGGGTTTTCTGAGCTGTAATCAGATCACCAGGTCTTTCTTCTGTAGCACCCTGGGTGGTTTTAAATTGCTGACTTTAGGTCAGTAGCTGAATACAAACCATTTATGCCATACACCTATTATGAATAAAACCAAAAAGAAAAAGAAAAAGAAAAATCCAGTGCTATTGAGTCAGTTAATTAGAACTGTTCCATGGGGTTTCTAAGAGGTAGCTGGTGGTTTTGAATGGCTTGTCTTTTGATTAGCAGGCAAACTCTTAACCACTACATCGTTGGGGCTCCCTATCCAGGACCCAAAACCAAAACCTTTCAAATGAAGTACCTGCATTCACCTAAGAGGAATGTGTATGACAGCTTGAAAAAACTAACAGAAGAAACTTGCAAGGACTGAAGTCTCCAACATTTTTCTAGTGAATTCTAGAGTCAAAGTTCAAGGTCAGTGGCTATTTTATTGGCTGCTTATATCCTTTTGATTATCTGTGTCTCGACGGATAAGGGAAATCTTGGTGGTATAGTGGGTATGTAGTATGTCTGCTAACTGAAAGGTCGGCAATTCAAATCGGCCAGGTGCTCCTTGGAAACTCTATGGGGCAGTTTTACTCTCTCTGTAGGATCTTTCTGAGTTAGCATCAACTGGATGGCAGTGGGTTTGGTTTTTGGTTTTAGACAGGTATGATCTAGCACATAGGTTAGACAAAAGCGAAGCAATCTCTTACAACTGCCATCCATTGGTTTCAATTCTACCTTTGGGAAATTTCACATTGAAAAAATATAACTCCTAGATCCTAAAATGTTTTCAGTCAGTTGTCATATCTCAATGGCCTCTGCACTTCTGTCTCCAAAGTAAAGGAAGGTTGGGGTCTCTCGATGAGAGTGATGTGGAGAAGGGCAAAACAGAAGCTGTCTGGAGTCATTAACGTACAGTACATTCAAATGAACAGATATGACTTGCCAGAGTGCTCAGACTCCTAAAACAGACTTCAGAGACACGGTCCTCTGGAAGGATGGATCACCCCAGAGACAATGTCCATCCCTACCTTTCAGGGCAAGAGTAGAAGACAGAGGGAGACCATCTGCTTACGAGTTACATCAGCTGCGCCTGAAAGTCTCCTGTCCTCTTTCTTCCCTGCCTTGGTGACCCTGTAATGGATGTGGTTTTTAATAGGCATAATGCCTTAGGAAATAGTCATTTTGATTAAGCTATAAACCTACTCACTTGTAAGAAAGAAATAGTACAGGCTTTCAAATCCTGTGGAGAGAACAGACCACAGGGCAAGCCAACTTAGTTGAAATAATTTAGAGTTATCCAGTGAGAAGATTGTCCCCTAAATGTTTAGGACCCTGAGGGAACAAGTCATTCCCAGTTGTTCAATATTTTCTCTTGGGGAGGATTGCTATTGAGGTAATTACCGACCCATCTATCATTGTGTCTTAAGCCCATTGAGCCTCAGAATTTTGACTCTGGGTTTAATCAGAGGATTGGAAAGCAAAATTGCCGAGATTTCTCATCTCTTATCTCTGGAAAAATGGATTTCTCGTCTACAGACAACTGTGCATCCTTGTCAAATATAGTATTCTAGTACGTAAGGAGTGCAGGTACCCAGCCGAAACATAATTAGGTACCATGAGTCGGATCCGACTCGACGGCACTTGGCTGGCTTGGCTCAGTATACTACTAGTTGATTGATTAAAATGTGCATAAGGAAGGTCTAGGTTGTGCCAAATGTAGTGAAATACAGTGACTTCAAAGATACAGCTACAAGCAGTACTAACGGTGTAGTGATTGACGTGGTCAGCAGCTGACCAAAAGATCTGAAGTTTCCACCTACTAGCTGCTTTGTTTGAGAAAGATGTGGCGGTATTCTTTTGCAAAGATTTAGAGCCTTGGGCACCCTCTGAGGTGGTGCTAATCTATTCTACAGGGTTGTTGCGAGCTGGGATCGACTCAGTAGCAACAGGTTCAGTTTTGGGTATTCACTACTTTGGAGTCCATAGGTGGTACAGACAGCTAAGTACTCAGGCACTAAGTGAAAGCTGGCAGTTCAAACACATCCGAAAGTACGTTAAAAGAGAATCTTAGGAATCTGCTTCTAAAAGGCTATGCCTGAAGAACACTATAAAGTTCTACTCCGCACCACATGAGGTCACCAGGAGTTGGAATCCAATCCATGGTAACAGGTGACTGACCGGTCACAACTTTCCAAAATTCCTCCATCAGGCAGAGACACAGAACTGATGACTAATTTGAAATACAGAGTAACAAACATGATGTGTAGGTGAGAAAATGAGTTAGGATTTAAGCTCTGCCTTAAATGTGGGTGAGAGTTGGAATGAATAAAGGGAAGAGCTAAGGCTACATGGTGGGACTTACAGGGCTAAGAATTGGTACATGTTCCTCCTCTATCTCTTCAGAATCCTTATTCATGGCATATGACACAGATTGATAGTCTAATAAGAAAAATAATAATAATTTGGCCATTACTCTGCTCCCCCCAAAACAGTTTTTGGTCAAATATGCTCAGGAGGTAACAAAGCAGGCTTCTTATCCCTCAGTTGGGACAATCAGGTCTTGAGTACAGGCCTGGCCTCGCTTTCTATTTGTAATGGATACATGCTACCACTGCTAACCACAAGGTCGGCAGTTCAAATCCACCAGGCACTCCTTGAATACTCTGGGGGTCAGTTCTATCCTGGCCCTTAGGGCCACCACGAGTCAGATCCGACTTAACGGCACTTGGCTTGGCTAATAAAGGACTCTGCTGGCAACCCTTGCCCAGGGTGCTTCCTGTAAGAAGAACACAACCCACATCTGGTACAAGAAGTAAAAGAGAAGAACAAAGCCAATTTTCCAACTGCAGGCAGCAGACCTACACCCGTTAATGAAACATATCTTCTCCTCTGTGCAGAAAGGACAAGAGTGTTTTGGAATCTGAGTTCAATAAGCTGTGTAACTAACAGAGTATTTTTGAAGAAGGAAAGTAATGTGTTTCCCCCGTTCTCTGTCTCCCCTTGTTCTCCGGCTACTCCCCACTATTAGAGTTAAAGCCATGGCCTCCTTGTGCTGCAGAAGAAGGTGCTTTCAAAAGGTGTGTGGACATATTGAAATCTCAAAGCTGACATTCTTGTGCCTATAACCTTAGAAACCTAAAATCATAAAGATGTTACCAATCCAAAAACTTGATAACACAAGCTCATGAGCAAGAAGATTGATTATCAGTAGAGCAGAAGGTGACACCATGGAGTGAGATCAAGTTGTCACTGAGTTGACTCTGACACATGGTGGCTCCCCATGTGTCAGAATAGACCTGAGCTCCACAGGGATCTCGGTGGCTGATTTTCCAGCAGTATGTCATTAGATCTTTCTTCTGAGGAGCCTGTAAGGGGACTGGCACCTCCAATCCTTCAACTAGTAGCCAACGTGCTTAACTGTTTTGATAGCTTGGTCCCTATGAAATGCATGTGTTTGCAAATCTCAGAATCTAAATGGAAGAAAAGTTGAGGAACTGGAAGCTCCATCATTTTTCTAGTGAGTTCTCCAGTCACAGTTCAGTGTCATTACAAGTTTTGTTGGCTACTGATACCCATATTATCATATTTGTGAAAAGAATAGTATGCTTCTTTATTAGTTCACATATTCTTCCTATAGTGATTTATAAGCAGAACTCAGAACATAAGAAAAGTGCCCTTCCAACAGGAAATGAAAGTAAGAGCCTTTTGACAAGGAAAACAACAGCCAGGGAAACTGAAAATTAAAGGACCAAAGGGGGAGGAGTTGTAGCTGGCTAACTCCTCTACATCGAAACTCAAGGGGAGAAATGCTGATGGTGGTTTTAGAAAGAATTAAACAATTTAGGGGTTCACAGACCACTGAAGATGAGCTCTAAACTTTATCAAGTTAAGCCTGGGAAGCTTTCTATCCATCTAGAAGAATCTCTGTAACTAATAAAGCCCCATCTACTTGGCAGAAAAGAAATGACTAAGCGGAGATGATAGGCAAAGAGAAGACCATCGATACTGCCTACAAATAACACTCTACTCCTTGGATTCTCCCCAAAAACCCAAACCCACTGCCATTGAGTCAATTCCAACTCATAGAAACCATACAGGGCAGAGTAGAACTGCTCCATAGAGTTTCCAAGGAGCACCTGAGGGATTTGAAGGTTTCCCTTCTTGGGAAAGAGATCAAGAAGTCACTCTTGCAACCTGTCAGTATCTGGAAGATGACTAAGCTCGTGCTGCACGCTTGCTGTGGAGAATCTCTTGTGAAGGCACAGACTGGTTCAGTAAGCGAGGGGTCATGTGGCTGAGACACAGAGACTGTGGCACCTGCAAGAGCTGAGGTGTGGCAAGTCAGCTTGTGAGGAAAGAACTCACAGCCTTAGATGTACCAAGACTGTGTGTATGCTTAACTAGACTGCAACAGCTGGCAAGATTGTACTTCACAGGCCCTGAGGAAGAACAAAGTTCTGCATGAACACTAGTCACACATCACCCACTGTGAAGACAATGGGTAGCTTTTCCCTTACAGCCAGACACCACTGTGCTTCAAGAAAAAAGTAGGGAGCAGTGAGCTGAGCTCTGTGTATACAGTGTCACCAGAATTGATGGCACACAGTTCTTCCAACTCCACCTTAAGTGATACCAAACTGATAGCTTGAAGTCAGTCACAATGGGATTATTTATACCATCGAAGCTGGTAGATGCTTCTAAGCAGGTCCTGCCTTTCCCAAGACAGCTAGTAACCTTTTCCTGGCATCTGTCTGTCAAGTCACTGTACCTTCTCTGCCTACCAAACATGATGTGATGGGAGGAGATTCAGCCCTCCTAATGGGAGTATTAGTAAGCAGAGGAAAGAGTGGCCGCTCAGAGCATACTTGAGAATGAGGGAAAAAAAACAGAGAGACAAGTTTAATCTATGTAAGAGGTAGGGAATTTATACTGAGGGCACAAGGCACAGCTGGATTTCAGAGAACTTTAAATGCCATGTCAAGAAAACCGGCCTTTATCTTTTAATCACTAAGAAACTATGAAGGTTTCCATGGAAGCAAATTATGAAACGGGTAGGGGAATGTAACCCCTTTACCACCTCTCATCTGTTAGTTTGTCATACTGCAGTGGCTTGCGCGTTGCTGTAATGCTACCAGCTATGCTGCTGGTGTTTCAAATACCAGCAAGGTCACCTGTGGTTGACGGGCTTCGGCTGAGCTTCCAGACTAAGGCCGATTAAGAAGGAGGACCTTGGCAAATAGGATCCAAGAACTGACAAAGTACCATCTGAGATGTTTCAATATGCAAATGCAGCGCTGGAACTGCTCACTTAGTTATATCAAGGAAACTGGAAAACAGCTACCTGGCCAACCAACTGGGAGAGGTTCACTACTTGTGCCCATTACAAAAAAAAAAAAAAACTCAAAAAGCATCAGAAATTATCAAAAAATGTCACTAACGTCACACTTAAGTAAAATTTTGCTGAAGGTAATTTAGAAAACAGCAGCACACTAACATGGAACTGCCAGAAATTGAACCCAGATTTAGAAGTGGCCCTGGAGTGAGGGACACCACTGCTGATGCTCGACAGGTCTTGGCTGAAGGTAGAGAAGCCAAGAAAGAGGCACTGGACTGGGTGGATCGTAACAAATTACAGATCACATTGTGAAAAATTAGAATTCCGGAACACCTAATTGTCTTCATGGGGAATCTGTACAAAGATCAAGAGGAGGTCATTCAAAGAGAACAAGAGGCTACTATGAGTTTTAAAATCTGGAAAGGCGTACGTTAGTGTTGTATCTTTTCACCACAGTCGTTCAATCTGTATGATGAACAAATAATCCGACAAGCTGGACTATATGAAGAACATTGCCACATCAGGATTGGAGGAAGACTCATTAACAAACTCTGATATGCAAGATGACACAAACTTGCTTGCTGAAAACAAAGAGGGCTTGCAGCACTCAGTGATGGTGATCAAAGTCTGCTGCTGCCTTCAGTATGGATTATACTTCAACATGAAGAAAGCAAAAATCATCACAACTGGAACAACAAGTAACATCATGACAAATGGAGAAAATACCAAAGTTGTCCAGAATTACATTTTACATGGATCAAAAACCAACACCCTTGAAAGGAGCAGTTGAGAAATTCAATGATGGATTTTTCATTAGGCAAATCTGTTGCAAAAGACCTCTTCAAAGTGTTCAAACGGAAAACTGTCACTTTGAGGGCTAGGGTACACCGGACCTAAGCCACGGTATTTTCAATCTCCTCATATACATGTGAAGGCTGGACAGTGCAGAAGGAAGATCAAAGAGATGAAGCCTTTGGGTTACGACATTGGCAAAAAATGTGGACTACACCATGGACTGCCAGGACAATGCACAAATCTGTTTGGGGAAAAGTATAATCAGAATGTTCCTTAGAAGGGAGAATGAGAGGGCTTTGTCTCATGTACTTTGGACATGTTCTCAGGAGGCACCAGTCCCTGGAGAAGGACATCATGCTTGGTAAGGTACAGCATCAGCAACAAAGACCCTCAAGATGTTGGATTGACATAGTGGCTGCATCAGTGGGCTCGAACACAGCAATGACTGTGGGGCTGGCACAGGACCAACAGTGTTTCATCCTTTCGTGTATAGAGTCACTGTGAGTTGGAAACAACTCAGCAGAACATAGCAGCAGTTTTAAACTATCATCAGACTGAGTGGAGCAGTGAGTGAAGAAGAACATTTTCAGGAACTTCAGTAACAGATTCCGCTGAATGGCCCAAGAGTGAATTTATAAAGGAGTGAACAACAGTGTGGGGAGTGAGTGAGAGAAAGGAAAATTAGTAGTAAAATTTAGAGTTATAGTAGCCAACATTAAAAGCTAACCTTTTCTGTGTATCTGCCATAGGTCACTGTTTCTCTATTGTGATCACTTTTTCCTACTTTTCAGAGCAGAACTGCTTCAAAGTCAATCCATCAAAGGTCACCTGTGGTAGCTACTATAACGCAGATTCCTGAGTTCCATTTTCAGCCTAATGAATCCAAACCACTGGAATCAAGGCTTAGGAATCTGTGTTTTAACTGTCACTCCTGGATGATTTTCATGCACAGTAAAATTTGAGATCAGCTGCACCAGTACAGTCACTGTGTACTTGAGTACTTTGAATGTATTTTGATGCCCAAGACATTTCCTAGAGCAGAAAGTCGCTGTGGAATATAACTACATAACACATATGGTTAATGTATGTTTGCAATACAGGATTCAGCCGTATTAACCTCATGGATCCAGACTATAAGCTTAATTCTCTTTCAGAGACAACTTTCATTTTTCCTCTTTCTGCTTCATAGACCCCTTTCTTCAAGCCTCAGGTGTACAGATTCCTGTCTTTCCCAACTGTCTGAACAATTGCTACTCCAGGCCTTTCTGTTGATCTCCTCATCCAAGAGGAAATGGAAAAATGACTCTCTCTGGGTCTTACAGAGATGCTTTGTACAATTGGCTTCAGACTCAGAGAACACTGAGTTGGAGTGAGCCTCTGATACTTACTAATTTCGTGATCCTATGCTGAATTTCAGTTTCCTTTATGTATGACATAAAACCAAAAACCAAACCCAGTGCTGTCGAGTCGATTCAGACTCATAGCGACCCTATAGGACAAAGAAAAAATGCTCTACAGAGTTTCCAAGGAGCACCTGAAAGATTTGAACTGCTGACCTCCTGGTTAGTAGACATAGCACTTAATCACTAAGCCACCAGGGTTTCCATGTATGATGTGGAGGAGAAAAAAAAAAAGTCATTCAAAAAAATTAAAACAAGGCTACTACACTTACTTGCCTGCTAAAGTATCTGCTACAGAAATTCTATATTAAATTCTATTTAAACTCTCTATTTCTTTGGATTCAAATCAAAACTCCCTCCTGGAGCTACTCTCATCAACGTGGCAAAGAGGCCAGTCATCATTTTTCCAGGGACATATTTGGTTCTCTGAGCTCAAGAAACCATTTCCTCAGCACTCTCTCCATTCTCCCTGTCTTTATGCTGGGGTACTCAGGAGACAGCTGTTTTCACAGGTCTTCTTCTCTCATTAGTTCAGAATGCCTTGTAACCAGTCCCTCTTAGTTTTCCACAGACTGGCACCATCAGCACCTCTCACCTTGTCCAGGTATCTTCCTTCTACCAGCTAAATTCAGGGAGGCTCTAAAGCTGGTACCTCTCACAAGTGTAGACACATCTTACACTTACGTTCCCATGGTCTTGCTCCTGCTTGAGACCACAGGTGTTGTTCAGTGAAGAACTTTATTACATTTTTTCAGTACCTCCTTCTTAATAAACTCTTCATTTTCTCTGGGACTCATTGACTCCACTGTATCTCGAGTCCCTGTAGCTCCACACTGCTGTGTTTCACAAGGTTCTTCTTCCAAAGTGATGGCCTGTGCTGTGGTCCCCTGTCTCCCTGATGCAAATTTTGTGCCTGACACCCTTGCCTCTGCTCTACTTACTTTCTGAGGTGGTGCTGGTCATACTGGTTTCCATCTCAATGTAACATACTTCCATCCATCTCTATGTGACATACTTGTGACACCTTTGAAAATACATGGCATATTTCTAGATCACTGATTTTATTTGAAGATTCAGTAAATGGAGGAGGGAGATGTTATAAGGAGGAAGTTAATGAATACAATGAGAATCTAATTTTAAATAATATTTAAGTCTAATGTGCCCAATCACACTTTGATTCATGTATCAGCATGGATTCTAGCAGGAAACAAATGGCACACACAAGTGGCAAATTTGAGGGTAGTTTAATAAAGGACCATTCATAGATGTGTGGCAAAAAAAAGGAAAGACACCAAGGGAAGACAAATCACACTAAGTTGAAGAATCCTCAAGGAGAATGGGAAGATGTGCTGTAACTACAAGACAAGAGCTACTCAACTGGAGCTGTGACATTTGGTTGAGAGAGACGCTGAATTTACGGCCCAGCAGGAATAAAGCCAAGTCATTCAGTAGCCCAAACTGTCTTTTGAAACCTCTGCACTCTGAATTCCTGCTACACATTGGCTGAATCCAGTCAGAGTCCAGAGATCCTGGGAAACTGCCATCCATGAGGCTGGATCTGGGGGCCCAGAGTGGGAGAATGGCATGTACACATGTAGAGAAGCAACAGAGCATCCAGCAGAGCAGAAAGCAGCAGTCATAACAATTTTAGGCTTAAAGGATTAGAGTTCCAATAAAATTTGAGCTTACAAAAAATTTCTTTTTACTCTGCATATTGGATATTTGGCAAAGGGTTCAGAACACTGCTTAAACAAAATAATGTGTTTTTTGGTACTTACACACAATGAATTATTTTAACAACAAGGTTTCAGTACTCCTTTCCAGGCCTGCCAGAGAATTCTTGGCGCTGCAGTGCCCCAAAGTTGAACATAAAAGGCTCAGAACACTGTCCCACTGTGTTACCTATGTCCATCACTACCTGTCGAGTCATGACAGGAGGCTTCTCCAAGATGCTCTGAGGAGCTTATTCTAGAAAGTTCCCCCAGCTCCTCAACTGAGGTTTTGTGCCAAATTAAACTGAGAAACATTAACTATTGTATCTCTGGTTTGAAGACTTAGAGAGGAGATCAGAATCCTAAATATTCTCAATATTATTAAAACCCAAACCAAATCCATTGTCATCAAGTCAATTTCAACTCATAGTGACTCTAACAAACACAACAGAATTGCCTCACGGGGTTTCCAAGGCTGTAAATCTTTACAAAAGCAAACTGTCACATCTTTCTCCCACACAGCAGTAGGTGGGTTCATATCACTCACCTTCTGGTTAACAACTGGGCACTGAACCCCTGCCCCACAGGCTTCCTTCCAGGGATCCAACAATTATTTTAGCTTCTGGAGCTCAAATCACCTGTGTTTCATCCTGAGTACTACTTGACTAGCTGTATGGCCTTGGGCTGTATATCTAAAATCTTGAGACTCAAGTTTCTCTACAAGTGAAATGAGGGTACTAATACTTTTCTCATAGAATCATGATGAAAAAGAAACAAAATAGTCCCCAAGTGAATGTTGACATAGTTATTACTTAACTGTACCAGTCTATCACAGTGGTCTAGAGCTTGTCTGCTAACCAAAAAGTCAGCAGTCTGAACCTACCAGCTGCTCCTTGGAAACCTATAATGTAGTGCTACTCCGTCTTACAAGGCACTGAGAGTCAGATTGATGGCAACAGTTTGTGTTTTGTTTGTTTTTATGGTACTAACAATAATTTTAGTGTTTCTATCATTAGTGTCTTCATTAATATTGTCCATTTAATTTTTTTCCATTTATCTTCTTTAAAAAAAAAATTGCTGTGGTGTTTCAGGCAAAAGTTTACACAGCAAGTTAGGTTCCCATTTAACAAATTTTATACAGATTTCTCCATGACACTGGTTATCATTCTCACAATGTGTCATTATTCTCATTCTTTTCATTCTGTTTGTTCTATTTCCATTGCTCTAGTCATCTTTTGACTTTTTGCCTTCTCTTCTTTGCTTCTGGGTAAATGTTGACTGTTTGGTCTCATGCAGTTGATTGTTTAAGGGAGCATATCACTCCCAGGTGATATTGTTTATTTTATAGGCAATCTATTAATTGGCTGAAAGGTGACCTCCAAGAATGACTTCAGTACCAAATTTAAAGGATGTCAAGGTGATAGTCTAGGGGGTTCCTCTAGTCTCTGTGGTTCCAGTAGGTCAATATTTTCAGAAATTTGAGCTTTATTCTATACTTTTCTCTCATTCTATGTGAGACCTTTTATTTTGTCCTTGTTCAGAATACGAGGACTGTCAGTTAAGTTCACAAACTCATCCCAGAAAAGTGCTGCATACCTCATTGTTGAATATCACACAGTCACCTTCAAAGCACTACCCTTGGGACGCTCTGCACCGATGCCACAGCACCAAGTCCACCCTCCAAAACAATTTTGGAACTCTTTTTCTGGAATGGCCATCAACGCTGTTGTCATATTACCGTTGATGTCCTGAATGTCATCAAAATGTGTCCCTTTCAATATTTTCTTTATCTTTGGGTAAAGAAAAAAGTCATTGGGGGCCAGATTGGGTGAGGAAGAAGAGTTTTCCAAGACAACTGTCCATTTATTGTCTAAAGACTCTCTCCCAGACAACTATGCAATTAAGTTTGACAACTTGTCACCTAGCCGCCATGCATCATGGCCATTCCAGAAAAAGAGTTCCAAAATTGCTTTGAAGGGTGGACCTAAGGATTCCAGGGAAAGTCATTCCTGTCTATTCTATATATGTACTTAACTATCAAACTTCTGGATACCAGCTTCCCCCTGTAGGAAGTTATTTGGGACCTTAAGTGAATTCCCTGGGTGATCTTCCCGTCTGCATGGAGTGACAGTAGAGTCACCAAACACAAAGAGCAAAAAAACAAACAATTCTGCTTAGAGATCAAGGTGTCAAGAAGAGTTGTAATACTGGTTAGGGTTAAACAGGGAGGTCTTTAGAAAGGAATTAAATTTTATCTGGGAAATGCGCTGATTGTCAACCTGTGTGACTTCACTTGACTTGTAAAGACCTGAGGGACTCACCCTTCAACCCCTCAAGATTCTTAACATGCTTCTTACAATGCCCGCTCAATTACCTTTCCACTCTTCTCAGCAGAGTGGGATTGTACCACCAACAACACAAGGAGGGAAGCTGACCTTTAGTTCTCCAGCCTCTGTCTGGTGATATATGTCACCTACATGTTTTTAGTTTATTCTCACAACCACATTATTAAGTCTTACTTTCTCCATATCACAAATAAGATGCAGACTCAGAGATGTTGTAATGTGTTTAACGTTTTATAAGCTACATAATTAACATTCAAATCCAAATGTTTTGAGCTCAAGGGCTGTTTTTCTTTTTACTATGTCACTTTTTGTGAAGTTTTTCACATAAAACAAAACCACTCTTGATTTGCCATCTTAAGCCACAATTTTTCCAGTTTGAGGATAGGTAACTCTGAGCCATCTACCTGTACAGACCTAATTCCTGATTTAGATAACCAGGGTTTCACCATTGGTAGAGAGACTTGGGGAATTATCTGAATCCTGAGAAAATTTTTCTCTACACTAGGGTTTCCCAAAGCTGTGGACTACTTATGGACTATTTTCATGATTTTTGCTATATTCTCATATGACATGTACTTATTTATAGAACATTTTTCTTTAACTTAATGCAGTTTTAACTCTTGTTAATGTACTTCAAATAAATTTGTATCATCATCACAAAAAGAATACTACTCTCAATTAATTAATCCATATTAATTAAAATCTGGGAACTCCTTAGAATCATCACGTGTGCCATCAAGAGTATCTATCATTCTTCGGAAGATACTGTTCCATGAAAGCTAACTGATCCAAATCAGGACTAAATCATACCCTTTAATTCATTTACATATCATTTTAATGGAGCTGCTCACCTGGCATATTTCACAGTTCTAAAACAGATTGCCATTCAAGATCCATGCCACTTACAAATGCCATCCTAGCCTCCTAGGCCATAACGTAGAGGCTTATTTCTATATTTTTTAATTTTTGTAACAACTTTATTCAGATGCAATTCATATGCCATAAAATGTGTCCATTCAAAGTGCATACTTCAGTGTTTTAGTGTAGTCACAGAGTTGTAGAACCATCTTCACCATCAAACTGGCAACGGTTAATCACTCCAGAAAGAAACCTATGATAGTCACTTCGTTTGCCCACGTCCCAGCCCTAGGCAGCAACTAATCGACTTCCTGACTCCAAATCTGCCTGTTCTAGGTATTTTCTATCAGCAGAAATGCGCACTGTGTGGCCTTTGTACCTTATTTCTTTCACTTAGCATCATGTTTTCAAAGCTCAGTCATGTTGTAGTGCACGTGAATAACGACCTCCTTTTCATTGCCAAATAGTGTTCCAATCATGGCTACATCACATTTTGTCTATTCATTTATCACTTTATCGACATTTAGGTTGTTTCTATATTTTGGCTATTGTAAATAATGCTACTCTGAGCATCCACGTGCAAGTTTTTCTGTGGATGTATGTTTTGATTTCTCTGGAATATATAAATATGCTGATTATGTATATATTATACATCTGTATATACCTGCATGTATATATATACACCCACAATATATATGCATCTAGCATATACATACATACATTGTGCATATGTATCTAGTGTATGGATATAATGTATATGTACCCAGCATGTATATATAGACTTCTTCTGTATCTAGCATGAATATATGTATATGCTCTAAATACATATATAATACACATGCTATATACATGTACATGTATTTGTATATGTATTACACACACACCAAAAGTAGAAGTTCTAGGACAGCGTGTCTTAATCATGCTTGGGTCTTATTTCAAATTACGTTTTTGAATTTAACTGAACTACTCAATAACTAATAATACTCTGCCAAATTCATTCATTTTAACACTGGATGAACATATTCTGCTGTATTGGCCACCCAGGGGTCTTGCAAAGCAGAAATGATAAAGTGGTAATGAACTGATGGAGGTAAAAGCAGGCATGTTCTGCTACTAATAAGCCTTTGATAAACAAATTACTGCACCGACTAGCCTCCAGTGTCACAGAAAGAAGTGACTGGACCCTCCCTTGTCTAATTTCTTTCCTCACTTCAATATTGTGTAATTTTACAAACTTATGTGAAAACACTTTGACAAGTTAAAGGCAATTTTAAATGATAAGCTATTATTATCACATATTGCCCCCTCACTTAAACATGGTTGCACTCTGTGGGGAAATAACATCCACACTTGATCTTCAGGTCAGTTACGCCTAAAATAGACCACTTCCTCAAGAACAAGTCCATATTTTCATGCAGTTCTCGGGTGCTTCAGGGACCTCTCAGAGCATGAGAAGATACACATCTTTTATTCTATGTTTGCTATTTTCTTAAGCAAAGTGAATGTTATAATGGGCTCCTGTGTGTTCTTCTCATGCAGTGTGTTTACCCACCGCCTTGCTAACATAAATGGCTTTGGAAAAGAACACTGAGCGATGTCTTCTGGGGCAGCTAGAGTCACACAGAAATCATCAGACACAGAACTGAGTTGGATGTTTGAAGAAAATACGCATTCAAGTACATAAGATTTTAAAGTTACAGTTAAACTGTGTGATCACCAAAAGGACACAACTTTAGTAAAATGTATTAAGAGGATTAGTCTGAGAGATCAGACGCTGCAGTTTCTCTTGTCTTCAAATTTCACATGGGAAATGCATTGAAGTAGTAATACATTCTGGTTACCTATTGCTGTGTAAACCTTTTTGGACCAATAAACAACATTGTGATAAATGGAGAAAAGGTTGCAACTGTCAAGGATTTTATATGGATCCAAACTCAATGTCCATGGAATCAGTAATCAAGAAACTAAAGGACATATTGCATTGGTCCAATCTGCAGCAAAAGATCTCTTTCGAAAAGTGTTGAAAGAAAGAAAGGAAAAAAAGTCAACTCAAAGAATAAGGTGTGTCTGACCCAAGCCACAGTATTTTCGATTGCCTGACATGTGTATGAAACAACAAATGAAGTCTCAGTTATGGTATTAGTGAATATGCCATGGACATACCCCATAGTAAATATGCTGTGGATAGTCTGAAGAGTAAACAAACTTGGCAGAGTACAGCTAGAATGCTCCTTAAAAGTAAGGATGGCAAGACTTTATCTGGCTTATTGTGAACACACTGTCAGGAGGAACCAGTTCCTGGTGAAGGACGTCACTCTTGCTAAAGGAGAGGGTCGGTGAATGAAAGGAAAACCCTCAGCAAGATGCACTAACACAAGGGCTGCAACAACGGTCTAAAATACAGCAAAGATTATGAGTGTAGCTCAAGACCTGGCAGTGTTTCATTCTGTTGTACACAGGGTCTCTATGAGTTGGAACTGATGCTGTAACAGCCAACGACATGTTACATACCTCAACATAAAACAACAAGTTATTGTGGTCTCTCATGGTTCTCTGGTTGATTGGACTCAGCTGGGTGGTTCCTACTTGGAGTCCATCACATGGTTCCACTCAGATAGCTAGGACAGGGTCATCAGAATGCCAAACATCCAAGACTGCTCACTCATATGGCTGGCAGTTGATTCTTAATTCTCTCCACTGGCCTCTCTATGAGTCCTGGGCTTTTCACAGCATGATGGATGTATTTTAAGAACAACCATTAACACAGAGTCCTAAAAAGCCCGGACTGTAACTCTTAAGACCCAGTCTCAGTTGTTCCAGAATGTTGCTTTCCACTACATTCTGTTGGTCAAATAAGTTAGTAAGAAGAGCCCAGATTCAGAGAGAAGTATTAGACTCCATCTCTCAGTCAAAAGAATAGCAAAGAATTATTGACCACCTTTAATGTAATTCTTGGTTACCTAATGCCATCCAAAGTCATTAGATAGCATTATCCCTTCTACAATGAGGGTCTTGTCAGGCTAAAGGAAGCCCCAAAAATGTCACCCTGAAACCTCAACAAAATTATCTTTTTTGGTGACAAAAAAAATGACAAGCTTTGACTAGTTAGAAGTAGCTAAATTCTTTTAAGTTGTTACATTCATTTTAACCTCATAAGCAGGGCTGAAAGGCAGAACAACTGCAAGACACAGTTCAGCTGCTATTGCATAATATGCCCACAACATACAAAAGCTCCACTTACATTTTTACTGGTTTTACGTGATTTAGGTGTAAAATTAGACTGCATTGTTTTGATGCATTTGTTAATTGGTTTTCTGTTAGCTTCATATTTCCACCAAATTGAATTAGAATCTTAGAGCTGAAAATGCGCAAAGATACTTCAAGTTCCAGACTTGTCAAGATAGG
Organism: Heterohyrax brucei; assembly: GCA_028571685.1. Taxonomy (NCBI): domain Eukaryota; kingdom Metazoa; phylum Chordata; class Mammalia; order Hyracoidea; family Procaviidae; genus Heterohyrax; species Heterohyrax brucei. The sequence continues at coordinate 61,229,611 of CM053162.1, read as the reverse complement.
ATTCTTATAATCACATTGTTTTATGATCACCTAGGCTCTGCTTACTTTCAGGAGAGTTTATCTCAGATTTGTTTGTCACTTGAAAATGTGTAAGTTGCTGCTTATCAGTTTTCACACGACTGATCTTCAGAACAATCCACTTAAGTAGGCAGATTAGAGACAAGACAGAGGTTTAAAGATGTTAATGGTTGTCCATAGCAATCTAGCCTTGAGTGATGGATAAAAGCCAAGGAATTATCTTAATCTTGATCCAGTATTATTTTCATCACACCGTATTTCTTTCTAAATCAAAGGGATTCTGTTACCGAAAGACTTTGATAAAAATAACCACTTTTTATACTGCAACTTGTTCCCTCATAAGGTACAACAACTGTTCTTTTTACTCCCCACCCCAAAAACAAACCTTCTCCCACTGAGTTGATGTCAACTCACAGTGACCCCATGGGACAGAGTAGAACTTCCCCATAGAGTTTCCAAGGAGTGTCTGGCAGATTCTAACTACCGACATTTTGGTTAAGCTACATAGCACTTCATCAGTAGACCACCAGAGTTTCCAGTGTAATAGTTTATCAGCTACTTTTTATTCATACATTTACATATCTTCTGTCTGAAAACTTTTAAATGGTTAAAGATTCAGTTGTCTCCCAAGATGATACCTCTTCTAATCCTCAATAATCTTTGTGGTCTCTTCTTCCTCCTCATTGCCTTTAAAAGTTGGTCAAGATATATTTCAACACCCCTACTTCTTTATTTTGTTCTGAGATCAAACTTGAGGTTTCTGGATCAGAGGCAGACCATTAGCTTAGAGTAACAACTGTATTCATTACCCATGCCCAGTTACCCACCTGCATGGGGATGCTGTGGGAGCCAGGCACCACCCTCGAAAAGAGTTTGATCCTTTCCTTTTGTTTTTATTCATGAATTACGTGCTTGTTGCCTTTAGTTTCTTTGTACTACACAAGACGAATCTGGAAATTATGAATCTGGCAGCTCATATAAGAACTTCTATATTGCTGTCCCTCTGCCCTCAGAGAGAAGGAGAGAAACTTTTTCTCTCTAATGTTTTATAATTCTCTGCCTTGTAAACAAATGGTTGGGGCTGGAGGAGATTAGCCTGTTCTGAAACATAAATATATAGCTCCTGTATATCAGTGTCTTGGTCTCTCTGGAGGACTCTAGCTGTTCAATCATCCTTTACCTTCCAATGTTTATCCTTTAATTTAGATTTCCTTGCTCTAAAGGCCTAATTATGTAACAAACAAAGATCTATTTTCTCTAAGTTCCATACTGACGCTCCTTAGAGTTCATTTTCCAGCCCGCTGGTCAGCTCATGTAACAAAAGCTGCCTGACGCTTTTCACGCACCAAGTGCTGCATATGCTATTGAGTTCTCACTCTCTTCCTCAGCATAGAACTGCCCTTTTAAATTTCAGTCTAAATTTCCACTTGGCATCTCCATGAAGATGTCTTTTGAATGTCTCAAACCCAATGTGTTTCAGCATAAACCAACTACTTTCCTTCGGGAAATCATTTGTTGCATTTTTACAGACTTTTATAATAGAGCTACATAGTCAAGGAAAGAGTAATAATCACCTTCGACTTCACAAATCACTATGACACTCTTCCTTCCTTTAAATAGATATTACTGAGCATCTACTATGTGCTGGGCACTGAAGGTACAGCAATGAACAAACTTCCTGATCACAAAAAGCTTATGTTTCAATGGAAAGCCAGACAATAAGCAAAGAAGCAAGCAATTACATAATGTGACAGGTGAAACCAAACATTTTAAGAAAAGCAACGTCATAGCCCTATATTTTTATCAACTATAGTACAATCTGTCAAAGCTGGGAACTGTGTAAGGAGGAAATTTGTCAGAGAAGGAAAATTCAAGTATTTTCTAATAGTAATAGAACAGGTCAAAGGCAGAAAACTGGCAGACTCAGGGGTGAAAAGGCAGCCTTCTTGAGTTCCAGCTGTCAAAGGTTCCACTGTATGTTACCAGAAAGGGTTATTCTGAGAAATGTTAACTTTCATCTCTTGGTACAAACCTTTACTTCAGAGAAAGAATAACTGAGTCACACAAGAAAAAGATAGACCATTTCAAAGCAGCAGCACTGAGTAAACCTTACTCAAAAATAGGATTCTCTTCCAAATGCAAAGCAATAAAGAGATGCCTGCGCATTGTGGCAGCCATCAGCACTGTTGTGTATCCCAAGAGGGACAATACATCCTTGACTGTCAAGGTAGCAAAGGAAGCTGCAGAGATAGGAAAAAAACATGAGAGCATAGCAGTTTGGAACTAAAAGACTGGAAATCTGAACCAGCCAGCTATTCCTTGGAAACCCTATGGAGCAGTGCTGCTCTGTCCTATAGGATCACTGTGAGTCAGAATCAGCTTGACCGCACCAAGGTAGAGGCACCTCAGAAGAAAGTCCTGATTGTCTGCTTCCAAAAAATCAGCCATTAAATGCCCTATAGAGCACACTACTACTCCGACACATGGTATTTCTATGAGTTGGCTTGGACTCAGCGGTAATCAGTTTTTGTATTTATAACATGTACCCCAGCCCAACACTCAATCATGTTAATATTTGAATGATCAAAGTTATGGAACTATCCGAGAACACAGAAACTCCAGATAAAATCCTGAGAGTCATGTTCAATCATGTTAACACGTGAAGGACCAAAATTAGGGCATGATCTGAGAATGGAGAAGATCACAATAAAACTGTGAAAATAGCAAATGAGATAATAAACAAAATAAAAAATAGAGGCTTAGCCTTGAGCTAATTGGTGGTCTAACAGAGGCACCTGAGTAGATGGGTCAGAAACAATCATCAAACATGAAATAGAGGAAATGTTCCAAGCACGAAGAAGAAGCTGAAACCACAATAGAGAGTCTGTTAGAAGCCAAGTAAAATTCACAAAAGGACACCAACACCTAGATGTAGTCTGGTTAAAACAGTTATTTCAAATATAAAGCAAAAGAAATCAAATAGCTTTGTTTCATTTCATTTCATTCTGTTCCGTTCCATTCCATTTTGTTTCTTTACACACACAAACCTGAATATTAAAATTCTGGTCCTAAGTCTATGTCCTTCTTTGAGCTGCCAACATTTTGGTTAGCAGGTGTAGCACTTCACCACTACACCACCAGGGTTTCCACAATCCCAGCAGGAGCCATTAAATCCAGAACTTACTCAGACAGAAGTACATATGTGCTGTCCTTGGGGGGGGGGGGTGAATAGGGCACGAAATAGTTAATATCATGTATTAATATAGCGGGGAGATACATTCCTGAGTGCATTTGGTTCCAGAGAGAGGAGGGCGTGGACCAAAATACGGGAAGGAGTTTTCAGTAATGGGTCTTTATTTTCTTTTTCCTACAAACCAACAACCCCTTTGTAAGGAAATAAAAATACAAGATGCTTACGAAACAAAAAAAAATCAGAAACTAGTTGCACAAGGGCATACTTGTTTTTAACAGGAGAATGTAAAGCATAGTTTTTCTCTAAATCCTTCTTCTGCTTTCCTTGACAGTTTTTCACAAGCTGTATCCCTGCAACCACTTTCCATTACTCTTCCCTTGCTTTTTGCAGGCTAAATCCCACATAAATCTCCCATAGGCTGATACGGTAGAACTGGGTAACATCAGCACTATTCAGATAGATACAACCTCCAATAAAGTTAAATGTGATAATGGCCACAATTAGGTCTCATCAAATTTGGAAAGAAAAATTAGTGCCTTGAGAGGACAGTCTCACACATTGTCATACTGCCTTTTCAAAATAAACCACTGTCCCCAAATGCTTGCTATCGTAAACTTTTCCACTCCTTTTTACCTGAATTTATTTTCTGATTGTGGTGCCCTTGCCCTGGTGGTGTAGTGGTTAAGTGCTATATCTGCGAACCAAAAGGTTGGAAGTTCAAATCCTCCAGGTGCTCCTCGGAAACTCTATGGAGCAGATTTACTCTGTCTTGTAGGTTAACTATAAATAGGAATTGACTCAATAGCAGTGGGTTTGTTTTGGTTTTGTCCTAGAATCTGAATTCTGTAGTTTCTGACATCTCTCTTAAAACGCTGATGTGTCTTAGAGTCTCATCTCCTTTGCTGTCTCCTGTATTGGATTCCATCCATAAGACAAGGAGAGGTTTGGGTTAGAAACTTTCTAACCCAGAGTTATTTCCACAAGCACTATCAATCCATGCACTTAATTGACATAAAGTAAGTTAATGATTTAAGTATTTTTAAATTTTTATTTGACCATGTTGGCAAAACATGGTCAAGGCCTGAATTTCACTATAAAATAAATGGTTCCTTTGCTGAATATGCCACGATCCTTCTGAAAGAGGAATTTTAATGCATAAACAATCTAGAACTTTGCCCAAAATTTTCCAGAAGGTTGTGGAATTTGATGAAAATGTCCATCCTAATGGCTACAATGCAGTCTACTAAAAAACCCAAAGCAGTCCCTTTAAGTTGATTCTGACTCATAGTGACCTTATAGGGCAGACTAGAATGGCTCCATAGAATTCCCAAACAAAGCCTGGTGGATTTGAACAGCTAATCTTTTAGCTAACAGATGTAGCATTTAACCACTACACCACCAGATTTTGTTGTGGTCCATTAAGCCACTGCAGAGCATGAGGCATTTAACACAAACAGAAAATACATGTTCCTCAGATTCATCATTCCATTTATTCTATTTTTTGGCAACTGTTACAATAGAGAGACTGACAATAACATGAAAAAATAAAATAAAACAAGACGGCTACCCTTACGATTGTTAAGTATCAGTTACAAAATTATAACCAAATTGTAGCCAAACTGTAAAGAAATTTGTGTCCGAGTATACATTTAAAAAGTTAACCAAATTTCTGTCCAAATAGATACATACCTAGAAGTTCAAGGCAACATAAGCAAACAGAGTATCATCTGAGTGCTATAGAAGTTTATATGGAAATATTATAGAATCCTATGGTATGGGAGCTTAAAAAAAATAAAAGACTTCAGAGATAACTGAGCCAGACCACTTTGTTGCAGAGACCCTAAACTGAAGCTAAGCTAAGTGGAAGGACTGGACTAGTTAACACAATGTTAGGTAAAAGAGCAGTGAGAAGGCTAGAGTCTCTTGTCTTCAGTTTGCCACATTCTCGCCCCATGATCACTAGCAAGTGCCACTCTCTCAAAGAAAGAGTTCAAAGGATGTCAAAGTAATGCTTAGTTTTTAAATGAGGGGATCAGAACTACAAGATCAGGACAATAGCTTACCCTTCGGTTGATTTCCGTGACTGAAGGACGTAGAGCAGAAGGAGAGATGGAACTGCGGAGGGTACACCACAGCCTCGGCCAGCAGACTGGTGAGGATCAGACGAGGTCAGTCAGGATCCGGAAGTCTAAATTAAGGTTTGTGGATATTGTTCAGGCTCCCATGCTCTCCTTGTCAGGAAGTTTTTCTGGATGGTCCGTGATAGTCTCGTTGACATCAGCCGCCACTCACCACTGGCTCCTCCCTCTTACCAACTGTCATGGTTTGAATTGTGTCCCCCCAAAAATGTGTGCAGCCACGTGGCTGGGATACGGTTCCCAGTATCTTGGGACTGTCCTCCATTGTGTGGTTTTGCTAACCTGTATGTTAAAGGATTAGGGTGGGGCTGTGAATTCCTGCTATGGGGAAGTTTCCCTGGAGTATGGCTGGCCCCACCCTTAATGCTTTTAGCTTGCAAGGAATAAAAGGAAAAACAACCAAGGACAATTTGAGAACCTCGCTACCATCAAGCAAGCAGCACCGGCAGCAGAGCCCGTCGTTCAGACCAGAGGTTCTTGCGTTAGGACACTCCCTGGACAATGACTGATGCAATACCAGACTTTCCTCCAGAGCCGTCAAGGGGAAAGTCTTTCCCTGGAGTGGACACCCTAAATATGGACTTGCAACCTACCGGACTGTGTAAGAATAAATCTTTCTTTGTTAAAGCCATCCACTCTGTGGTATTTCTGTTAGAGCAGCCCTAGCTGACTAAAACACCAACCCACCTCCCATCTGTCATTCGGCCCTTCCTTGGCAAACAAGGAAACCCTGGTGGCCTAGTGGTTAAGTGCTACAGCTGCTAACAAAAGGACTGGTGGTTCAAATCCACCAGGTGCTTCTTGGAAACTCTATGGAGCAGTTCTACTCTGTTCTCTAGGGTCTATGAGTCAGAATCGACTCGACGGCAACAAGTTTGATTGTTTGGGTTGTGCACATAAAATGCCACGCTCTTCTCAATACGAAATATGCATTTGAACTTTATTTCTTACTAGTCCAAAGGCTATGTCCCCTGTTAGAGAAATTCTGGCCTGGGGAAATAGGTGGAAGAGAATATAAAGTTGCCTCTTAAAGTAGAATGCAGGCAAAGAATACCATTGGACACATTTCAAATGCTTCTTTCTTTTTCTTTTCAGAGAGAACAAAACATTTCTGCCAAGCTGCCACAGCATCTTCTCTCCAAATGAAATTTGTTTGTCTTAATGCAAACACACACACATGCATATGAGGAAGGCAATGAAACCACAGCATTTAAAAGAAGCAAACATCATAAGGATTGACAGGAAGTTCAAATGTTCCAGAGCAAAACCATAAAGTATGTTTACCTTTTCATAGTCGACCAGATTTCATTTCTCAGTGAACTCAGAAGGCTCCTCTCATTTTTAGTTTCCTGGTGTGCTTCTCTGGCACCACCACAGCAAGGCTGGTGAGAGGACCCTCATTACTGTCAGCTGGAAAGTGGAAGTCCAGGCTTCCCAGTTGCTCTCCTCTAGCACCCGTGGAGGTGGTGGTCTCATTATAATTGGCAAGGGATAAAAGATCTGGCTTCATACGTGGACTGCCTTTACCACCCCAGCAGGTTGGGAAACAAAGTTCCCTACTTGGCCTGTACCAGTGTGCACAGGGTATGATTTCATTTACAAAAAATTTTGTAAGGACAATATTATAGATATGGAGAAGAGGTTAGTGGTTGCTGGAGATTCAGAAAGGAGTCCTGATGCTAACTGAGAGGTTGGCGGCTTGAACCCACCAGTAGCTCTGTGGGTAAAAACAATTGGTAAACTGCTCCCATAAAGACTACAGTCCAGGAAACCCTATGGGGTGAGTTCTACTCTGTTCTACAGAGTCACTGTGTGTCATAATCCACTCAGTGGTAGATAGCAGCAAGAGCTAATGAAGGAAATGAGGGTGGAAAGAAAACTGGTATGACAATAAAAAGCCATCATGAAATATCTTACATGATGGAAATGTTTTCTATCTTGATGATACCAATATCCCAGTTGTGATATTCTCTGACAGTTTTGCAAGATGCTACCATTAGGGGACACTGGTTATAGGGTACACATCATCTGTTTCTACTGTTTTATACAACTGCATATGAATCCATAAATATCTCAATAGAAATGATCTCAAAATTAAAAAAATAAGTTAAAAAATAGGGGCATTGTATGAGAATCTTCACACGTAAACAGACTTTGCAAGAATTAAACACTATCTTATCTTTCATTTAAGTTCTCTTCTCCATAAAGTCTTAGGTCAATACAGGAATTAACCAGAGGAAACACAGCTAAAAGACAAAACACAACAAAAAGATCTGCTAGAGAGGTTTTTGATAGGAAACCCACCCTGGAGCTTTGGGAAAGCCTTAAAGAAGATCAGAATAGGAGTTAAAAAAATAGAACAAAGCCCACAATGAGCAAGTCATCTGCCCTTCCATCCATCAGATCATAATTGATTACTCGTTTGTAATAAACACTGTTATAAGCTGAGTACACAATGAGCTAAACGCACACCATATTCTTCCAGGATCTTACAGTGTAGTGAATTATGCAAGGGAAGCAAAAATAATTGAAAACTATGATAAATGTAACCATAGCATGGTAATGAAACAAAGAAAAAGAACACCTAAACTTTTGTTAACTTATTGCAGCTGAGTTAATTCACAGTTATCCTACACAACAGAGCAGGACTGCCTCCTCAGATTTCTAAGGAGCGCCTGGTGGGTTCAAACAACCAAACTTTTGGTTAGCAGCCATAGCACTTAACCATTACACCATCAGGACTAGAGGAAGACTCATCAATGGTCTGCATTATGCAGTTAACATAATCCTTCTTGCTGAAAGTAAAGAGGACTTGAAACACCTGCTGACCTACTGATGAAGATCAAAGACCACAGCCCTCAGTATGTATTACACATCAACATTAAAAAAAAAAAAAGTCACAACTGGACCATAAGCAACATCATGATGAGTGGCAAAAAGACTGAGGTTGTTAAAGATTTCATTTTACCTTAACTTCCAATCAACACCCATGAAAGCAGCAGTCAAGAAATCAAAAGATGCAATGCAATGAGCAAATCTGCTATAAAAGACCTCTTAAAAGCATTGAAAAAAGATGTCATCTTGAAAACTAAGGTATATCTGACCTAAGCCATGGTATTTTCAAACATGTCACATCCACGCGAAAGCTGGACAATCAATAAGGAAGACAGAAAAAGAATTGATGCCTTTGAATTGTGGTGTTAGAGAGAATATTGAATATATCCCAGACTGCCAAAAGAAAAAACAGATTTGTTTTTGAAAAAGTACAACCAGAGTGCTCCTTAGAAGCAAGGACGATGAGACTACAGCTTACATCCTTTGGACATGTTATCAGGATGGATCAATCCCCAGAGAAGGACATCGTGCTTGGTAAAGTAGAAAGTCAGTGAAAAAGAAGACAACTCTCAAGAAGCTCCACTGACACAGTAGCTACAACAATGAGCTTATGCACAGCAGTGATTGTGGGTATGGCACAGGACTGGGGGGTATTTCCTTCTGTGTATGTAGGGTCACCATGACTTGGAACCTACTTGACAGCACCTAACAAAATCAACAAAACTTTTGTTCTTAGTTCCTTTATAGGATGTTAAATGACATGTAGAATTTAGCTACAGAAAAGAGTGAAGATTACTTCAGCGTTCTGTTTAGGAATCACATTCTTTCAAAAATTGGAAATTTAAATAAATCCAGATGAAAAGAGAGCTATTGGAAAAGTACAGCTCAGTTCAGGAGCAAGTATAAAACCTTATGGGAAACTGAATACTGCCATATACTCTCTTATCTCCTTCACAGATCCCAGGGGCTACATCAGATTCTGTTCATACATCTATACCAATCTTTCCATTTTCTCAGCACTGTTGCCTTCCCAGGTCACTGGTAACCTCAGTTACCGTGACTCATTGGCTTACTCTGGTATTGAATCCAGACCTGAATAGTACATAGATTTATATCCGGAATGCCGGTAGTTATCTTGGTCTCTGCCTTTCAATTTTATGTCTGATTTCCAACTTAAGCCAGATGTCCATTTAGTCCAGACAACTGTAACTCAGCAAGGCACAGTCATATGAAAAAATAAACAGAGAAACTAAGGTTATGAGGAATGAAGTCAAATTGTAGTCATTTTATGAATATATATATAACTTATTTTTGTTGTTGAGAATATACACAGCAAAACACATATCAGTTCAACATGCCCTGAGCCCTTCTCTGAGCTTTGGAGAGGGTACAAATTCACAAATAAATAATAAGTAGAAAAAAATAATCTGCAAGCTCTCCTAAGCTGACAACCTAAGGCAAGCGTAGCCTCTTTGCCTAGGCAAGGGAATAAGGAGTTCATGGACTTTGAACACATTTTATGCCTGCCTAGACCTGTGTGAGTCCATTTTGACAGCTTGGGCCTTCACTACCTTAGTACAACAAGGTATATCTCTAAATGCTATTTTCAACTGCAGCTCCTAAGGGGGAATGGCAGATATGTGACACTTGACACTACCCTGCCCATTAAGCAAGGTCCTCATCTACATAAAGCAGGGGTCTGAGAACTGGTGGCTCCGCGCAGTCCACATGGCCACCCACAATAAGAGTCTGAGAATAAGTGGTACCTACCAGTCATTAGAGTCAACACCATTGGGTATCCAAAGTCCACATGAAAAATCCATCCACCTATTTGCTGTGGGGATCATGGATATAGCCTACACTAGGCACTTAGGGACAACCATCCTATCTTGCTAAACACATAATTCCTCCCTCCAACCAGATACCAATGCCTGCTCCAATCACCCATTTCTAACCCTGTCTGTCTAGGACCACAGGTGAAATTGGCACTATACACTCAATGACCAATAGCCTGGAAACCTGAGCTGAATCCACACAAGAATAGCCAATGGACTCCTGGGCTCATATTCTTAGTGGCAGCTATATCCTTATGGTGACAGCACATGAGAGCTTCAAAGATGCCAATAATCACAGAGCATGTGAAAACAAAACAAAACAAGAAGTCAGAACACAGTAAACAAACACAACATAAATAAATATACTTACTGATGAGTCAGAGACAACAATAAATATCACATAAAGAGGAAGGCCATGAACACTTTAACAAGCAACCAAAACAAATAAGCAGAAAACCTCTCAGAGAAAAAGATTATCTTGGAATTACCAGAAGTAGAATTCAAAATATTAATGTGCAGAGTATTTCAAGAGATGAGAAAGATCAGGCAAAATGTAGACCAAGCCAAGGAACACAGAGAGAAAGTAATAGAGGAACTTAAAATTTATACAAGAGCAAAAACACAAATTTAATAGGCTACAAGAATCCAAGGACAACAAACACAAATCCAAAATGTTAATTAAATTTTCAAAATTAGACAGCTCAGTAGAAAGTCACAGGACACAAACTGAGACTATAGAATGTAAAATTAGCAATATTAAAGATAAAGCACTTAACACCAATTTATCTGAGAAAGAATCAGATAAAAGAAGATTAAAAATGAAGAAACTCTAAGAATTTTGTAGGACTCTATCAAGAGGAATAATCTACACATGACTGGTATACTAGAACAAGGGAGATAACAGGAAATAAAAAGAAAATTGTAGAAGATTGGTTGACAGAAAACTTCTCTGATCTCATAAAAGATGAAAAGATGTTTATCCAAGAAGCTCATCAAAACCCACACAGGTAGATCCCAAAAGAAATTCACCAAGAATACTGTAATATTGCCAAAAACTAAAGACAAAGAATTTTAAGAGTAGCTACAAATAATGAAAGTCAAGCCAAGCCCAGTGACAAAAGTCATCTACAAAGAAGAGGCAACAAGATTAAGCTCTGACTACTCAGCAGAAACCATGCAGGCAGGTAGGCAAAGGGATGACATATATACAGCCTTGGGAAAAAAAAAGTTTCCAACCAGCAAAACTGTCTCTCAAACACAATGGCAGAGCTTTTCCAGATAAACAGAATTTATGGAAATTTGTAAAATCCAAACCAAAATTATAAGAAATACTAAGGGGAGTGCCCCAGTTAGAGAATCAGTAATATCAGATAACAACTCAAGACTAGGATACACGACAGAACATAAGATAGCAATTCAGATAGGGAATTCACAAAAAACATGAAAGGTAAAACACTGAAAATAGGGAAACAGAGATGCCAGTATGTAAAAGATGACAACATTAAAACAAATAAGAGATATGAAATGTCCTATATACATTACAGACATCATACTAAAATAGAACCTTGGTATGAAGAGGAAGGCAAGGTGATATAAAGAAGCAAGTGGTTGGTTTAAACTTAGAAAAATAGGAGTAAATGTTAAGGTAACCACACAGGTAAACAACAATCCTACATATCAAAATAAAAAAAGAAGAAAAACATAAAGTCTCTGCAAATATAAAACCAACAAAAATGAGAAAAGGGAAAAGAAAAATGACTCAGCCCAGAAAGTTAAGTGGAACAAAGAAATGATCAACAACAGAAAAAAAAATTACAACACTAAACTCATGTCTGTCGATAATTAGACAGAATGTAAGTGGACTAAATGCACCAAGAGACAGAAAATAGTAGAAAGAATTTTTTTTCTTTAAAGAACCATCTGTCTATAAACTGCCTGCAAGAATCACTCCCTAGTCTCAAAGACACAAACTAAAACTCAAAGGATGAAACAATACATATCAAGCAAACAACAATCAAAAAGGAGCAGGAGGGCTAATTTTAATCTCTGACAAAATAAAACTTCAAAGTAAAATGCACCTCAAAGGATAAGGAAGGACGTAAAGGCCAATACACCAGAATAACAAAACCATAACAAATATTTATGTACCTAACGGAAGGGCTCAAAACATATAAAATAAACTCTAATAGCATTGAAAAGAGAAATTGTCACTTCCACAGTAATAGTAGGAGATTTCAACACAATATTTTCAAGAAAGGACAGATCATGCAGAAAGAACCTAGATAAAAACATGGAAGATCTAAATGCCATGATCAACCAGCTTGATATCATAGACATATACAGAACACTCCACCCAAGAGCAGCCAAACATACTTTCTTTTCTATTTCACATTGGAAGTTTCTCCAGAATAAACCACATATTAGGCCATCAAGCAAGCTGTAACAGAACTTAAGACATTGAAATGTTATAAGGACAACTTTTCTATCCTTGTGTCTCAAAGTAAAAATCAGTAATAGAAAAAGCAAGAAAAAAATGCATAATAACCGAGTACTTTGCTCAAAAACTACAGGTTTATAGAAAAATCAACAACAGAATAAAGAAATTCATAGAATCAAATGAGAATGAAAACAAATCCTACCAGAACATTTGGGACACAGCCAAAGTGATACTCAATAGTCAGTTTACATCCAAAAAGAAGAAAGGGTCAAAGTGAAAACATTAACCCTACAACTTGAACAAAGAAGAGAGTAGTAAAAGCTCTTAGGTACCAGAAGAGAGGAAATAATAAAAAACTAGAATAGAAATAAATGAAATGAAGAACAGAAAAACAATTGTGAGAGTGAACAAGACCAAAAGCTGGTTCTTTGACAAGATAAAAAAAAAAATTGGTAAACCACAGGCCAAACTGACATAAGAAAAAAGGAGAGAAGTAAATGAGCTAAATAAGAAATGAAATGCATGATACCACAACAGACTCAACTGAAAATAAAAGAATCATAACAGAATACCATTAAAAATTGCACTGCAACAATTTGAAATGGACAAATTTCTAGAAGTATACTCCCCTACCTAAACTAACCACAAACTGAGCTAGAAAAACTAAGTAAACCTGTAACAAAAGAAGAACTTGAAGAATTAATTTAAAAACTCTCCCTCAAAAAAGTCCTGGTTCTGATGGCTTCACTGGAGAATTCTACCAAACTTTTGGAGAAGGTTCAAACCAGTACTACTATTTTTGAGCATAGAGAAGGATGGGATACTCCCAAACTGATTATGTGAAGCCAGAATAATCTTTATACCAAAATCTGGTAAAGACACCACACACACACACACACACACACACACACAATTACTGACCAATATCCCTTACTTACAAAAAAAACAAAACCCTTTAACAAAATTCTATCTAGCCAATAGAATTCAACAACATATCAAAAAAAATAATAATTCACCATGACCAAATGAAACTCATACCAAATATGCAAGGATGCTTCAGTATTAGAAAACAATCAATGTAATTCATCACATAAACAAAGCAAGCGAACCACACAATCTTATCAACTGCTGTGAAAAAAAGGCATTTCACAGTCCAACACCCTTTCATAATAAAAGCTTTCATCAGAAAGGAATAGAAGGGAAATACCTCAACATAATAAAGGGCATTTATAGAAAGCCAATACTAGATATCATCCTGCTGGAAAGAGTTTGAAAGCACTCTCTTTGAGAAATGGAACCAGACTAGGATGCCCTTTGCCATCACTTTTATCCAACGTCGTGCTGGTGGTCCTAGCCCTAACAGTTAGGCAAGAAAAAGAAATAAATATATTCAAATTGGCAAGGAAGAAATAAAAATACCTCTATTCGTAGATGACATGCTTTCATACACAGAAAACTTCCAAAGAATCCACAAGAAAACTACTAGAAGCAATAGAAGGCTTCAGCAAAGTATAAGGATAAAAGATTTAGAAAGAGGAAAGTCAGTTGGCTTCCTCTACACCAACAAAGAGAACATTAAAGAGGAAATCAGCAGATCAATACCCCTTAACAATAGCCCCCTAAAAGGTAAAATACTTAAAAATAAAATAAATTTAACGAGAAACATAAAAGACCTATACAAAGAAAACTACAAGACAAAACTGCAAGAAATAAAAAAGAGGCATACATAAGAGGAGAAATTTACACTGTTCTTGTCTAGGAAGACTCAACACTGTGAAAACGTCAATTCTACCCAAGAGATCTATAGACAACACAGCCCTGTTCCAAATTCCAAGAACGTTTTTTAACTAGGAGGAGAAACAAATCACCAGCTTCATAAAGAAAGGGATGAGGTCCTGAACAAGTGAAGCATTACTGAAGAACAAAAGGGGAAACCACTTTCTATCTGATGTTAAACCTATACTACTGACACAGTAGTCAAAACAGCCTTAGTACTGTTGCAATAGACATATAGACCAATGGAACAGAATGGAGAAGTCAGACATTAATTTATCCACCTATAAGCAGCTGATATTTTATGAAGTCCATTAAACAAGAAAAATACAATCTATTTAACAAATGGTGCTGTCATAACTGGATATCCATCTCCAAAAAAAAAATGGAACAAAACCCACACTTCACACCATGTGCAAAAACTGACTCAAAATGGATCAACGGTCTAAATACAAAACCCAAAACAGTAAAGATTATGGAACAATGAACTTTCACTTAAAACACAGTTAAATATTAAAAAGAGGAGGGGAAAGTACTACATCATCCAGCAATCCCTCTACTTGGAACACATCCTAGAGAAATAAGAGCAGTCACATGAACAGACATGCGTGCACATCCATACTCACTACAGCACTATTCACAATACCAATAAGATGGAAACAATCTAGATACACATTAGCATACAAATGGCTCAACTGTGGTACATACACACAATGGAATATACTCCAATTATAATAATGGTAAGTTGACAATTATTGTGTGAAGACTACTATTACAAGAACTCAACAAAATATTTAAGTGTAGAAAATAATGTTCTTTGATGGTTACAAGGGTAGGGAGGGAGGGAAAGGGGAATTCACTAACTAGATAGTGCACAGAAATCATCTTAGGTGAAGGGAAGGACAACACACAACACAGGGAAGTCAGCACAACAGGACAAAATCAAAAGCCAAGAAGTTTTCTGAACACAGTCACTTGGAGGAACAGAGTAACAAGGTCTCGGGTCTGGGAACCATGGTTTCAGGAGACACCTGTTCAATTGGTATAACAGAGTTTATTAAAAAAATGTTCTGCAGCCCACTTAAGCAAGTGGAATCTGGCATCTTAAAATCTTTCAAGCAGTCATCCAAGATGCGTCAGTTAGTCTAAACCCACCTGGAGCAACAGAAAATAAAGAATATAAAAGACACAAGGAAAATGCTAGCCCAAGAGACAAAAGTGCCACATAAAGCAGAGACACCGTCAATACAACACCAGAAAAACTAGCTGGTGACTGTCTGCCACCAATGATCTACCATACAGGGCACACAACAGACAGTCCCTGACAGAGGAGGAGAAAAATGTGGTGCAGAATTCAAATTCATGTACAAACATCAGACAATGGTCTGACTGAAACTAGAGGAGCACCCAAAGACATGGCCTATGGACACTCTTAACTTAGAACTAAAATCACTAAAAACCTGAAGCCTACTCTTTAGATGGAGATTAGACTGAACTATAAAACATAAAATAATACTCATAGTGTACTTTTTAGTTCAAGCAGATACACAAGACTAAATGTGCATCTTCTGCCTGGAGGCCAGGATTAGAAGGCACAAAGGGACAAGAACTGGTTGGCTGGACATGGAAACCCAGAGCAGAAAGTGAGAGTGTGCTCAGCTAGTGCACCATCAGTTAGTAGTGTGGCATTTAACCACTGTGTTCCAGGGCTCCTACTAAGTGTAATTGGTAGAGATGGAAGTTTAAGCGAAGAGATATAAGACAGGGCACAAGGATAATCATCGCTAGCAGTGGAAATGAAAATTACGCCATTAAAATCTTAATCTATAATGTACGATGAGTAAGTCAAATAAGAGAGACATCTCTTGGATCAGGTGGCAGGAAGACGAACGTGAATTTCTCAAAGGCTGTAACTACAGAGGGAGAGCACCAGGGTTATCTCTGTACGCACTCTCATCATTTCTGTATCCCCCTTAGTAACAAAGTTGAAAGCAGAATTTCCACAGGCAAATCGAGGCAATGTGACAGCCCTCACTGCTCCATTTCTGTGTTTCTTTGGGGACTTTCTCAATGCCAAGTTCAGCCAAACATAGCCATCTCCTGGCTACTTAATGCAACCTTATCTTAGAAATCCATACAATGGAAATTGAGCAGTTTTCCTTTTCAATTGTAGAAAATGTCAGCAATGACTCAGGACTTATGACTTTGAAGATAGTATAGAACTACCCACCCATTTTTTTAAGAACTACTACTATCCCATTTATCTTCAGGTGACACTGGCCACTTCCTATCCTGATCTGAGGGAGGCTAAGTACAACATCCTAAAAGCGGTTTGCTTGCTTAAGAATGGCCAAGGTAGTCCTCTATGACTGGTGCAGAGAAGTAAAAAGGTGATGTTTGTTAAAGCATCAGTACAGTACCCACATCAATAACTTTCAGAATAGGCCATTTGATGTCTCCTTCAGATCCTCTACCATTAATTTTCTTTCTTCTAACATTATAAACACTGTGTACACACTTAACTGCTGAAACTCAACAAGTCAGTGAGCACATTAAACACAATTAAAGGCTCAAGAAGTAGACAAACAAGGACTGTGGAAAGGCCATAGGTTAATCTTTATTATGTTACATAGAATAAAATGTTGGTAGCTGGTCTTGAGTCAGTTCCAGCTAACCCTCACTGTATGTGCATAGGAAGGAAACACTGCCTGATTCTGTGCCATCAGTGGGCTCAAACATCATTGCTATGCTTGGGTCCATTGTTTAGTCATTGTCAGTCTGCCTCATTGAGGAGCTTCCTTCTTTTCACTGACCCTCCGCTTTACCAAGCGTGATGTCCTTCTCTAGGAACTAGGCCCTCCTGAAAACATGTTCAAGGTAAGTGAGCTGAAGTTTCCCCACTGTCACTCCTAAGGAGCAATCTTGGCTTACTCCAGGACATATTTGTCCGTTATCCTGGCAGTCCATGGTATATTCAATATTCTTCACCAACACCATAATTCTACTGTCTCAGTTCTTCTTCAGTCTTCCTTATTCATTGTCCAGCTTTCAGAGGTACATGCAGAAATTGAAAATACCATGGCTTGGGTGAGGCACAGCTTAGGGCTCAAAGTGCCGTCTTTTCATTTTAATATTTTAAAGAGATACTTTGCAGCAGATTTGCCCAATACAATGAGTCCTTTGATTCCTTGATTGCTGGAAATCCTGGTAGTATAGTGGTTAAGCACTACAGCTGCTAACCAAAAGAGCAGCAGCCGAAAGCCATCAGTCGCTCCTCGGAAATGCTGTGGGCCAGTTAGTTCTAGTCTGTTCTGTAGGGTCCCTATGAGTTGGGATCAACTTGAGAGCAGTGGGTGGGTGCTTCTGTGGGTGTTGACTGTGGATCCAAGTAAAATGAAATCCTTGGGAGTTTTAATTTTCTGTTTGTCATGATGTTGTTTATGAGTCCAGTTGTGACGATTTTTGCTCTGTGTTGAGTTGCAACCCATACTGAAGACCATGGTCTTTGATCATCTTCAAAGTGCTTCAAATCCTCTGCTTTCAGCAAACAAAGTTGTGTCATTTGCATATCACATGTTCTTAATAAGTTTTCCTCCAATCCTGGTGCTGCGTTCTCCTTCACGTAGCAGAGCTTCTCAGATCAGCTGCTTAACATACAGACGGAATAAGTATGTTGAGAGCATACAACCCTGATATACGTTTTTTGTAATTTTAAAACACACGGCATCTCCTTGTTCTTTTCAAACGACTACCTCTTGGTCTACTTACAGATTCCTCATGAGCATAATTAGCCATTCTTCCCAACTTTATCCATAATTTGTCACAATTCAGATAATTGAATGCCTTTGCACAGTCGTCAATGATATGCATCAATACATATCCTCTTCTAAATCTGGTTTGAATTTTAGCAGTTTTCTGATGATATACCACTAACAGGTGATATACTGTTTTTGAATTACTTCCAGCAAAATTTTGTTTGTGTATGATATGAATGATATTGTTTCATGTTAATGATGCCAGGCCAGCCAAGTGCCATCGAGTCAGATCCGACTCATGGCGACCCTAGGGGCCAGAGTAGAACTGACCCCTAGAGTATTCAAGGAGTGCCTGGTGGATTTGAACTGCTGATACTGTTTGATAAATTCTGTAGTCTGCTGGGTTTTCTGTCCATCAGAATCCCTTTCTTTGGAATGGGCACAAATATGAATTTCTCCCAGCTGGTTGACCAGGTCACAGTCTTTCAAATTCCTTGGTGTAGATGAGTGAGCATTTCCAGCACTGAATCCATTGATTGAAACTTCTCAGCTGAGATTCTGTCAATTCCTAGAGCCTTGTTTTTCCCCAATGTCTTCAGTGTAACTTGGACTTCACCCTTCCGTGCTAACGGTTATTAATCATATGCTACTGTCTGAAGTGATTGAATATTGACCGATTCTTTTTGATACAGTGACTGTGTACTCCTTCCATCTTTTTTTTGATGCTTCCTATGTCACGCAGTATTTTGCTTGTAGAACCCTTCAATATTTCTACTTGAGGCTTGGATTTTTTCTTCAGTTCTTCCAGCTTCAGAAATGCCAAAAGATTCTTCGGATTTTCAAACGCAGATGTTTATATATTTCATTATAATACTTTATTTAGCCTTCTCAAGCTGTCCTTTGAAATCTTTGGTTCAGCTCTTTCATTTCCTCATTTCTTCTATTCATTTTAGCTATTCTAAGTGGAAGAGCAAGACTCACACTCTCTTCTGACATCCATTTTGTCCTTTTCTGTCTTCGCTTTCTTTTTAATGACCTTTTGCTTTCTTTGTGTATGATGTCCTTGATGTCACCCCATAACTTGTCTGGTCTTTGGCCATTAGCGTTCAACGAGTCAAATTTATTCTTGTGATGGTCCCTAAATTCAGGTGGGTGCACTCAGAGTTGTACTCTGGCTGTCATGGACATATTTTATAATTTTCTTCACCTTCCACTTGGACTTGCATATAAGCAATAGAATGAAATGTAAAATGTATATTTAAATAAAGTTGATTCCTTGCCTGAGAATGACAAAGCTAAGAGAATGCTGAAGAAGTGCACAAGGTTGTTTGTGCCATCTGTTGGCAATTAACATGATTCCTTGAAGAGGTATCACAATGTAAGACCAAATTCTATTTACAAAAATGAACACATAATCCCACCAGTGGTACTGAGAACTGAATATCATTAGTGCTAGTGCTAAATCTGACCTAGGCTGGAGGTTTGCTTGGAATACAAAATAGTCTTATGCATGAAAGTAATCAGTAAGCTAAAATTACCACTAAAAAAATGCAAAGAGAAATTGCAGGGTTGTGTACTTCCCAAGTCTTTGTTGCAGACTACACAAAACCAGTCTGACCTTTTCTAACTGCAAGATCCTTCTTGGTAAATGTCCAAGCTCCCAGTGATAACTGGGCTGCCTACTAAGCACATGTTGGTCTGACACCTACTAAGCACATGTTATGATGTTATACTGCAAGAAGTCCCAGACACACAAATTTTGAAACACACACAAACTTTTGTACTACTAACTAAACATAAGAGCAGCCACGTGACATCCTCATTCTTTGCAAGACAATGGCAAGGACCTTCAGTTTTCGTCATTTAGTGCTGGTGTAGCAGAAATGCTACAAAGTGGATGGCTTTAACCAAGGAAAGTTTATTCTTACACAGTCTGGTAGGCTACAGTTCAGGATATCCAGGGGAAGGCTTTCCCCCTTGTAAGCTCTGGAGGAAAGTCCTTATGTTGCATGAGTCTTTGTTCAGGGGGCATCTTAGCACAGGAACTTCAGGAATGAAAGAACCACTCTTCTCCTGGTGCTGCTTTTTGGATAATATGAGGTTCCCAACTCTCTGTTTGCTTCTCTTTCCTTTTATCTCTTACAGGGTGAAAGGATAAAGGGTGGTACAAGCCATACTCCAGGGATTTCCCTTTAGAGTAGAGCAGGGCAGTGATCTTATGAAGGGATTTACAGTCCCATCCTAATCCTCTGACAAACAGCACAGGAAAATCTCAGAATGGAGGACAATCATAAAATATTGGGAATCATGGCCCAGCCACGTGGCTACACACATTTTGTGGGGACACAGTTCAATCCATAACAACTTTCACAAATGTACCATTCAAAGACAAATGTAACAGCATTCCAACTGCAGGTCCAGTTAACCTCGTGGTAAGTTGCAATTATAGAAGCTCTCTTAAGTGAGGGGATATGAGACCAAACAAGTTCTAGATTCATTTTAGGATTCCACCTCCAAGGCTTCCAGAATCCCCAGATTCTTATAGTTACTTTTGCCAGGGTAGAGGTCTAGAGCATGTTTCTAACTAACCAAATGTCTTTGTCATTACTTGTATTATCAAGACAAAAAATATTTCTAATATCTCTTATTCTGGTTAAAAAAACTAACGCAACGCTTCTGAAACTTGATGATCCCAGAATCTTTGGGGAGAATTCTTGTTAAAATGCAGGCTCCAAATCAGTAGATCTGAGTAAGGACCCGAGAATCTGCATTTCTAAGAAGCTAGTAGATGATGACCATGCTGCCAGTCTCTGGGCCGTGTTTTGAGTAATGAAAAGCGAGTGCACATTTAGGCAGTGATATTGAAGTGCCTGCTCAAGCTTCATGGAAAATAGGGGATCCTGATTAAGGCTTTAGAATGCTTGCTAACCACCCAATAAACCAGCTGCCAGTGAGCCAGCTTTTGATTCATAGCAGCCCTGAGTACCAGCGAAGAAATGTGATCGGTAAGTTTTTCAATGGCTGATTTTTTGGAAATAGATTGTCAGGCCTTTCTTCTGATGTACCTGTAATTAGATTCAAACAGCTATGTGTTCAGACAGCAGCCAAGCGCTGTAACCATTTACACCACTAAAGACTGCATGGATTTGAATAGGATATGTCAGCTGTTAAACAGCAGTTCTTACGTTGCAAATAAATATTGTCACACATGCATGTATCATGTAGCTTCCACCAATGTATTTTAAAATACAGATAATATATAATGGCCTACCCAGATATGGATACAAACACCAAACTTCAAATAAAATGTCCATCTAGGAAAAAGAGAGAGAGAGACAGAGGAGAGGGGTTGCCCTAGTGCAGTTCTGAGCAAACAGTGCCACTTATCTCTACTTTGTCATGGCCATCTGAGGATTTCCAATACAGAGCACAGGGATTAATCACCTGTACCCTAGCTGGATTCCCTCAGACATGCTCGGTAAAAGCATTAGTCTGTTTCTTGTACACAATGGGAAAACATAAGTTCACGATGTGAAACTTTATAATGAACTTTATTTATTCAAAGCTTGCGCCTGAAATCAATGTTCTCGCTCATTGCTATTAGAACCATATATTAATTGACAATCTTAAGCATCCATCAACATTAAATACAATAAACTGCCTTGATATCCATATGAGTCATTTTTACCACTGTCATCTAACCAAGACGGGCAGGCTCTTACTCCAGCCAGGTGAAAATTAATATGTATGATTGTACAATACAATCCCTTAAAATATTGTTGCTTTAGTTGGTGAATAAGAAAACATAAAATATGTTTTCTACCACTGGGTATGTAATGTGTCAATATAAACATACACTTAAATATCTATCAATGATTGCCAAGCATAGTGCTTATTCTGTGCATAAGCTGAAAATTACGATGATTATGTTGTACAACATCTAGAATGCAATTCAGAAGTCATACAAGGCTCCACGTTACTAATGATCTCAGGTTAGTAATTTTCCAAATAATGTAAGACTTTGGCTCTGCTTCAAGTTATTCAGAGTGTTGGCATTTGGAGTTTTTGATTACTTCATCCCCATCGCTGATATGGAAACCCTGGTGGTATAGTGGTTAAGTGCTGTAGCTCCTAACCAAAAGGCTGGCATTTCCAATTTACCAGGGACTCCTTGGAAACTCTATGGGGCCGTTGTACTCTGTCTATAGGGTAGCTATGAGTCAAAATTGACTTGACAGCAATGCATTTGATTGTTTTGTTTGTTTTTTGTTTTATTACTGGTATAACTGGAGTATTTTATGGTTGGAGTATTTCTTTAGATTAAGTTTTAAATTAAACATAAATGTTGCAGCTGATCTCCTATTTGCTGAGCACTTACACCAAAATTCAAAATACAAAGATTCATAAGATAATTAATCCGAGTTTTAGGAGCTCATGCTTTGTGACTGAGACAGAAATGAATAAATGATCTTTAATCATACTACTAGAGGGAAATAGGTGTTTGCCTTAGTTTGTCAGCACTGATGTAACAAAAACAACCACAAGTGGGTGGGTTTGAAGAAGAGAAATTTATTTTCTCACAGTGCAGGGGTTCGAACTCTGAATTCCAGCCATCTGCTATAGAGTAAGGCTCACTCTCTGTGGAGTCTGAGGGAGAATCTGTGTCTCTTCCAGCTCCTGCAGTCCCGATGTGGCCCAGCTCCTTGACAATCTTCATATAGCATCTGTCTTAGTCCTGTTTGCGCTTCCGTCTGTGTCTGAGCTACTCTTGTTACAGGCAGAAACTATTAGGGTTGGGATATAGCTTACACCGATACGGCCTCATTCACATAACAAAAGAAATCCTATTCCCAAACAGTTTACATTCACAGATCGGATTCCAACACACGTTTCATGGGGATACACTTCAATTCCTGGCAGTCCTCTAACAAGGTCGTTTTGCGTAGTGCTTAAGAGTTTGCCCTCTCATCAACAAGTCTGCAGTGCGCATGTACCAGCTGCTCTTCGGCAACCCTATGGTGCTGGTTTACTCTGTCCTGTAGGATTGCCGCGAGTTGAAACCAACTTGAAAGCAGTGAGTTTTGTTCCGTTTTGTTTGGTTTGGTTTTTAATGAGGTAGCGTTACACGTCACGTAAGGAATAATGCAGGGTAAGGAAAAACCAACTCATTGGAGCAATCAGAAAAAAAATCACAGAAACAATGCTCTTCACTGAGCCTTGAAGGAAGAACAGGAAGAGGGCAGGAAGTTAGATGAAGGGGGATGTTTCTGACTAAAGGACAAGCCATGAGCAAGAAAGATACGAAAGTATGTGTGTTGGAGTGCTCTGAGACAATGTCAAGTCTTGGTTAGCAGCAGTTAAGACTGGAAGGTCGATTCCATAACATAAAGGATCTGGTGTGCCAAACTAAAGCATATAAGCTGCAGCCAGAAAGCAGCATTTATCCTAAGGTTTTAAAGAGGGAAAGTGAATGTAAGATGTGATTTTTGAGAAGACAACTTGGTAGCAGTATGAAGACTGAATTAGAGAGCAAGTAAATTGAAGGCAAGGGGAGAAAGCCTGACGTTGAGATAAGGGTAACGTCTCAGACAACACCCTGTGAAGGCTGAATCAGTTCCATGGCAATCAGCACAGAATCAGAGATGCCGGGAGGTCAGCTTGTTGTACAAGAACTTGGACATGGGTTTGAAAAATAGCTATATGAGATACAGTTTTGATTATTTGATTATTTCCTAATGGTTGACTTAAAGTCTAATACTTCCAGCCTCATCTTTTGTTTAATGCCCCTTCCCAAACAAGTTGGGTTCTCTAGAACGTATTGTGTTGGCAAGAAAATGAACTTGATATGTGAATCACACTATTAGAGTCGCTGTTACGGCTCCCATCCCATATCTGCCACATAGGACACTGGGATTGCGCTAAGACTCAATTTGGGTACGTGCCTCTAGAGTCTAAGAAAAAGCTTTTGGAGAGAAAAAAAGACTGTTGTCACTCTCCCCTAGCAAATCTCTAAGACAGTGTTGGACTGTATGCAATTACAACTAGACTACTATGAATAAATCAAAGGGGAACTGATAAAAAATACAGTACTGCTTTGTTATGAAATTCCATAAAGTACTACTCATAGAGTATCTCTTAAAATTTTGCTTCGGAAGGGCCAATATAAAGGCCACAACATGAATGGAACTCGCCTGGAGTTATAAAATACGATGTTCCTGGAAGATACAGATAGCTCTCATATGACAACTTGAGGTCCCATTTCCTGGTCTGCCCTTCTTGGATCTGGATTGCACAGTAACTCCTAAAACTCCGGGGACTATGTCCACATTCTGTACAAGAAAAGTGAAGGACAGTACACAGAGGATTCTCCCCTCTCAAGTCTTTACCTTTTTGACAGAGAAGGAATAATCACTCCAGGAACAAATGCCTGTGTCTCAAGACAAGAACTGAGTTGCACTGCTGCAAGGGAATCTGGGAAAGTGAGTATGTGGTTTCTCAGAGATAATGAGAGCTCCGTTACTAAATAGAAACGCAGTATGGATATTAGATGCGCAACTAGCAATGTGCACCATATCTGCACTTGAATTCAGGCACTGCCCCAAGACACGTTAAGGGGAACCTGCAGAAAATGCATCCCATACCCCTTCTAGAATTTTCTTCCCTGATTAACTGTCATCTAATATCCAATGTCATGTATATATTTATTTTATTCTTTGTCTTCTTCCATTTGACAACAAGTTCCATGTGGACTGGGCTTCTGTCTCTTTGGTTAAGTTCTCTGTGCCTCAATGCTTAGAGAAGAGACTAGTACAAAAGTGGTGCTTATTACATACATGTTACATGAATGAATGACTATTTACCGTAATTCAGGGATTCAGCGGATCTGAGCTCTCTTGCAAAATGCTTTTCATGAAAAAAAAATAATCAGGGAGGAACTAAGTATATGCTGCTGAGATGTTGTACATACTGACTTCCTCACAAACTTTGGAAGTTTAAAGAGACACATACAAAAATATCATTCATAAATTAGTTGACCAATCACAGTCATAAGTAAAAGCCACTAAAGGGACTCTGCAGTAAAATAACTTCAGGAGATAGAACTAAAATATAACTTTTCCTGCAACCCACAGAACTTAAAGCCATTCCTTCAGGCAGGGGGATGCCAGTGAAGAATATCTGTCTAGAAATGGCTACCAGGAGAGGGTATGCAGACTCTATTTATCTTAGAGATTGCCACTGGAAGACAAAGAAATAAACCACCCACTCAGGGTGATGTAGGAATGTCTGCAGTTATCTGCCATCCCTAAATGTTTCTTTTACAGGAGGAGAACATTGGCTCTTGTTTTCTACTTTGCATGCATGAGGCAATTCGGAAGATTTATATCCACTGTATGCATTAGTGAAAAGAGAGAGAATCACTTCCCCTCTAGCAAAAGAGGTCTGGGAGTTGGTGAGGCCTGGTGAAGGAAGGTGAAGGGGGAAAAAGACTTAGAAACACAGGTAGAGAATTACTCAAATAGAATGGTGCAAAGGAAGAATCTGACCCTCTGTTTCATAACACAGGAAATCCAGTGTAGGGACCAAAGGAGAAGTGAAGAACTAGTCCTCCAAGCAACTCATAGGTAGGGTATGACCTGTCATCAGAAAGGTCTACCAGATAAATATGCTTGAAATTGGTATCTTCAGTAATATGAATGAATGATCTGATCGGTTAGTAATTCTAATGGATTAGTAAGTCTAATGAGTTAGTAACTCTAAGGGGTTAGTAATTGCTTAGTTTTGGTTTGGGAATTGCCTTGAATTAAAGTAACCATTTGCATTGATATAATGGATTACAAGGGTAAAACAACCAAATTAAAATACCTGTGTTTCCATTACAGATGAGTCAACTGAAGGTATTGTACAGGTACTCTAGGATCTCATCAGAGCTGTATTTCAGGGCTAAAACCAAATTGTATTAAAATAAACTCTATACTGGTTAAATTCCCTTTAAATGACTTAACTGTGCAATTTTATCACCCTGAAAAGAACTTGTTGTTCGTTGCCATCAAGTCAGCCCAGTGCACAGTGGCCCTGTGCGCAGTAGAATAAAGCATTGTCCCGTGCTGCACCATCTTCATGACTGTCAGCGTGCTTGGGTTCATTGTTGTGGCTGCTGGCTTCTGAGTGCCTTCCAAGCTAGGGCTCTTGTTTTCTAGCACCATACTGGACAGCATTTCATTGTACTCCTTAGGGCCTTCGTTGGCTAGTTTTTGGAAGAAGATCTCCAGGTCTTTCTCCTTAGCCTGTCTTCATATAAATGCAAAATATATATAAAATATAAAAACTCAATGCAGTAGAGTCGATTCTGACTCATGGAGACCCTATAGAACATGGCAGAGTTTCCAAGGAGCACCTGGTGAATTTGAACTGCCAACCTTTGGGTTAGCAGAAGTAGCACTCAACCACTATACCACCAGGGCTTCCTGCCTTAGTGTAGAAGTTAAGAAATTATGATAAACATTTTACCTAATCAGCATTTATACTTAAAATGAACCTAACTTTTTTTCAACAAGTAAACAAAATTCGTATTTTCCGCTTCTAAGATCTTGGAAATAAAAACAAATCCATGGACATATAGATATGAAATTGGGTATGCAACTGAAGAGATGACATTTTTGCATTGTGGAGAATCCTAGACTCTAGACAACCGTGATCACATCCCTGAGATCTTTACTGCATGACTCAGGCAAAACTGCACAGTTCTAAAGTCGGTTTCCTGATCTATGAAATGAAGATCTGAATATCTTCATCTTAGTGTTGTTTAAGTGATTTGGTGGAAAATCCAAGCAAATGTGTTCAGCATATTGACTGACAAAAAGCTGTTTCTCAAAAATTGTCCAACACAAAACAAATTTATATAAAAACTGAAATAAGAAAGTAAAACAAAACCATTCTGGCCAGCTTTTTTCTAGTGCAAGTTTTGATGAGCAATGAAAAAAGACTCCATTGTGACCTTACTCCACCTTTGGGCCATGTTGCAGTTTAGAAATCCCTATATCATGCCTTAATTATATTAAGACAATAAAAACTTGTTTTAAAATTCAAATGTTTGGTGTCTGTAATAGGCAGGATATTATCTCCCAAAGATACCCACACATTAATCCTCACAATTTGTGAATATGTTGCCTTACATGGCAAAAGGGTCTTTGATAATGTAGTTTAAGGATGTTGAGACAGATTATTCTGGATAATTCAGGTGGGTCAAATCTACTGTCCCTTAAAAGCAGAGAATTCTTCCAGGCTCCACCAGAGAGATGAGATGGTAGAAGAGAGATCCAAAGCATGAGATGGTTCAACCCACAGTTGCTGGATTCACAGATGGAGGAAGGGGTCATGAGCCAAAGAACACAGAGGGCCTCTAAAAGAATATGAACAGCCCTTAGGTGACAGCCAGGCAGAACACAGTCACTTCAGTCCTGCATTCCCAGGAAACTGAACTCAGTTAACAACCTGAAGGTGCAAGAAACTGAGCCCTCCCTTGAACCTTCAGAAAAGCACACAATGCTGCCAACGTCTGGATTTTAGCTCAGTGATACCCATGCAACTCTTCTAATGTATTTAACTGAAAGATAATAAGTTTGCGTTGTTTGAGGCATTAAATTCTACATTAATCTAATAGCAATAGAAAAATAACAAAAACTTACGGAAAAAAAGAAAGAAAGAAAAACTAAAGACAAATAGTTCACTGGCAGTGACTGGCCTTCAGGGGATGGGACTTGGAATGGCAAGTATGAATGAAGCGATGTACTTGGAGAAGAGTAGTGTGAGAACACAGAGAGGAGGCAAGTGCAGCTCATCTGGAGGAAGAAATGTGCAGTGGAAGAGACCAGTATTCACCCAGCAAACACAAAGGTTTAAGGGATCTGCCCCATTACACTAGCCATTTTGGACCTGCACAGAAGGTTTCCATCCTAGATCTCCTTTCCTAGCAAAGGCTGAGAAATCTCATCTAAACTCAATTACTGGTGAATATGAGGACTGACAAGTTTGCAAACTCATCTTAGAAAAAGTGGTACCTACCTCATTGCTGAATATCACTGATGTCACCTTTGTAGTACCTCCTTTGGGAAACTATGCACCCATACCAGTAGCTAGTCTACCCTTCAAAACAAATTTGGAAGGCTTTTTCAGGAGTGGCCAGCAGAGCTGTCATCATTACCTTTGATGTCCTGAATGTCATCATAACGTCCTCCTTCCAATATTTCCTTTATCTTCAGGTAAAGAAAAAAGTCAGTGGGGGCCAGATCAGGTAAATAGGAAAGGTATTCCAATACAGCTATTTGTTTACTGGCTAGAAACTCCTTCACAGACTACTATAGGATTAAGTTCACGAACTTGCCACTGTGCCATCATGCACAATGGCCATTCCAGAAAGAGTTGCAAAATTGCTTTAAAGTGTAGACTAGGCACTGACATCAGGGCATAGCTTCCCAAGGAGAGTACTTTGAAGATGAACATAGTAATATCCAGCACAGTGGTATGTAGCACTTGAAACAATGAAGTTCTCAGACTTAATTGTCAGACCTCATAAACCTAAGTCCTGATGTCCTGTGGGTGTTTCCAGGCCAGAACAAGAAGAGTAAACAGCTCACCCACTTTCTAAAGACTCATTAAAAAGAATGAGTCAGCCAATGAATGAGGTAGAGTAAGGGGTTGCCTTTTTATTTTATAATTTTTTCCTTTTTTTAATTTTATTTATTCTGTTATTGAGAATATACACAACAAAACATACACCAATTTGAATTTCTACATGTACTATTCAGAGACATTGATTACATCTTCAAGTCCTGTAACCATTCTTAATCCTCCTTTTCCTAGTTATTCTTCTCTGTAATATAAAGTCACCATCCACGAAGGTTCCCACATAATCATTCAAGCTATTGATATCAATCTGTTCCCATACAAATAGTTACTGAAAAAAAAAAACATAATGCACGAGGCAAACATTTCTTTTCTAGTTAAGCTAAACTGTTTGTAAGTGTTAAGAAGATTCATGGGAAATTTTCTATTTAAGGTTTAAAGATTATCTCAAGGCAATAGTTTCAGGGTTTCCTTCAGCCTTCATGCACAATGAAAAAGGAAGATTGAAGAATCATTGTGACTTCGAATTATGATATTGTCAAAGAATATTTTATGTACTATGGACTGCCAGAAGAATGAACAAACCTGTCTTGGAAGAAGTACAGCCAGAATGCTTCTTGGAAGTGAGGATTGCAAAACTTAAGACTTTCTTACTTTGTGTACGTTTTCAGGAGGGACACATCCCTGGAGGACATGGTGCTTAAACAGCTAGAAAGACGTCAAGAGATAGGAGAAAGACCCTCAATGAGACGGATTGACATGCTGGCTATAAAGATGGGCTCAAATATAGCAGCAATTGTAAAGATGCCACAGGACTGGGCATTGTTTCATTCTGTTGTACATAGGATCTCTGTGAGTTGAAACTAATTCAGTGGCACCTAACAACAATAACCACACCTTCAGAAAGTCTGGAGTACATGTGAATTTGAAATTCTGTTTTGTATTTTCCCCCATTTTGATCAGGATTATACTATAGAATCCTTGATCAAATGTTCAGTAATGGTAAGAACCAAACAGTTCTTCTGATCTAACTCTAAGATGGGAATTGCTCATGAAAGCAATTAGCCATACAGTCCATATCCTCCTCCTGTCCCTAACACCCCTTCTTCCTCCATTGCTCCCCCCAAAAAACAGACCAACTGTTGCACCTTGGATAGACTCGGGCAAGCTTTTTGGCACTATGAAACAAACTAGGAGGTAGAACAGAATCACTAAGCATGTTACTGGACCAATTAACCAGAATGTCCCATGAAATTGTAACCTTAAACCTCCACACCAAGGAACCAAATCCCAAGAGGTTTTTGGTTGTACATAAGCAGCCTCAACAGCTACATTTTTTTTTTTTGTTATTATGGTAATTATATCTATTATACCTTTTTCCAATTCAGCAGGGCCTTGTATACTTATGATCATTGCCACACTATTTACAATGGCCAAAGGTGGAAACAACTTTACAGTCCGTCAATGTGTGAATGGATAAACAAAATGTGACACTCACGTACAATGGAACACTACTCAGCTAGTAAGAGAAAAGAAGTCTTGACACATTATACAGCATGGACAGAACTTGAAGACATTATGTTGAGTGAAATAATTCTATCACAAAAGGACAAATATTGTATGACCTCAGTTATGTAAAAGGACAAGGCAAGGCAAATGTATAGAGATCAAAGTTTATTAGTGATTACCAGAACTGGAGGGAGAAAGAGAGGAGGATGAATGATGGCAGAAAACTTGTATTGATCAGGAGTAAGGTTGCACAGCTAATAACTGTAATTACTGTCAATAAGTTATGCATCCAGAAAAAGCTGAATTGGCAATTGTTGTGTGATAGATATCACTCTTTGATATACAGTCTTTCCTATTATCCTCAGTTATATTTATTAGGTAACCTTCACAGGTTTCATTATGCTTGTCTTCAGGGACTTTGGTTTCCTTGTTTAAATCCCAGTACAAATCATGCAAAGTGGTTTTTCTGAGTTGCTGTGGGTTTAAATCTCCTAAAACGTTAGATTCCTGTCTTCTCAACTCATAAAAAATATTTCAGCCAATTATGCAAAACCCAAAAGCAAACCCATTACCACTGAGTTGATTCTGACTAATATCAACTCCACTGGGCAGCATAAAACTTCATGAATATGATTCTCGCTAATTCCCCAATGGCAGAGCTGCAAATTCAAGCATAGTGCACAGACTGAAAATGTGAATTCATATGTATTAGGAACAAGTTGCTTATCCAGTAAACCCAGTCTAGAAGAAAAGATTTCTGCGTTCCCTGAGGAATGGCTCAATGCTAACTACTGAGCAATCTGGCTTCACTGGACTTACAGTCATCTGTTACCCGCGCCATATCCTGCTGCTTCCACAGTTCAGAGCACAGTGATTCCAGCTCTTGCTTGTAAGGTCTTGCCGTATTACTGACAGCTTCTGTTTATGTTGCTGCCTTTAAATTGATTGGCTTCTGTTCAAAAGATCAAGTATAAGGTAAGAAAGTTCAGACAAACATACTGCTGGCCAGTATGTGCATCACAATAGGGCTAGCAACTTAAGCTACCCGTGTGCCACAAAGCTCTTTAAGAATAAAGGGTCTCCTAGGATTGCGAGAGCAAATTAAATAAAAAGTCTGTGTGTTTTAGGAAGTCCTCTCAGCGTGTTTCATTAATTTTTGTCGGTTTCTATGAGGACCATGACTTGTACGTTATTTAACACTCTGGTTTTCATCTAGACAAAAAGAGCAATAGTTGGACAACCCAGTGAATTCTCAGCATATCAAGCAAATGACATGTGATAAACCCATCTTATTGCTGTTGAGTCGATTCCAACTCATAATGACCCCATAGGGCAGAGTATAAGTTTCCCCAC
Organism: Heterohyrax brucei; assembly: GCA_028571685.1. Taxonomy (NCBI): domain Eukaryota; kingdom Metazoa; phylum Chordata; class Mammalia; order Hyracoidea; family Procaviidae; genus Heterohyrax; species Heterohyrax brucei. Next base: position 61,198,142 of record CM053162.1, on the reverse strand, counting down.
AGGTTTCTAAGGAACGTCTAGTTGATTCAAATCACTGACCTTTTGGTTAGCAACCAAGCTCTTAGCCACTGCACCACCTGAGCTCTGTGGTGTTGTTGTTGTTAGATACCATTGAGTTGGTTCTAACTCATAGTGGCCCTATACACAACAGAACGAAACACTGTCTGGTCCTGCCCATGCCCACAATCATTTTTATGCTTAAGTCCATCATTGCAGCCAGTATGTCAATGGATCTTCTTAAGAGGTTTCATCTTCCCTGCTGACCCTCCAGTCTACCAAGCATGATGTCCTTTTCTAGGGATTAACCCCTCCTGACAACATGCCCAAGTTATGTGAGACCCAGTCTCACCATCCTTGCTTCCAAAGAGCACTCTGGTTGCTATTTACTTCATCAAGAACAGATCTGTTTGTTCTTCTGGCAACCTACAGTACATTCAATATTCTTCTCCAGTGCCACAATTCAAAAGCATTAATTCTTCTTCTTTCTTCCTTATTCACTGTCCAGCTCTTATATGCATATGATGCAACTGAGAATACTGTGGCTTGGGTCAGGTGCACCCTAGTCTTCAAGGTGACATCTTTACTTTTCAATACTTTAAAGAAGTCCTTTGTAGGAGACTTCCCCAGCGCAATGCATCTTTTGATTTTTTGACTGCTGTTTCCATGGGCACCGACTGTGGCCTCTATAGGATGTAATAAAGTGACATAAAAGAAGAATAATTTGGATGACATCCTATAGATGCACAAAACCATAAAGTGCACACACGATATGGTCACTCTATATCACCAAGTCCAATCTGCTCCTATCCAAATAGTTGACCTCAGCAATGATTTGTGATTCAGGGGCAGCATCAGGTCTAGGGGCCATGCTCCCAGGGGAACCCCCAGGCCTTTGGAACATCAATTGTGGTCTTTCAGTGGAGTTCTGAGGGTGCACCCCCTCTTATTCTCGCATTGCCACTGGGACTCAACTTTGTGTCCTGGCCTCTTACTAGAGGGCAGTAGAGAGGGTGGAGACAGGCGACAGGAGACTGTTAAAGGACATGACTTGTATAGAACAGAAAGGAGGAGAGTGCTGTCACTGGCAAGGAGAGCAGTAGGAACATGCAAATTTGCGGGCATGCAAATTTAAACCAGATTGTGCACTTTCACTCAATCACCACAAATAAATTTTTTTAAAAAATAAGAAGAATTTGGGTATTTCTACTGGCTTGAAATAAAGGACAATGAATTAAATCCAGAGGATGACAAGGCCCTAGTGTTATAGCTCTCACTATCCTCAACACTCTACTCTACCTTGCCTCCTATACCCAGTCATTTGCTAGGGCTTTTGGACCTGCTTCCAAAATGACACTCAAATTCATCCTTCTGTTGCTGAGTACTTAGTGACTCCTATAAGCCAAGGTACTGTATTAATCTCTTGTTTGGCTTCTCCTAGTTCCCACCGAGGAGCTCTGGTGGTGCAGGGGTTAAGCGCTTGGCTGCTAACCAAAAGGTGGAGGTTCAAACCCACCAGCAGCTCTGTGGGAGAAAAGAGCTAGTGGTCACCTCCCTGAAAGATTAAAAAACTGAACACCAAATCCACTGCCATCAAGTCCATCCCATTCATAGCGACCCTATAAGACAGAAGAGAACTGCCCAGGGAGCACCTGGTGGATTCAAACCGCTGACTTTTTTGGTTAGCGGCTGTAGCTGCTAACCACTGCACCAGCAGGGTTCCTTAAACATTACAGCCTAGGAAATCCTGTGAGGCATTTCTACTCTGACCTGTGTGCTCATCATAATTCAAAATCAACTTGACAGCATGCAACAGCACCAACAGCTCCAAATGAAAGAGTCTTGGTGGTGCATTGGTTACAAGCTCAGCTGCTAACCAAAAGGTTGATGCTTCAAGGGAGAAAAGCCCTGGGGATCTGTGTGCTCCCATACAGATTACAGCCTTGGAAACCCTATGGAGCAGTTTCACTCTGTCATGTAGGATGACTATGAGGCAGAATTGACTCAACAACAGTGACAGTTCCAAATGACATCACACCCTGATGCCCAATCCTCCTAAAGTCCTCTGAAAATGTGGGGATGTGTGTTACCCTCAGCCTGTATGTGAACCCCTTGACCTCACATATAATGTCTTCTAAGTTCTGGCCTTAACCTTCAGTTCTATTTTCTGCTCTTGATTTAGGTTTTACCCAATTTGTTCACTACTTCTTGTATACGCTGTGTCATTGAGACTTACTGTATATTGTTCTCTTCCCAGAGTGCTGGAAAGGGTTAATGTGTTTGGCTACTAACTAAGAGGTTAGAGATTGAAATCCACCCAGAGGTGCCTCAGAAGAAAGGCATGGCAATCCACTTCCAAAAAAATCAGCCACAGACAATCCCATGGAACACAGTTCTCCTCTGACAAGTATGTGGTTGCCATGAGCTGGAGCTGACTCCATGTCAGCTGTAGGCTGATGGCAGAGTGCCTTTCCTGGAATTGCTTCTGCTCCATCATTTCTAATACCCAAATCCTATGCTTGGATCCAAACCTAGCTCCAGCTTGACCATGATGTACAGCGATCATCTTTTCTAGGACTGCTGACTCTTTTCCTTGTAACTTCACAGCAGACCAGACTGCAGTTTTCTTCTGCTGTTGATCACACTCTATACTTCACTGGATTGTAAACTCAGAATGGGAAATTTTTACTGGCTATAACTTAAAATCTGTTATTGCACCCATAAGAGCCTGGCACAAAGTACCCAAAACCCACTGCCATCAAGTTGGATCCGACTCATAGCAACCCTAGAGCTCACGGTAGAACTGGCCCATAGGGTTTCCAAGGAGCACCTGGCAGATTTGAACCAGCGACCTTCTGGTTAGCAGATGTAGCACTTAACTCACTAAGCCACCATTGTTCCCTGGCACAAAATATGAATACAATAAATATGAAATGATTCAACCTGCTGTTTGGGCATTGTATTTTACCATGTGGTCATTTATTTACAGAGAGCATTTGGTACAATGGTTAAGAGTTCAGGACTTGGGAGTCAAACCACCTGAATTTAAATCTCATCTCTGCCACCCGATAATATCTGCATAACGTTGAGCAAGTTACTTAATATGCATGGTAACAATACTGACCTCATGTTGTTGCCTGAAGAATTAAATCAATTGTTAGGAATAAAGCATTTAGAACAGTGTGTGGTAGGTACACAGTAAGCTTTCAGTAATGGTTAGCAGCATTATATAGCATTATATAGCTAAACTCCCCCACAAGTCAGTGAGCAGTAAAGTCCAGAAGACACAGTAGTGATTTGCTCACATAGCTTTGCTCAGAATAAGCCTGGAAGAGCAAGGGTCCAGAGCTTAGCTGAGTGGAAAGGGACAGGCAGATTCTACAGTCCTGGTAGATGGTGAGCTAGTATGAGGTCATCTGCTAAGACAAAATGAAGTCCTGAGTTCCACATGGGCAGAGACTGGAGATCAGAAGGTTAGAAAATTTGCACAGGTAGCACCTTTAACAGCCGAGTGACTTCCTGTTCCCACAGTAGATATGGCTTGTGGAGGGCTTGATATTTCTTTCCTGTCCAGGAGCACGGACATGCTGTCAAGAGGGATCAGTCCCTGGAGAAGGATATCATGCTTGGTAGACTGGAGGATCAGCAAAAAAGAGAAAGACCCTCAACAAGATGGATTGACACAGTGGCCGCAGTGATGGGCTTAAGCATAAAAATTATTGCGGACGTAGCACAGGATCAAGCAGTGTTCCGTTCTGTTGTACACAGGATCATTATGAGTTGGAACTGACTCAAAAGAACCTAACAACAACAAGAACAACATCCAGGAGTAGTCAGTCCCGGAAACTCAGTGACTACCACAGCCAAAATGTTAAACCATAGTCTTTCATGTGGGCCCAGCCGCCTAGAGTCAAGGACATAGATCCACCACAGCTTGTGCTGGTCAGACAGAGGTGACATTCGGGTTAATGGCCGTGCTGGAAGATCAGTGACTATCTCAGTCTTCTATATCATGTTACCCTTCCTCCCCACCGGCCTCTAAAATGATTGGCCATGACTTTCAGCAACCTTGTGGAACGCAATCCCGAGCAGCACCTCCCATCCCCTTCCCTCTGTGCTTAACTCCTGTTCTCCTCATAAAGTATTCAAAGCACTGAGAAATCCTACTTTAGACCCAAATCATGTTTTTCAAGCTTATAAAAATCATGTCAGTGTTAATTCCCCTGACTCAACTTTCTCAAATATTCGCCCTCACAAGTTATATATAATTTATCCAGAAAAGTTCTTTTTCTTGAAACAAAGTGGAATAATCAGAAAATAGATAAGTAAGGGGGAAAAAATAGTAAATGTTATATGGACAAGAGGATTTGGAATTGGAAGCCAACGAGCAGGCCCACTGGCCCTTTTGCTGTGAAGTTACCACTTGACCTGGCCATTGACCTACCCAGCAGCCTGACAGTCTGACAGTTTTAGTTAGAGTTGTTCTATCAGAAATACCATAAGTAGGTAGCCCCACAAAAGAAGAAATGCAGTTTTTCACAGTTCAGGAGGCTAGAAGTCTGCATTCAGGGTCTGGCTCTACAGGAAGGCTTTCACCATCTGTTAATATAAGGGAAGATCTTTGTGTCTTTCAGCTTCTGTAGCCCCACAGTTCCTCCATCCCTTGGCAATCTTCAGGTACCATCTGTCTTTCCCTACATGTCCCTTCTTCTGTGTCTACTTTGCACTTTTTATAACCTGGAAGTGATTAATTTTAAGACACTCCCTAAGCTGATATGACCAAATTAATGTAAAAAAGAAAATGCTTTTCTAATGGGATTATATCCACAGGTATAGGATTAAGATTCTAACACATATTTGGAGGGAGGACACAATTCAGTCCACAACATCTACCATTCCAGGGGCTGTGAGATTCAATATACAGCCCAATGGAATCATTGTTCTTTATTCTTTTCACCACAGTAGTGACCAACCAATCTAGAAAGAAAAAAAGTCATGCTAAAGGCAGTGTAGGCATCACATATGGAAGCAAAGCTTTTTGACCCACTTATAGCCCATTTCTCCCTTGAGAAAAGCTTCTTGAAGTGTAACCCTCTTGGCTTCCAGCCGTGTCCTGTCCTGACTTCTGCCCACCTGCTTCCTCCCTTTTTCTCTTCTGCTTTGCTTCTGTCTTTTAACTCTTCTTCCCCAGCTCCTCCCAAATTAACATGTCTCCTTTTAATTCCTTCCCCGATGTACCTTCTTTTTGTCTTCAGGAATAGGTGAGGGTCACTGTGGGCTTTCAGAATCTGACAATCTGAATGTCTTTGCAACTGTATGTCCATCCATTTGTTTCTGTCTACAGTCTGCCTCATCTGTCTACCATCTACTGTGTTCCGTCTCTGTCCTTTCTACTATTTTTTTAAGCCAGGAAGACTTTTCTTCTTGGAAAGTTTTATTTTTTATATTAATTAGGTCATATTGGCTTAGTGAGTGTCTTTAAATTAATAACTTCCAGGTTATAAAAAATGCAAAGTAGACACAGAAGCAAGGACACAAGAAAATAATTCCTTGCTCTAATTTCCCATCATCCACTACTCCATTTTTTATGAAGTATTCTCTGGAATGTTATTCTTTTAAAGAAGATCATATGTAACATTTTTAGAAAATTGAAAAGTATTATACTTGTGGTATGTGACAGAGAAAACTGAAGAAGGGCTCAATAAGAGGACTGCCAATTAAGTTCACGAACTCATCCTAGAAAAAGTGCTACACACCTCACTGCTGAATATTACTACAGTCACCACTGAAGTCCTCCCCTTGGGAAGTTATGCACTGACACCAGCGCCTAGCCCACCCTTCAAAGCAATTTTGGAACTCTTTTTCTGGAATGGCCATCAGAGCTGTCATCGTATAAACCATGATGTCCTGAATGTCATAAAAATGTCTTCCTTTCAACATTTCTTTATTTTCAGGTCAAGAAAAAAATCATTGAGTGGCAGATCAGGTGAGTAGGGAGGGTATTCCAATAGTTATTTATTTACTGGCAGACTACTATACAATGAAGTTAGCAAACTTGCAGCTGTGTCACCATGCACAATGGCCATTCCAGAAAGAGTTCCAAATTTGCTTTGAATGGTGGACTAGGCACTAGAGTTGGTGCATAGCCTCCGAAGGGAAGTCTTTTGACTATAGTGATATTTTGCAATGAGGTATGTAGCACTTAGAATAACTAAGTTCACAGACTTAATTGCCAGACTTCATATATGTGCCAGGAAACTGAGTCTCTAGGCGGTAGGATTCCCTGGGCCTCTGCTTAGAGAACAAGAACTCATCAAGGGTATGTATGATCCCGCTTTGAGTTTCTGCTCATGTTCTTCTTTGGTACTGCTACCTTAAAAATGTTCCTGATCCTTGCTCAGAGTATAAATGTCTTCTCTCAACTCAATACTTGGTTGATTATTCTTTTCTAGTCCAAGCTCCCAGCACCAGACATGGGTGCTTTCAAGTTATAGCCTCATCTATCCATGCTAAAGAGTGTGTCTTAGTTTTCCTAGTGCTGCTGTAATAAAATATCACAAATTTTAAAGAAGAGATTTCATTTTCTTGTAATTCTAGGCTAAAAATCCCCAATCATAGTCTCAGCCGCATTGATTCATGTTGGAAGTCTTGGACATTCTTTGTTTCCTAGATACTCCTTGGCTTGAAGAGCAGTTTCACATGGTGTCTTCTCCCATTCTTGATCTCAATTTCTCTTCTCCGTGAGTGTGTATCTTCCATGCTGTTCTTCTGGTAACTCAGCAGCTATTTGATTTAGAACTCATCTAAGTGCTTGACCCAATTAACAAAACAAAGAAAGTCATAGTTCCAAGAAAGAACACAAGTATAGGTATAGGAGCTCTAATAGGTCAGTACCTATTGTGAGAGGATTCATTTCAATACATTGTAGGGTGTTGCCAAATATATTGACCCTAGAGGAGTATTTGAGTGATCCACGGTACTAGGCCATCCAGATAAGATAGGAAAATTTGCTTTATAATGCCAAAGATGGGGCTGAGCACTCTGAGACAAAAAAAAAAAAATGGAATGACTTGGTGCTTATTCTGGTTGGAGAATGCTAATGTTACCTGATTAGGGTCTGTGCCTGGGAGCAGTACAGCTAATGAAGCATACTCCAAGTCAGAAAGAAGGAGCAGGTTCATCAGGAGGTACGATATCACCAGAGACTTGACAGTAATACAGGCTGTTTTCCAGGATGTCTCAAAAGACAATTTTACATCAGAGTTTATATATCATTTTGGCAAAAATTGCTTCATGTTTTTAAGCACATACCCCAGGGTAACTGCATATATCACAGAATAACCACAAGAAACTCTTTGTTGAACTACAGATATATGTCAGACACCTGCAGCCTAATATGTATGTTTGTAACTGGCAAAGACAATAAAAAAATTCCTCGGTTAGTGGAACTGGCCTGCCAAGTCCACTCTGAATGAGATAAGGAGCAAGACAGAAAGTTGTAGATACGAAAAGTTCCAGGCAGCCTTCCTAGCTGCTGTTTCACAAGCTGAAGGCCATTTCTTAAGAGAGCAAAGACAAGGAGAGAGACCAAGGCCATAGGAGTCAAAGAGGCTCTGCATTTCTTTGGAGAGGCTGGTGTAGCTGGTGCAATAAAAAAAAAAAAACTTACAGATTATTTAGAGTACCATTATGTTGTTTGTTATGTCAAGCTCTCAACCACCCATTTTGAAAAGGAGAAAACATGTTGCAAGGTATGGAGGGTCACAGAAATGAACTTAGAATAGAACTATCAACGTGTAAGAATATATTAAAAGACAGAGTGTGTGCTCCGAGCTGTGAAAGATCCAAGAAGTCAACGTACAAGTGGCTCAGTGTCACTGTAGTGATCAAGGAAGTTTTCTCTGAATGAACTGAAGATTAATACGATTTGGCGAAGCAAAGGGAACCTAGACAATGACTACATGGTGGAGGACGTATTAGTAAAGTGACGCCAGCACAAAGAAATGAGCACGTCATCTTTATGTGAACACAAATGGGTCCCGAGTGAGTTGGCAATGGCTGGGCAGCTCTATGTTGAGGAGAGGTCTGAAATGCAGGAAGAAGAATTAAAGCATGTAGAAGTGGAAAATAAGGAACCGTTGCATTTTTTCTAAGCAGTTACGATTACATAAAATGAGTGATTTTATAATACTCTTCTGGCACAATCCATGAACATCTACTCATTTGACCAGTGGTGACTATCTTGAGTCTTGGTCAGGGTTTTTTAGAAAGAGATTTATTTTGAGGAGCTGGTTCATGGAATTGTGGGGGCAGGTATCTTAGTCATCTAGCGCTGCTGTAACAAAAACACCGCAAGTAGATGGCTTTAACAAAAAGAAATGTGTTTTCTTCCAGTCTAGTAGGCTAGAAATCCAGAATCAGGGTATCAGCTCCAGGGGAAGGCTTTCTGTCTGTGTCAGCTCTAAAAGACGGTCCTTGTCATCCATCTTCCCTTGGTCTGGTAGCTTCTCTGCCTAGGAATCTCAGATCAGAAGGAGGCACTCTGTCACAGCACTGCTTTCTTAATGGTATGAGGTTCTCAATTCTCTTCTTGCTTCCTTTTCCTTTTATTTCTTACAAGAGGTGGTGCAGGCCACATTCCAGGGAACCTCGCTTTACACTGGATCGGGGATGTGACTTTAGTGAGGGTGTTATAATTCCATCCTAATCCCCTTTAACATAAAATTACAATCATGAAATGGAGAGCAACCACACAATAAACTAGATGAGGCACTTTCCATTTCTGCTTAGAAATATTGTGCCATGGCAAAGTAGCGGCTGCCCTCTTTGGATGGGGCCTAGCTGCTGCAGGTTGACACAGTCTTCTAGAATTCCTTTTAATTGGAATGGAGATATAAAGTTGGGTAACAAATTGAAATTTCAGTTGCTTAATGCTATAAAGATCAATGTCACACTCAGATAAGATCCATTGTGAAGCAGTAACACCCCTTTATCTTCTAGTTATACCAAATGGAACATGAGGCTTCTAGAATTCTGTAGGGTAGAGGGAAATGGAGGAGGAACACCAGCTCTTACACCAGCCACTTCTGCTCATGGTCCATTGTCTGGACTGGCCGAATGAATCTGCAAGGAAGGCTGGGAAATACAAATAGAGACCATGGAGCATTAGAAAGGAGCAAGGCAGCCACAGAAGGAAATATTGATGGAAAGAAAAAAAAGTTCATTTTAAACACCAAATCGAAGTTAGTGGTAGGACAGCTCTCCAATCTATCTATCTAGTTGGTAGTTAAAAATATGCACTGACTCTCAGGAGTGAAGCCAAACTAGAGAGAGAGATTTGAGAATAATTAGCCTAAAGGGAAAGGAGCCCTGGTGTTCCAGTGGCTGAGCACTCTGGCTGGTAACCAGACGGTCAACAGTTTGAATCCACCAGCAGCTCTATAGGAGAAAAGACCTGGTGATCTGCTCTCATAGAGATTACAGCCTAGAAAACCCTACATACACACACACACACACACACACACACACACACACACACACACACACACAAGAATTGAACTCTTTTAATATAATTTGCCTTGCCAGTTTTATAAAACTTCCAGTGTAATCACATGCAGGTCCTTGTGGGTTGAATGTGTTCACTGACACAACATAAAATGATGACAGGAAATAAGACCCTGGGGACCTAAACCCAGAGATTAATAGAGTGTCAGTCAAAATGAGGGAAGAAAATTCAGTCTGTGCCCTAGAGATCTCTGGGCAACAAATGGTGCCATTGGGCCATGAATCTACGACGGGGTTCAGCCTGTGTCTAGCTAATGGGATAGTGTTCAATCTGCCAGTCTCAGTGATAAGAAAAGTAGACACTAAGTGTGCTGGTCAGCACGGCAATGACTGTGTAAGGGTGTGTGAGAGAGAGTCTATGTGTCTGTTTGAGATCAATAGCGTTATGCCTGGTGTTCTATGTATTACACTTTCATGAAACCGGGGGGGGGAAAAAGCATCACTATATTTAAACAGTACACTTAGGTTTAGCATGGCAACTTATCCAGTTTTCTCTAAAGAAGCAGCCAGCTCTGCTGCTCCCTGTCCAGACTTAGCATCAGGGATAAGACAGTCCTATCCCATCCCCAACCTCCTAACAGTTACCCAGGCTTCCTCATGCAGAAATGAAAATTTTTTTGTCTTTGCAAGACCGGGTGTCAACTTGAAAAGTAGGAGAACACTCTCCTGCCAACTAGAGTTGCAGGAGACCTGAACTGCTTTGAACAAAGCAATCTCTTGTGGCTAATTATCTCAGCCCTCTGTACCTACAGACGTTCACCTTTGAAGCCTTACCCAGAGTCCACTTTTGCAGATTATGTAATGAAGAGACAGGAAAGTGCATGGGCTTTTCAAGATCATGAAAACAGATCCAGGCGGTAGGTCCAGAACTTTCTGATTTCCAGGCACTGAGTTCCCTATCACTGGTAGTATAGTATTTAACTGCTGTGTCTGCTAACCACAAGGTCGGCAGTTAAATCCAACAGTTGCTCCCTGGAAACTCTACAGGGCAGTTCTACTCTGTCCTCTAGGGCTACTATAAAGTTAGAATCGACTAGACAGCAGGGGGGTTAGAGATAGTACTGTACAGCTCTGCCTGCCCTGTTGACTGTGCACTCTGGATTCAAAGGCGGCTGTGATGTCTCCCACGTGTGTTTCATCTTCATGACACTACTATAATCATCTTTGTTTATCAGCTTTCCTGTAAAGTTGCTAAAATAACAGTTTCCTCTCTTGACTCTGAGTGTCTTAGTTACCAAGTACATCCTTTGTGTGAAATATTCTAATAACCCATCTTCCAAAACATGGAACTAAAGGCCAGATCCTGTCCTTCAGAAAGCTGACCCAGGTGAATGCTGGCCTTGGAAGGTGTCTTGTCAGCTACCCTCTGGAGATGTCCCCTGCAGTGTCAAGTGCAGCATGTGAAACTGTCACCCAGCCTTTAAGTGACTAAAACCCAAAAAAATAAATAAATAAAACCCATTGCCACTGAGTCAATTTCAACTCATAGCAGCCCTATATTAAGTGACAGGCTTGATTATATGGGTGTATGGTAATACTCTAGTTGGATGAGACATCCTTAAGCCAGTCTGTAAACTACCCGTCCTGATAAAAGCCCAAAAAAGGCAGCTATTGTCTGTCTACAATTATTAAACTTAGTATCAGCTAACTCAAAGAATTTGAATCAAGATTTCACTGAGGGCTCATTACCCAGTAATGCTACTTTTTTTCCCTATAACAAACCCAAAACAACCAAACTGAATGCTGTCAAGTAGATACCAACTCACAGCAACCCTATAGGACAGAGTAGAACTGCCCTCTACACTTTCCAAGGAGCACCACAGCAGATTTGAACTGTCGACCTTTCGGTTAGCAGCCATGGCATTTATCCACTACACCAAGCAAGGAGAAAATAAATGTGTAATGGAATTTACTCAATGGCAGGTAGTCTTCCAGATCATTGGCCTCCCCATCAAATACTAGGATGTCACATGTTCTTGATCTTCTTGCTTTCTCTGTTTCTCCAACAACAAATGGCTGTTCAACATTTATGTAGTTATCTGATCTTAACACATATTCTGCCTCTTCTCTGCTTTTTATGCTCCCACTTTATGTCAGAGGAATATATTTCTCCTCCACGTGGAGCAGAAGCAAGTTGATCATCTTGCCAGAAATTCAACATTTTACTGAGAGATGCTGAAGAATTGCATCTGTGACATCTTGACTTAGTGGGGGCATTTGTTCGAAGCAGTGTGCATTTGTTCTCTGTCCTGCCACTGGATCTTAGTTAACTGAAAGGCTCTGAACAGCTCAACTGCCATTCCTTAAGCTGCCATCAAGGTGTTCAGCCCTGAGGTATGACTGCTCCTTGCCAGCTGAGAGGACACCTGCTTATCTTCTTGCGAGTGCCATCTTTATTTTAGAACAAATCCAGCAAAGCAGCCTGTTCTTCCTTGGCCAACGTTGGCATATCTGTCTCAGGCCCAGAGTCAAGTCCTCTTGGAAGCAAGCACAAGATCACCTGTGCCTCATTAAACAGGCTTAAGTGACAGTCATGAGCCCGACTCTTAGAGGCCCTATTGAGAAGGGGAGCGGTAGTGGAGAGGTAGAGTCCCTCTTACAGGTTGAAAAGGAAATAGGGCCCAGCTACTGAAAAGATGAGAGCCACAGCTTTGCAAGGAGCCACAAATGATTCAGGGGCTCTTGACTCAGAGCTGGTCCATGTAAATTATACCAGCCTTGTGCAAGTTCACAGACTGATCTCGAGACTCAAACTACAGCTAGCCAAAATTATCAGTAGTGTCTTCCCTCTACCGAATTAGTGCTCAGGAAATTTCCAGTATTGCTTATGATGAACCCATAGACACCAGCCTGATCACAGGTATGAAAGCTGTCAGCCGCATCAGGGCCCCAGTTTTAGGCATGTGATAGTCCCCCAAATCTGTGTTAATTAACCTGGAATTCAAGATTCTCTCAGGTAGTGGATGGAAGTCAGTTGTAGTAGTTTAAATTTGTCAGCAAAGGCCTCTCTTCCCCAAGATAAGTCTAAGGACTATCTCCTTTGGTCAAAGCCGTCTGGGACAGGCAGACCCAGAATGGCTGACCTCAGTATGGTGTAGTCACAGATAATCTGCAGGATGAAAATACAGTACATGGCCTGTCTTTGGGGCACAGAAGTGAAGCCCAGCTCTTGGTGGTTGCTAAGAGACTTCTTTCTAGTGTTCACAGTGATAGGACAAAGTCTTGGGGCCTATATTGTCCTTGAAGCCTTTGACCACTGAGCTTTTGAGCCTGAAAAGTATTTGAGGGCATCGAAGTGCCAGCCCTGGTGGGAGCCGTTCAGGATACCCCCGTTACCCACTACGGCACAGCGGGCACAATCTAACTACGGCCAGTGGAGGTGGCCGGCAGCTTCGCGCTCTCAGCCATTCAGAAGGCTCAGGGTGGAGGCCATGGTGCGACCAGAAAGGCCAGGCAGGCCACAGGAGGTCTGCGGTCTGTGCTGGCTCGGGCTGTCCCAGCGCTCCGGGGAAGGAGGCTGGCTGCCCTCCAGCCCTACAGGGAGGAGAGAAGGTCCAACAGCAGCTAGAGGCGCGGGCGCGGCTGCAGAGCCGGGGCAGGGAGCGGGGGCAAGCCGGGGCATTCCCTGCCTCCGAGGTCCCCGTGGTGGCACAAGCCCCCGGGCGTGACTGCCGCACGGTGGACCGCAAGGCCGAGAGGAGCGGGAAGGCGGTGGCCGCCAGCAGCAGCCCCCGGAGCCGCCGGCTGCGCCCGCACTTGGTGCCCAGGGCGCCCGGCCAGCCGCGCCAGCGCGTCACCGTCATCCCAGGTCTTCTGCTTGCCTTGGTCCGGCAGGAAAGCGCCTCCCCTTTTGACAACCGGGAAAACAGCAGCTCCCTGTGTCAGGGCTGGCTTACCTGTCTCTTCCTGTAACTCCGTGTCTCTCTCTAGGTTGCGTACTAATCGTCCTTTGCTTTTCTTCTGACGTCCTCAACTTGTGGCTCAGCACAGCCCTTTTACTGGGAAAGTGTTGAAGACGGATTATACCCTTTAAATAACAATACTTCTTTAGCCCTTTCCCAGTGTTAACGTCTGCAAGAGAGCTTTTCCAAATTTTGCTTTTCTTTTTTTGAATCTCCTTTTCTATCCCTTGTTGTTTTCAATACATAAATTGACACGCTTTAACTCCCTTGTATTTCTTTTTTATTTTTATTTTTATTTTTATTTCTTATTTAACATGACTGAGCGAAAATGTACATTCCCGTATAAATTTACATGCCCACCTCTATGGAGCTTCCACTGCTCTCCCTGTCCGGTGACAGCACACAATTCCTCTCTGCTCCATACCTCTTATTTCTGATGAACTCTGTTTCATCTGAAAAAGGCAGCTGGCATGTATCTTCTTTAGAAAGTATATGTCTACACAAAGAGGTGACAGACCGCAGGGTTCCGGTTTAATCAATTATCCGGATTCACAATTTAAATAAATTTTTCGTATCTTCTGTATCTCAAATAATATTCTAAATCATGTCTATGAGTTTTTGAGAGATTTAAAGATGAGAAATAATTCTAATTTACTTTCAGTTGCTGAGTGGATTGTTCAACTGTTGAGATGGACTAAAGAACAATAGGTGACTAACTCCATCTAGAGTCTGTTTAGGAAAAACACCACTGCTCCACAGAAATTATTTGTATTACAATAGGGGCTGCAAAGCAACAACTCGTCAATACGGAGGAGAAAGCATGGGCAGTGGCAGCGTGTGGAGACTAACCTCAGTTTGCAGTGGGCACCGTGGGACCGCGCTTACACCCGGGATGCAATTCGGTTTCTAGTCATGTGTCCTAAGGTTGCCGGGCACAAAGTAATTCCACGTTTTCTAACTCAGATGAACCAAATGGAGCTGTAATTTCTCTCTGGGCCTGATGCCATCCCTTTATAAACAGCAAAGAAATAATTTGGAATCTGTATGATAAATTCTGTCATAAAAATGAACAAAGAGTGCCTTGGAAAGAAGTGAAATTTAAGCCAGTCTTGGCAGCTCAAGGAGAGTCTCTTGGATACGTGGATATAGGAATTAAACTGAATTATCACTTTTTTGTGTATGTGTGTAAGTTTTGAATTTTAATTATAGCTATTGACTCCACCCTTCCCCATAAATGGAAACCCTGGTAGCATTGGGGTTAAGTGCCACATCCGCTAATCGAGAGGTCAGCAGTTCAAATCTACCAGGCGCTCCTCAGAAACTCTACAGGGAAATTCTACCCTACTGTTAAGAGTTACTATGAATCCACTCGACGGTGGTGGCTTTGGCTTTTTTGGCTCTCCACAAATACTCCTTCCGTCTCCTCTGGGATCCTTCTCTGTCCTCTAGTCCTTTTCTATCTAGTTTTTTAAGCTCTTGCTTTCCCACTTCTACTAGCACCTCCCCCTCAGTTGATGACTAGTGTCTTTCATTTCTTTGACTTGTTGGTCCTTTTGACACTACTAAGCACTCTGCCACCCCTCCCTCCACCGAAACTCCCTCTTGCCTTTGTGGCACTAAACTATATAGCAAGTGCTTTTGACACCTTATCCACAGCTCTTAAGCCCTTAATGTTTTGGCATGACAGCCCCAGATTTACACCCTGTAGAAGCAGAAACATTTTTGCTGGAGGATTCTCTGTGACCCCTGGAGCCCTCTCCTGTACACAAGATGAGCTAGAAGTGTTGGAGACTTAACAATCCCTGGGGACAGCCATAAACCAATGACTAGCAGCAGCTGGTGTATAAACGTCTCATCTCCTCTGACCCTTAGGCAATACAACTCTGGGACACAAGTCTACATTAGCTCTCAGGGTTCCCCAGTTTTTCATAACTGTCACTTGCTAATAGCACACTGTCACTGACTTTCTTCCCTTTTCTGTCTCACCCTTTCACCCTTTCTGTCTCACCCTACTAGTAATTTCAGGGACCATTCACCAAACAACCTTCTTGTGCTTCAGCCTTTATTGGGATCTGCCTCTTCAAGAAGCCAAATGAAGACACAAGCTTTCTTTAAAAAAAAAAAATGATTGTGCTTTAAGAGAAAGTTTACAATCCAAGTCAATTGGTAATACAAAAACTTATGCACATAGTTCAGTTGTTGTTATCAGTTGCCACCAAGTTGACAAAGAGGAAGACCCTCAATGAGATGGATTGAGATTGTCTGCACCAATGGACTCAAGCATAGCACTGGTTGTTAGGACGGTGCTGGACCAGGCAATGTCTGTTCTGTTGTACATCGTGTCTCTGTGAGTCAGATCCAATTTGAAGACACCCAACTACATTGACATCTCGAGAGGAAAAGATTACACTAAAATATCTAGATGGGCCTTAAATGCCATTATAAGTGTTTGTTTAAGAGAGGAACAAAAAGAGTTTTGAGACACAGAGAAGGGGACAAATGCACAGAGGAGAAGGCCATGAGAAGATGGAGCAGACAGAACAGCCACAGAGAGGAGAGAATGACCGTAAGCCAAAGAATCCCTACAGCCACCAGAAACTGGAAGAGGGAGGGAATAAACCATACCCCCCCCCATCCCTCTGGCTCCTGGCCCCTGGCTCCTGGCCCCTGGCCCCTGGTCCCTGGCCCCTACCCGGAGCCTCCAGAGGAAGTACAGTCCTGCTGACACCTTGGTTTTGAACTTCTGGGCTCCTGAACAGTAAATATTCACTGTTTTAATTAAGCCACCAAGTTTACAGTAATTTGTTACAGAAGTCACAGAAAACTAATACAATATTCAACAGCTAGTTTCTTGGGCAAAATTCCCAAAGAAAGTGCTGTGCAGTTTGGCCAAATACCAACTAAAGGTATCAAGATGCAAGAAATTATTTAGGCTGAATTGTCAGCCTAAATGACAAAGAGTGGCGCTGTCAAATCTTTCACAAAATCTAAGTACTTTTCTCAAAACGAGTTTTCTGATTGAGGCGCTTTGATAAATGTCAATGCTCCTTTTCAGCATTTATATTGATTATACTGAATTGGCTCTCGGAAGTCCTGTCTGCTTGTTTGAATCTACTCAAGCAGTGTATGCCATTTACAGGAGGCTTGAGGATGAAAAGAAGGAAGGTGAATTTATGCTAGAGCTACGTCAGTTGTAAAGACCATGTCAGCTAACTCATAAATTGGCTTGTTTAGTCCTTTGTTTGCAACTCTGCATGAGTGTATTTGTGACTATATCCTGCACTACATAATTTCCCTATCTGGACACTCTCTTTGATCCAGGAGCAAATCAGACAATCCTGTCTTCCCTCTTTTCTCCACCATCGAAACTTCTGTACGCAGCATTTTCAAGTTTTGTCATTTGAATCTTTCTAATGCTTCAAGGCCAACCCAAAGAAAAAGATGGATGCTCTGAAATTCACACAGACACCTCTGACTCCTAGTGCGTATTACTGAGCTCACCTTTTAAAACTGAAAGCATCCTGTGGTGAAATACATTTAATGTTTATCTGGCCTATCTTTCCCAGCAGGCCAGTGGTTTTCAATCTAGACAAGGGCAGGAAACCCTATGAAAATCCTGTGGGAAGTCTTGTTTGCAGTTCACCTGTTCGTGCCTATCCATTTCCCTGAAATTCCTATACCATGTCCTAGGTGGAAACAAGCTCCCCAGGTGGCTCTGGAATGTTCTTCCCCACCCCACCCCCCACCACTTCCTATTTCCTTTTCTATGGCCACTATAATGAAATACCACAAAGTGGGTAGCTTTAAAGTAGAGAAATTTCTTCTCACAGTTTAGGAGATATGAATTCAAGTTCAAGGCCAGCAGGACTATGCTCACTTTCTATCAGCTCTAGGAGAAGGTCCCGCCTCGTTCCTTTCAGCTTCTGGCTTGTAGAGGGATTCTGACATCTTGTCTTTGCCCTGCATGTCAATTTGTTTCTCTGTTGGTTCTCCCCTTTTATAAACCACCACTCAGGAGGGATTAAGAGTTATGATCCATCCTACTCCAGTACAACCTCATTAAATTTAACACATTATGAAAAGAAAGATCCAATTTCCAAACCAGCTCTCATTCACAGGTACAGGGGTTCGGATTCTAGCATAACTCTTGAGGAGACACAATTTAACCCGTAATACTCTTTCACTTTCAGCCTCACCTTCTTCATCACCATCTGCTTAGTAGCAGGTTAGTACTTTGTCTGAATCAAAATAAGCATTCAGGAACTGCCTATCAGCACACAACAGAGTGTTATGGGTTCAGTTGTGTCCCTCCAAAAGTATATCAAGTTGGCTAGTCCATGATTGCCAGTATTGTGTGATTGTCCACCATTCTGTCATCTGATGGGATTTTCTTGTGTGTTATAAATCCTGCTTCTGTGATGTTGATGAGGTAGCGCTGTAGTAATGAACAGCAGTATGGCCACCTTTGAAGATCTCCCCTTGGGAAGCTGTGCACTGATGCCAGTGCCTATTCCACCCTTCAAAGCAATTTTGGAACTCTCTTTCTGGAAAGTCCATTAGCACATCATCGTATTACCCTTGACATCCTGAATGTCATCAAAATGTCTTCATTTCAATATTTCCTTTATCTCTGGATAAAGAAAAAAGTAGTTGGGGGCCAGATCATATGAGTAGTAGGGAGGGTGTTCCAATACAGTTATTTGTTAACTGGCTAAAAATTCCCTCACAGACAACTATACAATTAAGTTCACAATCTTACCATCATGCCACCGTGCACAATGGCCATTCCAGAAAGAGTTCCAAAATTACTGAAGGGTGGACTAGCAGCAGTTATGACAAGAGGTAGGAATTAATCCACTAGATTGGTTTGTATTTTTAAGTCAATCTCTTTTGATATATGAGAGAGAAATGAGGAGAGAGACAGGAGACCACATATCACCAAAAAACAAAAGCCAGGAGAATAGCCATGTCCTTTGGACCAGAAGTCCCCCTGCTAAGAAGCTCCTTGACCAGGGATGCTTAATGACAAAGACCTTCTTTCAGAACCAGCAGAGACAGAAAGCCTTCCTCCAAAACTAACACCCTGAATTCGAACTTCTAATCTCCTAGGCTGTGAGAGAACACATTTCTTTTTGTTAAAGCCTACCACCTATGGTTATTTCTGTTATAAAAGTACTAGATAACTAAGATGTTGTTACCCAGCCTGGGAAGGTGAGTCTTTATTCTCCATTCTCAGACTTGCCAACTACCTGGGCACCGGTTTTCAAGACAGACAAAGTATTATTGCAATATCCAGAACAAGGAGCCTGTAGGAAGTTCCTCAAATTCAACTCCACAAGCTCCTGGGAAGCAGGGCTTGTACGTGAATTGGGCAGAAAGACAGCAGTGGCTCAGGTGTACTGAGGAGAGAGAATTCCAGAAGGCAGTCAGGAAACAGAAGGAGATGTGATTCTTGCAGAAACTCTCACTTTAGAATAGGGTCTAGGTGATGATTTTTGTTCTGATTTGTTCCAGCTGCTGCTGTGTCCTCTATTGAGGTCAGTTAGCTGTCACAGCTGGCCCTTCTGTGAGTGCAAACCCCGAACCAAACCTACTGCCATCAAGTTAATTCCATCTCATAGCAACCTTATAGGACAGAGTAGAACTCCTCTATGTAGTTTCCAAGGAGCCCTGATAGATTTGAACTGTGATCTTGTAGTTAGAACCGAAACACTTACCTACTAGACAACACAGTTTCCTCTGTATTTGCAGGGCAGGCCAAATCTGGCTTGGTCTAGTTCAATAGAAATTCACCAACAGTCACAGCATAGGTTACAACACCAAGGAAATAAAAATGAAGACCCATGACCTTATAGAATTTAGATTTTAAAGCAGTTGTCCTTGTGTTTTTGAGATTACAGATCTCTTTGGAAATCTCATAAAATCTATGGATTCATATTTTCAGATAAACATATATGCAAATTTGGGGTATAAATTTGGGAGGTTTACATCTCCATAAAAATCATCTTTGTGCACTCTAAGGACTGAAGGCCTAGAAGCAAGAAACCCCAGGTTGAAGTATAATGTAGAATACAGCATTACATGAAGGACATTCAACAAATATTTGTTTAATTAATGAATGAACTATTTTATGAGTACCATGTCAGCATATGTAATAATCTCCTAAATTCCCCGCAGTCTTTTCCAGACTTTCAGCCGAAGTCAAGACAGATACTTTTTCTTTTCTTTAATCAGTGAGTTGATCCTCCGCTTGAGACAAATTATAGATAAATTATGTACTCTTAAATCCAAAGCAAAAGAAAACAAAATAGTTTAAGAAATAACTTAGACCTAAACCAATCTTATTGTAGAAAAACAAAACCTAAAATGTCCCATCTTCTCATCCAGAAAACACAGATCCTCAGCCATTCTCCTGACATTGCTTCAGGCTCCCAAGGGAAATAAATATAAAACATTGTTCCTAGGTGCTGTCGTGTTAATGCTAATGCAAATGAGTCCCACTCACAACAGGATGAAACACTCCCCAGTCCTGCCCCCTCTGCGCAATCATTGCCACAGTTGAGACCATCACTGAAGCCGCTGTGTGAATGCTTCCCCATTCAGGGTCTTCCTCTTTTTGCCTGCTCTTCTGTTTGCCAACATGATGTCCTTCTCCAAGGACAGGTCCCCCCTAATAACACAACCAAAGTGTGTGAGGGAAGTCTCACTACCCTGCTTCCAAGGAGTCTTCTGGATGCATTTCTTCATTCTTTGCTCATTCTTCTGGCAATCCATAGTATACACAGTATTCTTCACCAATGCCATGATTCAAAAGCATCAGTTCTTCTTTGGTCTTCACTTTTCATCATTCAGCTTTTGTAAGTATGAGAAGCAATTGAAAATATCACGGCTTGGGTCAGATGCATCTTAGTTGTCAAGGTGACATCTTTGCTTTGTAAGACTTTACAAAGGTCTTTTGAAGCAGAGTCATACAACGCAATGTGTCCTTTGAGTTCTTTACTATTGATTTCAGGGGCTTAAATTATGGATCCAAGTAAAACAAAATCCTTGACAACTTCAATCTTTTCTCCTTCTGCCAGGATGTTGCTTTCTGGACCATTCATGAGGATTTTTGTTTTTTTCAATCCACATTGAATGCTGTAGTCTTTCGTCTTCATCACAAAGCGCTTCACAAAGCCAGGTTGTATTATCTGCATTTCGGAATTTGTTAACGAGTCTTCCACCAGTTCCAATACTGCTTTCTTCTTCACGCAGTCTAGCTTCTTAGATTATTTGCTCAGCACACACACTGAATAAGTATGATGAAAGGATACAAGCCCAAAGCACAGTTTTCCTGATTTTGTATCATGTAATATCCCTTGTTCTGTCTGAATGACTGCCTCTGATCTGTGAACAGATTCCACATGAACACAATTAAGTGGTCTAGAATTCTCATTCTTCCCAGTGTTATCTGTAATTTGTTATTCTACACAATAGACTGCCTTTGCATAGTCAGTAAAACACAGGCAACCATCTTTCTTGTATTTTCTATTTTCAGCCAGGGTCCATCTGACATCAGTGATGATAGTTCTGATTCCACATCCTCTTCTGAATATGGCTTAAATTTTTGATGGTTCCCTTTAGAAGTACAGATGCAAACACTTAGGAGTGATATTCAACCAAATTTTACTTGCATGTCATATTAATATATAATGTTCGCATTCTTTTGGATCACCTTTCTTTGGAGTGGGCACAAGTACGGATTTCTCCTGGTCAGTTGGCTAGATAGCTGTCTTCCAAATTTCTTGATGAGTGAGCACTTTCAGCAGACGATAACAAAGGCAACATTATTGTATTTGCTTAAGTGAGAGATGTTTCTTGAATAACAATGGACCTTTCTACTTGGTCATGCCAGGTTTCATAAGGTTATAAAGGAGACTTTGGCTCAATGTGGATGAGCCTTGGACCTCAAATTAAAAAATAATAGTTCATTGGCTTTGTGTACTCTTTTCCACTAAACCAAATCCGATTCTGAATCCTCTGATATAGATTTTACCACCCCAATGACGAAAAAATTTTAGAGTGAAGGAAGGAGGAAAGAGAGTTTTCATCTAAAGACCTGAAGCCACAGGCTGAAGCTACCTTCCAGGCCCCTATTTCTTGGGAAGCACCATGACTCTCATTGGCTTTCTAAGCCCTTCCTCCTAAGCTGAAAGAAATCTAGATGCCTTTTACCACCCACCTTCAGGGAAGGAGAAAAAGACACCATATATATGCATCCAAAAAGATTTCAAACAGGATCACTCAAGCCAAGATCTCAGAACATTACCCCATTCCTTTATCACATAATAAACTTCACCTAGCCTATACCAAAGATCCCTCCTGTGTGAACATTTGGATAGGAGAGGGAAGCCAAAGTGAAACCAGGATTCTAATGATAGGCTGACATCAACTCAATACAACTGGCCCATAAAAGAGCTGGAACTGAAAGCCAGCAACTTGGATAACCAGTCCAGTTCTATTTCTATCCCATTAAAAATTTTAGTCTGAAGTATTTATTCAGTCCAAGAGATGAGGTACATTACCATCCCGAAAATAATAATCATTCAAGGTAAAGCAACAGTTTTATCTTCAGCTACATTCCTTTGCACTGTGAGTCATTTCTTTGCATGCCACAGATCTGTGGGGGTTTTTTAACCTCCACTTTCAGCTTGGTGCTTTCCACCAATTATAAGTAAACTTATAAAGAGCAATATTTCTATCTGATTTATCTTAGAATATCATAGATATTCTAATCTTCATCTTAGAATATTCATCTTAGGATAGGCAATACTTTGCACATATTAGGGACTTAGTAAAAGACTGTTCAATTGGAGTACATGCGTATGAGTGGAAAACCTCAACAACAAAAAAAGTTTTCCTTGTTATTTCACAAGCATAGTTAGTTGATTTAACTTATTTATTTTGACCAAACTGAGTAGTAAATCGATGTATTTTATGCATCTATAGGGTGGCTATGAGCCAGAAGCAACTCAGAGGCAGTGGGTAACAGCTAAGTCTCATGCTGGTTGAAAATAGTTGCCCTCCAAAGTAATTCAAACACTACAAATTCTACATAGCTCAAATACTGATTATTTGACAACGACATTTTAAGCTGGATTTTTTTTCTTAAGAATAATCAATGATGACACATACATACACACATAGATATCCTCAAACACAGCAACAGACAAAAGAAGCAAATAAACAAACAAAAGAATCTCTCAGCCTTCAAAGAGCATCTGAACTAGAGCACAGCGATCTCTCACTGTCTTGGAATGCCACTTTCACTTTTTTAAAACCATTTTTTTTAATCGCAAAAGTAACACATGACCTTGGTAACAACAACAAAAAAAAAAAATCTAGACGAAATGAGCAAGGTAAAAGTGAAATGCCTTTCTCATTCTCTAGCGCCTTTCCCCAGAGGAAAACATACATAAACCTGCTTCCACATAACCTTTCTTGATTCTCCTTTAAGAGTTATTCATTCCTTACATCCAAGAAACAGCGTAAGAGGCAGTCCTGACATTTCTGTCCCAGCCTCACTCAGAGGCAAGACTTACAAGTAAGTCTCTTATCTCCACTGGCCGTAATCCCACAAGTAAGCCAAGGGGCAGCCACGGTCATCATCCAATATCCAGCACACAACAGTGTGGGTATTATGAGCTGGTGACTACATTAAGAAAATTTATCTATTATTGTATAATTATTATTTGAATTTTCCTCTATATTCACTGCATGAAAATAGGCTTTATAGGTGCCAAAGAAAAGAAAGAGAAAAAATTTACTCAAGAAGAACTGCTATTTCTGAGTGTCCTACTTTCCAGACACTGACACTGTCTGTCTCTTTGGACCTTCCCCAATCCTCACAGTTGCTAACCATGAATTCAATTCCTTGCCAGCCTTGTTAGCTAATATCTGTCAAATGCATCTGCTTCACTAAACAGCTCTCACAAAGCAGACTGAATGTCTACAATACCTGCAGAACATTGTTTTGGGGCAATTCAATGATTTATTAAAAACATGCACAGATAGGCGGCTTTCAGTTGAGGCGGTCTTCTGTGTCCGCACTCACAGATAACAGTCCCTAGAAGTTCTCTGCTTCATTTCAGGACTAAGTCTAGCTTACACACAGTTGTCTTCCCAGTCCCAGCTTGTCCCTTTGAAATGAAGTGTGACTTCCCCACAGCTGGCTGTACAATGGGCCCATGGGATAAGTTCCTTGGCAGTTTATTTTACTCTCTTTTACTTAACATGTATCTGAGTACGCTTGATTGCTTCATGCAGGCCTTGTAGCCCAATCGGGCCTTAGTAGATACACAATATAACCTGAGCAATACTGAATTCTGTGCCTTGCTTTTCTGGTATCTAAACCAGGCAATGTATGGCACAACTTAAGTGTTTCCTTCCACAGTGACATGAATACACGCTGTTTCTCATTGGAGAACTGCATCAGTGCCCATCACGGCTGCCCTGGAAACCAGTGTTGGTTACTCTCATACAATTGCTGACCATGTTGTGGTATCATCCAGCCTATCATCTGTTAAATGGAGAGGAAAATCAATACTATTCTCTGGAATCAGATAGTCTTTTACATATTTTTATTTCTCTTCTGACCCATTTTTATATTTTCAATGGCAGGAAGTCAGAGAAAGCAGATACTTGTCACCATATGCCGTTGCCACAGTCCAAGAGACCATCTGTACCATTCAACACCGTGATCAGTTATTTCCTGCAAATACTCCAAGATTATCTTTTAGACTTGAACTCAGTTATTTTCAAGTCATGAAGTTCATTTTCATAGACAAAATTGTTCTTCAGCTAGGTTTGCAGGCCAAGGAAAGTCAAGCACTATCAGTTGAATGAGAGGCACCAAAAAAGAAAAACTTTCTTTCATCCTCCAGTTTTCTAGAAGAGGGGTTGAGAATTCACTGCTACCTTCATTAAGTTCCACAAGATTTGTTTCCCACCTCTCTGTACCCTAGTTTTTCTCTAGCCACACACACCATTTTCCTGTTCCTGGACCATTCTCACATTGAGATATTCTGCACTCAGAGTGCTGCTGGGTAAGAGAGAACGTAGGATTCAGGAACCATAGGATTCTGAATGGTATCAAAACTTCTCGGTCTGAGAGCCGTCAGAACAAGTTTACCATCACCATTTCTGATGTCCCGTAAATCCTGGACACCCATGAGTCCTTCTCCTTCCTCTTAGGTACACAAGAAAAAAAAAAAAAAACAGAGAAAACAATTCTGCTACTTAATAGTAATTTCCAATGCTTTTTCCTCCATTGCTTAATAGCATTTTTTATATGTAAAATTAATTCATAAAAATGAGAGAAAAGTCTTCTTTGAGGAGCTCTCAAATTTTGCTTTATTCTGCTTTCTGGAGCCTCTGATTCTAATTAGATCATTTGAAGGCATCTCAGAGCCTTTTCTTTGACAAATCACTATCCTTTATTCATTAACAAAATAAACTTTACTTGAGAAATAAAAAAAAAAAACTATATGCACAGCATTTACGTAAGAGTCTCTCTTACCCAGCATCACTGAGTGCAGAGTATCTGGATATTAGCACAATCCTCAATTAATTTGACTTTAAGATCATCTCCATCTGTTTTATACAAATGTAGCCCTGGCATCATAGTTTTCGTCTTATACTTACCCTTTGAGAAAATCTTACCGTGGTTTAAATAACCCAACAAAAGCTCTTCCCTTCTACAGGTGTGAGCTAGGACAAAGACAGCACTTTAAACAAGCCAGATGTCTTAGTGGCAAGCAAAAGCAAACATTCATTCTACTCCTATTCACGGAACTTGCTTTGAGAACTCATTTTTCCACAGCCATAGTTGAAAACATTAGGTGGGTATTTCTTCCTTTTTTTTTTTTTTTAATTGAACCTTGTGTTGTTTGCCATCAAATCTGTTCCAACTCATAGCAACCCTGTGCAGAACAGAATTAAACAGTGCCCGGTCCTGCACCACACTCACGATTGTTTTCATGCTTAAGCCCCCAGTGGCCGACACTGTGTCAATCCATCTTGTTGAAGGCCTTCCTCTTGTTCGGTGACCTTGCACTCTAAGCATGGTATCCTTCTCCAGGAAAGTGAACCCTAGGGGTACCGTAAACACCAAACTAAACCCACTGTTATCAAGTTGACTCTGACTCATAGTGACGCTATAGGACGCAGCAGACCTGCCCCTTAGAGTTTCAAAGGAGCCTCTGGTCAATTCAGACTGCTAACCCTTTGGTTAGCAGCCATAGCACTTAACCACTACACCACCAGGGTCTCCCTTAGGAGTACAGAACTAGGTTAGTCATAATTCTTGGTTCAAAGCCCATTACTTGTTCAGGTATATAGCTTTTTTGATTGTATTGTATTAGATTTATCAATTTACTTCACTAAAATAAATCAATCTCCAAATCTCCCTCAATTTCAGCCAACAAGGAGAATATAGCTAGTAATTTAATTCTACTTCTAATCCATCCATCTGTGGGAACTGAAATTCATGCTCTTACTCCTGTGGCTCTCTTTTCAGTTTGTCACACAATGCATTGCCAAACTATATATTACTTAGTTTTATTGTCTTTATCTTCATAAGAAAATACACTGCATGTATTATTCCTGGAATTTCTTTCTCTTTCCCTTAATAGTCTTAAAGCTATAATGCAGTTTATCCATTTTCACTGCTATGTAGTATTCCACTGTTGAATACCAGAACAGATATTGTTATTCTCTTATCAGTGGACACTTGCGTCATTCAAAGTTTTTGCTGGTATGTGCAATGGTGCTATAAATAGTCTGATACTTCCCTCCAAGATCACATGTCCCAAGGTTTATTTTTTTGTATATAAATTTACTTAATAAAAAGGCTTCTTGTCTTACACAAGAATTCTTTAAAAATCTAATCTAGTAAAAACAATACAATTCTTAAATATAATATGATTGCAGACAGATCTCCCCCTTCAGCTGAGACCATTTGGGAGCCTAGAAGGCTGCAGCCAGGGACAGCGCTGGGGTGGGCTTTGTCAATTGTTGTTGCTCTCCATCCTTCCTCACTTTCTGCAGGCAGCTTTGGAAACTTTCCATGGAAGAACCAAGGAAGGAGAAATCAGAAAGGAAGGACATAATCTTACATTGCTGGTACAACTGTAATCAACATTATCATGGTTGTTTTGGTTTGTTTGAATTTCGTGGGGAACACCCATCATTTTCTCAAAAGTCTTCCACTGGGGAGTGTCACCTGCAGTAGTCTTAACCCCTGCAAGCCTCTTGCAGTGCCCCTCCTTCTCAGCCTCTGGAGTGCCTGGGTGGTACAGTTAACATATTCAGTTGCTAACAGAAAAGTTGAAGTTTCTAGCTCTACAGTATAAACGTACCTCAAATAAAAGGCCCAGCCATCTTCTTCTGGAAAATCCTCCACTGAAAACCTTTTGGATTACAGTTCTAATCTGACCCACTTGGAGTTGCCTAAGTCAGAAATGACTCAACGGCAACCCATTTTTGTCTTAGGTTTTTGGTTTTTCTCAGCTTCTGGGCATGGGTTAATGGCTGCTAACAAACAAGTCAGTAGTTTGAACCCTCCAGGAACTCCACGGGAGAAAGACGTGGCAGACTGCTTCCATCAAGATTTACAGTCTTGGAAACTCTATAAGGCTATACTACTCTGTCCTGTAGGGTGACTATGAGTCAGAACTGACTGAAAGGCAGTAAGTTTGTTCCTTGGTTTAGGGGGCTTCCCATAACCTCCCGTATCCTGGGGTCCCTTTGCCATCTGGCAGTCATCTGAAGGGAGATCCCTTTTCAGACAACTTCAGGCGGCTCTAAGTCTATACTTAAGAATACATGCGAGGCTTGTGTTCTCGGCTTCTCTGTTTATGGGCATGCAGTTAATTGCTCCCCTGGCCGTTACTGCATCCCATCTCTCTCCCGCACAGAAGGCCCTGCCTTTTTTGACTTTAGGCCTTTTCCAGAAACACTGAAGAGAAGTTCCTGTGTGCTCCGAATTTGAGGGACATTTATCAAGATCTCTGAGATGTCCCACTGAGGCTTCCTTCACTTGGCTTAAAACAAGTAGCCATCACCCTCCTTGTCCCTGTGAGAGGAGAGAAGAATGACCTCAGCACCTCAATCATTTTCTCCTTAGGAAACTCTCTCCCAGATCTAATCTCAACTTCTCTCCTAGGCTGAAAGGAGGTAAAACTAGTTTTACAACATCTTATCACACCGCCCACAGATCTCCTAGATCCTCATTTTAAGATACTGAGGTATCCAGACCTACTCTACTATTACAGTGATTGGATTTTAGGTTCTGATTTAACTTCTTCCACAGAATTTGGACAGGGGAAAAAAATCTTAGACTCAGCACTGATTACAGGTGTCAGTAGCTCCTGCCTAATGGGTAAGAGTCATTGAGGAAGAGAGGAGCATCTCTTAGCTAGACCTGTAGAGAATTTAGAAGTCAGCTACAGGTGGGGAATCACCAATCAGAAAGGAAGACTAGATTGATTATTTGAGAGTCCCCATGCTTCAACAAAGAAGAAAGCAGACAGAGGTTTTCAGAAGCAGGCAAAAAGTTCTAAGGCCTAGGACCAAAGAGAAGAAAAGCTAAGTTAGGAATGGAAGAAGGGGATTGGGAATGGAGACATCACTGGATCAGGCTCCAATATCCCTGAAGGTATTTGCACATGTCCTAGATTTAAAGAGCCAGAGATGAAGCAGACAGTGCTTACCTTGGAAACCAGTTTGAATAACAGATATCTTGCCTTCTGCAATTCTAGGAAGTTTAGATTTGCTCTCCAAGCTTGAGGACCTCTCTTTAGTGGGTAGTCTTTCCAGTAATCCAGTGTGTTTATGGCTGAAGTCTCACTTGACCCTCTCATCCTGTCCAGCCACCAGAATGCATGGGAAATTGTGTTCCATGGATCTGATTGCCATTCTCAGTTTCTACCTTGTCATAATACCGTGTTCTGCTTGATTTCCAAAACCTTTGTCTTCCTTCAGAGAGATGCTGCTCTTTTCTAAAATCAACATCTTTTTCCTACTTTCCTGGATATCCTTCTGTTGCTCACTTATGGTTTAATTCTTTGTCTAGTAGGTCTTCATGTTCCAGTCATCCCCGTATACTGTGTGTCAGGCACCGTTCTAAGTACTGGAGATGCATCAGTGGGAAAAGCCCTTCTTTTCATGAAGATTGTACTCTAGTGGAGAAGACAGCCAAGACACAAGTAGGACTGTTGTGCATTCAACAGTGTTAAATGTGAAGAAGAATATGAAGCAGATATGAAAGGAAAGGTCCTGAAGAAGATGGGACAGGCTTTGGGATACACGCAATAAAAAATAAAAATAAAAATAAAAATAAAAAAATAAAAACGTGTGATAACTCATGATACTGGTGGAACACTTTGTTTCCCTAACTGAATTGTTTCTTTGTTATTTACATGACTGTAAGAAAATGACCAAACCCAAATCCACTGCTGTTGAGTCTATCCCAACTCATAGAAACCCTGTAGACAGAGTAGAACTGCCTCATAGAGTTTCCAAGGAGCATCTGATGGATTCAAACTGCACTTGACCACTACATCTCCAGGGTTTCCAAGAAAATGACAGTTATCTCTAATAAGACATCTCCTACACAGAAAAGCCATTTCTTACTCTGATTCCATCTTCCCCTCCACCCTCACTTCCAATGTGCCTCCCAATTATGTGGTCTAGAATTGACAAAATCTACCTCATCTCTAAATGTTCCCTTCTTATTCTCACTGAAACCTCACTCTGCCCTGAGATCTCTGCTTCACCAACAGTCTCCCAGATGGAGATGGTGTTTGCTCTCCTAGTGCACCACCATGGGACCAGGAGGTGATAGAGATGTCCTCTTAGTTCTTCTTTGATGACCTAGAGCATGAATAAATGTCTTATGCCCTTTTTTCTTCAGACCTAAAGAGGAATCCTTTGGACTATGTGGTTATAACTGCTTGGATTGAGTCAGACATCTCCTTAAACTGGAATATTCAGATTTCCTTCCAGGATTTTAGAGCAAGTATTCAGTGTGGAGTAGAGTCCAGCTGGAAGGTCAAGACAACCTGAGAATTATGGGGACTACAGTCTGAGGTATCTTGAAAAAGGCAGAGGAGTGAACAAGAATGGACCTTTGGAGAAAAGAAACAGAGGTTTGTCAGAAACAAGGGACCACTGATGAGAAAGAAAGAGGGCAAAGTGAAGGGTTCACAGCTGACCATTTAACAGAAGGTCTTTCTGTGCCTTCTGCATTTGAGTTCCTTAAGATACGGTATTCTTATATCCTGAAAACGAAATGCCGCTCGACACCTTCATTTTTGCCATGTAACCAATCAACGCCAGCTTGGGACAGAGTGCATCTCGTTGGGTATTGATGCTCCACACCAACATGCATGAAGGCTATGCTAATGCAGCTAAATACAGTTTTCCTAAGCCCTCCAACACTGTATGATAATAGTGTCACTTGTGGCACCCAGCTTGTAAGCCCCAACTTTCATTCTTCCTCCAGGAAACATTCCCTTTCTCACAGAACTGGGATCAGCTTACTTTTCCATAAAAGGGCAGAGAGTAAACATTTAGTTTAGACTTTGCAGGCCATATTGTCTCTGCAGTCCACTGCTCAAGTTGGTCATTGTACCATGAAAGCAGCCATAAACTTGTTTAAGGAGAGCTTAATTAGGGAAGCTGAGATGTAATTTTATAAGCTTTTCATTTAACATGACATATCCTTATTTTGTTTTCAACCATTTAACGTGGGAAACTCAGTTTGGGCTCATAGGCCTCTAACAAACAAGTGCCATGGTGGATTTGGCGTATGGGCCACAGTTTGCCAATACCTGTGATAGAACTTTCTGTCGTTAATTCTTGTGATCATCGTTTATCTCCCTACATTGTCAACTCTATAGGTCATCCTTCTGTAGCTTCCTAAACATTTTGGAATGACTTTCAGAAATATTGGCAGGTAACCTAGGATCATAGATAAAAGTGTGGTCTAGCTTGGGTTCAGATGTGGAAACGGTCATATGTTAACTGAGTGATCTAAGGAAAGTTACTTAACCTCTCAGCTATATTCAGCTCCTTCATCAGTAAAATGGGTATAATACTTCTGTTGTTGTTGAGTGTCATCAAGGGAATTCTGACTCATAGTGACCCCTTTAGGCAGCACAAAACTCCTTTTTCGAGTTTTCTAGGCTGTAATCACTACTGAAGCAGATTGCCAGGACTTTCTCATATGAAGCTTCCAGATGGGTTCAAATTGCCATTTGGGTCACTTTGATTGGTGCTGTTAGTTGTTGGTGAAGTTAGCTCTGATTCATAGCAATCTTATGTACAACAGAGTAAATTATTGACCATTCTGACCCATTCTCTCAGTCGCTGTTATGTTTGAGCATATTGTTGCAGCCACTGTGTCAATCCACCTCTTTGAAGATCTTCCTTGTTTTTGCAGACCCTTTACTTTACCAAGCATAATGTCCTTCTCCAGGGACCAGCCCCTCCTGATAATAGGTCCAAAGCATGTGAGAACAAGTCTCATCATCCTTGCTTCTAAGGAGCATTCTGCCTATGGCCAGACAGATTTGTTCATTTCTCTGGCAGTCCACGGTATATTCAGTATTCTTTGTTAACACCACAGTTTAAAGGCATCAACTGTTCTTGAGTCTTCTTTATGCACAGTCCAGCTTTCACATGCATACGAAGTAACTGAAATGTCATGGCTTGAACCAGGTACATCTTAGTCCTCAAAGTGACGCTTTTGCTTTTCAACACTTGAAAGTGGTCTATTGTAGCAGATTTGCTTAATGCAATATGTTGTTTGATTTTCTGACTGCTGCTTCCATGGCTGTTGATTGCGGATCCAAGTAAAACAGAATTCTTGACAACTTCAGTCTTTTCTGTTTACGATGGTATTTTTAGTGGTCAAGTTGTGAGGATTTGGGTTTCCTTTATGTTGATATACAACCCATACTTAAGACTGAAGTCTTTGGGCTTCATCAGTAAGTGCTGCAAGTTCTTTCAACATTAAGCAAAAAAACAGGCTATGTCATCTGCATTATCACAGGTGTTAATGAGCCTCCCACTGACCCTAACCACACATTCTTCTAGGCCAGCTTCCTGGCTTGTTTGCTCAGCACACAGACTGAGTAGGTACAGTGAAGGAATACAACCTTGACACACCTTTCCTGATTTTAAACATGGCAGTACTCCCTTGAGCTTGTTTGAATGACTGCCTCTTAGTCTACATATAAGTTCTGTATTAGCACAGTTAGGTCTTCTGGAATTTCCATCCTTCAAAGGGTTCTCCATAATTGGTTATGGTCCACACAGTCAAATGTGCCTTTACATAGTCAATAAAACACAGGTACTCGTCTCTCTGGTACTCTCTGCTTTAAGCCAGGAAACATCTGATATCAACAGTGATATCCCTGGTACCATGTCCCCTCTGAATCCAGCATGAATTTCTGAAGGTTCCCTTTCTATGTAATGCTGCAAACATTTTTGAATGAGCTTCAACAAGATTTACTTGTGTGTGATATTAACAGTATTATTTGATAATTTTCGCATCCTGTTCGATCACCTTTCTTGGCAAAGGTATACCTGCTTCTTTTGTTCTCCAGAGGGCCACTCTGTTCACTCATCTGCCTTCACTGAGTTGCTTTCTAATAGTGTTCTACATGAGTCAAAATTCTATATGACATTCCAGCTTAGATCCTCACCACAACTGTTGTGAGCTATCAGTGTACTCAAAGCTGAACTCTCTCTTTGACCATAGACTTCATAGTATATCTCTATTAATGGCAGAAACTCTTGTAGCATAGTGGTCACGTGCTACATCTGCTAACCAAAAGGTCAGTAATTTGAATCCACTAGGTACTCCTTGGAAATTCTATGGAGCAGTTCTCCTCTGTCTTAAGGGGTTACTGTGAGTTGGCATCAGCTTGACAGCAGTGGGTTTGATGATTTGGTTCTGTTGATAGCATCTTCATCCTCGAATCAGAACCCTGGTAATAATCCCTAGACCATTCCTTCTAATTCACCTCCTATATCCCATCAAGTACCATTTCTACCGTTCTACCTCCTTAACTATTCTCTTCCTTCCTTCTCGTCTCTCCTCTATGTCTGCACCTACCACTGCCTCGCACCCACCATTGCTTCGCCTCTGCTTCCTGCTTCCAGTTTTATAGTCCTAACATCCACACCCTTCACCCTATTGCTTTAGTGATCCTATCACTGAAAATCTGATTCTTCTTCAGTTGCTTCAGATGTGCAATGTGATATAAATTGAACTACTCAGCACAGCAAATTACATGCACCAGTGCTAGTGCCTAGTCCACCCTTCAAAGCAATTTGGAACTCCTTTTCTGTAATGACCATCAGAGCTGTCATCATATTACCCTTGATGTCCTGAACATCATAGAAGTTTCTTCTTTTCAATACTTCCTTTATCTTCAGGTAAAGAAAAACAATCTTTGGGGGCCAGATCAGGTGAGTAGTGAGAGTGTTCCAATACAGTTATTTGTTTGGTGACTAAAACCTTCCTCACATGCAACTGTACAATTAAGTTCATGAATTTGCCACTGTGCTACACTGCACAGTAGTCATCCCAGAAAGAATTCCAAAACTGCTTTGAAGAGTGGACTGGGCACTGGTGTTGGTGCATAGCTTCCCAAGGGGAGTACTTTGTAGATGACTGTAGTGATACTCAGCAACGAGCTATGCAGCACTTAGAACAATTAAGTTCAAGGACTGAACTGTTGAACTTCGGTACCATATAATTTCTAACATCCTCTTTCTCATTTTCTAGAATGACCAACCCAACTGTCCCCTAATCCGTTTCTTAACACAAGTTCTCTCAAAAGCAGACTCTGGAAAAAAAATCAATTGTTAGGAAAAACTGTAGATTTTAAAAATGTAATAAATAAATAAATAAATAAGACTACTGAGTAACCTAACTAACAGACTCTTGCAGGTTATCTCCACCTTTCATTGTCTTTGAGCTATTTCATTGCACCAAAAATTAAATTGTCATAATGCAAATGGTTCTTGTCTATAGGAACGCAGACTGTGTCCAGTGGAATGCAATTGATTATTGTCCTACGGATTGACTAGTGTTTCCAGTTTTGCATCTATCTGTAAATTCGTTTCCACATTACTTATACAATTATCTATGGGCAGTGATAAGAATATTCTTTTGAATAAGATTACCATAGTTGGCAAACAAAAGCACAGGCCATCCAGATACATCTGAATTTCAAATGAGCAATATATATAAAAAACAAAAGAAAAACTCAATACTGTTCAGTCAATTCTCACTCATAGGGACCCTGTAGGACAGAGCAGAACAATCCCATAAAGTTTCCACAGAGCAGCAGGTGGATTTGAGCTGCTGATCTTTTGATTAATAAACAAACACTTAACCACTGTTTCAGGAAAAGATTTGACAACGGGTGTTGGTAGTGGTTTCACAGCATGACTGAAAGTTGGTTTCATCAGATTAAACCATGAGAAATATTGAACTGATAAATGTTGTATTCGCTATATTTTTACAACAGTTTTAAAAAAAAAAATTCTTTAGCAAACAGCAATTTATTTTCCGAATACGAGAATGGGGAAGTAAGGAAGGGAAGGAAGGGGAAGGCAATCAATAAACGTATATTATCTCCTTGTTACTACCGTGGGTAGCTGCAACTTAATCACTCTGGGAAATTCCCAGTCAACGTACTGTATGTTCCTCAGAGTTATCTCTCTCCTGTGAGCAAGACAGCCATGCCAGCTAGCCAGTAATCCCTCTGCTTAAGACTCCAGTCCAGACTTTACTTCTGATTACAGATCACGTATCTATGATCTACAGCTGCTTGTGAAGGAAAGAGCCATTCCCAACATCTCTAACCCTACTGTGAGGGTGATGAAAGCCATCTCTGATGACCTGTGAGCCAGTATGTAGTGATGTGTATGAACAAAAGGATATGAACAGACTACCAACAGCATCAAACTACACTGACTAAATGTACATATTTGCAACTTAAATCTCAAATGCCACCTTCTTGATGACATTTGTGCTAGTGCCAAGGGACAATTTACAGTTATTGCCTTTGTGACCTCATTATCCATGGCAAAAACTTGTAATGAAGTCTTCTAAGTATATTACAAATACTGGAGGATGCAGTCTAAAACTTACAGTAATTCATAAGCCAGTTGTTGATAGGTTATCTAGAATTGTCTATTGAATTAACAAGCAAATAAGAGATTGAATGAATTTATAACAATTTTGGGGATGGGGAAATTCGAGGCAGCCTAATTCTACAGGAAAATCCTAATGGTGTAGTGGTTACATCCTATGACTACTAACTAAAAGGTCGGCAGTTCAAATCTGCCAGGTGTTCCTTGGAAACTATGGGACAATTCTACTCCGTCTATAGGGTCACTAAGAGGTGGAAACAACTCAGCATCAGTAGATTTGGTTTGAGGTGCAGTTCAGCTAATGTTTGAGTGGCGTCTTGAAGACGAGAAAGATTCAACCAATACAGAGAAGTTATTTCAGGCAAATCAATTGTTATAATGAATGAAGAGGATAATTGTATTAGTGAAAATACTGTTTGCTCACTCAGCAGCAGCCATTGATCTCTCCCTGTGCATGCTGGGTGCCTTTTGATGCCTGCTCCTGAAGCATTTTAGAAGTTCAAGTTCTAAGAAGGTCTTTAGAAAGAATGACAGAGCTATACTCTGACAGCTTTCCCACAGCTTCACCCACAGTAAATACTACCCAAAAGCAGCAGTAAATACTCCACCTGGGACAACTCAGCATCAAGAAGCACTAACACTGCTGTCATTTCCCTCCAAAGAGGTCGTAATTGCACAATATCTCCTAAACAATTAGAATTTTCACACATACTCCAAGGCTGCTGTATTTTCAGACTAAATCATTAAAGCCACTTATCTGAGAAGCCTCAAAAATATTCTGACTTTCATCCTGGCATAATATCAGAGTTCCTAATACACAAAACACATGTTTTGTCAACCTGATGGTGAAGGTGTGAATACTTCTGTCTCTCATTCCTAGAGTTTCCAGCTTTTTATTCTGAGAGGTGAATAATGAAAATTGCTGCTCAGGCTGGCCAACTAAGAAATGATGATGCCTGTGAGTAATAGAATAAATGTGATTCAAAACCGACTGAAAACAAAGACTTTGGCATAGATCAAGAAATGTTAATTGGAGAATTGTTTATTGCTATATTTGAGATCGATGAAATACCACTGACTTCATAGAGTAAGGAAAGACAAAGTCTGGTCTACAGTAGAGGCAACAGAGAAGGTGGAAGATACCGGGGCACACATCAGAGTGTGTTTGTTTTAATTAAGACATATGAGACTAGAGAAAGTGAAAGCGTGCAAGGAAAATGGAGCAGATGATACTCAGGGTTAAAGGTGAGGTTGGCTTGTTGGAGAAGCTGAAAAGAGTCAAACAGATTAGAGAACTGAGTTCCAAGAGAGGAAAGGTGTGAGAGGGAGCTGGAAAACTAGACCCAGATCCAGTTAGATAGGTCCTGACCTTGTGAACATGGTTCGACATTATAGCAAGGGCAGTAGGAAGCCATTGATAGGTTGGCAGCAGGATGGAGGGTTGATCAGATCTGGAACTCTTTGATAAGAATGCAAAAGGGACCATGAAGGGACTTACAGGGAAGAGATTGCTCATCCAGAGCCAGCCATGATGGTCACTTGAACTAGGTTGAGGTACTAAAAGCTCTTTCTGATTTTATTGATGATATGATATGGGGCAGAACAAGATCAGTGCTTGCATTGGGGCATGATCCTGGGTGGATACAAAAAATTCCATTGCCACTAAGCTAATTCCAGTTTATGACAACCTTACGAGTTACAGAGTAAAATTGCTTCACAGGTTTTTTTGACTATAGTCATTATGGAAGCGTGTCTCCTGACTTTTCTACTATGTTGTCTCTGGGTAGGTTCAAATTACCAACCTTTAAGGTAATCATTGTTGTTACTTGCCATCAAGTCAATTCTGAGTTTTGATGACTCAATGTATTACAATAGAACTGCTCCAAAGGGTTTACAGTTAAGGAATCCCAGTGGTCTGGTGGTTAACTGCCTGACTGATAATCAAAAGATCAGCAGTTTGAACTCACCAGTCGCTCTGCAGGAGACTTATGTGGAAGTCTGCTTCCGTAAAGATTACAGCCTTGAGAACCCTATGGGGTGGTTCTATTCTATACTGTGTTGTTGCTGGGAGTTAAAATTGACTTGGTGGCAAGGAACTTTGGTTTGGTTTAATCTTTACAGAAGCAGATGGACATGCTTTTCTTTTGTGGCACCACCAGCGGGTTTGAACTGCTTCAGGCTAGTTATCGAGTACAAATTATCTGGCCAACCAGGAACTTCTTGGGTGGATGGGAGTTCCATTTACTGGTAGAGGAACAGGTTCAAGTTTGCTCTGATGTTAACGAGAATAAACAGTAAACCAGAAAGAATGGAAGAAAAAGCACAAGAGACAGTTTAAAGTAGGAGTAACATCACAGATACTATTTAGCAAAAAATACTTTTTCTTATGTAAATACTTTCATATTCATTAAAACAGTGCATACATTATGTAGTTTGAAAAACAAACAGATAGTAGATTCCTAGAGACATTGAGAGCATCCAGTCTTGAGTAATAAATGCACCTTATGTGCAGTAGAATAAAGCAATTTTAATAACCTGAAATCTGCATGCATATAGGGTAATATTGGTTTATTACAAGCTACTTTTATTAAAAGTAAAATTTTCTATTATAATAGCCATACAAGCAACTTAATAAAACCATTTATGGTAGGCGAAAGGTTAACTAGCTATTTACGTATCTTTCACCTCAATTCATTTTACAAAAATGTGTGCTGTCAAGTTTTAAGCACAACATAGACTTTAACAGCACATATGACTTCAATCAGATCTTTTATGAAATGACAACTATAGAATATTCAATATTATAGAAATGCTACTATCCTAAGATTAGAGAGAATGCATTTAATTGGGAAATAATTGAATTTCAGAGAAATAACTGTATTAAGCAATGAAGTTAGAAAATATTTTAAATCATGTCCTAGACACACAGAATAAGGAGATCTCTAAAAAATTAAAATTAATGAATGAAATTAAGCCAAATAAGAAATTAGATTTGCTGGTGCTCTAAAACATTTTTCAAAAGGCAAAATAGGGCAGATGAGGAGATATCAGAAATTCTATTTCATTGGCTACTCATAGTTAATTAAAGATAATACTGACTTACTCTGAGCTATGTGAGGTGCCTGCGGGATGTGACAAGGAACACACAGAAACTGTGTTGTCACTGCAAAGTGACCAAGATGAATTAAAATATGATTAATTTCTCAGTTTGTTACAGAAAATATTTTTCAATTATCATTAACCCTTATGTTCTAGACTAGTTGCAGTTCATCAGAATTGACTCTCACATAAAGCTTATTGTCCTACTTCCTTCCAAACTTAGAGCTGTATTCCCAAAAGAGGAGGTGGAAGAAGAGAAAATAGGGAAGAAGGACAACAGATGAAAAGACAGAAGACAGAGTGAGAGAAAGAAGATGGGACAAAGGGGAGGAGGAAGTAGGGAAAAGAAAGGCTAAAAAGTAGAAAAAGGAGTGAGAGAAAAAAAGAAAAGTCAGAAGAGAAGAAGGAATAACAGAAGGGAGAAAAAGAAGTGAGGGACACAAGGGGGATAAAGGAAAAGAGGAACAAGGCCAAAAGAAAGAACACATGAGGATTCAGAGACTGGCCAGGCCTACTGTAGCTGATAGGATTACTGGCCACTAAAACTTCAAGGAAACCCTGGTGGCATGGTGGCTAAATGCTATGTCTGCTGACCAAAAGGTTGGCAGTTCGTATCTGCCAGGCACTCCTTGGAAACTCTATGGAGCACTTCTGCTCTGTCCTATAGGATTGCTATGAATAGGAATCGATTCTATGGCAGTTATTTGGTTTGGTTTTTTGGTAAAGCTTCATGTGATTGGACTCTGTTAACTCCAAACAATTTCTGGATGTTAGTCTCGCCCCTCTACAAAATGTCTTCTCTTGGAAACCCTGGTGGTGTACTGATTAAGTGTTTGTCTACTGGTCAAAAGGTTGGCAATTCAAATCCACCAGGTACTTCTTTGAAACCACGGAGCAATTCTGCTCTGCTCTCCAGTGTTGCTATGAGTCAAAATGGACTCATGACAATGCAGTTCTTTTAAGTCCCTCCTCTCTACAAAATGCGTTCTCTAACATTCCTAGTCATGTAAAAACTTCTCTCTTAGCAAGGGAACTTTGACTCCACACCAGCATCGTCCAGTTCTAGACTTCCCTTCTCCTCTTCTTCTGGATTGACTACTACAACCAGGTGCTAATACCCCTCCTGATTAAAAGGTACAACTTCCTGACACATAAAAAACAAAATCCATAGCCGTTGAGTCAACTTCAACTCACAGGGACCCTATAGGATGGAGTAGAACTGCTTCATGGAGTTTCCAAGGAGTACCTGGCACTGCGAGCCTCCTGGTTAGCAGAAGTAGCACTTAACCACTATGCCATCTTAACATATGACAAGACTAAATGTCTCTCTGTCCTGTTGTGATTGTATTTTCAAAATGTTACACAGAGTGTTTTCTTTAAAGACAGTCTATGAACGTGAGTGAGGATAAAGGACTGGGAATTTTTTAAAAAGGTTTTTCAGAGTATTCTCACAATGAGATTTTTATGCTAATGTAAATTGAGCTCAGTTATTTTTTAATCTGGAAAAAAAAGCCTCTCAGCCCTGTTTGTTCTGCAGTAACCCAACCATTTTCCATTGCTCCTGGATCACTTAGACTCAGACATGCAGCACACATTCATTGAATACCTCTCTTTGTTAAGAAAAGTGCAGACATTGTAGCTAAGATAATAAGGCACTCCTCAACTTCAAGGCTGCCTTAGCACGCAGCCTTCAGGGGGCCATGTCCCTTAAAAGTCTATGTAAATGACTGTGCTTTCAGAGTGCAGAGCACAGGCTGAGTGGGTCTTTCCATCTTGATACAACTCTTAGCCTCAAGATCTGATACAAAACTCGTGAACTTAATGTTCTAAGTGCTACATACCTCATTGCTGAACATCACTGTGGTCACCTTCACAGTACTTCCCTTGGAAAGCTATGCACCAACACCAGCACCTAGTCTACCCTTCAAAGCAATTTTGGAATTCTTTCTGGAATGGCCATTTTGCACAGTGGCACAGTGGCAAGTTCATGAACTTAATTGTATAGTTTTCTGTGAAAAAGTTTTTAGCCAGTAAACAAATAACTGTATTGGAACACCCTCCCTACTCACCTAATCTGACCCCCAATGGCTTTTTTCTTTACCCTAAGGTAAAAGAAATCTTGAAAGGAAGACATTTTGATTATATTCAGGATGTCAAGGGTAGTCGGACAACAGCTCTGATGGTCATTCCATAAAAGGAGTTTCAAAATTGCTTTGAAGAGTGAACTAGGTGTTGGCGTCAGTGCATAGCTTCCCAAAGGGTGTTACTTTAAAGGTGAACTTAGTGACATTCAGCAATGAGATATGTAGTATTTTTTCTGGGATGTGTTCGCAGACTTAATCAGCAGCCCTTGTATATTCTAGAATACAAGTAATTTCTTAGTGCTCTAGTACTGGTATAACAGGAAAACAAATGAGGATTCTGAGACTGGACAGGCCTATTGCAGCTGATGGAATTATTGGCCACTAAAGCTTCATGGAAACCCTGGTGGCATAGTGGCTAAATGCTATGCCTGCTAACCAAAAGGTTGACAATTCAAATCCACCAGGTGCTCCTTGGAAACACTATGGAGCAGTTTTACTCAGTACCATAGGGTCACTATGAGTCAGAATCAAAGTTTGCCCTCTCACAGTTTAGGGGGCCAGAAGTCCAGATTCAGGGTGCCAGCTCCAGGATATGTTTTTCTCTCTGTGTCAGCTCTGGGTGAAGGTTCTTCCCATCAATCTTATCCTGGTCTAGGAGCTTCTCAGCACATGGACCCCAAATCCAAATAATATGTTCCACTCCTGGCTCTTCTTTCTTCATGTTATGAGATCCCTCTCCTATCTGTTCCCTTGGAAGAAATTAACTTAAAATATAACTTACTTTTACATATCAAGTCTTGCCTCATTAATTTAACTGCCTCTTATCCTGCCTCATTAACATCATAGAGGGTAGAATTTACACTGCCTATGGCATACTATAAAAACAAGGAAACGCTGGTGGCACAGTAGTCAGGAACTAAGTTGGCTAGCCAAGGGGTTGGCAGGTCAGATCTGCTAGGAAGTCCATGGAATCTCTATGGAGCATTATGTTCTGTCCTACAGGGTCTCTATGAGT
The DNA here is from genome assembly GCA_028571685.1 of Heterohyrax brucei. Classification (NCBI taxonomy): domain Eukaryota; kingdom Metazoa; phylum Chordata; class Mammalia; order Hyracoidea; family Procaviidae; genus Heterohyrax; species Heterohyrax brucei. The sequence continues at coordinate 61,157,268 of CM053162.1, read as the reverse complement.
AGGGATCGATCACCAGCAGTGAGTTTGATTTAGGGGGTTAGTAGAATAAATCACAAAATGGAAGACAATCACACAATACTGGGAATCATCACCTAGCCACTTACGGAAACACAATTCAATCTATAACAGTGGTCACTCTGGCAAAGTGCAGTGCACAGCCTGGATTGCTGTTCCCACCCTCATACAGTTCCCGGTCTGAATATCCAATAGAGAAGGTGTGAGAATAGAGGTGAGAAATGGTTTGATTTAAAGTGGTACATCCCAGAACAGAGGAAGGATAAAACTCCTCAGATGGTGGAGGTGGCTCTGAAGAGGAAATAAGATCTTAGAGGAATCTTGGGGGTACATACAGATGTACCAAGGAGAAAAGAGGAGCGAGTTATTGCAGCAGGGAGGAAAAAAGCCCCTGTAAACCTAAAGACAGAAGAAGCAATGAAAAAAAATGTAGAAAGTTGTTTTCATTATCTGGTGCTGCTCTAACAGAAATACCATGAGTGGATGGCTTTAACAATAAGAAGCTTATTCTCACACAGTCCAGAGGCTGGAAGTCCAAATCCAGGGTACTAGCTCCCGGGGAAGGCTCTCTCTTATCAGCTCTGGAGGAAGGTGCTTGTGTTGCATCAGTCTTTCTTTGGTCAGGGAGTTTCTTGATGAGGGAACCTCGGGTCTGATGGTCACACTGTACTCCAGGTGCTGCTTTCTTGATGGTAGGAGGTCCCCAACTGTCTGCTTGCTTCCCTTTCCTTTTGTTTCTTGTAGGATAAAAGACTAAAAGGTGATGCAAGCCACACTCTAGGGAAACCCCCTTCACGTTAGAGCAGAGAGGTGACCTTAGGAGAGGTGTTCAAGTGCCATCCTAATACTCTTTAACATAATCCAGTCTATAAACCACAGGCAGAGATTAGGAATTACAGCATAGGAAACTCACAAAGTTGAGGGAAATCACACAATACTGGGAATTACAGCCCAGGCAAATTACTACACATGTTTGAGGGGACACAGTTTAATCCATGACAAAAGTTCACATAGAAGTCTACATTGTTGACTGAAAACATAGAAGATGTCTTCATGTCCTGAAAGCATAGACAAGCTGGCAACACTCAGGTAGCATGTGACTAGAAACCTGAGTAGTGACTGTACTTCTGAGATGGGACATGAGCTCTGCCTTCTCTCCAATGTCCCACACAACCCACTTTGATTACCTGACAAAGTCACCTCTCTCATTTGCTTTATCATTGTTATAGAAAATGAAGAAGCGAATGACACCCAGGATGAGGCAAGAGGCTGTTTATTATGCCAGCGGGCCAAAAGGGACCTTTGCAGGTTCCAACAAAATGGCCCCAACTGTGGTTCCGGCAGGGTAGATACAGTACAGTTTGAGGATGTCATGGTTTAGACAAATGGTTCGGGGGAGGAGCACACATCCCGCTCGGCGGGAGTGGGGCTTTGAAAAGGGGAGCATCTTGTCAGGCAGGTATGAGATTTATCAAAGAGAAATATCCTGTCCAGCAAGGGAAGGGGGCCGGGCTGAGCAGGCTCTGAAGGGGTGTGACCCGTCAAGCAGGAGGGGGGAGTGTCCTGTCGAGCGGGCACCAAGCTTCGGAGAGGACTAACCCATCAGGCAGGAGGCAGGTGCAGGCGCAGGAACAGCAAGAAGGGGGAGGGAGGGGAGGAAAATTTTCAGTTTCAGTCATCTACATTATCATGGTAACTGTCATGGATTGAATTTTGTTCCCCTCCCAAATGTGTGTCAAGTTGACAATTCCATGATTCCTGCTACTGTGTGATTGCCCATCATTTTATCATCTGATGTGATTTTCCTGTATATTGTAAATCCTACCTCTGTACTGCTAATGAGGCAGCATTAGAGGATTAGAGTTATGTTAAGGCAAGACTCAATCTACAATTAGATTGTATCCTGGGTGAATCTCTTGTGAGATATAAAAGAAAGAAGCAAGCACAGAGACATGGGGACCTTGTACCACAAGAAAGCAGAGCTAGGAATAAGAGCATATCTTTTGGACCTGATGTTCCTACATTAAGAAACTCCTGGTCCAGGGGAAATCCTGGTGGTGTAGAAGTTAAGTGCTATGGCTGCTAACCAAAAGGTCAGCAATTCAAATCCACCAGGTGCTCCTTGGAAACTCTATGAGGCAGTTCTACTCTGTCCTCTAGGGTAGCTACAAGTCAGAAATACTTGATGGCAATGTGTTTGGTTTTGTTTTTCAGTCCAGGGGAAGATGGATGCAAGGATCTTCCCCCAGAACCAGCAGAGAGAGAAAGCCTTCCCTTGAAACTGGAACACTGAATTTGGGCTTCTTGCCTCCTAAACTGTGATCGATTTTTCTATGGTAAAGCCATCTATTTGCAGTACTTCTGTTATAGCAGCACTGGAGATCTAAGACTCTTAGCATTTGCTTTTCTCATCTGTGGATTAACATAAGTCTAAACTGTTCAGTCTGGCTTTTGTTCCATCCTCCACCACAGCCATCCATCTTATGTTGGACATGGAGGCCCAGGTCACCGTAGTTCCCAACAGAGTCTCAGCATCATCCTTACAGTCACTCACACAGTTCTTGTTCCTAGCCACGAATTCATTCCTTTGGGAAGCTACGCACTCTTTTCATATATTTCATATGTATACTTCCTTAAAGATTTCCATCAAAGATTTATTTCCTCTTGAAGGATCTCAGAACAGTCTATACATCAGTTCTATGAGGTTTTATTTCAGTCATTTTACAAAGAAGGAAAAGAGTTTATGCAATTTTGCCAAATGCAGAATTGTAGAAATATCACCAACTGTAGAATTGTTTACCAGTTGTAGAGTTATCAAGAGACAAGTTCAGAATCTGAATCCCTGGATTTCTGATGCAAACTCTAGCATTCATATGACAAACTAGAACACACGAAGAGAAAGCACCATGCTTCTAAACTGTTTGAATTCTTCCCTATATTTCTCTGTTTGCTTGCCTGCTTTTGCAGTCGCATTAGTCCTTTTTAGATTGCTTTTAAATTTCTTAAATTCCAAGAACTGAATCTGTTATTCCTGTATATTCTATATTAGTTAGATTTATCTGCAGATTCAATTGACATTCTTTGAGTGTCTATTTTGATCTACGCAACCAGTAAAGTTTTTCTTTTTTTTCCATGTACATTAATCTTACCAAATAAGTAAGACACTGAGATATGTGTATGATTGTTTGCACTTTCCAGAATTGGTCACTGACATCTAAATGTCTAGACAGGATAAGATTGAATTTGAATACAAGGGGTCTGACATCATTCACTCTACTCCAAAACCACTGCTTAGCATTTAATGCTTATTAAATGGACAGTTAAAAGAAGAATTCAATGGCAATGCAATAAAAGTCACTTAAGTAGAGATATCCATTATGATAATGCAAACTTCTCACAAATCAACTATGTGGATATAATCCTGAAGGGAATTCAAAACCATAGAAGATTTTGAGAAGGAAATTAAGTCACGGCCTTTAAAAGATTAGACAACAGTGGAGGGCCAGAGAGAAGGAAATAGAAGATACCAATAGCAAAACGAACAGCTAAGGAGACAGCTGTAACTCAGATGTAATTTGCTAAAAGGATGTGCCAGAATACTGGTGGGAAGAAGAAAACCACAAAAACCAAATCAATTACCACAGAATCGATTCCAACTCATAGTGACCCTATAGGACAGACGAGTATTGTACTATAGGTGCTAGAAGAACTGTCAGAGGCAAAGAATTAGTACATAAAAATTTGATTTAATAGAATAGGTAGAGTTAGTAACCAGGAGTGATATTAGATACATACTTAGGTTGGCTCAACGGCACTTGGCTAGCTATGTAGGTAAACAGATAGAAAGAAAAACAGAAAGGTGGGTGGGTAGGTGGGTGGGTGGAAGGGTGGAGGGAGGGAGGGAGGGAGGGAGGGAGGGAGGGAGGGAGGGAGGGAGGGAGGGAGGGAGGGAGGGAGGGAGGGAGGGAGGGAGGGAGGGAGGGAGGGAGGGAGGGATAGGTGGATAGGCAAACAGATAGATTGATAGCAGACTGACAGATAACAAAGACAGAAGGTAAACAGGAAGACAGGCAGATAGACTGACACATAGATAATGTTGGCTCTTTCATCAAGAGCTCCTTTGTTCCTGGACTTAGTGAATGTTTTCTAAACCTGCCCTCCATTTGAGTCAGTGTCTATTCTACCTCCCATGGCAGTAATGTCCTGAAATGGAATTTTGAGACTCTTTATTCACATGCTCAGCCTACCTTTTCACTACTTCCTACCCCCACTCATGTATTCCCTTTGGGGATTTGTATACAATTTTCCTAGATATGCTAGGGGGATTGTACTGACATCAACTGTGTCTTATTCATCTTTGAACACCACAAGTCCATGTTACCCAAACAAGATTCATAAACACAGGAATACACCAAGTAAAACAGGAGTTCTCAAATTTTTACAATGTATGTTAAGAATTTCTAGTAGGAGTACAAAGTGTGTTGCATTTCTCAAACTTATAGGACCCCAAGTTTCCATCTTCCAAGTAATATTTATTTCTGAGGGCCAGTGAGTGAACACTGTTCACAACATTTAGCATAGCAGCATGACTGGTGAGAGTGATTCCTAAACATTCATTAAATGAAGTAAGGGCTCTGTAACAGTCAATCATATTTTACATTTCAAATATGTCATTTTACAATTTTTCCTGACATTTCCATACTGTGACTTATCTGGTGATATTTTCTCTGTTTACACTTGTATTTACAGTGCTTGCTTTGGGGCTATTTTCTTTAATATTTTGTATCATAAATCATCCTTGTGCATACAATTTAACTGCTTCCGCATTTGTTGACCCATATCAATATAGAACACAAGATATTTTTGGATATTGGCGGGTGTGTTTTTCATGTCAGGCTCAGTTGTTCTGCAGTGTCCAACAGCCCCCAAATCTCAATGGTTTATACAACAAAGGCTATTTCTTCCACATGTTGCCTATCTGGCTCTACTACTTGTTATCTTGTCTCTGAGACGCAGGCTAAGGAGCACAACTGGAACATGTCACTCTTAAAAAGAAAAGATATCATGATAAAATCTTACAATGGCTCTTAACATTTATGCTCCAACATGGCAGACATCATTCCCATTCATGTTTCTTCCATCTAAAAAGCCACGTTGTCAAGGGCAGGGAAGTATAATACTGTCGTTGGAGGAAATAGCAAATATTTGTAACATAATAGAGTCCACCTAATAAGCTGGATTTGTCCTTTCCAATCAGGCTCAGATCTTATAAGCTGGTAGCAAGCTAATTTATTAAATTATCCAGGCTTAGATGTCTAACAAAGACAGTAAAGACTGCATTATTACAGTTTTATATTTTAATCTTCTATGCTAGTAGAGGAAACTCTAGTGGCATAGTATTTAAGTGCTACATCTGCTAACCCAAAAGTCAGCAGTTCAAAGCCACCAGGCACTCCTTGGAAACTCTGTGGGGCAGTTCTACTCTGGCCTACAGGGTAGCTGTGAGTTAGAACTGACTTGATGGCAGTGGGTTTATGCCAATAGAGACATTCAATATTTCAAATTCATTCTGAATATGCATTTCCTATTAGTAAAAACTCTGGACAACTTGCTCCTGCTACTAGAACATGGAAAGTCTATCACGTATTCCTGTACCTCAAGAGATAGTGAATAGAGAGAATTATACATTCTTCCTTTAAATAGTGGGGGGCCCTGCCCATCCTTAGTCCCTTCTCTGATTGCCAGACTCCACTGATGTTGACTCGAGATTCAAGAGAACTCAACAAAATAAGAAAACTCAAAAAACTATGACTATAAAAATAAATTTAAACATAAGACTCAAAGTGAATGGTTTACAATTTATGTCTGTTTACTGTGCAACACAATAAGGATTATGTGACCCATAAAAAGTTAGATAAATTGTGTCATAAGTTTTATTTTATTGCAACAGTAAACTCTGTGTGCATAGTTACTTATTGCTCCAGAGTCACAGATTATCTACTCCCAACCTAGCATAATAGTGATGACAACAAAGCCCAGTACATGGTCAGAATTATGCACTTTTACCTTAAACAATTCATAATGCCACTGACGTTCATGAGCCATTTTGTTTGATTGTATCAAAGCTGCAAATTTTGCTGTAAAAGCAAACCATTTCTTACACATAAAAATTATTTAATTTGCAAAGTCAATGAAGAAATAAGCAGGAGGAAAAGGAGAATACATTCAACACTCATTATTGATTTTCATTCAAATCCTTACTTTCTATAACAAGTGAGTGTCCTGTTTGATCAGGTAAAAAAACAACACTATGTTATGTATGTTGTAAGTTACACTAGGAGGATATTAGTTTTCAAACCCCAAATGGAGTTGTAAATACTTTATAATTAAACTTATGTAAGCTACTTATTTATAGATTACTTCTTTTTCTCAGCATAAATTAAAGCATACCTAAGGGTAACCAGAAAATAAATGTCACTCTCATCCATCAACTTAAAGGTGTGTTGTTTTTAAAAAACAGGAGAAGAAAAAAACTGGAACCAGCATACCAGGGGCTGATTGTGAACACAGCATACTTGAGGAGTGTGTTGTGCATGTACCCATTATCTCCAACATGTCTTAAAGCTGCCTCCCACCCTCTCTCCCACCAGAAGAAATTTTCAAGAAACAGACAAGAGATTTTATTAACTCTGTGAGTCAGAATTTTCATAACAGAAAACTAGATTAGGTATTATGTAGGACCATCGCTTTGCCCGATTCTAGAGGTAGGAGTCACCTTTCATTTTATATGAGTGGCACAGGTGGACACCTTAAGCCTTGCAGGAGAAAACACCTGCTGATCTTTTTCAGGCTGGGAAGTCCTAAGAGAATGTTCTACTATCATAATGTATTTCTCTGAGTTGCATTTGACTAGAAGGCACACAACAACAAAATCCTTAAAATAAAAAAGAGTAGATTTCAGTAGAAAGAACAAGAGGTGAAACTCTGGCTGTATGAGAATACAGAGGGAGGTAGTAGTCAGATGTCATACACACTCCATTGAACAGCATCAGGAGGAGGTCTGAGGGTCCCAAGTCAGATTCTATAAATAAACACTGGGGGGAAAAAAACCACTTGATCAAATTTATCTTTTATTAAGGAACTTACAAATAGAGATTAATGACAAGATTTCTGACAGGCAACATACGAGGTCTGACAATTAAGTTCACAAACTTGTCACTATGTACTTATATTTGCAGCACTGTACAAACAACTCAGCAAGGTTTCATAACCTTAGTATATCAGTGTCTCACAGCTGTGTTCATGTCAACGTGTGGCAGTGACTTACTCAGTGGCGTTCATTATTGTTGCATGTTTTTGTGTGTCATCACTAGAATGTCAGAGCCTGACTTAGAGCGACAAGCATTAAATTTCTTGTTAAACTTGGCAAGAGTGGAAGTGAAATCAGGGGCATGTTAGTCCAAGTTTATGGAGATAATGCCATGAAGAAAATGGCAGTGTACAACTGGATTAAACATTTTTCTGAGGGGAGGGAAAGTGTCACTGATGAAGAGAGGTCAGAGCAGCCAATAATGAGCAGAACCAACAAAAATATTGCAAAAGTCATTAAATCGTGGGTCAAAATCATTGGCTGACTGTCAGAAGCATAGCAGATCAAGTAAACATTGATAGAGAAACAGGAAGATCTTAACTGAAAATCTTGGTATGAGAAAGACATGTGCAAAAATGGTCCCAAAGGATCTCACCAATGAACAAAAGCAAAGAAGAGTTGAAGTTCACTTCAACCTTTTGTATAGGCAAAACAATGATTTGGGTCATGCTGTCTCTGGTGATGAAACACAATATGACCCTGAAACAAAGTGTTGAGGTGCACAGTAGAAGTCAGCCAGTTCTCCACAACCAAAATTTACCTCAGTCCAAATCAAAAGTCAAAACTTTGTTGCTAACCTTTTTTTGATATCAGAGGGATTGTTCATTATGAATTGGTACCAACTGGATAAACAGTTAACGAAGTTTATCTTGAAGTTAACCATGTAATCTTGAATGCTGAAAAGACTGCATGAAAAAGTTAGATGAAAAGGACCTGAACTTTTTGCAACAACTCATGACTCTGGCATCACAACAATGCACCAACTCACATGGCACTGTCCGTGAGGGGGGGTTTGGACAGTAAACAAATAATTGTATTGGAACACCCTCCCTACTCATCTCATCTGGCCCCCAGTGACTTTTTTGCCCACATATAAAGGAAATATGGAGAGGAAGACATTTTGACGACATTCAGGACATCAAGGGTAACAGGACAACAGCTGTGATGTCCATTCCAGAAAAGGAATTGCAAAATTGCTTTGAAGAGTGGACTAGGCACTGGTGTCAGCACATAGCTTCCCAAGGGGAGTACTTTAAAGGTGACCATAGTGATATTAAGCAGTGAGGTATGTAACACTTTTTCTAGGACAAGGTAGTGAAACGTAATATGCAGACCTCATAAGTAGACACCATTGTTGAGATCCCTACATAATAGTTAGGGTTCTGTGTTTATATATCTAGGACTTAAGTGCAAGGATACCTGTATAGGAGCCAGGAAATAAACATATCCAGTCTATGATGAATACAGTAGTTTTAATACTGTTTAATGGATTCCAGTAGACATTACCAGAATGTTTTGTGTGTTTTTTTTCCAGGTCCACTTCACTGCTTAGTAAGTGACTCTCATTCTTTCCCAGAGTCCATTGCAAGCAGGATCCATCCTGTATGGTTCAAGATCCTATCAGGAGGGGAGTTTGACTAGGAGTCTGATGCTATCAAAAGCAAGCTGAACTAACATGGTATATGTTAAAGTTTGCTGCAATCTTCCTTGTCTATGCTTATCTTTCAAACTCTTATAACTGTCCCTGTAATATAAATATGTAGTTTCTTATGGTATGTGAAGCCTGAAGTACCTACTTGGAACCAATGTTCAGTCAACTGCAATAATGACTTAACAATTGATTGCATTGTGTGTACACAAACCAGTGCTCCATCCATCTGACAAAGTGTATGGAAATCCAGACTCATGACATATTTAATTTAAAATAATCCTGGAGGGGGTGGAGTCAAGACAGTAGACTAAACACACATCTCCCTAAATCCCTCTGGAAACCAAGACCTGAAATGATAATTAAATGGAGCCTTCTGGACACCTAGTGAGCTCTGGAATGCAGCATAGGGAATTTGGATGTCTTACCACTGAATGCAAAACCTCTCTTTCACTGACCCCACTCTCAGCAAGCACAGGCTTGCACAGACCAAAGGTAACTCACCATTTTGATTTTTTTTTTCCTCTGTCTTGGCTGGCGGGCAGAGCTGGGACTTGACTAGCTGCTGGTCTTGGACTCACTGCTGGTGGGACCAGCAAGCATAATTGCCATATTCTGAGAGCTTGGGTTTGGACTCTGTACACCTTGGCTCCTCTGGCCTATCTTTCTGCCTCTGCCACGTGGTAGCCGTACAGATGCACTTGTGCAGGACACCATCTTGATCCCAGGCAGAGACCCCGGCTGGACTTGGTTCCTAGGCTGAGAGGTGGTGCCTTCTTGGGGGGAGAGTGTTTTTCCAGCAGGGAGGCAGAGTTTTGCACAGTCTCACCTGGGGATAGGGCCCAGCAGCAGAGGCTGTGGACTCTGAGCATTTCAGCACTCTTGGCCTCTCTTTCCGCCAGGAGCCTGGGCCCAGCCAGTTGGCAAGCTTGTGCAGGACCCCATCTTGTTTTGCTGGGAGGCGGCTTCACCCATAAGGAAGCCTCAGCTGGACCTAATTCCTGGGCTAGGAGGCAGTGCCTACCCAGAAGAGACTGCTTTTCCAGGAGAGAAGTAGAATTCTACACAGTATCGCCTACAGCTGGGGCCCGACACCAGAGGCCAGCAGACCAGTAGCCTCTCTGTATTTTGAGATAGTTCATAACATCTGGGGTTCAATACAGAGGTGGTTACTTTGCCAGCTGGGAAGAAGGACATATACACCTGAAAACCTGACTGACTTTGGAAGTTGTCAAATACTTTTTACTTCTCATTTTAAAACAACTGTGGTCCATCTTCACAGCATCTCTCCTAGCCTGTATTGACCCACATGAAGCTCAAAAAGCAACAAACATTGGAGAAGACCATAACCTAGAAATCACCCATGGCATCGGAAGGCCCCCAAAAGAAACTACCTCAGAACTTCCCAGATGAAGAAGCTTTTCTGAAACTATCAGAAAGTGAATACAAAAGGATTATATAGAGAGCCCTCCTAGACCTTATGCCAAATGCAGGAGAACAAAAGGAAAAATTAAGCAAGCTATTCAATCTGATGGAACATCAGTACTCAGAAATCCAACAGATCAAGAACAAAATCAAAGACATAGAAGATTTGATTCAAAGCCAAGAAAACAGAATGGGACACATGGAAAAGAGAATTTCTGATTTGGAAAACAGAGCTACTGACTCCAGCATCTATGAGGAGAAATCAGAAAAAAAGAAACAAGAAAAGCAAAGAAGCATTAAGAAGCATGTGGAACTCTATTAAGAAGAACAGTCTATGATTAATTGGAGTTAACAGGGCGAGATACCTAAGAACACAGAGAGTATTGTGACTGAGCTGCTCACAGAAAACTTCCCAGAAATTATGAGAGAAGAGAATATAGATATCCAAGATATGTATTGAACACCACTCAATAGATCAATAGATCTCAATAGAAAGACTCCAAGACATAGTATAATCAAGCTTAACAAAATGAAACATAAGCAGAAATTCTTAAAGGCAGCAAGACTCAAAGCAAAGCTAACAATCAGAGGGAAACCCTGTAGGCTTTTGTCAGATTTCTCAGCAGAAACCATGCTGGCACAGAGACAGTGGCATGACACATTCAAAGCCTTGAAGGAGATGAACTTCCAACCAAGAATTATATACCCTGCAAAACTATCTTTCAAATATGAAAATGAAATTAAGACATTCACAGATAAACAAAAACTCAAGAGACTTTGTAGAAACCAAACCAAAGCTACAAGAAATACTGAAAGAATCTCTTGGCTTGGAAGAACAAACCCACTAACTTTATATTTTAGAAGAACACATTATCCAGAATCCTACTCAGTTAGGGAAGGCCCCAATCACAATCAAAGCTAAAATAGTGAAAGAAATGATCTAGGGATCATATGATGTAAACTATGATATCATCATATTAAAGAGAGGGATGTACTACAGTCACAGTAGTCTTTCTAGATGGAGAGGAAGTTGATGAGACTAGTAGCAATCAAAATTGGGTTTATAGATAGTTTATTAAGAAGACCATAGGGGCAGCCATAAAGGACAATAAAGAAGCAACATACCATATCAAGAAATGTAATACAGAAGTTTCAACAACCACAAAACCAACTCTGAAAAAGGTGAAAAATCAACTCTCAAATAAGAAGGTTGTAGAACAGATTAATAAGAACAACAGAGAAAATATCAACACAAAAATAAATATATCACAATGACAGCACTGAACACACACCTATCAATAATTACATTGAATGTGAATGGACTGAATGCTCCAATAAAGAGACATTGAGTGACATCTTGGATCAAAAGACATGGCCCATCTATTTGCTGCCTACAAGAAACTCACCTTAGACTTAAAGATATGAGGAAACTGAAAATTAAAGGATGGAAAAATATATATCAAGCTAACATGAACAAAGAAGAGCAGGTGTGGCAATTCTAATCACAGATAAAATCAATTTTAATGTAAAATCCACCATCGTGGACCAGGTTGGACACTATTTATTGCTGAAAGGTTCAATATGCAAGCAGGACTTAACAATATCGAATATTTATGCACCTAATATTAGAGCACCTGTACGTCAAAGAAACACTGACTACACTCGAAAAGGGATAGATCATTCCACTCCAGGAGACTTCAACACTCCACTCTAAATACTGAACAGATCATCTAGAAAAAGGCTCAGTAAAGACACAGAAGACCTTATTGCCACAATTAACCAACTAGACCTCATCAACATATATAAAACTTTCTATCCATCAGTGGACAACTACACCTTCTTCTCCAGTGCACATGAAACATTCTCCAGAATAGACCATGTGTTAGGACAGAATGCAATTCTCAACAAAATCCATACCACTGAATTAATGCAAAGCATCTTCTCAGATCATAAAGCCACAAAAGTCTAAATCAACAGCAGAAAAAAACATTGAAAGTGGAACTCTTGGAAACTGAACAACACCTTGCTCAAAAACAACACGTGTTATAGAAGAAATTGAGGATGAAATAAAGAAATTTATGGATTACAACGAGAACAAAAACACTTCCTACCAGAACCTATGGGATACAGCCAAAGCAGTGCTCAGTTTATCTCCATAAATGCACATATCTGGAAGGAATAAAGAAACCAAGCCAAAAAACCGACCCTATAGCTTGAACAAGTAGAGAGAGAACAACAGAGGAAATGCTAAAGCACAAGAAGAAAACAGATCATAAAGGTTAGAGCAGAATTAAACGAATTAGAGAATAGAAGACCAACTGAAAAAATTGAAAAGACTAAAATAATCCTGGAATTCTTGTGATAGAAGAAAACATGATTTAGAAAACAAAAATTTATCAGTAAGTCAATGTATACAATGAGCTAAATATTGTATTCACCTTTTTTGTATTTTTTTGTTTTTAGTAACAAAAATTCCCACTTTTTACCTGTACACTTGGCCATAGGAAGAAGAAAAACATTTTTTGTTATCCTTAGTACCAGGTGCAACCATGTGACTAAATTTTGGCCAATGAAATGCAACCACAAATATTGTAACACCTTTTTTAAACCATCCTTAAAAGATAGTTGATTTATGTTCTTTGCATCTTTTTTATTATCCTCTTTTCTGTCCTGGTAACTGGAATGCTGACTGTGGGCCAGAGCCTGTCAACATGCATCACATTCTAAATATGTCAGAGCAGTGAGTTGGAACTCAACTGGATTTTTGATGTCTTTGAGGAGCCACATAACAGCCCTGGATCTTCTATCAGAACAATTTTTATGCATGATAAAATAAACTTGTAATTAATTAGAGCTACATAATTTGAGGCTTCTGTTCTCTAAAACTAAATATAACCCAATTTATGTTCCCTTAATTTACAGATGGAAAAACCTGAGGATGAAATGAAGAAAGAAGGAGAGAGAGAGATAGAGAGACGGAGACAGAGAGGGAGGGAAAGGAGGGAAAAGAAAGAAGGGAAAAAGGGAGAGGAGAGAGGGAGGGTGGGGGGATGGAAGGATAGCTGGAATGGGGTGAGGGAGGTGGGAGGGAGGGAAGAAACTGCCACCCCAAATCAGTGGTAGAGACAGTATTTCTATTCAGGTCATTTCTAACTTCAAAGCCTGCATTATTTCCTTTGAAACATACAACCTTCTGGTCAGCACCAAGGACAGTTCCAAATAAGGTAGTCCAAAGGCACAGCAACGATGGACAGCTAGATTCTAAAGTGTAGTGGAAAAAGTTTGCGATGTTCGCGATTACCTCATGTTGCCTGGAAATGTTGTCGATGTACTAGGGAAGTCATCAGTCCTCAGATGTGCGAATCAGAGCCCTCTGCTCAAAGATGTACTACCGGAGTCACAGAATGCTAAAACAATCCCTCTCTGAAGATCACGCCCTGGTTACCACCTTCGATATTCTTCCTACTTCTCTGACCACCCCTTCTTAGTCTTTGTTGTCTTTTCCTATTTCACCTTCCTCACTGCTTGGACATGGAGTGCCTCTTACTCCCACTCTGTCCTTCAGTGATCTATTTCATTTCTGAATATAGTTACAGCCCTGTCTCTCCCTCTGAGATATATACCAATCTCTCTGATCTATCCATACCCTTGAAGATATCAAGTGTCTCACTTATGTCTCAAAACCAATTTACTGAAGTGAATTCTTTTTTCTCCCACTGAAACTTGCTCTTTCCCCAGCCACTGTCCTTCACCTTAAAAAATGGTTCCACATTCATTCAGATGCTCAACTCATGTATGTAAAGGTAATTTTTTATTCCATTCACTCTCTCCTCACCACTGGACAATGAACCCATCAGTAATTCCAATTCTACTTCAACAAATGCCTCTTATCTAAAACTTTCTGTCACCACAGCCATCCTGTTTGTTCGTTTATTCATTTGTTTGTTTTCATTTTAACTCCTGCAGTAGCTTCTGCACTGTTGTTTACCCACTTTGGATTGTTTTATTTTGCTTGTAACACCAAACATTAATGACTTGAAAGCATCAAATAAAGACATTTTCATAATAAATAACTGTTGAACTAGAGACAATCTGCAAGACATTGTAATTCATTAATTTCTTAATTAGTTTAGTACCTGATTTTATTTATAGTAATATCTTTTTCATTTTCCATTTATTTGTTTTACTTTTTTTTTGATCCACTGAGGTGAAATGCACAAGCATAAAATTAGCCATTTAGACTGTACAATGCAGTGGCATTTAGTATATTTACAATGCTGTGCAACTTCAACTTCTATCTAATTCCAAAGCATTTTCATCAACCCCAAAGGAGGCTCCTCATCCATGAAACATTTATTCCCTTTCTCCCTCTATCTGCAATTCCTAACACCACTGAATTGCTTTCTGTTTATATGGTTGTATCTATTCTGGGTGTTTCAAATAAATGGAATTGCATAAGAAGTGATACTTTCTATCTCACTTCTTTCACTTCACATAAACATTTTGAAGTTTATCACATTGTAACATGTATGATTACTTCATAATTTCTAGGGCTGGTTAATATGCCATGATTTGCATACACCACATGCATAGTTTACCACTCATCTGTTGATGGAAACTTGAATGGTTTCTACCTTCTATCTGTTGCAATTAGTGCTTCTGTGGACATTCCAGCAAAAGCATGTTTGTATGCCTGCTTTCAATTCTTTTGGATACACACCTAGTCATAGAATTGCTGAATCACAAGATAATTCCACACATAACTTTGCAGAGACCCCCTTAAGCTGTTTTCAAAATAAATATGTTACCATCAGCAATGTATGAGAGTTTGAATTTCTGCATCTTATCCAACATTTGTTATTGTATCTCATTTTTTTGTTTGTAGTGGCCTAATGAAAATGAAGAAAATTAGAACAGATCCACAGGAGCCAAAGTACAACTTTAAGTTTATTATATGTGAGTTCAGAGACCATGCAAAGCATAAACTTGACAGGGTGAAAACTAAAGACCTAAGACCAAATGGCTTGTGAAATAACATCAAAGGACACCATACATGAAGAAAGCAAGAGGTCATTAAAAAATACAAGGAAGGGGAAAAAAAGACTAAATTGGGTGTCAAAACAGACTCAGAAACTTACTCTTGAACACTGAGTAGCTAAAACAAAAAAAAAGAAAGGAAGAAGTAAAAGAGCTAAAAAGAAGATTTTGTATGGTGGCTCGAGAAGACAAAACAAAGTACTACAACACATGTGCAAACATCTGGAGACAGAAAAACAAAAGAGAAGAACACAGTAGGCATTTCTCAAGCGGAAAAAAATTGAAGAAAAAATTCAAGCCTCAAATGACAATATTAAAGAATTCTATAGTAAAAATATTAAACGACACAAGAAGCATCAAAAGAAGGTGGAAGGAATGCACAAAGTCATTATTCCAAGAATTAGTCCAACATTCCACTGTTTCAGGAGACAGCATATAATCAGGAGCCGATGGTGCAGAAGGAAGAGGTCCAAGTTGCACTGACGTCACTGGCAAAAAACAAGGCTCCAGAAATTTTAGGGAACACCAATAGAGATGTTTCGACCAACAGATCTATCACTGAAAATGCTCATGTATCTATGCCAAAAATCTGGAAGACAGCTGCCTGGTAAATCAACTGTAAAGGCCTAATTTATTTCTATCCCCATGAAAAGTGAACCAACCAATAACTGAAATTATCAAACAGTTATATTAATATCACATACAAGTAAACTTTGCTAAAGGCTAGTTCAAAAATGGCTGCAGCAGTATATTGATAGAAACTGCCAGAAAATTCAGAATCCGATGCAGAGCCAAGGATATCACAGCTGATGTCACATGAGACCTGGCTAAAAGCAGGGAATGCCAGAAAGACATTTACTTGTGTTTTATTTACTTGTGTTGTAAGACTTTCCACTGCGGGTCATAACAAATGATGGATAACACTGGGAAAAATGGGTATTTAGGACACTTAACTGTGCTCGTCAGAAACCGGTACACAGACCAAGAGGCAGTTGTTTCACCAAATCCAGGTTATATTGTGTGGCTTGAAGTCAGGAAAGGCGTGTGCCAGGATTTGTAGCCTTTCGCCATCTGTATGCTGAGCAAATGATCTGGGAAGCTGGACTAGATGAAGAAGAACAGGTCATCAGGATTGGAAGAACACTTATCAACAACGTGCGTTAGGCAAATGTCGAAATTTTGTTTGCTGAAAGTAAAGAGGACTTGAAATACTTACTGATGAAGACTAAATCCAATAATCTTCAATACAGATTACACTTCAAAACTAACGTCTGGACCAAGAGGTAACATCATGATAAAGGGAGAAAGGATTGAAGCTGTAAAGGATTTCATTTTATTTGAATCCATAATCAAAATCTATGGTAGCAGCAGTCAAGAAATCAAAAGATACATTGCACTGGGCAAATACTCTGCAACAGACATCTTTAAAGTGTCAAAAAGCAAAGACATCATCTTGAAGACTAAGGTGCACCTGACTCAAGCCATGGTGTTTTGAATGCCCTTGTATGCATGGAAAGGCTTGGCAATGAACGAGGAAGACTAAAGAAGAATTTATGCCTTTGAAACACGGTATTAGTGAAGAATATTGATTGCTGTAAGTGCTACATACCTCATTGCTGAATATCACTATGGTTAATATCATGGATTGAATTGTATCCCCCAAAAATATGTGTAGTAATTTAGCCGGGCTGTGATTTCCTGAATTCTGTTGTTGCCCTCCATTTTGTAATTTTCTTGTGCTGGAAATCCTAATCTCTGCCTGTGGTTAATTGATAAGCTTTTGTTAAAAGAGGATTTGGGTGGGAATGTAAGATCACCTTACTGTTCCAGTGTAAAGGGACTTTCCCTGGAGTGTGGCTACCACCACCCCTTATTCTTTCATCCTGCAAGAGATAAAAGGAAAGGGAAACAAGCAGAGAGCTGGGAACCTCACACTATCAAGAAAGCAGCACCAGGAGTAGAGCACATCCTTCAGACCTCAGGTTCCTGCCCCAAGATCCTCCCTGACCTAAGACTGATGCAGCACAAGGAATTTCCTCCAGAGCTAACAAACAGGGAAGGCCTTTTCCTGTAGCAGACACCCTGAATTTGGACTTGTAGCCTACTAGACTGTGTGAGAATAAACTTTTCTTTGTTAAAGTCATTCACTGAAGGTATTGCTGTTAGAGCAGTACTCCATGACCAGAACAGCCACTTTTGAAGTACTCCCCTTGGGAAGCTAAGCACCAATGCCAGCACCTAGTCCATCCTTCAAAGCAATTTTGGAACTCTTTCTGGAATGGCCTTTGCACAGGATGGCATCGTGGCTAGTTCACAAACTTAATTGTATAGTTGTCTGTGAGAGAGTTTTTCACCAGTAAACAAATAACTGTATTATAACATCCTCCCTAATCACCTGATCTGGCTCCCAATGACTTTTTTCTTTCCCTGAAGCTAAAGGAAATATTGAAAGGAAGACATTTGGATGACATTCAGGACATCAAGGTCAATACAGCAGCTCTGATGGCTGTGCCAGAAAAAGAGTTCCAAAGTTGTTTTTATCTGGCTCTGATTTCAGGGTCATGCAGGCTCCATAGTATTATTAGAAATTGTTCTTTCCTCTTCTAATTTTGGAAGATTTGGGAGATGATTGGTTTAATCATTCTTTAAACATTTGTTAGACTTCACCCGTGAAGCCATCTGGCTCTCAGATTTACTTATTGAGATACTTTTATTTGCTAATTCTCTCTCTTTACTTGTGGGTCTGTTCCCATTGTCTACATTTTCCTTAGTCACTTTTGGTAGTTTTTGCTTTTCCTAGGATTTTGCCATTTTACCTTAGGACACCTAGCTTGAAGAGTTACAGTTTTTCATAGTATTTTATTGTAATCCTTATTTCTGCAAAATCAATAATGATGTCTTCACTTTCACTTGCTTGTTTTATCTAGCTACAGGTTTCTTAATTTTGCTGATCTTTCCAAAGAATTCACTTTTGGCTTTGTTGATCGTACTTTTTAATTCTGTATTTAATTTCTCTCTGGCTCTTACCTTTGTTATTTCCTTTGCTATGCTAACTTTAAATTCAGCTTACTCTTTTTTTATAAAAAATATTTTAAAATTTGTGACAAGGCAATGTACTCAATGCATGAAATATAAAATCTAGTGGACGGTCTGATAAAACTTCTATAATTTTAAAGAAATAATGAGCATATCTCAGTATTTAAGAAGCAATGAAGACATTTCATATTAAAGCATTTAAATATTGCAGTAACTGTCAAGGACATGAAAATATCTGTTTCTATGGTAACAAAGTCCTAGGCACTATTAAAATTACTGCAGTTTATTACCTGCATGTATAATTGAAGGAAATATTGTTTTATTTAAAAGTTAGTGAAAATAAATGCATAATTTTACCCTTCCAAGCTCTGGACCAAGTGAAGAAGCCCTATTATCTAAATGGAAGATACTGACATCAGTTAGAGAATCTGGTAAAAGAAAGGGAAACATAGTTTGAGCCCAGGTTGCACAGAACCCATTCAGCTGATTCCTAAGAGCACTAATCTCCTTTATTCTCAGTCCATATGAGGCACAATCCAATCTCTAGCTTCTTGGGTATAGTATTTGACCCACATGGCTAATAAAATATCTGAGATCCCTAGGAAAGCCTAATTTTTTTCCCAAAAGATAACAGAATATAATGACTGAAGTTACTGCTGGCATGTTGTATTATAGAAGAAAGAACTAGTTTTAGAGCCACCATGAAGGGTAGCATAACCAAAATTCAAAGATGAAGTCTACACAGAAGAAATAATTGCTATAAATATGGTATTGATCAAGTCATTCCAAGCACCATCCTCTGGATTTTGCCTTGTATTTACCAACCATTTGTTTTAGTCATGAGTTGGGTCTGACTCAACGGCACTTGGCTGACTTGGCTAGGGCTGCTCTAACAGAAATACCACAGAGTGGATAGCTTTAACAAAGGAACATTTATTCTTACACAGTCTGGTAGGCTACAAGTCCATATGTAGGGTATCCACTCCAGGGGAAGGCTTTCCCCTTGTCAGCTCTGGAGGAAAGTCCTATTGCATCAGTCTTTGTCCAGGGAGCATCTTGGCACAGGAACCTCAGATCTGAAGGACACGCTGTTCTCCAGGTGCTGCTTTCTTGATAGTGTCAGGTTCCCAATTCTCAGCTTGCTTCCCTGTCCTTTTATCCCTTGCAAGACTAAAGGATTAAGGGTTGGGCAAGCCACACTCCAGTGAAATGCCCTTTACAGTGGAGCAGGGAGGTGGTCCTATGAAGGGATTGACAGTCCCACCCTAATCTCTTAACATACAGCATAGGAAAACCACAAAACGGAGGTCAATCACAAGATACTGGGACTCATGGCCCAGCCACACAGCTACACACATTTTTGGCAGGATACAATCCATGACAGCAGTTCTTTTGCTTAAGTCATTTTGTTGTTGTTACTACCGCTGCTGGATTCTTTCGCTGGAGAACAACACGTTAACCTAATACAGAGATTTCAGGGACATTTTCTAGTGGAAGTGATTTTAACTGAGATCCAGAGGATGGGATGGAATCAACTAATTGGAATAAAAGAAGAAAATCAACTTTCCAGAAAGAAGAAAGGACACTCACCTAGGAAGCATGGCTGAAGGTAACACAGTGTATATGTGAGCCAGAAACTGATAAAAATACCAGGGTCACTGAGACACAAAGAATAAGGAACAGATTACTGTTTAAGGTGAGGCTGGAAAGAACTACGTAGAGCAGTGGAGACAGCAGTAAGGGCTTTAGTCATCGCTCTGAGGACAAAAAAAGTCACGGGAATAGCCGAAGCAGGGCTATCACCTGACAAGTATTTTGAGATCAAATTCTTGTCAGCATGCAGAACAAATCAGAAGTACAAAACGACCAGTTGAGGAATTATTTCATTTGCCCAGGAGAGAGAGAATGGTAGCCTGAACCCAGAAAATGCAAGTAGCAGTGCCAATCGAGAGAAATTGACACAAATTAAGAAATATCTAGGAAGTCAAATTGAGAAGATTTGATGATGTCAACACTGACCTTTAAATGTTGGATTGCTCCAGGACGCCTGTCATATAAAGGAGTAAAAAATGGCTTCTGTTTGGGCCCTGAATTATTATTTTGAGCTCATTAGCTCAAAAAAACTAATGGTGCAAACCCAAATTTGTACATATCTGTTTTGTTTTCTTTTTTAAAAAAAAGTTCAAATAAACAGATTTTTAGCCAGTTAGAGCCTACTCATTTTAAACACTACAGAAAATTATATCCAACATGTTAGCCCTAAATACTATAAAATCCTGTAATTTAAAGTAGTACACTAAGATGCTGCAGCCTTTGGAGCACTCTGACTCAGAGACCTCCCTACTCTAATATGATGGAAAATGTCCTGGGATACATAGGATTTCTTCCTCCTTTCCCCTCTTCACTGAAGTTTTTTTCTTTCTTTCTTTTTTTTTTTTTGTTTGTTTGTTTTTACATTTACTCCTCATTTATCAGTGTGGTTAGATTTCAAAGACAAGGTCATTATACAAAATTGGTGTCCTGCAAAAATGGAGGATGACCACATCAGATCACAAAATGGACGATAGCTACATCATCCCATATCTGCTAAACTACATCGTTACACGCTTTCCAAACCACTGAGAATCACAGACCAGCCAGTTTTTCTTAACCATCATAGCCAGTGTTTCTCTAGCCTCACGCCTTGGAATTCACTACTGCCTGATATATATCATTAAAGTGTAAAATAGTCACAGAGCAGACTTCTTATTGTTGTGGTAAACATGAAATGTCAGGTCATAAGACAGTGGATAAGTGAGAAACAGGTTCGTTTTGTATGAGTGTGTGAGAATATACACTCTTGTACATCATTTCTTTAAAGTGTCAAAAGCTATCACTTTTGAGAACTAAAATGTCCCTGACCCAAGCCAGGATATTTTCAATCACCTGATATGGCTATGAAAGCTGAACAGTAAATAAGGAAGACCCAGAAAAAGTTAACGTTGTTGAATTATGGCATTGGTGAAGAATACTGAATAGTCTATGGACTTCCAGAATTACAAACAGGTCTGCCTTGGGTGAACACAACTGGAGTGTTGCTTGGAGGTGAGGCTTTCTCTCACATGTTATTAGGAGGGATCAGTCTCTGGAGAAGACATTATTCTTGGTCTAAGTTAGAGGCTCAAAAGGAAAAAGGATAATCCTAGATGAGATGGATTGATGCACTGGCTGCAACAAAGGGCTCAAACACAACAACAAACACGAGAATGTCACAAGTCAGAGCAGGGTTTCATTCTGTTGTACATAGCATCACTGTTATAGATTTCTCTGTGTCCCCCCAAAATATCAGCCAGCATAGCTATGCCGTGATTCCCAGTGTGATTATCCACCATTTTGTCATATGATGTGATTTTCTTATGCACTGTAAATCTTATCTCTATTACGTTAAAGAGATGGGATTAATGGCATTTATGTTACTGAGACAGGACTTAGCCTATAGGATTACATTATATCTTCAGCCAGTCTCTTTTGAGATATAAAAGAGAGAAGTAAGCAGGGAGACATGGGGATTTCACGCCACCAAGAAAGCAACAATGGGATCAGAGCATGTCCTTTGGACTCAAGGACACTGTACCTCAGAATCTCCTAGATCAAGGAAAGATTGATGACAAGTACCTTCCTCAAGAACTGACAGAGAGAGAATGGCTTCCCTCAGAGCCAGCACCCTAAATTTGAACTTCTAGCCTCCTGGACTGTGAGGGAATAAATTTCTCTTTGTTAAATCCATTCACTTGTGCTATTTCAGTTATAGCAACACTAGATAACTAAGACAGTAGCTAGGAATTGGAACCAACTCGATGGCATCTAACAACAACATATCATTTCAACAATTTCTACATGTGCAGCTAGTGTCATTGATTATATTTTTCAAGTTGTGCAAGCATTCTCTGCATCCTTCTCCAAATTGTTCAAGCACCATTAATTTAAACTCACTATGCAAAGATGTTACCTTGAAGACTAAGGTACACCTGACCCAAGCCATGGTATTTTCAGTCATATCACATGCACACAAAACCTGGACAATGGATAAGATAGAAGAAGTGACACCTTTGAACTATGGTGTTGGAGAGGAACATTTGATATGCCATAGACTGTCAAAAGAACAGATCGGTCTTGGAAGAAGTGCAACAAGAGTACTCCTCAATGGCAACAACCATGAGACTACATCTCATGCACTTTAGACATGTTGTCAGTGGAGGATCAACCCCTAGAGAAGGACATCATGCTTGGTAGAGTGCAGAATCATAAAACAGAGGAAAATCTTCAACAAGATGGCTGCAACAATGAGTTATAGCACAGCAATCTTCGTGGGCATGGTATAGGACTGCACAGCATTTCATTCTGTTGCAAATAGGGTCACTGTGAGTTGGAACCAACTCAATGGCATCTATCAACAACAAGTCTTGATTGCTCAGTGGTTAAGAGCTACAGCTGCTAGCCATATCATCAGCAGTTAGAATCCACCAGCTGCTCTTTGGAACCTTATGGGGCAGTTCTACTCTGTCCTACAGTGTCACTGTGGGTAGTAATTGATTCAACAGCAGTGGGTTTAGAGGGTTCCTTAGGTTTTCATTTGATCTTTCAAGATGCTGCTGTCTATTTGATTTCATGTAGATAGTTATTTAAAATGGCACAGTACTCTATGCAGACTTGCTTTGATTATTCAGAGAAATTTTTTTTTTTTTAGTTCAACAAAGGCTTCAGGAGATAGTTTTGGTGCAAGGTTTAAAGTTAAAGATTACCTTACGGTAATAATTTTAGGGGTTTATCCATCCTCAATGACTCCAGAAAGTCTGGATTCTATTGAGAAGTTCTGTTCTGTATCCCTGCCATTTTATATCAGGACTATCCTATAGAATCTTTAATAAAAACCATTATTAGAGTTAGCTGGACACTATCCAGTTCTGATCTAATGGCAAAAGAGCAGTTGTTTATGAAGGTAACCATACACACAACCTTTTTCCTCCTGCAATTCTGACTTTCCTTCTTCCTCTTCTGTTCCTGGAGTTTTCATGCTCTCTTCTCTTTCATTCCCTTCTGATGGTATCCTGACCAGTTTGGCTCTGGAAGACATCTGGCTGTAGGAAATTCTCCTCTACTCAATGTCCCCAATATTGGGACTGTCAGTATGGCCGCCCCAATAAATAGCTTGGTACGTAATGCTGCTATGTTTTTCCTTGATCGTTCCTAAATTCCCTCCAACTCACTATAACTTCATTCTAAGTTGCCTCCCCTATCCCAGCTCTCTTCGATCAACCCCAAATATAGTCCCCAATGCTTTGTCCTTAAATTCCACATTACAATGCTTTCTAAGTTGCCTTCTCTATTTCCCCATTCTTCTTAGGGAGTCTACTCCAAATGTAGTACCTAGCCCTGGTCTCTTCCTTAAGCTGCACATTACAGTTTATTCTCACCATAGTATACAGTCTCACAGGCATGCTCAATGCTCTCACCACCATGACCACCCCACCCCCCTCATCACTATGCCATATAAAACCAAAAAACCAAACCCACTGCCATCAAGCCAATTCTGACTCATAGCGACCACATAGGACAGCGTAGAACAGCTCCATAGAGTTTCCAAGGAATTTCTGATGGATTCGAACTGCCAACCTTTTCATTAGCAGCCATAACACCTAACCATTACGCCACTACAGTTTCCAACCATATGCCTTCCGCCACATCAGTGAAGGGCTCCATCTTCCTGTCTGGTTACTCAAGCCAAAACCATGGTGTCATCTTTGATTTCTCTTTTGTACTAGTGCATCCTACATTCAATGCTTTTTCCAGTTAAGGTTTCTCTACCTCCAAAATACAGTATTTAATCTGTTTTTATTCACCTCAAATACAAATACCAAGTCCAAACCACCATCATTTCCTACCTGAGTTACTTCAAAAAATTATTGGATAGATACTCAGCTTCAGCATCTTCTAATTCACTTTGTCTGTCTTGATCACTACTATGTCCTCACCACTTAGCAAAGGGTGATGCATGACAAGTGCTCAATAAACACTTGACGGATAGAAAATAAAGTAAGGGGTTAACTGTGATGTGTGAAGAGAAACAAAGCCAGGAAAATCATCTCTCATTTCTGGTTTGTTCCTTGATAGACAGTGGTGGCAATCACGCAAGACAGAGAATGCTGAAAAAATGATCACTCTTAGAAGAAAGATCATCAGTTTAGTACGAGCATGGCTTTGGGATGTCTTTGAGACTTCTAAGTAAGGTTACAAAATGGGCAGTTCAATCTATGAGCCTGGAAGGCAGAAAACAGAATTGGGCCGAAGATAGAACTATGAGTCACTAAGTGGCATACAGACAGAATTTGAAGACATGAGTCTAAAAGCTTGCACGTGTCTCGACGATACTTCTTGTGGCTCTGCATATAGTTCACTTGCATGTCTTCTCTTAAACATTATTCTTTGCTCAACTCATATTTCCCAAAAGTGCCTGGCACTAGGCACTACCGTATGCCTCCTGCCAATTTCAGTAAAATCTTGCCAGATGGGTATTCTTGCAAGCATGCGCATTCATAAAGGGTTGTGCACCAAAACTAGCTATAGAAGAATAAATGGTCTTTTCAAACTCTTTGTTGTTGTTGTGTAAAATTGTGTCAATTCTAACTCATAGCAACCCCAGGTGTTGCAGAGCAGAACAGTTCCAAAGGATTTTCTTCGCTTAATCTTTATGGAAGCAGATCAACCAAGTCTTTCTGCCAAGGAGGTGCTGGGCTGCAGCATTTCAGTTAGCAGCCGAGGGTTTAACCGCTGTGCAGCAAGAGAGCCTCCTTTTCCTTCTATCATTTAGTATTTATGGGCTTGTTTTTTTCTTTTGTCTTGTTTTCTCATGCTGAGTAAGGAAACGTTATTACTGAAGTATCTCCATTGATTTGAGAGAGAAAGCTATCTTTCTTCTTTACTGTCTTATTTTTCATTGGTTTATTTGTTAGCTTGCTTGTTTGTTCTATCTTCAAAACCAGAGAGAGTCTTATTGACACTGTGACGGACAGTGACATGGGAACAAGAGAGGAAGTCCACACCTAAGGCTGAAGGTCACTCAGCTTTGCTCCGGGCCTTTCAGACACAGCCTAACTCACTTTCTTAAGTGGGTTTTCATTTGTTTGTTTGTTCATTTTGTTTTGTGTTAAACTAGCTTGCCTTCAGCCTCTAGGGCTGCTCAGGCAGGTGATACGAGATTAGCTCTCTGGACTCAATCAACTAGGATATTCAGAGAAAGTCATTTCTGGGAAGCAATTAGTTCAACTAACTGCTTGACTGCTCAGGTAAAATTGGCCAGTCGTCTGACCTTCTATAGAAGCTGGAAAGGAATTTTCTTCTCTCCATGACTCTGGCAGAGATCTTGTTTCTGCTTTCTCCTGATCAAAGGGGCACATCAGACTCCTGGAGCTTCAGTGACCTAACATTTTGTTGCATTATAAGATATAAGGAAAACCGGAGGATAGACACTTGTGGTCTGGGTGGTAAGAAGCTCCTATCTGAGTATTTAGCGAAAATCCAACTACTAAACACTGATGGGTATGGAATTCTAACAAAACGTATTTTGAAGTAAATACATTTTCAGTGAATACATTTGTTTACCTATGATCTATCAGAAACCCCGGTGGTATAGTAGTTAAGCACAAGGGCTGCTAACCAAAAGGTCAGCAGTTCAAATCTACCAGGTGCTCCTTGGAAACTTTATAGGGCAGTTCTAGCATCACTATGAGTCACTATGTCTTCTAGCATCACTATGAGTCAGAATTGACTGGAGAGCAGTAGGTTTGTTTATTTTGGTTTTGGAGTTTTTTGTTGTTGTTATTTGTTTGTTTATGATCCATTACCTTTTTCAGAAAGTTGACTGTTTTTGCTGATGCTTTCTGCTAGTGTTTTCCATAGTGTGGATCCTCAGAATTGTTCACAGTACCACAGAAGACAATATGATGTTAATGAAGTAAGACTTACATTTGCAAAGCACTTTATTTTTTTATTATGGAAATCCTGGTGGCATACAGATTAAGTACTACGTCTGCTAACTAAAAGACTGGTAGTTCAAATCTACCAGGTGCTCACTGGAAACTCTATAGAGCTGTTCTACTCTGTTCTATAGGGTCATCATGAATCAGAACTGACTTGACAGTTTTTTTGGTTATTTTTTGGTTTTTTGGTTATTTTTTTATGGATCTCTAGTGGCGCAGTGCTTAAGAGCTTGGCTCCTGTCAAAAGGCTGGCAGTTGGAATACACCAGGCGCTACTGGAGAACCCTATGGGGCAATTCTTCTCTGTCCTTTAGGATTGCTTTGAGTCAGAATTGACTTGAAGGCCATGAATTCGGGGTTATTTAGGGGGATTTTATTTTTATGAAACACTTTTCACTACTTCATTTGATTTTTAAAATAATCCTATGATGAGGGTATAGGTTTGTATTCTCATCTTACAAAGAAAAAAATAGGGATTCACAGACGTTAGGCAACTGTTCCATTCTTATAATAATTAGGGGTAGATCCAGACTCCAATCTATAGTTTCCAAGGAGCACATAGTAGAAACTAACTGTTGACCTACTGGTTAGCCCCTATAGCTCTTAAGCTCTATGCCACCATGGTTTCCAAGCCTGTAAAGCAAGTCTACTTCCCTGTTTTCAAATCCACTCCTCTTACTGCTGTAGCACAGAACTCCAACTCAAAGATGAACTCTTGAAATCAAAAGTCACAGATATGAACATTCAATGGTAGGTGGTAGTCTATGCCATGTATATGTAAAAACATTTAAACATACTCTGATATACTTAAAACATATTTCCACTGACTTAAAAGACACATTGGCTGTGCTTTTTACAAGCTAATTAAATTTAACTAATACATTTATTTTCATTCACCTAGAAAACAGTCAATCCTTGCATTATCACACAGAGAGATATTATCAAATATGATTAAAGAATTCAGAGCAGGCAAAATTCAAGTAAGGCATTCAAGGTCATTGAACCAGCAAGTGGCAGCTGTAATTTATCCACACGGGCTTTGTTAGGGAAAAATTTGTTGTAAGGAAAAGATCTTTTTACAACTTTCCTCTAGTTACCCCTCCCCCCCCGAGCACTCAGCCCATACATTCCTGACTGTTGAATGAAAACGAGAAGGGCCACTTCCCTAACCACAAGAACTAGTTTTAGAAACAACAGGACAATATAGAACCAATCCCCCTTCAGAGTTCCAGGAACTTACCCAAAAAGGCTGATTTCAGGAATAACAAGAAGGAACTTACCCAAAAAGGCTAGTTTCAGAAATACCAGGAAGTAAATGCACCCGAAATATCCGCCCTAGCCCCGAGCTAATACAAACCAACCCCACGCGGAACCTTCCCCAACCCCACCTCCCCCAAGAATGTAAGACCCTGCCTTTATATACTCTGTACTTTTCTTGTTCGGGGCTCATTCCCTCTACTCTGACAGGAGTATGGATTGAGCCCCAGCACGCTGGAATAAAAGCCTCTTGCTGTTGCATCAAGCTGCAGACTTCGTGACTGATTGGGGTTACGCTGTCACCTGTGACTTGAGGAGGGGTCTCCCCTGTTGGGGGTCCTTTCACTTCAGTGATGCACATTTTCAGGTGCCTTATGCAAATGAGGGAGAGCATCATAGTTTTTCAGAGCGGGATTATTTAGTGAAAAATGCTCCAGAGTAGTCAGTATATATATGTACCAGAGAGCATGCTATATAACACTGACTTTGCGTGAGACTGTCTTGTCAGGAACTCATTTAAGCCCTTTGGTAAGTAAAGCTCCTTGCATGACATCTCAGAGTACACCGGCTTTACACTAAGTCTTCTTGTACAACCAATCATGTTCCACAAAGGCTCAGTACATTTGTCCAGGATGTCAGGAAGATGGTGGAAGGCTTTTAAAAAGGATGGATTACAGCCAGCAGAAGAGAGGAGATGTGGTAGCTCTGAGGAAATCATTTTATAAATAAATAATAAGAAAAAATGGGATCAGGGCCTGTCCCAGCCAAAGCCTGTCAGTCAGCAGTCTTCATCCTCTTTTGTGTCCCTCTACCGAGTCCTGATGGCCTCAGACCACATTTGGGGACTAGCCAGAGCCCTCAGGGAGAGTGGAGAGCCGCTTTCTGGCTGAGCTGAGGCCCTGCTGAGCTGATTCCTGGAGCACTGGCCTCTCCTTCAGCTCCTCTTCTGCACTTCTGATTTCATCTCCTGTCTTGCTCCCAAATCACCAAAACCTACTGGCAACAAGTCAATTCTGACTCATGGCGAACTTACAGAACAGAATAGAACTGCTCCATAGAGTTTCCAAGGAGCACCTGGTGGATTTCAATGGCCAGCATTTTGGTTGGCAGTCACAGCACTTGATCATTATGTCACCAAGGGTTCCAACGTCTTGCTCACTTCTCTGTAATCTGGAGCTCTAGACCAAGGATAAAGGTAGTGTGACTCCTGTTTCTGTAATACCATTCAGCTTAGACTGCTTTTTAGGTGACTTTTAAATTATTAAATCTAAAACAAAAAATGAAAAGAAAGATAATGTGATATTTGAATCTCAACGTCTGTATAAGTCAAGTTTTATAAAGCCAAGTCAAAACAAACCCATTGCCATCAAGTCCATCCAGGCTCACGGCATCCTCATATTTTATGACACAGAACTGCTTCATAGGGTTTTCTTGTCTGTAGTCTTTATGAAAACAGCTCACTAGGCCTCTTGTCAATGGTGCCACTAAGTAGGTTTGAGCTTTTAGATTAGTACACAAACACAAACTGCGCCACTCAGACACCTGACTGGATCCATTCATTTACATATTGCCTATAGCTGCTTTGAAGGCTAAGGTGTGCCTGAACAAACTGTGGTCTTGTCAATCATCTCATGTGCATGCAAAAGCTGGACAATAAATAAGGAAGACTGAAGAAAAGTTAATGCCTTTGAAGTACGGTGTTGAGGAGGAATATTGACTATCCTGTGGACTGCCTGAAGAATGAATCAATCTCTCTGGAAAGAAGTACAGCCAGAATGCCCCTTAGAAGCAAGGATGGTGAGAATTTGTCTAATGTACTTTGGACATGCCGTCAGAAGGGACCAGTCCCTGGACAAAGACATCATGTTTGGTAATGCAGAAGGTCAGCAGAAAAAAACGAAGACCCTCCTCTAGATGGATTGACCCAATGACTGCAACAAAGTGATCCAGCGTAGCAACAATTGTGAAAATGGCAAAGGATCTGAAAGTGTTTCATTGCGTTGCACATAGGGTCACTATGAGTCAGCACTGACTACACAACACCTAATAACAGTACCATTGTTTTTTGGTGCCCCAGTGACAGTTGAGTGTGTGTGACAGAGCTGCAGTAGTCAGCAGCCTAAAATACCACCCAGCCTGTTACAAACTTCGCCACCTCCTTCTCCAGATCTGTTGTCTTCCCTGCCTCACTCACTTCCAGTGTCTCCTCCCATGGCTCTAACTACCTACTCACTCTTGCCTAACGTTCCCGCCGCTTGTAATCCCTGCCTCACCTCACGACCTTATTTGAGATCCTTTGGTTCGCACACCTCATCTTGTATCTGCAGTCAGTGACACCTTGCTTCGTAGCACAGTAACTTCTTAAAAATAGGTCTGTAAGTCTTACTCGATTAGCATTTGTTTGGTGGAGAGAAAAATGATCACTTTCTGCCTCATGGTTTCTCTTAGCTTAATTAACACATTAGCAACTAACGAAGATGTGAAACGAACCATCATGTGACATGGTACATAATCCGAGTTCTCCCAGGCGTTGTGAGATAGAACACTCCAAGAGTGGAAAAGCTAACAGCAAAGCAACTGACTGTGGGAGTTGGAATAGAAGGAAATGCCTTCTGAGTCTGTCTTCTTAATGCTAGAGAGAGTCCTAGTTTTCCATGGCAAGCCAGAGGATTAAAAAATAATAATTATTATTATTTTTGAGAAGTTACTATGTTTCAGCTAATATGCTTTGAATTTTATGTCTGTTGTCATATTTCATGATAAAAATCTTCCCATGAGGCAGGCGTTATTGTTGTCCTTGTTTGAGAAGGGAGTGTCTCAGCCAAAAGGAGCCCCGGTAAAGCAGTGTAGGCACTTGGCTGCTAACTGGAAGGTCAATAATTGGAACCCACCAGCCAGTTCTTCCATGAATTAAAGATTTGGCAGTCTGCTTCTCTGCAGATTAGAGCCTTGGGAACCCTATAATGAAACCATACTCTGTTCCATAGGGCAGCTATGAGTCAGTATTGATAGCAGTAGTGAGTTTAACCCAGGCAAGGTGGGACCACACAGCTACAAAATGCTAGCGACCACTACAGTGCACCGCCTCCCTCAGGTTCTTAAGACCAGTACAAATGTGTTTTGCAAATGGTGAAAAGCAGGGTGAACACACATGGGTCATGGCGGCACGGTGAGAGAGAAGAGTAGCAGAAGGTAGAACAGGGGTTTGCGCTTGAGGTTCTATCAGAGAAGCATTTGTTGACATTCACTACCCAGGGGAATTGAGTACCCAGTGAGCCTACCTTTTGGGCTCATCCAAAAGAAAATAGTCTTCAGGTGTCTCAAACATTTTATACCAACAGCTATTCTGCAAGGATGGGGAGGTTCTTGTATGTATAATCACTGCCTGTTTTAGTCCGCTGGGGCTGCTCTAACAGAAATATCACAGCGTGAATGGCTTTAACAAAGGAAGGTTTATTCTTACACAGTCCAGTAGGCTACAAGACCATATTCAGGATGTCCACTCCAGGGGAAGGCTTTCCCCCTTGTCGGCTCTAGAGGAAAGTCCGGTATTGCATCAGTCTTTGTCCAGGGAGCATCTTGGGGTAGAAACCTCAGGTCTGAAGGACACACTCATCTCCTGGTGCTGCTTGCTTGATGGTGTGTGGTTCCCAAATCTCTGCTTGCTTCTCTTTCCTTTTATCTCTTGCAGGATGAAAGGATTAAGGGTGAGGCAAGCCATACTCCAGGGAAACTCCCTTTACAGTGGAGCAGGGAGGTGATCTTATAAAGGAATTTACAGTCTCACCCTAATCCTTTAACATACAGCGCAGGAAAACCACGAAATGGAGGACAGTCACAAGATACTGGAAATCATGGCCCACCCACATGGCTACACATATTTTGGGGGGGACACAATTCAATCCATGACACTGCCCATAGGACAATTACAATGTAAAAGTATGTCAGGACATCACCTAGATCAACCCATTTCTTTTACAGATGTGGAAACTGAGGTCCAGTAAGACGAAGTGTTGTCAGACAACCATCAGTAGCAGATGCCAGACTGTGTGACAATTTCCATTATACTATGGGCCCCGAGGGAAGGGGAACAGCCTTTGGATGCACACAGGTCAGGGTGAGGGACCCCTGAGAGCAGGCCTGACCGCGGGTAGTCAGTAGATCCTCTTTGGTTGACACCCTCTGCATCTCTAGGAGAACTGAGACTTTTCCCCCTCTAACGAACACCTTAGGACTCAGATCACTTGATCATATTTAGTTTATAAAAGAGGCCTGGTGGTGCAAACACTTAAGTATTTTGCTGTTAATTGAAAAGTTGGTGGTTTAAACTCCTTGGGACAAAGAGATGGTGATCTGCTTCCATAAATATAATAGTCTAGGAAACCCTCTGGGGAAGTTCTACTTTGCCACGTTAACTCACTACAAGTCAGAATCAGCTCAACAGCACCTAACAACAGTAACCTTCAGCTAAAGATAATTACTACCAGCTTAGTTCATATTTTATGCACAGAGGCTTTACAACAATGTAAGTAGGAAGAAAAGAAGGGACTGGAATTAGCTCACTTGGAAACCCTGCTGGCATAGTGGTTAAATGCTACCTCTACTAACCTAAAGATCAGCAGTTTAAATCCTCCAGGCACTCCTTGGAAACTCTATGGAGCAGTTCTACCCTGTTCTATAGAGTTGCTATGAGTCAGAATCTACTCAACGGCAGTAGGCTTCTTTTAGGTTTTTTACTGTGCCACTGCCCTCTTCCCACCTGGCCCTGGTTCCCATCAAAGACAAAGAGTATATTATGGGCTCTCCAGGTTTTCCCAGAGAAGTGTGATCCTTTCTTCAGTGGGCTTTCACCTACCTGGTCTTTCACAGATTTAACATCAATTCATGAGTCAGATATCACTTCAAATTTGTTGTGAAGCATCCTTCTCCCAATTTTCCAAATCAACCTGAAATGGATTCTGTTGTACTTGTTATCAACATAGCTTAGATGAGTGCTCAAAAACAGTCTTCCTGCATGTACTCATTCAATAAACATGTGGCACTTATAAAAGCTAAGATATTTTACCCAGATTGTAGTCAATCCTCACAAGAATTCTATGAGGTATTCATCACTGTGTCAGTGCAGCACACGAGAACCAAGGCTCTTTACAAGTTAGGTTACTTGCCAAATGTCACAGCAGATGTTCTGTAGACTTCTATAAAGCTCTCAAAAGTCATAAGTCACTATTATGCTTTTGAAATCCATATGCATACTCACCCACTGTATGAATTTAGAGATAGGAAATGTATCTATCTTTGTGAGGTTCTTGAACACTAACTATAAGCAATGGAAAAATTATTTAGAAGATTTTGAGCTTGGACATAGAAGCAAAGGAAGCATATGAAGTGTACAAAGAATGTAAACTAACTTGACTTTGACCTGACATGGAGTGATAAGACATAGCATGTTAATATTTGTAAAACAACATTGAAATGTAAATCTAAATAACCTCCCTACTCTCTAATCTTGAAGGAAAAAAAATTATTTGGTTCATTTCTAATCCTGGAGAAAAGATATATCATACTACCAGTCTTACCACATGAGGCCAAGGTGAGAATTTCACATATAAACTTTGAATTCCTGTATACTCACTGACAAAAGACAGAAACAGAGGTATTTTCTCTGGTCTCCTACTCTCTGAAGATGGAGAGCCTGATGAGACTCTGCGTGCTACCCACCACAGACCCTAGATATGAGGGATCTCCACCAAGTTTGAACCATGGTCAAGCTTTTCCTCCCAAGACATTTGGTGAGAGAAACCTTACGCCTAAAGATTTAGACTCTAACCATGAAACAACACTGTAATTGTTCATTCTGATTCTCTAGTTCTAAATGAATGGTGTGAGGTCTTATGCACTTGCATTGCCATGGTAACCTTGAAACATACTCAGTGAATTTATGCATGATAAATCTGAGTGTTTCTCAATGAATTTTCTAAGATAAAATCCCACACAACCACAAGTAAATGGCAAAATTCAATTTGAAACATTTTTCTCTACTTTATACTGCTTTTTCTCTTATATTGCATCATCAAACCCTTATGGCCATCCTACTAAGTTAATGGCCTGGTGGGATGATCCATTTATCAATGAGGAAGCTGAAGAACAGAGGGCTGAAACCACTTGCCCAAGCTGCTTAGCTAGTAAGTTGTACAGTCACTATTCAGATATAGGCTTCCTCTAGTGTTTTATCCAATGCCCCAGGGACATCTTTGTATTTACTAATTTTAGCAAAGAATTTTTCCTTAGGAAATGATTCATAAGGGTGCAGAAGTGTGCTTCTGAACTCCCACTATCACTTGTGTCTAAATTATGCACCTAATATTCATACTTGGAGTAGAGATAAGAAGGAAGATTTCTGCTGTGGGTGATAGAACAATCCCAATTGGAGTATTTCAATTTAGAGGGTTCACTGGAGATTTAGTCTGCATTCTAGGCTCATAAAAGCCATTCTGGCTGTTCACATAATAATTCCAATACATTTATAATAATATTTCTCTTCCATTTCACTGAAAATGGAAATGTATTGCTCAAAAGCCCACTTTTATTTACCTTGTGAATCATATATAGGAAAAAATACAGCAAATTTGAAAGCAGCACAGTATTTCCTTGGGGCCTCTCACTGATGAGATTACATGGTGCATCCGACTTGGTGGTAAATGAGACACATGAGGGCCCACTGATGCACTGAATCCCATTTTGGGAAGTCTGTTTCAGTAAAAGATTGCAAACAAGCCATTATTTTGTCAGTTGGAACAAAAGCCTTGATTAAAAATTAAAATACATTCTGTACTGATAAATATACAGCTGCCTAATTACTTGCAAGATTTATATTTTGCTGTGTTAATTCTCTCATAATGGTTATTTTTTGCTCCCTGTGAACTAGAACACAATGAGCTTTACAGTGACAACCTTCAATAAACATTTAGTTGTCCTTTTTATTAGATAGATCTGTTCCTGATTATTAAAATTTTCAAAATCCTATTTTAAAATATTTTACCAGAAGGGAACAGTGTCCTTTCCATCATACAGCAGTAAATGTAGGAATAAAAGAATATTGAAAGACACTTAATTATTACTAATTCAGAATGTGTAATTTTCCTTGTGAACACTCTAAACTGTCATCACTGCACTTTTCTCAAAGTTCTGATACACACAAACAACCATAACATAAAACATTCGAGATACTAAAATAAACAAAATAAAATAATAGCTTCCATTGACTTTGACGAAGCATCAGAATCTGGGTGGAGGGGATAAAACAGTGAGGCAGGTAGTGGAGGAACGAGTGAGATCAGTGACCATGACAGTGGGGGCAGCTTCAAGGGCACATCCTTCCACAGAGACATCAAAAATTAAGGCAAAAACTACCAGAATCAATGTTTCCACGACTCTGGAAAATAGCCAAAAGTTTATGGCAATGAAACAAACACAGAAGGAAGAAAAATGAACCTTAACAATGGTAGGAAACTATCAGCCAGCATTCCCCAACATGGGACCCTGTGTTTGTCACTTTTAACCTGTCTGACAGTTACTTGAAAGATTGGCATAGGTATTTGTCTTTGTTTTGCTGAATCAGTGTGCATGGGGACTTTATGGGAAATTCTTCACAAGAAATCTGTGAACTAGTCACCACTATGTCAATGTTGCACCCAAGGGAACGGAAGCTCTTAAAAGGCCACTGGAAGTAAGTGACAAAGTCAGATTTCAAATGCTTTTCTCTACACTATGCTGCTTTTTGTGTGTTATATCATCAAATTCTCACATAAATCTTAAAAGCTGCTGGACAGGTACAATAATCCCAATTTCACTAATAAGGAAGCTGAAGCACAGAGAGCCAAAACATGATATCTACAAGACACTCAACTTAAATCCAAAGACAGAAATAGCTTGAAAGTGAAAGAATGGAAAAAGACATTTCTTCCAAATAGTAGCTAAGAGAGAACTGGGTAGCTATTCCAATATTAGATAAAATAGACTTTAAGTCAAGAACTGTTAAACAAGACAAAGAGGAAAATCATGTATCAATAAAAAAGGTAAATTCATCACACAATGTAACAACTATAAATATATATGCTCCTAATAACAGAGCTCTAGAATACATGAAGCAAACATCAACAGAATTGAAGACAGAGATAGACAGTTCAACAATATGAATTTGACATTTTGGTACTCACTTTGAATAATACGCAGAACATCTAGACTGAAGATCAGTAAAGAAATGGAGGACTTGAACAATGCCACAAACTAAATCTAAAATGCATATACTGAACACTCCACCTGAAAACAGAATACACATTCTTCTCGAGTGAACATTAAATATTCTCCAGTATAGACTACATGATAGGCCACAAAAACAAGTCTCAATAAATTTAAAATAATTAAAATCATACAAAGTACATCTTCTCTAAGCATAATGAAGTAGAGTTAGAAAAGAATAATAAAAAAATAAAAATTCACAAATGTGTTAAAATCAAGCAATACACTGTTAACAAATGTGCTGAAGATGAAATAACAAAGACAATTTTAAAAAAGTACTTTGAGATAGCAAAAAGAAAAACCTAACATAGCACAACTTATGAAATACACCATGAGCAATGCTCAGAGGGAAATTCAGAGCTGCAAGTGCCCACATTAAAAAGAGATAAAAGATCTCAAATAAATAACATAATATTATACCTTAAGGACTGGAAAAAAGAAAAGCAAACTATACTCAAAGATAGCAGAAGAAAGAACATAGTAAATATTAGAGCAGAGATAAATGAAATAGAAAAAAAGAAAAACAAGAGGAAAAAATCAATAAAAACAAGATTTGGTTTTTTGAAGATAGTTTTTTAAAAAAGGCAAGGCTTTGGCTAGACTGACCGAGAAAAAGTGAGAAAAGGCTCAAATTACTAAAACTAGAATTAAAAATGTGGTGTTGCTATTGACCTTACAAAATCTAAAAATAAAAAAGATTATAAGAGAATACTGTGAAAAACTACACACCAAAAAAAATCAGAAATTCTGGATGAAATGGACAAATTCTTACAAACACAAGAATTACCAAAACTGACTCATGAAGATATAAATTTATAAACTGTATAATAAGTAAGATCAAATAAAAACATACAACAAGAGATTTAGTCAGCAATCAAAAACTTCTCAACAACAACAAAAAAAATCCAGGACTGAGTAGATGATTTTAGGGCTGAATTCTACCAAACAGTTAAAGAATTAAAATCAGTCCTTTGCAAAGTCTTAAAAATTGCAAGACAGAATACTTCCTAACTTGTACTATGAGGCTAGCATTATCTTGATACCCAAGACAGACAAAGAGACTATAGATCTATATATTTTATGAGCACAAATGCAGAAACTCTCAGCAAATACTACCAAACCAAATCATACAACATATTAAATACACATATAGCATTATGGAGTTTGGACCCACAAGCACAAAGGTGATACCTTAGTTTCCTAGTGCTGCTGTAACACAAATATGACAACAGGGTGATTTTAAAAAACAGAACTTGATTTTCCCACATTTCTGAGACCAGAAGTCCAAGTCAGGGGACTCGGTCTTGTTCACTGTTTTCTTGTCAGTAACCCTGGGCATTTCGTAGTTCCTTGGCTTGTAGATGCCCCCACATCAGTTATATGTTTTGTATGTATGCCTCTTTGTCTAATCTATCCTTTTTATAACTTAAGAGTAATTAGATTTGTAATTTAGGCATGTTCTCATTAATATAAAGAAGAAAACTCTATTTTCAAACAGGCTGGTCATGTGAGCTAGTTTGATTATTGGTGCCTTAGAAATTCTAACGCTGTGTGACCAAGTGGTTAGAGCTGTTATTAGGCACAAGGAACCAGGCATCCATTTACTTGTATGTATTCAACTCAGGACACGAGTTAGTCAGCCGCTAAGTATGTGATGTCAGCTCTTCACTAAAATCTGAGCTGGGAAAGGGTGATTTGTTTAGATACAGGTTGCTAGTTACATGTGCTGAGAATGGTTGATGAGGGGGATGACAGCCATCTGCACCTAGGCAAAGGACCTCTTTCTGTCCTGAGGTCCTGACTTATGCGAGTCAACAGATTTTTTTGGCCCTCCCCCCATTTCTTAAAGCATTCCCTCTCTAAGTCTAGAAGAATAGCTCAGAGTATACATGAAAGATCCTACTTCCAGCCCAAGAAGAGCATCAGAATGTGAGGCCCAGTGCAATTCAGGAAAAGGAGAGGAAAGCTCTGGGGAAAGGGGAGAGGTTTAGCCCAAAGGAAAGTTTTCAATCTGCTTGCAGCTGCTTGGACACAAGCACCTAGCTTTTGATGATCAAATAGACTCTTCTGTGATTTTGGAGGTGTGAGTGTCCAAAGCTCAGCTTCTCTGGTGATGAAGACACTCATCAAATGCTGCCACTTTGTTCACTGTGCTGGCAGTTATAGGTCCTTCTGCAGGGTACAGATTCCCACTGGATCAGATCTAGTCAGTCTAGATACTTATGGACCTACTCTCCTTTCCCTGTGGCTCAGTCTGATTTATCAATTTTCCATTTTATGTTTGGGACTTCTAGAATCACACGTAATCCATTCAGTTGTTTTTCTGGATCTTTGTTGTTAAAGGGATCACAAGAAGCATCTAGCTAATCCACCTTCTTAGTCCCACCTCTCCCAAGACCATTCAATGGAAAAAGATTAGTCTCTTCAACAAATGGTGTCGGGACAACTGAATACACACATGCAAAAGATGAACTTTGATGCCTGCTTCATATGACATTCAAACAGTAACTCAAAATGAATCAAAGACCTAAAAGTGAGAGCTTCTAAACCTCTTAGAAGAATACATATGGGTTTGCATTTGGCTATGGGAACTGCAATATGACACCAAAAGTACAAGAGATAAATAAACACACAGAAAAATTGAACCTCATCACACTTTTAAAAAATTGTGCACCAAAGGACATTACCAAGAAAGTGAAAAGACAACTACAGAATGGGAGAAAATGTTTACAGATTATATGACTAAAAAGGGTCCATTATTGTTTGGTGCTTTCCCTATGCATAGGAACCCTATATGCAGTAGAAAGTAATACAGCCTGGTGCTGTACCATCATCTCACTGCTCTCCTCGAGCCCATTGTTGCAGCCACTGTGTCAGTCCATTTAGTAGAGGATCTTCTGCTTTTTTGTTGACCATCTTCTTTACCTCTGTGATATCCTTTTCTAGGTACTGAGAAGTACATGAGAAAAAGTCTGTATCTCTACTTCTAAGAAACATTCTTGGCTGCACTTCTTCTAAGACAGAGATGTTCATTCTTCTGGCAGTATATAGGATATCCAATATTTCCAAAACTTTAATTCAAATGAAGTCACTTCTTCAGTCTTCCTTCTTCATTGCCCAGCTTTCACAAGCATATGAAGTGACTGAAAATACCACGCCTTGAGTCTGGCAAACTTCAGTTTTCATAGTGACATCTTTGCTTTTCAGTAAATTAACTGAAGTTTTTTGCAGCTGATTTGTCCAACACAGTACGAAACTTGATTTTTTCATTGCTGTTTCTGCAGGTGGTGATTGCAAACCCATGAAAAATGAAAGCATTGACAACTGCAGTTTATCATGATATTGCTTACTGGTCTAGTTATGAAGATTTTTATTTTCTTTATGCTGAGGTACAATCAATACAGAAGAGTATAGCTTTTGATTTTTCATCAGTTAAGTGCTTCAAGTGCTCTTTGTTTTCAGCAAGCAAAGTTGTGTCATTTGCATATTCCAGGTTATTAGTTGCTTTTCCTCCAATCCTGATTCCTCATTTCTTTTTCATATAGTCCAACTTCTTGGATGCTTAGTATACAGGTTAAATTAGTATGGTGAAAAGATACAACCCTGACACAGATTCTCCCTGATTTAAAACCATAAAACATTCCCTTGTTCTGTCCAAAAGACTGCCTCTTGGTCTAGATATAGGTTCTGTATGAGCATAGTCAAACATTCTATTCTTCATGGTGTTATCCATAGTTTGTTATGATACACGCAGTTGAATACCTTTGAGTAGTCAATAAAATACAGATAAACTTTTTTTGCCATTTTCCTCTTTCAGTCAGAATCCACGTGACATCCACAAAGACAGCCTTATTTCACATCTTCTGAATCCAGCTTGAGTTACTGATAGTTTCCCATCAATATTCTCCTGCAATGCTTTTGAATGATCTTCTGCAAAATTTTACTTGCGTGTGATATTAATGATGTCATTAGATAACTCTTGCAGTCTGTTGGATCACCTTTCTTTGGAGTGGGTATATATATGGATCTCTTCAACTGATTAGCTAGGTAGTTATCCCCCAGATTTCTCAGCATAGACAATTTCTTGTCATCTGTCATTGCTTCCATTTGTTGAAACATCTCAGTTGATATTCTGTGAATTCCTGAAGTCTTGCTTTTCATGTCAATGTCTTCAGTACAGCTTACACTTCTTCCTTCAGTACCAGTGGTTCTTGGTCATAGGCTACCTCTGAAATGGCTGAATATCAAACAATTCTTTTAGTAGTGACTGTTTTTTCACTTCTGCTTCTTTTGATGCTTCCTGAATCATTCGGTGTTTCACGTATCTGCAGTCATGTATGTTAGTTTTGGTGTCTGGCTTCCTTCATTATGATATGTTTGAGATTCACTCACATGTGGCATGTATCCTTTTCATGGCTGAATAATACTTCATGGTACATGTATAACATAATATGTTTACTGTTCATTTATTATTTGAAACTTATAGTGATCCTATAGGGCACAGTAGAACTTTTCCATAGAGTTTCCAAGGAGTGCCTGGTGGATTTGAGTTGCCGGCCTTTTGAATCATAGACATAGCACTTAACCGCTACGCAACCAGGGTTTCCACTGAGTAAAAGTATAGTATCCAAAAACCATAAAGAACTCTTATAAATCAATAACAAGAGGTCATCAACCAAATTAAAAATTGAGTAAAGCATTTGAATAAATCTTTCTAAAAAGAAGATATATGAATATTATATTCTCAACATCAGTAATGATTAGGAAATCAGAACCATAATGAGATACTGCTTCATTACCACTTGGATGGCTGGAGATTTACAAAAAGAAAAATAACAAGTATAAAACTGGAGATAGAAAAACTGGAATCCTCATCCACTACTGGTGGAAATGTGAAATTGTCCAGCCATGTAAGAAGTATTTTAGCAGTTTCTGAAAACACTGAACATGAAATTGCCATGTTCTTGTTGTTAGATGCCATTGAGTCAGTTCCAACTCATAGTGACCCTCATGAGCAACAGAACACTGCCTGGTCCTATACCTTGCCCACAATCATTGTTCAGCTAAAGCCCATTGTTGCAGTCACTGCGTCAACTCGTCTCATTGAGGGTCTTTTTCATTGACCTTCCACTCTATCAAGTATAATGTTATTCTTCAGGGACTAATCTCTCTTGACAATATGTCCAAAGTATGTGAGATGTAGTCTTACCATCCTTGCTTCTAAAGAGTACTTTGGTTGTACTTCTTCCAACACAGATCTGTTCATCCTCTTGACAGTCCATGGTATACTCAATATTCTTCTCTAACAACACAATTCAAAGGCGTCGAGTCTTCTTCTGTCTTCTTTATTCATCGTCCAGCTTTTGCATGCACATAATGCAACTGAAAATAACATGGCTTGAGTTAGGCACACCTTTTTATTCAATGTTTTGATTTTCAACACACTGAAGCTGATGTGTCCAATGAAATGCATCTTTTGATTTCTTGACTTCTGCTTCTGCAGGCACTGGTTATGGAACCAAGAAAAATGAAATCCTTGGCAACCTCACTCTTTTCTCCATTTATGTCACTTATTGGTCAAGTTGCTTATTGATGTTGCTTACTGGTCAAGTCATGAGGCTTTTTGTTTTCTTGATGTTGAGACATAGTGCATACTAAAGGCTGTGGTCTTTGATGTTCAAGTCCTCTTCACATTCACCAAGCAAGTTTGTGTCATTTGCACAGTGCTAGTTGTTAATGAATCTTCCTTTAACTGTAATTCTCCTATAGTCCAGTTTATAGGATTATTTGCTTGACATACAAATTGAATAAATATCATGAAAGGGTACAGCTCTGAGATATACCTTTCCTGACTTTAAACCATGGAGTGTCCTCTTGGATATACAGATTCCTCATGAGCACAGGTTAGTGTTCTAGAATTCCCATTCTCTGCAATGTTATTCGTAGTTTGTTATGATATACACAGTCAAATTCCTTTTCATGTTCCACAAAATACAGGTAAACATCTTTCTCGTATTCTTTGCTTTTATCCAAGATTCATCTGACATCACCAATGATATCCCAGTTCCAAGTACTCATCTGAAACTGTCCTGAATTTCTGGTATTCCCTTTCAATATATTGCTGTAGACTCCTCTGAATGATCTTCAGCAAAATGTTACTTGTGTGTGAAATTAATTGCATTGTTCAATAATTTCCTCATTCAGATGGATCACCTTTATTGGGAATAGGCATAAATATGGATCTCTTCCAGTCAGCTGGCCAGGTGGCTGTCATCCAAATTCCTTGGCAAGGACAAGTGAGCACTTCCAGTGCTACATCTGTTTGTTGAAACATCTCAGTTGTTATTGTATCGGGTCCTGGAGCCTTGTTTTTCACCATTGCCTTCAGTGCAGCTTCAACTTTTTTCTTCGATACCGCTGGCTCTGGATCACATATGCTACCTCTTGAGATGGTTTAATGTTGAACAATTTTTTCTGGTATGATGACTCTGTGTATTCCTTCTGCATCCTTTTGAGGATTCCTGCTTTATTTTATATCTTGTCCACAGAATCCTTCATTATTGTAACTTGAGGTTTGACGTTTTCCTTCTGTTCTTTCAGCTTGAGAAATGCCGAATATATTCTTCTCTATTTGGTTTTCTACCTCCGGCTCTTCATACATGTCATTATAATGCTTTACTCTGTTTTCCTGTGCCACCCTTTGAAATATTCTGCTCAGTTCTTTTATATCATCATTTCTTCCTTTTGCTTTAGCTATTGACTTTCAAGAGCAAGTTTCAGAATCTCTTCTGACATCCCTTTTGGTCTTCCTTATTTTTTTAATAACCTTTTGCTTTCTTCATGTAAAATGTCCTGATGTCATTCCACAACTTGTCTTCAGTCATTACCATCTGTCAAGGATTGAATTCTGTCCCTCCAGAAATAGGTGTAGCCACGTGGCTGGGCCATGATTCCTAGTATCTTGTGACTGTCCTTCATTTTGTGGTTTTCCTGTGCTGTATGTTAAAGATTAGGGTGGGGCTATAAATCCCCTCATAGGATCACCTCCCTGATCCACTGTAAAAGGAGTTTCCCTGGAGTATGGCTTGCCCCACCCTTGATCCTTTCATCCTGCAAGAGATAAAAGGAAAGGGAAGCAAGCCATCCACTCTGTGGTATTTCTGTTAGAGCAGCCCTAGCTGACTAAAACACCATTCAACAACTCAAATCTACTCCTGAGATAGTCTCTAAACTCAGGTGGAATATACCGAGCATCGTAAATTGGGTATCATAATTTTTTCTGATTTTTCTCAATTTCAGATTGAACTTACATATGAGCAGTTGATGATGTATTCTGCAATCAGCCCCTGACCTTGTTCTGACTGCTGACATTAAGCTTTCCCATCATCTCTTTCCACAGATAGCCTAATTACTATGTATTCCATCAGGTGAGGTCTATGTGTGTAGTCACTGTTTTTGTTGGTGAGAAAAGTTATTTGCAGTGAAGAAGTGAATGGTTTTGCAAAATTTCATCATATGATCTCTTGCATCATTTCTATCACCAAGGCCGTATTTCTAACTACTGATCCTTTGTTTCTCACTTTGCATTCCAATCACCAGTAATTATCAGTGCATCTTGATTACATGTTCAATCATTTTCATACTACAGAAGCTGGTAAAAATCTTCAGTTTCTTCATCTTTGGCCTTATGGGTTGACAGGTGTTCTTTCTAGAGATGTGGGTATTATCTTATCACTGAAATTACCATATAGCCCAACAATTCCACTCCTAGGTAAATACCCAGAAGAACAGAAATCTGTACTCAAACAAATACTCATCCAGGCATGCTCATACAGTGCTCTTTATTCACAGTAGTCACAGTAGACAAAAGGTGGGGGGAAAAAAGTTCAAATAGTGAATAATTATATGAACCTATTATACACATGTGTCTTTGGCCATGTTCTATAGACAACTAAAACCAGTATAAATAGAGAGAGAGAGGTTCATATCAAGGAGATGATTCACACATTTGTAGAGGCTGGAATGTCCCAAACTTGTGCAATAGGATAGAGAGTTGTCCAAGTCAAGTGTCCAAAGATTCTAATTAACCCAAGATTGGCAGTTCAGAAAGCAAGGCTCTTGCTCACAGACTATAAAAATCAATGAATCCCAAGATTGGCAGGCAAGACTGCAAGGCTTCTCCTGACTCACATAGGTGCAGGGGCTGGTAAGCCTGAGAGTGGCAAGTAAACTGATAGCTCAAGTCCCAAGAATTGGAGGTCAGATGAACAGGAGGCAGCTGCGGGATCCAGATAGAGCAAAATGTCCGAATGTCTGCTTATATTTGGATGCAGGCCATTCCTCCAAGGAAATTCCCTTTAAGCTGATTAGCTACTCACAGTAGATTCCACCATAGCAGTGATCACATGTAAACACTGAGAATCACGTCCCTGTCAAGCTGACACACGTTCCAAACCACCACA
This sequence comes from Heterohyrax brucei, assembly GCA_028571685.1. Taxonomy (NCBI): domain Eukaryota; kingdom Metazoa; phylum Chordata; class Mammalia; order Hyracoidea; family Procaviidae; genus Heterohyrax; species Heterohyrax brucei. The sequence continues at coordinate 61,112,925 of CM053162.1, read as the reverse complement.
ACACGCAATGAAATATTACATAGCTACAAAATGAGTGAAGGATTGATACATGACACAAAAAGAATGAACCCCAGCAACATTATTGCTAAGTGAAAGGACTCAGACAGAAAAACTAACATGTTATGATTCCAGTTGTACGAAATATCAGAATAGATAAATTTATAAAGGCGGAAGGTAAATTGGTAATTTTTAGGAACTCAGGAGAGTAGATAATACTTAATGAGTATTGGGTTGGGCTTCCTTTGGGGATGATAAAAATGTTTCAGAACTAGATACAGGTGGTGGTTGCACAACCTTGTTAATGTACAATGTCACTGAATTTGTCATTTTTAAATGGCTAAGTTTGTCTTTTAAATTTAATGTCAGTTTTTAAAACATTCCCCCAAAACTGAAATAAGACAAATGATGTAAGATCTACACCAGAGGTGACATTGAGAAAACATTGGGGGTGGGGAGAATGGGGAAGGAGAGTAAAGTGCGAGACAGAATGTGGTAGATAATCGAAAGCAACAAAGTAACATGAAACAGAAAGAGACTTTTCTCTTCAATTCAGCCCTATACTGTACCCTATTGTCAGAATGACATTTTAAAAGCAAGTATCTAGACTGCTATCCTTCCCATTCATCCCCCAGTTCAGAAGTTCTGTTGCCCTTCAGTCTTCACTCACACCCTTCACCCACAGGGCATTCCCTCCAGTTGAACTCTGATTACCTTTTCCTCCTCATCTCTTGAAGCTTGACCTCTTAGACATCTGCCAAGTACCGTGCAATACGGCACCCCTTTTCGCTCCCTGAACACCACTCCATGTCTCATTTCTCTGTGCCATTGCTCATGCTGTTAGCTGTTTTGGATGAATCAGACCCGTCCCCTCAGGGTTTAGCTTCTGATGGTTAATGTCGTGAGTGAACTTGACGAGGCTGTAATTCGCGGTGGTTTGTCAGACACTATATCGCTTCCCATCTTCCAATCTGATGTGAGCAGCAAATTGATTGGAAGAGGAGTTTTCTTTGGGTGTGTGGCCTGTACTCCTGGTAGAAATAAACGTCCTGGCAGAGCTCCTTCTCTCTCAGTCCTGCATTTCTCTGGTTACCCTCTGACCTCTGGTTCTTGGGAGGTGAAAAGGGTTCAGCCTGCTGCCTTATCTGCACATTTTTGGTTTGTGAGCTCCCATGATCCTGTGAGTTTGCAGCTTGCTGCCTGACCTGCAGAGTTGGAGGGTCATCAGCATCTCCAACCCAGATGAGTGAAAGGAAGCATTTAAGCTGATGCCTAAACCATGGATTTCATACTCAGCAGCCTCCACAACTGTGTGAATCAATTCCTTGAAATAAATCTTTCAATATGTTTATATGTACACTTCACTGGTTGCTGCTCCTCTGAACACAGCCTAACACATTCCTCAAACATCATTTTTATAGTACTGTTCCCAGGAAAAAAAATTAAACATAAAGCAATTAGTGGTAGGGGAAAAAACTCAGACTTTGAAAACAGGCAGGTCTATGCTGACTTTGCTGCAAACCAGTTGTGTACCTTTGTACCCATTATTTATGTTCTGTGAATGTCAGTTCCTTCAGCTGTAAAGTGAGATTAAAAATACCTCACTCATTGTGAGAATGAAATGAAAAGCTTATACAGTGGACTTGTCCTTCAGAAGATATTTAATAAATTCGTCTCCTCACTTCCCAGTGGCCCATAAAAGTATATTGTATATATACTCCTTTGAATGTCTATCATTTCTTAATGTTTCCGAGCATGTTTGCTTCTAGTCTCTCATGGGATTGACATGAGAATTTTTTTCTCCATTAGGATAATGTCAGCTGAAAAGGGCAAAGCCTAGACCCAAAGTGACTTTAACAATAAATAAATATGTCTCTTTACTGAAGTCCCACACGTGGCCTGATCTGGGTTCTTTTCCTCTCTCTTGTCTTTTCTCCTGAGTCAGCATCGACTTCATCATGCCCCCTTAAAGTCACAAGTCGGCTACTAGTAAAAAGTGGATTACATGCTGCTTTGGCCATTCCCGGTGAGAATGGCATAATCTCACTGCTCAGTCTGATCATGTCAGACTAAGATGCGTCCGTTGCTAAGCCAGTAACATCTGCCAAGGGGATGTCATCCCATGCACTAACTGGTTACACCCATCATCCGGGGCAAAATGGATTCGGGGGGCTAATCTTAGTGGCCATCATGGTAAGCGTGCATCATTAGCTGCACCCTGCCATAAAACACGTAGGTAAGTAGTGTCCCCTCCAAGATGAATCCAGTTCCTCTCCTCTTTCCATTACATAGCAACAGGGGCCATAGTTGTTAATTTTCTTAGGTTTCCAAGTTACAAGATGTTTAATTCAAAGTACCTCAAAAATAAGAAACTTTATTATCTTACATAAAAATACCGTAGAGGTAGGGGCACAGTTTTGTTGATTTAGCAGCTGAAAGTCACCAAGGACCCAGGTATTTTTCATCTGTTCTCTCTACCATATTTAATGGGTCTATTTTGCCTGTGAGTTGGCTCCCCTCATAGAAGAAAAGTATTGCTGAAATTCAAAACATCAGATTCATACAAGACAATATCCCAAGGCACAAAAAGGACATTGTTCTCGGTATCTCCTGATTAAGAGGAGAAATTCATTAAGAATACCATCCTTATGTATTTTGTTTGTTTATGTACCAGGATTAAATCAAATGCCTACCTGACACCAATCACTGGAAAAGATGTTGAAGCCATCATGTTCAAATGATAATTTACTCAGAATCATGTAAGAAAGCAGTCACTGTCTGAGTTTAAATCATGGTTCTTTTCCCAAGAAGGATTAGAGCATGAACACTGGAAAGGAAACCAACTGATTTCTGTTACTGACAACACTGCTGGAGAAAATTACTTCCTAGTAGACACTTTAGCTCTTTCCTTCCTCTAAGGATCATCTGACAGAACCAACATGAAAGACAAGGTGGGTCCGGCTGGTTCACTGAAGCCAAGAACTTTACAAAGACTACAGAAGGCCAGAATGGGTACCAACAAGGACTTTTTTTTTCCCGTTTAGACAACTGAATAAGCAATAGACCAAGCCACTATCACAAACATTAAAAAGAAGTCAACTTTTGAAAAGAACCCATTTTCTTTAAAATTGAGTTGCCTGTGCTAGACCAAGCTGCACGACAACTTTGCTGCCTCCTCGCATTAGTGCCAGAGCCAACACTCTTCAGAAGGTGAGAATATCACTGGAAATGCTTATTGTACTTCTCTGTTTCGTCTTTGTAGCCCCCTCCCAACCCCTTTAATGCTTCCTTAGAGTTTTCAGATATGATTCATCTTTGGGTCTAGTTCTTTACTTCTCAAGTAGAAAGGCTTGTTCCTATGCCAAAGGGAATACCAGCCACATGACAACCAAGGTATATCTTACTACAGCCCCACCTTTCAGTTGATCACATGTCAGAAACACTAGCCTAGTAACAAAGTCTTTTTATGAAAATGTTCTGTATCACACTTTGGTGAGTGGTGTCTGGGGTCTTAAAAGACAGTAAGTGACCATCTCAGTAGCACCAATTGGTCTCAACCCGCCTGGAGCAGAGGAAAACGAAAGGCAACAAAGATATAAGGAAAATACGAGCCCAAAAGACAGAAAGGTCCATATAAACCAGAGACTACATCAGCATGAGACCAGAAGAACTAGATAGTACCCAACCACCACCAACGACTTCCGGGACACACACAGGTCATGATATAAATGGAGAAAAATGAGAGTACAGAAATAGGACTCTATTAAACGACCAGACTTGACAGTCCAAAAGACTGGTGGATCCCTGTAAGACATGGCACCCAGACTCTCTGTTAGCCCAGAGTGGAAACCGTTCCTGAAGCTAACTCCTCAGGCAAAGATTGGCATAGATTATAAGACACAAAATGATACTGGCAAAGAGTGTGCTTCTTGGCTAACTGGGCAGCTCCTGTGCAGAGGTGAGATGAAAGAGTGAAGGGGAAAGGTGTTGGTTGAATGAACACAGGAAATACAGGGTGGAGTGGAGAAGTGTGCTTCACAGGGTGGGGAGAGCGGCTAGAGTTACACAGCAATGCGTGCGCAAGGTTTTGGATGACAAATTGATGTGGATTGTAAACTTTGACTTAAAGCACAATAAAATATTTTTTTTAAAAAGGAAAGAAACATTTGCCTAGCTCTACAAAACTATGCAGAAATCCACATCACTGGGATTCTAATTCAGTAGAACCGAGATGGGTTCCAACCACAAGATTTAGGCCACGGATGACATTTTTATTTTTCAAAGTAAAGATGACTATGGAACAGCATGCAAAATTGCATACGTTTTTACAGCCAAGTATGTTTCTCCAAAAAAAAAAAAAAAAAGGAGCTACAGCTACTTTAGACTGTGGCCCCCTCTGAAGATTCTCATTTGCTCTTTGGGGCCAGAAGAGGAAATTTAGGGATTCGTTTGAGATGCCTTCCAGGTAAGGAATACCCTGAAGCCTCCTGCTCAGGAGCCAGGCAGGTGGAGGCAGTTTTACGATGACTGTGTGCAAAATTCATTGCACAGCCAGTGTCTAATAGGCCTGAACCCTTCCCAGTCTTAAGATGGTACAGATGTTTTTTTATGGTTTCATAAAAAATTTCCGTCTTAGAGTTCCTTCTTAGAGTTTCATGACCAAGTTGCAATATAACACAGTTCTGTCTTCTCGACCTTTCTGTAGCTGGTTCATTACTTGTCCTGAAAGCTCCTCAATCCACTTACTCTGAATAAGCAGGGACGCTGCATCCTGATCCACAGTCAATCAACATAAATAAAACAACTCGGCACAGATGTGACCTGAATATACTTTCAGAGTCTGCTAATTGTGCAAAGCAGTTGCACAGAGGTTTCAAGGTCAGACGGGCAAACAATGAATCTGCTCTATGAAGGAGAGACCATGCCATGTTGATTTTCTGAGTGGCTGGTTTGTGGCGTTTCAGGGAACTTGCTGCTCTGCAGGCAGCCCTGTAGCCCACACCAACTGTTTTCTCCTCAGGTCTTCACAGAAGTGTAAGGGAAAATTCTCAATTGCTACAAAGCTACAGAAAATTAGATTTAATCTGGTCTAAGACTCCTAGACACAGAGCAAAGCAGAAGAGAAAACGCACTGACTTTGGACTCAGGCAGGTTTTGAAATGTAGTACACCGTCCTACTAGTGGTGGTTCCTGGAACACTTTATTTAAAGTCACCTACTCTATGATGGGAACCCTGGTGGCATAGTGGTTAAGTGCTATGTTTGCTAACCAAAAGGTCAGCAGTTCAAATCCACCAGGCACTCCTTGGAAATTCTACGGAGCAGTTCTACCCTGTACCATAGTGTTGCTTTGAGTCAGAATCGACTCGGGCACTGGGTTTGGCTTGGGTTGTTCTTCGGCCTATGATGGGAAATCCTGGTGGTGTGGTGGTTATGTATCAGGACTGCAAACCAAAAGGTAGGCAATTCAAATCCACCAGCTGCTCTTTGAAAACCTTATGGAGCAGTTCTGTCCTTCAGGGTTGCTGTGAGTCAGAATTAACTCAACAGCAGCGGGTTTTTTTGGCTTACTCTGGACTCCTGTTGTGTGTGATGTGGATTAAAAACTAGTATCTGATTCTGATTCCTCATAAGAAGTGAGATTAATACAGGCTGCTGGCTTCTTCTCCTCAGGTAATAGGTCTACCGAGGGACATTTGTAAAACCTAAGAAATGACAGGGACAACTGTGTGAAACACTTGAAGAGAAGAAGGGGTGTTTGAACTACCGCACTGAGTAACAGGCTGAGGTTTGGACCAGCCAGTGAGCTGAGAAGAGATAACTTAGGAGAAGACACGTAAGCTGAGCTTTCGCTTTGGAACCGTCAGTGATGACTGCTCGTGACGGTGGACACAGTGCAAGCGTGCAGGGAGTAAATCAGGTCACACAGGAGCTCTCCTAAGGAGATGAGCAGAGAGATCTAGATAGAGGCTAAACAGCCCAAGTATTCAATTCCCCATGCCTTCTCTTCAAACCACAATACCCACTGCTGAGTTGATTCTGACACATGGCAACCACATTCGTTGTAGAGTAGCTGGCTGTATAAAGTTTTCTTGACTATAATCTGTACAGAAGGAGATTGCCAGGCCCTTCTTCAGAAGTACCACTGACTGTGTAGGGACTGCCAACTTTTAGGTTAATAGATGAAGGCAAACTGTTTTCATCACATACATGTCCCAGATACAAACAAGCCTGCAGACACCAAGTTGACACCAACTCAGGTCAACTGTATAGGACAAAGGAGAACTGATCCATGGGGTTTCCAAGGAGCATCTGGCGGACTTGACTATCAACCTCTTGGTTAACAACCAAATGCTTAACCATTGTGACACTAGGGCTTTCCTATGCCTGCTGCTGACAAGTCAACTGTGACTCACAGCAATGCTACAGAAAGAGTAGAACTGCCTGATAGAGTTTCCAAGGAGCACCTGGTGGATTTGAACTGCTGACCTTATTGTTAGCAGACACAGCACTTAACGACTGTGCCACCAGACCTCTCCTATAATTAGCCCTTTAAACAAACTATCTTGATTCACCTAAGATAAGTGTGTATGCCAGCCTGAGGAAACTACTAGAATAAATATTTATTAAAAGATTTGCATCACCCAGAAAAGGTCTCCTCACTGGTGTGGCTTTGAGGTGAAATATCTGAGACTATAACTCCACCCAAGGAATTGTTTAGTATGGCAGACGAGTCATTCATTTGTGCTTTTCTGTAACTCTTCACCCTATAACATTTCCCTCTCCTTTGAACTCACTGGACTTTTCATAGAAAAAGAGTCTGACATTCAGCTATTTATCGTAACATTGATCTCAAGGACAAGCGAACATAATCATGTCAAAAAGAAAATAGCAAACCAAATGATAAATACCATCAGAGGCAGAAGTATCAGAAAAAATGTTCTTTACGCGTCAGTTGTGAGGATTTTTGTTTTCTTTATGTTGAGACACGATCCCTACTGAAGGCTGTGGTCTTTGATTTTCATTGGTAAGTTTTTCAAGTTCTCTTCACTTTAAAGGAGCAAGGTTGTACCATTTGCATTACATAGATCATTAATGACTCTTTTTTCCAGTACTGATGCCCTGATCTTCTCATACAGTGCAGCTTCTCAGATTATTTACTCAGCATACAGATTGAATAAAAATGTTGAACACATACAAACTGACACACACATTTCCTGTCTTTAAACGGTACAGAGTCCACTTATTGTGTTAGAAGGATTGACTCTCGGTCTAAGTACTTGTTCCTCACGACTACAATTAAGTCTCTGAAATTCTTTGCAATGGTATCCATAATTTGTTATAATCCACATGGTTGAGTGCCTTTGCATAGTCAATAAAACACAAGTAAACATCTTCAGCCAAGACCTACGTGACATCAGCAATGATATTCCTGTGTTTTAGTCAGCTAGTACTACCCTAACAGAAATACCACAAAGTGGATAGCTTTAACAAAGGAAAGCTTATTCTTATGCAGTGTGGTAGGCTACAAGTCTGAATTCAGGGTGTGCACTCCAGGGGAAGGCTTTCCCCCTTTCGGCTCTGGAGGAAAGACCCTGTGTTGCATCAGTCTTTGCTCGAGGAGCATCTCGACACAGGAAGCTCAGATCTGAAGAACACACTCTACTTTCAGTGCTGCTTGCTTGATGGTATGAGGTTCCCCACTTTCTGCTTGCTTCCCTTTCCTTTTATCTCTTGTAAGATAAAAGGACAAAGACTGGTGCAAACCACACTCCAGGGAAACTGCCTTTACAGTGGAGCAGGGAAGTGACTTTAAGAAGGGATCTACAGTCCCACCCTAATCCCCTTTAACATCCAGCATAGGAAAATCACAAAATGAAGGGCAATCATAATACATTGGGAATCACGGCCCAGTCAAATAGCAACATACAGGGACACAATTTAATCCATGGCATTCTATTCTTTGGTCTTCAAAAATCACATCTTTGAAACATATAACACATTCATCCCATCATAGCAAAAGTCATAGCAAAACCATGTCCATTCCATATGATAGAAGTCTTAAATCAGTTCCAAGTCCAAAATACGAAACTTCTCTACATCTGTGAAACACGCAATGTAAGCTACCTGCTTACAAAGATACAATGGCAGAATAGGCACAAGTTTGACATTTCTATTACAAAAGCAAAAGAGAGGCAAAGCAGGCAACAAACAAGTCAGCAAAGCACATTGCATTAGCCCTCAAAGCTTTGAAAATAATCTTCTGTTCTCTAAGACATTTTACATAATAGCTTTGCCCTCCAAGCTCTAGGTATTGGCTACAGTCTCTGGATTCTGAGTGGAGACCCCTAGCCCTGTATTACAACTCTGCCTTCCAGGCCCACTTGGACAGAAACTCTGCCCCCTCAGCTTTATGTGCACCTAAGCCCAACTGGAAAATCTATGGGGCAGTTCTACTCTGACCTATAGGGTCACTATGAGTCTGACCTGACTCGACAGCAATGAGTTAATCTCAACTGAGTGGTAATTCCACCCTTACAAACACAGGAAGCCATGGCTCCACCCTTTTAAACTCCTAAGGGTTTATACACAGTTTGGGGGGAATACAGTCTAATCCATGACATCCTGGTTCCAAATACTCTTCTGAATCTTGATTGAAATTCTTGCAGTTCCATGTTGATGTACTGCTGTAACTACTTTTGAATTATCTCTGCAAAATTTTACTTGTGTGTGACCTTAATAATATTGTTTGATAATTTCCACATCCTGTTTGAACTCCTTTGTTTGGAATGGTACAAATGATCATACGTTAGAAAGTAATGAATTAATTACAGCTACACAAACAAAAACAATCCTAGTAATAGAGTATCAAATAAAGAAGTAAACACTAGAAATTTGCGTTCAACAGGATAGCATTTTTATAAAGATAAACACAACAAAACTGTGCACACCCTCTAAAATATCTATTTATCTTTACTGCAGTAACTTCTCCTAAGTTTATAGAGTTGTAGCCCAATCCAGGTTGAGATCATTTTCATCATCACCCAAAATTCCTCTGAGTCCATTTGCAGTCAACATCCACTCTTCCTTCTACTCTTTCCATCAGGCCCAGACAACCACTGATCCACTTTTTATCTCTTTAAGTTTGCACTTTCTGGAAACCTCATGTAAAACAAATCATACAACTCTTTGTTTCAATTTTAATGAAACTCAGTTTGCCAGTGTTTCCTTTTATGCTGGTGCTTTTTGTGTCATATATTTAAGAATTCTTTGCTGGACATGAAATCTTAGTATGTCAAATAATCTCAACTTTTATCCTAAACTGCCTCCCTATTGTGTATTCCCTTTATCGATGAACACAGCTTTCCATGTACCCAAGCCACAAATCTGTGAGTCCTACTAGATGCTCACTCATCCCTGACCATGTTGTTGTTGTTAGGTGCCAATGAGTCAGTTCCAACACTTAGCAACCCCATGTACAACAGAACGAAATACTGCCCTGTCCTGAGCCACCCTCATAATCATTGTTACACTTGAGCCCATTGTTGCAGCCACAAAGTGAAACCATCCAATTGAGGATCTTCCTCCTTCTGCTGACCCTCTAGTCTACCAAGCATGATGTCCTTTTCCAGGGACTGGTCTCTCCTCAAAAGGTATATAAGACCCAAAGCATGTGAGACCAAGTCTTGCAATCCTTGCTTTTAAGGAGTTTTCTGGTTGTACTTATTTCAAGATAGATTTATTCATTCTTTTTGGCAGTCCATGGTATATTCAGTCTTCTTCTCCAACATCGTAACTCAAAGACATTGATTTTTCTTCAGTCTTCCTTATTTGATGTCCAGATTTCACATACATGTGAAGCAGTTGAAAACACTATGGCTTGGGTGAGGTGCTCCTTTAAAGTGACACCTTTACTTTTTAACACTTGAAAGCGATCTTTTGCAGCCAATTTCCCCAAAGCAGTGTGCCCTTTGATTTCTTGACTGCTTTTTCCACGGTCATTGATTATGGATCTAAGTAAAATGAAATCCTTGACAACCTCAACCTTTTCTTCATTTCTCATGATGTTGCTTATTCATCAAATCATAAAGGTTTTTGTTTCCTTTATGTTGAAGTATAACCACACTGAAGGCTATGGTCATTGATCTTCACCAATAAGTGCTTCAAGTCTTCTTAACTTTCTACAAGCAAGCAACACACAAGTCCTCACAGTACAACAATCTGACAGGTGCATGCACAAGCCCTACCCATGCATAAAATCAATAGCAATATTCTGCTGATTCTATTATTGTTTCCAGAATCTGTTCATTCATCATCCCCACTGCTACATTTTTAGGCCTCATCATTTCTTTCCTGAATTACTACAATAGTCTCCTAAGCTCCTGGCCAGTTGTTTTAACCCCTTTGATCCATTCTCCAAAAGCAACCATGAATTTGCAGAAAGGCACATCAGGTAGAGCGTTAAAATATAAACTCTGTGTCACAACCGTCAAGAACCCTCATGAGCTGTCTCCTGCTTGATGCCCCAACCTCCTCTCTCCTACATCCCTCCTTGTACTTTTTATTTCAGCCTGTCAAAGCCAGCCCTACCCCATAGAAATACTATATGAACCACAGATACAGTATTTACATTTTTTAAAAAAAGTAAAAACAAACAGGTGAAATTAATTTCAATAAAATGTTGTATTTAACTGAATAGACACAAAATACTATCCTTTCAACAGGTGACATTAGCCATATTTCAAGTGTTTGATAGTCACATAGCTTTCAAACTATCAATAGCTGGTAGTTACCGTTATTAGCCAAGGAAAGCTAAGCCACTTACATTTTTCCCAGTCTTCCCAGTGTCTGCTCATCTATGAAATTTTCTATGGGCTGCTGCCTCTGGCTGGAATTCTCTCCCTCTCCCTTCAAATACCACCCCACTGTGGTCACCCTTCTCCCTTATTTTGCCCTTCCTGGTCTGTGTCCCCCAAATTCCGTGTCCCTTCGACACATTTCCAGAGTTTTCCTCAGCAAAATGCATAGAGGTCTTTGTTTTTAACTTGCATCACACGTATCTTAAGAGACTTGCTCACAAGTACGTTGAAAGGTCCATCGACTTACGAATCATGTCCAAGGCCATATCTGACATGTGATAGGTGAAATGGTTGCCCAGACAGCCACAACTCTTGCTTTTCTCAAAACATCTACTCTCCTTTATAAGGCCCATGTGACTCAGAGCAGGTAGAGCCCATTTAGAGTCCTGAGGTAGACTCTAAAGTCAAACCAATAAGAATAAGATTTTATCCTGGGGATTGTTATTGGTCTGGGGTAGGCAAGTGACTTAAGTTGAACCAGTCAAGCTGGAGGGGAAGAACCCTTATCAGTGTGAAGACAGAGGTTCTTCCTTTTTTTCCCCATGCTATGTATTCTAGAAAAAAAAAAAAAACACTGCTGTCAAGTCCATTCCAACTCATAGCAACCCTATCGGACTGGGTATAATGTAATCTAGAAGTGTGCTGCCAATATTGTTGCTAGCAGCCTCATTACAAAGAACCCTCAAACAGAGCCAAGAGAAAGAAAGAATGTAAGACCATTAAGCAACTCATCTTTGAAGTTTGTATGGCATTTTAATTTCAAGGTGTACAAGATAATAAATGTCTTAATTTTTTAAAAGACAGTCAGAGTTAATCCTTTATTACCTGTACCAAATGGATATAACCAACATTCTGACTATGTTAAATGAATGTTTATTACGTGACAGACATTGTTACACACAACAGACAGTATTCTCTTTCCAGCAATATAAGCTTGATACTTTCCATGTTCTATAAGTTTGACTTCTCTTTCTTGTGGAAAATTATTTTGAGAGATAAATTCCTCTTTAAGTTATTAGGGTGCTTCTTTCTTCTGCCATCCCCAGAATGCAAGGCTTGTCAGTGACTGTTGAGTGGGATTTTAGATTGTCATAGACCAGAGATTGTAGTGTGCTCTCATTCTTTGCTATTCTGCCTTTTTTGTTTAGGGCTGTTCGCCTGTCCCTTGCCCATCATTGTATACGGATCTGGGGAAGGGAATGTACCGCCCACATGTGACAGACAGGATAGCACTTTACATAAAGATAGTAGAACTTGGCTGGAAGGGATTTCGGTTTGTGTTCCTCAGACGGAGGTTGGGAAGGCAGAGAGTGCTATGTGTGGGAAAATACTGATGTAGACATTTCACGAGCTGTGACAGAGACGAAGACTTATGATCACAGAATCAATCCCATTCCACTCTTCTGACTTTGGGTTCTTCACTTGGGGACCATGTGACTGAGTTCTGGACAAAAGAACGGGAACATACATGAGGTAAGCCCTTCCGTACCTGGGTCTTATACCAATCCCATGGATAGTTCATACTCTTCCATAAAAACCTCTGCTGAAAATGGTAACATTGTAATGTAGAAGTTGCCAGACCATCTGAGGCACTTCTTGAAGTGGAGTTCAATGCCTATTCAGATCGAAATATGAACAAGAAATAATATGTTGTAGTAAGGCACTAAGATTTTTTGAGGTGTTTTCTTAAAGCAGTCAATGCAATTGTTAACTAAAATGGACTTGATAATTGATTGCTGAATGAATGAATTGGGTTCTATTCTACTCAATGGAATGTTCATATCAACTCTGCCAAAATGAAACAAAAAATAAAACAGAATTCTAAACTGCATAGTCCATGAGGGAGTCAACAGCTTCTGTGTCTCACGTAGTTACTATAAACACACAGTCCTCAGCATGTGCCTGGCACAACGTGCATGCTTACTAATGTTTCACTGTCACTTTTCCTACAAGGGAGCTGTGCATTTGGCCAATATTTGAACTTCTCCTTAAGCCTGGTTTTATGTAGAGATATGTAATTTGTTGAATTACAATTGATTTCTTTTCATCATTGTTGTCTTTTTACTCTTTCCAGCTTTCAGCTTATAACTGTTAGCCACTATTACATTATATTCTGGGAAAGGGAAAGTAGATTTCAAGAAATTATAAACGAATGTTGGACATTTATAAGAAAACAAACAAGCAAAAACTGATTAAGCTAAGATTCTTAAGCAGCAAAAGCAGATACCAGACAAACTAAGTAGTATATTCAGATGCATTAGCTGTAATAATGGTCATTATGAAAGGGTTCCATCAGGAAGCAAATCAAGCAAATGGAACACAACATGCAATTACAAGAAAAACCATCCTTGAGTTCCTATTCTCCATCCTACTCAGAAGCAAAAATAAAACTGCCTTGGTAATTTAAAGTTTCTAGAAAATTCATTTTCATCACCTGGAAGCAGAATACATGATTTAATATTGTGATCCTTAGTAGAAAACCAAAACTAAACCCATTGCTTTCGAGTTAATTCCAGTTCACCACAATACTACAGGACAAAGTAGAACTGCCTTATAGAGTTTCCAAGGTGTGCCTGGTAGATTTGAGCTGCCAACATTTTGGTTACCAGCAGTAGCACTTAACCACTACATCCCCAGGTTTTCTGGTCCGTTGTATGCAGAAGTAAAATACAGAGGACATTTTGGCCAAGAACGGTAACTAAGCAGATTACAGTGTCTACTTTGAGATTTAGATTAGCACATGGGAAATAGCAAATAGAATAAGATAGAAATCTGGAAGGGACCCAGGAGTCTAGTGGCTTAGGCATTGAGTATGCTTTGATTTAGCATCTTGTACAACCACTGAGAATCTTCTTCCCAGTGGAATATTTATCTTAAAAGTTTGTAGGAAGAATGTAAATTGCACATAGGAATTAATGGATTGAACACTCCAGTGTCCTATGTAATCAGATTATAAATCATTTTCTCAGACTATATCTCTTACAATCATAACATCCCTATGAGGCAGAAGTGCAGATTAGATTATTGATTAAATGCAGGGAGAGTGAGAGACATAAAGTTGTTGGGAGTGACTGCCAGAGTTTGGGCATGAGCAATTGGGTGCCTAATGGTGCCATTTATTGTGACACTCTCACATTCTAATGTGTGTAGGAACCACCTGGAGAGCTCTAACTGTTTAAATGCTATGGCCCCCTTCATAAAATCCTGGTTCAGTAGATCTGTCGGGAGGGGTCCAAGAATTTCATTCATTTATTTATTTATTTTTAAGCACTCTAGGTGATTCTGTTACCAATGAGTAGAGGACTACCTTTTGAGATAGATATTAACGGGAGTCAGCCCAGAAGAGGAACAAAAGTAGAGAAAAGACGCTAAGCTTTAGCTGCAAAGAAGAATGTTCAGCTGATGCGAATCTGAATACGTTTATTCCCACCTACCTCTGGGCTAATCCAGAAGAAAGTGAACACAGGAGGAAGTAGACAGCCAGGACCTTCAAAAACCCACAGACCCTAATATGGGGAAAGAGGAAATGTCAGGGTACTGTCTGAGCTCAGACAAAGAGATTTTTATCTCCAAAAGGTTTTATCTTCCAGGCCCTGGAAAGTCACAGGGTAGTGCAAACAAGTTGTGGTTATGTGAAAACCAAAAAACCCAAAACCCATTGCCGCAAAGTCAATTCCAACTCACAGTGACCCTACAGGATAGAGTAGAACTGCCCTATAGTTTCCAAAAAGCGCCTGACAGGTTTGAACTGCCCACCTTTGGGTTAGCAGATGTAGCACTTGACCACAACACCTCCAGGGTTTCCGAGGTTATGTGAACATCGTGATTATGCACTTGTGAGCCAGCCATGTGATATTTGCTTTATGTCCTTGATAGTATTTTCTGTTCATTAAACTCCTAGCATGATCTCACACTTACAAGGAATGACAAACAGCATTATCATGGACAAGGGGTGACACACTGAATTGTAGAAGTACACAGTGGCAAATAGTCCCAAGTAGATTACAAGGCACATAGATTATAAGAAGTATGATTTGGAACTTCCAACATAGAGAGAAGAATGGAGCTCAGTTTAAATTGACCCACCGCTTAGACCGGGGGACAGTCTTCCAGGAAAAACCACCCACATGAGAAGAAAAGGCCCTGCTGATCATGCTATTATCATCAGTTTTAGGAATTCTGGGACACAAAGGTTTATCCTTTCTTTTAAACATTTAAAAATGGTATCTTTAAAAGAACATAAACGCCATTTTAAATAGACTTACAGGCACAAAGCAGTCCTTAACTTTCAGGTGAGTGGAACTTTAGCCATTTTTTTCAATTTCAGAGTGTGCTGCAAATGTACAGAAGCCACACAGGAGATGGTGATGTGTTCCACCTCAAGATATGAGAAGAACTTAGTAAATTATAAGGCACTATTAATAGCCACTGAGGAGAATCATTTTGAATAAAATTCAAAGAATATACCCATAATGTCTTCATACACAGTAATTACTTATCATTTTGTCTCTTAATGGTTGCAAACCATTTCTATCACTTTTGGCAGTGTAAGACTTCATTAACATATTTCTACTTTTATTGAAGTATAAAACTGAAAAGAGAGATTGTGTAATAGCCAAGAAAAAGTACATTTTCCATACTTGCATCACCGGCATCTATCCAAATACCTAAGTTCCATTTCTGTTTTCAAACCCATACACTGAAATTGTCCCTTACCACGGCTAGATGACGGTTGAGTCACCTTTTACAAGTGGTCAAAAGATGCCTATGTTATAAACAGGTGCATATCAAGTTGCAGATTTAAATAATAATTAGAACAAATGGTTGGAATTTTCACTTGCCCTTCAAAGACTAGAAAATTGAGGGGTTTTAATGCATTTAAATGGAACCAAAATACTTTGACTCATTAAGAAACAGGTTGCTATATAATTTGGTTGTCGTGTTTGGCATTCACATACCCTTTATTTAGTACCTGATACTTTTTATGAAGATGTGTAAATACTCTGGGCACAGGTCCAGGTTTAAAACTTAGCTTCTCAGAAGCAAAGAGATGCTTAAGGGCAAAAAGCTGTAAAAGGACGCCAGCTGCAGAGATGCCACCTGTGGAGCAGCATGCCTGCCAGACAATTTTCAAGGCAGAAGACAACAGGACACCAAGCTGGACATACTCGGAGGAGCTGCAATTTAAATTGTGACACTGGGAGGACTTAAATAAAATAGGAAGAAAATGGATTTAACGTGGGAAGGCCGCCAATGCTGTCAGTTAGGGAAACAAGGGCTAACTAGGGATGACCATGCCATCTGTATGGATGACGCAGGTATTACATCCTCAGCCCATACTAAGGGGTGAGCTAAACTGGTAGAGCATAGAGATGGCCCTGCTTTACCGCTCCCCTTAGGTGATCTTCTACTCACTAGAATGCCCTCGACAGTGTGTAGGGACTCTTTTTACCTTATTTAATTCACACATCAACTTCAAGTTGTTACAGCTGAGATATGACTCAGAAGTAGTATTTCCTTGGCTCAAGTCACCTAGCTACGAGATGGAAGAACTAAGATTTGAACTTACGCCTGCTTAATAGGAGAAATAGAATCTCTACAATGCAAGCTTCCTGGCATGGCTTATTCCTATCAGTCTTGAAAGAAGCCTAGAGCTAAGCTTGCATTCCAAAACCCAAAACAAACTTACTGCCTTTGAATGGATTCCAACTCATAGCAACCCTGTAAAAGAGAGTAGAACTGCTGTATATGGTTTCCAAGGCTGTAAATCTTTGATGAGCCACTGATGGGTGTGAGCCACTGACCTTCGTGGTAACAGCCAAGCACTGTAACCACTGGAATTGGTGATTACAAAATAGTTACAAAATGATCTAAGAGCACTTTCTCTCACACTTCAAGCTGACTTGCAATACAGCAATCCTATGTGTTGATTTTGTTTTATTATTAACCTTAATAATTCTAATACATGAATAAATCTAATAATAGAAGTTGGATAATTTATAAGCTTATTTCTGACAACTGGGAAAACACTATCTTCCATGATCTTGCACAAAAGATATCTACTCAAAAATGGCCATGCTCAGTGCTCCTGTATCTGTCACATCTAGTTATTTACGCCTTTGCATTGCTCTTGTGTTCCTAGCTCAATATCAACTTTCTCTTCAACAAACAAGCATAATAATTCCATTCGCACTAGAATAGCTAGGATTCTAAAAAACAAAAAAAAACAAATCGTGGCAAGGACATGGGGAAACTAGAATCATTATCCATGGCCCTGGTAGAAATGTAAAAGGGTACAGCCGTTGTGGAAAACAGTGTGGTAGGTCCTCAAAGGCCTAGAAATGGCACTACTGTGTTAAAAAATAACCCACTGCTAACAGTCAATGCCAACTCATGTTGATTCCAACTGCGCAAGGAGAGAGAACTGCCCTATAGAGCTTCAAAGACCATCCAGTAGATTTGAACTGCTGACCTTCTTGATTAGTAGTGCAACCGTGAGTCAGCAATTCTACTCCTTGGTATATACCCAAAAGACTTGAAAACAGAGACTTGTATGTCAGTGTTCACTGCAGCACTATCCACAATAGGCAAAAGTTAGAAACAACCCAAATATGCATCAACAGATGAATGGATAAATAAAATGTGGTACATGTAAACAATGGAGGAGACATGAAGTCTGGAGACATGCTACAACATAGATGGGTCCGGAAGACATTATGTTGAGTGAAATAAGTCAATCATTAAAGGATAAATATTGAATGGCCTTGAAATCCTGGACCTAAAACCAAACCCTTTCCCGTCAAGTCTGTTCTAACTCTTGGGCAGAGTAGAACAGAGTAGAATACCCCCATAGGGTTTCCAAGGAGCCATTGGAGGATTTAAACTTTCTAGTTACCAGCCATAGCTCTTAACCACTGAGTCACCAGGACTTCCTAAACTTTGTTCTCTGTATGTGTACTTTTCCCTTTTCTTTTTATGTAAGGTCATATAATGACCCTACTTAAAATGACCTTACATGACTCACTATATGACCTTACACAAAAATGACAAGGAAAAGGCATGTGTATAGAGAATAAAGTTTATTTATTAGAAGTTGCCATGGACAGGAGGAAGAGGAAAAGGAAGGGTTAATGGTGATGGAAATACTGTGGTTATTACAGTTGATTATTATAATAGCTGCCAATACTTTGTACACCACTAAAAAGGGTGAACTGAAATTGTGTGATAGATCTATTTACAAAAAAAATAAAGAGTAACTACTTAGGC
Source organism: Heterohyrax brucei (assembly GCA_028571685.1). Classification (NCBI taxonomy): domain Eukaryota; kingdom Metazoa; phylum Chordata; class Mammalia; order Hyracoidea; family Procaviidae; genus Heterohyrax; species Heterohyrax brucei. The sequence goes on along the minus strand of CM053162.1, from coordinate 61,094,804 downwards.
TGATTATGTACAACCAAACATCTCATGGGATTTGGTTTCTTGGCTTAGAGGTTTAGGGGCACAGTTTCATGGGACATCCTTTTTAATCGGCCAAATTATACCAAGTTTAGTACTTCTGTTTTACCAGTTCAATGCATAGTGCCTGAGGTATTACAAGCTTGCATGCAGAATCCAAAGCACAACAATTTGTCTCTATTTTCCTGGACCAACAGAGGAATAAGAGTCACAAAGAAGAGGAAGGTATGGAAAATTCAACTGAACGCCTCCATGAAAAATAGACTCCTTTGTTCTAAGACCAGAAGACCTAGATGGTGCCCAGATAACTGAACAGCTTAATCAAGGATTCCATGGAACCTGATCCGAAGTATGGAAATGTAGGACGGAATTACAAATTCTGATGGGCTGCAGAATTCCTGAAGCCATGACAGTTTGGTAAATCCCTGGACCTACTGCCCTGAGATAATCTGTAAAACTTAAACCAAAAAATTCCCTTGTAGTCTTCTTAAAACCAAACAGTTTAATTTAACTAGGAAAAATAAAAGTTTATTTGAGCATTATAGTTTTTTAAGAACCATCTACCTTCGGTCAGATGGACAACAGTAACTCAAAAAATTCAATAACAATCTTAATGGGCACCAAGTTCACATTAGTAGAGAGGAACAACTCAGAAAAGAATATGATCAAAGTTCTTAAATGGTACATGTATGAATCATTGACTGTCATGATTTGCTGTATATATCCTCAACAAGAAAAATATAAAAGTAAATAGAATTGTGTAATAAAAATACATATGCAAGATATAAACATGGTAGTACCAGTAATAATTATAAAAGTGACCATGCATACCTGTATTGATCATACAGTATGAGTCTGTATATGAAGTCTGACAATTCAGTCCATGAATTAACTGTTGTAAGTGCTACATACCTCATTGCTGAATATCACTAGAGTCACCTTTGAAGTATTCCCTTGGGAAGCTGTGCACCAATGCCAGTACCTAGTCTACCCTTCAAAGCAATTTTGGAACTCTTTCTGGAATGGCCATTGCACACGGTGACATGATGTCACAAATTGTATAGTTGCCTATGAGGGAGTTTTTAACCAGCAAACAAACACCTGTATTGGAACACCCTCCCTGCTCACCTGATGGCCCACAAAGATTTTTTTCTTTCCCCAAAGATAAAGGAAATATTGAAAGGAAGACATTTTGATGACATTCAGGACACCAAGGGTAATAGACAACAGCTCTGGTAGCCTTTCCAGAACAACGAGTTTCCAAATTGCTTTGAAGGGTGGACTAGGTACTGATGCCAGTGCACAGCTTCCCAAGGGAAGTACTTAGAAGGTGCTATAGTGACATTCAGCAGTGAGGTGTGCAATACTTTTTCAAGGATGAGTTTGCGAACCTAATTGTCAGACCTTGTATTGGTCGTCTATTGTGACCACAGAGCTATGTCATAAACCTACCAAGACTCGGCAACATGTTTTTTTTCTTCCAGCTGATTTAAGCTTGACTTAACTGGGCATCTGTGCTTCAGAATGTGAGTTTGAGTAGGTTTGACTCTTCACACAGGGTTGGCTTAAGTCTTCCACATGTGTTTTCACTCTGGATCCCAAGCTGGAGGGACAGCAGTTACTCAAATTCGAGGAATGCTCTTCCGACAGTGACAGCAGAAGTTCTAGAAGGTAAGTCCCACTGTGCAAGTGCCTTTCCAGCTCTTCTTGCTTTATATATTCTACCCAAGTTCAAGCCAAAAGGAAAGCCATCTCCACTCTCATGGGATAAAATTGCAAATTTATGCAGCAACTACAGGGAGAATTAAGAAGCTGGATATCTTCAATCACCTCATATGCATGTGAAAGCTAGATAATGAAAAACAAAAACTGAAGAAGAGCCTTTGCCTTTGAATTATGGCACTGACAATGAGTATTAAACATACCATGGACAATCAGAAGAACAATCAAATCTGTCTTGGGAGAGATACAGTTAAAATGTTCCTTAGAAGAGAAGAGGGCAAGATTTCATTTCATATACTTTGGACGTGTTATCAGGAGGGAGACAGATACCATGCTTGCTAAAGTAGAGTGTCAGCAAAAAAGAAGACCCTCAAAGAGATGGATTGATGCAGCTGCTGCAACAATTGGCTGAAGCGTAACAAATACTAAGAGCATAATGCAGAACCTGGCAAGGTTGCTATGAGTCAGAAGGGACCGGACAGCACCTAACAATGACAACAACTTGGTGCAAATAATTCAATCTACCACAGAGTGTCCCACATCTTGGCTAATTTTAATAACTTAGCACAGTTGGTACAAATTTTTCCAGTATTCCCAGAAAGGAAATTAAAATACACGGATGTTAAAAAAAATAATCCATCTAACGTGACAGCTATTAAAAAGTGTGAGATAGAAATTTAGGTGTGCCTGATTCTCAAGTTCTCTATGTTTTCACTAATCATGACACGTCTTTAAAAGAACAACAGCTCCTACAAAACTTCCACTGGCATTCATAGTTTGTTAAACATTTTAACACTCATCTCTCACGTATTGAGGCAGCTGCCCAGGAAACATCTGGACATTTGGAAGGTCTGCTCTTCACTCTGCCGTCATATCTAGACATTGCTGGATTGTCATCAAGTCAGTCACTTAGGCCACCCCAAACTTAACTCTGTGCCAACTGGCTTTTACTACTTTTGCACAACTGACACTTTAGTTTGATACAAATATAAAAATTAAAGAAATAAAATTAGGTTTTCAGAAATCTCAGGTTATGTCTGGTATAGCTCCCAAGTCTGAGAAGCTCTGAGTGGACTCCAGCAGGTTGGAACACCTGAGCGGAGCTTTGGTTCCAAAAAAGCCCCTTGCTTTTTTAGTCAATTCTGACTTATAGTGACCCTGTAAGACAAAACAGAATTGTCCCATACTGTTTCCAAGGAGGTATTGGTGGATCCCAACTGCTGACTTTTTGATTAGCAGCTAACCACTGTACCACCCCTGGCTCTGAGCTTTGGTTAGGCAATCTCCAAACAAAAGCAAGAAAGAAAAAGCAGCATTTCAGGCACATAGAACAGTATGAGTCAAATTATAGGGTTTGCAAGCAGGTTTAAAGTGGGTCACTGATAAAACTCCCACTTTTCATATGGAAGATTCAGGTTTGATCCTCAGTCAATGTACATCATGGGCAGCCATCACCAGTTTGTTAGTGGACGTTTATGTGTTCCAATGATGCTGGGCAGGTTTCAGTGGAGCTTCCAGACTAAGACAGACTAGGAAGAAAGTCCTGGTGACCTGTTTCCAAAATCAGCCAATAAAAACCCAGTGGATCACAACCAGTCTGATTGCCAAACCCTCATGGGCATGGCGCAGGACCAGGCAGTGTTTTGTTCTACTGCAGATGGAAATACATGGTCCCTTGTGTCAGTAGCCAATCTGATTGGCAGCTGATGACAACAGAGACTCTACAGAAAGAGTTATCAAAATACAAATATGTATGGGAGTAGGATCAGTTCCCAGAGCCAATCTGTGGGTGAACAGAATGGATGCAAGTTTCATGCTAAGATAAACCTTGCTTAGTTAAAAAAAGAGAAAAAAAAGGGGGGGGGCGGGAAGGACTGGGGGGCGATGGAAAGGCCTGTCAATCACTGTGTTCTGATCATTTAGGTTCTCTTCACCTTTTTCATCCCACAGCTCTGCTTACCTGAAGCCTCCCAGCATTTCACCTGTACTCCCTTCTCTGCCTGTTCCTGAGTCAGCCCACATTGCCCAGCTCCTGAGCAGGTCCTCTTTAGACACTTCAGGCCCATCACTGTGACTCTGCCCAAGATGTGCCCTCTGTGACATGCACAGGGATTAAGTTTAAGATGTCTGTAGCTTTTATCTAACATCAGTGTGTGGGCTTCTCTATAGGGTTGCTATGAGTCAAAACTGACTCAACAGGAAGCAGTTTAGGTTTCTATGGACAGTCCTATTAACTTCATATATAGTTTTTCTTCTTGCAATTTTTTCTTAATTTTAATAAATAAAGTAGATTTTCTGTCTCCCCCAAGTAAATCTCTGGTTGTTTGATTCAAACTCCTGCTTCACATGTGTAGATATCATGCATTTCTGACATTATCTGAAGATGAAGGCTCTGCAAGGAATCCAAACCATCCTTACTCACTGGGGTCATCTCTGATGCAAAAGATGAACAAGAGCAAGCTGACAGGCCACTGTCTTCTTTATTCCCTCTGTCTTCTCTGCAGCTTCCTCCATCCTTGCCTGTCTGGGACACCGATAAATGCCTGTTGTAAACACTGTCCTACAAAGCCTGGTCCCAGCTGACCAGAACTCACCCAAGCACCTCAAGGTATGTGTGTTTTGGAGAACAGTTAGGAAGTGAAGGCTATTTTTAAATAGTCAAATCCGCTGTGATTAAACCCAAAGGAAATCTTCAAAGTTTGGGTTTCAGCCTTGTAAAACACAGTTTCCCTGAGTTCTCCCCAAGCATTCTGATTTGGAACATCTGGAACTGGGGTCCAGGAATCAGAATCATTAAAACTCCCAGAGGAGTCTTGGTATATCCAGATTTAGAGTCTAAGAACACTCAAGCCTAAAGGCTTTTTAACAACTCTTTCTAGGAAATAATCCCCAAAAAATTCAAATGACAATGGTGACTTTGAAGTTTCAAAGCTCAGGTACAAAAAGTGTTGCCTCCTAATTCAATTAAAGAAATATTTTTGTAGTAACTACTGGATTCCCTAGTAGTTACTGCCAAGAAATACACACTTTAACTGTTCAATAAATTTATAAAGTTTATTTCATGATGTGAGTATAGACTCTTTCAAATTAACTATTTCTGGTCTTAATAAAGGCTCAGAAGGGCAAACCCGGAATGAATTTAGTTGCTAATTCCAGTTATTCTTCCAGTTCTCAGAGAAGACAGATGAGAGGCAGATACACTTGAACAGAACATATTCTTGTCTAGAAAGGCAAGACGTTAGATTTTGTACTGGTCACAATAGGCCATTTTCTGCTGCAGCACCAACACCTAAAATCTCAATGGATTAAAACTAAAAGGATTTGTTTCATGCTTTTACAAGATGCCCTCATGACTGCGCAAAATTTAGGTTCCTCAGAGTCAGTCAGAGACCTAGGCTATGGATGTAGCCACCATCCCGAATGTTATTAGCTCTTCTCCAAGGAGAAGCTCGAGAGAATCTCACATCAACAATTACCTTAAAAACCCTTAAGCTGACTAGTTGTATCACCCCACTCTATCATAAGGAAGTCCAAAAATGCCAGTCTGTAAACTTCTTGGAAAGGCAGGAACAGAAATATTTTGCAAATGGTACCAACGGCAACCAGAGTTATTCTTCACATCCCCAAAATGACTTGTACTTTAGACCACAGTTCTTGAGGCAGACCAGTTTAAAACAAATATACTCCTTACCACTTAGTGTTCTTTCACAGTTTTCTTAATTCTGTGAATCTGAATGGCCTCATCAATTAAATGACAACAATAAAATGCTGGCAGCCCAGGCTCACTGTGAGAATTAAATAAGGTAAAGAACGCAAAGAACTTTGTGCATAAAACAAACTAAATGTTTGCAGATATGGATATTATTAAACAGGAAGAAGTGGTCTGGCATGAAAAATGGGTTCCACATAGAAACAACTATTTCATCAGAAGGAAATATGAGTCTCCTAAATGTGCTTTTGTGGAAACATCTCAAGATACCTTCCACAGCAACCTCTAAGAAGTGAAATATAAACTGCTTTGTGGATGACTTAAAAGTGGCAGTTGGGGTGAGGTTGTCTGATGTACTTATTTCCCTTTCAGTTGCAAATACTGTGCTAACTCGTTACAGTTTTCTTTTCTAGGATTCTACAGTTCTCTTCTAAGTTTCTTATTTTTCTTTTTGTTTATTCTCCTTCCTGGTATAACAAACTCTTCACTGTGTTTCCTCCACTGAATCTTTGAAACCACTGCCCTAGTGAGGGAGATAGTAAGCCTACTCGTGATGTTTGTCAAACCTACCAAAGTAACAGATTTGTATTTGGTTCCATTCATTCCTTCAAGGAAAGAATGCCTTTTTCTTATGTCTGTAGCTGCAGTTTCAGGCTGCTCTAGCCTCAACGTAGGTGTTTAGGTATTGGAGCAAACAAATAAATGAACGTTTTCGCTTACTGTATTTAAAACTTCTTTTCGTTTTTTGGGGGAGTCTGAAAAATATAAAACCCATCAATTAAATATACCATTAGGCTGAGAGGAACTGAGGCACAAAACACATAGTTTCAACTGATGTGACAGAAAATGGTGAATTCTTAGTTGTTAAGTTGAAGTTTGTATACTACCAAAACCGTGTCTCTATTTTATTTTTATTTCAAGCTCACATTCAAGCCAACAATATCCCCTCTAGCCTCTTCAAGTTACTAAAATAGGTCATCAGAACAAAAGGATCACAGAAACTTGATTAACTTCTTGAACTGAACTTTCAATGTCCCACGTGGGTCATTGATGTATTACTTGGATTTCTTTTTCTGAAACTAAAACCCTCCAGGTAAAATAGAATTGAAATCATGCTGTTATGACCATCAATCCCCTGGTCTCAAAGAAGTCACTTAAAAATGAGCACTGGACAAAAAAAGGCACATGGGAAATGATAGACAATATGAATCAAAGACGGAACAGATGGTAGGAGCAGCTGTGGCATGACAGCCACACTCAGAATATAGTGTCCCTCTTCCCTGCATAGCCTGTGGCAACTCACGTGATTGTGGCACAAAGAGCAGAATAAAGTCCACTCCATCTCATAGAAGGTGGTGCCCATTAGTTACCCTCAGAAAGCCTTCTCCTTGAAATAGCAACTTTCCTTGCCGCTTCAGGTGCGATGCAATTGTGAGGGTAACTCCATTCTCTCCTCATCTCTTCTTCCACAGTAAACTGAAGTTAAAATTGAATACTTCCAGAGTTCAGAAGTCACTAACATCACCCTTTGAGGGCAAACTAAAACAAGTTCATTCTGTCTGTCACTGACACCCAAAATTCAGAGACGGGGGAAAGGGTTCAATGCTTTATTAAAGACAAGCGTGCAGGTCTGGGAGACAGTGAGAATAACTTCTCCAAAACTTGTCCCACTTGGGTTACAATTCCAGTAGCTTTTTAGCCAGATTACAAAGGGATTTGCATCTGGAAAATGTCAAACCTTGTCACAATATAGAATAAGGAGTCACAAGATTCCTTTACATCTTATCAAACAATGTAAATTCATTACCTCCCTGAAGGTTGATTTACTACCCTGGATACAGGTAAAGGAATGTAAGTCTGTAGATCCAGCTGGGACAAGGAATGGAATTTAGTTTAGCAGTCCTGATGACCTAGGTCAAGCCCCAGCTACCAACAATTTCTGACACCAATTGCAAATTCCATGGTTCACAAAGCCACGTGAAGTTTGATGGTCACCAAAAAAGACTCACAGAACTCATGAAAGCTATTAAATTCATGAAAACATTTTGTAACAGTTAAATTGGTCAAAGGGAAAAGGCATGTGTGGTAGATTCCAGGAAAGCTCCATGCACAGAGTTTCCAATTGTCCTCTCCCAGTGAGGTTGTGGGTAGCACTAACTTGTCCTGATAATCGCATGTGACAATATCCATGAAGTATGGCCGATCAGGGAAGCTCATTGAGCCTTGGCAGTTAGCGATTTTAATGGAACTCAGTCACAAAGAGACGGTTTACTCCCCATGGTTGACCTTTAGTCACCAGCCTCTCTGGAGATCCAGTTGACATCACACAGCCCAAATTCTCCACTCTAAATCCCACTGTTATACTATCCAATGTGGCCCAAAGCTTCCAAGTGAATACAGACATTCTTTTTCATCTTTGGACGAGCCATACAATTTTAATATATCTTGATAATAAGTGAGATCAGAAAGAAAAATAGAGTGTGTGACAGGTGAAGTGTTGTTGCTGCATTTTTGACTCATAGCAATCCCGTGTGAAAGAGTACAGTTACACCATAGGGTTTTCTAGGCTGTAATCTTTTCTTTATTTTATTCTATTTTATTGTGCGTTAAGTGAACAAAGACTGTCTTATCAGACAGAATATTCCAAGCACTTAGAGATCACTTCCAGAAGTCAAGGGCAAAGGCCTAGTCACTCTTTGACTAAGGTTCATTATTTACTGCACAGTACTACCAGTCTGGACTTTTGGCTTTACATAGATTCAGATAACTGGTTTCTCCAATGAACATTATTAAAGTTGCATTTATTTTGTTTTTCTCTTATTATAAAGGTAATACACTGTCACATAAATTTTTAACTAAGTGAATACAAAAACCAATTCAGAGAAATCATCACTAACAATTTGGTCAAAGAGGCTGGCCTATGTGAATAAAGATGTAGCATCAGGACAGGAAGAAGACTCATTAACAACATGCATTTTGCAAATGACACAACCTTACTTGCTGAAAGTGAAGAGGACTTGAAGTACTTACTGAAGAAAATTGAAGACCACAGCCTTCAGCATGGATTACACCTCAACACCAAGAAAACAAAAATAGCTACATAAAGAAAGAATAGCATGCATTGTGATGGGCAAATCTGTTTCAAAAGACCTCTTTAAAGTGTTTAAAGATACCACTTTGAGGTCTAAGGTGTGTTTGACCCTATTCATGCTGTTTTCAGTCACCTCACATGCGTGAGAAAGCTGGACAATGAATAAAGAAGACCAAAAAAGGATTGATAGCTTTTAATTACAGTGTTGGTGAAGAGTACTGACATGTCCTGGACTGCTAGAGCCAAAAGCCAAGTGCCGTCGATTCGGATCCGACTCTGCTAGAAGAAGAAACAAATCTGTCTTGGAATAAGTATAGCCAGATTGTTCCTTAGACACAAGGATGGTGCAACTACATCTTACATATATATATACTTTTGGACATACTATCAAAAGGGGCCAGTACGTGAAGTGCAAAGTGCTTGGTAAAGCAGGGGGATGGCAAAAAAGAGGAAGACCTCAATGGGATAGATTGACACATTTGCTGCAACAACGGGCTCAGGCATGAGTGTGACTGCGAGGGTGACATAGGACCACACAGTGTTACATTCTGCTGTACCGAGGCTCCTTGTGAGTCAGAAGCAATTCCATGGCACCCAACAGCAATGCAACAACATATATTTATGAATTTTCTTCCATAATATTTGCTAAAAATACACATAAATGTAAAGTATATTAAGATACTATTTAGCTCACTGTAATCTCACCAATTTTGAATATGTTTATTTTATCTGTACACAAAGAATAGAATAACATTGCTTAAATTTTTCTATTTGTAATCGCTAGGGGATATTTTATTATGACATTTATTTTATCGTGTTTTGTCTTTCCTTGAGAAGGACTCGTTTATATGCTTTTCTCTCCAATTAAGTTTTAAATATCTTGAGGTCAGAGGATACGTTATTGTTTCTATGTTTACCATAGCCTCTGGTACATTGCTGTGGGAGAAGGCATTTAATAAATACTATTAAATGCACATTTTAAATGACCACCAGCCAGACTAGAGTAGGGATTTCTAAATGCATCCAGTATCTTGGAATAATACTTTCGTGGATATTAAAAACTTGACAAAGTTCTACTGTTTTTCAGCTCTAAAATGAGTGTAATAATTATAATACTAGTTACAATAGAGAATATTTGTGTAAAACAAACCACATGATACGAGTGAAGAAGATTTGGAAACAGATCACAATACTGTAGAAATGTAATAGTTGTATTCACAAGGCTGTGTTAATAACTGATAATATCCTTTAATGCAAGGTTGTACACAAATATTTTCTAATTTTAATTTCTTCATTTGTCAGCAAATACACTTTTTCAAATCCTAAGTCCATAGCTTTTTCCACAAGTTTAATAATGAACTCCATAAAAGAAAAAAATAAGCAATGTAACTGCTGTATATATTTTTTTATGTTTTCTTCTTATTCCAGAAATAAGTCAATGCAAGTGCTAAAAGTAAATTCAAACATAATAGAAGCAATGTAAGAAATAAAGCCTTAAAGAAGATATAATTTGGCCAATAAAATAAAGCCCAGGATATGCAGAAATGCTTACCAGAAAGATGTATACTTGTTCAAATGGGTTACTCGGCTTCAGTGACAAGCTCTGAAGCAGGCTACAAAGAGAAAGGAGAAATCTTATTGTTTACAGAGTTTAAAGTCAAAAATATAAAAGTTATCCAGGGAAAACAGTCTTTTCATCTGTCTTCTATTTCCTGCATCTCAACTGCAGCACTTGGGCCCAAGAGAAACTTCTGGATGCTGATGTAAAACAGTACATGAAGCTGTAAACAACATCGTTTATGCCCAATTTGTTGTACACTAGTTTCATAATGCTATTCAATTCAATCTGACCACATACAGCCTTAGTGTGGTTTCGTAAACTCAGTTCTATCGTGACCTAAAGAATGTAGTCTGAGGACGCTACTTGCTGACAAAAGATGTAATCTTAGAGCTTAGATGATCTGTAATAGTTCTAGATGCTTCTTAAAATCCACTGAGCTTCTACTTCTCAAGTTCTAATTGAGTAGGTCTGTGTGGGGACCAGAAATCTGTGATTTTTAAAGCTCTCTAAGGCAGTCTCATGGGCCTCTCTGGCAAAGGACCATAGCCTTAGAGGAATGAATGAACAGCCAATCCCTTCTTTTGGAGCTTCCTGTGTCATCAAGTGGATTCCAACACAGGGCAACCTCATGCATTACACAGTAAAGCTGTCCTGTAGAGCTTTCTTGGCTATGATCTTGACAGAAATCTACCACCCAGCCCTTTCCTCTGGGTGTCACAGGGTGGGTTCAAACTGCCAACTTTTCAGTTACCAGCAGAGAATAAACTGCTTATACCACCCAGAGAATAATATCTTACAAAATTATGATTCCTGTCATCTGTACTGGTCCAGCATCTTTTTCAGCTACTATGATAAACTTAAATATGTTCCTACTGGAACATAAAAAACATAAAAGGCAGATAAATATGGAGAGAAGGGTAGAGGTTCAGGATAGAAACAATCATCAAATACACAGGAACACAACTGTGTCAGACGAAGTTTATTTGTTGGGACTTCTGTTATTCCACTCAAAGGTGTGGGTGATGAAAGGAGGCAAGGCAATCCAAGGACTCAGGCGAAAGGGGTTTCCACGAAAAAGTGTGAAGGCTCAGCACTAGGAGAGGAGCAGTAACAAGGCAGCAGCAGGAGGGGACAAAAGCGGTAAACACCAAATGGCTCTCCTTGAGAAAGAGCCTCCTTAAGACAGCAGAAGGCTCGTCCAGAGAAAAGCAAAAGTGGCTGACCAAAATGGTGCCCTTGCTTTTCCTTGGTGTCTTCCCTAGAGATGAGCAGAAACTGCAGGTGACATACAGCCCTTAACTACCCAGGACTGTTTTCAATTCTCAGTCTGGGAGTAACTGCATCTGCTCCCTATTCTGTGTTCTGCTCAGAGAGCCTGCTGAACCCGCTCACACCCACCAAATCAAGAAACCAAACCCAGTGCTGCTGAGTTAATTCTGACTCATAGAAAACCTAGAGGACACAGTAGAATTTGGCCCATAGGGTTTCCAAGGAGCACCTGGGAGATGTGAGCTGCCAGCCTTTCGGTTAGAAGTCCAGGCTCTTAACCACTGTACCAGCAGGACTCCCACTGCACCAGAGGGATCCTTTAATCAGCAAATCCCGCTGGGACTGACTTGGGGCTTTGAAAGGATGGAGCAGCTCTGTTACCTGTCCCAGCACTGCTCAGGCTTGCTCTTCCTGTCTCTCTCTTTCACCTCGGCCCTCAGTCACCACAATTCTAAGAGTGTGAGCAGAACCTCAGTAGCCAAAGCAGTGAAAAGATTAGAGACCAATGAGACACTGTGAGAAATTTTTTTTTTGTTTCTGTGTATATCCTTTTCCAATTATCTGTAAACGTCTTAACTCCGGTGGTCTATAGTATTTACTGAAAGAAAGTGTGTGTGTGTGTATGTGTGTCTATGTCTGTATGTGTAGATTGTGAATGTAATTGAACTGTTTTTATTTGCTTATGAGATAACACTAAAAGTTTCTGTTAATTCATAAAGTCATAAAATTCTGGTTTGGCAAACATTTCCCCACCACAACTTAATAGGCCAGGACTAGACAGAAGTTTGTAGCTTATTTACATTTCTAATCCTGTTTTATTTTCTAAACTATTAACAAACACCATCTCATCAATTCCAAAACTAATTCTTCTCATTCTATCTTTTTCATATATGAAGAACTACAATCTATTTTTTTTTTTATCTCTTTAATTATACATGCAGCTGTTGGGAATAACAGCACTCACTATTAATATATGGTGGATTCTAGACATTGGCAAGTATTAATGTTTCTTTTCAAATTATGATAAATAAAGAAGAAGCTAAATGTGTACAGATAGTGTAACAAAATAATGTAGTGCTTTCTAATGCACATTTTTATGTGCATATATGATAATTTAACAAATATGAAATTAAATTTCTGGCTCTAGGCTCCAAGATATTCATTAAAAGTACTTGTTTACAAAGACCACAGCAATAGTTCACCAAGGGGCTGGAGTAAGTGCCTGCTCAAACATGTATATTTCCACATATCATAGAATCTAGTCTACACAGGTCCAAGCCAGCTCAAGCCAGACTTGGAATGATGGTTTTCAATTCCTTTCTTACACACTCTTCCTGGGTTGATTAAGGTGCCCCCAAATGTGGTAATGAGATATGTGAGGCCTTACCCTCCTCTCCCTAAAATCCAGTTTGAGATACTCCCAGACCGTCTTAATTGCATAATGCTGTTACGGCAAGAATACCACAAGTGGACAGATTTGAAGAACTGAAATTTATTTTTCTCACAGCTCACAAAGTTAGAAGTCCAAAGTCAGACTGTAACCCTAAGGAGAGTTCCTTCTTTGTCTATTTGAGCTTCCAGAGCTGGTAACCCTTGGAATTCCTGGATTTCTGGATCCACCTCCTCCTCTCATCAGTCAACAACCTTCTCCTTCTGTGTCTGTAACCCTGGTGGCATAACGGTCAAGTGTTACGGCTGCTAACCAGAAGGTCAGTAACTCAAGTCTAGCGGGCACTCCTTGGAAACTCTACAGGTCAGGTCTACTATGGAGTTGTGGTGAATCACAATCTACTCAACGGCAGTGGGTTTTTCTCGGTTTAAGGTGCTGTTTTTTTTACAACTCAGAACTACTGAGGTTCAGGACATACAACAATATAGTTCCATTAATATAACAAAGAAAACCCTGTTCCCATAAGGATTCCAGCACATACTTGTGAGAGACACATTGCAATCCATTGCATATTGCATCTTTCAACCCTTTCCAAAATCTCTTCTCAGGAAAAAAATGATGAGCTTGATTCAAAAAGGATTTCAGGTATGTTCGTCAGTTCCTTCAGACTATGTGCATTCCCTGGAGCAGGCAGTATCAAGTCCTCATAATGCATCTGTTACATTTAAAGCAGGGACAATGCTCCTTCTGGAAACAGACCACAGCAAAGCCCCCAAGGGTGGCATGCACACTGTCTGCGTTTCAAGGAAATGAGAAATTCTGGAAAACAGAGGTGTTCCCAGATCCCAAGAAATCACACCACAGGAGCAGGTGTGTTTCCCATCCCAGCATCAGATGAGGACCCTTGGCCACAAACAACGTTTTGTAAGACAGACATGCAGATTAAATGATGTCAAAGGTTTTATACAACAGCAAGGTACTCCTATAGCATTAGTCGGACGTTGCCAAGTACGTCTGTCTCTCCTTAAGTGTTTCTTAATCACCCATTGCTGGCCCATTTTTGGTCTCAATTTTCTTTTCCAGTAGGCTATTTGTTAGAAAGTCAGCAGAGGAAAAAAGGCTTGCAAACCATGTTCAAGTGCTGTCTTTGCCTTAGACAAGCCCTATAGCCTTGGACCATTTCGTTTTCTGGACGCTTCTCCACTTTGCAGGGCAGCTAGAAAAATGGCTGTGAAGATTGATATGACAGGCAGAAAAACTGGTAGTGGAGATATCTTCTTGGGAAAGCAGAAAGAAATAGAAGCAAAAGTTGGGAAAAGAAGTAACTCAAAATCCAGCATGAGGTGAGAACATTGGTATGCAAGGGAAAAAAACAAAAAAAAAAGCCACTGCCATCAAGTTGATTCTGACTCATATCAACCCTGTAAACAGAACAGAACTGCCCCATAGAGTTTCCAAGGACCACCTGGCAGATTTGAACTGCTGACCGTCCAGTTAGCAGACATAGCACTTAACCACTATTCCAAATGGCAAAATTGGTCTGAGCGACATAATTCTGTGTGTGTGTGTGTGTATGTGTAGAAACACAATTAAAATGATTCAGTTCCTTAAAACATATTACACTCCAAATATTTCGGATATTAGGCTGGATATTAATTTCAAAAGGGGAAGAAAAATATTGACAAATACAAAGTGATAAATGCTGTATTTGGTGCATAAACTAATGGCTATAGCCAATGCTGAAAGGCCTCGAGACTTTCTTCTGTAAAGACTAGAGCCAAGAAAACCCTATGGGTCAGTTCTGCTCTGTAGCACTGACAGTTCAGAGATCTCATGGGGTGGCTGCAAGTCAGATGGACTTGACAGCATAATACTATAACACAGGGGGACAGAGAAGGGACCAATTTATTTTGCTGTTCGTGTTGGGGTGTCGTGGAATCTCAGAAAGGATCCATTAAAGAGTTAAGATGTGATGACCCTGGCAGACAAGCAGAATTTTAGTAGTTGAAAAAGGTATGGGTGGCAACAGCGAGATATCCCGGGGTGAAGACAGCAGAAGCTACAGAAGAGGAAGGCTGTGTTATTCAGAGTCTTATAGACTGTACTACAGAGCAGTGGTTCTCAGCCAGTGGTGATATAGTTTCCCAGGGGACATGTGGCAGTATCCAAAGATATTTTTGATTGTCAGTACTGGGGGAAGTAGGGAGCAGAGATGACATGGCATCTAGGAGAGAGTGGCCAGGGAGGCGGCTCAGCATCTTACCAACGCACAGGACAGCTCTCCCCAACCTCCACCATCCTCCACCCTCAACAACAAAGAATTATCTAGATAAAAATATTAATAGTGCTGAGGCTGAAAACACCCTGTTGTCTATTACAGCTTCTGTTGTGCATTGAACTGTACGCCACCAAATTATGTATTGTAAATCCTAAACTCTGTCTGTGGTAATAATCCTATTTGTGAATGGGTTGTGTTGTTATGGTAATGAGGCAGGATTAGGTTACGTCAATGAGGATTAGGTTATGGTTATTAGGTTAAGGAGGTAAGATCAGGGTGTGTCTTGAATCAATCTTTTTTGAGATATAGAAGACATTAAACAACAAAGTGAGAGAAGCAGGTATAGGGGAAGAGAGATGCCAAGACATCTGAAGTTCACTCAGAGCAGAAATTCAAAGAGACAAAGACCTTCCTCCGAAACAACAGAAAAAGCTTTCCCCTAGAGCCAGCACCCTCAATTCAGACTCCTAGTCTCCTAAACGTCAAGAAAATAAATTTGTTAAAGCTACTCACTTGGGGTATTTCTGTCATAGCAGCAATAGGGAGCAAATACAGCTTCTAAAACCCAAGTAACAGAGGGCATCATTGATTTATTTTGCACAGGAGATTTTAAAAGGTTATTCCAGCCCCTATGACCGAGTAAGGAGTTTGGGCAGATTAGGGAAATCAATTAGCAGCTACAGGAGTAATTTATGAAACAGATAATGGGAATTCAGACTGTGAATGTAACAAGGGAAAGAGAAAACTGGAGAGATGCAGAATATGTCCTAAAGTCTATAAATATGACTTGGCAATGGATTTGAAGAGGGGTGAGGAAACAGAAGCATGCTGATTTCTGGATTATGCAATAAACTGTGTTGTATGAATCAGAGAAATTGTGAGACATGCATTTAGAATAAAGAAAAGCTAGTTTGGGAGTATTTTCAGTTTGGAATTTCTTCTAGATAGATCAAACAGAGATTGTGGAAATCGATATATGGATCTGCAGATCAGGAAAGAAAAGTGAGAAGGAGATACCTATCAGAGTGACAAGCCAGCCAAGCCAAGTGCCATCAAGCCAGGTCCGACTCATGATGACCCTAGGAGTAACAAAGATGCAGTATTTATAGACATAGAAGTCAATGACATCACCCCAAGAAAGTGAGAGATATCAAATAGGCTCCAAATCTCAGCTTTAAAGAATAGCATTATGTGTTAGGACAGAGAAGGAACTGACAAGGGAGAAAGAAACTCTGCTGTGGAAGAAGAGGAAACACAAAAGACTGGTTTCACAAAGTTTAAGGGAAGATAATATCCTTAGAAGGAAGGAAGTGGTCAGCTGGCCCAAATGTTACTGAGAGCCAAGAACTATTAAGACCGAGAAGAATGCATTGAACTCAGCGACATGGGGGTCACTGGCAATATTAATAGAAAAAGAGGAGGAGCTTCAGTGTAGAAGCCAGATGGGAGTGGGTTGAAGAGTGCACGGACGGTGGTATGCAGAGAGTGTGTGTAGAGTTCAACATTCTTTGAGGTAAAGCAGTATTCAGAGACACAGTCATGGGAGAGCCTGGGCTGAAGAGGTACAAACGTCAGCAGAAAGCCAACAAGGAAGCCAGTGTACAGCTTTACCTGGAGGGAAGATGGAGGAACCACACATTCAGACTGGGGCTTGATAACCGGCAGGTTTTTGAAACAGATGAACGTAAACATATGGCACCTATTTTTCA
The DNA here is from genome assembly GCA_028571685.1 of Heterohyrax brucei. Lineage (NCBI taxonomy): Eukaryota > Metazoa > Chordata > Mammalia > Hyracoidea > Procaviidae > Heterohyrax > Heterohyrax brucei. Next base: position 61,078,060 of record CM053162.1, on the reverse strand, counting down.
AAGCCAAGGGGGAATTAGTCCAATCATGGCATTCAGGAGCACCAAGGTGTAAATTGTCCCTGACTCCGTGGCATCTGGAGATCTGGCCAGATAGGCCGGATACAGAGGGTTCACCCTCAGAGAGGCTCCACATCAAACATATACAAGATACAGAGTACAGAGCAAGTCCCCCGTCTTCTGGCCCTCCACTTCCCCAACCTCCATCCAAAGATGGTTCTATGCACCAAGATTCTCTTAATGATGTAAGAAGAAACCAAGGCATCTAGCAGCCAGAGAAAAAACAAAGCCAAATCTACATACATTGTTTCAGGAAAAATCTTGGCACTGTATAGACAAAACCAAAACTGAACAAAAAGAAATTAGACAAACACAAAATGGGACATCCTAAGGGCATGCTGTATTCCTGCCCTTGAGTTCCCTAAGTTATCCTACAAATTTATAAACCTTATAAACCTTCTTCTCTTTTACGGTCTGCTGCCACAAGCTCACATTGAATTCCATTAGTTACAACAAAAGGAGCCCTAAATCATACAAAATTGCAACAGTCATAAAGCACTTATGCTCTCAAGAACATTACCTCTGCATATATAAAATGAAATAAGCCAAAAAGAGAAGAAATTGACAGAAACACAATGGTAGTGGGAACTTTAATACTTATTCCTGCGCACTTGACTGATGAAAGCAAACAAATAAACGAGGATCTATGTTCCGAATACTTCAAAATAGGGTGAATTTTTGTAACATGTCATACTCCGTGCTCCATACAAGTTGTTATTCCAGTCAACATATTTCTGAAACACAATTTATTGTTGTTTTTGTTGCTGTTAGGTGCCATATTTTGGTTGTGACTCATAGTGACCCTGCATATAACAGAGCAAAACACTGCCCAGTCCTGAGCCATCCTCACAGTCATTGTCATGCTTGAGACCATTATTGCAGTCCCTGTGTCAATCTGTATCCTTGAGGGTCTTCTCTGTGTTTCATTGTCCCCTCTGCTTCAACAAGTATGGTGTCCTTCTCCAGGGATTGATCCCTCCTGACAACATGTTCAAAGCATGAGACGTAATGGCTCCATGCTTGCTTCTAAGGAACCTTCTGGTTGTACGTCCTTTGGCAGTCCATGACGTATTCAATATTCTTTACCAACACCACAATTCAAAAGCACCAACTCTTCTTTGTTCTTTCTTATTCATCATTCAGCTTCCACAGACATATGAAGCAACTGAAAATATCATGGCTTGGGGCAGGCACACCTTAATCTTCAAGGTGAGGTCTTAGCTTTTTAACACTTTAAAGAAGATTCTACAGCTCAGTAAGTCTTTTGATTTCTTGCAGCTGCTTCCATGGGTGTTGACTGTGGGTTCAAGCAAAATGAAATCCTTGACAACTTCAATATTTTCTATGTTTATCATAACAATGCTCGTTGGTCTGTTGTGAGGATTTTTGTTTTCTTTATGTTGAAGTATATGCAGTCCTTGATCTTCATCAGTAAGCGCTTCAAGTCCTCTTCACTTTCGGCAAGCAAGATTGTGTCATCTGCATCTCAGGTTGTCAATGAGTCTTCTTCCAATTCTGATGTCCCATTCTTCTTCATATAGCCTGACTTCTAGGATTATTTGCTTAGCATACAGATTCTGTCTGAGCAACTGCCTCTTGATCCATGTACAGATTCCTATAAGCATAATTAACATTCTGGAATTCCCATTCCAGAATTAGCTATAATTTGTTACGATCCGCACAGTCAAATACCTTTACATAGTCAATAAAACACAGGTAAACATCTTTCTGGTATTCTCTGCTTTCACTCATGATCCATCTAACATCAACATGTCCTTGTTCCATGTCATCTTCTGAATCTTGCTTGGAGGTTTGGAAGTTCCCTACTGATGTAGTGCTGAAACCACTTTTGAATGATCTTCAGCAAAATTTCACTTGTGTGTGATGTTAATCATATTGTTTGATAATTTCCACATTCTGTTGAAACACTTTTCTTTGGAATAGGTGTAAATATGACTGTCTTCCAAGTGTTTTGGTATAGACAAATGAGTGCCTCCATCACCACATCCTTTTGTAGAAACACCTCAGTTGGTAGTCTGTTAATTCCTGGGGCTTTGTTTTTCTCCTAGGCATTCAGTGCAGCTTGAACTTCTTCCTTCAATATCATCAATTCTTGATCATATGCAACTCCTGAAATGACTAAATGTCAGTCAATTCTTATTGCCTGTATAATCCTTCTAAATTGTAACTCGAGGCTTGAATTTTTCTTTATTTCTTTCACCTCATGAAATACCAAGTGTTTTCTTCCCTCGTATTTTTCAAACTCCAGGTCTTTACAAAATACTTAGTTTATCTACTCAAGTTGTCCTTTAAAACCTTCTGTTCAACCACAAACTACAGAAGAGAAAATAGATAAATGGGAACTACTAAGAATCAAAAACTTTTGCATATCAAAAGACTTTATTAATAGAATTAAAAGGCCACCTACAGACTGGGAAAAAATTATTTGGCAACTCTATGTCAGACAGATGCCTGATCTCCATAATCTATAAGGTACTATAAAGTATCAGTAAGAAAAAGATAAATCATCCATTTAAGCAATGGGCAAAGGAGATGGATAGACACTTCTCTAAAGAAGAGATCCAGGCAGCCAAAAAATACATGCAGACATACTCACAATCATTAGCTATTAAAGAAATTCAAATCAAAACCACAATGAGATACCATCTCACCCCAGCAAGGTTAGCCATAATCCAAAAATCACAAAACAACAAATGCTGGAGAGGCTGTGGAGAAACTGGAACTCTCCTACATTGTTGGTAGGATTGCAAAATGGTCCGATCTCTTTGGAAAGCAATTTGGTGCTTCCTTAAAAAGCTGGATATAGATATACCACTTGAGCCAGTAATTCCACTGCTTGGAACATATCCTACAGAACCAAGGCCACTCACACCAACTGATACATGCACACAAACATTTATGGCGGCACGGTCCACAATAGCAAAAAGATGCAATCAACACAGATCAACAGAGGAATGAATAGGTATATTACAGTATATATATTCAATGGAGCAGTACGCAATGATAAAGAACAATGATGATGGCAGGAAACATCTCTTAACCTGGTTTCAACTGGAGGACATTATGCTGAGTGAAAGTAGTCAGCAACAAAAGGACGAATATTGTATGAGACCCCTATGACAAGAATTTAAAAACAGACCCATGCACAGAAGAAAAGACTCTTTGACAGCTGCAAGAGTGGGGAGGGAGGTAGGCCAAGGGTTTAGATTAGATAGTTGACAGAAATTTGGCTGGATGAAATCTGTGACAGCACACATTATAGAGAAGATCAATATTAAATGGACTTCAACATAACATGATTACTCCTCCCATCTTAACCCAATATTGCAAGGACAGAGTAGCTTTGGCGGGGGGCCAGGGACTATGTTCTCAGGGGAAATCGAGGTCAGCTGGCACAACTAGCATTTTTCTAAGAGAGCTTTCTGCACCCCATGTTGGTGAGTGGCGTCTGGAGTCTTAAAAGCTGCTAAGCTGCCATCTGAGAGTACAACAAAAGGTCCCAACTCAGCAGGAACAGATGATCATCAAGGACCAAAGCAACATGGGGAAAAGAAAACCCAGAAGACAGAGAGACCCATGTGAGTGGGTGACTACACTGACTTGTGACTGGAAGAACTGGATGTTGCCCAGCCACCACCAGTGATGGCCATGATGGAGCTCACCAAGTTGAGTCTCACTGGCAACACAAGAATAAAAAGTGGTACACCCTGAGTTATCCACTAAAAGACCACAATTGATGGTCCAGGGGCCTCAGAGTTCCCCCGGAAGCATGGCCCCTGTCCCTGACGCCGCCCCTGTCCATAAATCATAATGGAGGTCAACTCTTCAAACAGGAATGGATTGGACTTGGCGACACAAAGTGACCATATCATGTGTGTACTTTAGGGTTCTATGTGTCTATAGGATGTCGTCCTGCTGACCTCTTACTGGAGGCAGGGGAGTGGGCGGAGAGAAGGAGATAGGAGATTGTTGGGAGGATAAGACATGTATAGAGTGAGAGAAAGAGTGTGCTGTCACCGGGCAGGGAGAACAGTGGGAGCTGCGTATAGGTGGGCATGCAAATTTACATGGGAATGTACATTTTCATTCAATCATTAAAAAAAAAACCCTCCATTCCACTGTTTCACCTCATGAACTGTTCATGTCACTTTGGCTACCCTACATTCAAGAGCAAGTTTCAGAGTCTCTTCTAGCATCCATTTTTGTCTTTTTTTTCTTTCCTCTCTTTTCATGACCTCTTGCTTTCTTCATGTATGATTTCTTTCACACCATTTCTTAATTTGACTGGTCTTTGGCTGTTTGAGTCCAATGTGTCGTATCTATTCTTGACATAGTCTCTAAATTCAGGTAGGATATACACTCAAGGTAGTACTTTGGATCCTATAGATTTATTCTAATTTTCTTTAGCTTCAACTTGAACTTGTATTTGCATAATTGATGGTCTGTTCCACAGTCAAGCCCTGACGTGGTCCTAATGGATAATACTGAGCTTTTCCATCCAATTTTCCCATTGATGAAGTCAATTTGATTCTAGTGTATCTGTTGAGTTCAATGTGATAGTTGTCATTTATGTTGTTGAAAAACAGTATTTGCAATGAAGAGGTCATTTGTCTTGCAAAGTTCTGTTATGCAATCTCTAACATTGTTTCTATTACCAAGGCTGTATTTTCTAGCTACTAGTTATTCTTTGTTTTCAGCTTTCACATCCTGGTTACTAGTAGTTATCAATGCATCTTGACTGCATATTTTATCAATTTCAGACTGCAGAAGTTAGTCAAAAATCTTTGGTTGCTTCATCTTTAGCCTAAGTGGTTGGTATACAAACTTGAATGCTAGTGATATTAATCAGGCTTTCTTCATAGTTGTATGGATGTTATCTTACCACTAATATTGTACTTCAGAACAGCTCTTGAAATGTTCCTTTTGATGATGATGCAGTGCTATCCCTCTTCAATCTATTCTTTTGCAACATAGAAGACCATATGATTCTCTGGTTCAAAATGGCCAATACCAGTCTATTTCAGCTTACTTATACCTAAGATATTGATGATGTTTATATGTTCCATTTTACTTTTGATGACTTCCAATTTTTCTAGATTTATACTTTCTACATTCCACCTTCTAGTTACTAGTGGATGCTTGCAGCTGTTTCTTCTTGTTTTGAGTCATGCCACATCAACAAATGAAGATTCTGAAATCTTTGCTCCATCCATGTCATTAAGATTGACTCTACTTTGAAGACACAGCTTTTGCCTGGTTATATTCCGAGTGCCTTTCAATCTAAAGGATTCATCTTTTGGCTTTATATCAATGTTTGATGCTATTGATAAGACTTTCACCTGCCACTTCTACTCCCTAGTCTTAGTCTGGTAGCTCCACTGAAACATGTTCACCGTGGGTGACCTTGCTGGTGTTTGAAATATCACTGGCATAGCTTCCAGCATCACAGCAATATTCAAAAAGCCACCAATGTATGACAAAAGAACAGATGCATGGCAAACATACACATATATAATTTTTCATTGCAATAAAGCCTCATTGCAAACGTATAATCTATATATAATTATTATCTCCATTTTAAAGCTAAAGAAGCTATACCAGAAAAACCTGACGTGTTGCTGTCAGGACAATCTTACCCAGGATCACATAACTGGTAAGACAGGGTCTCGGACTCAAGTCCAGGGAGTGTGGCTCACTACTCTATGGTTTTAACCACAGCACCATGCAAGTTCTCATTAGTTCTCAATCACTTAATAATACTCCACATCTATTCCCATTTTAAATATTAGGAACAAAGTTCTTCATAGCGATTACAAAATTTATCCAACTCAATTCCACCATCAGGATCCTATGTAGCAGTTGATAATCACAGAAATAATTTCCAAACCAGTGTACAACTGAGCACTAGTTTGGGAAATGTGAACAGATGTTCATAGGGAGAAAGTGTTACATATGTGTCAAATGCAACTGAGAAATTCTGCGGAACAAATCTACCTTTGAGTTCATAGGTTCATTGCTATGAAATACCTTGTAGTAAAGTGAACTACCTACATCTCATAAATGCTCCTAATTTATTTGAACATGAAACACTCTCTACTTCCCGAAAGCAAAGTTCTTGTAATTCCAACCACACACTATACTAGGTACAAACTATATGAGAAACAAACAGTATGCTTGTAGCAGGAGGGATAGTGAGAATCTCTATGCTCGTTACTACCATCCGTCATGTAATACAAGTTATCCGTAAGTTCTAGTCAATGAAATGATGTGCAAAAATGGGCTAAGAAATGTAAATGTTAGAAAAATTAATTTTATGTTATTTTGCTGACACTGCAGTTATTTTCCTGGAAAAAATTCAAGTGCATCCACTGAAAACCGATGGAACCCATAAAAGTTCAGTAAGCTGTCCAGTAAAAATACAGTTATAAAAAAGAGAAATGTGTTTCTATACACTAGGAATACCAGGTATAAATAAATCATCATGTGGGAAAAAACAAAGTCCCACTCACAATAGGAATGGGTAGCATTTAAGACAAGCTGGAAATGTGTCACACTGCGGGAGCAAGGGACTAGTCTGCTGAGAGCACTGTCCTCACCGCCCTCCTCGTCACCATACTATGCTGTTCCTTCGAGCACATTCTCAGGGTTGTCTCTGAAACATCCCAACAGACTACAAGTAGATTCTGCTAGTTCTGTTCTACAAATGAGGAAACTAGCATTCGGAATCAAAAAGTATAAAAGAAATCTTGAATAAGCACTCAGGCAACATGGGGTTTTGAATGACATTATTGTAAGTGATGATAATATAAATTCTTCCTCAAATAAGTGCAGTTTAAAGAGAAATTCCAACAAAATTCTCAATAGAATCTTTTAACTTTACATAGTGCCAAGCCAAGTGCCATCGAGTCGGATCGTAGATTTACATTTTATTGGGAGAAATAATTGGCAAAGCCAAGACATTAAAAAAAAAACTTAAGGGATTTTTTTCTCTATCAGATAATGAGACAAGTCTGAAAGCTGCTGCGGATCTAACATAGAGAAGTAATGCCCTAGTACTAAGAAGATATGATGTTAGCATTTGATAAAGAAGAGGTTATTTCGAATCAGTATGGAAGTGACCATCTTAGTCATCTAGTACTGCTCTAACACCAATACCGTGAGTGGGTGGCTTTAACAAAGAAAAGTTTATTCTCACACAGTCCAGTAGGCTAGAAGTGCAAATTCAGAGTGCCAGCTCCAGAGGAACGCAATCTCTCTATCTCTGTCAAGTCTGGAAGAAGGTCCTTGTGTTGCTCAGTCTTTCTGTGGTCCGAGAACATCTTGGCACAGGAACTTTAGGTCCAAAGGACGTGCTCTGTTCTGGGTGCTGCTTTCTGGATGGTATGAATTCCCAACTCTCTGTTTGTAACCACAATCGCAGATCCATGCTGCCTGTCTGCAAAGCCAGTACTGAGACAGGAGGTGAGGTGATTAAATGAGGACTTTTACTGAGTGCCACACACACAAGGCAAGGGAGAATCAGTTCCTCCAAAGCATGCCTGTATGCATAGGCTAAGCCTGAAAGTTATACAGGTTGATTGATGGGGGAGGAGGGGGACATTAGCTAATATTTTTCCCGGTCCATGCAAAATATTGTTTCAACAATATTTTTTGTGGGGTCTTCATGGCTCCAACAAGTCGGGGCTTGATAATCATCCAAAGTACCTGGTGATTCAGTTCAATAGTCTTAAAGAATAACTGAAAGGGGATAAACAGAACAATTAATCAATGTTCCTAAGAGGAAAGAATAGCCATGTGACTTATGACCAGTACAAGGTAAATTCTTACAGATGGGGGAAAAGCGAGTTCTCAGGACTTAATGTTTATGACACAGTTGTCTTAACTAATGTTTGCAGCAAGATGGAGTCGGGCTGGCCAAGGGCTTCCCTTTCATGTTTGCTTCCTTTCCTTTTATCTCTTGTAGGATAAAAGGATAAAAAGTGGTGTAAGCCACACTCCAAGGTAACTCTCTTTACACTGAAACAGAGAGGTGACCTTAGTAAGGGTGTTACAGCCCCACCCTAATCTCTAACATAATCCAATCTATTAACCACAGGCAGAGATTAGGATTTACAGGGTAGGGAAATTACAAAATGGGGGGGCAGTCACAGAATACGGGGAATCATGGCGCAGCCAAATCGCTACACATATGTTTGGGGGGACACAATTTAAACCATGATAGTGATCAGTTATTTAAATAATGATGCTGGGACAATTGGCCTCATTTCCTGAAAGACAAAAGACCATAAATAACTGACCAAATGGACAAGTAGATAAGTGGATCAACAAGTTTTCTCATGAAACTTAAGTCTGATTAGCTTGCTATCCTTGAAGTATCACATTTTCTGACATATCCCCAGAATAAAAACATTCTCAGTGTGAATATCTTTTTTTTCCCCCGCTTTCTGAGTTGAAGTAAGAAAAAGAAAAAAAAATGTGGAAACCTTAAGGTTTTACAACACATTTTATTTACCTCATTCTTTGCCCATAACAAGTGACCGGATTTTATTGAATATTTACTGACTGTTCGGATCCGACTCGACGGCACTTGGCTTGGCGTTCAGCACTACTGGAAATATGCCAAGAACATAACTGGAAGCAATGGCAAATAATAGAAGACAGAATGTTGAGAAAGAATTATAAGAGCACATGTAGTTCTGTGAGGGATGGGTTAGCAAAGAAAGCTTGTGAAAGAGAAATTTGCAAGTGTGTAGGACTTTCATGTGCAAAGGAGACGGAGAAGAGAGCGAGAGTTGGTAGTGAAGGGCCAGGAAGGGAAGGGAGGAAAGAATGAGAGCAGAGAATCAGTGTGAATCTGAGAGACTGAAAGTGATGGCACTCAGGAAGGAGATGAGTGACGAGAATGAGGGGGGAGAGGGCGGGGAAGAAAATGGGTGGCCCAGGGTGGTGCAAGGCTTGAAAGTGAGTCCGAGGAGTTTAGATGTGACGATAGGGAGGGGAGCTTTTAGAGGCAGTTAAGTGGCCCAGAGAGGGAGAGAAGTATTTGAGAACAATACTCTGGCAAGAGGATGGAGGAAAAGGTGTTATGGAAAATGAGGAAGCAAAAGACACCCAGGAAGAGGCAAGAAGCTGTTTATTGCGCAGGCGGGCCAATGTGACCTTCTCAGGTCCCAACAATTGGCCCCAAGTGGGGTTTCCGGAGGGTAGATATAGTGCAGTTTAGGATGTCATGGTTGAGACAAATGGGGTGAGTGGGTGGAGTTCTGAGGGGGCGTATCCTGCCAGCCGGGGAGCCAGGCTGAGAAAGGAAAGGGGAAAGGGAATATCATATCCTGCCAGTCAGGGGCTGGGCTGAGAAAGGAAAGGGGAAACAGAATATCGTATCCCGCCAGCCAGGGAGCCCGGCTGAGAAAGGAAAGCGGAAAGAGAATATCGTGTCCTGCCAGGCAGGGAGTTGGGCTGAGAAAGGAAAGGGGAAAGGGAATATCGTATCCTGCCAGGCGGGGAGCCGGGCTGAGAAAGGAAAGTGTCCTGTCAGGCGAGTGCTGGCTGAGAAGGGAAAGGGAGTATCGTATCAGGCGCCGGCAGGGGCAGCAAGTGGGGGAAGGAAAATTTTTCAGCCTCAGTTATGCATATTAAAGGGAGAAAACAGAATCAAGAGAATCGACAAGAAGCCTGATGCTGTAATCTAGAGGTAACGTGACAGGGCTAGGGCAAAATCCTGGTGATGGTGACAAAAGCTGGCAGGTACTCTGAAGTAGCCATCCCCAGGACAGACTGGATTAGAGTTATTTTAAATACCTAGAGGAGAGTCAAGTGCAGGATCCAGGTGAATACAGAGTTGAAGTAAGTTTTTCTCCTTTCAGAGTGTCTTAGTCTAAGTTGGAAATCCTTGTGTATAATAGGTTGAGTGCTACGTCTGCTAATCAAAAGGTCGGCAGTTCAAATCTGCCAGGCACTCCTTGGAAACTCTTTGAGGCAGTTCTACTCTGACCTCTAGGGTCACTATGAGTAGGACCCAACTGGATGGCAGCAGGTTTGATTTTCTTTTTTTCAGTCTACCTTGTCAGGAGAGGGGTTATGACTTGTCACAAAAACCCCTGCCTTGCCTGCAACCCAGGACTTGGCTCACCATCTCTAGGCACGGTCCTTAGTCCAATCTCTACCTTCATACGTTTTAAAAGAGCAAATTTTACACACATACTGTATTCCCAAGACACTCTTAGACTGTTTTAATTTTTTTCGCACCATAATAGGCAGCAGCTTTGAAAATAGAAGTACGGTAGGCCTGAATTCTTATGACAGTTATGACACTAAAAGCCTGTGTAACTTGGGCACGTAATTTTAACTTCTCTGCAGCTGTTCGTTTAGATGTTTTTTTTTTAAAAAAAGAAGTGCCATCTTCTGACTTCAGCATCACTGTGAAGACTGAACCAAGCATGTACACTAAGCTGCCAACCTACAGTCAACAGTGCCCTGGGGAAGTCATGGCAAGGCATCAGTTCAGTAGTAACGGATTTCTTTTTGGTTTACGATTACTAACACTGATTGCAAACAAGATGCTTTGGAAGACTGAGTCCACAGTTCTCCAAGTGTTGTATTTTACTTCACCTTCAAACTGTTAGAACAACAGCCCTCTTGACTCCTGTGCAAAAATAATAGGTTTGTTTTACTTTAATGCATTTAGGATTACAGTAACATCTTTTTATTACATAAACTCTGTCTCTTAAACAGAGGCACTGCCAAGTACAACCTCTCTCTGGGACAGTTTGATGAAACAGTTCACTGTAATTAGTTTTCCCAGGGGAAAAATGAATAAAAGGATCTGATCAGGTATTAGTGTTCAGCAGCTTCTCCAGCTGATTGAAATTCCATGATTTATTTTGTACATCTGGGTGGCAAATGGAAGAATCTCTAGCATCAGTTTCTCCAGGCTGTCTTCAAACAGGTTTAGTAAGAGGATTAAGAGCTCAAATAGGTTTCCAACTGTTAAAAGTAGTTTTCTCATTTTTCATGTTGACATTCTAAAAAACTAATTTATCTTCTCAACCTTCTGGCTTACAGCTCCCTCTAGAATGGAGCATGGCTACCTCTAGGAGGAAGAAAGGACTGCGTGCCACTCTGTGATCTCCAGCATATTACCCATTGATCTCCACCATATTACCCAGCGTATTACCCACTGGGCACTTACTGAGTGCCTGCTACTTGCACAGGAGGCAACAGATATGGGTAAAAGTATGTGATCAGAACTGGGACAGGAAGTAAAGACAATGCAAGGACATATTTGTTCTCATTTTGCTGGAGAAAATAGAGTCCATGTGAAATATTGAGCTTTCCTGTAAAAAACAAAGTCTGAAAAATCAGAATGTTTTGCAATGTGTTATAGGAGAGATATGAATAGAGTAGTAATTCAAAGGACAAAAAGAAACTTCAAAATCTAGAAGTGGTTCTCTACATCGACCAGCCATTAGAATCACCCAAGAATTTCTTAAAACTCCACGCCTAGGCTATGCCCTAGACCACTTATATCTGGCAGTGGGACTTGGACACAAGTGACAGTGGGACTTGGACACACGTACCATATTTTTACATAAATAGCGCACATCTTCTTCTTTTCTCCGGCATACTCTCCCCCACCAAGTATTTTCATAGGTGAGCTACACATTTTTTTTTTTTTGTAACAGCAACACGTGGGAAGGGACTGGCTAATGGCACTTGTGAGGTTACCGCCCAGTGCGAGAAAGTAGATGCCAAACAAACGTCATTGGTGCGAGTTATTCACATTAAAAATACAGTGTATACTTTTTAAAATTCTGAAGGCATAACCTATGTGCAGCCAAAACTGAAAATCACTTGCACTGAACAAAGATAAAACGTTCCCTAGAGGTCTGGGGACACCCTGGTAACACAGTGGTTAAGAGCCACAGCTGCTAACCAAAAGGTCAGCAGTTCAAGTCTGCCAGGTGCTCCTTGGAAACTCTATGGGGCAGTTCTACTCTGTCCTATAGGGTCACGATGAGTCAAAATTGACTCCACAACAATTGGTTTTAGAGATCTGCAGCATGGTCTCAACTAAAGTGACAGGTAAAAGTAGAGGAAAGTGCAATCAGTCCTGATTCTAGCAGCACTGACTCTATTTTAGTACTGTAACAGTTAAACCTTTTTCCTCGTGGAGATACAGGTAGCTTTCCTGGCTGAAAAGCCATGCAGAATCTAAATACAATCCCATGGCTGCAGGACAAGATTGATGCCATGTGAGCAGTAGATTTTTAATGCAGCATCTACAATTAGCCAAAGGATTGGATATGAAATGTAACCATTCCCATTATTTCAAAAGTCATCCTCAGGGACGGCTGCTGATGGGGAGCTCAGTTTACCTGTAACCACCTGCAGTGGTCAGGACTAAGTCAACTTGGCTACTCCTATTTGACTGCTGTATTAAGTGGCAGGGCAGGGCCTGTGGTGGCTTCCCGCCCCTCAGCTCTCTTGTCTCCACCTTCCACCATCTACTGCCAGTCTGCTCATGTAGCCAGCAGCTCCTGCACTCTTCTGGCATCCGCTTCCTGGACTTGAACTAGCAGCTGTTGGATTCATCAATCCTTACAGCTGGCGCTTGAGAGTTCTGTTCCCTGACCTTGCGATCCTGGGTTCGCCAGCCTCTGCAGCTCCTTTCTGCCGCCAGCTTGGGGTCGGCTGACCTACACAATCAGTGATCTAGGACTCTGGTCTCTGGCCTGCTGACCTGGGGTTCACCAGCTGCCATAGCCATGTGAGGCTTGTGCCAGGACTTGGGACGTTCAGCTCCTGCAATTCTGTGAACTGTTTCCTGTATTTAGATCTAGATCAAGATCTAGATATCTTTCCTTGTACTTTCTCTATGTAAATCTGTACATACACATGTTACTGGTTTTGCTTCCCTAGAAAACCCAGCCTCAGACAATGTGGTACCAGGAGTGGTTCTAGGGAAACAAAATTGTAAAAATGCATCCTTTCAAGTGGTTCCCGAGTCTGGCTAATAGTAACACTGTTGCTAACCCTGCTCCTACCAGTAAAGAGTGCAGTGCTAGTCTATGGGCTGAGGTGGTAGTACTGTTGAAATGAGACATAAGTAACTCCATTTTGAGGAAGGGTGCAGTGAAAATTCAGGGTATTAAAGTAAAAGGCTCCAGGAACCAACTTAGCAGGAGATAACAAGAAATACCATAATTACACCACCTTTGTCTTGCAAAAGATAGGGCCTGGAGACAGCCTTGCAAATAACCCCTGGAGCCAGCCTAGTAAAACATCCACTAACGGTTACATTTTACAACCTATGGAAATTCCATGTGGATGAAAACATTCACCAATGTGGTTGACACGTTCACCCAAAGCTACATTTTGCAACTTGCAGAAATTCCATATGGCCTCAGCCAATCAATGCAAAGGTTAGCTCCCCCTCCCTACTTTGCAGTTTCATGGCTTAAATGCTACGTTCTAAGGAAGCCTGGGGTCACCTCCTGCTCTGCGTAGTTTGGAGTGCGTCCCTGGTGCACCAGCCCCTTTTTTCCTATTGGGCACATTTTTAATAAAATTTAACTTTTAAAGAGAAACTGTGTCGTGTCTTGAAATCCAGACCCTAACAGTACACATCTGCAAAATAGCACCACCAATAGGTAAAATATTGGTAAAGGTGATGGTCAGGGTGAAAACATGTGTGATAACTTTTCGAAATTATGTGAGGATGAGAAGTATAAGGAAGTTGGTTGGCTGGTCCTACTTGCATTAGATAAACTGGTGAAAGAAGGAGATGACCTCAGGGCTTTGGAATCAAAGCCGTCAAGCCGTGTAAGAGACCTCAGAACTTCTGCTTGTGCTTTAAAAGAAAACCTTATTACATGTAACAGGAGAGCAGATACTGCTGAGAGCCAAAGCCCAGTGTTTATCGTTAGAGTGACACAACTGCAACGCCAGCTCAATTGCCAATCTCGAGAAGTATCTGAAATTAAAGTGAGGGCATTGACTGGGAAAAACTGGGACCCTAAAACTTGGAATGGAGATACATGGGCATGTGATAAGGAAACTGAGGACACTGAGCCCCTAACAGCCAGTGAATCACTCCTGCCAGCAGAACCACACCCAGGTGAAGGGATTACTTCACGTTTGTCTGCTAAACTGCCCTGCCCGGGAAAGCCATTATCCCCTCCACTCCAATCTAAAGAGATTAGCTGTAGCCCAGCTGCCTCTAAAGAGCCCCTGCCTGAATCGTTGCCTCAGGCATGGCCTAAGGTAGATGCTTTAGGAGAATTTGCTGAAGGTTCTAAAAACACTTCTGCACTACCAATTTTGGCTTCTAGACCTGTAACTAGACTTAAGTCCAAGCCAGCCCCAAAAGGTGAAGTACAAAGTGTGACCCAGGAGGAAATATGCTATACTCCAAAGGAAGACTTTTCTAATAAATACAAACAGAAACCTGGGGAATATGTATGGGAATGGCCGCTAATGGTGTGGGATAATGGTGCAGGGAACATAGAGTTGGATCAGTCTGAATTTCTTGAGATAGGTCCACTGAGCACAGATTCTTCATTCAGTGTTTCACCTCAAGAAGTTAGGAAAGTACCTAATAGTTTGTTTGGCTGGATTGCTGAAGCATGAGTTATGCGGTGGCCTACACTAAATCAGGTTGAGTTGCCAGATCTGTCTTGGTATACTGTGGAAAAGAGTATGCAAAGGCTTAGGGAGATTGGCATGCTAGAGTGGATTTATTCGATTAGACCTTCAAATCCACACGTAGAATGTCCAGAGAACACAACGTTTACCACAACTGTGAGAAACAGATTTGTGAAGAGAGCTCCAGGATCCTTGAAGACTGCTGTGATTGCCATTGTATATAAAGCAGATATGACAGTGGGAACTGCCCTAACAGAATTAGGACACCTAACTACAATGGTGCTGACTGGACCCCGTGGTGGTGGGGGTCAAGTGGCCTCACTGAATCGGCAAAGACCAGGTGGGCATGCTTACAGTAATGGACAGCGGAGGCAAAATAGTAATCTTAATAGTCTGACTCATATGGACATATGGAATTGGCTACCTGGTCATGGTGTCCCTAGGAGTGAAATAGATAAGCAGCCTACTAAATATTTACTTGATCTGTATGGAAGGATGAATTTCAGGTCAGGTGAACAGTCATCTAACTCAAATAGCCAGAATAGAGAGTCACAGTCCCTCAATCAATTCCCAGACTTGAGCGAGTTTAAGGACGCACAACACCTTGAATGAAGGGGAGGCCAGGTCCCTTTGAGGAAGAATTCTAATACCTGGCCAAATATTTATACTGTTAATCTTTCTCCTGCCCTTCCCCAAAGGGATCTACAGCCCTGTACAAGAATGACTGTTCACTGGGGAAAAGGAAATAATCAGACTTTTTGGGGAATACTGGATACTAGCTCTGAATTGACACTAATTCCAGGAGACCCAAAACATCACTGTGGCCCACCAGTCAGAGTGGGGGGCATATGGAGGTCAGGTTATTAATGGATACTTGGCTCATGTTCGCCTCACAGTAGGTCCACTGGGCCCCCGAACCCATCCTGTAGTGATTTCCCCAGTTCCAGAATGTATAATTGGAATAGATATACTCAGCAGTTGGCAGAACTCTCACACTGGATCCCTGACAAATGGAGTGAGGGCTATTATGGTGGGAAGAGGCAGATGGAAGCCTCTAGAATTGCCACTGCCTAGGGAAATAGTGAACCAAAAGCAATACTGCATTCCTGGAGGGATTGTGGAAATTACTGCCACCACTAAAGACTTGAAGGATGCAGGGATGGTGATCCCCAACACATCCCCATTCAACTCGCCTATTTGGCCTGTGCAAAAAACAGAAGGATCTTGGAGAATAACAGTAGATTATCACAAACTTAATGAGTGGTAACCCCCGTTGCAGCTGCTGTTCCAAATGTAGTTTCATTGCTTGAGCAAATTAATACATCTCCTGGTAGCTGGTATGCAGCTGTTGATCTGGCTCATGCTTTCTTCTCCATACCTATTTCCAAGGAACCACAACCAGCTGAGGTGCTTGCTGAGGGCAAAGGGAATACAGAATGGGTTGTAGAAGGTAGTTGTAAATGTCAGTTACAGCCACGTTACCAACAGAAATAAGGACTGTAATTGTTATGAGTGTTCCTGCTTTATATGTGTGTATCAGATATTTTTGTTTACTTATAAAACATAAGATGTAAATGGGCTAATGCATTTTCAGTTATGCATGTGTTAGTCATGTTATGTTAGACGGAAGTATGACTTTCTAATTGTATTCCTTCAGAGACTATGGATGGTAAGGTGAGATGTGCGCAGATGCCAAGTTGAAAAGGGGTGGACTGTGGTGGTCAAGATTATGTCAACTTGGCTACTCCATATTTGGCTGCTGTATTAAGTGGCAGGGTGGGGCCTGTGGTGGCTTCTCACCCCTCGGCTCTCTTCTGTCCGCTTTCCACCACCTACTGCCGATCTGCTCACGTAGCCAGCAGCTCCTGCTCTCTTCTGGCATCTGATTCCTGGACTTGAACTAGCAGCTGCTGGAGTCATCAACCCTTACAGCTGGCACTTGAGAGTCCTGTTCCCTGACCTTCTCTATCCCAGATTCACCAGTCTCTGCAGCTCTGTCTCAATGCCAGCTTGGGATCTGCCAACCTACACAACCGGTGATCTAGAACTCTGGTCTCTGACCTGCTGACCTTGGGTTCACCAGCTCCCATGGCCAAGTGAGGCTTGTGCCAAGACTTGGGATCTTCAGCTTCTGCAACTGACTGAGTTGTTTCCTATATCTAGATCTAGATACAGATACCGATATAGAGATGTGGAGATAGATATAGATGTAGATACAGATATAGATATCTTTCCTTGTACTTCATATATATAAATCTTTCCTTGTACATACAAGTGTTACTGGTTTTGCCTCCCTAGAAAACCCAGCCTAGACACCATCTGAAACAGGACAGGAGAGACACCTGGCATGGGACCAGGCAGATACAAGAGATAACAAGGGCTAAAGGGAGAAAAGCCTCAGGTCACCGCATTGTCGAGTCTGAGGGCATCAGGTGGAAGGATGAGGATAAGCACTGTTAGCATGTTGTACGCAGTGACAGACGACGCTCAGTATGAGGTGCTTCTGAGGGGTCCTCGTTTCATCTGCTTCATCTGCCCCTCACTGACTCCCACCTGCTCTTGCCTGCTACCTGAAAACTCTGTCTCTGGAAATAGCCCCTAATTTTTATATAATTCATTGTCATTGAGTCAATATTGACTCACAGTGACACCATAAGACAGTAGGATTGTCCCGTAGAGTTTTCAGGAATGTCTGGCAGATTTGAACTGCTGACCTTTTGCTTAGCGGCCATAGCCCTTAACCACTATGCCACCACAGCTCTATACTCAGAGAAAAAGCGTAGATTGATGGAACCATTTTGGAAAACAATTCGGTAATATCTGAAAAATTTAAAGGTGTATGTCCTAAAATTTAGCAACTTTATCTACAAATAAAACTAGTAATGAAATTCTGGATATATACTCTTTATTGCCTATTATAGTGAAGAACTGAAAAATGTGTCCAATTATTTGAAAGTAGACAAATGATACAGTATATTTGCACATAGAATAATATGTAGTATTTATAACAAATGACATACATGTGTGTTTACAAATAATGTGTATGCACAGAAAGAGAGTGAGGGAGAACACTATGGATAAATTTCCAAAGCAAAATATTAAATGAAAAAGGCAAGCTGAAAAATAGTATATGCAGTGTATGCTATTTATTTAAAAATTGTTTAAACTCCAGTCAACAAAATACAATCTAAATATCTATGGCTTTTTATGTAAGAAGAAACATATTAAAATTTATATTTCAAAAGAGGGAGGCCTGTGTCATTATATTGGGTACCAACCAACCAGTTGCCACTGCTTCATATCTGACTCATGGCACCTCCCTGTGTGTCAGAATGAGTCTGTGCCCCGTGAAGGTTTCCAATGGCTGATTTTTCAGAAGTAGATCACCAGGTCCTTCCCAGAAGGCAACTATGAGTAGACTCAGCCCTCCAACCTTTTGGTTAGCAGCCTAGCATTGTAACCATTTACATCACCAGAGATCACAAACACTAACCTGAAGCAAAGACAGTAAAATGTTAGCCACTGTCACATGGAGTACAGTATCATGTCAGATGCATACTGTACTTAATACATAGTCAGTATTGCACAATAGTAAGGTAAATAGGAAACAGCTGTATGCAATTTCCAGAGAATCTCTTAAAAGCAGGCAATCCAAAACAAATAATATATCCTGTGTGCCGTGTACCACAACTTACACAAACCTCACACATTTGGTACAGCTCTTTACATGCATATGCTGATTTGATCTTGTGGATACAACTCCTCAAAAGCAAATCCATCACCCCAGAGTCAGCTTGACAGGGTAAAACTGCTCCACAGATGTTCCAAGGCTGTGAACCTCTACAGAAGCGACTGTCACATCTTTCTTCCCCTGAGCAGCTAGTGGGTTTGATCTTCTGGCAACTAACTGAGCAACCTAACCAGTGCATCACAAAGGCTCATTTGGGTACAGTTAGATAGTTGTTATTATGTACATTTCATGGTTAAGGAATATTAAGTTGAATGGAAGGTAAAGGACTTGGTCTGGATTTGAACCTAGAACTCAAATAGCATCTTCTGAGTGTTCGTCTCTCCAAAAAGTTTGTTAGGAACCTGCTTCTAAGGCCGATGGAATGCAATTTTACACAGAGGAAGAGTGTCATCACCGATGATGAGGTTTCCAGGTGAGCCCTGTCATGGATTGAATTGTGTCCCCCCCAAAAAAGTATGTGTCCATTTGACTTGGTTAGGAGTTCTAATATGGTGCCTTTCCTCCCATGTGTTGTGAATCCTGCGTCTGTGATATTGATGATGGAGAACGGTTTGCAGTTGTGTTAGTGAGGCAGGACCCAAGCTACAAGCTTGTGGAATATAAGGGAGAGAAGTGAGCTGAGGAAGTTGGGAACCTCATACTACCGAGAGAGAAGCACCGAGAGCAGAGCACGTCCTTTGGACTCGAGGTTCCTGTGCTGAGATGCTCTCACTGGATTTGGACTTAGCCTACTGGACTGAGATAAATTCTCTTACTGAATGGACTTACAATTTGTAAATGGATTTGTGGCTTACTGGACTGTGACAATAAAAGCTTCTCCTCATGAAACCTTCCACTCATGGTATTTTCTGTTAGAGCAGTACCTGGTGACTGAGACAAGCCCATTAAAGTATTTGCTGATGGCTTGAGTTGTGGACTCTGAAAAGGGAACGATCTCTGGCTTAGAGGAAATGGCAGTGATCACCTGGGGGTGGTGGCCTCCATAGTGCAGAGGCATGTCAGTTCATTCAAGTGGCTTGTAGACATGGACTTAAACTATGTGGATTCCCACTGTCTTTACTTCCTCAGTGTGCGTTTAATTCTTCTAATGACATACAACAGCAAAGACCAATTTGTTGTAAATGTGCACTCAACTCCTTCTAAGACTTGACGAATTATCTTTTAACTAAGACTGCCTACATAGGTCTCAGACTCAATATTTCCACAGGTGGCAGTGTCCAGCTTAACGTCATTAGTAAGGTTCTGCTTCTTTGTGTTCAGAGACCCTGGTTGAGTAGTGGTTAATTGCTATGGCTGCAAACCAAAAGGTCAGCAGTTCACATCCACGAGGTGCTCCTTGGAAACTCTGAGGCAGTTCTCCTCTGTCCTATAGGGTCACATGAAATGGCTTGACGGCAGCGGATATTTTGGTTTGGTGTCTATGTTCATTTTTTTTCTTTACTCTTTCTGGCCAGACACACTGGATTTCCATTATGATAGTAATGATTTTTAATTAAGATGTTTCAGTTTTAAAAGTGTGACGTTTAAAGTATTAAATAAGAACACTATCAAAAACTCATTGTCATCAAGTCAATTACAACCCACAGTGATCCTGTAGGTCACAGTAGAATTGCCCCATAGTGCACCTGGTGGATCTTAACTGCCAGGCTTCTAGTTAGCAGCACTAGCACTTAACCACTATGCCAGTAGGGTTTCCAATAACAATATAAGTGGTACATAAAACTTTCTTAAAAAAAGAAGAGCTCATTGCCATCCATTCAATTCCAACTCACAGTTACCCTATAGTACAGAGTAGAACTACCCCATAGAGTTTCTAAGAAGTGCCTGGTGAATTCAGACTGCCAGCCTTTTGGTTAGCAGCCATACCTCTTAGCAACTATGCCCCCAGGGTTTCCAAGTAGCACAGAGTTCTGACAAAATGTCCAAGTAGCGTTTGAAGGCCCAAAGCACAGACTTCACTGCTCAAAGGAAATGTTTAATCCTTTTCTTTGGCCTTTCGCCTTCCTCCTCTACACATCATTCCCGCCCTTGGGAGACCCCTTCCTCAATTCCTACATGTTGACTATTGGCAGCCAACTGGCCAACACTAGCCTAAAAAATACTTAAAACTGATAAATATTTGTCTCCTCTATCTTTCATCTTGACCCTCAAGAGTGGCCATTGCGTATGGTGGCACTGTGGTGTCCCAATACTGTTATTTGTTTACTGGCTAAAAACTCTCTCACAGACAATTAGACAATCAAGTTTGCAAACTTGCCCTTTTGCCACCATGTTCAATGACCATTCCGAAAAGAGTTCCAAATTGCTTTTAAGGGTGGACTAGGCACTGGCATCGGTGTGTAGCTTCCCAAAGGGAGTACTTTGAAGGTGGCTGTAGTGGTATTCAGCAATGAGATATATAGCAACTTAGAACAATTAGTTCCCCAACTTACTTGTCAGACCTCATATTTAATAAAATTCAGTTAATTTCTACTATTGGTTCAAAATGATTTCTGGTTTAACAGAAAAATAGGTGAAATGTCACAAGGCAGGTAATATTTGAAAGGATTTTGTGTGGCAAGAACTGGTAAAGGTAGATTAGGCAGCAAGCAAAGCACACACAAAGGTTTAGAACTCTGACATTTGAAAAGGTTCAATATGTTTAAGGAGTCAAAAGAAGATCAATGTGCATGGACCCAGAACAGGAGTGACAGAGGGAGGAAAGGCTACACATGAAGGGCAAGAGCAGGAGCCGGCCACATGAAGGAACTCAGTAGCTTTATCTGAAGAGTAATGGGGAGGAGCCCTTCCCAGGTTTTGAAGAAGTTAATGGCATCACCTGGTTTGTGCTCTAGCCAGATAACTAACTGAAGGATTAACAGCAGATTGAAAAGTTGGGAGACTGGAGACGAAGCACCAGTAAAATAGGTGGACTGTCCACGGCTTCTCCAACACAGAGCTAGCTCTTCAACAGTGGTATGAGCATCCAAAAAAAAAAAAAAAAAGCAACCATGGCCATCAAGTCAATTTTGACTCATAGCATATGAGCGTATGAGTATTAGGGATCATTTAAATAGATGAGTTTTAAACTTCTCAATATATTTTCTTGTGTCAAATCTATGTTACAGTCAAAATCCTTTTGGTAATAACAGAACAAGGAAAGCCTATTGCACTGAAATCCTTGAGATGACTTCAGGGCAGGCCCTTTGCCCACATGCTGCATCCTGGTCCATTCTTCACTCTCCTTTGTCCTGCACTGTGCCATGGGGAGCTGACCTTTGCAACCTGCACCATCTGGACTCCTTTGCCCTCTGACTTCGAGCTGAGTTTGGTCTATAAAAGACCCAGGCAGAAGTTCAAAGAGTGAGAAGAGAGGTTGAGTATTTATTCTTCTGACTCTCCCTTGAACAGGCTGTGGTTTAGCAGCAGCTGTCTGTGTCTTCCTAAATGTGCTGCTCTGGTAGACTAGCTAGAGCTCTTCCTAGATTCTAAGAACAGCTTCTTAACCCTGATACTCTATGAGTGGCACCCATTTTCCACCAGTCCCTAATCACTTCATCGCCTCCCAACCTCTTGTGGGTCTCCTCAACCCTACAAAACACCTCTATACATAGTACTTTCAAGACACTGTTCGGTTAGCCTTCAGAGACGCCACATGTTTCCTTCCAGGATCCTAACGACTACAATGATTAATCTGTAAGCCATTTGGGGTCTCATCAGCTTATGTCACTGTATTTCTCAGATCATAAGATCCTTCTCAGTACAATTGATTATAAACATGATACAGCAACCTTTCCATTTTAGAATTCTAGTTCCATACTGTTTATTAAAATTATTTGTACAAAATGCCATCAGTCATAACTAATTGTCCAGTATTTTCATTGTAGTCTCTTGATCTTATTTCTAAACATTCAAAGGGTCAACTCCATCGTAAAAATGAATGTCCTCTAGTTCACAATTTTCCCATTGAAAATTCTTCTGAATTTCTGCTTGACAGCTCACTACATGGGCTCTAGGCAGCAAGGAGAGTAATAGGGTCTATTCCATGATGGGATCTGTGAGCCGAGAACTCCAAGGCCATGTGTCTTCCCTGCTCTCACCTAACTCCAGCCTTCACTCACTAGGCTTGTTTCAGTTCCCCGCATGGACTAATCCCTGTTCCAACCTCAGTGTGGGCTAGTCCCTCTGCTTAAAATGTGCTTCACCCTGAACGTCAGTCTTCTTACTTGTTGCTACTTCACTTCTCAAATATCATTTCCTCAGAGAGGATTCTTTACCAAATCAAATCCTTTTCTCTACACACTAAAATAGGTTGTCTTCTCTCTTTCTCACACACTCCCAAACTGAAACTGAAGTTCCACTTGTGTAGTAGTTATTTGGTTGATCACTGTGTCTGCCACAGGCCGTTAGCTCCACATAGGCAAAAACCATGTCTAGTCCTCACCACACACACACACACACACACACATACACACACACACTGCTTTTATGGGCAGGGCAAAGAGACAAAGACTGACTGCCTAACAAATGGCAAGGAATAGATGCAGTAACATCAATAACTTCCTTCAAAAATCAGCTCCTTTTGTCAGCTGACATCAGCTACCAGCAAGTTGATGCTGACTCATGGCAACGCCATGTGTGTCAGAGTAGAACAGGGCTCCACAGAGTCTTCAATGGCTGATCTCTTTTTGGAAAGAGATTGCCAGGCCTTTCTTCTGAGGCATCTCTGGGTGAATTTGAACCCCCAACCTTTCAGTTAGCAGCTGAACACATTAACTGTTTCCACTACCCAGGGACCCCCTACAGTGCTATCTTTGTTGTGAGATAAAATGCTTTTGCTTGTGGGTCACTCCTTACGCTGCAAAAGCTTAAGGTATGCTAATTAATTAGAGACTATGACCTCAACTGAGTTGCTTAATTTCTCTGGGCTTGTTTTCTCTTTCATGAACTAAATAATATCTGGCTTTTTCCTTTCTTATAAGCTTGGGGTGAAGGCCAAATGCCATGATATTTGCATAACACTCTGTAATTGTAATGGGCTACTAAACCAAACAACTCACAGTCATCAAGTTGATTCCAACTCATAGCAACCCTACAGGTCAGAGCAGAACTGCCCCACTAAGCTTCCAAGGAGTGCCTGGCAGATTTGAGCTGCCAAACATTTGGTTAGCAGCCATAGCACTTAACCACTGAGCCACCAGCGTTTCTGTAATGGGCTACAGTAGTGATTTTTTATTATCTTGATGATAACCTCTGACATATCTCATCAAAGCCAGCCTGCCATAGCCAGGAGTTCAAGAAAATCCGCTTCTCAACCAAGCACCTTTGGAATGTGAGAAAGCCTCCAGCCTCATGCGTTCATTTATTGATTCATCTACTAAGCATTTTCTACGGGACAGACTCTGAGGGAAACACTGTCGCTGTTAAGGCAGAGAATATCTGTGCTTGAAAGCCCACAGTCTTTGAGAAGGAGGCTGAAGTAAGCCCACGTAAGTGCTCTAAAATCCTCCAGGCACTGGAAAGAAGGCTGAGCGTGATCCTGTGTCAGCACGCTTCACTGGAATGCATTTGGAATGACTTTTTAAACAATGGAACTACTTGCCAAGTTGCAAGAAGGATTAAGGGACTCAGGACTAGAGGCAGTGACCAACCTAGGCTTAAAGGATCAAGAGAAGGAAACATTAATATAGGAACCGAGTTGAGAGCTGGAGCTATGGGAGAAGGACCAATAGGAAACTCTGCTGGCAAAGCAGTTAAGTGCTACAGCTGCTTATCAAAAAGTTGCCAGTTCACATCCACCAAGTACTCTTTAGGAGATCCTCTAGGGCACTTCTATCCTACCTACAGAGTCATTAAGAGTCAGAATCAACACAATGACTGTAGTTGCAGAGGAGTGTGGGATTTTGTCAAACATTTTTCCCATGTCTACTGAGACGATCCTGTTGGGTGGTGTCCTGTTAACATGGTTTGTTAACTAATTGATTTGGAATGTTAAAACAACCTGAATTCCTGGGATAAAATCTCACTAGATACACAATCTTTTTTTTGACATCTTTATTTATTTTATTTGTGATTTAGATGAGAGTTTACAGAGCAGACTAGTTTCTCATTAAACAGTTAGTACACAAACTGTTTTGTGACATTCATTGCTAGCCCTACAATTTGTCAACACTCTCCCTTCTCTACCCCAGTTACCTTGTTTCTGTTGGTCCACTTTTCCTGTCCCATCTGCCTTCTCGTCCTTGCTTTTGCACTGGTGTACCCGTTAACCTTGGATATACAATTGAACTAAAAAACACATCTGTTTCACTTGTGTTCTTATTGGTCCTACAGACTGGTCAAATCTTTGGTTGAAAGGTGAACCTTAGGAGTGACTTCTGTACTAATATAAAACTGTGTCTAGTGGCCATGCTCTTGTAGTTCTCCAGTCTGTTGGACTAGCAAGCCTAATCTGGTGTGTCTGTGTGTGTAAATATGAATTTTTTTCTATATCATCCTCCTGTTGTTTCTGGAATCCTCAAGTGTGGAAACCAGACACCATCTTGTTCTGGGCTCCATGTGGTGGCAGTTGTGGTTCATTAGTCCTTTGCACTAATCTTTCCTTCCCACATGTCTTGGTCTTCTTCATTCTTCTTTGCTACAGTTGGGATGAGACGAGTAGGCGTATCTTAGATGGTTGCTTGCTGACTTTTAAAACTCTAGTTGTTGAGGCAGAGTCAAGATGGCGGACTAAGCACACATCTCCTTATATCCTTCTGGAAACCAAGACCTGAATTGGTAATCAAACAGAGCCTTCTGGTCACCTAGTGAGCCTCCAGGACACAGCACAGGGCTGTTAGTTTGGCCTTCATACCACTGAGCAAAAAACCTCTCTTTCGCTGACTCCTGTTCCTGGCTAGCCCTGGCTCTCACGATCTGAAGGTAAATGCACCATTCTGACTTTTTTTTTCCTCTGTCTTGGCCAGTGGGTGGAGCTGGGTCTTGTCTAGCGGCTAGACTCAGACACGCTGCTGGTGGATAGGCAGGTGAAATTCCCATATTTTGAGAGCCAGGCTTAGCCAAGTGCCAAGTGCCATTGAGTCGGGGACTCTGTTAATCTAGCCATTTGAGGCCTGTCTTTTTATCACTGCCACAGCATGGTTTGTACAGAACTGCACTGCCAGAGTGCAGGATGCCATGTAGAGTACGGAACTTTTAGCAGGACCTAAGTCGCCATGAGTCAGATCCAACTCGATGGCATTTGGTTGACTGGCTAATTCTTAGCCTGGGAGCCAGCGCCTGCAAACAGGACAGCGCTTCCCTGACAGAAAAGCAGTAATTTACACAGTGTCACCTATGGTGGGGGGCTGGCAACAGACGCAGAGGAATCACTACCTCTCAGCACCTTTAGCACCTCTATCTGCTGCCTGTTGGGGGCGCCATCTTGGATACAGTGACCACAACTGGACCTATTTCTTAGTTTGGGAGCCAGAACCTGCCTACAGGAGAGCACTTTTCTACCAGAAAAGCGGTAGTTTACACAGTGTAGCCTAAGGCTGGGCCCTGACAGCGGAGGCCAACAGGGCAGTAGCACTGCTGTATTCTGAACTAGTTTGTGTCATCTGGGGTTGGATATAGTGGTGCTTATTTTGCCAGTTGGGAAGAGGGACCTCTACACCTGAAAACCTGACTGACTTGGGACGTGGTCAGATACCTTTTGCTTTACATTTTAAGACAGCCTAGAGAAACATCTGCAGTCCATCCTCACAGTATCTCTTCCAGCCTCTACTTACTCACATGGGACCCAAAAAGCAACAGACACTTGTGGCATACAAGAAATCACCCATGGCTTCAGAAGGCTCCCAAACAAAACAACCAAGGAGTTTTCCAGATGAAGAAACCTTTATGAAAGCATCAGAAAGTGAGTACAAAATGACTATATACATTCTAGACCTTATACAAAATACAGCAGAACAAAGTGAAAAATTAAACAAGCTGTTTGATCTGATGGAACACCAGTACTCTGAAATCCAACAGATCAAGAACAAAATCGAAGACATAGAAACTTCCATGCAAAGCCAAGAAAACAGAATGGAACAAATGGAAAAAAGAATTTCTGACTTGGAAGACAGAGCTACTGACGCCAGCGTCTATGAGCAGAAATCAGAAAAAAGAAACAAGAAAAATGGAGAAGCATTAAGAAGCATGTGGGACTCTTATTAAGAGGAACAACCTTCAATTAATTGGAGTCCCTGAACAGGATGAGACACCTGAGAACACAGAGAGCATCATTGCTGAGCTGCTGACAGAAAACTTCCCAGAAATCATGAAGGAAGAGAATATAGACATCTCAGATGCATATCGTACACCACCCAATATAGATCTCAAAACAAAGACTCCAAGACATATTATAACCAAGCTTAACAAAATGAAACATAAGCAGCAGCTCTTAAAGGCAGCAAGACTCAAACAAAGCTAACATTTAGAGGGAAACACTGTAGGCTTTCATCAGATTTCTCAGCAGAAACCATGTTGGCAAGGAGACACTGGTATGACACATTTAAAGCACTGAAGGAGAAGGACTTCCAACTAAGAATTATATATCCTGCAAAACTATCTTTCAAATACAAAAATGAAATTAAGACATTCCCAGATAAACAGAAACTCAGAGACTTTGTAAAAACCAAACCCAAACTACAAGAAACACTGAAAGAAGTTCTTGGCTTTGGCTTAGAAGAACGAAACCACTAACTTTACATTTTAGAACGACACACTACTCAATACTCTACTTTTTTAAGGAAGGCTCCAAAGTCAATCACAGCTTCAATACTGAAAGAAGCAATCCAGTGATTATCATGAATACTATGGTGCCATCATATTAAAAAGAGGGATGTACTACAGTTGTTACAGTCCTTCCAGATGGAGAGGGAGATGACAACACTGGTAGTAATTAAAATTGGGTTTATATAAAACTCTAGTTGTTACTCACCAGAGTCAGGAGTAGAGCACTTTCTTTATACAGAAAGTGCTATGTTGTTCTGGACTGTACTACTTGAGCTAGATGATCCCAGAGACCGTGGTTCCCAGCCATCAGCCCAGTAGCTCAGTCTCTTAGGGCATCTGGATGTGTCTGTAAAGCTTCTCTGATTTTGCCCTGATGAAACTGTGCTGACTTCTCCAGTATTGTGCACTTTCTTACCCTTCACCAAATTTATCACATATCTGTTACCTAATTAGTGTTTTCATAGTCTTTTCTATTATGTTGCTAGCTTTTGTTAGCTAGAGTTCTGGTGAGGGTGTTTGTGACTATATTCATAAGACATATTGGTCTCCAGATTTCTTTTTTTTTTTGTTAATTGTGATTAAGGGAAAGTATACAATCCAAATTAATTTTGCATGCCCGCCTATCTACAGCTTCTTCTGCTCTGCTTGCCTGATGACAACACACTCCTTCTTTTCATTCTATACTTCTAGGGTCCTCTTAATAAGCTCCTATCTGTGCCTCCTCCCATCTAGAAAGAGACCAGTAGGACAGCCTCCTATAAATGCATACAACCGTAAAGTAAACACACCATATGGTCACACTGTGTCCCAGAGTCCAGTCCATTGTTGTCAAAAGAGTGGACCTCAGTGGAGTTTTCTGTTCAGAGGGAGCAGCAGGTCTAGGGACCCGGCTCCCAGGGCATCCTCGAGGCTGTTAGACCATCAGTTGTGGTCTTTTAGCAAAGTTCTTGAGCTGTGCCATAGATTCTGCTGACTCATGAGATTTCTTGTGATATCTTTGTCTGATTTTAGTTTAGCATCAGTGAAAAACTTGCTTCATCAAATGTGTTGAGAATTGTCTTCCATGCCTCTTCCACACTGTAGAATTTGTGAAGAATTTGTATTATTTCTTCTTTAAATTCACCATTGAGACATCTAGGCTTTGGCTCTTCTTCATGATATAAGACCACTTTTAGGTAAACATTTTATTCACCGACTCAAAGGCACTTGGCTTTTTTTTTTATAATTTATTTTGATGCAATATGTATCCAGTTCTGTTACCTTATATAATTCATCTGGTCCTACTAATACAGAATATGCTACTTTTAATGTATTCTAAATTACTATTTGTAATATGTCTCTTTTAGTTTTTTCTTTTATTCCATTGATTCTACATGCTTTTAATTATTTTAGCTTTAAACATATTGTTGTCTTACTACAGTAAGTGACTTTTATTATATATTCAACAAATATTTATGGAGTGCTTATTATTAGCTAAGCAAATGCAGTAAGGATTAAGCAGTGGCGAAAACCAGCAAAACTCTTTATCTTCAATGAGCTTACAGAAATAAAATATACAGTACACTGAAACTGCAATAAGTGCTATGAGAAAAATAAACCACAGTAGGGTGATGGGTATCTCAGTGCAGGGGCTTGGAATACCACATAGGGTGAACAGGAAAGCCTTTACTGGAAGGAAAGCATCCTGGGCAGCAGTAACAGCAAGGGAGAAGGACCTACAGAAGGAATACAAAGGGAATCTGCAAGAAACACCCACAAGGCCAGTCTCGCTGGATACAGAGAGCAGTGGAAGACGAGATGGAGGTGAGGCAGTTCCATTACAAAGGTCACATCATGTACATCACTGCAGACCACTGGAATAACTGTATTTTTTACCCTCAAAATGAGGAAAGTCATTTAACCTTCAGCATGAGAGGAAATATTTGATAATCATATATATGATGAGTGTTTAATATTCAGAATATATAAGAACTTAAAAAAATCATCAACAAACAACATAATTAAGAAACAAGAAAGGACTTAAATAAACATTTCTCCAAAGAAGATATGTGAATATCCAAGAAGCACATGAAGATATGCTCAACATAATTAGTCATTACAGGAATTCAGATCAAAACCACAATGAGATATCACTTCACCCCCACTAGGATGACTGTTCTCAAGTGTTGCTAGGGATGTGTGGAAATGGATACTTTCATCCAGTACTGGTGGGAATGTAAAATGGAGCAGCTGCTGTGGTAGACTGTCTTTGCTTCCTCAAAACATTAAACATAGACTCATCTCAGGACCAACAATTGCACTCCTAGGTACATACTGAAAAGACTGGAAAGCAAGAAGTAAGATACTTATACAGTGTTCACTGTAGCATTATTTGCAGTAGCCAAAACATGAAGGCAAACTAAATGCCCATCAGTAGATGAAGGAATCAGCAAACTGCAGTATACTCGTATACACATGGTAAAACATAACTCAGTCATAAAGAGAAATGACACTGTGGTGCATGCTAGTATAAGGATGAATCTTGAAAAACCTATGCTGAGTATAATACGTCAGTCTCAGAAGGACAAATAGCATATGATTCCATCCAATTAAAATATCTAAAACAGGAGATGCATAAAGACATAATCTGACCAGTTGTTACCAAGGGATGGGGAAAAGGGGAAATAGTTATTGCTTAAGAAGGATTAATTTTGATTTGGAATGATATATATATGTATGTATACGTGTATATATATTGTGTATATATTTGGAAATGAATAGTGGTTGACGGTTGTGCCCCGACCCGCGGGACAAATCAACGAAGGGACGAGGGGAAGCCTGTGAAAGTAAAGCAGGAAAGGCGGAAAAATGGAGGCAAGACAAGATTCTGATCAAGCCTCAAGGTTTATTGTTAAAATGAAGTATATTTATAGCAGCAGGAATAGAGGGAGGGATCAAGTGACGTAGGGATGGAGTGACATTTGGAGTGAGGTAGTTGTCGGCTGGGGATTGGATATACATAGGACTAAGGCAGTGACATCAGGCAGGAGGTTTTTCGCGCGCGCAGGCCTTTTGAATTTCGCGGGCGCGGGCTTTTTCAAACTTGGCGCGCGCGGGCTTTTTCAGACTCACAAGCTTCCTGTATGTCGGGGCCTGGGGGCTCACCCATGGCTCCCGACATCTCCTCCCTTTTTGTTTTAATTCATGGGAGGTGGGCTTTAACTGGGCGAGGGGGTATTGACCAAGGCTCCTCCGCGTGGAATTTGTGGCTCTTGGTATCTTTTGAGGAGGAGAGGCAGAGCCGTTTTGATGTTGAGATAGATACCAACCTCTATGCAAGCCAGGTGTGCCCCAGGGAAACGTAGAGGAGTTAGTGTTAACTTTCCTTTGCAATGCTTTGCTTCGCACTTGCCCCAGTACCCATACCTCTCTTGCCGGATTGGTAAGGAGGTAAGCATGCCTCTACTTTTCATGCTGTCCCCGTTGGGAGGAAGCTAGGGTACCCCATTTCAGTGGCATAAGCTTCGTCAACTGCCAGGCGATGGTAGTGAACTTGAATAGGTTTAGCTTGTGCAGCGTCTATTTGTTGTTTGATGAGGCTTGTTATTCTTCTGAATGCCCAAGGGCCGAAGGTCAGGAACAGTAATATTCCTAAAACAGGGCCAGCAAAACTGAGAAGTAGATTAGTAAGCCATGACGTTCCGGTAAAGTTAAAATCAAGCGGTCCTGAGCTGCTTCCCCATTCTCGTTGTCTTTGATTTAATCGCTCTCTGAGTTTAGTCATAGTGTCCTTAATGACCCCTGAATGATCTGTATAAAAGCAACATTGCTCTTTGAAGGCTGCACATAAGCCACCTTCTTTAAGAAAAAGTAGGTCAAGCCCCCTTCGATTCTGGAGGACCACTTCTGACAGGGACGTTAAGGAATTTTCCAAGTTTGAAATGGATTGCTCAATGGCCTTCAGATCCTCAGTTATGGCCATGTTTAAGTTATGGAGCTGTTTAGGGCCTTCTACCAAAGCTGCAGCACCGGTACCGACTCCTGCTGCTATGCCCAGGCCCAAGAGGACCGCCAAAGTTAAGGAGATGGGTTCTGTTTTAAACCTGACAGTTTGTAACTGGTATTGGGATATAAGTTGTGCTATTCTCTTTTCTTTTGGAACAGACAGGGGCCCCAATGGAGCCGAGGCCAAAAGAGTAATTTGTCCTGTGTAGTCATTATCAATGACCCCAGGGATGACATGAAGGCCAGCCAAAGAGGAACTGCCACGCCCTAAGATTAAACCAAACATTCCTGGGGGCAGTGGCCCATAAACCCCTGTAGGGATGAGTTGAACACCCTGATCGGGCACTAATATTGTATCGGTGGTGGAACACACGTCTGCGGAGGTCCGCCATCAGCCTTGTAAACAAGGTCACGAGCCCCTGCAAATGACGGGCTGAAGCATCTCACCTGTGACATGTTTTTTAGCCTACTGTCCTTGATATTATTTGGCTTCCTAATCAAATTTTCTCCTCTCCTGGCACAAGAATCAGGGGATATGCCTTCTGAGAGGGGCCCTTTACTACCCCCTTGGTTTATGAAATAATATCGGGAAAACCTGTACAGGAATTTTTGGGAAAAAAGAGCTCAGAGGAATGATCCCTAACACAGCCAGCACTGAGAGCAGCGAGGCCGGCCCAACCCCTGCTGACTTCCCCCAACTGCACATCAAGAGCAAAGTAGGAACAAATAGAGATCATAAACTTTAGACCCTTCCTCGTGAACCTTTTAACCTTGAGGTATAAGTAGGGCTGATTGAGCTTGAGGCATCCTTAGGCCATTATCTTTAGATAAGCCTTAGCAGTTAAAAGGATCACCAGGTTTCAGTTAACTAATAGCTCTTGTGGCAGGGTAAAAAATTACATCACCTCAAGACCACGAGGTTTTTGGTTTTAAACTAGCCCATAGATTGTGTGGTCAGTGGGCAGGGCAAAATTCACAAGGTCTCTCCTGTCTCCTTGATTCATTTACCGCCGCGCCTCTCCCTCCCTCCGTGCCTGACGCTGTAAAGTGTTGGGGCTGGCCCCCGGCACAAGTCCAATCCTGTGCTTCCAGGGGTGGCACGGCAGAGGGAGCTGATACTTGTCTTTGTGTCTGTTTCTAGGGGACGAACCTGACTGCCCCTAGGTTCTGTCCCAAGGGTGGGGCCGGCCGGGCTGAGATTTTTCAGCGGGCGGGGCGGCGGCTGACGGCAGCCTCTCCTTCTCGGCCCGCGCGCTAGGAGCTCGGGGCAGCGCGGCGTAGGCCGGGGCCGCGCAAGGAGAGTGCGCGGTGCGCCGAGCCCTGAGCGCCGGAGCCCGGTCGCCCTCGTGGCGACCGTGGTTTGGGGAGCCCTCTCGCCTGCCCCCACACACCCCCGAGGAAATTTTTAACGCCCTGTTGCTTCACAGGGGACTTTCTCTGTTCCAAAGGTTCTATAATAATCATTCAGACAGTCTCTAACCCTTTTCCAACACTTAGGGTCTATCGCCCCCTTCTGGGGAAAACTAAGGTCAGACATTAGACAAGAAATTAAAGAAATGTACTAAATCTCTTTGTTAGCCTTAAATTTCCGCCCCTTGAAAGAATCCTTGATTGCCGATAGCAAGAGCTCATGTGAACTTAATTCTTGCTCCATAAATTTCACCCACTTAACCTCTAACAGATCAGACTCGCAGGGCGGCTACTCCCGCGGTGATCAGGACGAGTTTGACTCACGAGCAGCTTTTCCCGTGGAAACTCCAGTCAAGCTAACTCACACCCAGTGCGGCAGCTCAGGACGCCTGGCCAGGACTTCCTTCTCCGTAGTGGGTTCTTTCAGCAGCTCCGTACCTCGGGCCCCACGTTGAGGCGCCAGTTCTGCCCCGACCCGCGGGACAAATCAACGAAGGGACAAGGGGAAGCCTGTGAAAGTAAAGCAGGAAAGGCGGAAAAATGGAGGCAAGATAAGATTCTGATCAAGCCTCAAGGTTTATTGTTAAAATGAAGTATATTTATAGCAGCTGGAATAGAGGGAGGGATCAAGTGACGTAGAGATGGAGTGACATTTGGAGTGAGGTAGTTGTCGGCTGGGGATTGGATATACATAGGACTAAGGCAGTGACATCAGGCAGGAGGTTTTTCGCGCGCGCAGGCCTTTTGAATTTCGCGGGCGCGGGCTTTTTCAAACTTGGCGCGCGTGGGCTTTTTCAGACTTACAAGCTTCCTGTATGTCGGGGTCTGGGGGCTCACCCATGGCTCCCGACACGGTTGCATAGCTCAGCGAATGTGATTTAGGTGACTGACTTGTACACTTAAGACTGGTAGAAACAGCAAACTTTTATGATGCATATTTTGCCATAGTTTCAAAAATTTAATATCAATTTAAAAAAAGCAAGAATAATAACTTTAAAGTTCTATATTTCCATTTTGAATATACTGTCAAAATTCATAATATATTTTCTGTATGGACTAAAATTTGCATTTAATAAACAAAAATATGACACCTAAGAAAAAAATGCCTGAAAGCCACTGATCAGGAAGACGGCATCATCTAACTGACATAGTGACAGGGCTGTGACAGCAGCCAAGTTGGATGCCAGCTGAAGCACCGGTGAAGAGTGAAGCACGAGCCTGGTTTGAAAGCCGCCAGGACCCACATGGGGAATGCTGGTGACTTTGACCAAAGGGGTGGAATTCAGTAACTGAGTTCTGAATGCATTTGAAGATGACACTTAATTCTTCCAACTGAAACTGAGAATCACTTTCTAACTCCTCCCACCCAATATCCAAATGTGATTAACATTTGTCTTGGCATTCTCATAAGGAACTGCATCGGAAGGAATCCTCTAAATTCAGATTAACTCAGGGGTATCTGCTACTACGTGGTTGCTCTTGTGTCAGCATTTGTCCTCATTTTCCTTTTGTACTGTGGTAAAGATTTGCAGTTTTCTTAACATACGTTCTAGAAATGTGTTTTTTTTTAAGATAACTTTTACTAAATGTGTAGATGTATGCATGTGTAACATATACATTTATATATATGTATGTATGTATACACATACATTTATTTCCTATCTAGTCACGGCTGATCTAGAGGAAAGCTCTTGACTTTTGTGTATTCATTTTATGATTGGTCATTTTATTGAATGGTCATATTAGTCCTAATAACTTTTTATAGTTTTTCAGCCAGATATTCACATAGTAAGAAATTTAGACAGCTTATTCTCTACCTGGATAGACGACTTTTGTTAGGGGAAGATATTTGGAACAGATTTTAACATAGGCCTAGGTAGGTGGATCCCATGGGTGAATAGCAGTGGAACTGCAGACTTTGTGAAAAAGCATGAGGGCATCAGGTACTCGTGTGTGTGTCTGTGTCTGTGTGTCTGTGTGTGTGTCTGTGTGTGACTGTGTGTGTGTGTCTGTGTGTCTGTCTATGTGTCTCTGTGTGTGTCTGTGTCTGTGTGTGTGTGTCTGTGTGTGTCTGTGTGTGTCTCTCTGTGTGTGTCTGTGTGTATGTCTGTGTGTGTCTGTGTATGTCTGTGTGTGTCTGTGTGTGTCTCTGTGTGTCTGTGTGTGTGTCTCTGTGTGTCTGTGTGTGTCTGTGTGTGTCTCTGTGTGTGTGTAAGTATGAGGGCATCAGGTACTCGTGTGTGTGTCTGTGTGTGTGTCTGTGTCTGTGTGTGTCTGTGTGTGTGTCTGTGTGTCTGTGTGTCTGTGTGTCTGTCTGTGTGTCTGTGTCTGTCTGTCTGTCTGTGTGTCTGTCCGTCCATCCGTCCGTCTGTCTGTCTGTCTGTCTGTCGGAGGAAGTGGCAATAAATGGTGCTGAAATGAGGAAAGAGAAAGAGATTGAAAATGAGTTTGGGTTTGCTTGGGTTAGATTTTTAGGGAAATTTGGAAACTAGCTAGGCTGACAGCCTCACCGTATACATGAAGAGAAAGAGGTCCGAAAAGGGGAGGAAGATTGTCCACGGTCAGAAAGCTAACAACTAAGCATGGGCTAGAACACAACTTGCTTCTCTTTCCTGTCTCACTTAACTCATCAGATCCAACTCTGAAGGGAAGGGGCAAAGCCAACAGGAAGTTAAGAAGCAGCAGAGGGTCTTTGGAGCCATCCATTCGCCTTTGGTCAGGAGGAGATAGGACTTCTTACGTTCCCCATATCTTCACAGGATGTTGGATTAGAGAGAAATTAGGAGGAGAGTATATTCAGTCATCACATTCTGTTCTTTCTACATATTAATTATTCAACCTTGGGGGACTCTCTTTACTTCCCTGGGCCTCAGTTACTATTACCTTAAAAATACAGTATCCCTTTAGCTTGGCAGCTACATCCAGCCCACAGACATATTTTAATTTTGCTCTGCTTGAAAACAAATGTAATTATTTGACACTGTGTAGAAGGCAGAAAAGTTCACAGAAAAGTCTGTACTGCTGTCATTTTCTTAACATGTGTGAAGATACTGCAACATTGCCCCTCCTTCCTGCGTGCTAGCCACGGTCTGCATGGATCCATCTCCCACAGCCTGCCACTATCTGCATGCGTTTATTTCAGGTGTGTCCCTGGCCTCATGGACTTCTCTGCACAATGTGATCTCATAGTCGTTCCTGCTCTGAGGTTCTGTGAGTCTGTGATGATCTGGTGCTCAGCAAGGTTTAGGCAAATACATCTCAAACAAGTTTAATCCTTGTGTCTTGTCCCTCTGAAGGTCTCCTCCTGTACGTACTCTCAGGCTTAGCTGGTTTCTCCTTTTCTGTAATTACCTGAACGCCTCTTCTTCTTGAAGCTTGGGCTGCTAAGTCTTGGCAGTACAACTCCAGAGTCTTTGCCAAACAAACAAAAACAAAAAACAAGAAACCCAACCCATTGTCATCAAGTTGATTCCAACTCATAGCAATACGACAGAGTAGAATTGCCCCCAGAGAGCTTCCAAGGAGTGCCTGGTGGATTCAAACTGCCAACTTTTTTGGTTAGCAGCTCTAGCACTTAATCACTACACCACTAGGGTTTCCAGATTCTATGCCAGTTGCTTGGAAATTTTTCATTTCCCCCCTAGAGTAAGTGTCCTCACTTTTGCCCAGCATGGCTCAGGAGGGAGGAAGTGACAGACCTGACCACCCTGGCTAACTCCCATAGCAAATCTCTGTTGTTATTTTTAGTTGCTGTTGAATTGACTCCAACTCTTGGCAATCTTATGTATAATACAACAAAACATCACCTGGTCACATACCACCTTCATGATTATGGATACATCTGAATCTATTGCTGCATCTATTGCATCACTCCACCTCATTGAGGACTACGCTCATTTTAACTGACCTGTTACTTTCTCACTATGATGTTCTTGTCTAACAACTGGTCTTTCCCAATGACGTGTCCAAAGTGAGTCAAAATCTCACCATCCTGGTTTCTAAGGAGCATTTGGGATGTATTTCTTCTAAGACTGATTCATTCATTCTCCTGGCAGCCTATGGCATAAGCAATATTCCTTGCCAACATCAAAATTTGAACACATCATTTCTTCTATCTTCCTCTTTCATCATCCAGTTTTCACATTCATGTGATGTAATCGAAAAGAACAGGGCTCCTTGGTTATCAAAGTGACACCTTAGCTTTTTCAAACTTTAAAGTGATCCTTTGGACAAAATCCCTCTGCTTTCCCTTAATACTTTTATTCCACAAACTCCACAGGGATAAATGAGATGGCAACAAGTGGTAGCCACTGCACAGCTAAAGAAAAGAGGTAAGTGTTGACATTGGCTACGCATCTTCCTAGAGATCCTTCAGCACTCAGCAGGAAGCAGGCAGGGGTGAAGTCCTCCTTGGTGTCATGAGAGGTCACTGTGTGCTGAAAGAGCCCCAGGTGTGGATCTGTCCAAGTGGCTTGGGGAAAGAAGGATATATTGGTGAGCTGGAATGCAGGAGGAGGTCACCCTGAAACCAAGATTAAAATTCCAAGAGCCTTGTCAATATGACAAAGAGTTTGGGAAGGTATAAGTTTCTAAAGGTCATTCAGGTAAAGGCAGCAGGGTAGAAAGCACATAGAAACAGACTGAAGCAGTGACCTACAGCAGGGAAAATAAGGTAAGGTGACGTAGTAGGCAATGAAAAGTAAAGTTCAATCATGACACCACGGCACAAGAAGTAGGCACAATTTCTGGCCACCCACACAGTAGATTAGGCTCACAGCTAAAGCCCCAGGACCCAAGATCTTCTGTGGGCAAGTGACAAAGAGAGTTAGAAAATGATGTCATACCCCCAAAGCCTTAACCTAGCTAGAAGAAGGGTTGGTTGGAAACCCTCAACGGCTTTCTGGAAACAGGTAGATGGACATGGTTGCAGCTTGTGGCCGTCTACCAGGCTCCTCACCTCCAGAACCCTGATCACTGAGTATAGAATGCCCAAGGTTGGACATTGTGCAGACACAACTTGCTCCAGCAAAGCAAAGCTCTGCTAACAAGAAGGTCAGGGCTGAGTGTGCTTTAGTTTGGGGGCTTAGTGAGCTCCTCTGCACACAGGCATCATACAAAACCAGGTGGAAGTAGAGGAAAACTGGAACTTACAGATGATGTTTCTAAAATGTTGTGAGTCAAAATTCTACAAAGTGAAGTCTAACGATCCAGCTACAGATATTGAGAGGGTTTCTCCAGGCCAGGCTCAGGAAGAGATCTTGCATGACAGTCATGAGCTCTGAGATTCCTTCTCTGCTCTCAAGCGTTCTGTCATTGTGTTTATCTGCCAAGCACAGAGTACCAGGATGTTGGAAGCAGAGAAATGAATTATGTTGAATTGGCAGCATGTTGTTTTCCATCTAACAGGTTGTCTTAAGAACCCTCTCACCCTCTGGGAGAAAGCCTTGAGTTCTGCGTCACCCTGCTCCACCACTCCCCAGGCAGACAGCCATGAGGTAGACTGACAAAATTAAGGTGTAGTTTCCTCTCACAACACCTGCAAAGGGATGAATGGATCATATGTGAGAATCAAAAGAAGAAAACAATTCAGGAAAAGAGAGGTGATAGGAAATTCAATCCCACAAGCATTTATGGGGTATTTTTTAGGTACTGGACCCTCTTAGATACTGCGGTTACAACAGTAAATAAAATATGGATTTTCTCTACCCTCCAGAAACTGGCAGGATGTCAGGACAGACATTTGCATGTATAGTGACAATTCAACGTGATGAGGACTAAAGGAAAGGTAGGACTTAGCTCTTCCGGGGCACTGAGAATAGGGGTGGAGTAGGGTACTAAGGGAAGATTTGAGAGTGTAAAACCTTCACATGGAAGGCAATGTTTGAGACAACTTTTGACAGAGAAGTGTAAAATTGTCTGCGGAAAAAGGAAAAAGAGGAGGATGAAGCATTCCACACAGAGGCAGGGGTATGGAGAGAGGTACAGACGCCTGAAAATGGTTCCTCTCAGAATGAAAATTATGTGATTTCGAAAGGATTCTGTGAAGATGGCACTATGAACAAACCTCCACTCCACCCCTTCCCCACAAATTCAACAAGAAAACCGCACTCAGCTTTAAGGGTCTCTGAGTCTAGGAGCGGAGGAAACAAACAAACAAAAATCCAAACTTGTTGCCGTCAAGTTGATCACAACTCGTAGTGACTCCGCAGGGCAGAGCAGAACTGCCCCATCGAGTTTCTGAGGAGCACCTGGTGGATTTAAACTGCCTACCTTTTGGTGAGTATCCTTAGCACTTAACCCATATGGCACCAGGGTTTCCTAAAGCTCCAGAGATTTGCAGCCAGACAAGAATCAGCTAATGAGCAAAAGTTGCTTCTTCTCCCACAGTCCCTGACCCTCCCCACCAGTCACATAGGCTACCAGCTGCTGTGAACTGGGGAAGGGACCACAACCCACAACTGGGGAAGGGGCTTGACCACAATGACTCCTGCCTATACAAAAAGATAGGATCCTAAGCTTCTGCTCTAAAATCAGCAAGGCCAACTTTCCATCCCAAGGGTCTATTTGGAGTGTGCCAGCACCTCCCCTACCTGGACACTGTCAGCTGCAAATTTACTGTGAATCACTACAGAAAACACCCCAGCAGTGAAGTCTCCTCCAAAGACAACACTCTTCCTGCCTCCTCACACACCCTACAGCTTAGATCTTTGATAGCAACAGGGCAGACTTCCCTGGGGGTCTATTGAGAGTGTGACAATCCCTCTCCATCCAGTAACTGTTGGGTGCTGAATTAATACAAACTCCTACAGAAGGTAGAGTTAGTAGCAGGGTTCCTTAAGAGGGGGGGATCACAGGGCCACTGGGGCTCTGAAACCAACCGGCCGGACCTTCTGTGGAGTCGTCTGGTTATACTCACACTCCCGTCCAGTCAGCTCTGAGGACTCCTGACTCAGGCTGCTGTACACAGGCATCTTGAGTGGCAGCTGCATCCATGGCCAAATATGACAGGCAGGGCTCTGCCAGCAACAAGACAGACCTCCCTGGGGCTGCATTCATGCATAACAACCCCTCCCCTATTCAGACACTGTCACCTGGAGCCCTGCAGTGAATTGTCACAGAAGGCACCTGGAGTAAAGTCTGCTCCCACAGTCAGCACTTTACCTACCTCTCTGGGCACCTCGTATTTCAGGTTTCCAAAACCAATAGGACAAATCTTCCTGGGAATCAATTAGGGTTAGCCTGCCTCAACTTCTAGTTGCTGCTGAGAACTGCTACGTGAGGCTACTCTGCACTAGGAAGCAAGCATCTTGTGTAGAGTTTGTATTCAAAACCAACAATATACTAAGAGGGTACTGATAGCAACCAGGTAGACCTCCATGAGGTTCTGACTGTCCCCTCCAGTAACTACTGGTTGCCAGGATGTCACAAACTGCGACAGAAGCCCCTCCAGTGGAGTTTGCTTCCTGCCTCCCTGCGCACCCCATGGCTCAGTCTCCTGCAACCAGTAGAAGAGACCTCCCTGAGGATTAGCTTGGGTCTGCTTCCTCTGATCAGCAGTGGGGACCAATAACTAAGGCTTCTGTGTGCTAGGAAGCAGGCATCATGAAGCAGGCCGACAGACAACATCCTACAGGACAAGTTCTGATAGCAACAGAGCCGACTTCCCTTAGGGTCTACTGAGTGTGACAATCCCTCCCCATCCATTAACTGTTGGGTGCTGAATTAATACAAGCTCCTACAGAAGGTACCCTATAATCGAGTTAGCAGAAGGGTTCCCTAAGAGGAGGTGATCACAGGGCCACTGGGGCTCTGAAACCAACAAGACAGATCTCTGGGAGGTTTTTCTGTGGCTGTAGCCCCGTCTCCTCCTGAAACACAGGGAAGACTTCTTAGGCTTTCCTGAAATCCAGCTAAGGTAGAAGGCACCCCCGACAAGGACAAAACTGGAGGGCTACACACACCCCTGATGGGGTCTTGCTGGATGTGGGTTCTCTAACTGAAAACATGGTGGCAGAAACAGAAAAAAGACAAGAGTAGTAAAGAGAAGAATTGAGCCACTCGGAGGACAGATTGATTAGTACACAATGTTTTGGCTGAGTGGCAGAGCTTTTTGGTGGACAGATTGATCATAACATGTTTTCTGGTGTGTCTGGTGGACGTTAAAATTGAAAACCGAGATCTGGAACTTTTAAATCCTAATTAAACTAGAAAAACTAAGAAGAGAAAAGGAATTATCATAGAGATGGAAAGAAAACAGTAAAGAAAGGATAACATTTCTGCCTGCCTAAGAGTTTTTTGCAGAAAATAGTGAGGGCAAAAACACTAAACGCTGGGAAGAAATGAGAAATTCACCATCCTTGAAAACTTCAATCCCCTCCCAAAAATCACAGGACATACAAAGGAACAGTTGCTCAACCACTAAGAGAAATGAAATCTTGACACATGCCTCAGTATCAATGGAGCTTGAAGATGTTATGCTTAGCGAAATAAGCCAATTGCAAAAGGACAAATGTTGCATGGTTTCACTTACATAAAAAGACAAGAGAAGGCAAGTGTACAGAGAACAAAGTTTATTAGCAGTTACCAATGTGGGCAAGAGAGGGAGAAAGGAGATTAAGGATGATGGGAAAAAATCACACTGGTTAAGGATAGGACTGCACAGTAAATTATTGCAATTGCTGTCAATCAGTTGTACACATGTAAAAAGTTGAATTGGAAACAGTTGTGTGATAGATACATTCACAACTATCCAAAAAATAAATAAAAAGAGTAGCTATTGAGGCTGCTTATGTACAACCAAACATCTCATGGTATTTGGCTCCTTGTTTTGGAGGTTTAGGGTCATGGTTTCATGAGACATCCCAGTTAACTGGCCTAATAACATATTTGGCACTTCTGTTCTACCTCCTAGTTCACTGCACAGTGCCTGAGGTCTTAAAAGCTTTCAAGCAGCCATCCGGGGCACAATAGGGCTCTTTTCACCCAGAGCAATAGAGGAAACAGCAGAGTCAGGAATAAGAGGAGGATATGGAATTTATGGCTAGTTGCCACCACAAACAACTGCCTCCTTTGTCATGAGACCAAAAGAACTGGCTGATGCCCAACTACCGTTAGGAAACATTGTACTCAAAGATTCCTAGAAAAAACCTGATCAAAAGTGGGAAAATATAGACCAGAATCTCAAGTTATCATGGCCTCCAGACTTCAGGAGCCATGAGGGGTGAATGAAGCACTAAAACTGTTGCCCTGAAATAATCTTTAAACTTTAAATCAAAAATAGAAATCGAGGCCAGATGGCACAACTAGCATTTTGCTAAGAGAGCCTTCTGCACCCCAAATTGGTGAGTGGCATCTGGGGTCTTAAAGGCTGCTAAGCTGCCATCTGAGGTACACCAAATGGTCCCGACTCAGTGGGAATGGATGATCTCCAAGGGCCAGAATGACATGGGGCAAAGTGAACCCAGAAAACAGAGAGACCCACTTACGCAGGTGATTACATTGACATGTGACCGGAAGTAACAGGTGGTGCCCGGCCACCACTGGTGATAGCTGTGATGGGGCTCACAAAATTGAGTCTCACAGGCAACACAAAAATAAAAACGGATGTCCCTGAGATCGCCACTAAAAGACCACAACTGATGTTCCAGGAGCCTCAGGGTTCC
The DNA here is from genome assembly GCA_028571685.1 of Heterohyrax brucei. Taxonomy (NCBI): domain Eukaryota; kingdom Metazoa; phylum Chordata; class Mammalia; order Hyracoidea; family Procaviidae; genus Heterohyrax; species Heterohyrax brucei. Next base: position 61,035,787 of record CM053162.1, on the reverse strand, counting down.
CTTGGGAGCATGGCCTCTGGCCCTGATGCTGCCCCTTTTCATAAATCATAATGGAGGTCAAGTCTTCAGACAGGAATGGATTGGACTTAGCAACACAGAGTGACCATCTCGTGTGCACTTTATGGTTCTGTGCATCTATAGGATGTCATCCAGCTGACCTCTTACTGGACATGGGGGAGAGGGTGTAGACAAGCAGAGAGGAGATTGTTAGGAGGATATGACATGTACAGAACAGAGAAGCAGAGTACGCTGTCACCAGGGAGGGGCAGCAGTAGGAGCCACTCATTGGAGGTTATGCAAATTTATATGGGGTTGTATATTCTCACTCAATCATAATAAAGAAATTGAAATTAAAAAAAATCTTCTGAAATCATCTTACAACTAAACAGTAACTTAGTTTATCTAGAAAAAAATGTCTACCTTGACCATCATGCTCTTCTAAGAACTATCTATATGGGATCAAAGTGACCACAGCAACTCAAAAGATGAGGTAGATGGTAGACGTGCTAGGGAGCAGTAAGCTTATGTTAATAAAGGAGGAACAACTCAAGAAAAGGGGTGAGAATGCTGTACAACTTGAAGAACATAATCCAAGTCATTAAACTGTGCATGTAGAAACTTGAATCAGTGTATGATTTGCTATGTATACTTTTAATGACAGTGAAATAAAATTTAGTGGATAAAAAAGATAAATTCTTTTGAAAAATTGGAAAAAGAAAAAAGGACACAATATCTGTGTGAAGACCATTGGTAGTCTGGCAGTACAGCTAAACCTCAACTCAGCACAAAAGGTGTCATTTCTCAAGCTCAGTATGTTACAAAACTATTCAGAAATACATTTCTGCCCTAAAACAGCTCATCGTATTGTGTTCTCCATCTCATGAGTGACATCATAGTCCTCTAACGGTCCAAAGAGATAGATGGTTCATCCCCAATTCCCAGACTGTTCAATTGTTCCTTTCTTCATATCTGTCAACCTTCCCAATCTTTATTGTTATGTATTAAACTCGCTAGGCTTCCTTATTCTGTGAATGTATTTCTCCCATGGCTTTCTCTCTCACCTTCCTGCCCAGTCAGCACCAAATCCAATCTGCCTTCTACACGGCCACCTCAGTGATCCTTATAAAATGAAAGTCTGGTGTTATAATCCCATGGCTTAAAGCTCTTCCGTGCCTCACGAGGTTTTTTGGAGAGGTAAACTTGAACTCCTTAACTTATCATAAAAGAGCATTCCATATCTGATCTTTCTCTTTTTTTCTCCCAATACCTTATTTCTTTCTAACAGTACAAAATTGCTGGAAATGTAGAAGGTTGGAGCCCTTATCATCTCTATGCCTTCAACTGGAATGTATTTCATCATTTCATCATTCAGACAACTCCCAATCCTCCTTCCAGGTTATCTTCATCTCTAGGAAATCAATCCATAAACACCAGTCTAGGTTGAAAACCTTTTAACAGTTGACTACACTGTGTTATAATGAATGCATTTACTCCTTGACTACCCTTCTCAAGACTAGAAGCTGTAAGTCTAATCATTTACTACCCTGGATAGCCTCTGTACGTATCACAGTGCCTAGGCATGATAGAGAATAAGCTTTGAATGAATGAAATATTTGAATAAATGAGTGGCTCTATCATTCCCTCATCAGTTAATTTATGGCTCTTCAATGTCCTGGACTGAATTTTCTATTAGTGGAAACTTACTCTGGGACCTTCAGAAGGAATATAGGAAGCCAGCTGAATCCAAAACAATCAAATGACTAATCAGTTTATTCACTTCTCTGTTCTCTAAAATTAGGAGCATGGGAATGAATATGTATGAACATGTGTAATTATAGACATTTACGTACATAAATTATCTGGCAGGGCTCCTAGTGCTATGCTCGTAGAAGCAAGCTGTTTATTTTCCTGTCTTTGCTGTAGATCTGCCCCGTAGTACCATACTCCAAAAGCCAAGTAACTAAAGACTCTCCCCATTTTTATGACTTATTCATTTTCTGTTCTTTGATATTCTGCTCTCAAATGCATCAGAATTCTCCAGCGGCACTCCTAGGTGGGCTAGACCTGGGGGATTAGGAAAGATGAAAAGTGATATTGCTGGCTTTGAAATCTCATCATATCCCCAGGAAGCTAAACGTTCTTCCCAATGGCCTACTTTTCAAAGTATTCAGCTGATGACACTGAGGTTACCAGCTTCTCCATTTCTTTGATTCTTAAAAAGAAGGCACAAAATTAAAAGCAAACAAACAAACAAAAAAAAAGATTTTCCTTGTGCTATCAGGTGGAGACGCTAGAGCTGGTAAATGCCATTTCTAGAAAAGCTCTCAAGAAGCCAACATGATGCACTAAGCCTGAATGCTGGCCATTCAACGGCAGTCACCAGCTCATGGTCAGTGCAGTCACCAGACCGTGGGCAGGATTATAGGCAAATTTATCACAGTGACAAGAAGAGTGTGTGCAAAGTATGTGTCCCAAATATCTGTCACCCTTGCAGAAGACAGCAAAGTAAAAAGAACAGGCTTTTCAAATGAAAAGGTACTGGTTCAAATATCACTTCTACTATTTATTAACTGTATAAATAAACTGCATAAAGCAAATCGGTTAACTTTTTAAGCCTCTGCTTCCCAACCTATAAATCAGAGAAAATTATACACAGACACGTATCTGATAAGATTGCTTAAAAGATTAAACACAATAGTATAAGTAAACCATCTAGAAAAATTCCTGGTATTTAATGAGAAATTACTGTAGTCTCTCCTTGCATCTCAGGTGATTATTAAATTCCACTTCAGAGGTTCACCCTTCAGCCAAAGATTAGGCAGCTCTGTAGGGTTGCTATCAGTTGTCATCGACTCGATGGCATTAGGTTTGGTTTGGTTTGTAGGGATAATAGTAACAATGTAAAGGATATGCTTTGTAGTTCAATCATGTCTATGAGACTAACGGGCACCCCAGCCCAAAAGAAAAAACAGGAAGGCAGGAAGGGACAGGAAAACTGGATGAATGAAATCACGGCACCCGGGGTGGAGAAGGAAAGAGAGTTGACACATAGAGGTCTTGGCAAAAAATGTCACAGAATCATTTGTGTACTAACTTTTTAATGAGAAATTGATTTTTCTGCAAACTTTCAACTAAAGCACACTTTTAAAAAATAAATAAAAACCCTTAGTCTTCTTAAAACACCAGAAAAAATTGCAAACACACTCCTTAGTATTTCAATAGTGATATACAGACAGATAGAAGATACAATGATAGAGAGATAGAGGGAGAGATGGAGAGATAGATAGATGATGGACAGACAGACAGATAGATGACAGATAGCCCTGGAGGCAACACCAGTTCATGGCAACCTTATGTACAACAGAAGGAAACACCGCTGGATCCGGCATCAACCTCAAAATCACCAGCCTGTCCAAGTCCATCCTTGAAGCTGTTGTGCTAATCCACCTATCTAAGGGTCTCCCTTACCCTCGCTGGCCTTCTACTTCACCCAACATGATGTCTTCCTGTAGTGATCCATCCCTCCTGATGACACATCAAACAATGCTCTGTCATGACTCATAAACTTTTTATTAGCTAATTTGTAGAAGCAGATTGCAAAGTCTTTCTTCCTAGTCTGTCTTAGTCTGTAAGCTCCACAGAAACTTGTCTACTATAGTGATCCTTCTGGGACTTGAAGTAATATCGCATAGCACCATGCAAGCCACCACAATACAACCAACTGACAGGTGGTAGAATACTTGATTGAGTTCCCCAGATTCCTAATCCTGTAAGTAAGAGATCAAATGAAAGAGAATAATATACATTTGACATAAAACTGTAGTCTCATACACAATACCAAAGCTTCCACATAAAAGGTAAATAAGTGTGGGTGCATTCGAACTGCCAACTTTTGAGTTAGCAGATGTAGCACTTCACCACTACACCACAAACGTTTCCAAATAAGTGCTGCTACCAAGTATCATTTCACCAACAACAAGACACATGACATTCTTCTCCTGGGTTAGAGAATTTCCTGGTTCCGAGACAAATAATAGGCAATCCCATAACAGACTCATTGTTTGCAGTGATGAAAGTGAATTATGGCTACTGATCTCCTTACTTACTTATTAAGGATTAATAGAACTTGATATTGAAATGAAAACTAGGATGTTTCAAGAGTTTGCTGAAACTGCTATTCAGTGTTCTGCTAAATCTTTCTGTTCTACAATTCTTGGCCACCCTGTCAAAATCCTAATGGCAATGTAGTCATGCAGATCTTTGGTAAAACAATAGGACAAGCTTGTCACTGTTTCATCAGCATACTCTTTGGTAGGTCATGGTTTTCATTTGCTGAGATTCTTGCTTTTTATTTTGATACACTGTGAGTTTTGTTTTATGACTATCAGTGATGTTTGTTATGGGTTTGTTTTTTTTTCTTCAACTTACAATGCATAGTGGTATATTCATTTACAAGGATGTTTTACTAATGATTTTCTAGTAACTAGACCTTCAACTATATATAAAGCACACTGGTAGTGCAAGCGGTGAAGCATCAGACTGCTGACCAAAAGTCTGACAGTTCGAACTCACTCAGCAGCTTCAGAAAAGAGGTGGTGATCTGCTCCCATAAAGACGATAGCCTAGAAAACCCTGTGGGGTAGTTCTGATCAGTCACATAAGGGCTGTAAGTCCAAATCAGCTCGGCAGCACCCAACAACAACAAACTATAGATGGAGTCCTTGGGTGGTACAAGCAGTTAATGTACCAGACTGCTACCTGGAACACTGGAAGGTCAAGTCCAACCAGAGGCACCATGGAAAAAAGTCTGGGAATCTACTTAGAAAAAATGAGCCATTGAAAAACCCTGTGGAGTACATTTCTGCTCTGATACACGTGGAGTCACCTCGAGTCAGAATCAATTCAAAGGCAACCTGTTTATAAGTTACATATACTCTGTAGTTAAAAGATGAGCTACCTCACCTTCACCTACTTACTGCTAAGACACAGATACATCATCTCCCCCAAAATTTGTTTGGACAGTAATAAACCAAAAAAAAAAAAGAAAAAAAAGGAAACCCACTTCTGCAGAGTCAGTTCCAACTCATAGGGATCCTATGGGACAGGGTAAAATTGCCCCATAGAGTTTGCAAGGAGAGCCTGGTAGATTTAAACTGCCAGCCTTGCGGTTAGCAGACATAGTACTTAACCACTACACCACCAGAGTTTCCTTGTATAATAATACATCTTTGCACTTCAAAATATTTCCCATCTGATCAAATCAAGCATTTTGAAATTGATCAAATGGAAAGATAGTCTTTAATGTATTTTGTCTTATAGAACGGAACCTGCAAAGGAAAATTTTAAGAGCAGCTGATCAATAGGTTGCCCTTTATTTCTGAAAGTATCTAAAGGACTGGCCAATTCATCTCCCCTTTCCAAATAAGACTTAATTGCTCATAGGTTTCTAATGAGTTTACTATTCAGGAAGCAATTATCCAATTCAGTGGTTACAGAATCCTGCCCTGGGAAACTGAATGAAAGTAGGTTATCTATGGCCATGAACTCATAAAGTACTCTACACTCTACTCCTGCAGTGTACGTCCAGTTAGATTTATGGTCCATTGAGTGATGGCTTGAACCCAACCAAGCAGCATCAGGGAACTACGTGATTAGCTCTTGTTCCAAAATCTACTTGAAAAATTACAGACCTGTGTCCATTAACCCTAGAAAACAATGCTGTGTGGTCAAATATTCCTTCCACCTTCACCTGTCCTTTAGAGCTTTGTGAGTATATGTGAGCAAAAACAAGCAACTTTTTAGGAATGAAATGTTCTTTCAGAGACCACGTGACACGTTAGGTTGCCAGTAGCAAACCCCATAGCAAAGAAGAAATGTTCTGAAAGATTTCTGGACTAGGATTTAATGCTATGCTTACTGTAAAACCCTAGAGCTGGAAGGTGTCCCCAGGATGGAAACCCTAGTGAAGTAGGGGTTAAGCGCTACAGCTGCTAACCAAAAGATTAGCAATTTGAATCCACCAGGTGTTCTATGGGGTGGTTCTACTCAGCTCAACAGGGTCACTATGAGTTGGAAATCTACTCAACAGCAATAAGTCTGGCTTTTATTTTATTCTAACAAAATGTAATGTTAGAGAAGCCATCACATTTAGCAATAACAGTTAAATTTGTCTTCCAGCCATTTAAAGCAATAGCAGAGCCCAGCTCTACTATTCATTTTAGCTACTCCCCATTTATTTTCTTTACACCGCATCCCCAACCCACATTTGTGAAGCCCATCAGAGACTGATTCCTGATTGACTAAAACTGCCAATTCTTAGGAACTGGATATGTGAACTGCAGAGTAGAATCAGGTTTGTAACTTTAAGCTCCTCTCTAGGCCTCAGTCTCCCCATCTGAGAGGGTTGGGGTTGGGCCTGATGCTCTCCAGTGCTTCTGCTAGATTACCAGCTCATCACATGACATGCCAAGGCCAGAAGTGACACTTTTACCATGCCTGCCTCAGCACCTCCTGTCTGTAGTTTAGGTCACTATGTTGCTCATCTGTGTATCCCACACCTCCTTGGTGTGGACATACAAGCAGTTTGGTCTTCTGAGCAGTCAGTTTAGAGTAAACCAATGAGTGTGACATGCCATTTAATTTGGTGCTATTTCCACATAGCCTGGTCCCACCAGTCCCCATATTTATCAAGTAAATTCTTGAGCGTTATCACTCAGAATAAAAAATATTTTTCCCTTATCTTGACAAGACTGACCTCTTCTTGTCAGTTGGTTTTCAGATTAAATGTTATCTTCTGAGAGAGGCCTTCTCTTACCATCCACTTGTGTAAAGCAGCCACTAAATCACTATCATATCTCATCATTGTAATTTTTCTGTAAACCACTTAGGAGAATCAGACTTTGTTCTCATTTGCCTGTTTATTATTACCTGTCGATCTTCTTCTCCAAGTAAAAAGAGAATAAGGACCAGGATACTGGTGGGCAGGTAAAGAGGGGGAGAGAGGGAGGGAGAGAAGGAGGGAAGGAGGGAGGGAGAGGGGAGGGCCAAACCTATTGCACAGAGTTGATTCTGACTTACAGCAACCCTAGAGGACAGTGTAGAACTGCCCCATAGAGTTTCCAAGAAGAGACTGGTGAATTTGAATTAATGACCTTTTGATTAGCAGCCATAGCACTTAACCACTACTCCAGAGTTTCCAACAAGCCATGAAGCAGAGACTTAATAAAATACTCATTAAATGCATGGATACACAATAGGAAGTCAAAAGATTATCCAGTCAAAACCTCTGATTTTACAGATGAGTAAATGATGCCCATAAACTCTAGGGGCACAGTGGTTCAGTGCTACATCTGCCAACCAAAAGGTCAGCAATTCAAATTCTCCAGGAGCTCCTTAGAACCTCTAGCAGGCAGTTCTACTGTGAACTCTAGGCTCACTATGAGTCAGACCTGACTCGACGGCAGTGGGTTTTTTGTTTTGTTTTGTTTTTTAATATGTCGTTCTAGAAATCTTAATGGCATAGTAGTGAACTGCTACCTCTGCCAAGCAAAAGGCTGGCCGTTCAAATCCAGCAGGTGCTCCTTGGAAACTCTATGGTGTAATTCTACTTTATCCTACAGGGTCACTATGAGTCAAAATCGACTTGACTTGACAGCTGAGAGTTTGGTTTTGATTTTGATTTTGATTTGAATATGTCTCTCTTCTTTGATTTGAATATCTCTCACTTCTCTTCTAGGTAAACTCTATTGATATAGGATGTTTCTGGCCCTCTGCTATTCATAGTGCTCAGTCACATGGTCACTAATACTCCACTGCTCATCTGAAGTCCAGTCATCCTTGTGTCATATAAACAAAATGTGGGCAGCAGATTAGGTGCACTGAACATTAAAAGCACATCTGTGTTTCCAAGGTTCATAACACTGGGCACCTGAAGGCCTTTACTAAACTCACCTTGTTTATTAAGTAACAGATAATGATCAAGGGTGAGATGTATGTTTTATTTGTATTGAGATCATTCTTTCCAGGATGATAATCATATAGACCAGAATGACGTTCCATATTTCACAAACATGGAGGCTAAGCAGTTACATAAAAAACTTTTATAGAAGAACTCCTATATTTAAAATTAAGAGCTATATATTCTCATACAACTCATTCATTATTTTAACATCATCTCCTCTCACTAATCACTTTAGTTCCTCACTGTGTTAAACTGAGGGTTGTGTGGGGTCCCTAAGTGGCGGAAATGGTTAAGCATTCGACTACTAGCCTAAAGGTTTGCTGTTCCAAATCAGCAGAGGTGCCTTAGAAGAAAGACCTGGTGATCTGCTTATGAAAGAACACAGCCTTGAAAACCCTACAGAGCAGTTCTACTCTCACACATGTGGAGCTTCCATGACTCAATTCAACAGCAACAGCAAATGCTCCCTGGTGGACAGGATTAAAGTCTCCATATGTAACCACACGTACATGAAAAAGGCAAAACTCACCAGCTATGAAAAACACATAAAGCATATGTGTGCATGCATGCACATGTGTGTGTATGAACTTTATATTTAAATACATTATTTGTATGCTATATATAAAGTGCAATATTTAATATTCATGTACATACATACACATGTATTCTAGGTATACTCACACTTTTTGTACTTTATGTATAAAGAGTCCTTTAATGTCAAGTAAATTTAAAAAGAAAAAGACAGATTTTAACTTTAGACAGGTAGATCATAAGTTACACTCCTATGACGGCTAGAGGCAATGTAAAGAGACATATGACTGTGGTTAAAAAAAACACAATTCAAAGAAAATATATTACACGCATAAAGATACTCTCTGAAGAAGAAAACACACAGAAAGCAATCTTTGCAATTTGAAAAATGGCTATGTTAATTTGGCATACAGTTTAACATGGAATATTATTCAGGTATTAAACTCATAACTCTATAGCACCTAAAACCTAAACCCAGTGCTGTCAAGTCAGGTCTGACTCATGGTGACCCTAGAGGCCAGAGTATCCAAGGAGTGCCTGGTGGAGTTGAACTGCCAACCTTTGGTCAGCAGTTGTAGCACTCAACTCACTACACCACCAGGGTTTCCCTCTATAGCACATGAAAGCCTATTTATCATGACTACATAGTATACAAAAAGATCAGGGTCAAGTAGTGTCAAATTTAGAACAGAACAAAAAAGTTGTAACTGCTTATGAAATTATATAAAATATATATGTATTAAACCAAACAAAACCAGTTACAGTTGAATCATTTCCAACTCACGGCCGTGTGTGTCACAGCAGAACTGAACTCCATAGCATTTTTAGTGGTAGTGATCTTTCAGAAATAGATCACCAAGTCTTTCTTCCAGGGCACCTCTGAGTAGATTTGCACTACCAACATCTGGTTAGTAGCTGAGCACTTAACCATTTGTACAACCCAGGAACTCCAAATACATGTGTTAAAAACCAAATCCACTACCATCAAGTCAATGCGAACTCATAGCAACCTTACAGACAGAGTAGAACAGTCCCATAGAATTTCCAAGGAGTGCCTAGTGGATTTAAATGGATGACCTTCTGGGTATCAGCTTAGCATGTAGCCATTATACCACTAAGGTTTGTATTAGGGTAGAGTAAATGTTATAAAGAAACAACCCTGCCATCTCAGGGGCTGAATCTAACGAAGGTTAATTTCTCTCTCTCGTCATAGTCCAATTCAGGCCAGCGGGAAGTGGTGGTGTCTCTGCTCCACAACCATGTCCTAGGGCCTTATCTCAGGAATTCTGCTCATCGGAAAGGCTGATGGAGCAAGGAGAAGGGTGGAGAAGGTTTACTCAGTCTTGCCTCCCTCAGCTTGAAAGTCATGCATGTGACTTCTGCTTGCCGACGTTGGCAGGAGCAGTCACAAGACTGCATTAGATAAAGGGGACTGGAAGATGGCATTTAGGTGAGTGTCCAGGAAGAAGAAGAGATGGGTCTTGTGAGCATTTGGCCACTCTGTACAGTCTGTACCATGCACATATATGAACAGATAAGAAAAAGATACAAACAATGAAAAAAGCTGATTTCCTAAGGAGATGGGTTTACTTGACAAGTAAAACATTAATCTACTCAGGAAATAGGCAATTTTTCTTCATTATTTATGTGATCCAGTGTGTAAGATATGCAGAAAATACAGTAAAGTCGAATCAGTTTAGAATAATGGAATACATAAGGTCAGTTCTAGTACTCATGTCCAATGATTAATAATTGTGTCATATTGAGATTTGATACTTCATCCTCATCTCTTTCCACACCTTCTCACGTTTTCTAAGAACCTGGACCTTAAGAAATATAGTCTAAGTTTTGCAGGCCATTTGATGGAAGATCTGAAGCATAGACATTCATTAATAGGATAGAAAATTTTAATTAAGCTCCATATGCTATTATGACTCTGCTGCTTTTTTAACAGTGATGAGAAAAATTGCCCAGCTCTGATCACTGGCAGAGCTATTAAAGAATTTCTTGATGACATAACATTTGTTTAATGGAAGTGCTTCCTTTTATGTACAAGTGCCTTCTGAGGGTAATTTGTCATTGTTACTAATTTAAGATTGTTTGATCTGTCACTTGATACTGGTTCCAATTAAGACAGAGAGAAAGGCATAAGTTCTCCACTGAGAATTTCTACCAGATACAGAGGTTTTATAACAAAAATAAAATCGGGACAAACAGCAAAGTCTCTTTAAAAGATCAGGCTCCATTGAAGGACAACAAAAGACCAGAAGTACACTATGAAGAGCAAATTGACTTTACTTCCAGAAAGATGATGTTTGTGCAGCTTGGGTCATTCAGGATAAAATTATCAGTACATGAAAATTAAGGTGATCGTTTATTTCCTATAACGAACTGATAAGAGTCACTTAGGGCATGACCAAACACAGCCTTGAATTGTTCCCATATCTGTGCTACTGTCTAGCCATGATAGAACAAGCACATTAGAAACAATGACTTTCAAATAGGATTCTCAGTGCAAAGGTGCTCATATTAACTTTCTAAATTCCAGACACAAGTGAAATGAAACATCTCCAAACTCCAGGCCTCCATCTCACACAAAAATCTAGACACAGAAATATGTCATCCTTTCTCTGGGAAAACCTGGTGGCATAGTGATTAAGTGCTACATCTGCTAACTAAAAGGTCAGCAGTTCAAATCCACCAGGTGCTCTGTATTAGTTATCTAGTGCTGCTTTAACAGAAATGCCACAGTAGATGGTTTTAAAAAGGAAGGTTTTCTTTGTCACAGTCCAGTAAGTTAAAAGTCCAAATTCAGGGTGTCAGCTCCAGAGGAAGGCTTTCTCTGCTGGCACTGGAGGAAGGTTCTCATCAACAATTTTCTCCTAGACTGGAATCTTTTGAGTCACAGGGACCCCTGTTCATTTCCAAAGGATGAGCTCAACTCCCAGCACTGCTTTTTGGTGGTATGAGGTCCACAAATGTCTCTGCTAGCTTCTCTCCTTTATATCTCAAGAGACTATCTCAAGGCACATAATAAACGTACACATTGAATCTTGCTCTACCAGCACAACTGCCACCCATCCTCCCTCTTAACATCATAGACGCAGGAATTCCAACATGGAGGAACATCACACAATACCAGGAATTACGGCCCAGTCAAATTGCTACAGACTTTGGGGGGAATACAATTCAATCCATGACACGCTCCTTGGAAAGTCTATGGGGCAGTTCTACACAGTCCCATAGCATTGCTATGAGTCGTAATCGACGGGATGACACTTTGGTTTGGTTCTCCTGTAAGGAAATGTATCTCCTGTAACAATCATTGCTTTTCCACCTCTGCCCTTTTTCAGAATCTTACCATGACTCCCATTTTACAGATGAAGGATCTAGGAAGGAGGCTAACTAAGCTCTCCAAGACTACACAGTCACTAAGTTTAGATTCAAATTCTTCTTACAACTGCAGTACATTTTGACAGAATTTAGGACCGTGGTGGAAGCAAAGTCTCTCAGGAGAGAAGCAGAACTCGGCAGATGAGAGAGATCGTAAGAGCAGAACGCAGATGCTAGCTCTGTGCCCTACAGCCATGTCCCAGCCTGAGTAGACAATGACAAAATCCCATTGTGACAAAATCCCATAGGGTCAGAAGGAGCCTCTGGGTGGCTTGTAGGTAAAGCCCTCAGCCACTAAACCAAAAGTTAGGTGTTTGAGCTCACCCCAAAGGGCCTCTGAAGAAAGACCTAGTGATCTGTTTCCCAAAGATCACAGCCATGAAACCCTATGGAGCAGGTCTACTCTGAAATATGTGGGGTCTCCGTGAGTCAGAATCCCGTCAGCGATCCTGTAGGACAGAGTAGAACTGCCCCATAGAGTTTCTAAGAAGCTCCTGGCAGATACAAATGGCCAACTCTGTGTTTAGCAGATGAAGCACTTAACCGCTGTGCAACCAGGGTTTGACCCAAAAAAATATAGTGTGCTTTATTAAAAGAGGTTGGAAATTCAAGCCAAGGAAGGAAGAACCAAAGAAGCAAGTGGAGAGGGAAAAAAGAGAGGATAGTATACTGAAAAAATAAAAATTGGGTTTCTACTTTTATTAAGCTGGACAATGAAACAAAAGAAGACCAAAGAATTGATACATTTGAATTATAACACTGGTAAAAAATACTGAATGTATACCATGGACTGTCAGAAAAGCAAAGAAATCCGTCTTGGAGGAATGCTCCTTGGAACAAAGATGGCAAGACTTCTTGATACTCTGGACACGTTATTAAGAAGGCCAATCCTTAGAGAAGACTATCACATTTGGTAAAGTAGAGGGTAAGGGAAAAAGAGGAAACTCTCACGGGATGGACTGACACTGTAGTTACAGTAGTGAACTCAAACACGTCTACTATCGCTACGGAAGGCTCAAGACTGGACAATATGAAGTCTGATAAGTTCGTGAACTTGCCACTAGGCGCTTAAGTTTGCAGCACTGTACAAACAACTCAGTAAGGTTTCATAACCTTGCTATATCAGTGTCTCACAGCTGTGTTCTTGTTGACATGTGATGGTGTCTTGCTGAGTGGTGTTCATTATTGGTGTTGCATGTTTTCATGTGCTGCATGAGAATGTTGGACCTTGACTTAGAGCAATGAACAAACATTAAGTTTCCTGTTAAATTTGGCAAAAGTGCAAGTGAAATCAGGGACACGTTAATCCAAGTTTAAGTGGGAAATGCCATAAAGAAAAATGCTGTGTACAAATGGATTAAAAGTTTTTCTGAGGGGAGAGAAAGAGTCACTAATGAAGAGAGATCAAGGCAATTTCCAACCTCTTTTAACAAACAGAACTGATGAAACACTGCAAAAATTTGTACCAGTTGGGCAAATGGTTAAACAAATCTGCTATTTGGAAGTGCTAAAAAGACTGCATGAAAAAGTTAGACAAAAACTACCTGAAATTTTCACCAGCAACTCATGGCTCTTGCATCATGGTAACACAACAGCTCACAATGGTACTATTTGTGAGAGAGTTTTTAGCCAGTAAACAAATAACTGTATTGAAACACCTTACCTCTTCACCTGATCTGGTGTCCAACAACTTTTTTCTTTACCCAAAGATAAAGGAAACATTGAAAGGGAAACATTTTGATGACATTCAGGACATCAAGGGTAATACAACGACACCTCTGATGGTCTTTCCTGTAAAACAGTTCCAAAATTGCTTTGCAGGATGGACTAGGTGCTGGTGTCACTGCAGAGCTTTCCAAGGAGGGTACTTTGAAGGTGACTGTAGTGATATTCCACAATGAGGTATGCAGCACTTTTTCTAGGAAGTTAGTCCTCATATGCATAAGGCAGTTTGTTAATGCGTCCTCCTTCAATCTGGATGCCCCATTCTTCTTCATATAGTCCAGCTCCTCAGATTATTTGCTCAGCATATAGATTAAACAAGTATGGTAAAGGTATACAACCCCAACAAGTACCTTTCTTGACTTTACACCAGACACTATCCCCTTGTTCTGCTCAAACTACTACCTGTTGGCCTAGTGTACCAGTTCCTCATGAGCACAACTAAGTGTTCTATAATTCTCATTCTTTACAATGTTATCCATAATTTGTTGTGATCCACAGACTAAAATGCTTTTGCATAGTCAATAAGACACAGGGAAACATCCTTCTGGTTTTCTGCTTTTAGCCAAGGTCTATCTGACATCAACAATGATACCCTTTGTTTTAAGTCCTCTTCTGAATCTGGCTTGAGTTTCTGGCAGTTACCTGTACTGCTTCAACCATTTTTGAATGATCTTCAGCAAAATTTTTCTAGTGTATAGTATTAGTGACATTCAGTAATTTCCACGTTCTGTTGGATCACCTTTCTTTGGAACGGGCACAAACATACACCTCTTCCACTCATTTACCTCCAGTGTTGTATCTATTTATTGAAACATCTGAATTGGTCTTCTACCAACTCCTGGAGACGTGTTTTTTGCCAGTGTCCTCAGTGCAGCTTGGACCACTTCAGTACCATTAGCTCTTGATCATATGCTACCTCCTGAAATTCATGAATGCAGAGCAACTCTTTTTGGTACAGTGACCCTGTATATTTCTTTCATCTTCTTTCAATGCTTCCTATGTTGTTTAATGTTTTTGTAGCAGAACACTTGAATATTACAACTCGAAGCTTACATTTTTTTTCTTCCATTCTTTCAGCTTGAGAAGTGTCCAGCATATTTTTCCCTTTTGATTTTGCATCTCCAAGTCTTCACACATTTTGTAACACTTGATTTTGTCTTCTCCAACTGCCCTTTGAAATATTTATTGAGCTCTTTTATGTGATCATTTCTTCTATTTAATTTAGCTATTCTTCCTTCTTTCAGAGTCTCTTTTGACATCCATTTTTGTCTTTTCCTTCTTCTTATTTATCTTTTTAAAGATAAATTTTTTTACGTGTAATGTCCTGATGTCATTCCACAATTTGTCTGCCCTTCATCATTGGAGTTCAATGCACCAGATCTGTTCTTGACATGGTTTCTAAATTCAGGAGGGATATACACAAGGTCGGACTGTGGCTCTCATGGACTTACTCTAATTTTCTTCAGCTTGCATGTGAGTAATTTATAGTATGTCCCAAAATCAATCCCTAGTGTTCTTTTGATAATAATGAGTTTTTCCACTGTCTCTTTCCTCACATGTAGTTGATTCCATTCTGTGTATTCTATTTGGAAAGGTCCACATATATAGCCACTTTTTATGTCACTGAAAACAGGTATCTGCGGTAAAGGAGTTGTTGATCTTGCAAAATTCTGTCATGAAATCCCTTCCATCATTTCTATCACCAATGCCATATTTTGTAACTACTGTTCTTTCTTTGATTACAGCTTCTGCACTCCAATCACTAGTAATTATCAAGACATGTTGAATGTATGTTGACACATTTCAAGCTACAGAAGCTGGAAAAAAATCTTCAAGTTCTTCATCTTTGGCCTAAGTGGTCAATGTATAAATTTGAACAACAATTATATTAATTAGTCTTCCTTGTGGCATATTGATATTGTCCTATCACAAGACAGGATAGATCTTGGAACGCTCCTTTTGATGCTGAATGTGCTGTGTATTCTTCTGGCAGTCCATGGGATATTCAATATTCTTCACCAATGCCAAAGTTCAAAGGCATTAATTCTTCTTCTGTCTTCCTTATTCATAACCCAGTTTTCACATGCATATGAAGTGACTGAAAATACCATGGCTTGGTCAGGTGCACTTCACAGTTTAGGAGGCTAGAAGCCCAAATTCTGAGTAGTGGCTCTACGGCAATGCTTTCACTCTCTGTTAGGTCTGGATGAAGGTCCTTATTTCTTGGTTTCTCAGTGATCTTCATGTGGCATGGCATCTGTCTTCTCCCCATCACTGACTGCTCCTTTTATGTCTTATAAGAGACTGGCTCAAGATACACCCAACATTAATCGCGTCTCATTAACAGACAACTCATTCCCAGATGGGATTATAACCACAGGCGTAAGGGTTGAGATTTACAACACACATTTTAGTGAACACAATTCTGTCCATAACCTTTTTTATGTTATTCCCACATGCAAAACACAAACACTCCATCAGATCATCCTGAAAGTATTAAATGAAATTCAAATGCAAATTCTCATCTTCCAAATCATCTAAATCAAATATGGGTCAGATAGATCTTAGGTCTGGGACAAAATTCCTCTTCATCTATGATCCTGTGCAATCTAGAACACAAATCATCTGCTTCTAAAGTACAATAGTGGAATGGACGCAAGATAGACAATTCTGTTAAAATGGGAGAAAATGGGGGAAAAGAAGGGATAAGATCCATCACGCAAGTCCAAAACCCAGCAGAACAATTTAAGATAGTTTTCAAGGCTTGAAAATAATCACGTGTTGTCTGACACCATCTGGGCCATTACCCATCCTGCAGGGTCTAGGTGTTGGTCGTATCCTCCAGATTTCAGACGGAGGACTTGTGAGACCTGGGCTTCAGCTCTACCTTCTAGGCCCCCTGAAATAGCAACACTGCTCCATCAGTCCTGTGTGACTTCATTTTCCTAGTCTATATGAGTGGCAACCCACCACCTCAGCCTCAGCAGTCCTTGTTCTTCTGCGCATAAGACAAGGCAGCCCCACCCCCTCAGCTTTGGGTAGTAGCCTCATCCTCTGGGGACAGTTGAAGGGCAGCCCCACACTCTTAAACCAAACTGGTAAAGACCTAACTGCTTGAAAACTAAAAGGCTGTGGCTCCACTCTTTGAGGTATAGGAGACCATGGCTGCACTCTTTGAAACCTAGTTAGCCCTGCTTCCCATGCTCCTTTGAACAGTTCTGCTGATCTCCATACTTTTCTAAGGATGGTTCTTTTCTTTTCTTGGAGGACAACAGATATCGCTCCTTTGGCTTGTTTTCTGGCTATAGAATTCCAAAAGGCAGATCATGTTCTTCTTTCCTTCTTCCTTTGTGCCTTTTAGTCTAAACTGATGGGTTTTCTGTAGCAGTCATTGGTTAGGTCCATCAGTCACAGGCTTAACCTCCTTCACACAAGATTGAGTCACCAAATCCCCAGTGAGAGTTTTAGGGCACATTTCCTTGGTTTGTACAATACAGTTTTCCATTTTACACAATTGATGTTTAAGCCCATTTCTTTCCTCTCCCTTTTACTGTAAGCAGCAAGAAGAAACCACACAGCCCTTTTAAGATCTTGCTTAGAAATTTCGTCAACCAAATATCCAAGCTCATCATTTACCAGTTCTACCTTTCCCCAAATGTTTGACCATAATACAGACAAATTATTTGCCTTTTCATAAAAACATAGCCCTTCCTCCATTGTCCAATCAGGTGTTCACTATAGTCTTTTAAGTCTTTGCCAGCAGCACAGTTAGCATCCACATTTCTAGAAACATTTTATCGTTGGTACCGTTTGTGTTTTCTAAGATGGTAGAGCCCTGGTGACACCAGTGGTTAAGCTTTCAGCTGCTAACAAAAGGTCAGTGGAATGAAACTACCAGCCTCTCCTTAGAAACCCTACGAGGCAGTTCTGTTCTGTCCTATAGGGTCATTATGAGTCAGAATTGACTTGACAGTAGTGCGGTGGGGTAAGATGATAGAAGCTGTCTCTACAGCTCTCCTCACTTCCTTCTGATGCCTCACCAGCATTGTCTTTGATTGCCATAATTCTACCAACATCCCTTCAAGGCAAACTGAAATTTTACTATTGCCAAAGCCAAGTGCACCTTAAAACTCTTTCAGCCTCTACCCATTACCCAATTCCAAAACAACTTCCACATTTTGAGTATTTGTTACAGCAGCACCCCACTTTCTGGAACCAATTTCTGACTTTCTTATCTAGCACTGTTATAACAGAAATAGCATAAGTGGGTTGCTGTAACAAACAGAAATGTATTGTTTCACACTGTAGGAGGCTAAGTCCAAATTCAGTGTGCTGTCCCTAGGGCAGAGATTTTTCTCTCTGTCTGTCGGCTCCGGGAAAAAGTCTTTATTTCCTGGTTCTTTGGTGATCTTCACACCGCATGGCATCTATCTTCTCCATGTCTCTGGTTGCTCCTTTTATGTCTTGTAAGAGACTTACTCAAGACACACTCTACACCAGTCCTGCCTCTTTAACGTCATGGACAGCTCATTCTCAAATGCGATTACAACCACAGGCATAAAGGTTAGGATTTACAACACATATTTCCAGGGGACATAATTCAATCCATAACCCCACCTGATGAAAACACTGAAGGGAATAAATGAGATAAATACACAGTAAATAGCTTAGCGACTCGACGGCACTTGGCACTTGGCAAATAGCTTAGCACGGTACCTAGGACTATGTTAACACTCCCTAAATGTTGGCTATAGAGCCTCTTGAGAGCAGCGCTATGACAGAGCTACAAGAAACTGTGACACAGACACACAGGAGAGAAAACAGATTCTCACTGGGTGAATATAGAGCTTCCTAGAATATAACTTCTGGGGAAAGGTCCTTATAGGCTCATCTTATAAGGAATGAGTAGTTCTCCCAAAGCATCCATGAGGATTTAGGAGTGAAAGAAGAGAAAATAGAAAGTCCACATAAATGACCAGGAGCCAGTGGGGCAGGTGGCTAACTTGATGGCTTTAAGAGGTAGGTCAATAGATAGACCTAAAATCTAACTCAATCAACACGCAGACAAGAGCTTCAATCTTTTCCTGACAAGTCTCCAATGACCCTGAAGCATGATAAATGGCTGGTAAGGTTTGACACCTGCCATGTATGTGATGAGCAGAGGAGTTACATTTCTGACATTTTGAGGCAGACATCACCATCCGAAAGGCAGCACAGTCTCTAGATGACAGATAGCTTAATCACTACAAAATATGACAAAAGAAGGACTAAAGGGGCTTCCTTTGTGCAGGCCTGAGGCTAGCGAAACCCAGGCCTTCATCTGAGACCCGCCATCCAAAAGCAGCATCCAGTACTTTTGTCACCTTGTGGCACATTCTCCAGCTCCCAGAGTCTGTCCTATTCAGCAGCCACATTTCTAGCTCTGGCCACATTCATGGGCCAGTTTTTTCAGACACAAAGTGTATACCAGCAGCAGCAGCAGCAGCAGGATCTGATGGGTCTTAGATTAAGTCAGAGCCCTAAGGTTAGAACTGGATTTTCAGTCCCATCACTTGCGGTCTTATGTTGACACCCAACTTAAAGCACCAGGTAAGACCTACATAAAGTGTCCTCACCTGACCCACCTGTCTCAATTCCTCATTCCACATCTTCTGCACAGTTCCCCTGCCTGATCTGGCAGCCTTCTCTAATACGAGGGTCTCGCTCTGATCTCTGTTTGGATTTTGCCTATTCAACCTCACCATCTCCAGAACATTGGAGGGTCGCTATCCTCCCACTTCGTAAATTGTTGTTAGTTGTCCTTGAGTTGCTTCTCAACTCTTGGTGACCTTACGTCTAACAGGATAAAAAAACACCTGGTCCTGTGCAATCTTCATGATCACTGGTATATGTGAGCCCAGTGTTGTGGCTGTTGTGTATTTTGAATGCCTTCCAACATAGAGGATTCATCTTGTTACTTGGTGGAAACTGCAAGTTTTGCTTGGCATGACTCACATTAGCCAACAACCAAGAGACCAGGTGGGACAGTGTCAACGTGCCTTTATTTGGTTGCACATGGAAAGGAAATGATGGCTGTTGCTGTAAAGACTGTTCCATGAGGGTGAGCAAAGAAAGTTATTCTTAAGAGTTTTACAAGTAGAGAATTTATACAAGTTCCATCACCAACATCTGTAATCATACCATGCAGGCAACAGGATTTGCAAGGGGCAGGCCAAACAAAAGAACTGTAATGTTAACACAAAACAGCAAAGCCGGCCAAGTAGTGCGGATGGAATTCTAATGCAAATTGCAAGGCAGGCCAAGTAAGCTGCAGTGAAATTTTCTGTAAACTAGGGACTTCTGGACTAATGTTCCAGCACTCTATTGAGTAATGTTCTGTTGTAATCCATAGGGCTTCCACTGGCTAGTTTTTGGACATTGCCAGGTCTTTCTCTACCGAGCCTGTCTACCTGGAAACTCCACTGAAACTTGTCCCCGACAGGTAACCCTGCTGGCATTTGAAATATTGGTATAGAACTTCCAGCATTACGGCAACATACAAGTCACCCAGAGATGACAAACTGACAGATGGGTGGTGGATCATGTATGTAGCATCAGTTGCACGTGGACAATTACTGCATACTCATGGCTGCTGGCTCTTGAGTTCCACTAGCCTATGGATTTTCTAGCACTGTGCCTCAATTAGATTCTAGGGAGCTAACAAGTACCTGAATCACACCTGACCATCCGTCTCTGTTGGACATTGTGCTTTGACCCTTCACTAGCCCACTGGACCTTCCTACACAGCGATATTGCCTTCCTTCAGCATCTCTTCTCACCCACCTCAGCGTCTTTCTCTTCCCACTCTATCCAATGTGGCTGACTTTCTTACCCAGCTTGCCCCTGTGACTCATCAAAATATGACTCAAGTTGTTTTAACAAAAGTAGCAAAGGAAACAAAGCCTCCGTTTGTACATTTAAAGAGGCTTTTTCTGCTGTGAGCTACTCAGGCTAATGTGGACCATGGGTGAGGATTCAACAGGAGATGGGAAATAATTTAACTATTATTACATGGTACAGCAACAATCTCTGATTCCTTAAAAGGCTCAGCAGGAGGATTCCTCCCAAGAGCAGCTGAAAATCAGACAACACTTCTGAACATCTCTCCTGCTGAGGCCCTCATTGTTCAGCAGGTCCTGCCAAGTGATTTAATCATGTTCAGTGACTGCCAACCCTGGCTGCACATGAGAACCATCTGAGAAGCTATTAAAATCTGTATCCGGGCCACTTAGGGATGGGGCCTCTAAGCACAGCAGCTTTGAAAGCTCTCCAGGTGGTTCAAGTACAGCTAAGTATGAGAGTATTTTCTGGATGAAGCCGACAAGCAGCCACCGGAAATGATATCCTGACCTCCACCTCTTGATACCCCTAGCCAAGGACTCTACAGTCAGACTGCCATAACTCAGGGAGGTAAACTCTTACCAAATATATAATCTTGAAAGAAAAAATCAAACGAATGCCACTCTCAAGAAACAGAGATGGAGGAAAATAAAGTCTTCACAGCAAAGAATGTACTATGGCTCTGAAGGAGAGACTTAGGTCTGAGACATGGATGCAAAATGGGAGAAAGCTTTGTTTCTTTTGCAAGGAGCCTCACTAGAGAAGGCAGCCAATGCCCTACAGTATTTGGAGACGCATCTCAGGATAGGTAGTGTTCCCACCCACTAGGAGTCTTGTCTAGGGAGCACTGTGATTCCATAACTGCATCATCGTGGACAAGCCACTGCTGTAAAAATTACATGTGCTGCAACACAGTACACGCACAGAGAGTAAGCACATCAGAAGTGTACTGCACAACGAAGTGAACACAGTCTTTTAACCAGTGTGCAGATCAAGAAAGAGAACACTGGCCAAGTGTTCTAAAATCTCCTCACTGATCGTCGCTGTTCAATTGCTAGGGAGCTGTAAGAGGCCGCACATTCACAGATAGCAAAGCTAGAGATTCCACTCTGAAAATGGCTCACCGCCTAGGGAAAGAGCCACGTATAAAACCGAACCAAACCCACTTCCGTCAAGTTGATTCAGACTCATAGCAGCCCTAGAGGACAGAGCAGAACCGCTCCACAGAGTTTCCAAAGAGATCCTGGCAGATCTGAACTGCCAATGTTTTGGTTAGCAGACGCAGCAATTAGCCACGAGGCCAACAGGGTTTCTGGGCCACATGTAGATCGGCAGCTAGGAACCCTGGAAGCATAGCAGCTAAGTACTATGTCTGTAAATGAAGAAGTTCAGCAGTTTGAATCCACAAGGCACTCCTTGGAAACTCGATGGAGCTGTTCTCCTCTGTCATGTACGGCTGTTAGGAGTTGGACTCATCTTGATGGCAGCAGGGTTTTTGTTTGTTTCTTTTTGTTTTTCTATCAAGAGAAATCACACAATTTTTCAGGAAACTCCCTTTAAGCTGTTGAATAGGAACATTAGTAACAGAAATCTTTGATTTTTAAGGCTCCCCATAATGGAAACCCTGGTGACATAATGATCAAGTGTTACATCGACTAACTAAAAGGTCAGCAGTTCAATTCTTCCAGGTGCTTTTTGGAAAGCTGAGACAATTCTACTCTGTCTTGTAGGGTCATTGTGAGTTGGAACTGAGTTCATAGCAATGGGTTTGGGTGAAAGAAAACTGACTGGCAGAGTGATTTTCATTTGGGATTTCTTTTTTTTTTTTCTTGTGATTAAGTGAAAGTATATTAAGTATATATTAAATTTGCATGCCTGTCTATCTGCAGCTCCTTCTGCTCTCCTTGCCTGGTGACAACACACTCCTCCTTTTTGTTCTATATATGTCCTATCCTCTTAACAGTCTCCTGTCCCCTCCTCTCTGCCCTCTCCTCTTCCTCATAGTAGGACAGTATGCTATAGGTGCTCAGAACCATGAAGTACACACACCATATGGTCACATCATGTACCCGAGTCCAGTCCATTCCTGTCTGAAGAGTTGACCTCAGTAATGTTTTCAGGTCAGGGGCAGCAGCAGGTCTAGGGGCCACGTTCCCAGGAGAACCCTCAGGCCTTTAGACCATCAACTGTGGTGTTTTAGTGGAGTTCCTGAGGTGCACTCTTCTTTTTCTTGTGTTGTTACTGGGACTCGACATTGTGTGCCCCATCATGGCTGTCTTTGGTGGGTTGGGATTTCTTTAAAGTGACTATTTGGCTTTACTTTTTTTTTTTTTGCCACTCCTGTTGCCACTGTTATTGAGTCAATTCGAACTCATAACGACCTATATGTCAGAATAGAACTGCCACATAGAGTTTCCAGTGAGTGTCTGGTGGATTCCAACTGCCAGCCTTTTGATTAGCAGATGTAGCACTTAACTACTACACCACCAGGGTTTTCTTTCTTTCACCAGAAATCACAAATCCCTACTTTCTGGATGGAAGCCAAGCTTACTAAATTTGAATCTCAAACTATAGAACTCTGCCGATGGCCAGGGACTATTTTGTGAATTGATATCCCCTGATCTCAACAAAAAGGGCAGCGTAGGGTTCAATCAATCATTTAAGACTGGCCAGTGGACCCGACCTTAGAACTTGTTACACTGCCACAGTAGTCAAAACAGCCTGGTACTGGTACACAAACAGATATAGAGACCAATGGAATATAATAGAGAATCCAGAAATAACACCATCCACCTATGAACAGTTGGTATTTGACAAGAGTCCAAAGGTCATGAACTGGGGGAAAAAAAATAATCTCACAAATGGAGTTGACACAATTGGATATCCGTCTTCAAAAAACTGAAACAAGATCCATATTTCACACCTTACACAAAAATTAACTCAAAATGAATCAAACAGCTAAATATCAAACCTAAAACAATAAAAATTATGGAAGAAAACACAGGGTCAACAACAGAAGCTCTAATGTGCAATTTAAACACAGCACAAAATCTTACCAACAATGCACAAACAGCAGAAGAGAAAGTAGATAAATGGGAACACTAAAAATCAAACACTCACACTCATCCAAATACTTTATCAGGAGAGTAAAAAGATACCTACAGAATGGGAAAAAATTTTTGGCAACTATGTATCAGATCAATGTCTAATTTCCATAACCTACAATATCAACAAGAAAAAGACAAATAGCCCAATTAAACAACAGGCAAAGGCTATGAACAGACACTTCACCAAAGAAGACATCCAGGTAGTCATAAGACATATGAAGAAATGTTCACAATCATTAGCCCCTGGAGAAATCCAATTCAAAGCTACAGTGAGATACCATTTCACCCCAACAAGAATGGCAATAATCAAAACAAAACAAAGAAACCAGAACAACAAATGTTGGAGAGGCTGTGGAGAGACTGCAACTCTTCTACACTGTTGGTGGGAATATTAAAATGGTACAACCTCTTTGGAAAGCAATTTGGGACATTCTTGAAAAGCAAGAAATACAAATACCATAGGATCCAGTAGTCCCACTGCTTGGAATATATCCTACAGAAGTAAAGATGGTCACACAAACAGATAAACACAGGAATGTTTATTGCAGCACAGTCCGCAATAGCAAAAAGATGGAATCAATCTATGTGTCCAGCAACAGATGAATGGATAAACAAACTACACTATGTATACATAATGGGACACTGTGCAATGATAAAGAACAATGTAATTTTAGGAATTATCCCATAACCTGGAATCAACTGGAAGACATTATGCTGACTGAAAACGGTCAGCTGCTAAAGGATAAAATTGTATGAGACCACTATTACAAGGACTTCAATAAGAACTTTTAGACAGAAAAAATCCTTTTTGATGGCTACATGGTGGAAAGGGAGAGAGATTACCAAACTCATAGATTAGATACTCAATAGGAATTCAGATAGATGAAGGGTGTGACAGCACGCAGTAGAAGCCAAGTCAGTATAACTGAACTACATACACCATAAGCTAAAAGGTTTTCTAAATTTTACCCAACATTTCAAAGAACAGAATAGCAGGGACTTGGGTCTGAAGACAGTGTTCTCAGGAAATATGGAGGTTGATTGGTACAAGCAGTCCCTAGCTAAAAGAGACTTCTGCACCCCACACTGGTGAGTGGCATCTGTGGTCTTAAAAGCCAGCCAGCTGCAATTTGAGGAACATCAATCAATTGGCCCCAACCCACCCAGAACAGATGACAACCGAGAACATCGGAGGTGGAAGGAAAAATGAACCCACGAGACAGGAGGACCTATGTAATTGGGAGATTATATCAGAATGAGAACAGAAGAACCAGATGGTGCCCAGACACCACCAAAGACAGCCCTGACAGGGAGCACTATGTACAGTCCATGACACAGCACAGTAAAAAGAAGGATGCAGATCAATAACTCTATTAAAAGACTAGAATTGATGGTCTGACAGTGTGGAGGGTCCCCTGAAAGCATGGTCCCTCGGCTTGCTACTAGCCCAAAGCCAACTGTTCAGGCAAAAAACGGACTGGACTCAGTGACATGGAGTGATGCAAGTGGTGTGTATAGGTTGTGGTTTAATATATATAGGAAGCTTTCCTACTGGTTTCCTTCTAGAGGGGAGAGGAGAGTGGAGAGGAGGTGATGAGTGTTGGTTGAGGTAAAGAGTGTAAAGGGGGTGTGTGCTGTCACAGGGTGAGGAGAGCAGGTAGAGCTGCAGAGAAGCATGCATGCAAAACTGACTTTGATTATTAACTTCCACTTAATCATGATAAATGTTTTTTAAGAACTAAAGAGATTGGCCTGTGGCTGACTGGCTGCACATCCTGCATATTCTCTCTATAGGCCTCATTCTACCTGGCTTCTTCAATTCATTGGTTTTTACTGGAATCAAAATTAGCACAAAGAATAGCTGCTCAGCATTAGCCTTATCTTCAACTTTCAGTGAGTCTTCATCATTCTTAAGAGGGCAGTAAGCAACATGTGATGTGTAATGGGGTGAAGCGGGCTCCCGGAATGACACAGTTAATGCTCTTGGCTGCTAACAGAAGGGTGGGTGGTTTAAGTTCACCAAGAGTACCTTGGAAGTAAAGTTTGTTGATCTAATGCCCAAAACTCAGCCATTCAAAATCCCACGGGTTACAGTTGTGCTCTGACATACATGGGATTGTCAAAAATCAGAAATGACTCCACAGCAACCAGCTAACCCATTGCCATCGAGCTGGTTCTGACTCATGGTGATCCTACAGGTCACAGAAGAACTGATCCACAGTGTTTCCAAGGAGCTGCTGGTAGGTTCAAACTGCTGACATTTTGGTTAACAACTAAGCTCTTAACCATTGTGCCACCAGCAACCGGTTTAAAAAGAAAAGAAAAGAAAACCACCTCCATCAAGTCAATTCCACCTCTCATAGCAACTCTATGGAACAGAGTAGAGCTGTGCCATAGAATTTCTAAGGAAAGCCTGGTGGATTTGAACTGCCAGCCTTTTGGTTAGCAGCCATCGCACTTAGCCACTATGCCACCGCAGTTTCCTATGATGCAGATAGACACTGAATTTCCTGGATAACCTCAGCCTCTGGTTTGAAGTTATTCATTCACCTCATTCTACACAATAACAGAGGTTTGCACTCCCCAATTATGAAGCCTGGTGGCTTTATTCATTCCAGATTGCCTCTGCAGGGGCAGATGCTGGATTGCACAAGGCTTGCCATGGACAAATCATCCAGGTGTACTACTCACAACCTGCCTTCAAATCACAGCATGATCCAGCTCAGAAAGGTGAATAGAAAACCCAGCCACATCAGCAGAACACACACTACTGGTGGCCAGCCAATGCAGGTTTCTGGGTGGTTTTTTTGTTCTTTGTTTTTTTTTTTTTTTTTTTTTTTTTTGATCTACATCAGTTGCCATTTTCTAGGACACCGAGGTCATGAAGTCTTCCATCTGAAATAAGGATTAAAAAAAATGTCAAGGGCAAATGTGAAAATGTCAAGGCAGAAGTGAAGGACAAAGAAGTCTAAGCAGAACAGTGTTTATTTTCATTTGAGATTAAGGTCATGCCCTGACTCTCAACTGACTAAAACATATGCTGCTTCCCAGGAAATAACAAATAGCTAAACAGAAAATAGAATGAGGAAAGAAAATGAGCTGTTAGAATAGTCTGTTCTACGTAATATCACAAACAGGACTAATGGGCAGCAGATTTGAGCTCATTTTGAGTAAGAATCCTATAATGGTTTTATCTGACTACAGTGGACAGTCTATCTTTGTAGGGCAGAAGGACACTGGAAACTCAAGAAGAGGCTGAATTGCTATTTGTCATGTATTTTCTGGGAAAGGCTGGGGAATACTAGGTGTGAATGACAGTACAAATGCAAAGAGATGTGTGGGAATCTCTCAAACATCATGAAGCAATTTCAACACCACTCATGGGCAAGTCCAGTCCCAGCCAACAGTATGGTCCTAAATCATAGGAGATGAATTAGAGTGCTCTGTAGTTTCCTAGGAAACCTTGGTATCATCGTGGTTAAGTGCTACATCTACTAACCAGAAGGTTGGAAGTTTGAATTCACTAGGCATTTCTTGGAAATTCTATGGAGCAGTTTTACTCTGTCCTGTAGGGTTACTATGGGTCGGAATTGACTTGACTGCACAGGGTCTGTTTTTTCATAACATCCTTGGGAGCCTTGGTGGCATAGTGGTTAAGCGCTAAGTCTGCTAACCAAAGATCAACAGACGCCTCTTGGAAACTCCATGAGGCAGTTCTATTCTGTCCTAAAGGGTCACTACGAGTTGGAATCAACTTGACAGGAGAGGGTTTGGTTAGGTTTTTGCTTGGGTAGTTTCCTTAAAGTTGAAAATTAAGTGAACTATGAATAGATTGTTCACAAAGTCTGCTGTTAAACACACACACACACACACACACGAAGCTCAACTGACTATGTAGATTCTACTTTGTAAGCAGCCATTAGATTAAGTCTTCATTTCCTTGACGAATGTTGGCACAGGTGTAGGTGAGGACGCTTTTTAGTGGACCAGACTGGAAACTCTGATTAAGAGAAGGAAACAGAGAAGTGTGGGCAAGCAGAATCCTAAAGACGCTCTCCCTCTGCAAGATTCCTGCCTGTCCCCCTAGCTTTTCAAACACTAATCCAGGCACTGCTCAGAAGACATTCTCTATAATTAAAGTCTCAATTCCGTTGATCTTAAGACATGGAAATTATCTAGATGTGCCTAATCTAGTCACATTCAGCCATGAAAACATAGAATGTTCTCTGGCTGCTAGAGAAAAGTATAAGGGAAAGTGTGAGAGATCTGAAATATGAGAAGGACTCAAGGTACAGTTGCTGCTTTGAAGACAAGAAACATCAACAACCTTGAAAAGCTGAAAGTAAACTCCAGGCAACAGCCAGTGAGGGAACACTGACTTCAGAACTACAGTCACAAGAACCTGGATTCTGCCAACAACCTAAGAAAGGCCGGAAGTGAATTTTTCCCGGATTCTTCAGATAAGACAGAGGCTAGCCAAGATGGACTTTGACTTTGTGAGATCGGAAGCAGAAAACCAAGGATGTCTGGACTTCTGACCTAGGAAATGAGGAATAGTAAATGGGTATTGTTTTAAGCTACTAAACTTGTAGTGATTTGTTGCAAAGGAATGGCTGTTATGCAATCAATGTGAGCAGCTACTGTTGCTTGTCAGAGAGGAAGAGGATGGATCCAGTATTTCAGACCTTATGAAAACATCTGTAATGAAGAGTTGACTCTGCTCAACATTGTAAATTGAGTGAGTTTGTCTTTTGTGCCCCAAACTTCCCAGTTCTGGGTTCCCTTTCCTATATTTAGTGACTGTCTGAGTTATCTAGTGCTGCTATCACAGAAATATCAAAAGTGGTTAGCTTTAACAAACAGAAATTTAGTCTCTTACAGTCTAGGAAGCTAGAAGTTTGAATTCAGGGACCTAACTCCAGGGGAGGGTATTCCCTGTCAACTGGGATAGAATGTCCTTGTCATCAATCCTCCCCTATACAGGGGTTTCTCAGCACAGGGGCTGTGGGTCCAAAGGATGTGTTTTGTTCCCAGTTCTTCTGGTAGGAGGTCCCCTATCTCTGTTCACTTCTCTCTTCTTTTATATCTTGTAAGATAAAACATGATGCAAGCCACACTTCAGGGAATCTCTCCTTATGTCAGACCAGGGCTGTGACCAAAGAGTGTTGCAGCCAACCGTAGCCCTCTTCACCTAATCTCATCTTGCCTCATTAACCACAGGCAGAGATTAGAATTTACAACATGTAAGACAGTTATATCAGATCACATAATGGAGGACAACCACCCAATATCAGGAATCATGGCCTAGACAAGTGTACACATATTTCTGAAGGACACAATTCAATCCATGACAGTGACCTTCCTGCACTCTACTTCTTTCTCTTAATCAGAGTTTTCAGTCAGGTTAAGGTACAAAATGACTCAGTTTAACCCTCCCAGGATATTTATACTTCAACTGGGATCAAGGTTAAATTAAGGTTGAAGATAACAAGCAAGAGATCAGCTATAACTTTCTTCTAGTTATCCTTGAAAGCAGCAACCATGAGCAAGTCCTGCATATGCGAATGGCCAAAAACGAAAAAACAAAAGCACTGCCATTGAGTCAATTCCAACTCATAACGACTCCACAGGATGGAGTAGAACTGCCCCGTAGAGTTTCCAAGGAATGCCTGGTGGATTTGAACTGCCGACTTTTTTGATTGGCAGCTGTAACACTGAACCCCTATACCACCAGGGTTTCAATAAATAGATCTCTATGCAAATAACAGGTTCAGAAGAAATAGGGTTCAACCTGGCAGGTGATAATAGGAGAACAATAGAAATTTAGGCACATCATGTGCCAGTATCACTCCTCAGCATTTTAGATGTCAATTTTCTCAAAAGTTAACTTTAAATGCTTTTAAGTAAAATATGTAAAGAGAGCCAAATTAGGGGAGCAATACACAGGAAAAAAATTAGCCTTTTAATTAGGTTCTTCTCATTCAATAGATTCATCCTATTTCACCCTATTAACTTCCTTGATTTTAAACTTACAAAAGGAACAAAGAACCCCAAATGTCTAAAATACTTTTGGCTTGATTAAAAGAAAAGCTCAAACTGCTGAGGAAAATATGTCCAAAAGGAAGATTGATTCCCTCTCCCTTCCACTCCACCCCCATCTGTATGCAATCCATTAGCACTAACTTGATCAAGATTCTGAGAAGAACATTCTTTCTGGAACTTTCATGCTGTCCATTGGATCCCACTCTTCAATGTTCCAGATGAGCATGAATTATCAAGTATCTTAATGGAAACCCTGGTGGTATAGTGGTTAGATGTTTTGTCTGCTAACCAAAAGGTCAGCAGTTCAAATCCACCAGGTGTCCCTTGGAAACTCTACAGTGCACTTCTACTCTGACCAATAAGGTCACTATCAGCAAGAATTAACTCAGTGGCAGTGGTGTTTTCTGTCTTTTTTGTTTTTACCTTGAAAAAAAAAGTCTCTAGATATTTACATACTCTTAGGAAAAAAAAGAAGATTATAAAGCACTTTCTTCATTCACTGATTGACTCTTTCATTCGGTACGTACATATTGAGCACCACTGTATGCTCACTGTCAGTTGTTTCTGAGGTATCTTTGTTAGGTGGTAGACGGTCCCCTATCTCTGCTTTCTCTGTCCTTGTATATCTTATAAGATTAAAGGTGGGGCCACACTTCAGGGAAACTCTCCTTATGTTGGATCAGGGCTGGGACCTAAGTAAGAGTGTTTCTGCCCATATAACCTAAATGTTGTTCTCAGAAATGTTTCTACCCATGTCCTAGACAGAGCCATGATTCATGCAAGTGAATTTGGACAGGTGACTTAAACTCCAGAATGCTCAGCCTTGTCACTTATGAAACAAGAACAGTGTTAGCGCCTGCAGTGATGGTCCCAAACACACCGATGATTGCGAGGAAACTCAGGTCCAGGTAGTATTTTTAAGGACACTACGAATCAGAGACCAGTTGACATCTAACAGTAGCAGTGAACAGCACAACGAGTTCCTGTGAATATAAATCAAAACCAAAAGCCAAACCTACTGCTGCCCAGTCGGTCCATTTCACAGCGATAAATGAGATACAGATAAAATGCATCCAGCATGGTGTCAGGTATACATTAAAGGCTCAAACAGTATTCACTTCTGTTAACATAATTATTTTAGCAATGAGAAATACATAGTAAGGGCCAAAGGCATTGTCCAGGAATAGGAGGCATCAGCTTGGACTTAGGGCATGTGGCCATCCACAAGGAAGGCCATGGTTAAGGATGCAGAGCTGCCCCAGGAGATGGCTCACACAGAGCAGGTTCTGGAAGCTGAAGCTGAGTGTTCTGAGTTAGGCTTGGGATTTGAGCCTATTGATACCACCACAGCCCTCCTGAAATGGAAGGTTTCTTCAGTTGTGTCTGTTTCAACCCTTTTATAAGTTTTCAGTCATGCTTGTCAAACCATGGATAGCATTAAGCCAAAACAAGTTAATTTCTTATCATCTGATTTCAAAACCATGTCTTCAGGCTAAGGTGATGGGGCTGAATCTTACAGAAAGTCATTTTCACAAGGACATATGTCTATTCCTATCTTTGGAGCTAAACAACCAACTAGACAAGCAGAGGCTGGGTTAAGAGTACCATGGGCAAGTAGCTGATGGAAAAAAGTCTCCGAAGTTTTACAAGGTAAACCTCATTGTGGGATGTTACTGCCAGAAAAGCTAATGCCATTTTCACTAGCATCAACAGATGCAGGGCACTGGAAACTGGGAAATCAGTCTGCTGCTATATTTTAAGCTAACACTTTTTTCCCACCACATCTAATGCATTGTGTTTAAACTTGAGCATCATACTTTAAGAAAGAAAACAACAAATGGGTGCACAGTCAGGAAAAAAAAAAGAGAGACAAAGGAACATCAATTTATAAACACATAGGAGGAGGAACAGGCAGAGGAGACAGACTATAAGCCTGACTGGGCAGAAAAGGGAAAACTGGAAAAAGTGCTGGTGATAGGCATATACCCTGAAAAAGATGAGTAACTTAGTCTAGTGTGTAGTTTGAGTGGATATTTAAAAAGCAATAGGGACACTGAGTTTCTGTTGACAGTGGTGCAAAAATTTAGAAACGATGACAGCTAGACAACACGGTAAACATAATATCACTGAACTGGTACATGTGAAAACTGTTGAAATGGCAAGTGCTTTGTTACTTACATATTTGCTGCAATAAAAAAAAAAATCATCTCTTTTGCTCTAACCCTCAAAGGAGAATTTTTATACTCCACCCTTAGATGCATTTATCCCAAAAACAACCAACAGTTTTACTAAACCGTATACCACGCAGCTCACTGAAGAATGGAAATGGAAAGTTACGGGGAAAACTTTTTTTTCCTCCTTGTGACAAGAAGTATCACTGTGTCATGCCATGCCTCCTAAATTGTTCTGTTAGGAAATCGAGCCTTCTCCTTCAGATTGCCTGGTGATGGAGGGGCCCTGGGTTTCAGAAAAGGCAAGAGTCAGCCTGGTATCCCCAGCTGCCTGCTATAAAGACTTGTATTTTGGCTAAGCTCAAAAAGTCAGCCCAGACTTTGCTGCTCCGTCCCAGTGAGATGGAATCTGCAGTAAACATTCAATGTTTACCCTGATAAACATTGCCTCAGATTGCCTGGTGATGAAGGGGCACTCAGTGGATGCAGCTCTGCCCCTTCCCGACTAGGACTTCTTTTCAGTCACATGAGATGATTGGAAACCCTGGTGGTGTAGTGAGTTGAGTGCTACATCTGCTAACTGAAAGGTCAGAGGTTCGAATCTGCCAGGTACTCCTTGGAAACTCTATAGGGCAGTTCTACCCTGACCTCTAGGGTGGCTATGAGTTGGACCTGACTCAATGGCAGTGTTTTTTTTTTTTTATTTTCGGGGGTTAGGGATTTGAGGTGATTAATAGGAAGTTTTCTAAGACCTGTTATACTGGTTTGCTTATATCCAGGGCCAACCCAAGATGGCCAGCAATGACCTGTGATGACTTTTTCAAGCTCTATTTCCCCTTTTTATACACTTCTTCTCCTCAGCACTGCCATCACCCACAAAGACAAGAAGAGGGTGTGTTGTGTGCACATTACTTGGTCCTTTAGGCACTTCCTCAAACACCAAATCCAACGACTGTCAAGTCACTTACGACTCATAGCAACCCTATAGGACAGAGAAGTGCCCTATAGGGTGTCCAAGAACAGCTGGTGGATTCAAACTACCAACCTTTTGATGAGACACTGAGCTGTTAACCGCTGCACCAGGACACCATAAAAATGAAAAACACAACATATACTTCTTTTCACGACAGGATTGGGACCTTTCCCAGCTTCTGCCCTTTGTCAGAAGCAACACTTTGAGGGGATTGAATGCCATCAACTAATTTGTGCTAAGATGGGGATAGTCAGTCTATGGCCTGATGTGTGAGGTCAGACAATTAAGGTCCTGAACTTATCCTAGAAAAAGTAGTACATACTTCACTGCTGAGTATCACTGCAATCACCTTCGAAATTCTCCACTTTGGAAGCTATGCACCAACCTAGTAGCAAATCCACTCTTCAAAGCCCTTTTTCTAGCATGAGTTTGAGAACTTAGTTGTCAGACCTGTTCCAAGACACCTCTGATGGCCACTGCAGAAAAAGAGTTCCAAAATTGCCTTGAAGGGTGGACTAGGCGCTGGTGTCAGTGCACAGCTTCCCAATGGGAGTACTTCAAAGGTGACTGCAGTGATACTCAGCAGTGAGGTGTGTAGCACTTTCTCTAGTATGAGTTCGTGAACTTAATTGTCCAACCTCCTGGTGTATAACTTAGTTCCGCTCAGTGAAGAAGGAGGCTTTTACCCTAAATGCAGTGTGGAGCACCTCTGCACCCACTCCCCAGCTGGAACACTTGCCTTGAGTCTGGACTCTGTTTCTTTTGGTTCTTCTGTTTATAGGTCCTCAGAGTGTCCACATTCTCAGGAGAAACAGACTTCAGACAAAGCTGAGGCTTTCGCCAACTGTGGAATGACCAGAAACACAGCAACGTTCTATTAAATTGGGGCTGAAAGCTGTCAGGAAATGTTGTCTTGCTTTCATCAGGCCACCCAAGAAGGCAAGAAAGATCACAGGACTAAACAGATGAACAAAAATGGCCACCAGAGGAGCCGAGGGTACCATAAACAGAGGCTGAGATTTTTGCAAAGCTCGTAAGTTCACCTTATGGAGTGAAGCCCATCAAAACAGATGACACCCATATAAACCTCGACATAAAGGAACAGAAAACAAAGATGAAGCCAAGAAAGCGAATGGGTGCTTAGGGACCCCTGGGTTTCAGAAAAGGCAAGAGTCAGCCTGGTATCCCCAGCTGCCTACTATAAAGACTTGCACTTTGGCTAAGTTCAAAAAGTCAGCCTAGACTTTGCTACTTCCTCCCAGTGAGACGGAATCTGCAGTCAACATTCAATATTTACGCTGGTCTTTGCCTTGCTTCTTTTATAAGTCACTTTGGACATAAAAGAACTCTGGTGTCCACAGAATAGGAAACGTTTTAGAGGATGCTGATTGGATCAGATGATCATAAAGGACATGAAGCATCCTTCCAGAAACTTCTGGAGCATCCCACGATTTTTAGAATGGACTGCTCTGTAGTCAGTTCTACATGTGCTGTTGCTGTATGCCTTCAATTCCAGGTCATAGCAATCCTCCATGACACAGCTGAGCCGCCCCCCTTAGCGTTTTCTATCCTTACAGGAGCAGATTACTAGGTCTTTTCTCCGGTGGAGCCACCAGTGGGGCTGCTGTCAGATAACAGCCAACAGCCCCATACATTCCTGCTGAAAATCTTGGCTCCCCAACCTGCTCCCAGGCTCTCTTCCTCTTATCTTTAATGAAACAAAAGCATTACAACACAAATATCACTGCCAACAAAGCAGTAACTAGGAAAAATAGCACCTCCAACAACAACACAACATTATCTCAAAGAGCTACCATTTGTTGAGCACTGACTGTGTGACAGCCACCATTCTTCTCATGTTCAATGTCACATCGCCTCATTTGAACACCACAGCAATTTGACTTCACAAGTGCAGCAACTGACGTATTGAAAAGTAAAGTGATTTGTCCAAAATTACATGGCTAATAAAGTGAAGAGCCAACCCCATGCTTAGCCACCAAGGTGGTCTGGTACCCTAACGCTTATACAAGCTGATTCTGGTACACATTCCTAAGGCACTCACTGTCTTTACCTCCTGTGCCTGGCCTTGCCAATTACCAGTTTATTCCATTTCAGCCAGTGTGCTAGGATCACTCTGCTACTACTGGGAAGACAGAGGGTAATGGGACATAAGTCTGTGAACTTTATCAGTCCTGGTACGTCCTTTTGCCCTAACTGGGTTATCAGCCACTTGAAGGCAAGGACTGCAGCTTGCTTATTTGCACATCTGAAGCACTTAATACAGGACATTGCAAAAAAACAGGAAGCGTTCAATTAATAAACATTTTCTGGGAGATACATTTAATGATACAACGTGGTGCTAACAGTCACAAAATCCTTATTCTAGAAGATTTCCTCATTATGGGCTAGCACCAACTGAGACTGTACAACTTTATGTAGTCTACCTTTGATTGATGGATATTATGAAAACTTGATTTTTAGTGTGAGTGTTATTATTGCATACTTCCACTCATGTTTGATACAGAAATGTGTTTTTGCTAAAAATCATTTTTTGGTTGTGAAAATATGCTTATAAATCTCAACCATAACTAAGCTGCAGACAATAATGAGTGTTTATACTTTATTAAGGAGTATTATCCCTTATTAAAGGACAATGTTGTCTCCATTATAGAGATCAGAATACCAAGCCTCAGAGAAGTTAACAAATAATGAAACTAGCAAACAGTGAGCCACAGATTTATTCCCGTATTCTTTCTCATTGCACAGTTATATACAGAGACCTAGCCAGTTGCACGGTGACTAAGAGTTACAGCTGCTGAAGGCTGGCAGTTTTGAAGGCAACAGCTACTCTTTGCAAACCCTATAGGGCAGATCCTTGAACTAACTTGAGAGCACTGAGTGGTGGGTGAGTGTATGTATGTACACTTTAGAGGGACATTGGTGGCATCACAGTAGAATCCTTCCCTTCCAAATGGAAACTAGGGTTCAATTTCCAGTCAATTAATCTCATTCAAAGCCTCCACCCATACATCAATGGAGGCCTGTATGTTGCTAGCACGCTAAACATGTTTCAGTGGCATTTCCAGACTAAGGCTCAGAAGAAAGACCTGGTGATTTACGTATGAAAATAAGGCAGTGAAAACTCTAGAGATCACAATAGTCCAATCAACAACCAATCATGAGGATAGCAGATGACATGGTAGTATTCTGTTCCTTTGTGCGTGGGGTTGCCATGAGCCCAGGATCAACTAGATGGCAGCTGATAGTAATGACATACAATTTAGAAATAGATTTCCTGGAGAGAAATTTTCTCTGTGACTTTCTTCAAGTATCTCAGAATACTCCAAGTCACTGCAAGTCACTCAATGACAATAAACAGCAAAAATTCTGTTTCTTCCCTTTCTTTCATCTCTACTCTGACCATCTCCACTCCCATCCCATCGTTCACATCATATATACTTTTTCTAGCCCTCATGACACCAGAGCTTTCTTACTTGGGTCACAGTAATTATTTTTACTTCATAAAATCATCCATTCCTGGGGAAGATGAACCAGGGCAGAGGCAGATGTCTGGAGCATGGACCATGAAAGGATCCTAATAGGAAAAACAGGATCCAAACAGGAAAAAAAAAGGGCAAATTCAGATTAGCAGAATTCAGGATTTAGTAAACAGAGTATGCATTTGAAAATGTGTTCCCTTTGTTAATAAATGTTAGTAGATGTGTTATCTTTGTAGGTAAGTATTACTCCCCCGGACCCGAAGGCATAAGAAAGAGCAGATGCAACAAGGAATTGAGCCCAAGTTTCCACTTGGAATGTAAGGGTTCTACTATGAAGCCACTAATGCCCCCTTAAAATATGTACGTGTATACTCACCTACCACTCATTGTTCTCAAGTTAATTCCAGTGTATCATGACTTTATAGGACACAGTAGAGGTGTTCCCTAAGAGGAACCGTGGAGTCAGTCCAAGATGGCCTCAAAGCAGTGGAACTTAGGCAGTAAAATACCGTGACCTGACTCTCTTCCCTCCCACTGACTTCTTACCAAGGATTACCACTGGCCAACCCCAATGTGACACCTCTGGAAGCTTGTTACTGATGGAGTCCATACTAATCACACACACACACACACCCCAGGCAGAGGGCAGGGTGGAAGAGGATGGAGAAAAGGAATGAGTGGATCTAAGAGAGCAAATAGAAGATACCTGACACAACCAGTGAGTGCTGCCTCACAAAGATTTGCCAGATATCACATCTTTTACACAGAGGATAGAAATGTGCAAAAGCCTCCCCACCAGGACCTAGATACTGCTGATACAAGATAACATATATTTTTGTGTTATTAGTACTTCAGAGGAGCTTCCATTTTATTGAGGGGCTTTATAGTTCGCCTAGATGTGCACGTATCACGTATGATGAGAGCAGTGCATCAGGCCTTCAAAAGAGTCCAGCTGTCATATCACGGACAGGGTCACTCAGAGCACCAGACTTCTCACTAATTAACAGAGGAAATAATAGCCATTCTAAAACCCAGACTGTGCAATTGTCTCAGCCATCTAGCGCTGCTATAACAGAAAGCACACAAGTGGGTGACTTTAACAAAGAAATTCACTTTCTCACAGAAAAGCAGAATAAAAATCCCAATTCAGGGTATCAATTCCAGGGGAATCTTTCTCTGACAGCTCTGGAGGAAGGTCATTGTCATCAATCTTTCCCTGAACTGGGAGTTGCTGAGACACAGGGACCCTAGGTCCTTTCCAAAGGACACGCTCGGCACCTGGCACTGCTTCATGGTAGTATGGAGCCTCCCACTCCCTGTGTGCTTCCTTGTGTATCCCGAGAGATTGTCTCAAGGCACAATACAATGCCACGCATTGAGTCCAGCCCCACCAACACAATTGCTGCACACTCCAGATGTGGAGCTTGGGCAGTAAATACCCTGCTCTTTGCTCTCTTTCCTCCCACTGACACCCTACGAAGGATCTCCACTGGCCAACTCCAATGTGACACTCCTGAGGCCACAGAAGACAGCTGGTAGAGGCCAGAGGCAGGATTTACAACATATACAAATATCAGTCAGAATGGACTCAATGACAACGGATTTTTGTTTGTTAGTTTGTTTTTAAGAAACATCACACAACGTCGGTAATGACAGCATAGCCAAATCACTATACACATTTTGGAGAGGACACAATTTAATTCATGACAGACATGGTCACCTAAAAGTCCCGAATAAGCCATAAAGTGCTACACACTCACAAACACTGCCTTTCATTACTGTCATGTAGTTATATTACATCTTCCCAGTAGGTTGAAAGCTTCTCAGGATCAGAAACCTGGTCTATAAATGAGCCAAAGATGGCCTCCATACATTGGTCCCAGAGTTGAGGCTCCTTAGTCTGAAGAGCTCACAGATGACAAATTTAAATTTTTTACACACCCAATTATTTTAAAAATAGCTCTTTCCACTTCACTCTGTTCAACAGTCACCCAATCTCTGAGCCATAAGGGTAAAGGTCGTAGTAAACAGATTTAGTCATTGGACACCTGATCACCAGGCCTACTGATGACTCCTGCAAAGTAGAAGTTTTTGCTGACAATAGCCCTTTCATTAACCTCAACTTTATGGTCTACAAGATTCAGCAGAATTCCACCCATGAAGAGTTCAATGGCACGCTCAAGGCTGAGAAGGGGAAGCCTGTCATCAATGAGAAGCTCCTCTTTATCGTTCCGGAGCAAGATACCACCAAGACCAAGTAGGTTGATGTTCACGCAGAATGTGTTGTAGAGTCCACCGGTATCTTCACAACCTTGGAGAAAGCTTGGGCTCACTCAAAAGGTATCACTGAAAGAGTAAGCATCTCTGCCCCTTCTGCAGATGCCCCTATTTCCGCAATGGGCATGAACTCATCAAGAGAAATGTGACAACTCCTCCAAGATTCATCAAGAGAAATAGAACAACTCCTTCAAGATTGTCAGCAATGTTTCCTACACCACCAGCTGCTTGGCCTCTGTGGCCAACGTTATCAATGACAACTTTAGCACTGCAGAGAGACTCGTGGCCAAAGTCTATATCATTACTGCCACCAAAAGACTGTGGGTGGTCCCTCTGAGAAACTGTGGCAGGATGACCATACAGAGGCCCATAATGTCATTCTTGCATCTACTGCCATTGCCAAGGCCATGTGCAAGAGCATCACTGAGCTGAATTAAAAACAACTCACTGTCATGGTCTCCCAGTGTATGCGTCTTTGCTCTGACCTACTGTCTAGAGAAAGCTGCCAAAGATGATGACATCAGGAAAGTAGTGAAGCAAGCATCAGACGATCCCTTAAAGGACACCCTGAGCTACATGGCAAACTAGGGTGTCCCCTGTGACTTTGACAGTGATAGCTACTCTTCCATCTTTGATGCTGATGTTGGCATTGCCCTCAATGATCATTCTGTCTAGCCCATTTCCTGGCATAACAATGAATTTGGCAGTAGGTGGTGGACGTTATGGTCCACACGGCCTCTCTCCTCCACTTGCCCCAGGAATAGCAAGAGAGGAAGTGAGGGGCTTTCAGCTGTCATCAAATCCTTGTGCCAGTTCGATCCCTTGGTACTCTGAGAATCTCCCGTCCATGACACAGTTTCCATCCCAGCTCCCCTGAAGAAGGGGAGGAGCTTAGAGAATTCAACCTTGTCAAGCACCTTCAGTAAAGTACACTCTACCGGTCAAGGTTAGCTAGGGAACTGACCTCTCCCACCACATACTAACATATTTTACTCCAGAATCTAACATTTTCCGGGGATAACAAAGGTCATGGTTTGCATTATAGAACACACACAACAATATTGATAAGGTTGCCCAAGGAACCTGATCTGCCACCTACCCACAGCTCTCCCTGGCAGTTTGTGATGCAGATGTGGGTTCTTCCTGGCAGTTGTGATGCAAACAGCACAGTTCCTCCGGGTAGTTGTGAGGTGGCTACAGTGGTCTCAGACCCATTCAAAAAAGCCCAGTTACTACCTCCCCCTCCCACCTATGGTCAGCCCCTGCTTTTGCCTATAGAAAGCACACCCAAAACCTATATGGTGTCTTTTTCCACTCATGGAGACTGACCTGTTCCCTGTTTGGAATGTGCTTTCCCTTAATAAACTTCTCCATCATTTGCTGCTAAAAAAGACGCATTCTCATGTGCTTTGGGGGAGGGGGATCCCTGTTTGCCACCTGTCAGGAGACCCAACTTGCTAGTTTGATCTCTGGAACCCGAATCAGGTCATTCGGGGTCTAATCAGCTGCAAGACCTCGACATACCCATCTCCCCTGTCCCCCCAAAAATTCTGATTGAGCAGAATTTTAGTCCCTGAAAGCCTACCTGCTTTAAACATCCCACAAAATTGTGCCTACCATGGGATGGCTACAAGTAAGATAAACCCTGTAACTATAAAAGCTCACAGTGCTGTGTCACTGGGAGTTCTGTGACCCTGAGA
Organism: Heterohyrax brucei; assembly: GCA_028571685.1. NCBI lineage: Eukaryota > Metazoa > Chordata > Mammalia > Hyracoidea > Procaviidae > Heterohyrax > Heterohyrax brucei. The sequence continues at coordinate 60,995,529 of CM053162.1, read as the reverse complement.
CTCCCTTCCTGGCTGCAGAGGGACACGGCTGTGGCACTGACATCCTCCCACTCCTCTCCCCCAGGAATTCCCTCACCTGCTTTCCCTTCTGATGTCTTCCTACACCGTTTGGAGAGGCCCTTGCTGTTGCGTTGCCAGCAAAGTGCAAACTCTCAACAGCTTCGCCCTATAAATAAAATAGCTTGCTGTGCAACACTGCCATCTCATGGTCATAGATTTTCCTTGCTCGGCCCCACAGTCCCTGGAACCCGCCACAAGACCTCTCGTTTTCTGGAACATCGCCGCAGAGCCGGGCATACAGCAGATGCTCAATAAATCATTTGTCGATGGATAGACACAGGGTAGCACTTCCCAAATATTTAATGGGGTTCAGTCATCTATCATTCCTAAACATAGGGATCTTTCCCAGAGAAACAAAGACACTGAGTCAGGAAATTGTGACAAGTGGTTGTTATTAGAGTTAGTTAGTCTTGCCACCCCTGCAGAGACAGGCCGTCCCTGCTCAGACCCACTCTGCCTGCGAGCGACCAGTCCATCTCCTGTGCCTGTGCAAGCTTTCTCCACATTAGCCCCCTCAGCCGGGGCTCTTCGGTTGCTGGATGATAAAACTTTAACTTTTTATGGTGTATCTAAGCCAGAGGTGATGCAATTAAGTGGAACTATTTGTCATATGAAATTTACATCAGCAGGAATTAAATGTCAAATAACTTAGGATTGACAGCCTCCACTAAGTCATAAAGACTCTCAATTAGTCTCGGGAAGGGTATTCTCAGGCAGTCCCTAATAAACACTACTCCACTTCAGGCTTACTTTCCCAAAGTGCCGAAAGGAAAATGCCAGTGTTAAGATTTCCTCATCCCTCACAGACAATTGGCTGCAGATAATCATCTGTCTTTACTAACTATGTGGCTTTCCTTAACACAGGAAAAAAATCAAGGCATAGAATACAATGCAATGGAAAACATGACCATGAGAAAACTTGAATCTTGTCTCTGGCCGCTTAAACTATGTGACCTTGGGGCAATCGCACCCACTAGAACTAACTGTTTCATTTAGGTATTAAGTAAAATAATAATAGGGGAATTCTTCTTTTTTTTTTAGGTAAGCATCAGCTTACAGCAAGGACAGTTTTAATTAACTCATTCACTCAATATAATGCTAAGTACTAGAGACACAAGGTGACAATGACACAGCTCATACCTGGTCCCATAAAACCATTGTGGCTGACTGAGTCCAATCCAACTCATAGTGACCCTACAGGACAAAGTAGAACCACCCCACAGAGTTTTCGCAGAGCAGCTGGTGGACTCCTGCTGTTGACTTTGGTGTCAGCAGCCACAGCTCTTAAACTATTATGCCACCGTACATACACTAGTGACAATGGAGGGTTATGGTGATCTTCACGGTTGAGGTCATTAAAGCACTAACATAAATAGTTAAAATGCGTGAAGCATTTACTCTAAACCAGGCAGTGACATGTTTTATATCATTAAACTCTTCCTGCCACCTATGTGGAAGATACTGTTACCATCCACCTTTTACGTGTGAGGGCCTCCTAGAGGGCCAGTGACTGCCTCTGTTGTGGGTGCATCTGAGCTGCAGAGAAGAGGGGACAGAGACAAATTTCTGAAACCATCTGGGCAGACAGGAGAGGAGAGGGGGTGCGGAGCCGAGGGACAGGGCACAGAGAAGTAGCAGTGCACACATGTGCCCCAACCCCTGAGCAGGTCAGTGTGTCCTGACAAGAAGGCAAGAAGGAGGATCCAGCAAAAGAAGAGGCTGCTGAGAGAGACCCAGCTGATTTACAGAATGTCTGGTGTATGCTGCTCAGGGCGGAGTTATTTATCCTACAGGCAGTGAAGCACAAGGAAGGTTTTTATATTATTTATTAAGCCTTTCAGAAAGATTATTCTAAAGCAGGCTTCAGAATAGGTTAGAGAGATGAAGTCAGGGAAACTAATTATGGGACTCAGTCTAGTGCATAACACTTGGTAAACATAAAATCCGCACCAGCACACTATGCAAAGTGCTAGTATAAAGTGCCTCACTTACTCAGCTCTCCTCGTGGGCCAGGCAGGGTATGATGGGAATCTGCCACAGGAGGAACAGGGATGGGGAGATAAGTTTTCAAGACATTAAGGAGACTGAGTGGGTAGGGCTTTGCTACCATGCAGAGGTTTGGTTCAGGGAAATGGCAGGAAAAAAAGTTTTAGTCTAAAATTTCTGGCTTGTATAGATGACGATCCATGAGTAGATGATAATCTGAGTTCTGAGGGTGGTAATAAAGGAGATGCATTATGCGTGTAGCAAACATCAGGGACTTCAGATGTGGTTGTGCTGCAGTAGCCAGGTGGTGGTTGGACATCCAATCAGAGATGGCGAGGATAAAACATACACTATACACACATTTCATAGTTATCAGCATTTAGAAGCTGCATTCCCCCATGTGTCTGTCAGTTTGTCAATGAGATGGATTGACAAAGTGGCTGCAACAAAGGGCTCAAGCCAACAACCATCATGAGAATGGAGTAGGACAGAGAAAGATTTCGTTCTGATGTACAAAGAGTTGCTGTGAGTCAGGACCAACTTGACAGCACCTAACATTAACACAGAAGCTGCATCAGGATGACCTGGAAGAAGACAAAATCTCTTGAGGTAGAACAGGTAGAGTGAGAAGAGGAATGAGACAAAAGAGGAGTTCTGCCAAGGACAGAACCCTAGAGGAAAATGATAAGTGAGGATTTTCTGGAGCATGAGAAGAATCTATAAAAGTGGATGAGAATGAATGATCAAAATGACAGGAGAGGAGCCAAAGAGGAAAACGGGTCATAGAAATTGAGAGAATGTTTTACAAGGAAAGGAGTTTTAGCAGTGCCAAATACACTGGTGGGTCTGCTACACAGCGGACTGAGAAGACCCGGCATTGGGAAATTATTGATGACCTTGTTAGAATAGCTTCTTTTGAGTGAACTCAATAAGTCAAAGGAAAAATATGGAAGTAGCTTCAGCACATGTAGATTGTGCCTTCTAAGAACTGAGCTGTGAAAGAAGATGGGGAATTGAGAGAGGCAGTACAGTGCAAGGAGAACTACCGTGTTATGGTTGTTTTTAAGATGAAACATTTGAGGCTGTTGAGTAAGCATACAAGGACCACCAAGTAAGTTCACAAACTCATCCTAGAGAAAGTGCTACATACATTACTGCTGAATGTCACCATGATCATCTTCAAAGTATCCCGCTTGGGAAACTAGACAATGATGTCAATGCTTAGTTCAAAGCAATTTTGGAACTCTATCTGGAATGGCCATCAGAGCTATTGTTATATTACCCTTGATGTCTTGAATGTTATCCAAATGTCTTCCTTTCAATATTTCTTTTATCTTCAGGTAAAGAAAAAAGTCATTTGGTGCCAGATCAGGTGAGTAGGGGGGTGCTACAACACAGTTTTTTTGCTTACTAGCTAAAAACTCCCTCAAAGACAACTATACAATTAAGTTTGTGAACCTGCCACCATGTACAATGGCCATTCCAGAAAGAGTTCCAAAATTGCTTTGAAGGATGGACTAGGTGCTGGCATTGGTGCTTAGCTTTCCAAGGGGAATACTTAGAAAGTAACCATAGTTATACTCATCAACGAGGTATGTAGTACTTAGAACAATTAAGTTCACAGACTTAATTGTTGGACCTTGTAGGAAAGCAGCCAACAGAGAAGAAGAAGGATTCAAAATGTAGTCAAAAAAGGAGAAAACTGATGAAAAAAAGAGTTTGAAGAATACAGGATGGTAAAATGAGAACGACAGGAGGAAAGGTGGGCAGTTGAGGTCTGCTCCTACTGGGAGTCCGACGTGGGAGGACATCTCTAGAGAACAACCATTGGAGAGCAATGGCACTGCCAGGAGGCTCTTTGCACGGGCCCCACAGCCTCCAGGAATGAGTTGTTCCTAGTTGGAAAGAGAATTGCAGGGCAGGAAAGATTGAAGGGCACAACTGGGTAAGAAGGAATATTTAGTGGACCACCGACTATCTGTCACCTAGATTTGTATTTTGTGTAGACTACAAAAGTTTATGCCCAATTCTTAGGGCAAAAACTATAAAACTATATGGTAGGGACAAAGATTCCTGCTATTTTAACTTCTTAAGGGCTGTGGAGAAGTCAAAATGGGAATCATTTTAGGGCCAACAGGTTCAGCGGTAAAATACTGAGCCCCACATTAAGTAACCTCAGTTCTGGATGTGTGTGGAGACAACGGTGGACATCAAGTTCAGAATCAGCACTTAGGACAGCGCACAGTCAGCATCAGCAGTATCAGTGTTACCGGCAGACAAGTGCAGGGAGACACTGTCAAAGAGAGGTCAGGAGATGACATTTTACAATATTGTCCAATTTTTTTTATCATCACCATTATTCGTCTGGAGACAAGAATGTGATTAGTTACCTAAGAGATGATAAAAACAACAGAAACAGGCTGTAAGCAGTCTTTTCCAAATTTTTACATGCACATACACACACACACACACACACACACACACACACACACACACACACGCATCCCAAAACAAAAACAGCAAACAAAAAATCCCATTATCTTCAAGTTGATTTCAACTCATAGCACCCCTATAAGACAGAGTAGTACTGCCCCATAGGGTTTTCAAGGCTGAAATCTTTACAAATGCAAACTGTTTCTCTTTTCTCCTGCTGGTGGATTCAAACCACTGATCTGTCAGTTAGCAGTTGAGCACTTAACCATGGGGGCACTAAGGCTTGTTTCTCACACACACGCACACACAGAGAGAGGAAGAGACAGAGTCTTTTCATTTCATTCGATGGAGAGTCAGATGCTTAAAGGAGAAAGACACTTTTATTATTCTAAAAATCTTTACTTAATATCTAAATAACCATCACTTGAAGAAAAAAGCCTAATGTTTGTAGATAAATAATAAATTGGAGGCAGAATGCAGAATACATAAGAGGTAGGGCCAACCCAAAAGCTTCAGAGTGTTAGCCAGTCGGTGCAAGGGTGGATCCCCCCGTGAGAATATGAGTGCATCAGCCCAGGTGTTCTGGGGAGTCCATAACCTCAGAGCAGCTTCACCCACAGATTAATGGAACTTTCTGTGAAAATGTCCCCTTGCCCTCCAATGGAATAACTCAGTGATACATGTTCTGTGCTGCCTCCCAAAGTTTCTACCAGGACTAAGTAAACTTCAATTGCTTCCAGAAGAAATGTGTCTGACAGCATACCCTTCATAGGCTGTCTTCCCTTCCTTGTCCATTTTCCATTGTTTTACTGGTGTTTCCTGGGATTACTACCCAAATCAACTGCTCACACTAGGATCCTTGTCTCAGGGACTTATCTGAAAGGAACCAAAACAGAGACTCTCTACAACTGGAGTTAAATGAATAAATTGGCAGCAGTTGAAGAGAGAAAGAATTGGAACACTCATAGCTAATGGTCTTAGCCTCCTCTGTGACAATAGGGAGCAAGGTCACTATCATAGAAGTTGGAGGGATGACTGGAGTTGTATGAGAGCTGTTATGAGGAGCAAATGAAGACGCCACCTAGGGCCACCAAAGAGCATTGAAGGGCATAGGGAAAACCCAGCTAAAGCTGGAAACCAGGCCTACAGTCATGTGCATTTCCTCTACCTATAGCATCAGCCGTCTGGGAACACAGAAGCAGATGGTCAAATTGATCATGTATAGGGAAGTTGCAGGAAACACTCATAGAGTGAAGAGACTGAACATCTTCCCAGCAAGAGAGTGACTAAAATGACACAGTACAGCCCAGAAAAGTCAGAAAAGTCCCAAGTGGAGGGACAAAGGGGAGAGTAGAAGATGAGATTAAAGAGTGCTTGTGATGACAGAAGAGAAGGAAGAGTGCTGGAGGGACCGGCATCTCTGTCCAGATACACACAAAGCTGTGCATAAAATTTGAGAGATGGACAGATACTAAGAGATATAAGGATATATGGCTATGGAGGGGGAGTGTCATCAATGTCCCAGAATTAAACAACCCAATATAGATGTTGTAGCTAACTACATGGATTAACACAGACCTTAACTAATGGAAGCAGTAGACAACTACTCTGAACTTCCCAACGACTGCTACGGTCTTGGCTCTAATTGAATCTCCAGAGAAGAAGAAAGTTATTTTTCCTCCCCTCCCCCTCTATCTTAGTTAACTAATGCTGCTATAACACAAATACCACAAGTGGATGGTTTTAAGACAAATTTATTCTCTCACAGACCAGTATGCTGGAAGTCCAAATTCAGGGCACAAACTCTAGGTGAAGTCATTTTCTCTCTCCCAGCACTGGAAAGGGTACTTGTCATCAACCTTTCCCAGTCATGGAGTTTCCTAGCACAGGGACGCTGGTCCACACAACACACTATTCTCCAGCCTCTTGATTTGTGGTGATATGAAGTCCCCATGTCTCTGTGCTTTTGTATCTCTTTTATAGCTCCAAAGAGATTAATTTAAGACACAACCTAATCCTGTAGATTGAGAACTGTCTCATTAACATAACTGTTGCTACCCCTACCTCATTTGCCGAGGCCTGTCACCCACAGAAGCCTCTGTGAACAAAGTCACAAGCTTATGTGATGGCAGGTGGAGGCATCTCACCTGTGACATATTTCTGGCCATACTCTCCTTGATAATATTTTGCAACCTAATCAAACCTTCCTCAAAAATACCTTCTTATCTCTGGGCACAAGGATCAAAGAAGAAGGGTTTTACAACCCCCTTGGCTTAATGAATTCCAACACAGCACGCCCAGCCCAAGAATACTGAGGCCAGCCCAGCTCCCCCATCTGCACTTCCCCCTCCACATGTGAAATGCAAGATTGCAGAAAAGCCCTGGGTAGCTCCCCAGGAACGACACCACACACAGCCTTTTCACTCCCTACATCAGGAAGACAGATAGGCTTCCAAGTTTATTATATTTGGTATGGCAAATAGACAAATACTAAAGAAATACCCTTCTTAGAACAGTTTAAGAGAGGCTTAGAGTGGGGAATGGTAGGTACTTATTGTCCCCACAGGAAGAGATAAGAAAGAGCAAAGAAGGAACAAATAGAAACACCCAGATGAGCCTAACTTTCCTGCACCTTTGACCTCAAGAATAGAGCTGAAGGTATAGCTTTATTTTCACTGTTGATTATAATCACAAATATACTTGTCTCGTACCATTATTTAGAGGGCCCTAATGATTAACATAAAAAAAGACCACAATGTATTGGTTCTTTACTAGCTAACAGAGAGGACCCTAATAATTAACATGAAAAGAGACCATGAGGTACCAACTTCTTACTAGCCAATAGCTTACGTGGTCAAAGAGCAGTTACCTCATTGATTATAAAAATAAAGAAAGACAGACCCTGACAGGCTGTCAATCTCCAGATTCCTGGTTGTCTCAGTCTCATCATTTCCTCCTTCACCGATGCCACTCATCCCTTTGTGGTCCCGAAACCCTGCTGGGGCTGGGTCCTGGCACTCATTAACATCCTAGAAGTAGTCTTACAACATATAAGAAAATCATATCAGATGACCAAAATAGTGGATAATCACACAATACTAGGAACTGCAGACCAGCCAAGTTGACACACATTTTTGTGGAGACACTGTTCAATCCATAACGTTCTCCTTTCTGTCTTCTCTCTGAGAAAAGTGAGGAATTGGGTGTAGGTGCTCTAACACACTGCAGTTTTGGTCTAGCCATCACCAGAAAAATATGGGGAAACACATGAAATAGAGAAATAGTGGAAGCTCTACTCACAGTCATCAGATGAAAGAAAGGATTCTTGCCCAATGCACTGGAAAATGGGATCTCTAGGATTCCTTCTGACTCTGATTTTCTAATTCACCATCCACTGATTGTAAAACCCCTGAACCCAGGAGCCACTCCTTAGACTGTCACCTGTAAATCTAGCTCAATGTTAGACATACAAGGAAGGCTGAATATATTCATCTTGCTTGGGCGAATGACAGTCCCTATAAGCTCCTGAGCTTGCAGAGACCACAGCCAGCTGACCGACAGAGGGAAACTGCCCCAGAATGTTCCCTCTAGCTGCTGCTTCTGTGTCAGCCCACAGAGTCTTGAATTAATCAGTGGCTTGAGCTGACACCTTTCCCTGTAGCCTACTCTGCACATCAGCACATCATCAGGCCCACAAAGGCACTTCCCTTCCCACCAGATCAGACAACATTTTGTAACAATAAATATTGCTAGAAGAACAAAACTCAGATGGATACCTCCACTGCTGACAAGATCTTGATTTATGTGTGTTCATGCCGGGCCCCTGCCTCAGTCTTCATTAATTACACATCAATGACACATTTGACTGTGTGGCTTTGGGGGCTGATGGTTGCAGAGTGACAGAGTGCAGGGAAGGCAACATCGTAACAGTCTTGGCAGGCCCGGCCCTGGGGGCCCTGGGAGCCACAGCAAGGACGATTTCTACAGACGCACACTGAGCAGGCTTGTCTAGACCGACAGAGAAGATGAAATCCTTGCCCCAAAGCAGGGACACTGCTGATGTTATATATTCAGATGGGATGGGGCTAAACTGCTATTTCAGAAAATAAGTGGAATTTTAAATATATTATCATCATCATTATCATTTATATGCTTATTATACTTTAATTTTTATAAATTTTTTTTTGTCATATACTCAAATATCTTATTTGATCCACTATATTAAGGCAGGAAGCCCTGGTGACAAAGTGGCTAAGTGCTGCATCTAACCAAAAGGTCAACAGTTCAAATCTGCCAAGCACTCCTGGGAAACTCTATGGGGGAATTCTATTCTCTCCTACAGGGTCTGTATGAATCAGAATCGGATCAACAGCAGTAGGTTTGGTTTATATTCAGGCAAGAGGCCCATAGGTGATTCGATTGGTTCGTACTTGACTACTAGCCTAGCAGTTGGTGGTTTGAATCTCTCCAGTGGCACCATGGAGGAAAGATCTAGAACTCTACTTCTGTAAAGAGTACAGCCAAGAAAATGCCATAGACAAGTTCTACTCCATAGTGGAACAGACTCAATGGCAACAAGCTTGGTTTCTGTATTGTTTTGTTTTATTAAGGCAGGAATTATTTTTGTCTTACACAAGGACTGACAATTCCTCATAGACTGACAATTCATGAACTTATCCTAGAGAAAGTGCTACCTACCTCACTGCTGAATATCACCATGGTCATCTTCAAAGTACTCTGCTTGGGAAACCATGCATTGATGCCAGTGCCTAGTCCAGCCTTCAAAGCAATTTTGGAACTCTTTTTCCAAAATGGCCATCAGAGCTGTTGTCGTATTACCCTTGATGTCCTGAATGTTATCAAAATGTCTTCCTAACATTTCCTTTATCTCTGAGTAAAAAAAAAAAAAAAAGTCACCAGTGGCCAGATCAGGTGAGTAGGGAGGGTGTTCCAATAAAGTTTTTTGTTTGCTGTCTAAAAACTGCATCACAACTAGACAACTAATTTTGCAAACTTGCCACCATGCCACCATGCACAATGGCTATTCCAGAAAGAACTCAAAAATTGCTTTGAAGGGTGTGCTAGTCACTGGTGTTTGTGCATAGCTTCCCAAAGGGATTACTTCAAAGATGACCATGGTGATATTCAGCAGTAAGGTATGTAGCGCTTAGAACAACTAAATTTGTGGACTTAATTGTTAGACCTCACACACCGGGCCAATGTGAGTACAAAGCATATTGCAGACAGTCTATCAATATTCAGTGAGTCACTAAGTGAATGAATGAACTCACGGAACAGTAAAGTGAGACTGGCATTATCACTGTTATCCTAGCGTAGGTCTCTAAGAAGTTTCTTGTGGTTGACAGACAAAGGCTACTCACACAGATGGCCGTGCCTCCTGGATTTTCTTAGCTGGCCCTGTAAGCCTCCAAATAACTCCTGTGCTACTTCAGAGTCAAAGATGGAAAAACAAAGTCATAATACTTGGGGATTCCCTAGCCTAATTTTGCAAGGACAGTAGGTGACTCAAGAATGGCTGAGCCCACACTGTGGAATAGGAAACCCAAAACCAAACCCACTATTCGCAACTTGATTCTGACTCATAGTGACCCTATAGAACAGAGTAGAATTGTCCCATAGAGTTCCCAAGGTGGGCCTGGTAGATTCAAACCACCAGCTTTCTGGTTAGCAGTCATAGGTCTTAATCACTATGCCACGGCATACTTATTTCACTATGTAATTAATACAACTATATATCATAAGCTTTACATTCCATAGCCACGCTGACAACATGTTAGCTATTAGCCACCTGTGGCTATTCAGCACTTGAAATACAACTACTCCAAGAAAGACGTGCTCAGCCCTAGTGTACTCCAAAGCTCAAAGCCCTGAGAATGAAAAGAATAATGCAGAATATTGCATTAATAATTTCATTTGAATTACATGTTAAATTGAGAATATTTTGGATATCTTACATTAAATATAATATATTATTCAAATTAATGCCACCTTTTTTTAATGTGGCTACTAGAAAATTTAAAATTCATGTGGGTTGTATTGTACTTATATTGAGTAATATTATTCTATGGAGTAACAATTTTGATCTTCATTTCCAGTTAGCTCCCTAAAAAAGGTTTCATAGTAGTTTTTAGACTTTTGCTAAGAATAGAGTGACCACCTGTCATTGAAATGAGGACACTTTGAAAGTGAAAGGGACACTGTAAATGATTATGCCATGGTAGCAGGTATATTACACCTGGTATAACAGGTGTATACGGGGACTATCATGGACTGATCAGGCTGATTCCTCTTCTGTAATCCAGCTTCTTCTGATCTTCTCTTGTAAACTCCACCTAGTCACAATCCTGTTAGCTTGAGCTGGCATATTGCTTTTGGACATTCTGCAATTATTCTCACACAATTGCTTCAATTTTGCTTTTCAGATCTTTTATCAGTTACACCATCAAGGACAGCCTGTTTCTGTAATTTCCTTTAATCTGACAAATGTGAATTTAAAAAAGTCTAGCTGTAATGAAAAACAAACCCCAATACAACTGCTGAGATCACTGATCCAACATCCAATGACTACAGGCAGATTTTCTCCTAACACAGCCTAGGAAATTGTTCTGGACCAAGAATTTAAAGTAACCGTCCCTTTTATTAGCAAAAGAAGGTAAAATAGAAAAAAAAAAGAAAAACAATGAATTGGCCATAAACAGGTTCCACCACTGTTACACTAAAATATTTAAACGCTCTCTGTAGAAATCACTGGAGATAGTGAGAATTCCTACTGCCTACCTTAGCGGTAGTCCACTAGTCAGCCCCGTATCTTTCAGCCTCAGAAGCCCTCAGGTATATAATAAAGACCTCTATATCAGTTTTCTTCCTGGTTTGTCTGCATTTAAAATGTTTGCTGAATGACTAGATGACCCACAGGTACGGAAACCATCCCTCTGCACAGAAGAACTGACAGCCTTTGGGTTCCCCTGAGGCCCCTCTCTGTATAACAATGTTTGATGTCACTGCTCCAAGATGCCTGTCTTGATAAGAAGCCATGGCTGCTCTGGGGCCCGCCTGGTCTCAAAATCTTAGGACACTGTAGGATTTATGATGCCCTTGCCACACCTAGGGAATAAGAAATTTGATGACACTAAGGTAGCTCAGACATTTGAGTTATTTTTCCTTCGCTGGAAACCCAGGTGATATAGTTGTTAAGTGCTATAGCTGCTAGCCAAAAGGTCATCAGTTCGAATCCACCAGGAACTCTTTGGAAACTCTATGGGTTGGTTCTACCCCGTCTTATCGGGTTACTATCAATCAGTATCTACTTGGTGACTGAGTTTTTTCGGATGTAGGGTCACAAGAAGTCAGAATCTACTTGACAGCCACGGGTTTGGTTTTTGGTATTATCTTGTAATTTTTCCTCAACTATTCTCACCTGTTTTCACTTCAAACATCCTAGACCCTCAGAGACAATCACCAGAAGCTCCAGGCTTTCATGAACAACCCATAGGAAAGTCTCTGGTCTGATACACAAAGAAATGGAGGCAGTACTCCCTCCTTCCACAAATGAGTTCAGAGTGCTGCTCTCAAAGACATGCTATTTCCATGTAAATATGCACTGGTGAATCCTAGTCACATGTCCATTTCCTTCCTGGATAGTTTATAGAAATTCTAGGAATACAACCACCACAACAAAATGCTCTACTTAGAGATAAAAGAGAGTCCTTGGATAGTATTATGGATCAAATTGTGTTCCCCAGAATTGCGTGTTGTAGATCCTAACCTCTGTGCCTGTCTTTATAATCCCACTTGGGAATGGATTGTCTTTGTTATGTTAAAAGACAAGCTTAATGTAGGCTGTGTTTTGAGGCAATCTCTTACAAAATATCGGTGGAGCTGACAAAGGAAGCAGAGATGGGGGAATGATGGAATCTACTGTCCTGAGATGATCTTCAAACCTTGAACTGACAGGATTCTTTCTCCAGTCACAACTATAATTTCAATAAAGCCCTCATCTCTGGAATTCCACTATTAGAAATTCACTTCTTTGGATATTGAAGGCTTTTTGTCTTTTAAAGAGTGGTCTATACATTATGAATTTCATGGGAGAGTTAGCGTCATTTCTGATTTATTCATGGAGATTTTACAGGTCTGTGAGGACAAGGCTCAGCCCACCCAAGTGATAGATTCTCAAGATGAAAACAAAGAAAGACAGCAGGAAGACAGAACTAGAAGAAAGAGAACTCTCACCTCTGAACAAACCTTTCCTGTAATCCTTAGACTCTTCTGTATTCTCTAAAGGAATCAGTTTTATTTAATGTACAAAATCAAGCCTCATCTGAAACTCAAGACTCATTACTTAAGGCAAAAGATGGATTTTAGGTGCTGTTTCAAAACTAGAGAGGGTGGTCGTTATTTATACTCTACATGCTGTGAGAGTCAGTTTCTTCTAAGCATCATTTTTTGTTCTGAGATTTTGTTATATATGAAACAGATGTAAAGAAACAACCTAAATTCCTGCCTTGAAGACATACCTTAAGAAGAGTGAGCAAGAACTCACCATGGGAATGTTCTGCAGAGGAAGTAGGGGAAGACCTGCAGAGTGGAGGAAGGTCTCTGTTGTTCCTGCCATGTGGGAGGAAGAGAAAGGTGTGTGAAGACAAGGGCAGACACATTACACAGAGTGAATTCTTAGTCATGTGTGTACAGATGCGTAGGTTTTCGGTAAGGTTCTCTTCTTTGTTATCTTTCCTAGCTATGTATTATGTAAAGCAGGCTCCCCGCCCCCCCGCCCCACCTTCTCTCCTTTGGAAGTCATCTCCACCAAGCATACCAAAGCTCAGGCTACACAAGTAATCAGTGCTGCTATAACGTGACATACATGTGTCTGAAAATCACTAGGCTATGCAAACTATGCAATGCAAATCACAGGGCTTATGAGAAAAACAGGGTTAGGGATAAGTGATTGTTAAGACTGTGTGTCAGCTGGGCTGGACCAACATTTTGGCAGCTGTATAGTGTGGCAGGGATAGGGCGCATGATGGTTCGCCACCTACCTCCAGCTTTCATTTCCCTGCCTTCCTCTGCCTGCTTCCTGTCTGCACACGTTGCTGGCAGCTCCTGCTCTCACTCTTTTTACATCTGTTTCCTAGGAAATGAACAAGTAGCTGTTGGATTCACAGCCTGTGAGTTAAGAGTCCTCTTCCCTGATCTACCACTCCTGGATTCACCAGCCCCTGCAGCTCCATGAATCAGCAGAAACCTTGCAGTCTTGCCTGGCATCTTGGGATCTGCCGACCTTCACAGCCTGTGAGCTGGAACTCTAATCTCTGACCTGCTGACCTCGGGTTCACCAGCTTCCTGGCTGCAGGAGGCTTGTACTCCAATCCAGCAATTGGTATGTTTCAGCTTCTACAATTGTGTTAACTGTTTTCTTTATATAAAGCTTTCTCTATACATACTATACATGTTACTGGCTTTGCTTCCCTGGGCAACCCAGCCTAAGACAGGGTACAACACACAAAAACACTGTCAGTAATACATAAACAAAAAATAAGAACCAAGTAAAAATTATACCACAGTTTTACACATTAAATGACTTTTTAAAAATACATAAAAACTATAACAAGCATGGTGCTTTATTTGTGAGTGGTCATTCAAGATATAATCATTGGTCTCTCTTTGCCTGGAACAGCAGCAGCAGCAGCAAAAGACCCAGGAACCAGAGGTAAAACTGGACTGCAGATCTAATTGCCTCCATAAACTACAGCCTCCTTTGCCAGAAGAACCACAAGAATAGGATGGTGCCCAGTTGCCATTACTAAACATTCAGATCAAAGGACTCAATAGGTGGATCCTTATCAAAAGGGGAAAATGTGGAAGAGAACTTCAAATTTCTGTAGAGCAGAATTTATTGGACCCATTGAGACTAGCGGAACCTCTGAATCCATTGCCTTGAGGTAATCTTTAAGTGTACCTGAAAGTATGCCCTAAGTCACCTTTAAACCAAATAACAGTTTATCTCAAGGAGTAAAAAAAGATTTGACTTGAGCGCTGCACTCCTTAAAATAATTGTTTATGTGCGATCAAACTGACACTAGTAACTCCAAAGCACTGGAGAAACATTTAGGAAGTGGTAAGTCTAGGTTGATAATGATGAAAAAATACAGGTAGAGCTATCAAGAATGAAGACACAAACACAGAGAATGTAACCAGTGTCACTGCGATTGTTGAATGGGTTTAAATTTTCCTGTTTATATATTTTTACAAACTGACATATTTTTTAAGTGAAAGAAAAAGTGTGATTTTTTTTTTTGAGAAAGATTTGAAATGTGTTAATGAACACAGGTGTCGAAAGGATTGCAGCTTGTGAGTTTCTGTGAAGTGTGGAGCGAGGATGATCTTGAAATCAGACTGGATGTTGAAGAACCAGATGTGGATGGTGGTGGCTTACAATGCATGGTGAGTTCAGGGAGCTGGTGGAGGTCTGAGGTGTGTACTTGTGTATTTTGTGTATACTCTCACAACACCGTTCAGGTGAGCAGTTTCTGCATTCACCTCGTGTTTCATGCAGAAAAAATTATACATCAGCAAATGCAAATTTCACATTGATGCTCAAAATTTTCCCTAATACATCAATTGCATTGGAATAAATTTGCATTTTAAGAATAATCATTACAGCAGAAATAACTCTATCTGCAAAACTTCAGGTGCTCATTTCTCACCTCTAGGTCCCTAGGTGCACAAATATTTTGCACTCATTTAACAGCGTAAGGTTGGCAGTTTGAATTCACTCAGCGGTACCATAGGAAGATGACCTACTGATGTCAGATTAAGATTACAGCCAACTGTTCTGACAGGGATCACAACAGAAAGTCCAGAACAGAGCAGAATTAGAATGTAAGAGCTTGCAGTCATGTAGGGGAGAGAGAAACTTAGATTTTCGGTGAGGATTAAACAACTAAATTTATGGGAAGTAGTTGGAACAGCATCTGCCTCGCGAGTATGACCCAAGTGTAGTTTTGTCTTCTCTTTGTAGCAATACAAGAGATAGACATAAGTAGAGATGCCTATGAGTGTAAGTGTGAATATATGCATATTTATACATATTGACACAGACCTCACGAAATTTAAGTGCTGTTATTATAACTGTTTCACAGAACAGAAACCTGTAATAAATTGGCGAGGTAACAATGATAGCAATTAAATGGTAAAGTGAGCAAGGAAATCCAGAATTTTTTAACTCTGAAGCACAGGTTCTTAATCACTAGGCACATCTCTTAGTCAGCTAATGCTGCTGTAACAGATAACACAAGTGGATGGCTTTAAAAAGAGAAATTTTATTTTGTCACAGTCCGGTACACAAAAAGTCCAAATTCAGGGTGTCAGCCCCAAGGGAAGTCTTTCTCTGCTGTTGGCTCTGAAATAAGGTCCTTGTCATCAGTCTTCCCCTGGACTGGGAGCTTTGGAGGTACAGCAACCCTTGGTCCTTTCCAAAGGATGTATTTTGTTCCTGGCACTGCTTTCTTGGAGGTATGAGGTCCCCAATTCTCTACCTGCTTCCTTTTGCTTTATATCCCAAGAGACTGCCTCAAGGACTAATACCATCTCACACACTGAGTCCTAACTCAGCAACACAACTGCTGCCCATCCTGTCTCATTAACATCATAGAGGCAAAGTTGACAGCATATAGGAACATCACACAATACCAAGAATCACGGCCTAACCAAATCGCTACAAACATTTTTGTCGGGGAGGCGGGTGCATAGTTGAATCCATGACACCACGTTAGTCTCTAAGTACCTACCTAGTACGTACTATGAAACCCTGATGGTGTAGCTAGTACTGTAAAACCTGTTTAGGCCACCTGCTACAAAAGCCAATACTAACATGGTATAAAGTAAATACCCAAGAGGTTTCTCACATGCTGGCATGTAAGGGACGGGGAGAATTGGGGTCCTCAGAGCCTCTCCGACTCCTTCAGGCTAGTTCAGGGTTTAATGGGTAGGTAGGAGTAAACTTGTGGGCAATTGAGGGCTTGTGTAGGTTGACTTGGTGGAGGTCGAATGCATGGAGGTCAAATGGATAGGGGTGTACCGGAGAGGAAATATGCATCACGAACTGGGTAGTGGTCATCCGGTGCCTCTACTTGTTTGATGATTCTAAGGAAAAGGCTGTAAAGGTTTCATCTGGGTGGCTAAAGAAATGGAATTAGTCTTGACTGCCTCCTTCATAGTGGTTAAGAGGTAGTGCTGCCAAGCAAAAGGTCAGCAGTTCAAATCCACCAGGCCCTCCTTAGAAACTCTCTGTCCTACAGAGTCACTGTAAGTCAAAATCAACTTGATGCCTCTGAATTTGTTGTTTTGTTTTGTTTGAACTTTTAACCTACCGTGTGACTGGCACTCTGCTATGCTGTCAGCCATTAGATCTGTCAACCACAGCCGCAGCTAAGCAGAATAACTGAGGGGAGAAAACTACAATGCATTTTTATGTTCTTTCAATACGCTCCTGGCACTGAAGCTACGTCTTTGTACCTTCCACCCTTATATTTATGCCTTACTCAAGTAGCTTCTCTTAGGCAGCATTCTAGAAGGTGGTCCATATTTTCATACTTGTTGCCTTGATCCCCATTCTCTAGAAAGTTTCCCTTTGGTGAGTGCAGCAACCGATCTGGTTAATTCAGGTGATAATTAATTACCAGCTCCAAGGCACTGGAGAAAAAAATAGATCAAGAATCAGTAAATTTCTAGATGTTAGAGACTTGTTGTTTTTGGTGATGGGAAAAGTTGCACTGAATCTGGATATAATGAGCACAGTTTACCAAAGGAAACGACGTGACTGAGAAGTGTGCTGAGAAAAGGGTGCTTGTACTAAAGAATATGAGATAGATGATTTTTCAACAATACCAATAATAACCAAAAAATGAGTCTGTGGTCATACATACATATATGTGTATATATATATATATATATATGTGTGTGTGTGTGTGTGTGTGTCACATGTGCACAGGTACATAGTAGTATGTACATATGTGTGCAAAGATAGACGTATCTACATGTACATGCACATACAGACGTCTGTGCACACACACGTGCAAGCATGCACACGAGGTCTGGGAATCAAATTCACACACTCATCCTAGAAAAAGTCCTGTTTACCTCATTACTGAGTATCACTACAGACACCTTCAAAGTACTCCCGTTGGGAAGCTATGCACCGAAGCCAGTGCCTCATCCACCCTTTAAAGCAATTTGAGAACTATTTCTGAAATGCCCATCAGAGCTCTCATTGCATTACTCCTGACATCCTGAATGTCATCAAAATGCCTTCATTTCAATATTTCCTTTATCTTCGGTCAAGAAAAAAGTCATTGGTGGCCAGATCAGGTGTTCTAATACGGTTATTTGTTTTCTGGCTAAGAACTCCCTCATAGACAGTTCCACGTGAGCTAGTGCTTTATTGTGATACAAGAACCATGAGTTGTCGAAATGCTGAGGTCGCTTTCATCTAATGTTTTTACATGCAGCCTTTTCAACATTTCCAAATAGTAAACTTTCTTAACTGTTTGTCCAGCTGGTACAAATTTGTAATGAACAATCCTTTGGATATCAAAAACGGTTAGCAACATCCTTTTGACTCTTGATTTGGACTGAGGGAAATTTTTGGTTGTGGACAATGGGCTGGCTTCTGTTATGCACTTTGACACTTTGTTTCAGGGTCATATTGGTACACCCATGTTTCATCAGCAGTGGTAACACAGCCCAAAACATTGTCTTCCTCTCCAAAATGTCTTGGCAAACTTTGAATCTCCTTTGCTTTTGTTCATCAGTGAGCTTCTCCAGGACCACTTTTGCACACACCTTTCTCATCCCAAGATTTTCAGTTAAGATTTTCCTAATTGTTTCTCTACCGATGTTTACTTGGTCAACTATGGTTCCCACAGTCAGTTGATGATTTTGGGGTACAATTTGACAAATTTTCATCATACTGCTCCTTACTGGCTGTCCTGACTTCTCTTCATCAGTGACACTTTCTCACTCCTCAGAAAAACATTGAATTCATTTGCACACTGCCATTTTCTTCAGGTATTATCCCCATAAACTTGGACTAAGAGGTCTCTGATTTCACTTCTATTCTTGCCAAGTTTAACAAGAAATTTAATGTTTGTTCTTTGATCTAATTCAAGTTCCAACATTCTCACAACACATAAAAATATGCAACAACAATAATGAATAACACTCAGCAAGATAGTGTCACACACTGACATGAACACAGCTGTGAAACATCAGTATACTAAAGTTATAAAACATCACAGAGTTGAAACATCACTGAGTTGTCTGTACAGAGCTGCCAACATAAGCACGTGTGTGTGTGGTAAGTTTACAAACTTAATTGTCAGACCTCATATTACATATATATAAAAATATATATGTTCATATATATGTATGTGTGTACATGTATGTATATTCCTCTCCCTCCCAGAGGACACAGATTCAGATACTTCTCAGACATACCCAAATACTTTATCAGATAGGTTTTCTGTGCATGAAGGCTTAGGATCTTGGTCTCATGGGACAGCTCAGTCAACTAGTTTAACATAGTTCACAGAGTTCATGTTCTACATTCTAGTGAGATGAGTAGTATGTGGTATCATAAAAGTTTATAAGCAGCTGTCTAAAATACAATTATTGGTCTCTATTCATCAGGCACACAAAAAGAAATAAGGAAACAAAAGTCTCAAAAAAGAAACTAATCTATAGGGCTTACAGCTTACACAAGCCATAGCTTCATTTACTCTAAGACTAGAAGAACTAGATGGTGCCCAGCTGCCACTATCAACTGTTCTAACCAAAGACACAGTAGATGGACCCTAACAGAGCAGGAGAAAGATGTGGAACAGAACTCAAATTCTTAATAAGTCTAGACTTACTAAAGAACACCCTGAAACTATTGCTCTGAACTACTCTTTAAATCTTGAACCAAAACTATCCCCTAAGGCTATCTTTTAGGGAAATAAGAGATTGACATCGACTTACTGGACTGGTAGAAACAAGATATATCCTTGAGATAATCGCCCATGGGTGCCCTTTAAACTTGGAATTCAAATCACTCCCAGAGGTAGCCTTTGAACCAAATGACAGATTGGCCCACAAAATAAATAACATCACCCAAGAGTCCTCTAATCCTCTATGTAATCATCTAGAAGAAACCAAACAGTAAACATTTTCCCTAGATCGAAGATGAAAAAGTAAGAGCAAGACAAGGAAGCTAGACTAAGGGAAACATAGAAACCACAATGGAAGTAATAAGATGCTGATATACTGTGAAAAATGTAACCAGTGTTGTCGAACAATGTGTACAGAAATTGTTAAATGAGAACCTAAGTTTCTTTGTAAACTTTCTATAAAGCATAATGAGATATCTTTTAAAATTTAACAGATTGGAACAAAAATAAAGGGTATTTCCCATGAGTACAGTATTCTACTAAATAAACGATCTAAATACAACCAAAATGTCAAAAACTTCTCTTAAAAAAGCCATGAGGAGATAAGGAGTCAGGAAAGCTACAGTACTGGGACTGGAATAAAAGAGAACATTGATTTATGGTGAAAAATCTCACCATGTTCTTTAAAACTTTGTGTAGAAATTGACAAACGGGAACCTAATTGGCCATGTGAACTTTCACCAAAAAATATAATAAAACATTATTTTTTAAAAAGAATCAGGAAGTGCACATTCCTAAGCATGTTTGAACTAAGGATAAGTGGTGATGGTAGAATAATTTCTAAATTGGCTCGGAGATCAGACTAGATGGACTCTGAAGTCTAAGATGCTTCACTTCAAGGTGCTGAGATCAGCATTCCTGGAACTGGGTCTAACAGTGGGAATTTCTTTCTACTGTGGTCACACTGGAAGAATCCACTGAATAGAACTGAACTCCAGGAATTTCCTAATTTCAGTGTCCCTTCATTAACCATGACAGCCGGTCAGCTCCGTATCTATCAAGGTGGCCCATTTGAACTTGACAGTACCAGGACAATTTGTGGTGTCATATTTTAGTCCAGAAACAGAAGGGAATTTCTCCATGATGGAAGTGATCCCACCTCCAACTCTTAGAGAGTAAACTCAGAAAACCAGTCTGAGTTGGAAGACAGAAACACAGCTGACACATTCAAAGGCAGCCAATTTTAGTTAAATAGGTTCACTCTTTTCCTCCAAATAATTTAACTGTCTGAACCTTGCCTAGGTCATATAATGTGCTATATTTTTCAAACGGATCATCCAATCTCTCTTACCGTGTCTTTATCACCTGGGGGTTGGTCTCGATCGCCTCCTTTTCCATTCTGTCAGTCAAGCTGTTAGAAGAAAGCCTGAGCTTATGGTCTTGCTCCCTGGTCTCCCATCCACTCTTCGAGTGATGGTAGATCCCTTCTGCCACTTCTGCCTTAAGGCCACTGGCTGTGTCCAATTTGTATTTGACGACTGCCACTCTGCTGTTCAACATAAATCATACTTACATCTCTTTCTTACATCTTTTTTTGTTTGTGGTTCTGACACTAAACTTGAGACAATGCGCCCTAAGCTCCGCTTCTTCCAGTGTCTATCACAGAACTTAGCTGTAAAGGAGCAGAAAGATAGAGCATGTAGGATATTATAGTATCTTTGATGTTGAAAACAATCCAATAGGAAATGAAAAATTAATACTGCCAGGGAAGGGTACTTGGAGCAAGTTTCCTACATGGGCAAGAATTAGCCAAACACAATTCTTTTAAGGTGGATATTTAATATTTGCTCACCTCTCACAAAAAAAAATGGAGAATCTTAATCTGACATTGTGGGTAATCTCGTAAAGATCTTACATTTTCTCTCTCTCACACACGCAAACAATTTCCATTTCCATAATTTAAACATTTCTTTCAATGTGTTTCAACACAGCCTCTTAACCTACTTCCTCTTCAAGTCTTCATAGAATGATTGCTTTTTAACTGAAAAGGGCAAAGCCCTCTGTAGATCCCCAAACACTTATTCATAACAAAACAGAAGGAGGCAAAGTGTCTGAAGCCTCAAGTTTATTGCAGTTGTCTGTGAATTCAGAGGGAACATTTATCTGACCTGGAAGCAGTACAACCAGAACGCTCCTTAGAATCAAAGAGGGAGAGACTATATCTCACATACTTTGGACATGTTATCAAAAAGAATCAGTCCCTGGAGAAAGACAACATGTTTGGTAAAATAGAGAGTCAGCAAAAACGGGGAAGCCCCTCAATGAAGTGGATTAATACAGTGGCTTAAGCATAAATGAAACTGGCCATGGTGCAGAACGAGGCAGTGTTTTCGTTCTGTTGTGTATGGGGTTTCTGTGAGTCGGAACCAACTCAATGACTCATAACTACTACAACATCTTTATTGGTTCAAGTTAACAGGTCTTTCTCCTGCAGAACCTCTAATTTTTTGGTTAACAGATGAGCATTTAACCATTGTACCATCAAGGTTTTACTCAAGTAGTAGTCTTAATTCTCAAAATCTCTTTACATTTAATATTTATTCCAAATTCCACCTTCTCCAAAAAGCTTTTCCTAATAACAGAAACCGGTTATAATCTCTCACTCCTCTCCATAAAATCCTGTGGTTGGCTATTCCTTGAAGAACTTACAGCAAAAGCCTATTCATCTAATCTCCATTCTCAGTTCTCAGACATTTCAAGGTATAAACAGTATCCCTCACGTTTGTAACCCTGTTGCTAGTCCTGTGTCTTCTCCACCATAGGTGGAAAATTGTGTTCAAATTAACGGATAACAAATTTGAGAGAATTTCTTTAACTTGATTCAAACAGAAAAAAATTCAGCACCAAAAGTTGCAGAGAGCAATATTTTGGCTGAATATAGGCTTTTATGAGATTTTTCTAACTGGCGTTGCTAACAATTGGATTGCTTTGCCTCTCACTCCTGCCAAATGGTCCTGTGACTATAGCCAATCTATAACAAGATTAGGCTGTGTTACAGCCAAATGCCAGCTACTTAGGAGCTGTAGTTGTCATGAGAACAGTGTACAAAGCAGAAGGTTACACAGGAATTTATCTATTACAATTTATTATATACATTTTGGTAGTAGTGAGTGAGGAGCTCAGGGAGACATCCCAGGTTTACCTAACGATTATTCCTTGGCCCAGAAAATGCTTACTCAGACAAAGGGGGCAAGAGACCCTCATAGAACTCAGACCTGTCACCCAGTACCAGGATTTATTATTAAAGTCTGGCTTACTAGATCATCCGTGATTCTTGGCAGGCAAGTGTTATATTAAAGTCTTTTCAATTATAATGACTAAAAGAAAATTTTTTGTAAGATTTAATAAGCACCCCAGCTTCTTTAATGGTTTTTTATATATGCTCAGGCAGCTCAGATACTGCCATCGCAGCATAAAATTCCAGCCTCTTTTGAATATTTTTTCATGTTTCTTTTTAATGATCTCATTAGACAGATCACTTTTTTGGCAGAGCAGTTCTTTAAAAAAAATGATTTTCAGAGTGATTTGTAACATCCAGTGATCAGACAATGTATGACACATGATTTTAGAATTGCCAGCCTGTTACAATATCAAGTAAAAAGGTACAGAAAGAGGAAAAGTTAAGATATATACCTTATCGTTGAGGAGTTTATAATCTAGTTATACAGACAATGGGAACTCAGAATTTAGCAGAGAATGATACGTAACAGCCCTATGAATAGATGATAGTTTAGAGTTAGAAGACAGAGATTTGAGTCCCAACTCTGCCTCTTAGTTGCTATGCATTTTCAGAACTATTACATAATCTCTCTGAGCTTCAGAATCCTCTTGTGAAAAACTACCTGTTTTACAGAGACACTTTGAGGATTTTATCATGAAATGGTGTGTTCGAAAGGCAACTTGGTAAACTGTAAACCTTCGCACATTCCCATGCATTCCACAGACACATACTGATGGCATATTGTACTCCAGGAAATCTTGGTGGCATATTGGTTAAGTGCTACAGCTGCTAACCAAAAGATCGGCAGCTTGAATCCATGAGGCACTGATTGGAAACTCTTATTGGGCAGCTCTACCCTGTCCAAAGGGTAGCTATGAATTGCTATCAACTCAACTCTACAGCAGTGGATTTGGTTTGGGATATTATACTCCAAGTACCATTCACACCATTACTGAGGATTCCAAAGATTCAAAAGCTGCAAGCCTTTCCTACAAAAGCAGGTTAATTAAGCACAATCCCACGGGTTTCCTTTGGAGGAAAGGTAGGAATCATGAGAGCTGGGGTAATGAGAGAACCAAGGTTGAAGTGTGGGGGTTGAACCATCTAAGCCTTGGAGGACACATACAGAATAGATGGGCATTGTTAGTTTGTCACTGAATCAGCTTCAACATGGGGTGACCCCACATTACACCGAACAAAAAACGTTATCTTGTCCTGCACCATCTTCGTGAGCATTGATATATTTGCATCCATTGCTTCAGCCGTCATGTAGTGAATTTCAAGGTACCTACTGCTATCGTGTCCCTCTGAACTCCCAGTGACCCTCTGAGGCATTACAAGTTAGGGCCTCAACATCAGAAAATATTCTGCAGTGATACATGAGGTTTTCAATGCCTAATATTTGGAAGTAGACCCCCAGGTCTTTCTTCCTAACATACAAACAAACAAAAAAAAACCTACAGCCATCAAGTCCTAGTATACAGTACACAAAAATAAAAAATGAAAAGTTAAAACAATCGTTTCCCTCAAGCTCATTGTGATTCCAGCTCATTGTGAGCCTATAGGGCAGAAGAGAACTGCCCCACACAGCTTCCAAGGAGCATATGGCGGATTCAAACTGCCAAACTTTTGTTTAGCAGTCATAGCTCTTAACCACTACATCCCACCAAGGTTTCCATAGTTTATAACATAGACAGCAAAAGTACTTGTAGGGAAAGAAGGACTTTTTCAGAAAAAGAGGCAGTAACTCCTGGAGATGACCAAAGCTGGCATTTCTTTAAGTACAAAACTTACCCAGGAAAAAAGAACTGGGGGGGTGGAGTCACGATGGCAGACTAAACACATGTCTCCCTAAATCCCTCTGGAAACCAAGACCTGAAATGATAATTAAATGGAGGCTTCTGGACACCTAGTGAGCCCTAGGACACATCATAGGGCTCTTAATTTGGACTTCATATCACTGAATGGAAAACTTCCTCTCTTTCGCTGACCCCCACTCTTGGTGACTGCTGGCTTTCACGGACTGAAGGTAACTCGCCATTTTACCTTTTTTTTTTCTCTGTCTCAGCTGGCAGGCAGAGCTGAGACTTGACTAGCAGCTAATCTCAGACACACTGCTGGTAGGACTGGCAGGCAAAATTGCCACATTTTAAGAGCCCAACTTTGGACTCTGTGCATCTCTGTGCCTTTGGCCTCTCTTTCCAGCTCCACCATTGAGTAGCCTGTATGGAGGCAGGCAGGGAGCTTGAGCAGGACACCAACTTGCTCCACTGTGAGGCAGTTATACCCATCTGGAGGCCTTAGCTGGACCTAATTCCTAGGCTGGGAGGCAGCACCTGCCAGGAGGAGAGTGCCTTTCTGGCAGAAAAGCAGTATTCTACACAGTGTCACCTATGGCTGGGGCCCAACAGCAGAGGCCAGCAGGGCACTAGCCTTTCTGTATTTTGAACTAGTTCATAATATCTGGGGTCGGATATAGAGGTGCTTACTTTGCCAGCTAGAAAGAGAGTCCTGTACACCTGAAAACCTGACTGACTTTGGAAGTTGTGAAATACCTCTTACCTTTCATTTTAAGATGGCCTAGAGAAACAACTGTGGTCCATCCTCACAGCATCCCTTCCAGCCTCTATTGACTCACATAATGTCTAAAAAGCAACAAACTCTGGATAGAAAAAAGGACTAAACTCTGCATTTCGAATTACAAACACAACGAATGCAAATTAAAATAATTAAAATTACTCACATTATGTTCACCACAATTAAATCAATAGTATCACTTGAAGCTAAATGCATAAGCAGCAGAAGAATCTGTTGACCGTGCTCAGATTTGGAGCAGTCTGCTTTCTTAGGCAAAAGGAGTCATTCTCAGAAATGTAACTAGGTATTAATAAGCTAGGTGGAAAGCGAGATCCAGAGGCCATCTGTGACTCAGTTCCCCCTTGCTGGGCTTCATCCCAACAGCCATTTTGCATCAGCAGGTGGTGACTGCCTTAAGCACCCCTTCAGGAAGAAAGAGGAGACTTTGTTTGAGCTCCCAGGGAGAGCATGTCATGGTGAAATATTGATGATGCCTTGGGCGCTGAATGGCAGAGTGGAAGCTCAGGCTTCTCTTTGGCAGCTCTTTGTTCACCTGTCACAACCAGGGGTCTGTTTGTGGAAAATAGTGCCCATGAGACTTAGTTTTAGATTGCCACATGATCTCTCACAGCTGGCACCCTACCTGCTATGTTTTAGCTACACCTCTGGTCCCAACTTCCTCCTAAGTCCGGAGAATGGAAAAGTGAAGTTCAGAATCACGGCTCTGAGGCCTTTAAAGGGCTCAGTCGGTACTAGACTAGGTTCAGTGAAGTCAGAAAGTCCTCCCAGCATTTACAGTATTCACTGAAATGAGTTCTTAGCAAATGCAAACAACCACTTGCATTACAATGTTACTGGGTCGAAACCCCAGGTTCTTGCTCCACAGGCCTCCTATTGGCCAATACAAAGAGACTGAGGTGGAAGAACAGGAAAAGCCCCTTTATTTCCTTGTACCAAGAAGGGAGTCAATCAGAACTGCTGCTTCCAAGACTGCTCCCCAAGGGTGGGCAGGCCAGTTACTTTCAAGGTGTCTACAAGTAGGGAGTTCATGCAAGCGATATCAGCAACATTCTTAATCCTATTGCACAAGTACAATGGAGTTTGCACACAACCTCCAAGAGAAAGCAGGATTCAGATGCAAAGGTGGGGGAACTGGAGAGCTCAGCAAAGGAAACAGGTTTTTAATAGAGTTGTGGAGGAAGAAATCAAGCAAAATAATAACAATAATATATGATTTTTAATACAGCACTATGGGGACTCGATCTCACTGAAGGCTGGTGTCTATTTTGAACTATAACCTGGCTTGGAATTGTCTTGGCATTTTATCAGGGAGAGAAAAACACCTGATCAAGGGCTTTTGTTGTGCCTACTGAACTCTTGTTGGTTTATAGCTGTTTACTAAATGGAAAACCTGGTGGCAGAGTGGTTACGTGCTACTGCTACTAGCAAGAAGGTCAGCAGTTAGAATCAACCAGCCGCTCACTGGAAGCTCTATGAGGCAGTCTTTACTCTACGCTATAGGGTTGGTGTCAGTCTGAGTTGATCTGATGACAACGGTTTGGGTTTTTTTACTTAATAAATACAAAAACCAAAAGAGGAAACCCTGGTGGCATAAAGGTTATGAGGTCTGGCTGCTCAACGGCCGCCACCCAAAAGGTCAACAGTTTGGATCCACCAGGCACTTCTTGGAAACCCTATGGGGCACTTCTACTCTGTCCTAAAGGGTTACTGTGAGTTGAAACCGACTCAGTGCAATGGGCTTTTTTTTTTTTTTTCAGGTAAAAGAAAAAGAGTGGCTTTTACCCTGTTTATGTGAATGTTTCCCTAAAAGATGTTTGTTGTTTTTCAGATAGTCTTAGCTGTTGTCTTTCTGCCTTAGGGCTCAGCTTGTCTGTAGGAGTTTCTGTGAGTCCATCTCCAGCTAGGTCACATTTTTCATGTTTAAGGACAGAGAACAATGGCTCTAAAATTATTTCCTAAGTCATTTTTTTTTTAAATCTGAGACCGCAGATAACACATCTATGATTAACACCTGCACTTAGTCGAGCCCTTAGATGGTGACAATGACCAGCTCTTAACCCTACGACGTTGGTTTGTCACTGGAGAATATTTGGGTTTTTATCAAGATCTTAAGAGCAACATTTCCACCAACTGCACTGTGGAATTGAGCAGATTCAACATACATCGTCATTTTAGCCTGAGGCTTTTCTATGTAAGACAGCAGAAGCTACGTTTTGTGATGCCTAATTCTATCAGGATGCAAACCAAGAGTATTAATATCTCTTGTAGTGATGATCTAGCTCATAGACTTATTTTTAATAGTAACCAACCAAATAAATTTGGTTTCTGTGAAGCTGTTATGGTATGTAACCAAGTAGCTGCTGCCTAATTTTATGTCGATCCTACTTGGCGACTCTATTTTTCTTGTTATTTATTTATATGCAACAAAAGGCATCTGCTACAGCACAGACTACCTTTTTTTGTTTTTGTTTTTAGCTAATGAAAAAATCTAAAACTATTTTGTTATGGCTAATGAGGTCAGAGATTATTTATTAAAAACCTTGCCTTTTGTTTGTCCAAAACTACCAGTCTCACCCTGAGAATTACACCAATGTTTTGGGGGTTTTTTTTAATATATTTTTTTTTAAAAAAAACTGTAGCTATTTAATATTGTATCTTTAGTATTTATTAGCACCATTGTTATGAATATCTAACAGTAACTTTAAATTTTTAAAGTATTTTTTCCATACATTCACCAAGAACAGAAATAAGAGATTGCCCACATAAGCTGACTGTCAGTTGGAAAAGGATCATTTAAACTAATGTAGCTGAATTTATCACACAAAACATATATCTATAAGGAATACACAAAGTTTGTTTAGAGGAACAGAAGTTATAAAAAAAAAATTGTACATGTGACAACCAGGCTTGCATCAGAGAATACATGATTAACAGATAACACAGGATGGACCTCCCCTGTTGGAGGTCTTCAGTGAAAACATACTAAGCGTTCTTTTCAAAAGCAAGCTGTCACTCTTTGGTCTACCCATTGACAGTCACGAGTCACTTTCTCAGAAGCAGAAGTATGACAAAACTTTTTATGATAGAATAACTTTTAAATTAAGTTACAGCATTTAAATCCATAAATAATTTAGGAGAAAGAAAAATGGTTTCTTATATTCATAAAGTGGAACCTTAAAACATCAGCAGTATTCCCACATAAAAACCGCAGCATTTTTTTACTGAGTCCTAACACAGTTAATTTTTGTTTGACATGATTCTGGATCAGCCACTGTGAGCTGTGAACTGTGAACTTAGCAGCTTTTATATACGAATTTTCAGAAATCTTGATTTAGTCTGGTCGGAGTTCTTTTTGTAAGCCTAATATATTCTCATCTTTTTGTTGAGATATTTTGTTCAAACATTTTCAGCAAATCGGCAAAGTAAAAACTTCATCTGCAGATGACAAATCTCAATATGTCTGTGATTCATTTATAAGCACAGTATCCTTAATTATAAAAAATATTAGAACACTAATTATTTTGAGACATAATACCATATAGTCTGGATATGCCAAGATTATAAAGATTTTACATACTTGAATATCAATAAAACAACATGAATGCTCCAAACCATTGGCTTTGATGTTGGATTTTAAAAAACTAATGAGGTCAGAGATTATTTATTAAAAACTTTGCTTTTTGTCCAGAAAGCTACAGCTGAGTTAGCAAGAAATAATAATGAAATTATGGCATACTACAAGTTTGTTGCCTAATATCAGGCAAAGACATAAGAGGAAATGCTAACATAAATTTTGACTCAGAGAAAATCAACCACTTTTCTTGATTTTGACTACATATTTTATGTAATTTCTAACATATTAAATAAATCTTCCTTTTATATAAATGTTTTTGTGAAGTCATGAACATTGCTTTTGCACACAGGAATTTTATTTTAATTCGGGGCTGAACTTTTGTATTCAAGTTAGATAACACAAAGGATAAATTAACCCTTAAACTCAGAAGTTAAAGAATTTCTCTTATTTTATCAGTGGGAAAGTCAATTCTTTGTTTAATATACTATTTAACATAAAAGCTCTTAAAAAATCTCATAAGTTAGACTATTAAACTATAGTCAGACAGATAAAACTTTTGATCATATTAAATAATTTTTTAATAAACCTCTTGAATGTTGCATTTGTTTTATATCTCTTACAGTGTATCTTTTTTAGATGGCAAAAATGAACACACTCATTAGCAAGGAGTCTGATCTAGCCATGCCTTCACTCTCTGGACTCAGTTCACAGAGGAAAAAACACATTTTAGATAAGACTTATTAACTTGCCAGAGTCTCAGATGGAGGAGTATGAGACCTTTTAACAAAAACTGTGCATCAAGCAGAAGTTCCTCCCAAAAGGAAAGGACAACGCAAATGAAAGCTCCTTTTCTCAAAACAGTACCTGAATTACTTCAAGTATATTCAACTTACAGCTCTTCGAATATTAACCCCAAACCAGTGTCTCTGTTGCAGGGGGAAGAAAATCTAAGCTCATTTATCAAAGATATTCAAGCTTGAAGCTTAAGTATTTGGTTTCCTTTTTCTTTTTTTTTTTAACTTAATTCATTCTGCTGGCTACAAACCTAGTCTCTTATTTTAGACGTTAAATATACAAGTTCCTCTGATCTGGGAAGCACTTTAAAGTAGATACTGATGATTTTAATTTTAACACTGTGATTCTTTATCGAGAAACTGTATCAAAAAAGGCAAGAAACTACTACTCCTCCCTTCAGATTTCACAACACAGGTCAGAAGCTACCATTTCTCTCTTAAAATCTGGCAAAATATGTCAAGAGCTGCTACCTCCCCCTGCAAATCTGACAAAATAGGGTATAGTTTTCCAGATCTTCTGAGTCACAAAAAGAACTTTAAACCACGTGACTATATCATTCTGTCATGAGAGTCTTTAACACTCACGATTAGTACTGGCAGCTGTTCTGATGGCTTTTACTGGTTGAACTGTGCCAAAATTTGGGGAGCTAATAGTGACTTCATTTTCACTCCATGAGGTCTCACAATTGAGTTCACAAACTCATGCCAGAAAAAATGGTACATACCTCATTGCTGAATGTCACTATGGTCACCTTTGAAGTACTCTCCTTGGGAAGCTACGCACCGATGCCAAACCTAGTCCAGCCTTCAAAGCAATTTTGGAACTCCTTTTCTGGAATGCCCATCAGAGCTCTTGTTATTACCCTTCACGCCCTGAATATCATCAAAATGCCTTCCCTTCAATATTTCCTTTATCTTTGGGTCAAGAAAAAGTCACTGGTGGCCAGATCAGGAGAATAGGGTGGGTATTCCAATACAATTATTTGTTTACTGGCTAAAAACTCCTTCACAGACAGTGCCGTGTGAGCTGGTTCATTGTCACGATGCAAGAACCATGAGTTGCTGGTGAAAAGTTCAGGTCCTTTTCATCTATACCATTTAAAGTCAGGAAAGGCATGCGTCGGGGTTGTGTACTTTCATTCACCTGTATGCTAAGTAAAAAACCTAGGAAGCTGGACTATATGAAGAATAAGGCATCAGGATTGAAGGAAGACTCATTAACAACGTGCATTATACAGATGACACAACCTTGTTTCCTTCAAATGATGAAAACTTGGAACACGTATTGATGAACATCAAAAACCACAGCCTTCAGTATAAATTACATCTCAACATTAAAAACAGAAACAAAAACAAACTGACAATGGGATCAATAAGCAGCACCATGACAAATGGGGAAAAGATCGAAGTTGTCAAGAATTTCATGTTATTTGAATCCACAGTGAGCACCCATAGACACAGCAGTTGAGAGATCAAAAGATATAGTGTATTGGATAAATCTGCTACAAAACCAAAACCAAACTGAGTCAATTGTGACTCATAGAGACCCTATAGGACAAAGTAGTACTGCCCCATAGAGTTTCCAAGGAGCACTTGGTGGATTTGAACAGTCAACATTTTAGTTAGCAGCCATAGCACTTAACAACTATGCCGCCAGGGTTTCCATCTGCTAGAAAAGACCTCTTTAGAGAGTTGAAAGAGGCCTTGAAGACTAAGCCATGGTGTTTTCAAGTCACCTCATATGCATGAGAAAGCTGGGCAACAAGATAAAGAGGACTAAAGAAAAACTGATGCCTTTGAATTGTGCTGTTGGCAAGGATTATTGAATGTATCATGGAATGCCAAAAAAAAATAAAGATACCTGTCTTGTAAGAAGTACAACCAGCATACTCTTCAGAAGAAAAGATGGCAAATCGACGTCTTACATACTTTGGACATGGTGTCAGGAGGGATCACTCCCTACAGAAGGACATCGTGCTTGGTAAAGCAGAGTGTCAGCAAAAAAAAAATACCTTCTACAAGACATACTGACGCAGTGGCTGCTGCCATGGACTCAAGTCTAACAGTGATTGTGAGGGTGGCACAGGATGGGGCAGTGTTTCAGGTTTTTTGTATGTGCACAGTCACTATGAGTTGAACCCACTTGATGGCTCCTAAAAACAGCGTCCTTGAGATTATACCTTGGCTCTCATGGACTTGTGTTTTTGTTCAGCTTCATCTTGAACTTGCATAGAAGCTTTCGATGGTCTGTTCCAACGTTGACCCTTGGCTTTGTTCTGACTGATAATATTGAGCTTCTCCATTGTCTCTTCCACAGACATAATCTTTTTCATTCCTGGGTATTCCATCTAGTAACATCTGTACAGTAATTGTCTGTATATTAATTATAGCTATTTTAAATTTTCTGATAATTCCAACATTTATCCACATCTTAGTCTGATACTGATGTTTGTTTTGTGCTTTCACACTTGTTATTTCTTGCCTTTTGGGCTTTATAATTTTTTGTTGAAAGTTAGGCATGTTTTATGGAGTAATAGAAACTAAATTAAATTAGCTTTTAGCATAAGGGTTTATGTTAATCTGGCTAACATGCTGTGACTAATATTTAAACACTAGTGGTATAGTGGGTAAGTGCTACAGCTACCAACAGGTGGGCAGTTCAAACTCACCAGGTGCTCCTCAGAAACTCTATGGGGCAGTTCTACTCTGTCCTATGTGGTTGCTATGAGTCAGAATCAATGGCAACAGGTTTGGTTTCAGGGTCTGAAGGTGCCAAAGCCTTCAAATCCCTCTACAGTACTCTTTCTTCTCTCCCCTATAGACTTCAGCTTCCCTAAACACTCCTCCGCAGAGTAAGTCTGTGTTTTAGGACCCTTTCAGTTCTAACCAACTGTTATCACACTGGAGCCCTGGTGGTGTAGTGGTAAAGTCTGACAGCTAGAAAATTGTCTATAATGTTATGATTAAATTTCTTTTAGTAGACCTGTGTCTCTGGGCTACGACCCTGACAATGTTTCTCCAGGAGCGCAGATTTTTACTCTCCACTTAGATGAAACAGGAAAGTTAGAGACAACTATAATGGGTCCCCTTGAGAAGGTAAAACCAGACCAATTATTTTTATCATACAGTACATAATACATAAAGATTTTTTAGCCAGATATTAGAGAACTGCTTAGAGATTATATCAGTAACAACAGCAGAAAACTTCCCAAATCCTTACGGCTAGAGAGACAAGACTGTTAAAACTCAGAAGCTTGGAGGAGTGATCCAGAGTTTGGAGAGAGGACATCATTTAGCTATTGCCAAGCCACAGTACTTCCTAGGTCTCGGCCATACATGAACGGGGAGTCCAAATGTTCATTTTTTAACAGCTTCATTGAGATATAATTCACATACCATACAATTTACCTTACTGTATACTCACAGCATACAATTCAATGCTTTTAGCATATTCAGAGTTGTTCAAACATCACCTTTGGGAAGACAAAGCCAACTGAATACTAGTGGTTTGGAGGTTACGGCTGTAACGAAACTGGTTCTGCAAGTGAAGACGACATTGAAGATGGGGCTGCCTGCCTGTGTTGTCATAGTTATTAGGTGCTGTTGAGTTGCTTCCAACTCACAGCGACCCTATGCACAACAGAAAGAAACAATGCCCAGCCCTGCACCACGCCCACAGTCATTTTTATGCTTAAGTCCTTCGTTGTAGCCACTGGGTCAGTCCATCTCGTTGAAAGCCTTCCTCTTTTTTGCTGACTCTACCAAGCGAGATGTCCTTTTTCAGGGACTGATCCCACTTGATGACATATCCAAAGCGTATGAGACACAGTCTCGCTATCTTCACTTCCCAGGAGCACTCTGGTTGTACTTCTTCCAGAACAGATCTGGTTGTTTCTTCTGGCGGTCTGTGGCACATTCAATGTTCTTCTCCAATGCCACAACTCAAAGGTATCAATTCTCCTTCTGTCTTCCTTATTTGTTGTCTGGCTTTCACATGCATAATGAGTGATTTGGGTCAGGCACACCTTAGTCTTCAAGATGACATCTTCACTTCTCAATACTGTGTAAAGGCCCTTTGCAGCAGATTTTCCCAATGCAATGCATCTGTTGATTTCTTGACTGCTGCTTCCATGGGCATCAACTGTGGAACCAAGTAAAGTGAGATCCTTGACAACCTCAATCCTTTCTCCATTTATCATGATGTTGTTTACTGGCCCAGTTGAAAGGATTTTGGTTTTCTTGATATTGAGATGTTTTCACCAGTGTTTCAAATCCTCTTCACTTATAGCCATCAAGGTTGTGTCATACGCATTATGCAGGTTGTTGATAAGTCTTCTGTCAATCCTGATGCCTAATTTTTCTTCATAGAATCTAGCTTCTCAGATTATTTGCTCGACATACACATTGAAAAGGTATGGTGAAAGGATACAACCCTGACACACACCTGACTTTAAACCACGCAGCGTCCACTTGTTCTGTTCACAAGACTGCCTCTTGATCCATATACAGATTCCGCAAGTACACAACTAAGTTTTCTGGAATTCCCATTCTCTACAATGTTATCCATAATTTGTTATGATCCATACAGTCAAATGCCTTTGCATAGCCAATGAAACACAGTTAAATGTCTTTCTGGTACTCTCTGCTTTCAGCCAAGATCCATCCAATATCAGCAACAATAGCCTGGTTCCATGTCCTCTTCTGAATCCAACTTGAATTTCTGGTAGTTCCGTGTCAATATACTGTTGCAGTCACTTTTGAATGATCTTTAGCAAATTTTACTTGCATGGCATATTAATGATACCATAATTCAATAATTTTTGCATGTGGCTAGATTGCCTTTCTTGGGAGTAGGCATAAATATGGATCCTTTCCAGTCATTTGGGCATAACTGCCCATGGAAAAGGTTAACAACACACACAGGAGTCCCTGACCTTTCCTTCAGTCTTCTACACTCCCTCTGTTGCCCCATGTTTTCATGAGGTCTCAAATAGTTTACCTATTTGTTTAGCTTTACAGTAAACTATATAGTATATTGCACAAATAAAATGAATGAATCAAAGAAACTTATAACCAATGACATTTTATCTTCTAGGTATCACTGAGGACTATCTTACTTTTAGTTAAAAGCATAGAAGGTGAGCTAGAGATTTGAGTATGAGAAAGATGCTGTAACCTAAAGTAAAGCAAAACTTCCTCACGGGTACATATTTGGTCCAAAATATAAAACTTCTTTCATTCCATTCCATCATTCTAATTTTTTCTCCTCAAATTAAACAGCTTGAAAAAAATAGTTATGAAATTAAACCTTACCCATTGACTAAAGTCTTATTTTCCCCCCAAAGAAATACATGGCTTAAAATTTCAGTCTTCCCTGATTTTATTTTTTCTAATCCTCATGTTTTTAGAAGGATAGTGCCAAGAATTTTAACAGGCTCAAAAAAGAAAGGATTGAAAATGATAGATTTTTAGTTTTGCATAGCAAAATAGGGCTATTCTGGTTCATTTTGCTTTTTGTCTCCTCCAGCTAGCATTGATGTTGTCAAGTCACTCCTTGTTTGAAACAACTAATCTAAGACACTATAATGGAACACAGTATCCTACTGGAACAGAGATCATGCTTTCATACGCATACAGAAGAAAGCATAAGACAGAGTCAAGGAGCTGACATCACACCTATGTACGTGGGCCAAATCTCTCTCTCACACACACAAAATGATACCTAATACCATACATGGAGTCCAAATGTTCATTTTTTAACAGCTTTATTGAGATATAATTCACATGCTATACAATTTACCTTACTGTACACTCACAGCATCCAATTCAATGTTTTTAGTATATTCAGAGTTGTTCAAACATCACCACAACCAAATTCAGAATATTTTAATCACCCCTTCTCCCCCAAAACTCATGCTCATTAATAGTTTCTTTTCATTCCCACCCAACTCCAACAACCTCACAGCCTTGAGTAACTACAAACCTATTCTCTTACTCTATAGATTTTCCTATTCTATATATTTCATATATCTATAATCATACCATATCTAGTCTACAGTGATTGGCAACTGTCATTTAGCATACGATTTCAAGGGTCATTCACACTGTAGCGTATATTTGCATTCACTGTTTTTTATCGCCCAGTAATATTCCATTGTATGGACTTACTACATTGTGTTTACCTTTTCATCAGTTGTTGAACATTAGGGTTATTTCTACTTTGTAATATTATGAATAATGCTGCTCTGAACACTCAGGTACAGGATTTAATGCAGACTTATGCTGTCATTTCTCTTGGGCATATGCCTCAGAGAAGAACTGCTGGGTGACATGGTAGCTCCATATTTAATATTTTTAGGAACTGCCAAACTTTTTACAAAGTGTTTCATCATTTTACATTCCCAGCAACAATATATAACAGTTCTAATTTTCCACATGCTCATCAATACTTCTCATAATCTAACTCTTCAATTCTAGCCAAAAGTGGGTTTGAAGCGGTACGTCATTGTGGTTTAGACTTGTGTTTCCCTAATGGTTAATGTGCAATGGCTGCTAACCAAAAGATCTGCAGTTCAAATCCTCTAGGTGCTCCTTGGAAACTCTATGGGGCAATTCTACTCTGTCTGTAGGGTTGTTGTGAGTCAGCACTGACTTGATGGTATGGGGTTTGGTTTGGGATTTATTTTAATAGCTAATGAGGTTTAGTGTGTTTTCATGTATCTCTTAGCCATCTTCTTTTTTGAAAAAATATTTTTTCACCTATTGTTCATTGGTTTGTTTTTTTCTAATTATTGTTGACTTCTGAGAGTTCTTTATGTATTCTGGACAAAATCTCTTAAAATAATTTGCTAATATGTTTCACAGTCTATTGAGAATCTCTTACTTTCTCGATGGTAACACTGGCAGCACCAGGTTTTTAATTTTGATAGAGTCCAACTTGTTCATTTTTTGCTGTGTGTGTATTTGGTTTCATATTTAGGAAACCCTTAGCAAAGCCAAAGTCATGAAGACTTACTCTAATATGTTTTTGTAAGATTTTTAAGTTTTAGCTCTTGTATTTACGTCCTTTATTTGATATGAGTCAGTTTTTGCATACAGTGTGAGGTAGGGAATCTATTTTCATTCTTTTACATGTGGCTATCCAGTTGTCCAAGCACTATTGTTTGAAAAGATTATTCTTTTTCCCATTTAATTGTCCTGGTGTTTCCGTCAAAAACAAAATGAACATAAATACGAAACTTTTACTTCAGAATTTTAAGTTTATTCCATTGATCTATATTTATCCTTATGCTGGTAACACATTTTCTTGATTACTATAAGTTTACAATAAGTTTTTAAATTAGGAACTATGAGTCCTCTAACTTCGTTCATTTTTGAAATTTATTTTGGCTCTTCTAGATCCCTTGCATTTCTATATAAATTTTAGAATCAGCTTGTCAATTTCTGCAAAGTAGTGAGCTGAAATTTTCAAGTAATTCTATTGAATAAGTAAATCAGAGAACCGCTATCACATGTATAGATGGATATATATTCATCTGTGTTCAGTGCAGCAAAAAGATGGAAATAACCCAGATGCCCATCAACAGAAGAATGGATAAACAAATTATGAAATATTCACACAATGAAGTACTCAGCAACAACACACAACAACAAAGAACAATGAATCCGTGAAACATCTCATAACATGGAAGAATCTGGAAGTCATAAGGCTGAGGGGCATTAGTCACAACATAATGAATATTGTGTGAGACCACTATTTTACGAACTCAAGACGTTTTAAACAAAGAAGACAATATTCTTTGATAGCTATGAGTATGGAAGGGGAGGGAGAGGGAATTAGCTAACTAAATAATGAATTGATTCTGACTCCTAGAAACCCTACAGGACAGAGCAGAATTACCCTACAGAGTTTCCAAGGAGTACCTGGAAGATTTGAACTGCCGACTTTTGGTTAGCAGACATAGCACTTAACCACTATGCCACCAGCATTTCCAGACTAGACAGTAGACAAGAAATATCTTAGGTGAACAGCACAACAACACACCACAATA
This sequence comes from Heterohyrax brucei, assembly GCA_028571685.1. NCBI lineage: Eukaryota > Metazoa > Chordata > Mammalia > Hyracoidea > Procaviidae > Heterohyrax > Heterohyrax brucei. The sequence continues at coordinate 60,957,805 of CM053162.1, read as the reverse complement.
CAGGAGAAGTCAGCACAACTGACTAAACGAAAAAGCTTCTAGAAGCTTCTAGAACATACCTTGAAGGACAGGGTAGCAGTGGCAGGGATCTGAGGACCATGTTTTCAGGGGATACTTAGGTTAACTGGAATAACAAAGTTTATTAAGAGGATATTCTGCACCCTAATTTGGTGAGCAATGTCCGGGGTCTTAAAACCTGGCTAGCAACCACCGTCTCAGATGTATTAATTGGTCCCAACCCATCTAGAACAAAAGCAGATTTTGAAGAACACAAAAAGCACAGGGAAAATGTTAGCCTAGGAGACAAAAGGGCCATGAAAACCAGAGTATCTATCAGCCTGGGACCAGGACTAGATGGTAACCAGCTACCACCAATGACCACTCTGACAGAAAACACAACAGACAGTTCCCTGATGGCACAGGAAAAAAGTGGGGTGCAGAGCTCAAGTTCACGTAAAAGTCCAGACTTAATGGTTTGACTGATGTTAGAGGAACCCCAGAAGACACGGCCCCCAGACTCTTTGTTAACCTGGAACTAAAACTATTCCTAAAGCCAACTTTTCAGAGAAAGATTAGACTGAACCATTAAGACACAAAACGATAGTTACGAAGGAGTGTGCTTCTTAGTGTAAGAAGACACAGGAGACTAAATGGGCAGTTCCTGTGCAGAGGTGGGAGAGAATGCAGAAAGGGACAGGAACTGGCAGAATGGACACAGAAAATCCACAGTGGAAATGTGGAGTGTGCTCTCACGTTACACGGGTAACCTAATAATGTGTGTATAAATTTTTACATCAGCAACTAACTTGAGGTATGAACTCTTACCTAAAGCACAATAAAATAAAGTTGTGTTGGAGAAAACAGTGATCTAAGTAGCCAGAAGTGAAGGTCCTTCCCAGGGGACTATCTTACAGCATACACTAGGAGACTAACAAATTGGAGTTGTCCAACTCAGATGCCACACCTTTCAGGACTCCATTCTAAACATTTGTTCATTAGATTAGACACAAGGCAATGACACTCATACAGCCTGCTAGCGCTCACCGCCCAGTGGACCAAAAGACCGAAGAAGGTTTCCTAGGAGAGATGTCCAGAAGCTGTCTGCAATAGTTTCTAGCTCCTAATCTGGAAACCCTGGTGGAATAATGGTTAAGCGCTACGGCTACTAACCCAAGGGTTCAGAGTTTGAATCCACCAGGCACTCGTTAGAAATTCTATGGAACAGTTTCTACTTTGTCCTACAGTTTCACTATGAGTCAAAATCAACTCAACAGCAGTGGCTTTTGTTTTGTTTTGTTTTTAATCTTTCCCAGGGAAACTCTGATGGCCTAGTGGTTAAGAGCTATGGCTCCTAATCAAAAGGTTAGCAGTTTGAATCCACCTGACATTCCTTGGAAACCCTATGGGGCAACTTTTCTCTAAGCTAAGGGCTGCTATGAGTTGTAATTGACTCAACAGCAATGACTTTTTGTTTGTTTGCATCTTTCAAATAAGGAGCCCTAGTTCCACAGTGATTAAGCACCAACTGCCAAACAAAAGGAAAGTGGTCCAAACTCACTAGCTGCTCCACAGGAGAGAGAAGTGACAGTTTGCTTACAGAAAGAACACACTAATCCATAGCCACTGAGTCAATTCTGATTCCCAGTAACCCTACAGGATAGAGTCCAACTGCCCCATAGAGTTTCCAAGGCTATAATCTTTATGGCGAGGAGCCCTGGTGGTGCAGTAGTTAAGCACTAGGCTACTAACTGAAAGACTGGCAGTTGGAACTCATCATCCACCTTGAGGACAAAGATGTGACACTGTTTCTGTAAGGAATACAGGCTTGGAAACCCTAGGGAGATGTTCTACTCTGTCATAGAGTTGACTGAATAGCACTCAACAACCTTCCCAATCCTCTACCCCAGTTCTCACCGTGCTGTTATTACCTGGTGCCAAATCATCATTTGTTTGTCTGGGCTAATCATAGCATGACACCCTGTGAAGAGTTAGTTGTTTATGTTTTAACACAAAATTTCTAGAAATGCAGAATGATCACAAATAAAGAAAAAAACTAATTCCTATGGATAAAATTGGAGGCACCCCCAAATTTCTCATTTGGTGCCAAATCAGATTGCAGAGCTAACTCGTGCCAACACAGCCGTTTGCTCTGCTTGCTTCCTGCCACTCCATTCCTCACTCACTGTCCCATAAACCAAAAAACCCAAACCCATTGCCATTGAGTCAATTGAGAGTCACAGTGACCCCATCATAGGTCAGAGTAGGACTGCCCTGTAGAGTATCCAACGAGAGTATCATGGACTCAAACTGCCAACTTTGGGTTAGCAGCGGTGGCATTTAACCACTACACCACCAGGTTTTTCCACTGTACCCTAGTGACTACAAGTTTGATAGGCCCGTCTCCAGAAGAGCATCACTCATAAAAGGCAGTATCACTGGCTCCATTGCCAGGCATAAACCATCCTCAAAACAGAGCACTGAGTCGCTTCGATCAAGCAATAGGAGCAGAGACAGCCACTAAGCATGCACATTAGGTCCATTGACTGTTTCATCTGCAGTAAAGCAAAGCACGCAGAACTCTCCTCTCTCTGACTCTCAGTGCCTAAGAGACGTGTATCTAATCCTCAGTCTTAAAATGTGCACAATGTTAATACAGTGTAACTGATAGATGATCGGTAATTTTACCTTGTAATTACTTACCCATCGCCATCGAGTCCATTTCAACTCATAGTGACCACGTAGGACACATTAGAACTACCCCATAGGGCTTGCTGAAGAGCAGATGGTAGATTTGAACTCCTGACCGCTTGGTTAATGGCCGTAGCACTTAACCACTATGCCAGGATGGCTAGGGAAATATAAAGGATATACCCCTGCAATTTAAGATCAGTGTCAGGAAGGCAGTGACAACAGTCATCCTTTGGGACCCCTGTCAATGCCAAATTCTGGATTGTGATGACCACAGGTTAACCAGAACAGCCACTTAGAAGATATATTCATCCCACGGTGAGGAACAGGGTGACTGAGAACCGTGAAGAGACAGTGAATCAGAGACTACTTAGGAAAGTGACAGGGAATAAGTCAACCAAATGGGTTTCTTTGGTTGAATTCTGTTCCCATGAGTCCTAGTTAGCTGTGTGTACACACACACACACACACACACACACACACACACACACATATCTACACAGATACATAAAAGTGGTGGACAATAATTTATAAAGCAGTTGAAAGACAAGTTACAGAGAGCCAGAGCTTCTGAAAGGAAGGAGAGTTTGTTGTAATATTTTTGGATGAATTCATATACCATAAGGCAATGTTGCATTTTTAGAACCTTTCTCAAGAGGAAAAAGAAGAGTTACATTTTGAAGATCTATATCTAGGGAGTTTAGGCTAGATTGAATTACAATAAATGAATTTACATGAGGAATCGTTTTTATCAAACATGAATGCCTAAGATGAAAGAAGACGACATGATGCACCCAAAGAGAGCTTAAGCCTCTTTAAAATAATACTGGTAAGATGTGAATTTTGGACCTGATAATTTGTCACCAGCCCCTGGGCTGTCACCTGTATCTTCTATTCCATGCCAATCTATTCAAAAAAAAAGGCATTACTGATTCCCAAATGTGTTAGCGTTCACATTCCAGCTACTCTGTCACGCCAAGCCCAGCAGTACGGACAGAAAAGACTGTCATCCTGATATACACTCTAAAGGTCTTTGTGGGTTTTGTGAAAGTGTGGCCTGCAAAGTGTGGTGTGAAGAGTATTTAAAAGACTACTTATCACCACAAATATTCACATTGCCCCACAGGATAAATGTAGAGACGAGAATAGCATCTTTTTTTTTTAATTCAAGCGTTCTCTCCAGAAGGTCTTTGTTGACAGGTGCAGATATCCTCCTTGAGATCACTAGCCTCCATAAATGTAAGTTATTCATTAATTCCAAAAAAAAAAACCTGAAAGAATGTGACAAGTAAAATTTAATTGTGGAGGAGTTTCAACTGGAAAACAGTCTCAAAGACAGTTCTCAAACTTGGTTGATCATCAGGTTACCTTCAGAACTTGTTCAGAATATAGAAAATGCTGCACCTCCCCCGATGAAGCCCAGATTCAGCTGCTGTGGCGTTGCTCCTTGTTGATGTGGTTGTTAGTTGCCGTTGAGTCTGCACTGACTCCGCTGACCCAGAGTCAGCAGACCCAGAGCAACACACAAGCCTCAACTGGCACACGGGTGGTGGCTCCGTATGGGGTTCATTGGCTTGGAATCGAACCCAGATCTCCTGTAAGGAAGGCTGGAATTCTACCACTTAACTGCTGATGTCCCCAAAGTTGGTACAAGGAATGTGACTTTTAAGTACGGTCGCACATGATTCTAATAAGCTGCTTGGTTTTGGAACTACTGCAGATTGGTCCTGGAGGGTCCTAACAGTGGTGATCGCTGGGCAGCCACTGAGCACTCATGGGCCATGGACACACTGTAAAGACCAATCACTCATTCCTTCTCTTCTAGTAGAATGAAAGCAAACATGAAGAAGTAATGAAATATTCATAGGGATCAAAGCCTCAGTCATATAAATGAAAGCCTGATCCACAAAACTAATCCTCAGTCAGACAGGAGACTTCAAGACCACAACAGATTGCCAAGCACTGCATTTTCAATGTTTGGCCTCGTTGCCTAGGTAATGAGGTCTGACAGAAATTGATCTCTCACCAGTGAATCCTTACCAGTCATGTAAGTCATACTCCTCCCTGGGGGGGAGGAAGTGAAGCATTACGGGAATAGGAAGAAATGCCACTCTAGTACGAACCCTACTCTATAGGAAGGAAAAGTGGGCAACTCCTCCTAGGAAAACACAAACACAACGAAACAGGGATTCTTCTTCAAGGAAGACCCTTAGGGTTTCCCTCTAGGATAAACACCAAGGTCACTGCAACTCATCGTTTTCACTCTCAAGGGCATACCACAGAAAAAAGTGGTGGGCAGACCCAGCTTCACTCTTGACCATGTCTACAGGACATCAAGGAGATCTACACCAGACACGACAAAAACAAAAAAGAAAAATTAGAACACTTATTAATCATGGTGTACCCAGGAGGATCAGAAAATATCGATAGCCTTTCTCGGGTGTTCTTCAAGCTCTTTCCCCAGATCTTCAGGGTGAAGTGCTTTGCTGAGCCGGGCAGCTCCACCATGGGGGGACCTCGACCCCTGCCTCACATTTCCGGGCTTGCACCTCTGTTCTTTGTATGTCCCTGTACTGTAACAGCAGTATTTTATTTAATTATGTTTAGTGCATTTGAGGGGAAGACAAAACAAAAATAACACAGCCTCAAATGCCCAAAGCTGAGGAGCAAGACTGTTACGAAATCAGTAGTCCATAAATAAAAGGGGCCATGTGACCCTCAGGAGGGAAGTGCTAGACACGTGCACCCAGCGTAAAACCAGGGCAGGCTACCACAAGGTACAAACGCCTGGAAGGTGCTTTTGAAGATGTGCAATGATCTCCTGTTTCCCATTCTCCCAAAAAATTTGTAGCGACTTTTTTTTAATTTTTTCATCATCCGTAGTGACCGGTCACAGATGGTAAATGATCCTTCCATCTGAAGCAAACTGAACACTGGTCATGTTAAAACTAAAGAAAATAAAAATAAAAAATCTAAGCATCACAACTTCTTCAACACAGAGCATTTTATAAAGAAAGGCACATTGTTGACTTCCAGATGTCTTGTCTCCTCTGTGACTTGTTTCCCCCTTCTTCCCTCTGTGATAGTATCTGTCTAAACCCTCCCGGAGCCAATCAGTCAGCACATGTCCCATCTAGGGCAGAGGCAAAATGAGCCTTCGTGAAGTGATGAACCCAGACTCATTTACTCAATGAAGCTCTCCATGAAAAAAAAAGAAAAGAAAGCTCAGGATGAAATGAAATATCAGAGCAAAGAGTATCTGTCTTGCATTCAGCCAAAATTTACAATGCAAAGTGTGTCATGTGACATTTTAATAAAAACACAAATGCTGGAAGATGCTGCAGAGGAGAATGATTTTAAAATAAAATGTATCTACAGCTTAAAAAAAAAGTTTAAAAGAGGAGGTATGTATTTGCTGTCTCACAGTTACTAATGGAATCTGTTTACAAAAACACTTTGATAGCTTGATTCTCTTAAGAAGTGACCAAACAGAATTTTTACTTGATCCAGAATATACTTTTGATGTGAAACATCTTTGGGTTTTTAATCAGTATATTAAATTCAGATTCACTTCAAACAGATTTCCTCATTGGTTAAAGCAAATTTAAAAAAAAAAAAATTCTTATTTCTAAATTTATCAATGAAGCAAATTTAGCAATTTAACACAGCTAGTTTCTACATTGAGGATTTAATCCACAGCTCTGTTTAAGGTCAACTTCCACATAAGACTTAAACTTGAAAAACTGCAGCCCATATATTACGTGTACTTTATTTCTTGGTCTAATATCCTCATGTGACAGCAGCACCCCGATTTATGGTAGACAATAGGTCATTTTTATTTCTCACATAAAAGTCACAGGACTTGCTGTTACCATAATGTTTTATTTATACCTTACAATTATGACACACAACACTGGAATTGATATACGTTATCCAAGAGCAGTCTGTAACACATGGAGGTAGGTGCTGACAGTGTAACCGACTTCTTTTCAAAAATCCTCATTTCACTGCTTTCTTAGTTGTAGCCCCGCGAGCATAAGTATAGTGTCATGTATCAGTAATTTTAAAAATAGACCATATTTCTTCTTGTGATGTCTACCTTACTTTAATCCTTAAATCCCTATTTATGGACAGCAAAGCTGACATAAAAAGTATAACCATTACACTGTAACAAAGATAAGATATACAGCCATAGTTATTCAATGTTTTTCACTTTCCTCTTAAATTTTTTAGGCATTGCCAGACAGAAAGCTTTTAAGCAGTGAACCAGAATAGGACATGAAACTCAGCGGTCTAGAAAAATACTCTTCTGAGCAGAATTTCTCTACATACTTATTAGGAGGTATGGCAGGGTGGTTTTCTTCCGGATCCTGGATAATCCTTTTCAAGTCGACACACTGCCAGTTTACCAAGGCAAGGATTCACACAGCTCTGAAAGGCACAGTGAGTGATCATCACTTCATTGCACTCTCACACATCACAGAGGCAGTAGCTGTCAAGCATGGCAGAAGGGGGCAATCCTTCAGCAATAGGCCTTCACAGGGGTCAGAACCACTGAAGGCCAACTCTACCCTAAAACACGGCAGACACCATCGAACAAATTCAAAAAGCACGGAGACACCAGCAGTAAAGACAAACACAGGCACCTATACAGGGCATGCAGTGTGTAACTGCTCTGTGTCCTCTCAGGAACCTTCAGGCCTGTGTTCACCCTGTTTCCCTGATAGTTTCCTAAAGTCCTGAAAATCGAAAACCAAACCCACTGCTGTCAAGTAAGGTCCAACTCATAGAGACCCGGGATGTCCGAACAGAAGTGCCCCATAGAGCTTCTAAGGAATGCCTGGTGAATCTGAACTTCCGAACTTTTGGTTAGCAGATGTAGCACTTAACCACTATGCCTCCAGGGTTTCCCTCAAGTCCTGAAGACTTCATAAACGTCTAAGTCTTCTTCCAAGGCAAGATACACTGCTGTTGCTGGCTTCACAGAGTTGGTCCCTGACTCATGGTAACTGTACTCAACAACCACCAAGATCCAACAAGTGTTTTCAGAAGCACATCATCGGGTCTTTCTTGATAACCTGCAGGGAACAGATTAACCAGTAACCAAAGGACACACAGGCTTACAAATCAGCAAAATGCGCATGTGCTTCATCGAGTTTATTTACTGATACGAGGTGTGCCATTTCATATGGGGTTCACCGCATCTTGAATGAAAAACAGGTAAAACTGCATTGTAGACTAGTAAGGAAGCACAAGTAAACCTGTGCTTACCTCGCTTACTGAGTCAACGGCCCCTGTCAATTGGTCTCAGTCTGGAAACTCTGCTAGAATCCGTTTAACACCACAGCAACACGCAAGTCTCCACCAAAGAGCAGGAGGCATTATTATGTTCATTTTACAGATGATAAAACTGAGACCAGGATATTCTCATCCTTTCATTTAATAAGTGACAGAGTCAGAATTCATTGTCCTTCTCTCCCATTCAACACCTGTGTTCTTCTACTATATCACACTAGCTAACCCGTTCCTATTCCTAGGGAATGTTTACATTTCAAACAAAGCCTCAAAGTCTTAAAAAGCATGAACTGGCCATATAAGAAATGCAGGCTGGAAGAAAGAAATGTATTCCCCAGAAGGCCAAGATGAACACTCCATAGGGCCAGTGTTGAGGCAGAGTCTGAATGGACCTACTGGACTCATTTAGGTCGCTCTTCAACCACGGTCCATCTCAGGTCCCTCTAGTTCATTCAAAAGACTGAGGACAATGAGGCTAAGATGGGTGGCTTTCTCTCCTCTTCCACAGTAATGGAATCCTGGATTTGTTTGTTTGTTTGGTTGGTTTTGTTCTTTTAGCTCAGTCTTTGTTATCCTGGGTGAAAAGGATACAGACAGGGACTAAATTTTGCCATCTCCTTTACTGTAAAATGGGACCAGGTATCTAAGTTCACTCTGATGGGATCTAAGAAAAAAGGCTATGTGGCCCTTCCAGGGACCTTTCCTAAAAGTAAGCTGGCCTACACCCTTCGCTATAGCTCTTCCTCCTTTCTCTAGATTGGAACATGAACATGACAGTGGAAGCCAGTGTAGACATTTTGGATCACTGAGTGAATTTAACCCAAAGCCAAATCCACTACTACTGTCAAGTTGATTCCAACTCATAACAACCTTATAGGACAGAGTGGAACTGCCCCACAGGAGTTCCAAGGTTGTCAGTCTTTGGGGAAGCAGACTGCCACAACTTCCTCCGCTGAAGCCATTGGTGGGTTTAACCTTTTGGTTAGCAGCCAAGCACTTTAACCACTGTGCCACCAGGCTCATTCAGCAGACTTAGGAAGCCACAAAAAATGGATAAACAAACTAGAAGGAGTCTGGATTGCTCACAACTTGCAGAACAGAGGTACCGTGCCAGCCCCGGACTGCCTGCCTCTGGACTTCCCTGTCAGAAGGAAATTAACTTCCAACTTATTTCATTTGGGTCCCTTTAACCCACAGATGAACTTGAAAAATCACAGGGAGGATTGGTGATGGTAGCTGTTTCCAAGCCTTGTGGATTTTGCAAACCATGATCTAGCTGAAGAAAGAGCCTTTATTTTTTTGTTCAATAAACACTGCTTTGAATTTGAAGATCTCGAGGACCATTAATGAGGAGGCAGTAATTACAAAATTAATGAAATGAAATTACCTCTATGTGGCCTTTTTTCCTTCCTTAATGCAGCCACATAATGTGAATATTGTGTCATTCTCTATAACCGAAGCATTAGCATAAATAGAACATTCAAGTGTATAGGGTAATTATTCAATTATAATGATCAAAGGGAAGAGTCTGCTGAAAACTGTCCCTGGTGCTGAATCCCTGCCTAAGAAAATATCATTGCATTTTAAGAAAAAAGGCCCGCATAGATGCCATTAGCAAAAATGTGCTATTTTCAGAGCTGAGCATCTACTTTCTTTAATAACAGAGTATTTCACATCCTCAACAGAGAGGGATGCACATTCCAATCTCCCTGAAAGTTTTGCGGCTATTACTGCAGATCATTGACTTCTACAGGATTGGGAAACAGAGTTGGAGACCCAGTCCTAAAGTTAGACGGCCCTGTTGCTTGGATGGATCAAATGCGAGCTTCCAAAGACAACCATGCTGTATCTACTGTGTGTCCCTGCAGTTAGATTGGCAACTAAGCCCATGGGCCATGGTTCTTTATCCTGTGGGGATAGTCCTTTGTCTCAGTGAACATTGATGGGTAAGAAACTGGGAACACTACACATTTCTAAAGCATTCTGAAAACCTCTCTTTCTCTGATCATGGTCCCGTTGGTATAAAATCCCTTAAGAAGCATCCCTCAGTGGTTTAGTCATGCACCTTCTGTCTCATGTGTGGGGAAGCAGAGATGTGAGCTGCCCTGGGCGCTCCCTGAAGCCAAAAATCTGCCCAGTTCTTGTCTGAGCAGATTTTCAGCTGCTTTTGTTCAGTGCTGAGGATGCAGCTGTCAGGCATATTTGGCCACACCTAACACATGCCTCCAGCACCCTGAACTGAAAAAGAACAGTGCTGAGACCATGAGAGAGAATCCCCCATAGTGGAGTCTCCAGAACAGGTTTGGAAAAGCAAATTGATATTTCTAGATTTTTTTTTTTAAACTGTTGGCTTAGCTTCACATCAGAGATACAAGGCCTGACAATTAAGTGCACAAACTCACCCTAGAAAAAGTGCTACATGCCTCATTGCTGAATATCACTATGGTCACCTTTAAAGTACTCCCCTTGGGAAGCTACACACTGATGCTAATGCCTAGTTCACCCTTCAAAGCAACTGTGGAACTCTTTTTCTGGAGTAGCCATCAGAACTGCTGTCTATTACCCTCGATGTCCTGAATGTCATCAAAATGTCTTCCTTCAATATTTCCCTTATCTCCAGGGAAAGAAAGAAGTTACTAGGGGCCAGATCAGGTAAGTAGAGAGGCTGTTCCAATATAGTTATTTGTTTACTAGCTAAAAACTCTCTCACATTCAACTAGACAATCAAGTTGGCAAACTTGCCCCTTTGCCACCATGTTCAATGACCATTCCAGAAAGAGTCCCAAAATTGCTCTGAAAGGTGGACCAGGCACTGGCATTGGTGCACAGCTTCCCTCTTGGAGTCCTTCAAAGGCAACCATAGTGATATTCAGCAGTGAGCATGTAGCACTCAGAACAATTAAATTTGCAGACTTGATTGTTTGACCTCATATCCAGATGAAGGGCAAATGCTTCAATGCATTCATTTTGAAAGGCCAAGCTTCTGAAAGCTTGATAAGACTCAGAAAGAGATCATTCTACTAACAGCAAACAAACTCGTTGCTGCTGAGTCAGATCTGACTCCATTGGATTATCAAGGCTGTGACTTTTCAGAAGCAGATTACAAGCCTTTCTTCTGAGGCAGCTCCATGTGGCTTTGAACTCATAATCTTTCAGTTAGTAGTGGAATGCTTAAACAGGTTAAACCATCCAAGGACTCTCATGCTTTTCTTAGTTGGTCCGTAAGATCTAGAAAAGTTTTAAATTCAAGAATCCTGAGAATCTTATCATCACCAAGGCAAATTTTGTGGCTTACCAACAGCCTTTGTCTTTGTATTCTAATAGCTCATGGGTTCTGTGAACTCCTAGCCATCTCCTGGAATGCCTATGGCAATTAAAATCAGCTGTGATAACAAATAATTCCCAATATTTCAATTGCTCAACATAAAAGAAGTTCCTTTCTCATGGCACTGTCTACACAGACTGGGTTGTTCTCTCACATAACTTAGAGTCCAAAGCAGCTGCCATATGCAGCTCTACCACCTGTGGCTTCAAGGCATACGAAAGATCAAGCAACTCAGAGACAGTGGGGAAAAGGGCATAAAGAAGACATTGCAGACACTGAAATACTCCCAGCCAAGAATGACACGTGTGTGGCCAGAACTAGCTCAATGACCATCCTAATTGCAAAGGAGTTTGGGAAATACACACAGCCATACACGTGTGGGTGAGTGCTGACAGACTAATCTACAGCTGCTAAGTAAGCAGAATGAGTGCGAGCTTACCCAAGACTACTCAGCAAAAGAACTTTTAAAAGGACCCTAACAGAACACGAACACACCAATATCTCCACAAAGAGAAATACAGAAGGAAAGAATGTCATTGAAGAACACTCTTAGTGATTTCTGAAATAAGACATAGGAATACACAAAAAAGAAGTATGAAGAGAATATGTGAAAATGGCTGAAACTCACTTTGTGAGAAAAGGCAGGTCCAGTTCCGGCAGGAAGCTTCAGAGAACAATATACATAACTGAGAGTTACATGACATTAAAAGAAATAACGAACTGGAAATCGTCCACAACCAGATACAAACAGCAGAAAGTAACATTTTTGGAAGTGGAGACCCAGAACATACAGAGAAAAGACGAAATTACCTTCTTGAGTCAGGCAATAATGTAGTTAAAAATCATAAAAAAGAAAAATAAAAAAAACTGAAAGTTGGTCAAGAAGAAATAATCACTGATTTGTAAACATTCTGAAGGGAAAATATGGAAGAAATAATAGAAAACATCCCAACAATTCTCTAAAATAAAACAGAAGAAATCAACCACTTTTTAAATTTTCCAGAACACCTATGAAAAACAGCATCTGACAAGTGGTGATTAAATTCTTGAATAAAGCGAATGAACAAAATATGGTTAACAACATAAGAACAGAACAATATGTGATGTGAGCGACAATTTTTAAACTCTGAAAACAGCCTCTCTTGGGGATGGGGAGACATATAAACAGGTCCTCACACAGAACAAATTTTAGAAATAAGTGTAAAGCCCTAGGAAATCTTCAACTAAAACTTCGCTATTAATGAAATAGAAAATTAGTTTCAAATCTTAAGAACTACAAAGAAAATTATAAAGTAGGCAGGCTAGGTATTTCATATTATGAGTAAGTCAAAACAAATACACAATCTGAGTAGTTGCTACATGTCTTTGATTTGAAGCTGATTTTAAGTTCAATTGTAAGATATACCACTGATTTAACAGCAGCTGTGTTTAGAGGGGATGGGGAGAACATCAAAATGTAAATATATAAATAACAACAGATGTATCATTATCTGGAACAGTTAAACTGTTAATCAATCTGTGTGTTTAAAATAAGAGACCAAAAACCGAATCAAACCCATGCCTATCAAGTTGATTCCAATTCATAGCCACCCTATAGGAGAAAACAGAAATGTCCCACAGAGTTTCCAAGGAGCACCTGATGAATTTGAACTGCCAACCTTTTGGTTAGTAGCCAAGTACTTCACCACCACGGCACTTAGAAGTGCAACCAGAATGTTCCTTAGAAGCAAGAATGGCAAGAGTATGCCTTACATACTTTGGACAAGTTATCTGGAGGGGCCGGTCCTTGGAGAAGGACATTATGCTTGATAAACTTGTACATCAATGAAAGAGAATAGTATCCTCAATGAGATGGATTGACACAGTGGCTGTTACCGTGGTTTCAAGACCAGAGTTTCCTAAAATCCAGTATCATCCCGGAGGGAGGTCTCAAATGGCATGTCCCAAGGTAAAGTACCTTAGTGATAACTTCATCATCAATGCCATGGATGAAGAAAGGTTGTGCAAAATAGCAAATACAGCAAGTCTTTTAAAACAGAGGAAAAAGTTTCTAGAAGAAATTGACGATATGAAATGCAGTGTCTGTGAATGCACAGCCTTGTTCTTAGATCCAAAATTCAGCCAAATCAGTACAGAGAGGACATGGCTTGGCATCTGAAAAACAGGGAGGAAGGTCAAAAAAAAAATTTTTCCATCGAAGTTGTCATGTATTGAATTGTGTCCCCCCCAAAATTGTGTAGCCACGTGAACGTGATTCCCTGTATTCTACGATTTTCCTCCACTTTGTGATTTTATTGTGCTCTATGTTAAAGGATTAGGGTAGAACTGTCAGTCCCTTTATAAGATCACCTCCCTGCTCCACTGTAAAGGGAGTTTCCCTGGAGTATGGCTTAGCCCACCCTTAATCCTTTCATCCTGCAAGAGATAAAAGGAAAGGGAAGCAGGCAGAGAACTGGGAACCTCACACCATCAAGAAAGCAACACCAGGGGAAGAGCGCATGCTTCAGACCTGAGGTTCCTGTGCCAAGACACTCCCTGGACAAAGACTGATACAATACCGGACTTTCCTGCAGAGCTGACAAGGGGGAAAGCCGTCCTCTGTAGTGCACATCCTGAATTTGGACTTGTAGCCTATCAGACTTTGTAAGAATAAACCTTCCTTTGTTAAAGCCATCCACCCTGTGGTGTTTCTGTTAGAGCAGCCCTAGCTGACTAAAACAAAAGTTAAGGTTCCTTTACATAAAGGATTAAAAAAACCCAACTTACAAAGCTAGATTTTGTCTTGATTTTCATGTTATCCAATCTGTAGAACTATTCAGCATGCCCAGCTTTGAAAAATTTCAGTTTCACTTTATCCTGCACGTTATGGTTAATCTTATATGGCAACCTGAATAAACCGTGGTGCCCAGCTGTTTGGTCAAACACCAATCTGTATGTTATTGTGAAGTAGTTTGCTGTTTTTATCAGGTGCACACGAGTTGGCTCTGACAAATAGGAATCCCATGTCCAACAGAATGAAACACTGCCTGATCCTATCCCACTGTCACAGTCATGGTTATGCTCAAGACCACTTGCAGCTACTGTGTTAATCCACCTCGTTGACAGTCTTGCTCCTTTTTGTTGACCTGTTACTTTATCAAACATAATGTCCTTCTCCAGGGACTCGTTGCTTCTGATAACAAGTTCAAAGTATGTATGATGATGTCTAGCCATCCCTGCTTCTAAGGAGCATTCTGGTTGAACTCATGAGACAGATTTGTTCATTTTTCTGGAAGTCCATGGTTATTCAGTATTCCTCACCAACATGATCATTCAAAGGCAGCAACTCTTCTTTAGCCTTTTTCACTCATTGTCTGCTTCCACATGCATGCGAGGTGATTTACATACCACTGCTTGGATCAGGTACACTACTGTTATCATCTGTGCTCTCTGACACTTCAGAGAGAGTGAGTTTTACAAAATAGTAATGTGTGATTAAATCAGTTGGCTTTAAGTAAAGCAGATTACTCTCCACAATGTGGGTAGTGATCATCCAATCAATCGAAAGCCTTAAGAGAAAGGAGGGAGTTTTCCAAGGGAGTATTTTGTCTCCAAACTATAAATAGATGAACTCTTCTCATGTCCCCACACTTGACTTAACCAATTCTGCCACACAAGGCCCCCAGAATCCACAGCCCCTGGCATATTGCCTGACCTATAGATTTTTGGACTTGTCAGCCCTCATAATCTCATGACTCAATTTTTCAAAAAAAGTAAATAAGCATCTGCTCCCAGTTAGTGTGTGTGTGTGTGTGTGTATACACGTATCTATACACACACACACACACACACATATGAGGTCTGACAATTAAATTCATGAACTCAACTGTCTTAGGTGCTACATACCTGTCATTGCTGGATATCACTACAGTCACCTTTGAAGTCCTCTCCTTGGGAAGCTGTGCACTGAGGACAGCACCTAGTCCATCCTTCAAAGCAATTTTGGAACTCTTTCTGGAATGGCCACTGTGCACAATGGCAAGTTTATGAACTTAATTGTGTAGTTACCTGTGAGGGAACTTTTAGCCAGTAAACAAATAACACCCTCCCTACTCACCTGATCTGGGCCCAGTGACTTTTTTCTTTACCCAAAGATAAAGGAAATATTGAAAGGAAGACGTTTTGATGACATTCAGGACATCACGGGTAATAGGACAACAGCTCTGATGGTGATTCCAGAAAAAGTTTAAAAAATTGCTTTGAAGGGTAGACTAGGTAGTGGCTTTGATGCATAGCTTCCCAAGGGGAGTACTTCGAAGATGGCCATGTAATGCTATTCAGCAATGAGGTATGTAGCACTTTTTCTAGGACGAGTTCTCAAACTTAATTGGCAGTTCTCAAATATACGCATAGAAACACCAACCACGTTTCTGCCAGTTTGTGGTACTCTGGTGGCCTGCATATTGCTATGATGCTAGAAGCTATGCCATAAATAATTCAAATACCAGTAAGATCATCCAGGTGGACAGGTTTCAGTGATGCTTCCAAACTAAGAGAGACTAGGAAGAAGCAACTGAGAGTCTACTTCTGAAAAAACTGGCAGTGAAAACTTTAGGAACAGTAGAACACTGTCTGATATAGAAGACAAGCATCTCAAGCTGCAGCCAAGCCAAGTGCCGTCAAGTCGGATCCGACTCAAGGCATGCAAAATAGCACTGGAGAAGAGCTGCTGCCTCAAAGAAGAGCTGATCTTAGTGACATAGATGGAATAAAGCTTTCTGAGTCTTCATTTCCTGATGTGGCGTAACTCAAAATGAGAATAAACAGCTGCAGGCATCCATTAATAATCAGAATGTGAAATGCATGAAGTATAAATCTAGGAAAACTGAAAGTCCTGAAAAATGAAAAAAGAATACATCAAGATCAATGACCTAGGCTTCAGTGAGCTCAGATGGACTGGTACTGGTCATTAGGAACCAGACAACCATACGGCCTACTATGCTAGGAATGACAAATGGAAAAGGAATTATGTTTCATTCACTGTCAAAAGTAACATTTCAAGGTCTATCCTGAAGCACAAAAATGTCAGGATAGGATAACATCCATACGCCTACAAAGCAAACCAGTTAGTAGCATTATTCAAGTTTACACACCAACGATTAAGGCCATCGATGAAACTGATCAAACATGCAACTTCAAGACACATTGATGACTACCAGTGACTGGAACGGAGGAGTTGAAAATAAACAAGGATCTGTAGTTGGGAACCATGGCCTTGGTGATAGAAATGACATTGAGATCACATGATAGAATTTTATAACTGACTATCCATTATGAGTATCTTTTTTCAACAACATAAATGGTGGCTATATACATGGACCTTGCCAGATAGAAAACACAGGAATCAAATGGACTACATCTGTGGAAAGAGATGATGGAAAAGCCCAATATCATTCATTAGTCAGAACAAGGCCAGGGGCTAACTTTGGAACAGACAAACAGTTGCTCACACGCAAGTTAGGACAATGCTGAAGAAAATTAAAACAGGTCTGTAAAAGTCAAAACACGACCTTAAGTACATCCTACCTGAATTTGGAGATCAGCTCACAAACAGATTTGATGTATTGAATACTAATGACCAAAGACCTAACAAGGATATCATACATGCCAAGTGCCATCGAGTCGGATAGAAAGCAAAATTCCTTAAAAACACAGGAAAGAATGAAAAATACCAAAATGGATGTTAAAAGAGATTCTGAAACTTGCTCCTAAACAGAAATAGCTAAAGGGAGTAGAAGAAAAGGGAACATAAAGAGCTTAAATAGAAGATTTCAAAGGGCAGTTTGAGAAGACAAAATATTTTGATAAATGTGCAAAGAGCTGGAGTCAGAAAACCAAAATGGAAGATCATCCTCAGCATTTCTCAAGCTGAAAGAACTAAAGAAAAAATTCAGACTTCAAGCTGCAGCACTGAAGGATTCTATGGACAAAACGGAGCCCTAGTGGCGCAGTGCTTAAGAGTTTGGCGGCTAACCATATGGTTGGCAGCTGGAATCCACCAGCTGCTTCTTGGAAAACCCCATGGTGCAGTTCGACCCAGTCCTACACATTCACCAGGAGTCAGAATCAGCTTGATGACAGTAAGTTTGTTTTTTGTTGCTTTTCAGTATTTGTTTATTAATTATTAGTATTTTGGTATTCTCTTGCTGAGCCTCTGAGCATGCCATTTGTGCTCAGCTACTGGGTGGTGCAAACCATCAAACACTCAACTACCACCCTAAAGTTGAGTAGGTCAAACTCACCCCAAAGTGCTTTGGGAGACAGGCCTGGTGCTCTGCTTTTGAGAAACCACAGCTTTGAAAACACTATGTAGCTATTCTCCTCTGGACACATAGTATCCAAGTAAGTTGAGATTGACTTGACAGCAACTAACAACAGTAACCTAAAGATTGGTGGTTGCAGCCCACTTAAGACCTCTGTGACAGAAAGTCCTGGCTCTCTGTTCCCATCAAGATGACAGCCAGTAAAACTCTATAGAGCAGTTCTCCTCTGTAATTCCCCAGGGTGACTACAAGCTGAAATTGACTCAGTGGTAATGGATTGGGTTGGGTTGGGTTGGGTTGGGTTGGGTTGGGTTTGTTCACTTGCCTCTGCTTGCTCCTCTGTTTCCCCATCTTACTCTTTCCCTCACCCATGCTCCTTCTCTTCCTATGTCCAACCTTCAAAGGCTTCCTGTCTTGTTCATTCTCCTCAGGAAGAAAACAGTCACGGGATCCAAAAGCCACAATCAGTGGTGGTCCCTGCTGGAAACCAAACAAGCACAGAAGTTGTACTCAGAGGAGAAGTACTCAGCACTCAGTCGTGGAAAGACTTCATTTTGAAAGGAATGCTTCACAGCGGCTGAGACAATCAAGGTTTGTGGTGGGTTGTTTCTCTGCTTTCTGTAAGGTCAGGCTTGTCAAATCAAAGCTGGGATTTTTTTCCTTTAGTGTCTGATTTAGGAGATTACACATCAGATGGAAGTCTTTTAAAAGGATTAGAGGATTATAGAAAAATAATTGGAATGTTTCATCTCTCTGCATATCAGAACTTATTAAAGTGGCTCTAAGGAGGAGCTGGTTAATTAGAAAGAGGCAATGTGCTTATTTCTCTAGCTCAGCCCTCTGACAGTCACAGGTATTTCATTTATCCAATTAAACATTAAGTCTAGAGATAAGCCAGAGAATTGAAGATATTAGCCTTAAATTTTGGGCAGCTTCCCATTCTCCAGACCCCTCAAAATAATAATCATCTGCATAGGATATATAGAAAAGTTGGGTTGTAATTCTGTCCCCAGTGTCTGCAATGTTGCATCTGACAGACACAGGAAGCGAAGGTGAACTGTATTTGTTGAGTGACTGTTCTCAGTTAGGCACTGACCTAGAGCCTTTACAAATGTTATATCTTTAGCACCCTAGAAACTCCCCCTCTCCAAGATAAGTAGGGCTATCTTCATATTTAAGGAATGAAATGATGCTTGAAATTCAAACCTGGATCACTCTGATCCATAGGCTTATAATTATCTGTAGTTCCATCAGGCTCCAACTGTGGCCTCAGGGTCAATGAATATGGCAGAATTAACACCATAAACTCACCTCAAATTTTCTCTTCCTATGCTTGCAGGTAGACATTATCCAGCCTCCCTTATACTTAAATGTAAGGCAGAATGGCTGCATGACTTCCTGTGGGTGGCATTTAGATCTGATGTCTCTTCTCTATCTTACACTTCTCTTTGGAAACTACATGACAGCAACTGTCACTGTTGAGTGTTAGCTAAACCTGTGGTGCCAGAAAATACTAATTGTTACAGAAATCTCACCGCCTTCAGTGTTGCAAAAAATGGCTTGCTGCAGATAACTACTCTTCTCATGATTTAGACAGCCTTGCAGTTAGTTGCTTGTTTAACCATGACAAGACCACAGACCACAAAAATTCCCATTCCTTGCCTCGTAAACGAGTAACTGAATTGTTTGTCCCCACTGATAAATCAGAAACAAAGTGCTTGTCAGCCATGCGTTGGCTAAGCTGCTCTCCTTCCCCCAAGTCCCTGAACTTGGACCCATCCTCAATCTGAGACAACATACTACCTACCTCTCTCTAAGGACTCCTCCCAGAAATCAGACTCACCCCAGTAAGAAACATTCTGATGGACTGCTATCCAGTGACATCACCTGTTCATCTCACTTCCCCACACCTAGGGTTTTTCTCTATAAAAGTGTCCATTTTTTTCCCAGATTCTTTGAGATGCTTGTGGATCTATGGTCACCATGTCCTCTCTATTGTAGCATTTTCCCTCTCCCACCATGACAACGGTCCCCCGTCTCTTTCTGAGTAAAACGTCTCCCTGTCAAAGTCTAGATGTGATTTTGTTTCGCATTTGCTTTTAGTTTGACACATAGAAGGTAGGCAGAGCCTGGATCAAGGAGTTAGCAGATAGAAAAGAAATACAGCTGACATATACATTGAATTTCCAAGCGTCCAATATAAGCTTTTTTCATCCTAGTCACTGACATTTCAGGAGGATGTTTGTTACTACAGAGAGCGTAGCCTACTGCAGCTCATACACTGATAAGCATGTCATCTTTTATTGATCCAAAAGAGGGCACAGCAGGAGGAAGAGAAAGACAGGAATAGGAACCTCCAGAACAAACACAGTAGGAAGGCTGATCCATCTGGCTGAATAAATACGGCAGTAGGATAGCCCTGGGGCAGGGGATGGACTTTTAATTAAAACTATTAAAAAGTAAAAGGATATCAGGGCATTTCTTTTGAACAAAGTCTCAAGCCTTTTCTCTTCATGAAGCAAGAGAGACTATTGAGGATACCTTCTAAATTCCCCAATCATTGACAAGATATATAATTCATCCTCTCCTTTTCTCCTTACTCAGAAAGTAAGAGCGTGACAGGCTAAAACCCAAGCTGTGGGTACAAGGGACACTTTTCTGTTTCCTTAGGTGTCATAAAGTGAGTTTAAAGAGGTTTTTATCAATTAGCTTCTTATTTTAGTCATCTGGTACTGCTCTAACAGAAAGACCACAAAGTGGATGGCTTTAACAAAGAAAAGTTTATTCTTACACAGTCCAGGAGGAGGCTCCAAGTCCAAATTCAGGGTGTCTGCTCCAGGGGAAAGTGCTTTCCCACTGTCAGTTCTGAAAGAAAGTCTTTGTGTTGCATCAGTCTTAGGTCAGGGAGCATCTTGGCACAGGAGCCTCAGGTCTGAAGGATGCACTCTATTCACGGTGCTGCTTTCCTGATGGCATGAGGTTCCCAGCTCTCTGCCTGCTTCTCTTTCCTTTTATCCCCTGTAGGATAAAAGGTGGTATAAGCCACACTCCAGGGAAGCTCTAGTGGAGCAGAGAGGTGACCTTAGGAAGGGATTTATAGTCCACCCTGATCCTCCCTAACATAATCCACTCTGTTAACCACAGGTAGAGATTAGGTTTCACAGCATAAGAAAATCACAAAACGGAGAGCAAGAACAGAATCCCGGCTCAGCCAAATTACTACACATATTTTTTAGGGGGACATGATTCAATCCATGACAGTCATCTGTGTAATATAAAAAGTCAAAACATGGAGTTCCCTACCCCGAATGGGTGCTTGTTATAAAGCCAAGCTGACCCGTCTGCCAATCTAATGAACAGGTAATTGAAGTCTCCTCCTTTGTAATGAGCTGCTGATCCATTCCCCAAATATTTAAATACAAATAAAAATAACAACTGAAAGAAATAAAAGTTGGAAAAATTCTGAAGCCAGAAAAGATTATCTTCAGGGACCCACTTTCCATTAGTGTCTTCTATCAGCATGCTGCCCCATTTTCTTCCCCTCCTAGATACCCAGGCATCACTATGAGTCAGAATCAACTCAGCAGCATTGGGCTTGATATCCAAGAGCCTCACATTCTCCACCTATTCAAAGAGCCCATTAATAATCAGAACAGGGAATGCATGAAATGTGAATCTAGGAAAATTGGAAATCATCAAGAATGAAACAGAACACATAAGCATGAATATTCCAGGCCTTAGTGTGCTGAAATAGACTGATATTGGCCATTCTGAACCAGACATTCATATGGTCTACTGTGCTGGGAATGACCACTTGAAGAGGCATGGCTTTGCATTCACTGTCAAAAAGAACATTTCAGGATCTATCCTGACGTACAACATTATTGGTGACAGGGTAACATCCACACACCTACAAGACAGACCCATTAATATGGCAAGTATTCTAATTTATACATCAACCACTAGGGCCAAAGATGAAGAAACTAAAGATTTTTACCAGCTTTGGCCATCTGAAATTGACTGAACATGTAATCAGCAGGCATTGATAATTACCGATGATTAGAATGTGAAAGTCATAAACAAACAAGACGTATTAGAAGTTGGAAAGTATGGCCTTTGTAATAAAAATCACACTGGAGATCTCATAACAGAATTTTGCAAGACCAATGACTTCTTCAGCGCAAATGCCTTTTTTCACCAACATAAATGGTGACTATATAGATGGACCCCACCAGATGGAATATACAGGAATCAAATCGACTACGTCTGTGTAAAGAGATGATGGAAAATCTTAATATCATCAGTCAGAACAAGGCCAAGGAACAATTGTGGAACAGACCATCAATTGCTCATATACAAGTTCAAACTGAGACTGAAGAAAACTAGAACAAGTCCATAACAGCCAAAATACGACCTTTAGAATATCTCGCCAGAGTTTAGACAACATCTCAAGAATAGATATCACACGCTGAAAACTGTACCTCAAAAACTTCCAGTCCAGGGGCAGACTGATGACAAGGACCTTCCTCCAACGTCAGCAGAGAAAGCCTTACCCTGGAACTGACACCCTGAATTCGGACTTTTACCTTACTGGACCGTGAGAAAATAATATTCTTCTTTTTAAAGCCATCTACTTGAGGTATTTCTGTTAAAGCAGCACTAGAGAACTTAAACACTTGGTTAAGTAGAAGATCAGCAGAAAGAGGAAAGTGCAGTGGCCGTAGCAACAGGCTTAAAGGTAACAAGGGCTGTGGACGTGTGCAGGACCAGGCAGTGTTTCATTCTATCGTACAGACTCACAACCACATCAACAGCAACTAACAACAACAACATTCCTAGCTAGGTTAAGGAGCCATGGTGGCACACTGTTTAAGCACTCAGCTGACAACCAGAAGGTCAGAGGTTCAAACTCTCCAACCACCCCAAGGAAAAAAGATACGGCAGTCAGCTTCCATTGAGAGTGTAGCGTTGGAAACTCTGTGCTGTCCTATAGGGCCACGGTCTTAGTTAGGCAATCGTGGCCTAGCCTAGTTGACATACTTATATATTTGAGGGAGGGAGAACACAATTCACTCCATGACAGTCAAAATCCATGAGTCAAAATCAACTTTGTGGCAAAGGGTTCCAGTCAGCGTATTTACTTGTACATTATCTCCCAATTATGCTAACTATTTTTTTACACTGGCTTTGCACCAAAACCAAACCCACTGACACTGAGTCCATTCTGGCTCGGATACAGTAGAACCATTAATGGTTAAAGGTTGTCTAGATTGTTAAACTGGATGAGGAGACTTGCATCTTTTCCCTATTTCTAGGGTAGTAAATCAGTTATTTCAAAAACTTCAGGAAGGAAATGATATTTGGGGTAATTTACATTCTTTGATCAGATGCAATGGAATCTTGTGACTACCTGTAGTTTCTCATGCAACCCCCTTTGTAATCTAGCTATAAAAGCTGCTAGAATTGTAACCCCAGCAGAACAGTCTTGGAGAAACCATTTTCACTGTTCCCCAGATTCATGTGCTTATCTGTTAATAAAGCTTGCTTGAATCTTTCCCCCATCTCTAGGTTTGGCTGCAGTGATGGACAGAGTGAACTTGCTTTGGTTCGGCAACAAAACTGCCCCATAGAGTTTCCAAGGAGCCCTGGTGGGTTTGAACTGCTAACCTTTTGGTTAGCACCCATAACTCTTAACCACTATGTCATCAGAATTTCTTCAGTAATGCTAAACTCACAGCCATGATAAGCATGGGCTGCTCCAGCACCAGGATAAGCCAATAGTGGGATGATTTTTCAGTGAGAAACTTCCTTAGCCCTCAGACATACCACATGGATGGCTGCCACCACACCTCACCTGAGGCCTTGTCACCCTACACAGGGAAGCATAACAGTCTCTTCTACAGGAGTTGTCCTCCATGGTGGGCACAGAACTAGTTTGTTGGCCCCATTTCAGACCCCAGAAGTGTCTATTCTACAAATAATAATAATAATAATAATAATGAAAACATATTCCAAGTTCCTTTTAACCTTGGGATTAGTCCCTTTCTTTCACCCCTATTCCCTAAGACCAAGAACAACAATGAAATCCTCCAGCTCCCCTTCCCCACAATGCTCTGAAATGCATTTCTGGTTGATTTTAGGTTCCTGCCTCAAAATGCTTTGCTCCAACACCGAGCCTATTTCACCTCAGTAATAGAGTAACAGTAGGTCCTAGTGTCAAATCTGGAAACAGGTATAAAAACACAGGAAGAAACTGGACTGCCTGAGGGTGGAATTAGAAAACAACAGGACAGGAGAGGAAACAAAGCCCCAAACACAAGGCTAACTGCTTGACAACTTTGCCTCAGGCCAGCCCTCTCCAGAGGCAGAGAATGTGTCTTCTTCCATTACTGTCAAACATTCAAATCAGTTTTTAAGATTCTACTCTAAAGATCACCTTTCTTTTCTTTCTTTCCTTTTTCTAAAATTTTCATTGTGGTAAAACAGATAAAAAAAACTGTCATTTTGACCATTTTTAAGTGTACAGTTCAGTAACACTGATTATATTCAGCATGTTATCATTATCAGTACCCATTTCCAAAACCTGTAATCACTCGAGAGAGACTCAGTAACCCCTTAAGCAATAACTCCTCCACCACCCTGAGTTCCTGGTAATCACTGATAAACTTGTGTCTCTATGGATTTAAACAGCTGGCTATCTTGAGTAAGTGGGATTAGACTGTAGCTGTCCTTTCATATCTGACTGAAGTCACTGAGGGAACTCTGTCCCTGACATTCAGGGAGGTTGTTGTACCCAATGATCAGACCGACCATTAGCTTAAAACAGCCTGGTATAAATGCCCCACAGGTGTAACCCAAAACAGCCTGGCATGTTGCACCTAGTATAAGCATAAAACTATAACTAACTTTTGCATCAGCACCCCCGCCCCCACATACACCTCCCTATTGGAGCTTGCCGCTATAAAAGCATACAAAACTTTTTTAACAAGTCACCCCTCGCTTCTTCCTTGGAACTTTAAAACTATAAAAACTGTCCCCACCGGCTATTGGATGAGCTGAACCACATCTCAGGCCAGATCCTATTTCCTTCTCATCGAATAAACTTCGCTGGACTCTCAGACTGGTGTGTCCTTGACCCTGTTTCCCTTCATTCTATTCCCAACACTCACTTTGCACGTGAAATGAGGATATGTATGTGTGTGTGTGTGTGTTAGTGAAAATAGAACATAAAGTGAGACATGTCGTAAACATAGGTTAAAATTGGCTAAACTATCAATTGACTGAACTATGAAAACACAAGACGGCTGTGCTAGAGCTAAATAAGATGGTAAGAAAATACAAGGTGATGGTAAAGAAATGAAACTGAGCAGAACAACTGCCAGACAGACGTGGCCACCGATGGTCAGAGAAACAATTAAGACCATAACCAATCAGAAAGAAGTCAACAACTTGAGGTACCAGAAGATAAGAACTTAGGGACTGGATGACAGAGACCAGAACCAAGTAAAAAAACTTGTATAAAAATCCAGCATTCTGGATTTGGAGGCACAGACTCCATCTGAGAGTCTATCCCCACCGATCTGCTGTGCTGTGACCTGATCCTGAGACCGCCTCCACCCTCGTCCACTCAGTCCTCAAAGGCCTGGTTCAAGGGATTGCGACTGTGACTGTGACGGTGCTGGTGCCCAAGTCTCATATGGTTCCCGTCAGCCTCTGCTCCCGGACATCTTGTCATCATCAAAGTCTATTTTGAATTCTCCTGACATCAGAACAGTGAGAGCACATCTTTAGGGTGAAGGCCCGCTTTTAGGGACGTGAGTGCGTTGACACACTAGCATCATGACTTGACCGCTGTAGTCCCTGTAGCATCCGGGTAGAATTCTGTATGGATCTCAATTAATACATATGAGAGTTCCCAACCAATGTAAACATAGATAAGAGTTCTTCAGTAATATAAGTCAGAGTGTTTTATGTCCCGGTGCTAGCACCTACCCTCTCCTTTGCTTAATTGTGAGTGTGTGGTTTGATTAAATAAAACATATCATTGCCCCCAAGCCTTGTTAGTTACTTGTTTTCCTTTCACAGCCCCTAACATTTTCCGGGTGCTCGTGACAGCCTGATGTTTTCAGTTTCATCTATGCTGTTTATGTAGCACAGATGTCGTACAACTTTATTTCTTACGATTACCTTCTTTTGCTTCATCACTTCCCTCATTTATTTGTTCATTCATTCAAGTTGGTACAATGAGCCAGCATCCTGAAAACGTGTCATGTTAAGATTTTCTAGTGGAGTCTAAACTGCTTTATGCGGGTACTGAGCTGAAGATCCATTTCGTGGTTCCTAGGAACACATGAGGGAATGAAGTTCCCTCACCTTCAACAGGCACTCGTAACCCTACCGCTACTGTCACCAAGTATGCATAGTCAAGCCTCCACAGAGACAGAGATCCCTGATGCAAGAAGGAGGAGAAAAGGGTCTGACAGTGTGTACTTAGTACATAAGAGAGAGAAGTAGTAAGGTGAGAGCTTCACACAGTGCTGACCGTTCAAGGAGACACAGTGACCATGTTTCTAGTAACTGACTACCAACTTGTGAAACTTGTGAACACTCTGGGTAGCATTAACTCTACAACTGAGAACTAGAGAAAATGGAAATAGACGTATATAAAACCAAAAACCAAACTCACTGTTGTCAAGTTGGTTTTCACTCATAACAACCATATAAGACAGAGTATAACTGCCCCATAGAGGTTCCAAGAAACACCTGGCACATTTGAACTGCCACCCTCTGGTTAGCAACTGTAGCCCCTAACCACTACACCACAGGGTTTCCATGGGCACATACAGAGGAGCATAAATAGAGGAAGAAAGAATGGAAAATTTGCCTGATGCCTGAAAAAATAATATGGAACAGGCCCTCAAAAAGCTCAAAATCAAATTCCAGAGAAAAGACAAAACCAGTAGGAAGATCAGAAGACAGAAAGATGACAAGTATTTAATAAACAATAAATCAAGTAGACCGCAAGTTCCACCAGCATAACCCTGATACCAAAACCAGGTAAAGGCACAACAAAAAATAAAATAATACACAAATGTCTCCTGTGAATATAGTTGCAAAAATTCTCAGACAAAAAATTCTAGCCCACCGAATTCAGCATTGAACACACACACACACAACACAACACAACCAAGTAAGATTCACATGAGTATGCAAGGACTGTTCAACATTAGAAAATCAACAAATGTAATCTGCCACATAAATAAAAGGATCACACTATCATCTCAGTTGATGCAAAAAAAGGCATTTGACAAAGTCCAACACCCATTCCTGATAACAAATTGCAATAAAATTGGTAAAGTAGGGAAACTCTTATTAAAAGGGCACCTATAAGGAAACCTTAGAAACCTTGGCAGCATAGCGGTTAAGTGCTACAGTTGCTAACCAAAACATTTGTGGTTTGAATCCACCAGGTGCTCCTTGGAAACTCTATGGGACAGTTGTAGTCTGCCTCACGGAGTCACGGTGAGTCAAAATTGACTCAGTGGCAAACAGTTTGATTTTTTTGTTTTGATTTTTTTGTTTTTTGGTGTCATGATGAAGCACTATGGCTGTGAACCAAGGGGTCATTGGTTCAAATCCACCAAGCATTCCTTGGAAACTCTCTGGGGCTGTTATACACTGACCTATAGGGTCCTTATGAGTTGAAACTGACTTGACAGCACCTAACAACAATACACAGTCAACAGCCAACATCATTCTTCATGGAGAGAGGCTGAAATCATCACCCCTGAAAACAGGAACAAGACAAGGATGTGCTTTACCATCACTCCTATTTAACACTGTGCTGGAAAACCTACGTACAGCAATAAGGCAAGAAAAAGAAATAAAGTGCATTCAAGTAGATAATGAAAAAGTAATACTGTCCTTATTTGTGAATACTATGATACTATACCTAGAAAACCCAGAAGACTCCACGAAAAAAACGACTGGAACTAATGGAAAGATTCAGCAGAGCAGTAGGATAAGCAATAAACATACAAAAATCAGCTGAATTCCAATACATCAATAAAGGGAATGATGAAAAGAATGTCAGGAAAATAATACCATTTATAATAGTCTCTAAAAAAAATTAAATACTTAGGAATAAATCTAACCAGGGATGTAAAAGGCCTATATAAACACAACTACAAAGCACTACTGCAAGAAACCAGAAGAAATCTACATAAATGGAGAAACATACCATGCTCATGGATAGGTAGACTCAAATTGTGAAAATGACAACTCTACCGAAAGCAACTTACAAATACAATGCAATCCTGATCCAAACACCAATAACATTCTTTAAAGAGATGATAAAACTAATTGTTACCTTTACCCAGCAAGGAAATTGCTCCTCCCTCCATTAAATAAAGCACTATTGAAGGAAAAGAATAAAGTAGGAGGACTCACACAACCTGACTTCAGAAACTACTACACAGCAAAAGGTAGTCAAAACAACCTGATACTGGTACAATGACAGATAGCTACATTGACCAATGGAACAGAATTGAGAAGCCAGGTATAAATCCATCTATCTACAATTACCTGATCTTCAACAAGGGACCAAAGTTCATCAAATGGGAAAAAGACAGCATTTTTAACAAATGGTGCTAGCAAAACTGGATGTCCATCTGCAAAAAAAAAATGAAACAGGACTAATACCTTACATCGTACAAAAAAAAAAAACTAATTCAAAGTGGATCAAAGACCTGAATATAAAACTAAAAACTATGAAAAATGCAGAATTAAAACTAGGTCAACCCTAGAGGCCCTAATACACGGCATTAACAGGATATAAACCATACCCAACAACACACAGACTCCAGGAGATAAACAAGATACCTGGGATCATTTAAAAATTAAACATTTATTCTGATTAAGACTTTAACAAAAGTGTAAAAAGAGCACTTATAGACTAGGGGGAATAATGGCTATTACAAATCCAGGAAAGGAAAAAAATCTAAAATCTGCAGGGGAATCCAACACCTCTACAACAAAAATCCAGTTAAAAAATGGGCAAAGGAAATGAACAAATACTTCACGGAAGAAGACCATGTTCAGATGGCTAACAGACAAATGAGAAAATGCTCCTGATCACTAGCCATTAGAGAAATGCAAATTAAAACCACAAGGAGACACCATCTCACCCCAGCATCCTGGCACAAATCAAACAAAAAATAAAATAATGGTAGAGAGGCCACAGGGAGATTGGAACCCTTATGCGTTGCTGCTAGGAATGCAAAACAGTGCAACCACTCTGGAAAACAATACGGCTCTTCCTTAGAAAGTTAGAAATACCATATGATCCAGCAACTGCACTCCTAAGAATATATCCTAGAAAAGTAAGAACTGTCACACGAAGAGACATACGTAAACCCATTTTCACTGCAGTGTTGTTAACGATAGTACACAGATGGAAACAACACAGAGGCCTATCAACAGACGAATGATAAACTATGTTCCAAACACACAGTGGACTAGTCCACAAAGATACATAACAGTGATGAATCTGCGGAGCATCTCATGACATGGATGAATCTGGAGAACACTGTGCTCCATGAAAGAAAGTCAATCACAAAAGGACAAATATTGTATGAGACACCAAATATAAAAATTCTTGAAAAGATTTACACACAAAAGGCAACAATCTTTGATGGTTATGAGGGAAGAGAAGGATAGGATGGAAAAACATTAAATAGACAATAGGTAAGTGGTAACTTTGGTGAAGTTTAAGACAATACCCAATACTGGAGAATCCAGGACAATTAGCACAAAGCAAGATCATGGAACTTTCATAGACACATCCAAACTTCCTGAGGGGCTAAATTATGGAGGGCAGTGGGGACTATAGTTTCAGGGAAAATCTAGTTCACATGTCATAGTTCATAAAAAATATGTTCTACATTCTACTTTGGTGAGTAGTGTCTGAAATCTTAAAAGCCTGTGAGGGCCTGTCATGGTTTGAATTGTGTCCCCCAAAAAATATGTGTAGCTGTGTGGCCGGACCGTGATTCCCAGTAGTTTGTGATTGTCCTCCATTTTGTGATTTTCCTATGCTTTATGTTAAAGGATTACCATGTGACTGTAAATTCCTTCATAGGATCACCTCCCTGCTCCACTGTAAAGTTTCCCTGGAGTATGGCTTGCCCCACTCTTAATCCTTTCACCCTGCAAGAGATAAAACGAAAGGGAAGCAAGCAGAGAACTGGGAACTTCACACCATCAAGCAAGCAGCACCAGGACAACAGCGTGTCCTTCAGACCTGAGGTTCCTGCCCCAAGATGCTCCCTGGACAAAGACTGATGAATATCGGACATTTCTCCAGCGCTGACAAGGGGGAAAGTCTTCCCCTGGGGCAGGCATCCTGAATTTGAACTTGCAGCCTACAGGACTGTGTAAGAATAAACCTTTTGTTAAAGCCTTCCACTCCGTGGTATTTCTGTTAGAGCAGCACTAGGCTGACTGAAACAGAGCCTGTCTAGATAATCCAGTGGTCTCATCTCCTTGGGAGCAAGGAAAAATGAGAAAAACTAAAGTCACAGGAGGAAGATTCATCCAAAGGACTAATGGACCACAACTGTCATTGCCTCTACCAGACAGAGTCCTGTACAACTGGATGGTGCCAGCTACCACCACTGACTGCTCTCACAGGAGTCATACTAGAGGGTCCTGGACAGGCCTGGAGAAAAATGTAGAAAAAATTCCAACTCATAAAAAAAGACCAGACTTGCTGACCAGACAGAGACTATAAAAACCTCGAGAATATAGCCCCCTGTAGCTCAGTAATAAAGTCACTCCTGAGGTTCATCCAAAAGATTAAACAGGCCCTTAAAACAGGACAAGACAGACGGGACACACCAGCCTAGGGCAAAGACGAGACGGCAAGAAAGGAGAGGACAGCTGGTAATAGAGATCCCAAGTTTAAGACAGCAGAGCATTGACATGCCTTTGAGTGTAATAAAGGTATTTGTATAATTTGTTGATAAAGGTCCAGAATTTCCTGCATATCAGAACTTTAGATATGTCTGTCAAGCTAGTAAATCTCCCGAAAATACTGCTTCCATGTTCCAAAAACTGACGTTGCAAGATAGAAATAAGACTTAATGTGTTGAGCCAGTTCCAACTCATAGTGACCCTAGAGGACAGAGCAGAACTGTCCAGTAGTTCCCATGGACATGTCAGGCAGCTAATCTATTCTCTTTGGGAACCAAAACATATAGCTGCTGTGTTCAAATTTTATCATCATACTCAGCCCCAGTGCTGAGCACCAGGACCAAGAAATGAAATCAGGATCAAAGAATGTCTAGGCTCAGGGGTCAGAGGTCAAAGACCTATTTGAGGAAGAATCAAATCAAGTCTCTCACCTCTGTCCACACTGAGACCTAAGAAACAGATGAGCTAACTCAACTAGAATAATAGTCTATAGCCAACACTACAACAGAAAGGTCAACAGAAGGGTGAGGGAACATGGCATGGCAATAACAGATGCAAAATCAAGATCCTCAAACTCAGTGCCTCTGTTCTGCTTCCTAGATCTCTGCCTAGTACCTGGGGTCTTAAAATCTTGCAAGCAGCCATCCAAGGCTCAACAATGGCTCTCTAGTCACCTGATGCAACAGAGAAAGGAAAGTCAGTAACAGGAGGATGATATGGAGTGTGTGCCTAATTGCCTCATGGACAACTGCCTGCTTTGCCAGGAGTCCAGAGGACCTGGATAATGCCCAGTTACCAGTACTGAACATTTTAATTAAAGATTCTGTGGAAGAATATTAGTCAAAAGGGGGAAAATGCAGAACAGAATTTCAAATTGTCATGCACTCTAGACTTTCTGGAGCCAAGGAGGCTGAATGAACCCCTGAAACTAATACCCTGAGATCATCTTTAAATCTTAAACCCCAAATAACTCCTTTTTAAAATCAAACAGTTTAGCAAACTAGTAAAAAATGTTTGCCTTGAGCATTATGCTCTTTTAGGAACTATCTAGATGGGATCAAAGTGGACAATAGCAATTTAAAAGATAAGACAGGAACTTAGGAGACTGAGAGCTTATGATAAGAGGAGGAGGAACAACACAGAAAAGGAGAATGAAAACAGTGGCACAACTCAAAGAATGTCCTCAAGGTCACTGAATTTTCCATGTAGAAACTGTTGCATTGGTGTATGTTTTGGTCTGTGTATTCTCAATAGCAACAAAATAATTATTTTTTAAATCTAGCAATCTTTTATGATTTATGCCTTTGCTTTTATTTTTACTTTTTCCCTCACACATGGTCACCTCTGTTTTCTTACAATACTCCCATGAGTATTTTAAGATAATGTTAAATATCTCTAAATTAATGTCAAGAATTTCAGTATATTGTATGCTATAAGCATTAGGCAAAAATTTTTCCATATGGTTAATTAACTGCACCTTCACTTAGTGAATGCTGCTTTTTATCACTAACTGGAATGCCTTCCTTCATTGTGTATTAACTTCTTAGACATACGAATGTCTGTTTCAGGGTTTTCTTTTGTCATTTACTTCTGTTGAACTGATTTAACTGTATTTTTGTTTCAACATCATAACATTTTATTTATTTTTGGGTGTAAAATGCAATTTACCATCTAGTAAAGTAACAATTCCTGTTTGAAACATCCCTAATTTATTCGACTGTTTATACTAACAAGTTTCTGGGGAAAAAAAAGTACTGTTGGAAAGTTACCCAGAATCACATCACACTTATAAAAATCTGAGATCCAGCAATATCTTTCAAATTCACGGTACCCATTCATGTAAATTTTATTTTAATTCATTTGATCAACATCTTAATGACCTTTAAAAACTTCTATAACATTCTGTAGTTTTCTTTGTCTAGACTCTGCCACAAATATCTGTCAATGGTAAATCAGAGGTCTTTCACATTTTTGCCACCACTGTGGTTAGTATTTTTCTATTTTATCATTGAATGAGCTATAAATGAATTAAAAAGAAAAAAAAAAACACTGCCATTCAGTCAATGCTGACTCACAGTGACCCTAGAGGACACAGTAGCACTGCTCCATAGAGTTTCCAGATAGAGGACAGTTATCGATTGTTCTGTGTTTATTTTAGATCCATTTATCTTGTTACATTTTCATTACTCAATTTATTTTCAATGACTGAACTCCTTTTGACCTTCTGTCTTTCCTATACCCCACATGACAAGAAAGGGTTCCTATATACCGTTGTAGTTAGGGTCAAACAATTTAATAGATTGGCAATCTAAATGGCTCTGGATTTCTGAATCTCAGTATACACATTAGCGTAGAACAGACAGTGCTGTCCATTTTCTCTCCCACTCTGGCATCAATCACTCTGACTCAATCACTCTGACATCCTTCCGATTGTGCTCTGATGTCCCCTTCTGCCTGGGATCCTTTCTCCAGTCCATCTCTGCTCTATGTATTCTGTTTGCTCCTGCTCGCTATCTCTTAGAAGACTACAAGTCTTCTTCCTATTCCAGGATTAGAATCATTCCAACTTCCAAAGGACTTGCTCTGTTCCTTGATTGTGAAGCTCTATCCAAACCTGTCTCAGCACCAAAATCTAAGAAAAGTTGTGAAGAGCCCAAACACCTAGCAAAGTATCAATACTTGTTTGTTAAACTGAACTGAACTGAGTGGAATGCTACCTCCCACATCCAAGTGTGTTAATGAGGACATCCAGAGAAATAAGAAGACAAGAACTCTCATGTCTTCAGCCATACGACATGCACAAAAACAAGAAAGTTCTCCATTTCTTTACTCCATTTGTTAGCGCTACTGTTTGCTTAAGTCACAGCCCCCGCTGCTCTGCAGCTGTATCAGGGTATACGCCTGTGCTCCAAATTACCAACTCAGAGCTCCCCACTGGCCTCTGCTGACAAGCTGCCAAGTCCGGGATGATGAGCTCCCGTTTGCAGCTGACAATCCAAATGGAAACAGGCTGCTTGAACAGGCTCTTTTTATTCCACCTGCTGCTTCCACAGTCAGGTGGAGAACGCCAGATGAACTGCCAAAGCTTGCAGCCAGGACTCTGATGGAAGTACCTAGATTTCAATACCAGGCAACAAGAAATCGTTCACGTGTTATGCGTTTATTTCTCAGTAATTCATTTATTCCATTTATCGGCTGGCAAATGTGAGACAACT
The DNA here is from genome assembly GCA_028571685.1 of Heterohyrax brucei. Taxonomy (NCBI): domain Eukaryota; kingdom Metazoa; phylum Chordata; class Mammalia; order Hyracoidea; family Procaviidae; genus Heterohyrax; species Heterohyrax brucei. The sequence goes on along the minus strand of CM053162.1, from coordinate 60,924,008 downwards.
TAGATTTAAAAGCTCTCCAGGAATAAGATGGTAGCATCTGATAAGAGCTGGGATGCTGGAGGGTCCAGCAGCCCACTTCCCTTTGCATCTGTAGAAGGCAGGATGAACAAGCCAGACTCACTTTGGTATTCCTGAAGCTTCCCTTGCTGTTAGGCAAAAGAGTGACCCGCTGGAGGAATTTCAAACACAGAGAAAAAATGGTGGGAGGCATCTGGAGACTAAGGAGCCTTCTGGCACCACTCATCTCAAACTTGGTGCCAACTAGGACTCAGTCAATGGGTGCTGAGAGAAGTATAGATGAAAACACTATCATCATCATATTGGGTCAACCTGTAGCCTTCTCATCTGCTTTGGGTAAAGGCACTGGGGCAAAACGAGACAAGATCTCAGATGGCCACAGCATTAACAAAAAGTCACCCAAGCTCCACTTTCCACAGCAGTGATACAGAGAAGACATTTTTAATTGTTCAGTGTTTTTAGTGCATCATTAATACATAAAAATAATGTTTCAATAACAATAAGTAATCTGTTATTATTATTATTATCATCATAAAATATTAGTTTATTAACCAGTAGGAGCCCTGGTGGTACAGCAGTTACACACTTGGCTGCTAACCAAACGATGGGCAGCTTGAATTCATCAGCTACTCCTTGGAAATCCTATTTGGCATTTCTACTCTGTCCTCCAGGGTTATTGAGATGGAACTGACTCAACAGCCATGAGTCTGGTTTGGTGTTTTTTGGTTTATTAGCTACTCAAGCACTTCGAATGCATCATCTCATTAAATCTCACCCTCTAGTGGTCTCATGGATTGAACTGTGTTTCCCAAAAAAATCTAGGCAGTAATTTAGCTGGCTGTGGTTTCTGGTATTGTGCTCTGTTCCTCCCTTCTGTACATCCTGCCTCTGTGATGTCAATAAGGGTGGATGGCCATGGGCAGCAGTTGCGTTGTGTAGGACTCAGTGTAGAAGATTGTTTTGTGCCTCTAGGCAGTCTCTTGAAGAAGCTAACATAGAGATTTGTGAACCTAATTCAGTCACGAAAGCAATACTGGGAGCAGAGTGTGTCCTTCAGACCGGAGATTCCTGTGCCAAGATGCTCCCCAACAAAGACCAATACAACACAAGGACCTTCCTCCAGAGCTGACAGACAGAGAGCGTTTCACCTGGAGTGGACATCCTGAATTGAGACTTGTAGCCTGCGGGACTGTGCAAGAATAAAATTTTCCTTGTTAAAATTCCACTCATGGTACTTCTGTGAAAGCAGCACTAGATAACTAAAACAAGTGGTAAGGGATCGAGCAGGGCTACATGGAACAAATTCCCCTAACCCATGGGAAGCAAGTGAAGAGGGAGATTTTCCAGAGAGGCCAGATGGATTTCCAGGATGCTAGTGTGGCTGGAAGGGTTCTCACTATAACAGACTGTCACAGATTGAATTGTGTCCTCAAAAAATGAGTGTCAACTTGGCTAGGCCATGATTCCCAGTACTGGGTAGTTGTCCTCCATTCTGTGATCTGATGTAATCATCCTTATGTGTTGTGAATGCTAATTTCTCCCTGTAGTTAATGAGGCAAGATAAAAACATGTTAAAGAGAATGAGTGTGGGATGAAATACCCTTACCCAGGTTACAGCCCCAATCTGATGTAAAGAGAGTTTCCCTGGGGCGTAGGTCCCCATCATCTTTCATTTCACAAGAGACAAAAGGAGAAAGAAGGGAGCAGCGAGGGAGGGATATCATCACTACTAAGAAAGACCAACTAGGAGCAAAGCATGTCTTTTAGGACTGCAGTCCTTGCGTTGAGAGGCTCCTAGACCAGACAAGTCTGATGACAAAGACGTTCCCCCCGAGCCAAAAGAGAGAGAAAGCTTTTCCCTAGAGCTGGCACCCGAATTCCAACTTTCTAGCCTCCTAGACTGTGAATTAATCTCTATTTGCCAAAACCACTCACTCTGGTGTTTCTATCACAGCTGCACTACATGACTAAGAGATCTGTATTTATGTCTATTCCCAGGAAAGGTGATCTAATTGAATGCAGAAATTACCAAACGATATCAATAATATCACACACAAGCAAAATTTTGCTCGAGATCATTCAAAAGCAACTGCAACAATACATTGACAAGGAACTGCCAGAAATTCATGCTGGATCCAGAAGAGGATGTGGAACCATGAATATCATTGGTGATGTCAGATGGAACTTGGCTGAAAGCAAAGAATACCAGAAGGATGCTACCTGTATGTCACTGACTATGCAAAGACGTTCACTTGTGTGGATTGTAACAAATTACAGGTAACATTGTGGAGAATGGAAATTCCAGAACATTTCATTGAGTTTATGAGGAATCTGTATATGGATCAAGAAGCAGTTGTCCGACCAGAGTAAGGGGATGCTATATGGTTTAAAGGAAAAGCGTGCCTCAGGATTGTATCCTTTCACCGTACATTTTCAATCTGTATGCCCAGAAAATAATCTGGGAAGCTGGACTTTATGAAGAAGAATGAGGCATTAGGATTGGAGGAAAACTCATTAACATCTGGTGTTATGCAGATGACAAAATCTTGCTTGCTGAAAGTGAAGAGGATTTGAAACACTGATGAACCCCAAAGACCACAGCCTTCAGTATGGATTCCAGCTCAATATCAAGAAAACAAAAATCCTCTCAACTGAACGAGTAAGTAACATCACCATAAATGGAGAAAAGATTGATGTTGTCATAAATTTCATTTTACTTGGTTCCATAATCAATGCCCATGAAGCAGCAATCATCTGCATCTGCTGCAAAAGACCTGTTTAAAGTGTTACCAAAGGGGGAAAAAAAAGATGTCACCTTGAAAGCTAAGGGGGCCTGATACAAGCCACAGCATTTTCAATCACATCGTATATATATGCAAGGTGGACAATAAATAAAGAAGACTGAAGAAGAGTTGATACCTTTGAATTGTGGTGTTGGAGAAGAATGCTGAATGTACCATGGACCACCGAAAGAACAAACAGGTCTGTTCTAGAAGAAGTACAACCAGAGTGCTCCATGGAAGCAAAGGTGGAGAGACTGCATCTTACATACTTTGGACATTTTGCCAGGAGGAATCAGTCCCTGGAGAAGGACATCATGCTTGACAGAGAGGACAGTCAGTGAAAAAGGGGAAGACCCTCAATAAGATGGATTGACACAGTAGCTGCAACCATGGGCTTAAGCATAAAAATGAATGTGGGCATGGGGCAGGACCAAGCAGTGTTTCGTTCTGTTGTACACAAGGTCACCATGATTCAGAACCAACTCGGCAGCACCTAACAGCAACAGATAACTAAGACACAGAGACACTAGAAATGCTGCCTATACAAAGACAGCACGGACCCTGAGCCTCATCCCCCTTTGGGGATCCAGCAGTGAACTTCTGAGAACATCTGCCCGCACGCACTCCTCTCCCATCCCAACAAAACACCAAGTCGCCCTGCCTCACTCATGGTGGCCTCCATCTTAGGCTTTTTATTGACCTTCAGATTTAGATAAAGGAAACGTTTTATGATTAAAAGGCACTCTTAAAAATCTTAATTTTAAAATTCTATTAAATGGAAACATATTTCAGATGTACAGTTTCTAGACTAATTGGTTTGGATTTAAGCCAGTTGATTTGTTAAGTGGACAAAGATGTAGACACAGTATGTATTTTGAACAACTGCTTTCCAAAAGATAGCATTTAAATGTATTCCACCTCATGTCTTTGAGTGTTGTTGAGCTTCTGATTCCCCACAAAGAAATGTAATAACGGGATTGATACCCTTCCTAAAAATTCTCATTTCCAACTCCAGAATCTTGTTAGAACTTGAGTGGTACCAGCGTGTATTCTACCACATAAATTTAATAAAGCTCAGCTGTTAAACACCAGCTACTCAGAAGGAAATAACATATGTTGCTTGGACTTTAGTAATAAAGGGCAGTTGAGGTCCTAAATTTCCAAAAACAGTCACTATAAAGTCCATGACCTAATAATTCGTGACTCACTCAGAGAAATGTGCCTTAGATCCCCCAGCCTCCATCAGTGTCTGTTTTTTCTTACTTTAGAGGCTATTCTCAAAAACTTAGCCGTTTGGTACCTCAGCTCATCCTCGATAGGCAGCAGGAAATTCAAGGGCTTTGGGGTAAACAACTCCTGACAACAGGGCACCACGGGCCCTAATGATAGGCCAAAAAGCAACCCAAAGTGCAGACAAGAAAGCAGAGCTTTCTGTGCCTAGGGAGGACCTGATGTGCAGACACCACCGGTCAGCTGGAGTCATCCTACATCATCCGAAAAACACAACAGGAGATGGTGTTCACTGCCAGCTGTCCAAGACCGTATGACTGTTCACACCATGTAAAAAATAAATAGGCTACTCCTTTCAGTGGTATTAAAAGAAAAATTAACTACTGTTTAAAACAGTAAGATATTTACAGCCTCCCTACTTCCCACAGAGGAAACCCTGGTGGTGTAGTGGTTTAGTGCTTCGGCTGCTAACCAAAGCTTGGCAGTTCAAACCTAGTGGGTGCTCACTGGAACCTGTAGAGCAGTTCTACTCTAGTCTATAGGGTCCTCTGAGTTGGAATCAACTCATCTACAGTGGGCTTGGGTGGGATGCTTCACACAGAAAACCTGATGGTATGATTAAGTGCTGTGGCTGCTAACCAAAAGGTCAGCTGTTTAAATTCACCAGACACTCCTTAGAAACTCTATGGGACAGTTCTACTCTGTCCTATACCATTGCTATGAGTCACAATTGACTGAGCAGCAGTACATTTGGTTTTGATTTTGCTTCCCACAACCCAGCAATCAAGCTCACTCCAGTACTTGGACAGTTAGTCTTCTAACCACTGTAGGTCCTACCTGGCCTCAAATGACCAATCTACACAACCTCCGCTGCAGTCCAAGATGTACTTAAACCCCAAACTAAACCTACTGCTGTGAAGTGGATTCTGACTCCAGGTTCTCCTTACCTGCCCCGAAAAGCCAATCTCTGAGACAGGTGTTTTGGGTGAGTGATCAAAAAAAGTTTATTAACCATGTTCTGTTAGCTAGAACATGGGGGACAAACATATTCATATCTTCAAGGCTGTCCAAGTTCAGCTGGCCAAATTCAGGTCCTACAGGTTTAAAAAGGGCGAGCACACACATGCACAGAGGTCTCACCAGAAAAATGGGAAGAGTTGAGAGGTACACTTGGTCTGGAGAACAGGTTGGTGGAATTTGTATAGCAAAGGTCAGAATCTAGACAGTCCCAGCCAACTCTTGGAAGCACCTCTATGTCTTCATTGTCTCTCCATTTCTTTGACATACCTAAAGAAGTTGTAAAAAGCTGCAAAGACTGTTATCTCAGTGGTTCTTGTCAGTTGATGGGCAGCCTTCTCAGCCTAGCTCACGGCTGAGGTCAGGAATATTAGGAATCTTTAAGACAGGAGAAAAGACAAGTAAAAAGGTTTAATCCTCGCTGTCTGTTTTAATTTTCCCTTTTAACATTGGAGTGTCTAAAGCTTCCCCGTTGTTTCAATACTGACTCTACAAGATAGAGTAGAACTGTCCCATACACTTTCCAAAGAAAGACTAGTGGATTGGAACTGCCAGCCTTTTGGTTAGCAGACATGGCACTTATCCACTACACCATCAGGGTTCCCAAGACGTGTAAGGAGAATTCAAGAGAAAGCCTCTTTCTGAATCTGAACTCTGGGGGCTATTAGCTACACAGACCTCCAAGCCTATACAGTAGTAATAAGAACTACTGATAATCAATTTCATGCACTTGCATTTTTCCTTCACATGGCTATTCAGAGAATGATGCGTGCCTTAGGGGTACACTTAACCATCTCCCACTAGCCTGCTTTTCTGTCTCCCAAAACCATAATGTTTTCTGGGAAAGGAAATCCAGTTCTATTCTCTTACACCAGCTTCTCCTGAGAGGAGCTGGTCACTGATTGGTCAGCAGTTCTGGGAGACAGAGACAGAGCTCTGTCTTCTGCACACGCGCAGTGTGGCTTCCAGAACTCTGGTCTGGGTCAATTAATTGCCTGCTTATTCTCATAAAACTTAACTGGTCACTGTTACAATCACACGTGAAGTAGCATGTTGACCTCCTGGAGCAGGCTCCCTGCTTTCCATGTACCATGAAAGGGTTTGGGAGTATGACTGTGTCTACAGCTGGCTAGGAAAGTGTACTTTAGCATCTCCTGGGAAAACCCCCTCAAACTTTGAGTCCCAAGGCTTAATGGAGGTTGGGAGTAACTCATGCTTTAAGTTGCATTCATGACACCCATCACCAAGATTTAGGGATGATTTTCCAGTGGCCGGAAAGTAGATCACCAGGCCTTTCTTCCAAGGTGCCTCTGGGTAAATTTGAAATACCAGCCTTTTACTATTTAGTAGCACAGTGCTTAAGTGTGCCATCCAGAGAGTACACTAAACAGCTAGCTAGTCAGGAGCTCCAGTGTCCCAACGTTAAGTGCAAGATTGGTTGCTAACTCAAAAATTGCAGGTCTTTAACCCACCCAGTGACTTGGGGAGAAGGATGTGATGATCTGTTTCTCTAGAGATCACAGCCTTGGAAACCCTGTGGGACAGTTCTCCTCTGCACTGTTGGGTCACTGTGAGTTGAAATCTACTGGACTGTGATGGGCTTACACCTTTGGAAGAAGCCTTTGTGGTGCGGTGGTTAAGCACTAAGCCACTAGGCTACAGACAGGCTGTTTGAACCCACCAGCCACCGTTCCAGAGAAAGATTTGGCAGTTGGCTTCTGTAGTACGACAACCTTGGACACCTGATTGGGTAGTGCTAGTCTGTGATGTAGTCATTATGAGTTGATATCAACTCGATAGCAATAGTTTTTTTGTTTGGGAGGGTTGGTTTTTTGCATTTGTTTTTAGTTCTCCAATATATGGTATGCCTGGGTGTAACTGGTAGGGTTAAACTGTTCCCCATTTTCCTCCCACCACAGACAGGCTCTCGGAGTGCCTGATGAAGGCATTTCTGTGTGACAGCCCAAGGATACATCACTACTTACCAGTTGTTCCCCTCCCACTCAGACACGATCAAAACTGTCCCTTGATTAACTTAATAAGTCATACTTGCCCTCGCACCCCCATATGCTTTAATTAGTTCCTAAAATTGCCCACGCATCTCCAGAAACATAATGAATTATGCCTCACTTCCTTATCCTAAACCTTGTAACTGTCCTAGAATCCCCAGCCTTGGGGAGCTTGATTTGAGTCTTACTCTCCAAGCTCCTTGCTTGACTTGCTTACAATAAAGTCCACTCTCTCTTTCTCAAGGAAACGCTGGTGGCACAGTGGTTAAGAGATACAGTTGCTAGCCTAAAAGTCAGCTCAAGTCCTCCCTGAATACCCCATGGAGGAGTTTTTCTTTATCCCATTGGGTCACCGTCTCTCAGTTAACTCCAGGGGTTCAAGCTAAGCATGACTCACTCCCATCAGACTACATGTGGGGAGCAAATGGTTAATGTATGCAGCTGCTAACACAAAAGTTGGAGGGTAAAGTACAGCAATGGCTACCTCAGAAGAAAGGCCTGCTGGTCTACTTCCAAAAAATCAGCTCCTGGAAATCCTGTGAAGCATAGTTCTTCCCTGATGGATATGTCATCACCATGAGTCAGAGTCAACTCAATCTAACCAGTTTTGTGTTTGGGGTTTTTCTCTACATCGTCTCCCCTTATAAGGCTTCAGCCCATCCTGACCCCGACCTCCATGAGGTGATAGGTCCTCCATCCCTATACTCAGTCCTGTTACCCTGAGGAAACCCTGGGCAAGACCAAAAAGAAAAAGAAAGAAAAAGGCAGACTACTAGCCTTTGCCTCCGTAGACTCTTTCAATAACTAGTACAGAATCCTCTTAGGTGGCTATTGTTGGGTTCCTGTCATATCCATTTTGACTTATAACAGCCCCCGGTGACAGAGCAGAACTTCCCCCATTGGGTTCCCAAGACTGTCATCTTTAAGGAAGCTGACTGTCACCTCTTTCTTCCTCAGAGCAGCAGATGGGTTCAAACCCCTAGTTGTTCAGTAGCCAAACCATTGTACTTAACCATCATGCCACCAGGGCTGCTTATCAACTAGCTGTTTTGTGGAGTCCCCAGGCAGGGACTGGGCTACCAACCAAATAGATAGTGTTTCAAAGCCACCCAAAGGCACCTCCAAAGAAAGGCCTGGTGATCTGCTTCTAAAACTTCTCAGCCATTGAAATGCTACGGAGCACAGTTCTACGGTGAAACACATGGGGTTGATGTGAGTGGAAATCAACTTGACAGCAATCTGTTTTACACATGATAGTTCATTAGGTTCACTGGATTTAACAACAGTTCTGTAAGACAGCATGATTTCAATTTTCAAGTTAAAGAAATGAAGGCTCCGAGTGGTTATTCTCTCATGCTCATTCTCTTAGAGCTTACAGGATCAGTACTCGTGTCTGATTTGTATTAATTCCAAAGCACATCCTTAGACCACATTTAGTCTGTAGCTGACTTTCCTGTTCTACAGTCAGATCAAGGTGGATACAAGCCATTGTTGTCACTTAGAGAGTTTAAATTATTAGAAATAAATCCATAATCCAAGTACATTATCAATATCTCCTTAGTCTATGTTTTAGTTATGATCCTTTGATTTCAACTTACACAAACAAATTCAGTGTAGATAAAATAAATTGGGTCAGTTGATTACGTGGATATAGGAATTCTCACAAAAGAAAAAGAATTAAAAAAAAAAAAAGAAAAAAGAAAAAACAGAACAGAAAAACAAGGAAAGGAAAAAGAAATCCTGCAAAGCTGCTGCTGCTTTTTCTCTCTTTCACTCCAGATCAGCTTTCTCTGCCCCTTTGATTGTAGGTGAGCTGGCTGCCCATGGCCCCTGCCTCTGCATGTTTCCAGTAATTATCTATCTCCCACCTACCTACCTGTCTGCCTGCCTTTATCTCTCCCATCTCCCAAGCCTGGAAAAGAGAATCTGAGAATCTCAGGTTGAGACAAGTTTCAAATTTCAATCTCTGATAGTGTTAGCCATCAAAACAAATACAGATCTAGAATCCCACTCCTGAGGAGGAGGGGAGGAAAGGAGATTTCAAGAAAAGGAAATAGAGTGTCATTGGCCCAAGGACTGGACAGGCCACCCAAGAGGGTACCAATCACATGAGAATGTATAATACCCCAGGGCCCTTTGGGGAGATGAATGCCAGCCTAGCCCTTACCAGGTTGGTTGGCCCCTTTACAGAGAACCACACAGGGTCAATCAAAAGCAGAATTTCCACCAAGAAAGGAGGTGGTGATCCTTTGTCCCAGCTGCCTCTGGATTTGAGGAGCAGAGCAATAAACAAAGCAGTGAACTGATTACAAGGCCTTCTATTTCCTGAACAACTGAGACCATGAATCTCACTATTTGAGGCTTCTTTAGAGCTTGGCCTATTGTTTGAACTCATGTCAGAGCTGGCAGTCCCATTAGTTTGCTTTCTGTCTGTACGGCATAGCTGAGGTACTTCCACAGAAAAGAAACAAAATTGGCTATGTAAACGCAACTTGCATGTAATCCTACCCATGGATGGATTTCCTATTTCATAACACTGCCTCATTTCTTCCCTTAAGAATAATGATCTTGGGTGACACCGAGATAAAAAATAAAGGTGAATGATTAAAAATTTCTCTTCCAGGGTTTTCAATTTACACAGATAACCATTTTGGTCTGAACTGTGACAGTAAGTTTCATCTTCTATCTCAGCCTCACGGAGTGGTCCATTAAACCAGCCTGCTTCTTGGCTATTGTTAAAATGAAGGGACACACCTCGGGCACCACAAAGGGTGCTGAGAGACAGAGCAAGTACACTGAATACAGGATAAGTCAGAGTATCTTCTACCATATAAGATGCAGAGAGCTGAAGAACTACTGTAGACCTCGCAGAGTGGCTATATTTTCAGCCCCTATTCATTATTGCTTTTAGGGAAGAGTCTCTCTGTTATCTTCAGCCATTTATCTTTGAGAAAATATGAGCCCATTTCTCTATTTATTTATCTTTTTAGAAATGGGAGAGCATAAACTGTTGCACTGTAATAAATTTTCTCACTTTTAATAGTTTGAATCTTTCAGCACTAAAATGAAAGTCAAGCATTCTTTTCTCCCTTTGATTTTTGTCATTTTGAGTACCCTTAACACAATTTAATGTCTTGATCCCTAAGAATGGCCTCAGTTTGATGATTTATCTTCTGAAGATGATTTTCTCTAACTTTAGACACTTGAAAGTGGACCAGAGAAGAGTTTAATCTACAGGCATAGAGAAAGCAGGTGTTTTCAGAGATCCAGTTTCAAACTCACTCATGCAAATTTTGAATTGTGAAAAAAAAAGGGGGTGGGTACTAATGTAGTTTATAAAAAGCAGATCTAAACAACTCCAAATTATTTTTGATGGAAACTTAATTGTAAACTATAACAGCAGAATACTGCATGTACCAAGAATGATTTAGAGATAACATTTGTTATTCTGATAGTTAATTTTCATATGGAGATATTTGTGTTGGGTTCCTACATTCTAGCTGTCCTGCCCTGGTTCCTGACAAACAGCACCAGAGATATTTGAGATGCATGCATATTAATTCTTTATTCCTCAGCAGAACTTCTTCCCTGAACTCTGTCTCATTTTGTATTCCAAAGAAGCTGAGATGGATCTAGAAGATCTGAAAGTTCCCTTCTCACTTTTGAATGCAGCACCACACCTATATAGCCTGTTAGTTTGTTTTCCCTCACTGAATGTTCCAGATTCAGAGGCGATCCCTGGCATGAAGGCATTTGATAAGGGAAAATAGAGAGTAAACGAGAGACAACTACACAAAAGCACTCAGGCCAAAATGATTCCAAAATCACAGACCAATAATCACTACCCTCCAAATGTAGAGCTTAAAATCTCCCACCCATTGAGATCTCTGAGATTCAATACTATTTCACCCCTATAAAAGGCCTCATGACAAACTCACATAAAAAAAAAGACAAAGTCTAGAGCGAAGAAATAGGGAAAGGAAGTCTCTGACTCACTCTTTAGAGAGAAGACTTTGCCATCTCCTCATTTGTTCCTTGCATAAACCATCAGCTTTTATTGAATTGGCTCATAGTCTACTCTTTTTCCCATTGGTCACATTCAATGTGTCACTAAAATACTACTGCACTTTGATTCAACACAAAACAATCAATAAAAAAGCCAGTCACCGTCCAGCTGATTCTGACTCACAGCAAACCCATGTGTGTCTGAGTAGAACTGTACTCCATAGTTTTCAATGGCTTTTTGGGAAGCAGATCATCGGACTTTTCTTCCTAAGCACCTCTGGGTAGACTCCAACTGACAAATGTTCAGTGAGCCACCAAGCACTTTAACCACTTGTATCACCCAGGACTCCTGGGTTCACCATGTCTTCCTTGAATTGTAAACTCTCACTTCCTACTAGACTATAAATTAATAGAAGGCAGACTTTGCTTCCTGGGGCTCAATAGTTAATCACATCGGTTTTAAATTCAGACCATTCCTTACTAGCTGTGAGATTTTGTTACTTCACCTCCCTGTGCCTCGGTTTCCTCACCTTTAAAATGAATGGGAACGTTGCCAGCAAATGCCATGGTCAAGTGAGACAGGTCCAGTGATGAACTAGGAGCACTGTATGATACATGATTCCTCAGTTCCCAATGAGTTGATCACAATTCAAGGCAACCCCATGTGCGTAGAGTAGAACTGTTCTCCACAGGGCTTACAAAGTCTAACTAACTGCACCACTCAGGGACTCCCATGATTAGTAATCATTAAATGTTAGCTAAGGTGTCCCTGGATGGCACAATTGCTTAAGCATTCAACTTCCAGCTGAAAGGTTGGCAGTTCAAATTCATCCAGAGGCACCTCAGAAGACAAGCCTGGTGATCTGTTTCTGAAAGGTCAGATTTTAAAACTTTACGGAACAGTTCCACTCTGAATACATGGGATTGCAACAAGTCAGAATCAACTCAATGGCAACTAATAACAGCAATGAGGAGCAGCTGGTAGATTCAAACTGCTGACCTTTTGGTTAGCAGCCATAGCTCTTAACTTCTAAGCTGCCAGAATTTCCTAACAAATATCAGCTAGTACTGTTTCCCTACTGTGTAGTTCCATTAGGGCACTTACTAAGAGTTGGAGAAGTGGATAAATCCTATCAGGCATTTGAGTTCTTTCTTAAGAAACTCAGAAGCAAATCTGGAATTACTAAGGAAAACAGTGGTTATTCTACAGAACTCTGGTGGTGGAAACACTTGCAGTGAGATGGTTAAGTGCTATGTCTGCTAACCAAAAGGTCAGCAGTTCAAATCTGTCAGGCACTCCTTGAAAACTCTATGGTACAGTTCTACTCTGACCTAATGGTATGCTATAAGGTGACCATGGGTCAGAATCAACTCAACGGCAGTGGGTTGGTTGTTGGTTGGTCTGGTTGTTTGAGAAAGGCTTATCAGAGAGAAGGGCTAAATATGCAAATCTTCCCAAGCAAAGGCTCCAGCCCATCCTAATGAATTCCACACTCTCTCTGTTGCTTTGTTTCAGCACTGTTTAGGATCCTTTGAAGAAAACAGAAAGACTTGATTGAGACGGAGGGTAAAGGTAATGTGAAAAGAGAAAAGCCTATGTCTTCTTTCCACAAGCACTCTTTATGTCCTGGCCAGCCCGAGAAACTCTCTCTCCAGGAAAGAAATGAAGCACAGAGAAAATTAAGAATGCAAGGAGAAAGTGGATTTGGGACTTTACAGGTGCTTGAGTGGTATCTCAAGAAATTTAGAGGCCCTATAAAAGCACCTTCTCTTATTTATAGCCTAGCTTCTTGAATGAAATAGAGTCTACATTAATCCCATCTGGAATTACAGGGCCTTTCCCTGCTTGATGCCTCCAGAAACTTAGAACACAAATACCAACCGATGAAAAATATATGGACAAACATAAATTAGATTTTTCCCCTGTTGGGATGTACCTATGCATCACGGCTTACAACTTTAGATTATATCTCTGCTGCCATCATGTGTTAGAATGGTTTTTAGTGAAGATATCCAAAAAAAAAAAAAAACCTAGAAACTCAGAACGGGAGGAGATTTCAAGGAAGAACATTTACATCCTTCTATCTCTTGCCTGCCAAGCCATGTCACGCTTTCTGAGGACTTGTAATTAAAGCAAAGGTTTGGTAAGTACACAGAGCCTTCTCACCTTGAAGCAGCAGCAGAGTGCAGAGGCCTGACAGAACGGGAAAGCAGTAGCTATATCTTGACAGTCGTACATGATAGCAGAATGATTACATTTCACCTCACTTTGGATGTATGAGTTCTAATTTTGGCATGATATCAGCCTTGCCCACCACTCCCGGGCTCTCCACACTGCTGCCCAGAACTCTCTGCTCTATCATGGCTTCAGGTCCTGCCAATGTCACTGTGTTCTACAGTCTCATACACTCAGGTGGACCCATTCATGACCCTTTTTCTTTTGTTACTCAAAGTTCCACTTTACTGGAGCTTACTTTCATCACTTTGAGTCGTCAGGAAATTTGAGAAGGGCATCTCCCACCTACTTTTACAAATCACTGAGTCACCTTTGACCTGGCTGTGAACGTCCACCTCTCTCTCTTCCTCTGCCGGAGGGTGCTGACCTCATTCACGAGAGCAGAACCGTAAAATGTGCAGTACTTGTCTTTCATGACCCATGCAATGCACTCCCTTTTTCCTGCTCCCCAAATCTCAACCCATCAACCCAATCTGCCACTACCCATGAGATACTCTGGCTTTTCCTTGTTCCCAGGCACCTGTCTTCTCCACTGTCCTCATCCTAAACCTGCCTCTCTGTATCCCTTGTCAGACTCACTCTCAGAACTCAGCGTGTGTGATGGAAGAGAAGCTAAACCACACGTAGTTGCTAATAATGACTGGTCCTCTGTTTCATTTCTGCCATGCAGTAGCTGTGTTCAGCAGAGTAAAAAGCACTAAAATAAATAAATGGTCGAATTGCATTGTAGGATTATTTTCCTTGTTCTTGTAACCAACCACCCACCTCTCCACTTCCTTATCAGACTTTCAGCCACATCCCAAGTTGGTGGCTTTTGTTACCTCGTGGGAGGAATTATCCAGAATATAAAGAAACAGAGGTCCGCTGTGCTTTTGAGTTTTTAAATAAGTCTGGAAAAAAACTATAGTAAAGATTTGAAAGTCATGGCTCTTTTATTTGCAGACCTACAGGATTTTTCAGTTGCAAATCTAAACCCTAAGGGATACAGAACAAGAAATGTTAGCTTCTTCAAATAAAAAAGAGAATTATGAAGGGCCAGGGTCTCCATCACTCATGGCTACATAGATACAGGCTAGCTGGGTGAGGATGAAAGTGAGACAGCAGAACAATAGATGTAAAATTTCCTGCGGGTCTCTTTCTCCATTGCTGAACTGGACGAAGGAGGGATGGAGGAAGGAATACCTCAGAAATGCCAGATACATTTGAGGATTTAAGAACAAAGGACCCAACACCTAACTTCGCAAGGGAACAGGAATAAGACAGAGATTCAAGCAGTTTTGCATCAGAATCCTGTTTTCTTTGTTTGGCTTTCTCTCCCACAGTGTTTGCATTAAATATCCTGTCTCCTTTGCTCAGCTTCCTCCCAGACCCAACCTTACCCCCTCTCTCACATTGACAGCTTTGTATTAAAATCATTCTTTCTTCACATGGAGGTTACATGTAAAACCCATTGCGCCTGCATGGTACGATTCAGAATGTTGCTGATGTCACATGTATGAACTCCCCACTTATAAACCCCTTAAAAGAAACCTTTCCCCTTGCCCTCAGGGAGCAGTCTTGGCAGCAGGAGCTCTGGCTGACTCCTTTCCTTGTGCAACAAAATAAAGGTGCTTTTCTGCCTTCCCACCTTGGTCTCTGATTTACTGACCAATCGACGGCACTTGGCTTGGCTTGGCATGATTCATGCTGTGCAAGAACCTGGGGATTCCACCAGCTAGTGAGAACAGCTCCTTGCATTGCATGGTGGAACAGCAGTAGAGTAAAGCTTGGAGTATGATGTGTTTCAGCAGAAATGAGTCTTCATGTAGAGTCCTCAAGATGTAAATAGCTCCTCAGAGGAGCTTGGGAGTAGGCTGGAGAGAGGAGATACGAACCCAAGAGGGAACAGGGATATATGTATATGGAGCCACAGCCTGCCAGCAGAGGGGGAACACACATATTTCAGCGGATGTTGATGGGAATACAGAGCTATTAAAAGGTGATGTACTTCTCACCCAAGGCCATTACATCCCAGGTCCTGATGACCCTTCCAGCACCTAGACATCACGTTAACCCTTCTCCACCAGCCACAGCAACACTCAGAATCTAGAGAAGGAGAAGGAGACAAAATCCTGAACTGGCCAAGTTTATATGCAAAATGACCTGGGAAACTTAAAAAAAATCACAGAATTTACTTAGAAAAAGCTAGACGGACTGGGCAGAATGGGAGCCTAAGATAAATGATAAGTTGGTTTACAGAAGAATAAAGGAAGTTGCGTTTGTACTGCACAGATCCTGGTTGTGGTCAAAACCACCCTGGGCATTACAAATGTGTGGGAAAGTGTAAGCTTCTTAGAAGCTTGTGATGCCTGCCTACTCAGCTAGTCCACCCTCCTCATCTCTCTTAGATCATCCAGTTTTCCATACAGAATCAAATTAAGGCACCTGCCTGCTGTAGACTGTAGATTCATCCAATGAGCTCAGTACAATAAAGCTTCAATGAACTTGTGTCTAGGGGACTAAAAATTTCACATACACAGTTTTCTGGTTAACTGAGGGTAATCCAGCAACTCAATACATTTCGAGGGGGCAGAGTCACAGTGGCGGACTAAACACACGTCTCCCCAAGTCCCTCTGGAAACCAAGGCCTGAACTGGTAATTAAACGAGCCTTCTGGACACCTACTGAGCCCCAGGGCACGGCGTAGGGCTGTCTATTTGGCCTACATACCACTGAGTGGGAACCTTCTTCTCTTTCGCAGACCCCCCGTCCTTGTTGAGTCGCGGCTCTCCCGGACTGAAGGTAAATCGGCATTTTAGCTTTCTTCCTCTGTCTTAGCTGGTAGGAGGGGCTGAGGTGACTGGCAGCAAGGCTCAGACACACTGCTGATGAGATCAGCCAGCGGAGTCACCGCATTTTGAGAGCCTGGCGTTGGAGTCTGTACAACTCGGCACCTCTGACCTGTCTCTCTGGGAACCTCCGAATCTCCACATCTCCGCCATTGAATAGCCTTTCCTGAGGCAGCCGGGGCAGCTTGTAGGGGACGCCATCTTGATTCACTGGGAGGCGGGGTTTCCTGTACGGAAGCTTTAGGGGGACATAATGCCCCGGCTGGGAGGCAGTGCCTGCCGGGAGAGAGCTTTCCCAGCAGTAAAGCAGTCTGTGATATAGAGGTGCTTACTTTGCTAGCTGAGAAGAGGGACTTGCACACCTGAAAGCCTGACTAATTTTGGAAGCTGTCAGATACCTTTTACCTTTCAACAGAGAAATAACTGCAGTGCAGCCACACAGCTTCTCTTCCAGCCTTTACTGTCTCATGTTAGAGTCAGCAGATGGCTCCCCAATGACTCTATAAGTGTGGCTGTGTCTTAGCCAATCAGGAGATGGAGCCTGCTATCCCAGAGATTCTGCTCAGCCAAGTCACTGGAGTACATAAAGTCATCTGGTAATCAACTTCCTTTTCAGATAGATCCCTTTAAAATAACACTGGAGAAACAAAACAACCTCCAGATGCCCAAAAAAGCAACAAACTTTGGACCAGAACATTAGAAAGAATTCACTTATGGCTTCAGAAGGCCCACAAAAGAAAGATCCAAAGAACTTCCCAGACAAAGAAACCTTTCTGAAACTATCGGAGGGTAAGTACAGAAGGATCCTAGACCTTATACAAAATGCAGCAGAGCAAAATGAAAAATTAAGCAAGCAGTTTGATCTGATGGAACACCGGTACTCTGAAATCCAACAGATCAATATCAAAATCAAAGACAGAAAATTCAGTTTAAAGCCAAGAAAACAGAACTGAACAAATAGAAAATAGACTCCCTGACTTGGAAGACAGAGCTACTGACTCCAACATCTATGAGGAGAAATCAGAAAAAATAAACAAGAAAAATGAAGAAGCATTAAGAAACATGTGGGACTCTATTACAAGGAACAATCTATGATTAATTGGAGTTCCTGAACAGGGTGGGGCATCTGAGAATACAGAGTATTGTGGCTGAACTGCTGACAGAAAGCTTCCCAGAAATTATGAAAGAAGAGAATATAGATATCCAAGATGCATATTGAATGCCACTCAATATAGTTCCTAAAAGAAATACTCCAAGACATACTAAAATCAAGCTTAACAAAATGAAACACAAGCAGAAACTCTTAAAGACAGCAAGACTCAAAGCAAAGCTAACATTAAGAGGGAAACCCTGTAAGCTTTCATCAGATTTCTCAGCAGAAATGATGCTGGCTCAGAGACAATGGGATGACATCTCCAAAGCCTTGAAGAAGAAGAACTTCCAACCAAGAATTATATATCCTGCAAATCTATCTTTCAAATATGAAAATGAAATCAAGACATTCTCAGATAAACAGAAGCTCTGAGACTTTCTAAGAACCAAACCAAAGCTACAAGAAATACTGAAAGAAGCTCTTGGCTTAGAAGAACAAAATCACTAATTTTATATTTTAGGAGGAAATACAGGACACATCATCCAGAAACCTACTCAGTTAGATAAGGCTAAACTCAATCAAAGCTGTAAAATTAAAAGAAGTGATCCAGTGATCATATCATGAAAACTATGATGTCATCATATTAAACAGAGGGATGTAGTACAGTCATTATAGTCCTTCCAGATGGAGAGGAAGTTAATAAGATCTGTAGTAGTTAAAATTGGCTTAAACATAGGACTTTAAGGGGGCTCACAGGGACAGCCACAAAACACAATAAAGACACAACATATCAAATCAAGAAACGTAATACAGGAGTCTCAACAATCTCAAAACCAACACTGAAAAAGATGAAAAATCAACTCATAAAGAAGAATGTTTCAATACATTTCAAGAAGGTATTCTGGATATTTAAATTGACTCTCTTT
Source organism: Heterohyrax brucei (assembly GCA_028571685.1). Lineage (NCBI taxonomy): Eukaryota > Metazoa > Chordata > Mammalia > Hyracoidea > Procaviidae > Heterohyrax > Heterohyrax brucei. Next base: position 60,905,863 of record CM053162.1, on the reverse strand, counting down.
GATTCTTTAGGGTCATCAATCTAGATGTTGCCTATGTCTTTCTTTTTTCCTCTCCATGACAAGCTTTCTGAGAGTTCTCTTATTTTCTTCATAAGACAACATTCCAAGGTCATCCTCCTCTGCAAGTGTCTGGCTTGTCTACATCTCTTGGAAAGAATCCCTTGAGAACTCAGCAAAAATGTCCAGTGTGGTCTGATTTAACATGTTAGATCTATACTACCAGTAAACACTCTGCTTTTATTAATTCCATCCATAATCTCATGAGATTTTGATGAGTTTGGGAATGAGTACAAATTACATCATACAGTTGACCGAAACGCCTAAGTCAAAGATTCTCAACACTGAGTTCATGGATGGCCTTCAAGGACATGTGAACTGTCTTATTTATAGTGCTGCTATAAAAGAAATAAGGCAAGTAGGTGGCTTTCACAAACAGAAATTTAGAAAGGTCTTTGTAACTTGTTCTGTGGTTCCCTGATGATCTTCTCGTGGTTTTGCATATATCTTCCCCAATCTCTTGTTTAGTCATTTTATGTCTCAAAAGAGATCAACTTAAAGCACATCTTAAAATGTCGTGGGAAACACTGGTGGTGTAGTGGGCTAAGTGCTACTTCTGCTAGCCAAAACGTATGCAGTTCAAATCCACCAGGTGCTTCTTAGAAACTCTGAAGAGCAATTCTACTCTGACCTCTAGGGTTACTATCAGTCAGACCCAACTCGACAGCAGTGGGCTAGTGGGTTTTACATTGTCATGCATTGGATTGTATCCCAAAAAAATGTATATAGCAATTTTGCTGAGCCATGATTCCCGGTACTGTGTAATGTGCCTATCTCTATGATGTTAGTGACGAAGGATGGGCAGTGTTTATGTCAGTGAGGCAGGACTCAAATTGTAAGATTGTGCTGTGTTTTGAGGCGGTCTCATGGGATATAAATCAAAGGGAAGCAGGCTGGAATGGGGAACATATACCACCAAGAACCAGTGCCAAGAGCAGAGCATGTCCTTTGGACGGAGTGCCCCTGTACCTCAAAAGCTCCCAGATCACAGGAAGATTGATGACAAGGACATTTGTCCAGGGCCAACAGAGAAAGCTTTGCCCTGGAGCTGATGCCTTGAATTTGGAGTCTTAGCCTACTTTACTGTGAGGTAATGAATTTGTCTTCATTAAAGCCATCTGCTTGTGGTATTTTAGTTATAACAGCACTAAATGACTAATACTGCCTCAATAACATAACAAAGGAAATCCATTACCAAAAGGGGTTTTAACTACAGGTACTGGTTTACATTTACAACATATATTTTGGGGGACACAATTTAATTCATAACATGAACTGTGTGTGCGTGATATGCCATTAGCTTTGTGTGTATGCTTCTGTGTGTCCATACCTAAGTGTATATGTATTTCATCAGATGGTATTTGATGAGATGAGAGGGTTTCTGACAAAAAAGAGTTAGACTTGTGACTTTTAAGTGTTTCTCTCACTTGCTGCTGCTAAGACCAAATCTTCATTCTACTATACTGCTCAATTTAGAGTTTCAGGAAGCTGAGCGTTACACCCTGGAAGTTGGGGGACACTGGGACAGAAATTGAGGTCAAGACATCTTGAGCTTTATCCTTTCTAGCCATCTCTCCAAGTCTGTGATCGTCCACACAATTTATATATGTGTTTTCTCTCTTCATCCCAAGTCATAAAGAAAATTTGAAGACAGAACAGAATACTCTAGAGTAGATGAAACACCTACTTCTTGGGAGATATCAAATACAACTTGCATTTGGGGAAGCATCCTACCTATTACAAAAACCACTGATCTGTGGCAACTGCAATTTACATTTCAGTGTCTTATTCAAAAGCATATAAAAATCTGTCCATGTGCCTTAAATTGAAGTCCAGAAATATTAATTCTGTGGAATGTCTGAAAGTATCCTCAGCTGAAAGGGAATTTACAAATTATCTATACCAATTTCTTCACTTTACAGACAGGACTAATGGAGTCCAAACAGAATAGCAACTTGCTACAAAGCTGCACAGGTCAAATCAGAAGTGGCCTTAGAAAGAAATGGCTTTAGAAAAAGCCCACAACTTCTTGCCCTGCCCCAAGCAGCTCACTGGCCTTGAGTCACTGCTCCCTCGTCAACCTTGTTTCACTCCCAGCGTATAGCTCAGGCTCCTGAATGTGACCATCAGCACTCTGCAGAGGGGGGTGGTGGTGAGGTGGGTTCATCTATCTTTCCCAACAGAGAATGCAGTGATTATGAAACAGTGAAAATGTGTGTTTCCTACCAGAAAACAAGGGGCCACCTTGCTACCAAGGACATGCTGTATCTTGTGACTTTTTTTTAGGGTCAAGTTTTGTTTTGTTTTGCTTTTATTTGTTTGTTTGTTACTTTATTTTTTTATTAATTACAGTAAGAGAATAAAATTTCTAACATCTATCAATTATCTCATCTATGATACGCCCTCAGCCCCCCGACCTGCCCATGTAGCTGACACAGTCATTTTCTTCCATGGATAATTCTCTTGTTAAGTCCTTATAACAGTGGTCTCATACAAAATTTGTCCTTTGGACACTGACTGATTTCACTCAGCATGGTCTCTTCCAAATGAGAACATGCTATGAGATATTTTCTAAAATCGTCATTGTTTTTAATCATAGCATAGTGTTCCATTGAGTATATGTACCATAGTTTGTTTATTTTTAAACAGAAAGAAAAGTTTCAAAAATGTTGTCAGATTGCCTTCCTGGAATGTCATGTAGTCTGAAGTGACCCGTCCCTAACAGACAGCAACGAGGGGCTTGCAGACTGCGCAGCAATGTTTCATCCAGCAATCCTCCTTCTAGCTCTTGTCAGCCTCGGCCGGAGCTGCAGTGTCCAGAGGAGCATCGTGAGGGCTAGGGGGTGAGAACTCTTCCCCCTGCTCCCGTCACGGTGGCAGCAGCGTGCAGAAGCGCTACTCAAAGGGACGGTGCAATTAGAAAAGAGGTCTCCTCATCCACTCGACAAGTCAGAACTGAGGCAGGAGGGAGGGATATGGGGGGTACAGATTGGCACTGCACTAAGCCAGAGGAAAGAAACTAAACCTAGGAGTGGTGCCTCTCTTCCCTTGACACTGAGAGCCACAGCAGAGTCTGACTTAGCGGTCACTGAACGTTCTTTTACATTTCTACTGTGCACCACTCCAGCGTCAGAGTGGAGGTTGTTAGCACACTTACATCAAGTTTCTAGGAAAGAGCACTAGGAAACAACTGGCAAGAGTGCTGCCAGGTCAACAGGGGTGCGTAGACTGAGGCCTGGGCCTAACAATGTTGGGATTATGATGTTTGAACCACAAGGAAAAGTGATGGCTGCCCAAATCACAAATAGAGTTCTAGCAAAGAGGGCAACCGAGAAAGGCAGAGAGCACAGGGGAAACGGGAGAACTGAAATTTCTAGTGGGACCCAAAATGGGTCATTGGGGTGAGGGTGGTTCTGAACAGTATAACAGGGACCTTTGGACAAGCTCACTTGAAAACTTTGACATTTCTCAAGAGAAGGAACAATTATAAATCATGAGAGCTGTCAGTACTTAGATATCAGATGGTACCATGTTGTTAAATGATCTTCTCCAGCTTGAAAAGCAGGTTGTCTAGGAGATGTAAACACAGCCCTCGCTAAACAAAGATGCCCACAGTCAGAGCAAACAGGGAGAAGATGGACAGCCTTTAACAATGCCTTCTACCCAAAACTACAGCCCCTATGAAGGACTACCACCTTCCAAGATCATTACCTCAGACATCTCTCCTTGCTCTTCCTCTTCCTGCAGTCTCCTCACTCAAAGCACTCTTGATGCTGCTTCCTACCCAGATGTATTAGTTTCGTAGGACGGGTACAACAAAGTCACAAACTGTGTGGATTTAAACCACAGAAATGTATTATGTCACAGTCGCAGAAGCCCTTTGCATGAATTTAGGGTGTTAAGAAGATCGCGCTTTCTCCAATGTTTCTAGAAGAAGAATCTTTGTTGTCTCTTCTGGTTTCTGGTAGCCAAGGTATTCCCTAGCCAATGGCAATATTATCAGTCTTTGCTTCCTTCTTCACGTGACAGTCTTCTCTCTGTATCTGTCTATCTCTGTCTCTTCTATTCATTTTATATGGCTATCACCTGTATTGCACTAAGTTTCACCCTACTCCAGTCTGGCCTCATGTTACTACCTTATTGCATCTTCAAAGACCTTGTATTCAAATAAGATCACATTCCAAGGACCAGGGGTTAGGACTGCAATGTAGCTTTTTGGAGGACACGATTCAACTCATAACACCAGTCTAGAAAACTTACTTCTGGCCTTGACATTGTCTGAGATACCGCCTGCCATCCCTCTTGGACACTCAGCTCTTCTGCAGCTCTAAGTTCAGGCTGGAACCCCAGTCCCCCTTCTAATCCAGAAAGTCCAATCAGACAAGATGGAAACCAGAGCAGGAGAACAACAGGTGTCATCTAGAGCCACCACTGAGGATGGGAGTGAGCCACCACCAACCCCAAGAAGCCATAGAGTATGGACATGCAAATAGTGCAGATTATCAGAGCCAAGAACCATCATCATCAACAAACAAAGCCAAGATCATCCCAAGAATGAGGAAGGCCTGGACGAATCAGTATGGTGTACTGAAGCATAAAGTCTTCTTTATGTGGGCTCATTATGTCTAGACAATTAAGATGTCATTCCTTGAATACCCTATTCCCAAACCCTAGGATGGAGTCTACATACTTGATAAGTCTGGCCTGACACCCAAGTATCTGTTCCATTAAACCAGTTCAGTAATTAAAATAACTTCAAATAATACTTGGACTTGTATATTTTAAGTAGCTAGAAGCTTGACTGATTGTTATTTGTAATTGTTTATTTGATGCCAGACATGAGCGTGGACACAGAAAATGTTTTTAAAAATATGTGGCAACACATATATTCATCAGAAGAATCACAGTGGACCAATCAAAATGTGTGCCAGTGCATGTCAGCCAAATGCCACTCTGAGTATGGGACTCTAAGAGAATATTCCTTTGGCAAATGATGATTATAAAGATACCAGCCATCACAAATATTTATATAGATAACATTATGTGCCATGAATTTGGAAAAATTTAATAATTTTCCCTGTCATTAATAATAATCACCAAAGTTATTATAACAGCTATGAATCAGTAGATTGGTTGTCACTGTAATGGCCATGAATTAACTAATTTAAAGAGTCTTTTCATGAATGGACCAATAAGAAAAAAAATGTTTGTGATATAAAACTGGGGATGACTATTTGAGATGATAGAGATCCGCACACTGTAAGGAGAAAAATGTTACTAATTTTAAGTATGGAAACGAACTGGAATGATTTTCATACCCTTGGGAGAGTAGAATAGTTCAAGGAGAGCGAGAAATTTGCTCTCATACTTGTTAAAGGTAGCCTGGTGGACTTTATGGCACAAAAGTGAGGACCCAAGTGATACTGGAGAGAGGATCAACAGTACAATTGTTCTTGTTGGAGTTTATCTAAGGGTTCCTCTTTAAATGCTGTACTCAAAAGAGTGATTGAGACAGAGGAAAGACCTCTTCCTCTGAGCAATAAAGAAGTAGGATTTGACATTTCACCCATCAACCTGATAGGCAAGATAGTGGGCGCTGAACTCAACAGCAAGGAAGTGGAGAAATTGGCTCTGAGAAGTGGGCTCCAGCTCACCGACCCAACAGGCAGATAGAGCATTCAAGTGAGAGATGATCAGGAAAAGGGAGAATCTGAGTGAAGTTCAGTCAGTTTGGGAAACAGTTTTAAGACATTTCCATTCTTTCTTTTCGGGGAGCCAACATTTCAAAGAATGTTCCATAGTGCTGATGTGCTGAAGAGATTTAGAGGACAGGCAGCGTATAGTGCATGGAACAGGAATAGGACCTTCCCCACACGCATCCCACTGAACAGACTCCGCCCAGGGGACAACATGGAGCTGGCAGCATCTTACTAAGGGAGGACAGTAGCCATCTAGGCCCAGGTCATCAGCGGCACTTAATCTGGCTGTGCAGGCAGGGCCAAGGGCAGGACAGAGAAGGGATTTGGGAGTAGGTCAACCCTGCCATTAAATGGCTAAGGATCAGACATGAACTATACACTCGTGTTAGAAAAAGAGACTGAGAGCCTTAGGGATGCTTGTGAGATATAAAGTGTCAAACACCAACTAAAAAGTGAAATTTGACAAATGGAGGATTTCAAGTGCTTATCAAAAGACATTTTTTCACTGAGAGACTTTTGCAGAATGCAATCACTCCTAAAAATGGAAGCAAAGTCAGCAGTGACAAAAGCTTCCTGCAGCCACATGATAAGGTATCAGGGTTTCTCAGAAAGATGAGAAATCCTAGGGCCCAAGAATACCAATGTGAGCAGTAGGCCATCCAAAAGGCTAACAAACCCTAGTAGTGACACGTACCAGCTGTCACACAAAGAAAAAGAGCACAACAGTCTTGGACTAAAGAAAGACAAACACGGAAATAAAATGTACCGTAGAACAAAAACAAAACACAGCCAAAGCTGCCCTCAACTATTCAGTCACCTGCAAAACCGTTATCTGAAGGTTTGTTGTATAACCAACAAACAATACCGGAAACTGAAACTGTACGTGCAAGAGAGGAAGAGAGAGTCTCTGTGGGATGGGGGTGGGGCAGTGTAAGTACAGGGAAGCAGGAATAAAACGGAGAAGTGCGTAAGAATATGAAGAATTAGAATGTTGCTCCAGTTCAAATTTTTCTAAGCTCTTCTCCTTTGGATGGTACATTAGACAAGAAGGCGGTCACTCTAAGATGTTGTTGCTGTTGCTAGTTAACCACTTAACCACTATGCCTGGCATTTCATACTACATTTAATATTCTTTGTCATCAATACCATTCATCTTTTGCATGCGTATGATGTTCAACAATTAAGCCTGATAACTCAATTGTTCTAAAGGGCTACATACGCACCTCATTGCTGAATACCACATATGATCACATTCAAAGTACTTTTCTTGAGAAGCTATGCACTGACTCTAGTGCCTAGTGCCCCCTTCAAAGCCATTTGGGAACTCTTTCTGGAACGACCATTGTGCACAGTAGCATGGTGACAAGTTCACAAACTTAATTGTGTAGTTGTCTGTGATGGAGTTTTTAGCCAGTAAACAACTGTATTGGAACACCCTCCCTACTCACCTGATCAGGCCCCTAATAACTTTGTCTTTATCTAAACATAAAGGAAATATTGAAAGGAAGACATTCTGATGACATTCAGGACATCAAGGAGTAGCTGGTGGATTCCAACTGTGGACCTTGCAGTTAGCAGCCAAGATGTTAACCACTGCACTACCAGGGCTCCTGGCATATAGTAGGCCCTCAGACATATTTGTTAAGCGAATGAAAGAAATATGAATTGGAGCATCATTTGCATACAGGTTGTACATGAAAGCATAAGTGTAGGTAAGAGCACAGAGAGTGGATGAGGACCCAACCCCCGGAAGACCAGCATTTGTGGCATGTGGAGGAAAGCGAGTCAAGAAAAAAGGCAGGAATGAAGGATAAGCAATGCTAGGAATGATAGTCCCAAACTCAGCAGGATGCCTGAGGGAAGGGAGGAAGGGGAAAAAGGGAGTCATTCTTAGGCAGCACTGAGTGTCTTGAGCCAAACACATTGGTGTCGGGTTGATTCCAACTCATAGCGACTCTACAGAACAGAGTAGAACTGCCCCAGAGAGTTTACAGACAGCACCTGGTGGGTTTGAACTGCCAACCTTTTGGTTAGCAGCCATAGCACTTTAACCACTATGCTGCCAGGGTTTCCAGAACGTCTTAAAGGGAAATAGAAAAAGCTGGAAATGGGTAGCAGCAATGGATATACAGCACAATGGATATAATGAATATCATCAAATTGCACATGTACGAGACACTGAAATGGCAAATGCTGTTTTATTATCTATAGGAAAAAAAACAAACACACTGCCATTGAGTTGATTCTGACTCATAGCAACCTGAATGTCACCAAATTGTGCACGTAAAAGACACTGAAACGGCAAATACTGTTTTATGATCTATAGAAAAATAACAAACTCACTGCCATTGAGTTGTTTCTGACTCATAGCGACCCTTTAGGACAGAGTAGAACTGCCCTAAAAAGTTTCCAAGGAGCACCTGGTGGATTCAAACTGCTGTTCTTTTGGTTAGCAAACACAGCACTTAACCTCTACGCTAGAGTTTCCTTTATCTACATGTTTACTGTAAATTTTTAATTAATTTAAATTTTAACAAAACTGATAGAAGAGATCTTTTCAGATAGGGACACATAAAAAGTGTAAAATATGACAAACAGATTAATTAGTGAGATGAGGAATAAAGATCTTCAGTCACTGATCAAAATGAAAAATCACTGCTCACCTTCCCTGGAGCGGGTGTTGTGAGCATTGTGGGCACTGGGACATGCCACGAGAGGAATATGTCAATTCTCCACCAACAACTCCAGTGGTCACTTTTTGCCCTTTTTGTCCACCACACCCTGCAGGATGCCTTTGCCTCTGAGACTCAGCATGGAGGATGCCTTCAGGCCACTTAGCAGCTTTGTCTGCACACACGCACAGGAAGACAGCCATGATCCTGGAGCTTTACTTTCCTCAAGGTAACCCTTGACCAGAGACTGACAGGTGTAGGGACCCCAAAGCTCAGCTCCTTGGCCTCGCACAGGACAACTCAAGGTTTAACTCACATCCAGAGCCCCCTTGCAGGATCAGACTGTGGTTACCTGTCCAGTAGGCTACTTGAGAACCTGAGGACACGTTCTGCTGGGTCCTGTTCACTGTCTTGCTTCTCTCAATCCTCACTAGGCCCATCAGGGAGCTCTGACTTAATAAATCATTTGCACCTAATCCTAAATTAACAACAGCTTTTGAGGCCTTCCAGGTGTTCGCTCTCCAAAAAGGGAGACAGGCAAGTGAACACGCAAACACGGTGTACAAGAATGGGAAGAAATGCATGATGCTAAACAGTTTGTTCTCGGCTACTAACTGAAAGGTTGGTGGTTCAAATCTACCCGGCAATGCCTCCAAAGAAAGCATCAGTGATCTGTTTCCATATGCCTACAGTCAGGGAAAATCCCGTATAGTTCTACTCTGAAACACATGGGGTTGCCATGAGTCAGAAACAACTCAACGGCAGCTTGTTAGAAGAATGCATGAGAAGGGTAGAGGGATCTAGACTCTGGGGGATAAAAAGGGCTCCCAGGAGACAGGGAACCCACACTGACAGTGGGAAGACGAGTAGGAAGCAGAGGGTATCCTAGGTATCCTAGGGTATCCTAGTTAACTAGTTCTGCTATAAAAGAAACACTTTAAGTGGATGACTTCAACAAATGCAAGTTTCTCATAGCCGTGTAGGCTAGAAGTCCAAATTCAGGATGTCAGCTCCAGGAGAATTCCTTCTCTGTAAACTCTAGAGGAAGACCCTTGTCACCAATTTGCCCCCTAGTCTAGGAGCTTCTCAGTGCAGGGACCTAGTTCCAAAGAAACACTCTTCTGGCTCCTCTAACTCAATGGTAATGAGGATCTTGTGTCTCTCTGCTCACTTCTCTCTTTTATGTCTCAAAAGAGATTGAGTGGATTCTGATTCATAGTGACCCTATAGGTCAGAGCAGAACTGCTCCGTAGAGTGTCCAAGGAACACCTGGTAGATTTGAACTGCTGACCTTTTGTTTAGCAGATGTAGCACTTAACCACTATGCCACAGAAGATGACAGCATAGTCAACCATGCTGGGAATCTTGGACTAATCAAGTTGAAACATGTTTTTGTGGTACAGGATACAATTCAATCCATAACAGAGGAGGGGAGCATTTCCGATGGAGAAAGCAGCCCAAGCAAAGATTCTGAGAAGAGAAAGAACCGATCTAGCCAGGGAAAGTATAATAAGTTTCTGTGGTTGGAAGGCAGATAGATACGAGAACGGCCAACTAGGCCATGAGGCAGCGGAGTAGGCGGTGGCTTTGTCCTAATGGCTCCAGAAACCAAACTATGGGATTTGGAGGGTCCTGAAAGCCCTAAAATGTCACTGAGGACCCCTTGGGTAAAAGGGACAAGAATGGATTGGCAAGGGGCCATACCAGAAACACAAAGACCAGTTAGGGAGCTGTTGAAGTAATTCAGCTTAGAGATGGGGAGGACCTCAAATAAAACAGCAGAAATAGGTCTGGGGAGAGGACCTGTGTTACAAATGAGACGTCACTTAGGATATGCCAGGGCAGGGCCAGTTGGTCGGAAGGCAGCATGAGTGAGCAGGAAGTTGTGGAAGGTGACAAGGTGGGAACGATGGATACAGATTACATTTTTAGAAGCTTAGCCATAGAGAGAGGGAAAGAGAATTCAGGCCTAATGAAGAGTTTGGCAGAGTGAAGGAAGGTGCTATGTTTAAAATGAGAAAGGTAGCGGATTTTTAGAGAGTTCACAGGGAAGTGAGACCCGCCCTTCAAAGTGTAAGCCCAGTGTCTCCTCTACTTGTCTTGCTCTCTTTCTTTGTGGCCTGTGTGAAGACCTGTGATTGTGGATACAGCCCTTATCTTGTTAGCACAAAATCTTGTCAGCAAGATATTGGGACCATACAAAACAAACACTTCAGAAGTCCAGACTTATTCCTTCCAAACAAGTTTCATGGGAGATAATTTCCTTTTTCTAGGCCAGGCCTTGTAAAAAGGTCACAACAGCGTGGCAGTCCTGTCACGGCTTTAGAGGTCAGTAGAGGTTAGAGGAAAAGGTCACTGAAAACCGTGCCTTCATCAGCCGGATAATGGGTTTGACATTTGCAGAGGGCTCCCAGGCAACGATGTCTGGCTGCCTGAATCCCACAAATTGGGAAGGGGATTTCATTGCTGGCTGAGAACTCATCCAGCAAAAGGAGTCAGGCAGCACGGCTTTTTTCAAGCTTGAAGGGTCCTCAGTTCAGCCTCATCTGCCTCCTCCCGTATGTCATCCTCACTCTGCCTCTCAGTGGATGACACTTTGGACACATCTTCCAGGGAAAGCCAAGAGAAAAAAAAATGAATGTTGCTGGTCGAAATAACACCTTATGTAGGTTTTGCAAAATGTTAAAAGAGGTTACTGGTTACCTCAAGAAGATTAAACTCTTCAGCTAATTCTTAAGAGGTGAAAGTGATTGAGAGTATGAAGGGAGATATTTTCTAGATGGAAATATTTTCTAAGATAATTCAACTTGACATTTGCTTTGGGGTATTACAGTTTATGAAATACTTGTGACACATGATCTTATTTGATCCTTCCAATAATTCTGTAGTTTTTCCATTATATAGGAGAGAAAATGGAGACTCAGAACTTAATTCCTATCTTTTGACTTCTGGTCCAACGTTCTTTTTACCACTCGCAGTGCCTTTGAAAAGGAATGGAATAAAAAATTGAAGTGCCACAATTGACAAATGGACGGAAGAGACCGATAGAAAGTTCGGACTAGACAGATGAAGAGAAGGGCTGATCTGAGGCAGAACTGTGTAGAAGGATAACCCTTCGGTGACCTTACTGTCTTTACAGAAACCTTGGTGGCATAGCAGTTAAGTGCTATGGCTGCTAACCAAAAGGTCAGCAGTTCAAATCCAGCAAGTATTCATTGCCAACTATAGTAAGTTCTATTCTGTCTTACGGGATCGCTAATTGTCAGAATCAACTCAATAGCAGTGGGTACTGTCTTTATGTCCACTGCTCCATGCGCTCCCTCTCTCTGTCCTGCAGTCCCCAGGGCCCTGCTTCTGTCATTCACTACACAAGACAGCACTTCAGCGTCACCCACAGGAGATGCACCCTATACTCTGACCTCATTGACCCCTTCCATCCCTTGAAACTTACTTGTTCTTTACCTCATTTCCTCAATATCTATAATGGATTAAATTGTGTCTCCCCAATACATGTTGTAGAATCCAAAATACTATATCTGAAGATGTCATCCTGTTTGGAAACAGGGGTTCCTTTGCTATGTTGGAACATCTAGTGGCATAGTGGTTAAGTGCTACGTCTGCTAAACAAAAGGTCAGCAGTTCAAATCTACCAGGTGTTCCTTGGAAACTATGGAGCAGTCCTGCTCTGACCTATATGAATCGGAATCCACTCAGTGGCACTGGGCTTGTTTGTTTGTTTTTGCTGTGTTAATTAAATCATACCAGCATACTCTGGGTTCTCAATCTGATCACTTCCGAGTTATCAAAAGGACAGATTAGACATAGGAGGTGCCTTGGGAGGCTTGCCCTGGAAGCAAGCAATACCTGAGGTTACCAGCAGGGAAGAAACCACAACTAAGACCCTGACTTGGAGTGTTAGCCTCCAGAATTCTGATAAAAGAAATTTCTTATCTTTAAAGCAACTCACTCTGGGTATGGGTGCTTCGGCAGCAGTAGGCAATATAAATACCCTCTAAGTGACTCACCTGTTGTAATTGCATCATTGGACTTCCTAGAAAAGGCTAGGATTCTCTGCCTGTGTGCTAAGGTAGCAAAAGCTGGAAGTCTTTCCAGTGTTCCCCTCCCTGATAGGACTGCTACTTTGGAATGAATTTTGTTGACCCAAGAAGCACTGGTGAAGCAATGGTTAGGCACTTGGCTGCTAACCAAAAGGGCGGTGCTTTGAACCTACCAGCAGCTCCACAAGAGTAAAAACCTGGTGACCTGTTCTCATAAAGATAACAGTTAAAGCAACTCTATGGGGCAGTTCTCCCCTGTCCTATAAGGTCGCTCTGAATCAGAAACAACAGCACACAACAACAGCTGTTGTCCCAGCACCAGCCCCATAGTGGTGAGAGTTTCAGGCACTGCTGCAGCAAATATAGGTGCAGATATCATTGGGTAGGGGCGGGGGCTGCTTCAAGGCTCCCTCAATCACAGCAGCATTGCCTGTCAGTTTAGTCACAGTCATAACTGACAGCCCAAAAGAGCTCCCAAAATAACCATAGTCCATGAAAGAAAAGAAAGCTACTCCAGACAGTATTTAAGCACTTGAATTTGCAAAGGCTCAGTCTAGTCTTTGCTATTTCTGCACAGAGTTACATAGGCAGCCTTAGGTGATCAGTAACATCTTTCCAAACACTCAGCGTGGGTGACCATGACTTGGGCCCAACTGGCTCTGGCCAAGAAATCAATGCCAGATGAGATCCTGGCAGATAGAGCTGGCTCTGTTGAACCAGTTACCTGAAATAGCCAGGAACAGACAGAACTGGGGATAACTGGAAGCCTGAGTCTGTCCTAACAAATGCCAGGTCAAAGTAGGGTTGGCTACACTTTCTCGCCTTCTCAACACTAAGGGGGAGCAGGAGACTGGAAAGGATGAAAAACTGATGGGAAAAGCTGCCCAAGTGGAAGAATACTCAAGAACAAATAAGGGAGAGAAGCAAACAAATCCAAGAGAGTCGCCCATCAGGTTATTGCATCTCATGCTTGTTTGCCTGCCTGATAGCTGGATGGGGGTGTAGGTTTGTTACCCTAGTTTAGAGGTTTAGGGTAGGGATGGACATCATCTCAGACATCCTCTCCAGGGTCAGCTAATACTCCTACAAGGTAGATTGTCTTAAAATGGCCTCTGGTGAGCATCTTCATTCTCTCTAAATCTCAGTGACCATCCCTCTGTCATCCCAGATTGTCATGCTACAAAGCCCTCACTGAGAGTCAGAGCCAAAAACTAGTTAATGTTAGTTGAAGGACTAATTCCAGTGGAGACATATTGACATGTCTTGACACGTTGACACATTGACATCTTAGAACCAATATCGCCAGTATACCCTACAGTGAGATATTGACCTGCAGAGAAAGGTCAAACTGTGCTTCTCCGTTCAACCAGGACACGGGAGCTGATGGCCCATAGCTGATTAGAGACAACTTTGTGAATCTGCTCAGAAGGTGTAAAATCATGAGACTCCAATGCATCCCTTACAGTCTGGTGACTCTAGGGGCTCAGGACTTTCAGGAGGTCTACAGGAGGAGACTCTAAACCCATTGATTAGTGACATTCAGCAGCTCCATGGGAGAAGGACCTAGTAATCTGCTCCCGTAAAGATTACAGCCTAGAAAACCCCATAGAGCAGTTCTACTCTGTCCCATGGTGCTGCTATGAGTTGAAAATCAACTTGACAGCACTTAACAGCAACAACAGGGTACCACAGGAACCAAGGAGCACTTTCTCCAGCCAAGGCTGACCCAGAAAGCAAAGCCCAGATGAATGAGTCTGTCACAGACACTGAACCATTCTTTCTTTGATTCTCGTACTCTGAAATATGTAAGCAATGTTGAGAAATGAATAGTAGAGTCCAAGAAACACAAGGAAGGAGCTGACTCTTCTTAGATTTCTAAAGCCTGAGACACTTGGGCAGAAGGCAGAAAAGTGTTCCAGAAAAAGGGACAGGCTAGAAAAAGGACAAATGCCAGAATCCCAGCGACAGGGCCATCAGAGCAAAGGGGCAAGGGGGAATTAAGTCTGGCTCTGGAGCTAATCCTGCAAAGAATGAGCATCCTGGAGGTCCCAGAATCACAAGTGCCTGGACACAGCTCCGAAGCCCAGAGCAGGTCACACCTGGACCATGCACACAGACTCAGGTGTGTGGGTGGTCTACCCACTGAGGTCCATCCTTGGCTGGAGAGAAGTGGGCAGGTGTGCTGACTTTCTCTGCACAGGACTCTCTCTAGCCAGGACCCACAAACATGACCACTGAGTCACCATCAGGCCTGGAAGCCCCAGAAGCCTGCAGTATGGATAAGGAGAAGTAGATTCTTCAGGAAACATGTAGAGGTTCTTCCCTGGGCTTCAGAGATGAACAGAGGGCAAAAGGACCAAAGTGGGAAAAAAAGGACAGAAAAACTCACAAAGCACTGACTGAGGAAAATCTAACCTCTTAGGTATTAACTTAATAGACTCAGTGACTTCGTGAAAAGTCAGAGATTCAAGTTCACCCAGAGGATCTCAGACGAAAGGCGTGGCAATCAACTTCAAAAGTCATCTACGGAAAAGCCCGTGGAGCACAGTCCTGCTCTGACACCCACAGAGGCACCGTGAGTCCGTGTCGATTCATCGGCAACTAGTTCTGGGTTAGCTGCTAATTACACGCCTTGTAAGCAGAGGATAGCCGAGCCTTGCTGCAGCTGCACTTCATCAAATCTAGGATGCACTTTTTCACAATGTAGCATCTCTGAAACTGGGGTGTGTCTGGGACTAAAAGTGGCCTCCTTTCCCTCCCAGCCAGACGACAGCTTCAGTAGAGTTGTCCTCACGACCCAGCTAGGGCAGAATAAGTTTCTACTGTCTTCCCTCATGTACTAAGCTTCATGACCACTTAAAATGGTATCAAACCAGAAAGGCAAAATGCTGGCAATTGCTGAAGTTTAATCCTGGGTTCCTAGCAGTTCATTATTCTCTGCTTTCCACTGTTTTCTGTTTAAAAACTCAAAATGAAAAGGAAAACGTCTTCCCCAATCCACAATGATTCAGCACTGAAATAAACTGTTGAGAGCTTTTGTAGCAAGGAGCAAAGCACAGTGGTGGAGTGTCAATGTGATATTAGCAAAACAAATATTTGTCATTGAATGAATAGCTGTAGTTTTGCATTTTCCAAGAAAATAACAAGAACAACTTTTCCATGACCCAAAAAAATAGAAAGATATCTACAAGTGAACAGACATATGGAATATTTTTGTTACTGAGATTGAAAACAGAAGTTGCTGAGACTTTTAGTACTAATAAAAGACATTTCAAAGCAATGCGGCTAATTCAAGGACCATGGGGGATTATCACTAAAACTTCTTGTCATTGTTTAAATGGTACATAAATAATGGTACACCCTCCCATCAATGATATCAATGTTGGCTGTCCAGTGCCAAATTTAGAATGTGCATAGTTATGGAGAGAGATGAAGAAATTCCTACTCACCAAAGTCCCTCTTAGGGAGAGTCCTGCATTTGTCTAGAAGAAATGCTTGGATAGGAGACAGTGCAGAGTAGAGGCTTAGATCACCATTTTGGAATCCAGCTGCCCAGGTTTGAATCCTGGCTCCACCACTTTTGAGCTGTGTGACATCAGACAAGTTACCTAAGTGTTCTGTGCCTCCATTTCCTCATCTGCAAAAGAAGGATAAGGAACGTGGACCCTCATGGGATGATGTGGCCAGCCAGCCAAGTCGGATCCGACTCATGGGATGATGTGGAAATGAAATAAAATGATACGTACAAAGACCTTATCAAGCTGCTGAGGTTCCATCCACACAAATGAATGAAGAGTTGTAAGAAGCCACACTGCTGGGCTCAAAAGTGCTCTTTGAAAAGGGTAGACAGAAAGGAAAGAAAGACAGAGAGATCAAAGGGGCTTTAGCAAAAATTCTGTGTAAATGCCTCATGGCACCAAAGAAGAGACTGAACCCTAAGATAGCTGAGTGTTCAAGGCCGGTCTAGAACTCCCAGCTCCTGAGACCGCCAGGTGCTGCCTGGTGCTTTTCCTCTTACAACGTTGACAACACAAGACATGCTGAGGAATGTCATGTCTCATACCTTCATATCATCTTTCCTGTCCTCTCCTGCCATCCCCAGGGGGAAACTGGACCAACTGGGAAATTGCCATTAGCTATCATCAAGTCACCCTCATGCACAACAGCCCCTTGCACAGCAGGACAAAATGTTGTCCGCCCCACACCATCCCCAAGATCGGTCACAGATCAAACAATTGTAATCCATAGAGTTTTCAAAGACTGATTTTTTGGAAGTCGACTGGCAGGCCTTTCTTCCTAGTCTGTATAAATCTGTAAGCTCTGCCCAAACCTCCTCAGTGTCAGAACAACACACAAGCCTCCAAAGGAGGCAGATGGGTAGTGGCTGCACATGAAATGCAAGGCCCGGGAATCGAACCTAGGTCTCCATCATGAAAGGTGAGAATTGCAGCCCAGAACCACCAATACTAACCTGGGCAAAAACAGTCACTCCATTAAAAACTCAGCTACCCTGTACCCTGACTGCCAGAATCAGCCCTGTGTGTTTCTTCCGATTCCCAAGTACAAAGTAATCGTCTTAAATGATAACCATGAGAGCCTTATCTTGGGGTCTATCAACAGGCTGCAGAAGTTCCATCGCATACAGTCTCACAATCAGCAAGTTGTTGTTTCTGTCTGAAATGGCAGCTTATTGCAAGGCCATCCCCACAGGCCTACTGTCATCATTGTGTAGTTTCTCCAGAAAGCTACTTTTGAATGGAAATATCCTCTTTTGAGGGCATCTCCATAGCCCATTCACAACTGAGCATATATTCATTCATGCAATTCACAGAGAACAGAACAGGTGTCAATGACCCCAACAAACAGACTTTTAATTCTTGTAGAATCCAGATTTCTGGGTCCCTTGGAGGTGGGGGTGACCTACCCAAGTTATTGCCCTGAGATGATCTTTGGATCTTAAGCCTTGGGGAAACTGGTCTCCTTAAAGTCACCTTTAACTTAACACCCACCTCCCAAAAAGGTCCATCACATTGCCATCAAGTCAATGCCAATTCACAGTGACACTATAGGACAGAGTAGCACTATCCCGTAGAGTTACCAAGAAGAACCTGGTGGATTTGAACTGCTGACCTTTTGGTTAGCATCCCTAGCACTTAACCACTGTGCCACCAGGATTTCCACTCAAATACTTGTCTAGCTCATTAATAAAAATGGTTTTGCCTCAGACATTGGACTCTTCCGAAGAATTGTTTATGTGCCGTGAGTTTCAAGACATAAGAACTCCAAAGTCAGACTAGAAGCTGTGTTTTAGGGTAAATGTTCTGGCTCTATTTGCATGGCAAATTAGTTGGGTTGAGTGCAAAAATCTGTGGACGTTCTTTTCTCTTTGGGACATTTTTGACCCCCTAGTTGAAATGGGGAGAGCTGGTGGGGCAGTAGTTAAGAGTCCAGCTGCTAACTGAAAGTTTAGCAGTTCAAATCTACCAGCTGCTCCTCGGAAATGCTATGGGGCAGTTGTACTCTGTCCTACAGGGTCGCTGTGAGTCAGAATTGACTTGATGACAATAAGTGTGTGTGTATGTGTGTGTGTAACTGAAATGAGACCCAGATTTACAAATCTTATATAAGATCAGTTGATTTCTATTATTGGCTTAATACGATTCTTTTTTTATTTTTTGTCTTAACGTGCTAGAGGAAAGGCCCGGAAAACTCTTCAGTTTCACATCCCTTATGACTGACAGGGATCAGAGGCTGCTTCGTGTGTTTCTTGTCCCTCTGCAGCATAAAATGCCAAGGGAAGGCATAGCGCTGTGGTGCTGGTGCCGAGGGGGCTGTGTCTTTCTTCCTGCAGTCATTGTTCCTCGTTATGGCTGTAAAATTCACCCGGGCTGGGGT
Source organism: Heterohyrax brucei (assembly GCA_028571685.1). Lineage (NCBI taxonomy): Eukaryota > Metazoa > Chordata > Mammalia > Hyracoidea > Procaviidae > Heterohyrax > Heterohyrax brucei. Next base: position 60,887,482 of record CM053162.1, on the reverse strand, counting down.
ATGGGGCTATGGCTCATTCCTTTTGCCTGGTAAAACTCTGTCACACGTACAATGTATTTACACACTCCTCTGACAAGAGGCCCTTACATTGTGTCCAGTTTGGGTCAATTACCACGAAAGCTATTATAAATATTCTTTATTGTTTGGTCACGTTTCCTGGGGTACTTGTGCACATGTCTCTGGTATGTATTCAGAAAAGGAGGCCCTGGATCATACCAAATAAAACAAAATAAACTAAACCAAATCCACTGCTGCTAAGTCGATTCTGACTCATAGCAACCCTACAGGATGGAGCAGAACTGTCCCATCGAGTTTCCAAGGAGCGCCTGATGGATCTGAACTGTGGACCTTCTTGTTAGCAGCCATAGCAATTAACCATTACGGGTCATGGAACATGGAAGTCTTCGGCTGTAGTTCTCCATAGTGATCACAGCACTTTACACCCCCAGCAGCACGACCAAGAATTTCCACTGTTCCACGTCCTCACTCACACCGGGATTTCAGGGTGTTTCACGTTAGCCATCCTGGTGGGCCTGTCACAATATCCTCTGATGGTGAGAGAGGAAGAAAAAGCTTTTAAGAAGATACCACTTAAATTCCAGAAGGCCTGGCTTCGGGGCCTGTGTGCCTGAGAATGAATGATTGTAAACAGCTGAAAATTGCTGGAAGGCATGACATCAGCCGTTGAAAAACGACGAGTCTGGTCCGTTGCATGTGACCTCTGCACCCACACCCAGGCCTATGTGCTTTAAGAGGTGAATTCACCTGAGGAAGACATCTTTGTTATACTGTTTAGATAAAAAGGCATCAGTTTGCTTCAGGAGAAACTACCTAAAACCTATTCAAATCAATGCCTGCTTTCTGCCTGATGCCTAAATTAGGATTGGGGCGTCAGATACTAGCTTCCCTCCGCCCCAGCGTAGAAATCCTGGGATAAGCTCAGTTTCAACAGAGAAGCTTAAAGTCTGGATGCCTCTCTCCGGGGCTAGTCCAGGATGCTCCCTCCTCACCCCACCCCCCATAGAAATCCTTGATAAGCCCAGTTTCTAGGGAGGGGGTAGCTTCTTCCCATGTAACTCAATGCTAACTGCTTATCTAGTGCCTCTTTAGTATATTGGGCCAATAAGAATACAATGTGAAAATCTGTATACTTGTAACTGCCAATTAAGAGAATATATGGAAATTTCTTCATCTGCTTTCTTGGAAAAGGGTACAAATAGATCTGTTTGATAATGGAACAGGGTGAGCAGCTATTTTTCGGACTTGAGTCTATCCGCCACACCACTAGCTAATAAACAGCCTCTTCCTCTACAAACAAGGTGATGGTGCGGGTGTTTTCTGCTCTGTGGGCCGAACTTATCTTTCTGCTGCTACGGTGGTTTAGTTTCGCATTTCCTTGATGACTGATGAGGCTAAACACAGCACACGTATTTATTTGCCATTTAGATTGTCTTTTTATGAAGAGTATGTTAAAATCCTTTCTTGATTTTTGCTTTTAAATTGTCTTTGTCTCATTGGTTTTAAAAGTTTTGCTTCTTCTAGGCAATAGCTTTCTGTAATGATAATTGTTGAAAATTTCTTCCCTTTGCTTTGTTCATATTTCTCAGGGACGTGTTCTGCTGAACAGGAGTTTTTAGTTGTAATATATTTGAATTTATCCAGTGCTTCTGGGACCTGATTTAGGAAGTCTTTCCTTATGCAAAAGCATATTGTTCTATATCCTCTTGCAAAAGATTTATAGTTCTGTCTTTCACATTTAGGTCTTTCATCTTTCTGGAATTAAATCTGAAAATGTCTCAAACATTTTTTGTCCAATTACAGTGGGGATTAGCACATCATATGGTTGGGAGCTCTGATGCAGGGCAGCCTGCCTGTGTTTGAGCTGTGGCTGAGTGACTCATTAGCTCTCTGTGTAACTTCTCTGTGGCTCTTTCCCCGGCTCTCATGGTGCCTTCTTCACTGGGTTTTCACCATGAGGTACTATATATAAAAGTGGCACACACAACATACTAAAAAACCAATTGCCACTGAATGGATTCCAACTGATGGTAACCCCATGTGTGTCAGAGTAGAATTGTTCCACAGGGTTTTCAATGGCTGATTTGAGGGAAGCAGATTGCCAGGCCTTTCTTCCACGTGCCTCTTGGTGAGTTCACACCACCAGCATTTCAGTTAGAAGTCAAGTCTGAAACTTTGTGTCACACAGAAGCTCCTGCATGCTTTATAAGGCTTAGCTATAAATTTGTTCCTCTCCTAATGTTGCTCTTCTAGCTCATTCAGACTCCAGGGCCATCCACGCGGTCCCCACCAACAGCAAACAGATGGCACGAGCGTCCGTGCTGTTGCAGCGACTCTGCTGCCCGAAGTTTCCTCTGACTGATTTCCTTGCACGTGTCAAAGTTTCTGTGCTTTGCTTGCCTCCTGCAGCTGCTTCGGCCTCCTGCCAAGAGGGCAGGCCTGTCTCTACCGCCTTTAAGATTAGAAAGAAGTGAAATTCAATTCTACCCAGGCATTTCTTATGCTCCCTGGGAGGTTTAATAGCTCTGTTGGTTGTAAAGAAGAGAAAAGTTCTTCAGTGGTTTATCAACCTTAGAGGCATAAGTGAATTGGGGGAAGCACTCTGCACGATCTATCCAGATCTGTTTCTTGTCTCTGGGTGTGCCTTCAAGACACCAAAAGAGACTTCTTGACAAAGAAGGGAAGGTGCTAACATTTGTTGGAAGACATCTGAGTTATAATTGCTTTATACACATCATTTCACTTAACCCACCAAACAAATATGCAGTGGAGGTACCTGGTGTGCAGAAATGCCCACCTTACAGAATTTATAGCCTCACAGTTCTGGAGGACAGAACTCTGAAATCAGGGTGTCCGCAGGGCCATGATCTCTCTGAAGGCTCAAGGAAGATACTTCCTTGCCTTTTCCTGACCTGTGATGGTTCCTGGCAGCCCTTGACGGGACTTGGCTTGTAGATGTATTGTTCCCGTCTCTATCCCTGTCTTTACATGGCCATCTCCGTCTGCACAGGAAAGAAGGACCTAACTACTACAGGATGGTCTCCTGTGAATTAACTACATCTTCAAAGTGCTAAGCTGAGAACCAAAAGGTTGGCAGTTCAAATCTGCCAAGAGCTTCTTGGAAATTCTATGGGGCAGTTCTACTCTGTCCTGTAAGGTTGCTAGGAGTCAGAAATGACCCAATGACAACAGATTTGGCTTTTGGTTTTACTTCAAAGACTATTTCTGGTCAAGAACATAGATACTGGGGTTTAGGACTTCGACATATCTTTTGGAGGACACAATTCGACACGTAACAAGCCCTGACTGAGTTTCCTAAGTGCTGCCATAATAAAAAATGCTACTGACAGGTGACCTTACAGAACAGAGTTCACTGCTTCACAGTTTGGGAAGCTAAAGTGCTCTCTCTGTTTCAGCTCTAGGGGAACGTCCTTCCTGGTCTCATTCAGCTTCTAGTACCTTTCCATGATCCTTGGAATTCCAGGCTATAGATGTCTCTGCCTCTGTCATCCCAATGTCTGCCTCTTCCTTACGTGTGCACCTCCCTGGGGCTGCTTTCCCATTTTACAAAATACCACTCAACCAGGATTGGGGTTAGGTCCCACCCTACTCCAATAAGACCTCATTAACATAACAAAAGAAACTCTTCTTTCCCCCAAAAGATCACCTTCATGGGTTTCACACTCCCCCAGATATGTACATCCTTCACATATTTTCTTGTGTATGTGGTGTCAGGGGCAGGGTGTGAAATTCAATCCATAAAACAGTCTACCTTTTCAAAATCTGATGCTAGTGGTTCCCCCTGTGGTCATTCCTCTAGCAGTGGCAGCACGTGAAGTTTCACAGTCTCCAAAATTTTCTGTGTGTCACCAAAAAAAAAAACCCACTGCTGCTGAGTTAATTTCAACTTAATAGCAACGTTACCCTACAGTTTTGGGTTTCTGAAACTATAATCTTTACAGAAGCAAACTAACTTTTTCTACCCAATTCATCTGTTACAGGTTCAGAGTTTCAGGAGAGACCATCCAATTGTTTAAACTCCCATATGCACTCCGCTGGTATACCAGGGCAGAGAGAGAAAGCATCTGCAGGAATCTTTTACAGGAGCCAGTGGTGGTAGATCTAGCATGCAGGTTTACTGCTTCACAAGACAAAAAGGTAATTTCCCAGAAGAAAACCTGTTATTAAGAGGGAGAATGGAAGCAAGGTGGCCAAAAGTCAGCACTGTTCACCACGGGGCCAGTCTAAGAGCCCAGGTAATGCACACCAAGCGCCATCAGCCTCACAGAGGCAGTGTAAGTCTAGACTGGAAGAATGAATGCAAAAGCCACAGGTGCCACAGCCATAATTCAGCCCCACCTGGATGCTTGTGACTCCAAGGTTAGCACTTTCCAGGGGCATTCCCTCCTTTTCAGCAGGTGTTATTTTTCCCAGATTAAAAAAAAAAAGAAAATCCAAATAAGGTGACTATTTCAATTGTATCTCTGAAAGCACTTCTTTTGATGAAGTTTGAAGATGCATCAGAGGCTATTCTTGAACATGACTTGGTAAGACTGCACACATACTAAGGGCAAGTATACGATCCAAATCAATTTTGCATGCCCACCTGTATGCAGCTCCATCTGCTCTCCTCCCACAGTGACAGCACATTCCTCCTTTTCACTCTATACTTCTAGTATCCTCTTAAGGAGCACCTGTCCCCTTCTCTCCACCCTCTTCTCTCCCATCTACAAGGAAACCAGTAGGACAGCCTCCTATAAAGGTATATAACCATAAAGTACACACACCATATGGTCACACAGTGTCCCCAAGTCCAGTCCATTCTTGTCTGAAGAGTTGCTCTCAGACAAGACAACTGGTTTCTGGTCAGGGCCACCAGCACGTCTAAGGGACGTGTTCCCAAGGTACCCTCCAGGATGTAGGACCATCAGTTTTGGTCTTCGATCCAAAGAAAACTTTTCTTTTAAAATAACTTCCTTTAGCAGGCAGAAGGACAGGAGCTCAAGAGTTTCCCATCAAATCAATACATTTATCAGTCAATAACCCAAAACTGTGCTGTTGGTCATCAGCTCCTAGCCCACCATTAATTCCTAGACAATATTACTAATATAAGGCTTTGCAATATCACTCACAGAGTGAGACTTTCCAAATCATATCTGCAGAATGGTTTGTCCTCATTCAGCTAATGTTGCTTCTTAAGATTCAGGCAACTTGGGGAGCATAGTTTTGGGTGACATGTAGGCCAACTGGCATAACAAAGTTTATTTAGAAAATGTTCTGCACCCTACTTTGGTGAGTGGCATCTGAGATCTTAAAAACTTGTAATCTGCCATCTAAGATGCATCAATTGGTCATATCCCATTTACAGCAAAGGAGAAAGAAAACCAAACACACAGGATAGTAGTCCAAGAGACTGAATAACCATATATACCAGAGATTCCACCAATCTAAGACCAGAAGAACTAGATAGTGCCCAGCTATCACTAATAACCACCTTGACAGAGAATACAACAGAGAGTTCCAGGTGGAGCAAGAGAAAAGTGTAGAGCAGAACACATGATCACATAAAAAGACTAGCCTTAACGGTCTAACAGACACTGGAAGAACTCCTGAAACTATGGACCCTGGATTCTCTGTTAACCCAGAACTGAAACCATTCCTGAAGCCCACTCTTCAGGCAAAGACTAGACAGGGTTACAAAAAAAAACAAAAAGCATATATGAGGAATGTATTTCTTTAGAATTTCAATCAGATACACAAGAGAAAATTGGCAGCTCCTGTCCAAAGGCAGGATGAAAGAACAGCAACTGGTTGAATGGACACAGGGAACCCAGGTAGAAAGGGAGAGGGCACTGTTAAATTCTGGGGGTTGCAACTAATGTCACAAATCAATAGTTGTATAAATTTTGTATGATAAATTAGCTTCAGCTGTAAACTTTCACCTAAAACAGTAATATATATACAGAGATAGATATAATGACACTGTTGACATAAACCTAGACATACAGACAAATAGAATTGAGAGTTTAGAAATAAATCAATAAGCCCTCACATTTGCAATCAATTTTTTTTTTACAAAATACCCAGATGTCTCAATGGTAAAAGAATAGCTTTTCAACAAATTGTGCTGACACAATGGGATATCTACGTGTCAAAGAATGAAGTTTCCTCTGCCTCACACCATATGAAATATTTACTCAAAAGACATCAAAGACCTAAATATAGGAGCTAAAACTACAAAGTTCTTAGAAGAAAAAACATAGGTATAAATATTCTGTACCTTGGATTAGGTGATCATTTCTTGGATGTGACATCAAAAGCCCAAGCAACCAAAGAATAAAAATAATAAATTGGATTTATCAAAATGAAAGTTTTTTTGTGCTTCAAAATATACTATTAGAAAAGTGAAAACACAACCCAAAGACTGGGAGAAAGTATTTGCAAATCGTGTATCTGATAAGGACATAATATCCAGAATATATAAAGAGCTATTATGATTCAACAATAAAGATATAGATAATCTAAAAACTAGGCAAAGAATTTTAATAAATATTTCTCCAAATAAAGTTAAAAAAAAAAAAAGCACATGAAAAGATGTTCAACTTCTTGAGCCATCAGGGAGTCAAGATTTAAACCTAAGAACTCCTGGTTGTAGTTCTATCAGTGATTTACAACAGGTAGAGAATACAGGAACAATGCCCCCTATACAAGGCCAATTAAAATCACCTGTGAACAAAATTAAAACTAGAACTACCATTCCACTCCTAAGCATACGTTTAAGACCTGAAAGCACAGATTCAGACAGATATCTGTATACCATTGTTCATTGCAGTACATTGGGTTTACAATAGCCAAAAGGTAGAAACAACCTAAATGTCCATCAATGGTTGAATGAATAAACACAATGTGGTACATATGTACTATCAGAGAAATGAAGTCTTGATACATGCTACACTATGAATGTCGCTTGAAAACATGCTGAGTGAAATCAGTTAATCACAAAAAGGCAGTATTACCTTACTGTCATGGTCATCTAGTATTGCTATAACAGAAATACCACAAGCAGATGGCTTTAACAAACAGCAATTTATTCTCTCACAGTCTAGTACACTACAAGTACAAATCCAGTGTACCCACTCCAGGGGAAGGCTTTCTGTCTCTGCTGGCTGTGCAGGAAGGTCCTTGGCATCATCTTTCCTGGTTAAGTAGCTTCTCCACTCAGGAACCCCAGGTCCAAAGGACTCACTATGCTTCCCGTGCAGCTTTCTTGGTGGTATAAGGTTCCCTTCTCTGCGTGCTTCTCTCCTTTATGTCTCAGAAGAGATAGACTTAAGACTCTATCTAATCTTGTAGAATTCATAAACATAACTGCCACTAATCCATCTTTAGGCACTCCTTGGAAACTCTATGGGGCAGTTCTACTCTGACCTCTAGGGTTGCTATGAGTTGGACACGACTTGATGGCAGTGGGTATTTTTTAATGCATCTTATTACATCATGCTGATAGGATTTACAACACATAAGGAAGTCATACCTGATGACAGAAGATAATTATACGTTACTTGGAAACATGACCTAATCATGACCATAGTGAAGCTGACAGACATTTTGGAGGAACACAAATCAACCTATGACACTCGCTTACATAAAAAAAGACAATAGGCAAATGTATAGAAACCAAAATGTATTAGTAGTCCCAGGGGTAGGTAGGTGAAAAGGTGAGTAATTGCTTACGGAGTACTGAGTTTTCATTTACAGTGGCAGTAAAATCACATTGATTAAGGGTAGATTTACACAGTGGTTAACGTAATCGTCAATAAGTTGTAAAAAGTTGTATTTACAAAAGTTGTGTGATAGATACATTTACGACAACCAGAAGAACTAGGTGATGCCCAGCTACTACCAATGACATTCTGACGGGTGAAATAGGAGAGAAGTGTGGAGCACAACTCAAATTCATATAAAAAGACCTAACTTATTAGTCTGACGAGACTGAAAGTGTCCCCCGAAACTATGGCCCCCAGGCTCTCTGTTAACCAAGAACTAAAATTATTCCCAAAGCCAGCTCTACAGACAACGCCTGGAGAATATGCTTCTTAGTTCAACCAGATACACAAGACAGGGTGAGCAGGCAGATAAGGACAGGAACCATTTGAATGGACTCAAGAAATTCAGAGTGGAGAGGCAGAGTTTGCGACCATGGTGTGGGGCTTACAACTAATGTCACATAACAATATGTGCATAAATTTGGGTATGAGAAATTAACTTCCGCTGTAAACTTTCACGTAAAGCACAATAAAAATAAATAAATAACAATAACAACAAAAAAAGTAGCTGCTGAAGTTTCTTATGTATAAGAATACCTCACGGGATTTGCTTTCGAGTCATGATTTCATGGGGCATCCCAGGTAAGCAAATTAATAAGGTGTTTAGTGCTTCTGTTTTACTTCGTACTTTGCTGTGTAGTACCTGGGGTCTTAAAATTTGCAAGTATCCATCCAAGGCTGAACAACTGGTCTCTATTCACCTGGAGCAGCAGAGAAAAGGAGAGTCAGACATACAAGAAGAATATGAAATGAGTGCCTAATTCCCTCCATAAACAACTGCCTCCTTTGCCATGAGATCAGAACAGGATGGTGCCCACCTACCATTACTGAACATTTTTATCAAACATTCCATAGAAGAAAAAAATCCACAGAAGAATCCCAATCAAAGGGGGAAATTTCAGAAGAGAATTTCAAATTCTCATGGATTCTAGACTTTTTGGAGTCATTGAGGCTGGATGAACCCCTAAAACCATTACCCTAAACTGATCTTTAAATTCTAGAGCGAAAATATCCCCTGGAGTCTTTTGAAAACCAAACAGTAGTTTAGCTTAACTAGTAAAGAATGTCTGCCTTGAGCATCGTGCTCTTTTGAAATTTATCTCTGTGGGATCAAGTTTGCAATAAGAACTAGAAAGAGTAGACAGGAGACATCGGGGACAGTGAGTTTATGATGATGGGAAAGGAACAACTCAGAAAACAAGTGTAAGAGTGGTTGCACAGCTTGAACAATGGAATTGATGTCACCGAATAGCACATGTAGAAATTGTTAAATTGGTGTGTGTTCTGCTGTACATATTCTCAACAACAACAAAATGAAACAAACAAAAAGATCACCTGCAAAAAGTTTCCAAATTAAGCAAATCCCTAAGATTCAGATGAAATATTTTGGAATGTTTATTCCTTTCCTTTTCACTCTCCACCTTGAAAATCACTCCCATAGCAAACTAGTTATTGCTGAAGGATAGTACTACAAAAAAAAATGTAGAAAATTTCTCCTTCCTTTCTCCAACAACCTCCAGACATAAGCCAACCTACCTGTCATACCCCTAACCCTAAAATGTTGAGGGTGAAGCTGGTTTCTGGGATAGGCCTGTACACCTGTTTTCTCTTGCTTTCTTTACTGGTAGCCCAGCAAGCTCTCTCCTTGGTTCATGCTTTGCCTTATCCATGGGATGACAAGTCTCAGAGGCAAGATCAAAGACCAAGAACTATGTCCAGGAATGTTTTATTTCAAGAATAGTTTGGTTTATCCCTTGAGTACAGCAAAGTTGAAAATACTCTTTCCAGCCTCCTCCACTCACATAGCCCTATAACACTTGCTGTCTCTTGAGAGAGTTCTGAAAAAATAAAAGCAGAGTTACTAGATCTTGAATAGCCTGAGCTGAGGAGAGATCACACCATAACTATTTCCTTGATGGAAATAATATTCTAGATGCAAGGGGACATGAACTTTGGATGCCTAACTTATCTTTTACTAGTCACAGAGTCTCTGAAAGAATAAAAATGATGGATTTATGAATTTTGTTACATTATTTCAGCTTCCACATGGAGTCTCAGACTTGGCATCTAAAGTTTCAGTATTCATTTCCAGCTACCTCCACCTACTAGCCCTGGAATCTTGGGGTATTTGTAATGTTGGGGTTGATATGACTTCTATGTGTCTCAACTTATTAAGAGATGGGGTGAACATTGCTTATTCTGCCTTACTTCCAAAGATTGCTAAAAAGGGCCAAGTAAAAACAAAGTACACAGACTTCATAAATTGTAGCTCCCATGTAAATGCAGGGTGCCATCTATGCTGGTGCTGACATCTGTGCGGCTCCACTGAGACAATTTTTTGAAATACTGTCTTGCTCTAACTGAGCAGAAATGACCCGTATCAATTTGTCAATCTATTTTAAATGAGTTTATTTGCTAAGGAGCGAACTCACTGGTCCTGAGAATCTTGAGCGACAAAGTACTATAAGTTACATAGTTCATAGCTGTAGAAGCTTCCTACAAGAACAGGTGGTGACAGCCACCCTCCAAATATACCTGAGTTTCCTCTCTTCCTGCTCTCTTTTCTTTCTTACTCTTGTTTTCCCCTTATTGTCTCCTGGACTCCTTTTATTTAGTCATCAGTTTATTTATCCACCCATCAACTTTAGCACCCACCTGTTGAGTCCCTGATAAGCCAGACACTACATCTGGCCTGATCTTCACATACTGGATGAAATCTTTACCAGCTGAGGTAATCTGGATGAGTTGTTCCTGGGAAATTGTTCCAGAAATACAATACTGTATCTTTCCTCCATACCTCCCTGTGCCTTGCCTTTGAGAATGGCAAGGGCCTGTTGAGTCCTCCATGTGGAGAAGTCCTAGTCCTTATATTTTTGCTTGATAAAAGTCAAGTGAAACTTTTGTTTGGAAGTCCATACAAAATATAGCCAAGTTCCACAGCGTGAGTACTGTAGCGAATCTCTGAGAGGCATTTTCAAAAAATAGTACCTGTCTTCTCCAATGGGATTTTAAACTAACAGAGAAATAATATAATGGGTAGTGATGGCAGCCAAATTTCAGCTTTGATACTGATGAGGCTACGTTGGAGGACATAGCTTGGCATGAGAGCCAAGGTAGCTGGCTAACAAGACCCCAATATCAGGCTGATGTTCCCTGCTGTTATAGGTGGCGTTAGTTCAAGGGTGGCTGCCCTGCACAGGCAATGTTCTTGTAAAACCTAAAGCAGTGGAGAATATTCTTTATGGGCAGAACTATCCCCATGAGGAAGAAAGAGGATGGAAAGAGATGAGCTACGATGCCTAGTTATTCTTCCCAGACTTACCAATCAAATAAGTGCTCAGGTCAGTGCAAACAGAGGGGTGAAGAGAGACCCAGGGTTACAACAGTTGAGAATTCTTCAGAAAAGAAAGGATAGAATGAGGACAAACACCCACAGTAACATCAACTATGAAAGGGATATGTATGGTTATTACCTTTCTATATAAATAGAATAATCCTTTGTCTATATACAGTATTCTTTCATTTGAAGCTATAAAAAATATTGTTACACATGCTACACAAATGATAATGTCTGAAGGCTTCTTACTCTTGTAATCAAATCTAACATATACAGATTAATCCAACACTCATCTGATATAGAAGGTGAACAAATGCCTGAGTCTTATACACCAAATAAGTGACTCCTCTCTTCTTTTTGTTAATGCTCCAATCTCTATAATAAACATTCTTGGAGACTGTTTTCACTGATGTGATTCAATTTAGAAAACATTAATTCAACATCTATTAGATACCAGGCACTGTGTTAGAGACTGAAAATGCAAGGAAAAAATGAGACTCAATCTCCACTCCCAACGAGCTCATGAAGTAGTGAGGGGGGCATACGAGAGAAACGGTGATGTAATGCGCTGAGAGTTTGAGCAGGGAAATGAATAGAATACCACAAAATACGGATGAGGGAACTGATTCTTCCAGGGAGAAATCAGGCAAAGCTACAGAGAGCTAGTAATGTTGGTTCTAAGAATGAACAATTGGATGGAGGGAGGGAGGGAGGGAGGGAGGGAGGGAGGGAGGGAGGGAGGGAGGGAGGGAGGGAGGGAGGGAGGGAGGGAGGGAGGGAGGGAGGGAGGGAGGGAGGGAGGGAGGGAGGGAGGGGAGGAAAGGAGGAAAGGAGGAAAGAAGGAAAGAAGGAAAGAAGGAAAGAAGGAAAGAAGGAGTGAGGGAAGGTGAGAGGGAAGGAGGGAGGGAAGGAGGGAGGGGAGGGAGAGATAGGAGCCCATTCCCTGTGTTCCAATGTCTACTCTTCCCTCTCTGTGGGAACTCTGGGAGCAGTAAGTCTAGATTCCATGCCCTCTCTTCGTCACCCTGCCCATCATCCAGTCTTGAACCCAGGGAGCCAATGAGTCCCTAGCTGAAGGAAAAAGGCATAGCAAGAATGGAACTAGATCTTATGCATTTGAGAACCAGCAAGATGTTAAGTTGTGTTTCATTGACTATGCAAAAGCATTCGACTATATGGATCATATTGAATTATGGCTAATGTTGCAGAGAACAGGAATTCCAGAGCACCTAATTGTGCTCTTAAGGAATCTGTATATGGATCAAGAGGCTACCGTGTAAACAGAACAAGAGGACACTGCATGGTTTAAAGTCAGCAAAGGCATGTGTCAGGGTTGTATCCTTTTACCATACCTTTTTAATCTGTATGCTGAGCAAATAATCCAAGAAGCTGGATTATATGAAAAAGAACGAGACATCAGGATAGGAGGATGACTCATTAACAATCTGTGTTATGCAGACGGCACCACCTTACTTGCTGGAAGTGAAGAAGATTTGAGACATTTACTGATGAAGATCAAGGACCACAGGCTTCAGTACGGATTGCACCTCAGCATCAGTAAAACAAAAATCCTCACAGCTGGACCAGTAAGCAACATGGTCATAAATGGAGAAAGGATTGAGGCTGTCAAGGATTTTGTTTTATCTGGGTCCACAACCTTTGAAGCAGCAGTCAAGAAATCAAAAGACGCATTGCACTGGGAAAATCTGCTGCAAAGGACCTCTTCAAAAAATTCAAAAGTAAGAATGTCACCTCGAAGACTAAAATGCACCTGACCTAAGCCATGGTATTTTCAGTAGCATCATATGCATACGCAAGCTGGACCATGAACAAAGAAAACAGAGGAAGAATTGATGCCTTTGAATTGTGGTGTTGGAGAAGAATGTTGAAGGTACCATGGACCGCCAAAAGAACCAACAGATCTGTTCTGGAAGAAGTACAACCAGAGTGCTCCTTCGAAGCAAAGATGGGAAGACCGCGTCTTACATACTTTGGACATGTTGTCAGGAAAGATGAGTCCCTGGAGAAGGACATCATGTTTGGTAGAGTGGAGGGTCAGAGAGAAAGAGGAAGACAGTCAGTGAGATGGATTGACACAGTGATCGTAACAGTGGGCTTAAGCATAAAAACAGTTGCAGACATGGCGCAAGACCGGGCAGGGCTTCGTTCTGTTGTTCACAGGGTCGCTATGAGTCGGAACCAACTCAACGACACGTAACAACAACAACAACAATCACTGGCTTCACGCACAGCATTGAGTATCTTAAAAATCTAGACTCAGTCCATCTCCATGGTAACTCTGTGAGTCAGATTTTCTTCATTAATTCAGTCTATATAATAATTTATTTTGTTAAGTAACCGCTATGTGCCCATGCTAGATGCAGTGATAAACCAGATAAGTATTGTCTCTGCTCTCATAGGCTTTATCATCCCAAGGATTCCATCCATGGAGAACTCAAGAAATTTGTCCAAAGACTCAAAACTAGTAAATGGCAAAGCTAGAGTTTAAGCCTTGGTCCCTCTGACTCCAAGTCACTGAACAAACTGTGTAGGATTTGTTAAATGGGAACATAAACTGCTGTACAAACCTTCACAGAAAACACAGCAAAATAACATTTAAAAAGAAAAAGTCACAGGCACTTGAAACCTCAGAAGGTAACCTTATTTGGAAATAGGGTCTTTGCAAATATAATTATTTAAGAATTTCTAGATTAAGTTATCGTGAATTTGGGGTGGTCTCTAGATCCAACATCACAGGCACGTGAAAGCTGGACAATCAATAAGACAGAAGAATTGACGCCTTTGAATTATGGTGTTGGAGAAGAATATTGAGTGTACCACGGACTACTAAAAGAACAAACATCTGTCCTGGGCTTCCAAGGAGTGTCCAGCAGACTCAAACTGCCAGCCTCTTGGGTAGTAGTTGTATCTCTTGGCCATTGGATCACCAGGGACCTTCCTTACAGGACAGGGTAGAACTGTCCTATAGGGTTTCCTAGGCTTCAGTCTTTATAGGAACAGATTGCCACCCATTGCCGCTAAGGAGCAGTAGGTGGGTTCCAACCAGCAACATTTTGGTTTGCAGCTGAGTGTTTAACCACTGGGCCACCAGAGCACCTGGTAGAGTTGGAAACTACCCCCAAGTTATGCTTTAAGGCCGCCATTTGCAAATTGTTGTATTTTATCAATCATAGCACCTAAAAAAGAAAAGAAAGCCCTGCCATTGAGTTAACTGTGACTCATAGTGACCCTATAGGACAGAGTAGAACTACTCTATACAGTTTTCAAGAAGCACCTGGTAGAATTGAACTGCTGACCTTCTGGTCAGCAGCTGTAGCACTTAACTACCTCACCACCAGGATTTCCAAGCAATGTGTTGCCATCTAAGCTGTGTGTTAGTCGGCCCTGGGAGGCTGGAACAGTAGCTGATGCCTGGACTCCGCCCCCCAGAGATTCTTACCTAATTGATCTGGGAGCAAGAGCTGGGAGTTGTGGAGTTTCTAAAGATGCCCAGACAATTCATATGTGCAGTCTCCTCTGGGAAACACTGTTCTGGGTGTCTCAGGGAGCCTTTGTGGGATTCCTGGAAAGAACCAAAGCAGAGGGAGTACTCTGAGCAGGCAGGTCCGGAGCCCCTCCTCCAGCTTGAACCAGATCACCCCGCTTTTATTCTGTTTATATCTTGGGTCTTTGCCTCAGAAGGCCATCAAAGAAAGAGCTCTGCAGGTAAAGAAATAAACAGGTTGGGAAACTGCTGTCTTAAGGTTCTTAACTTAGATGTAGCAAGCCCCTGGGGTTTGTGTATCAGAAAAACTTTCTCTCGGCATCACTTCTGATGTTTTACCAACTGGCACCTTGGTTACTGGAGTTCTTATATTCCATTGCTGAAAACGAATTTTTCTTGAATTATTAGGAAAACAACACAACTTAAGTTTCAAAGAATGCCATAAATGTAGTTTAACAGCCTTTGCCCATCCATGCGATAGTTATTATCTAATGGTGGGGGTCCCTGAGTGGCAAGAATGATTCAAGCACTCAGCTGCTAACCAAACCACTGGCTGTTTTACTCAACCCAAAGGTACCTCAGAAGAAAAGCCTAGTAACCCCCAAAACACCAGCCATTAAAACCCCAACGCGGTGCAGTTCTGCTTTGACACACGTGGGGTTGCCATGAGTCAGAATTAACTCAATGGCAAACTGATTTAAGAAGCTTCAGTACGTCTGTATTTTCCCACTAGTGCACATCAGGTCTTTAAAACCCTTCCCAACCTCAGCTTCTGCAGATGGGAGCTCAGACACTTCTGATCTCTGTCTCCATTGCCGCAGGTCCTCGCCCCATAAAATGTTCTTTCTTCCCCAACTGCAATTCTTTCCTTCCCCTTCACTCAAGAATTATTTCTGAACAAAGTCGTCCTTGACGGTTTTAACATTGTCCTATGCATCTTCTTTGACATAACCCATTGGCTATGTCTAGAATTCAGCCTGGAGGGGGGATTGCAGGACCAGTCATTCCCATAATTGTCCGAATAAGCATTCACAAGTAATTAGAGCTTAATTAGTATACTGATATATCCCACAGCCTAATATTAACACCAGAAGTAGGTGCTAATGTTACCATCTATAATCTGACTAATGAATATATAAACAAAATACATAACAAGAGTATTAACTGTCGGTATGTAAAGTTGAATGTCAAAGGTAATTCAAAACCCATGGAAACAATCTGCTCTTCTAAGCACTGTCTTTGCCTAAGCATCTTCTCGTTGTCTCAGTAAAAAGGGTTTCCATCTCCTACAGATATGATCACAAATTGTAAACAAATAAGGCGAAAATTAATGAGCTTTCTTTATTTTTTCCCACTAAATGGCTATTGAAAGCTTCAAATAGCACTCCCCTGTCAAATCATCTCCATCAGGAATTTCGGGCTTATGCCTTTTATTCTACTGGGTACATCTCTCAGAATAAAGGACTTGTTTATAAAACAGCACTTATTACTTTTTCTCTTACTGAAAAATTTATAAACATATGAAGATAGGAAAGAAAGAATTCAAAGGGCACAAAGCAACAAGTTAAAACTGTTCAGAAATTCTTAAGTAGAAGTACAAACACAAGGGCTATCAGTTCTGTTTGCCAACTCATCCTAGAAGAAGTGCCACACACCTCACTGCTGCATACACTGTGGTCACCTTTGAAGTCCCCCCTCCCCTGGGAAAGACTCACCAACACCACTGCCTAGAGCACCCTTCAAAGCACTTTTGGAACTCTTCTTTCCAGAATGGCCATCAGAAGCTGTCATCGTATTACCCTTGATGTCTGAATGCCATCAAAAGATCTTCCTTTCAATAGTTCCTTAATCTTTTAATAAAGAAAAAAAAGTCATTGAGGGCCAGATTAGGCAAGCAAGGAGGGTGCTCCAATACGGTTATTTCTTTACTGGCTAAAAACTCCCTTCCAGTCAACTATAGAGTTAAGTCCACAAACTTGCCACCGTGCACAATGGCTATTCCAGAAAGAATCCCAAAATTGCTTTGAACGGTGAACTAGGTGCCAGTGTCACTGCATAGCTTCCCAAGGGGAGTACTTTGAAGGTGACTGCAGTGATACTCAGCAATGAGGTGTGTCGCACTTAGAACAGTTGAGTTTGCAGAGTTAATTGTCAGACTCCGTATGAACACTATGAGGTCTTCTCTCCTAGTTATGTAATTAGCATCTGAGGCAAAAACGGAGGATCCTCTCCAGCCTCTGAACTGGCAAAATCAGAGACGAACTGCACCGTAACAATCACGTCTTTCATGAATGCTTCGAGCTGAGACTTTATTTATGAGGAGATTCTAAATTCCAGGCCTGTCTCATCTGGCTGCCCTTGATAGAGAAATCTTGTTTGCCATGTTAATGAAGAGAAAAGCAAAGTACCACAAAAACCTTTTTCCTCCAAATAGAAGATGATGAAGAGATTTTCGCAGATCAGGGGGCCCAAGCGTGGTGAGCCTGAAATCATGTCTTTACCTCTGGGATCTAAAGTTGAGTCCCTAGGTTGCACAGCTAAGTGCTCAGCTACAAATGATGGATCGTTTGAATCCCCCAGAGCCACCCAGCAGGAAAAACCTGGCGATCGGCTTCCCAAGGGTCTCATTTCAGAAACCCCTACGGAACACAGTTCTATTCTGCTGCACACATGGCGTCACGAGGAGTCGGAACCAACGAAGCAGCAACTGGTTTGGTTTGGGTTTGGGTTTCTCCGGCCTCAGGTTAGGATGTGAGCCACCTCGGTGCCTCTCACCTTGGGGGAGGTCCTTTGCCCTTCTCTTCATTAACATGGCAAACAAGATTTCTCTATCAATGGCAAAGCCGCAGCCCAGCACTGAGGGAGGCTGAATTTTTTCTATACCAGTGGAAATCCCAGTAGCCTAGTGGCTAAGTGCTAGCGCTGCTAACCAAAAAGATCAGCAGCTGGAATCTATCAAGTATGTCTTAGGAACTCTATGAGGCAGCTCTACCCTTTCCTACAGGGTTAGAATCGGCTTGACAGCAATGGGTTTGGTTTTTGTTCAAACGTGGATCACTGAGCCTTACCCCAGAATTTCTGATTCAGTTGGATTTGAGGCAAGGCCTGAGGATTTGCAGGTCGAGCAAGCTGCCAGATACACCAATCCCAGGACTCTTGGGACAACACTCAGGACCACTGGCCCGTCTTCAGCCTTGGACCGAACCAAATCTAACCCACTGCCATGGGGTCGATTCCAACTCATAGCTACCCTATAGGACAGAGTAGAACTGCTCCATAGAGTTTCCAAGGAGTGCCTGATGGCTTTGAACTGCTGACCTTTTGGTTTGCAGACATAGCACTTAACATACTACACCACCAGGGTTTCCCAGCTTTGCACAGCTGAGCCCAAAGTTCGAATCAGACTATGCGGGTGTGTTTTCCTAGCTCCACCACCTTGCAGCTGTGTGATTAACCTGAGTCCGTTGCCCCACAAGTAGAACAGGCATCATTATAACGTTTCAAGAAAGAGATTATGTAATGTGAGTTTAGTGTTTTGCACGCCGCTAGCTCATACCAAGCCTTCGCTAAAGCATACGACAGTTATTCTTTTTATCCAAGTCCCATCTCAACAGGCTCCTGGCATCTTTCTGCACCTCTTGGTACTTACCCTTCACATTGTTGCTGTTGCCATCGAGACAATTCTGACTCGCAGCGACCCGGTAGAACAAAGTAGAACTGCCCCCCAGAATTTCCAAGAAGTGCCGATTGTTTTCTGGTCTGCAGCCGTAGCAGTTAACCACTAGGCCCCTCACCTCCCAGTTCTCTAAAATCTAAGCTCCCTCTTCCCGTTTCAGCTGTACCCACTGCAAGGGAAAGACCGTCTGCCCGCCCCAGGGGACCTCCCAACGCCGGGGCACGTTGTCTTCCAACCAGGCTAGTCCTCTGCTGCCACCTCGTGGCTATTATTCGCCTAACACCTTGCCGGGCCACCTGGTCGAGATGCTGCCGGAGCTGCGACCCATCATCTGAGCGAGGTCAAAGGCGGCAGGTGAGGGAAGCGTCTGCTCTGGGAGCTCAGTGCTTGTGAGGACCGTGGGGAAAGGCTCCTGGGTAGGATAATCCTGAGTGACACAAAGCAGCTTAGACCAGAACCAAGAGAATAAGCGAGCTGAGTGTCAACTGATCCCCAGGTGGAAGTTTGGAGGCTTCTGCTGACCTCACACCTGGCCAGGCAGGTGTCCTTATGAGCCAGGACCTCAGAACTTCTGCCGGTAGACATTTCCGAGACTCTTGATGACTCAAGGGTTTCAGGGGCTTCTTGCAGCCGCTGCTAAAGCGCTGTCAGGAAAACAGACATCATAGGGAGTCCAACAGTCCCAAGCTGGGACCCCAAGTCCCGTTTCTGAAGGATTGTTTGTCACACTAAAGCAAGGCATGAGCTAGGTCTCTGGGACTGAAACTCGGGGGTTCCTCAGGGAAAAGAGTAGGACACAGAGATGTGCGGACAATGAGGAGTCGAGCTTATGTGTGGTTATCAGGGGCAGGAGATGGTGAAGAAGGGCAGTCATTGAGTCTGTGTCCACGGTGATGAAAACCTTGACAAACAGACGCTCCACACGTGATTAATGTAATTGATGTCACTGAGTTATCAACGCACAAACTGTGGGGTTGGCAGATGTTGTACGCTGCCTGGATTTTTAACAGCTTTTTAAAACGTGGTCTTGCCTTTTTTTTTTTTTTTTTTTTGGTATCTTCCCACATGCCCCTTCCTTGGTAACTTTACCAGGACATCACAGCTCAATGGGAAAAGCAACACAAATAATTTTACCTTTTCCAGTGACTACTTCCTCCCGCTCCACTGGACAGCCAACCTCTTACTGATGGTTTGTAACAGAACCCATGGAAAGCATCTGGACATTACAACTCACTCTGTCCGGTTTTAGACTCTTCTCTCACTCTGTCTCTCCATTAAGAGCAGGATGGAGCATGGATAGTGATTCTTGAGCAGAGGCAGGAGAGGAGGGAGCACTGGTCTACCTCAGGGGCCAATGTCCTTTTTGGTCTCTAGTGCATGGGAGGAGCACGAGGTCAGAGACAAAGGTCTCTCTCCCCAGTCGCTGTTCTCACAACCCTCTTAGTCACGGCTGCTTTCCTGGCAAAGACAGGCCTTCACAAGCAGGCAGCTAAGTGGTGACTTTCTGTAGGGCACGATGTGGGATTCCTGGGAGGCAGGACTCTGAAGACCCTCTAAGCACAAATCTCTGTGGGAGAGAAAATGCCACTGCTTAGAGACCATCTTCAGGAGTGCACCCCATAACATATCTGTCGGGGTCCTCAGGCAACCTGTTAGATGAAGGGCCAGGCCGATTGCTGTGGAGTCTCCTTTACCCAGCAGAAACTTCCACTTTGCCCACCAAGCTGCTTCCGTGATGCCTTTTCTTGTCCTCCACATACATGGCCTGAGTCAGATCAGCAGTGAGCAACTCTCTGGGGAATGAAATGCCATCTGCCCCTTCTAATGGGCACCTCAAATCCTCTTAGAGCCCGCTGCACCCTACTTAGCCTGGAAGAAGGCAGATATGCTGTCTTAGTCATCCAGCGCCATTGTAACAGAAATACCACAGGGGGATGACTTTAACAAGAGAAGTTTATATTTTCTTACCATCTAGTATGTTAGAAATCCAAATTCGGGGCACCAGCTGATACTCTCTAACAGACACTCTCTCTGAAGGAAGGTCCTTGTCATCAGTCTTCTTTTGGTCTGGGGACACAGACAGCTCTGGTCACGGGAGGCACTCTGCTCCAGGCAGTGCTTTCTCGGTTGTGCAAGGTCCCCAGCTCTCTGCTTGCTTCCCTTTCCTTTAATCTCCTGTAAACTGTTTTAGTCAGCTAGTGCCGCTCTAACAGAAATACCACGCAGTGGATGGCTTCAACAAAGGAAGGTTTATTCTTACACAGTCCGGTAGGTTGCAAGTCCATATTCAGGGTGTCCGCTCCAGGGGAAGGCTTTCCTCTTGTCGGCTCTGGAGGAAAGTCCGGTATCGCATCAGTCTTTGTCCAGGGAGTGTCTTAGAGCAGGAACCTCAGGTCTCAAGGATGTGCTCTTCTCCTGGTGCACATTTCTTGATGGTGCAAGGCTCCTAATTCTCTTTGTTTCCCTTTCCTTTTGTCTCTTGCAAGCTGAAAGCATTAAGGGTGGAGCAAGCCACACTCCAGGGAAACTCCCCCTACTGCAGAGCAAGGAAGTAATCCTATGCAGGAATTTACAGCCCCACCCTAATCCTTTAACATACAGTTTAGGGAAATCACAAAATGGAGGAGAGTCCCAAGTTACTGAGAATCATATCCCAGCCACGTGGCTACACATATTTTTGGGGGGACACAATTCAACCCATGACATAAACTAAGACGAGGTACAGCCCATATCTCATGGAAACTCCCTTTATGTGGCATCAGGGATGTGACCTGGGTGTCTTAGAATCTCACCCTAATCCTCTTTAACATAAGCACCACATCAGTCTCTCTCATGGGACCAAGCTTTTATGCGTAAAGATAGAAACTTGAACAGGTAGCCGTCATCAGGCGGGAGCTCCAAGGTGACACAAGCAGGCAAGCACTCAGCTACTAATGGAAAGGTTGGGAGTTTCAAGACACCCAGAGGTCCTTCAGAAGAAAGGCCTGGTGATCTGCTTCTAAACACCAAATCACGGAAAACCCTGTGACACACAGTGCTACCCTGACACACAGAGAGTCACCATGAGTTGGTATTGACAGCAGTTGGTTCGGGCTGGTGTTTTGTGAGCATAGACTCAAAGGAAAAGAGGTACACTGTGGAAAGGACATAGACATAGCAGATGGAAGTCTGGGTGAAGGGAGGAAAGTTCCAGAATGAGACAGGATGCTCAGAAAGGGTGGGCTAAGTGGGCTATCAGAAAGAACCGTGAGGACTGGAGGCCTGGGAAGACCTGAGAGGCATCATTTCAGATTCTCTATCAACACAGGCAAACTCACTGACTTCATCATTTTTCTCCTCCCCAGACAGATCCAATTATGCTCAAATGCACTATGGGAAAATCTTTCAGTGCTAAAAACTTTGTGAGGGTGGAAAAAAACCTAAACCTAGTTGTAATCATTGTTGAGTTACTCTATCTTGATTCAGCAGCAAAGAAATTTTTCTTTGTGAATGCAGGGGCTTCAAAGCCAGCTTTGTTTTCACGCGTGGTATTGATTTGCACTCTCAGAAGGATCTCTTGACATCTCTCCACACCTTAGTTGATGAACCCAACAAGTCAGGCAGGCTCCTCATTCACCCACAGAGAGACTGTGTACAGAGGAATTCAGAGTCTCCCCGAAGACAACAGACCTCTCCGGGGTGCAATGCGGAGCTGAATGCCAAACCCTCACCGGGCTGTCCTCCTGTGCTCTTCCTGACATCACAGAGGTTCTGGCTTGGAGACAATCGCGCTGATCAAAGAACCCACGGAGACGCTAGTGCTCTTTGCTTCCTCACTGATGTAAGCTCTCCAGAGACAGCCAGCCCCTCAGTCACTGAAGGAGCACTGCACCCACCATCAGGACTCCCAGGTTCCCAGCCTGGCCCTGCCCACCCCATCCATCAGCCGTTCCCTTCCCCTGACCTCACTTTCCACATTTGTAAACCGAAACTTCTAAACACTTCCTGAAACCAAATCCAAACTCACTGCCTTGCAGCCGATTCTGACTCACAGCAACTGTATAGGACAGAGTAGAACCACTCCTAGAGTTTCCAAGGACCTCCTGGTGGATTTGAACTGCTGACCTTTTGATTAGCAGCCATAACACTTAACCACTTCAGCACCAGAGTGTCCAAAGACTTTTCTCAGCCGTCTTTTTTTTTTTTTTTTTTCACGTGGTACAAACAGCTTTGGGTGTTTTACAGAGTGTGTGCCTAACTAGTAACCTGAAGGTTGATGGTTGAAACCCACCCAGCAACAAACACAAAAGAAAGACCTCATGATCTGCTTCCATAAAAATGTAAGTAACGGTTCTGCTCTGTAACACCTGACATTGCCCTGAGTTATAATCAACTGAATAGCCAGAGGGTTGGTTTTTGATTTGGTGTGACGAATTGGGACAAAAGACCTAGGGATCTACTCTCTAAAATCACCCCTTGGAAACCCCAAGGCTCACAACTCTGATCCGCAAGGGATTATAGGGATGGCACAGGAGCCGGCAATGTTTTCTTCCACTGTGTGCGGAGTTGCCACAAATCAGAGGTCAACCCTTCAGAAGCTAACCACGTGGCTGTCTGAGACTCTCTTGTCCTCGATGCTCCTTTGGTCCAAGCATTTAGATCTTCAGGCATTTCTCCTCACCTGTCTGAAAGAGTGGAGAGGAGAGAAAGGTTTGCCAGATGGCTGCAACAGAAATACCTCACATACTTGATAAACATTTGTTGGCCAAAAAGGTATACACTTATTCTACTTACATCTCTGATATTTTCAGTTTGGTTCCCGAAGGCACAAATTGTTCCTTCTTGGTTGTGTTCAGACGCAGCCAGAAGTCTCTGGGTGCTCTCTTTGGCTTTGGGTGTTGGGGATTATGGGGAATGTCTTATCATCCAGTGTAATAGAAATACCCTAAGTGGATAGTTTTAAAAAGAGAAATTTTATTCTGTCACAGTCCAGTAGGCTAACAGTCCAAATCTAGGATGTCAGCTCTAGGTGAAGGCTTTCTCTATTGGCTCAGGAGGAAGTCTTTGTCATTAATCTTCTGCTGGAATGGAAGCTTTTGAGACAAAAGAACCTCAAGTGAAAAGTCACTCTCTGCTGCCAGCACAGCTTTCTTGGTGGTATCAGGGGCCCAACTCTCCGCTTGCTTCTCTTTCCTTTATATCCCAAGAGATTTCCTCAAGGCACAGTTCAATTGTACACGTTGCCCATCCTCCCTCATTAACATTATAGAGGCAGGATTTGCAACATGTGAGAACATCACACAATACCAGGCATCATGCTGTTGTTGTCGTCTGTAGGTGCCACGGAGCCAATTCTGATTCATAGCAACCCTGTGCGCAACAGAGCAAAACCCTGCCTGGTATTGTGCCATGCCAGCAATAGCTTTTATGCTTAAGCCCGTTGTTGTAACCCCTGTGTCAATCCATGTCCTTGAGAGTCTTCTTCTCTTTTGTTGATCCTCTTTACCAAGCATGGTGTCCTCCTCTAGGGATTGATCCCTCCAGACAACATGTCCAAAGTGAGACATAGTCTCACCATCTTTGCTTCCAAGGAGCACTCTGGTTGTACTTCTTCCAGAACAGATCTGTTTGTTCTTTTGGTGGTCTATGGTATATTGAAGGTTCTTTTTTTCAACACCACAATTCAAAGGTGTCAATTCTTCTTCAGTCTTCCTTATTCATTGTCAGTTTTTACATTCGTATGATACGACTGAAAATACCATGGCCTGGGTCAGGAGCAACTTAGTCTTCACGGTGATACCTTTACTTTTCAACACTTCAAAGAGGTCTTTTGCAGCAAATTTTCCCAGTGCAATGTGTCTCTCAATTTCTTGGCAACTGCTTCCATAGGCATTGATTGTAGAACATGTCCAAAGTATGCAAGACACAGTCTTGCCATCTTTGCTTCCAAGGAACACTCTGGTGGTACTTCATCCAGAACAGATCTGTTGGTTCTTTTGGAGTCCCATGGTATATTCAGCATTCTTCTGCAACACCACATTTCAAAAGCATCAATTCTGCCTATTTTTTCATTGTCCAGCTTTTGCATGCATGTGATATGATTGAAAATACAATGGCTTGGTGCAGGTGCATTTTAGTCTTTAAGGTGACATCATTACTTTTCAATACTTGAAAGAGGTCCTAGGAAGCAGATTTTCCCAGTGCAGTGCATCTTTTGGTTTCTTGACTGCTGCTTCTGTGAACGTTGATTGTGGACTCAAGTAAAATGAAATTCTTGACAACCTCAATCCTTTCTCCGTTTATCATGATGGTCCAGTTGTGAGGATTTTTGTTTTCTTGTTGTTGAGGTGCAATCCATACTAAAGGCTCTAGTCTTTGATTTTCCTCAGTAAGTACATTAGATCCTCTTCACTTCCAGCAAGCAAGGGTGTGTCATCTGTATGATGCAGGTTGTTAATGAGTCTTCTTCCTATCATGATGTCTCATTCTTCGTCATATAGTCCAGTTTCTCAGATTATTTGCTTGACATACAGATTGAAAAGATATGGTGAAAGGACATAATCTTGATGTACACCTTTCATGACTTTAAACCACGCAATGTCCCCTTGTTCTGTTTGTATGACTGCCTATTGATCCATATACAGATTCCTCATGAGCATGATTAAGTGTTCTGGAATTCCCATTCTCCACAATGTTGTCCATAATTTGTTATGATCCACACAGCTGAATGCCTTTGCATAGTTAATTAAACACAAGTAAGCATCTTTTTGGTATTCTCTGCTTTCAGCAAAGATCCATCAGACTTCAGCAATGATAGCCCTGGTTGCATGTCCTCTTTCTGAATCCAGCTTGAATTTCTGGCAGTTGCTTGTCAATATGCTGTTGCAGTTGATTTTGAATGATCTTGAGCAAAATTTTACTTCTGTGTGATATTAATGATATTGTTTGATAATTTCCATGTTTGGTTAGATAACCTTTCTTGGGAATAGGCATAACGGTGGGTGTCTTCCAGTCAGTTAGCTAGGTAGCTGTCCAATGGTACCAAAGGGAGAATTCAAAGCTACTCTGAAGGCACTGGCAAAATCAACTGAGAGGTTTCCACAAACAGATACAGTGCTGGAAGTGCTCAGTCCTCTATGCTAAGAAATTCTGAGGACAGCTACCTGGCCAACAGGGAATCATGGCCAAGCCAAATTTCTGCACACATTTTAGGGGAAACACAATTCAACCTGTGACATGGAGTTATCTGTTAAATCAAAGGAAAATTTACTTTATGTCATAAATACAACAAAGGGATACCGAGTCATAAAAGAAAGAAACAGACTAATTCAGGGCTCTGTCATCAGCTGTTGCCCTTCACTTCACCCCAAAGACTAGCTGTCTGTGACTTGTATAAAGAGGACGTTGGACAGGCATGCTTGCTCGAGATCTGGTTGCCACTCCTCACCCCACAGAACACATACTGGAGATTTAGAGCCTGCCCTCATGGTCTCTCACCATCCCTAGCCCCTTGGGCTTCAAGCAAGAGGAGCAGAGAGAGCCAGGAAAGAGGTGAGGGAAGCAACATGGCTTACAAGAGGACAAAACCATGAACTTGTAATTCAAGTGCTGAGTTCTAAAATCGGCTGAAGCAAGGCATTCAACCTTAGTATTTTCATCCATAAAATGGGAACAAATACCTGTGACAGGATTGTGGTGCTTTCCTGCCAGCCCTTCCACTCCCAAGTGACACCCAGCCAGCACTTGGCATGGAGAAATCACTTAATCAGTGTTCACTGAATACGCTTCACACTGAGTTCCAAGCCAGCTCAGACTCTACCGGTGAAATCACGATTTATCATCTCCATCTGTCTCCAAAGCCAAAAGTTGAGTCCAGAGCTCATAGTTGGGAAGTCATGGAGGTCCCTAATTCCAGTCTCATCCTACCCTCTTTGGCAGGATGTGACCTCCCAGAAGAATGCCATGTTTTCCCAAAGTAACAGAGGGATCACTAGAGTGACAGACAACCATGAGGGTAGATGCTGCTTGGCTCTGCATCTGTGAGCCCAGGTTCTTGTTGTGGGCTGCAAACATGCAAAGCCTCTCAACCCTCAACCACATGCTCAGCTGACAGCCACAAACACAAGTTTTTATCAAAAGTGAGAAATAACTTAGAAATCCCCAGCCTTGCTCTCTCCACAGTCTCAGGAATTGGCAATTTCCACCTCTTTTCACTTGATTGGAAGTCCCCATCAGTCAGGGAACTCAGAACATCACAAACAGTCCTTGAGTGAGTCTCAGCCCTTCCATAAGGAGTAGAGAATAAACTTGACTTCCCTCTTCCAAACGCCAGCCTGTGAGGAAAATCAATGTCCCCACCTGAAGGAGCAGCAGGAGACTCAGGTTGATTGTGCAGAAAGCCCTTCACGACATGTGGGACTTGGGTCAACAATAGAACTACAGGGTATCAAATAGACCTGGGTCTCTAGCGGGGTGTGTCATTAGAAGTAATGAAAAAGTAATATATCTGCTCCACCGATTTTCTTTCCTTTCAACCTGCCTGCTTTCCTAGCCACTAAAGCAATAGAAAATTCTCTTCTTTGCCTTATTCTTTGCCTGAAAATCTGGTATTTTCCTATCACCCCTTTGAGTCCTTCCCTGACCCTGTGGGTCCCCTGCACTCCCAAATCCGTTATGGAGCAGTGCCCCATAGAAATCGCATGTTAGCCATTTAACATGTCAGTCCGAATTTTCTGGTTGCTGCATTTTCAAAAGTAAAAAGAATAGGGCAATGAGGCCAATTCTTTAGACAAAGATTGGACTGGACTGCAAGATGTCAAGTGATACTGGCGAAGACTGTACTTCTTAGCGCAAGTAGATACCAAAACCAAACCCATCAAGGTCAAGTGGATTCCAACTCTTAGCAACCTTACATGTCAGGGTAGAACTGCCCCACAGAGTTTCCAAGGAGGCTAACTGAGCAGCTCGTGTGCAGAGGGGAGGTGAGAGAGTGGTGGGGGACAGGAGCTGGTTGAATGGACCTAGGAAACAGAGGAGAGTGGAAAGGAAGAGTGTGCTGCACAGTGTGGGGAGAGCACTTGAGTTACACAGCAGTGTGTGTGTAAGTTCTTGTGGGATAATTTGACTTGTACTGTAAACTTTCAGTTAAAGCACAATAATTTTTTTTAAAGAATCAAGTGAGCCTAATTTTAATCATGTAGCTTATTGAATCCTCCAGATCCAAAATATCATCAATCCAACATGTAATCAGTATTTTTTAAACATTAATGAGATATTTAAGAGCCTTTTTTGACACAAAGTCTCCCAAATCCAGGGTGCTTAACACTTAGGGCATATGTCAGCTCAGACCAGCCACCTTGCAGGGGCTCAGAGCTGCAGGGGGCCACTGGCTTCTAATTGGAGGCACAGCCCAGACACGAACCCTTAGCAGTGTGTCTGTAGGCCCATTTGCCCAGAAGAACCAACCTCCTTAAGAATAGGGATATAAACAGTGACCCACGCACAGCAGCTGTGTGACTCCTTGCAGAATGAGTGATGACTGGATTCGTTTATAAACCAGTGTTGCTACTGACAGCTGGTAGAAAGGGCTACTTCAAAGGAGACAAGGGAAAGGGGTTTGGAGTTTGGTTTTCTGAGTTAGAAACTGCTAAGACCCTCAAAGTCCCTGGTGATGCAAACAGTTAATGTGCTCAGTGGCCAACCAAAGGGTTGGAGGTCTGAGTCCACTGATGGGATCACTGGGGTAAAAGACCGGGTGCTCTAGCTCGGACAAATCGGCCACAGAAGAAGCCATGAAGCACAGGTCTGTTCTGACACACATGGGTCGCCACAGACTGCATCTGATGATGGCAGTGGTCGGGGAGACCCTGGGATGGTGATGCTCGAAATAGGTTGGGGAAAGAGACTAGATGTCAGTGACAGGACAAAAATAAAGGTGACACAGACATGGTGTGTGAAGGTCTTCCTTAGCAGATGGCAGAGGGCATGCCTACACACTTCTCATAAAATGCCATGGACTGTTCCTAAGGGAAATCACAACATGGACTGTAAGACAAATATTCCCCTCATATACGTGCACTGACTTGTTAGTTATTTGAAGCAGGTCCTGGACAAGACTGGGGTAGAGGTGGAATTCACATGCAAAATCCCTCCAATGTAGCTGGATTCTCCTGTCCTCTCTCTTCCTCTCTGCCCTATTCCTCCAATAATCAGTACTTTCAAACAGCTAGATAAGGAAGCCTGACACACTCCCTCCCACCAGAACGGTGCTTCTCAACTTTTCATATCCAGGTTCCTCCACTCAGCATCTTCTTAAAACACAGATTCTAACTCGGGAAGTCTGGTGAGAGTTGCCTCCCCAACAGACTCCAAGCGCTGCTGCTGCCGCTGATCCATGGGCCACACTTTGAGTAACAAGGCCTTAGGGGGTTGGAGATGTAGGTAAAACCCCCACAGTATGACAAACTGGTAGACACACAGGGTGTTTACAGGTAGGATCATATAATTAGGTGGTATTTGTGGTATGTTAGAAAATATTTTGGAATTGAGATTGAGATTGAGTTTGAATGCCATACTAACTAGAGATGTGAAAAGCTGTGATATGTTTCACTACAGTGAACCTAAGTTTCCTTACCTGTAAAATGGGTATAATGTCATGGTTTTTTCTTTTAATATCAACAAAAAGGCCATGTGTGACATACCTAGCAGAGTACCTGACATATGCCTGAGGCTCAACAAATACTATTAAATCCAATCAAAATATTTTTCAGTGATCTCCATAAGGATAGCACTGGAATATACCTGAAAGCGTGAGAAAAGAATTTTAAAAGTGAGCTATGTCTCCTTTTAGGATGATAAAGCCTCAGCGCTTAGAATACTTTTCCTGAACTAAATACATTCCCCTGTATAAAAGCAATGCAAATACATCCCAAGCAAATGCCTTCAGGGGAAGACATAATTTCATCTTTGCTTGTTTTTTTATTTTTCTTTACAGTTGCTATGAGAGCAGTTGAATAACCTCCATGGAGTCGAGTGCCAAGCAGGTAATTGCCATAAGTAATTTAAGAGCTATTAAAGCTAACAAATCTTTCCCGTGCAATATCTTGTTAAGCAATGATCAGCAGAAAACATGTAAGGATCGTGCACAGCGTAAATTCAAGCTCTTTTGTCCATTAAGCTGAAATTCAAATGTAATTACATGACACTTAAAAGGGTTGCAGATATCCAAGTCCTTCCTGTTACAATCTTGGGGTGACTCAAGCTGAAGAGACCTGGTATTCTAATGAGGTCTACTTCCTTCCTTCAGAAGACACAGCCCGCTCTCTGGTGTCGTCTCTCATTATCTGAATCAGCGGTCATTTTTGTTATATGGGCTTCTTGAGGTCATCAATCTTAGTCTTTTTTAAGGCCCAGTTTTCAGGGACATGGATCCCAGCTTCACACTGGCCAGTCTCTAGCTACGTGACCTGGAGTTCTTTTCACCTTAAGCCAAAAAAATAAATAAATAAACCAAACCCACTACCAACCAATTGCTTCTGACTCACAATGGCTGTACAGGACAGGTAAAACTGCCCCATAGGGTTTCTAAGAATATAATCTTTATGGAAGCCAGTGCTCAGTTAGAACTGTCAGCCTTTCAGTTAGCGACCACACGCTTAACCACTAATATCCCACTTCAACACCAGGGCTCCTTGTGGGGTTTGAAACTACTCTGTATTGTCTTTTTTGTTTTTGGTTTTTTGGGTTTTTTTTATTACGACTGAGTGTAAATGTACATTCCCATATAAATTTACATGCCCACCTGTATACAGTTTCCACTGCTCTCCCTGCCTGGTGATAGCACACTTTTCCTCTCTGCTTCATATCCGGCCACCACCAGTGATAGCTGTGATGGAGCTCACTAAGTTGAGTCTCACTGGCAATACAAGAATAAAAAGAGGTGCACCCTGAGATCTCCACTAAAAGACCACAATTGATGGTCCAGCAGCTTTGGGGCTCCCCTGGGAGCATGGCCCCTGTCCCTGATGCTGCTTTTGCCCATAAATCATAATGAAGGTCCACTCTTTGGACACAAATGGATTGGACTTGGCTATGCAGAGTGACCATATGTTAGATGCACTTTATGGTTCTGTGCATCTATAGGGTATCATCCTGCTGACCTCTGGCTGGAGGAAGGAGAGTGGGTAAAGAGGAGGGGAAAGGAGACTGTTGGGAGGATGAGACTCTATATTGTTTTTTAAGGTATTTCTCTTTAGTAGACATGAACTGCTACAACTATACAATGAAATATTTTCATTGTGTGCTCTCGAAGATTTCATACAGCTCTTAAAAAAAAATGGCCAGTTTGCATGGACTCACAGTGACACTTCCAGGTCTAGCATCCTCTTATGCTGAACACTTTCCGCATTCGGAAGACTTTGTTTCTTTATTTTAACTATCAAAAGTATAACCGTGAAAGCCAGGAATCAAAAGCAATTCCAAAAAAGAAGGAAAAGATCCATGAAAAGCCGGTGCAAATGTCACAGAGTTCACACATTTAGTACCTCCCAGCACCATGTAGACCCATGCTCAGAATCAATTTATTCTTCCTTCATGCACCGATTTAATTTGATTATTCTATTTCCTGGGCTCACGATGGATAAAAGATCAATTAGAAGGAATAGACAAGAACACTGACAATAATTAGAAGTGAAAGCTCAAAGGGCAGGGCCATCCCTGCTCAGGAAGGCAGGGATTTGGGTTCACTGCTAGATACCCAGTGCCAGGCACCATACACACCTGGAAAGTGTTGAACACAAAGTGTTGAATGCAATGTAATACAATGCTTACAGCGGGCAGATACAACTTTTACTTCACCACAGTTGTCTAGGACTAATAAGTACCTCACATACAAATGACCATACATACCTTAGGAGAACTCCTGAGGACTGTTTCACACAATGGCGATTCATAGTCATGTTGGTGGTCAAGAACTAACAAGGAAAACGGAAACACTGCTCAATAAACTTGCTCATTAAAAAAACAAGTGAGGACTTCTGTTTAAACATGATGGATTGAACACGTATGTTTATCTACGATTCCTCCAATTACCCTACTAAAAGTAAAAGGTGACTGTGTGTGTGAGTGTGCATCATTTCTGTAACGATGAAGGGAAGAAGGGGTCTATGAGGAATACAGGATGACAACCAACATTTGTAGGCTGTTATTGATGTTAGCTGGCACACACTCATGTTGACATCAGGCACAAAAGAACCAGACTCTGCCTAGCTCTGTGCCATTCCCATGATTGGTCACAGATCATACCTTTGTGGCTCACAGAGAATTTTGCTGGTCCGTTTTTGGAAGTATGCCATCACACCTCTCTTCCTAACCCATCTTGGTCTGGAAGCTCCACTGAAGGCTGTTGAGCATCACAGCAGCAAGCAAACCTCCACCGACAGACAGACGGTGGCTGCCCTGGAGGTGCATTGGCTGGGAATTGAACCTGGGTCTTCTGCATGAAAGGTGAGAATTCTACTGATGAACCACTGTAGGCAAGAAAGCATCAGATGGCATAACCAGAACCAATATGGTTGAGCAGAAGGGCCTGCACAAGACAGCCAAGGAGAAGTAAGCAGGTCAGGTCTCAATCTCTGAAAAGACTCAGTAGTCAGAGGAACCCACACAGGGCATGCAGAGCTGGGCTGCAAATAGAAAGATTAGTTTAAAGGCTGTTAAGAGAGTGGTTGTATTTGTAGGTCCCTTCCTCATCCCTGACAGGAGACTGGAAATTTATTCCATAGAGAAAAGAATCCAGAAGAGATCCAGCTCCATGATCATAGCAAATGTTAGGGAGAGACACATACCTAAAAATAGACCAGACCCAGACCCAGTGCTGTCGAGTCAATTTCAACTCATAGTTACCCTATAGGACAGAACTGTTCCATAGAGTCTCTGAGAAGCACCTAGTGGATTTGAACCGCTGACCACTTGGTTAGCAGATGTAGCACTTAACCACTGCACCACCAGGGTTTCCACATCTAAAAATCAAGACCTGGAGTGAAAATCTACATACAGGCAATGAGGTCCTGCTTGTCCTTAGCTGGCAGATTAGGGATAGTCCTTCCCCCACCACCACCATCTCACCCAGGAGACCAGACAATTCTTCCTTGAAGAAGTGGAATAGATCCAGAAAATGATTCCTAAATACTGACAGTCCAGGCTTCCCTATCAATGGCTGTGTCCCCATCCAGCCACATTAGAGTTGACAAGCCCTGCCATCAGAGAGCCCAAGCAGCTCTAACTTTATATCATTGGTCACAAACGGATGACTAACACTGAAATTAAGTCCCCAGTAAGAAAAAACAAAACCAAACAAATGAACAAAAGGAACTTATAAGAAACCAAGACAATGAAGTCATGAAAACTTTGAAGTGATATCCTTAGAAAAGTGAAAGAAAGTACCCACTTGTGAAAAACACAAGATGATATATTTTTAAGGAATAGAAAATAAATTAGAATTCTTAAAATTTGAAAATCTGTAACTTGCAAGAAAAGATTCAACAGAAAAAGATTCAATAGACAATTCAAAATTCAAAGTCAAGAGAATCTCTTAGTAGAACAGAAAGACAAAGTAAATAAGAGGAAATCTGAGTATCAATCAGTAATGGAAGTACAACTGTTTAACCAACCAAAACCCAAACCTGATGCCATCAAGTTGATTCCAATCACAGCAACCCCACGTGTTATAGCGCAGAAAAAAGCTCCGTCAAGTTTTCTCGGCTGTAATAATCTTTACAGAAGCAGATCACCAGACTTTTCTTCTACACTGAATAGTAGAGTTACAGAAAAAGAGAACAGAGTCAAATAAAGAGGAAGAAGTTATCAAAGTAATGATGAAAAAAATATTTCTCATAATTTAGAGAGATGACTATTTAGATTGGCTGAGCTTATTAAATGTACAGCATAATGAGTAAAGAGATCCTCACACCAAGTTACACTGCTGTAAAATCTCAGAGCATCAGCAATAATGGGAAGACTCTCAAATCCTCAAGATGCAAATCATTAGTTCTGTTACAGAGGAATAGAATTTTAGTGTCACCAGACTTCTTAACAACACACTCAAAGCTAGCAGTCAATAGAGCATGACTTCAAATTTTGAAAGACAATTTGTATTCCAGAATTCTACATTCAGCCCAATTAGCAATTAAATATGAAGCTAGAGAAACACATCCTAAGACTTTCAGTGTCTCAAAACACATGTTTTCTGGGGAAGCTACAGAAGGATGTGCTCTAGTGAAATCAAGAAGTGAAAAAAGAAGAGAGAATCATCCAGAGAGAGATGCAAAGGGAAGGACCAGGATAGCTGTGCGATACTCCTTGGATGCAGCCTGGCCAGACCTGAGCAGAGGATAGAAGACCCTGGAGGAAGGTCTCCATCAACAATGAAAAGCTGGTGCTTTTAGCTGGGCAGGAAATGTTAGTATCTGGGTTGTACAATTCTACCAGAGAATTTGGAAATAACAAGTGATGGTAACATAGACAAGCAGATGGGAAAAAAAAAGGGCGTATTATTAACTCCCCAAAAAGCAAACCAAACCAAATCCAGTGTTGCTGAGTTCATTCTGACTCATAGCAACTGTAGGGGACACAGTAGAACTGCTCCACAGAGTTTCCAAGGAGGACCAGGCAGATCTGAACTGCCAGCCTTCTGTTTAGTAGATGAAGCACTTAACTACTACACCACCAGAGTTTTCATGATTAACTCCTGGAAGCAAGATATTTTAATAAAAAAGGAAATGCAGGTTTTTTAATTACATAAAATTTAGACAAACATTTCGCACTGATTTAACAAAAATATTTTGATATAACTGTGTTTCCATTGAATAAACCATGGACTGTGAAAAGAACAAGCAAATCTGTCTGGGAAGCAGTATAGCCAGAATGCTCCTTAGAAGTGAGGATGAGGAGACTACATCTCGTATAGTTTGGACATGTTATCAGGAGGCACCAATCTCTTATCATACGTGGTAAAATAGAGGGTCAGTGAAAAAGAGACAGACCCTCAACGAAATGGATTAACACAGTAGCCACAACACAGGTTTATGCATAACAGTGATTGTGAGGATGGCACTGGCCAGGGTAGTTGTTCTTTCTGTTGTACATAAGTGGCCATCAGTCAGAACTGACTTGATGGAACCTAACAACAACAACAACAAATTGTTACATCTGGATAACAGGAGAGAAAGCAAGGATGCTGGAATGTATGAGGATGCTAGTAATCTGTTTCGATAATAAGTCAGTAAAGGATGAAAAAATAAATGGAGAAGTAATTCAAAAGATTTTAAATGGGGGTAAAGCAAAGGACTGTTTTTTGGTTTGTGGTTTGGCTTGGCTTGGCTTGGCTTGACTTGGCTTGGCTTGGCTTGGCTTGGCTTGGCTTGCTTTGGCTTGGCTTGGCTTGGCTTGCTTTGGTTTGCTTTGGTTTGCTTTGGTTTAGCAGCCTTATTATTCTGTTTGATTTTTGCAAAAATATTCTTTGATAAAAGCTTGAACTTGAAAATTCAGTCAGACATCTTAGATAATCTGACCCAAGCCAGCGGTTATGCTGAAATTTCTCACCTAAGGGGTGAAACATGGTACTATAAGATGAGAACAGCCATGGCACTGTAGCCAAGGAAAAGCAACCAGAGCAGCAAACCCAAGAGCAGCCTGAGGCACCACCAGAGCCCAAGAAGTTTGTCCAAAGGGTGGGCAAGATATAATGCAAAGACTCTGAAAACTCTGCTTCTTGACACTAGGTGAGGGTACAAGTCTCAAACAAAACGTATGAAGAATGTGGTAGCAGGCTCAGTCTTAGGGAAAATGACCGTCAAGAGGCAGAGTTGGGCATCTAGTTTTGCTAGATAACAATCAACCCTACACTTGAGTCTCCACAACCTTTATTGGGGTAACTGAACATAAGGTTCTCACAAAAGAAGCCCAGTAAGGTCTGCCATCTAGCAGGTGAGTTGGAGCCTGGGAAGCTACAACTCCACGATTGTGAAGACCCCCCAAGGCCTTAAACTCATCCACACTTAAATAAGCAACTGGGGCCCCAAAGTCGCATTCCAGTTTCCACAGAGGTAGAGACTGCTCATGTGCACTCTGGGCCATGGATCCGCTGGCTTTGAGCCTGGGCGCGGATGTTTCTGCAGGTGGCAGACACCATTACCCACTACCATCGAGTCAACTCCTATTCATAGCGACCCTATAGGACAGAGTAGAACTGCTAGGCTAGAGTAGAACTGAAAGGCTAGCAGCCTTTCAGTTAGCGGATGCAGCATTTAGCCAGTACACCACCAGGGTTCATAGTGGATAAGTGCTATGACTGGTAAGCAAAAGGTCAACAGCTCAAATCTGTCAGGCACTCCTTGCCAACTAATGGGAGGTTCTACCCTGTCCTGAAGGATCGCTGTGAGTCATAATCAGCTTGATGACAGATACCATCAGGAACAGCAAAAATGGGGCTGGCACAGGAAGTGACCTACTGACGGAAAATATGTAATGTACACCAGAAATATTGCCTTCAAAAAGCTTAAGTCTACGTTCAACTTTTCATTTCCACTACATGAAATATTCACTTATGTCGAATAGCTTATTCCCTGGTAATACATGGTTAATGAGGCATCACAGTACATAAAAACTACTGAACTGGCTCAGATCAATTGTCTGTCCTGTCCAGTGTTCTCTGCCTTTTAGCAGAACTAAAAGAATATGATATTTAGAGACAGAGCATCTCAACTGGGACCTGGTTCTGACACTTCGAATTGTGTGACCTTGGGCAAGTTACCTGTCTGTGCCCAGCCACAATTTACTGGTGTGTACAATAGTTCAGTGATATCTTTTTCTGAATGGTGGTTTAAAAATTCTATGAGACAGTAGCTTTACAATTACCTTCATTTCATTAATTAATCTTTAATTTCTTAAAATAAATCACCTTAATTAAAATTAATCTTGCTGAATGGTGTGTGAAAGTACAGTAACAGTTGTCTACTATGGTTTTCATCTGCATCTTGAAAATTGTTAACATTTTTAATAAATCTGATTATTGCCTTTTCTATGAATAGATTCAAAAAATTCCTGAATCGGTTTAGAATTTCAGGCCTTCTTCTTCTTCTTCTTCTTCTTTTGTTCTTTCTGATGTAGTTTTAGTATATTCAACTTGACAGGGAAGTTCATAGAATTTTTTATAAGATGTGAAAAATTAGTGTAGCATGCCTAGGAGTCCTGGTAGCATCGTGGTTAAGAACTCAGCTTTTACCTGAAAAGTGAGCAGTCTGAATCCACTAGCCACTCCTTGCAAGCCCTATGGCACAGTTTGACTCTGTCCTGTAGGGTCGCTATGAGTCAGAACCAACTTGACAACACCTAAAAACAATAATAGCATACAGATGAAAATATTTCACAGGGGAAGGCCATGATTGGTAGAAAAAAAAATTGCATAACATGCATATTATTTGTGTAAAAGTATAGGAATTAAACCTAGGAGATCACATAACCTAATTCCATCCTGTATATTTTCACCTCCCTACCCCATACCTGAACCACCCCAGACCCAAGTCTTCTGTTCAGCTGCTCTCATAACAAACACTTCTTAGAGTTGGTCACTGTGCATGAGGCAAATCTTTAATGGGGACTGGGAGGAAGAAGGAAACCCTGGTGGCACAGTGGCTAAGTGCTTTGTCTGCTAACCAAAAGATTGGGAGTTTGAATCCACCAAGCGATCATTGCAAACTATGAAATTACAGTTGTACTCTGTCCTATAGGGTGGCTATCAGTGGGAATCGACTCAACATCAGGGGGTGTGGTTGAGGTTTGGGAAGGAAGAGATGGGCTAAGTTAAGTAGTTAATCTTAGGTAGGCACTCACTGAAGCATTGTCCGGAAGGTTAAATGAAACCCTGGCATTCCCGTATATACCAGTAGGCAAGCTGTCCCAAACTTAGTGGGTTTAGCAACTGAATGAGAAAGATCTGCCACTTGGGGCTCAGGGTGGTGTTTCTGGAAGTGTGGCCAATAAAAGAAGGAACAATCCACAAGTTCTGATTAAGTTTTCAATGTAAGTTTTTATTTTTTCTTCTACCTGTTAGGAGACCCTAGTTGAGTGGGAATCACCCTAGAGTGAAGAGTGTACTAAGTCTGACTATGCTACCACCCAGGAGACTTTGAACAGGTTCTTCTCCTCAGTGGGCCTCAACTTGTGCAAATAACGGGTTTGGAGTAGGTCATGAGTTTTCAAATATGCTTTGTGGATTTGGGATTCTCCAGTTAGGTCTGAAGTCACAGCTAGAGATGTGGAAGGAAAGAATGACAAGCTCCCCCAGGTCCCAGGTCCCAGTAATGAACAGCTTAGTCATTATCTCTTATATATTTTACATAGACATTTTTGTCTTCTTGGCTGAAAAAGAAAAATGAAAATCACTGGATCGTATCATTTCTAATGTATCTTCCAATCCCATAATTCTAGGATAAACTAACACCCTATGGGACTAAGAACATGAAATACATCAGTTCTGCCGTGGAGATATAAACTTGAGTGATGAGACTAAACCATTGTACCACTGCTGGAATCATCCTATATATCACCAAGAAAATAAATTTACACTTAATAAGCACTTACTGTTGCATAACCCCATTGGGATGTGGCTCATAAAATCGGGAAAAGACACCAACTGTCCTTGTAGGGCTACACTCCGGTGAGGCTGAGCTTGAAACACACAGAACAATTACAGTACAACACACAAAACAGTATAATCAAGTGAAACAGAGTGAGGTGCAAACTCTGAATGCATTTGAGTGCAGACGTAAGGAACGCACAGGAGATGGGTCCAACGGTGAGGAAAGGCTTCACGGGGGAGGAAAGAGTTGAAAACAACATCCAAAGTTCAAGAACTCAACACTAAAAGATCTTTGAAGCTTTTGAAGCTTGAATTTAGAAATAGGATCAATGTTAAGTCATCTTGATGGCCTGAAAACAAAATATTTAGCTTGTGGCAGAACAGAGTTTTCTTTCCCGTTCACTCTCTACTTCTTTTGAATTTTATTCCAGAATGATTTGAGAAGAAATCTATAGTAGAAACATAAGCAATTTCAGCCCAATAATTCAAAAAACATGGAACTTTGCTATAAGATGTGTTAAGTATTGGCAAACGGAAAGTTTTTCTCAAATAATCCAAAGAAACTGATTTTTACAAAGCAGTATTATGCTTTCACACAAAACTGTAACCCAAACCAAAAACAATTTACAAATCTTATCCCTATTGATAAACAGTATAAATAGAACAGCGCTTAACATTATTGAGGATGTCACACTGAAACAGAACAATTAAAGCCCAACACAGAAAGCTAAAGAGATGAAACCGTGGCTCTATCAGGATCAGAGACACAATAGTGTTTAAAAACAGGGAGATCAAAGCCAACCCTATTGTAAAATTGGGGCTGGAGGAAACATGCTGTCCCATTAGCTTAAGAGAAAAACAAAACCTGTGACCAGTGTAGGGCCAATTGGCACCGCTGCCTGGCAAGCAAAGAGGAAGCAGAGGCAGCTGCCTGCAGACTCAGGAATCCAGTCTGGATCTGCAGCATTCCTAGAGAAGGAGAGCTCTAGGCCATTAGCATCCCCTTGGTTCTGACCTGTGTGGCCCTTTGAGAAGAGTGGAGGAATCCTTAGCGATGAGCACAAGAAGAAAATCATACACATAAACACATGCCCTTTCCCAGAAAAAAAAAAAAGAAGAAGAACGCCTCGTACAGAAGATGAGCTCACAAGCTAAAATTCCAAAGCTGGTAAATAAAACTAATACGAGAAAACATACTCAACCAAGCTAACAAATAACAGAATTCTCCTTAAGCTGTTTGTAAATAGTAAACTCTTTCAGAAATGATGCCTTCAAAGTAGTATGGTATAAACTCTCATTAAAATAATGACTGATATGCATAGGGTAGCCATGAGTCGGCTCCGACTCGACGGCACTTGGCACTTGGCTTTATGCATATGGGGTCCAATAATTAAGTCCATGAATTTAACTGCTCTAAGTACTACATAATTCATTGCTGAATGTCACTATGGTCACCTTTGAAGTCCTCCCCAAGGGAAGCTATGCACCGAAGCCAGTGCCTAGTCCACCTTTCAAAGCAATTTGGGAAAGCTTTCTGGAATGGCCACTGTGCACAGTGGCAAGTTCACCAACTTAATTGTCTAGTTGTCACTGATAGGAACACCTGCTCTATTCATCAGATCTGGCCCCCAGTGACGTTTTCTTTACGCAAAGAGAAAGGAAATATTGAAAGGAAGACACTTTGATGACATTCAGGGCATCAAGGGTAATACAATGACATCTCTGATGACATTCCAGCAAGAGTTCCCAAATTGCTTTGAAGGGTGTACTAGGTACTGGCATCAGTGCATGGTTTCCCAAAGGGAATACTTTGAAGGTAATCACAGAGATGTTCAGCAACGAGTTACATAGCACTTTTTCTAGGATGGGTTTCTGAACTTAATTGACAGTCCTCACAGAACTAGCAACGCTCCCTTACTATTTGGGTATTGTCTTGGATTGAATTGTGTCCCCCCGCAAAAGTGTGTGTATCACTTTGGCTGAGCCACGATTCCCAGTATTGTGTGATTTTCCTGTATGTTGTAAATCCTGCCTCTAAGATGTCAATGAGAGTGATGGACGGCAGTTGTGCTGGTGAGACAGAACTCAATCTGTAAGCTTTTATTGTGCCTTGAGGCAGTCTCTTGGGCTATGAATGACAGGGAAGCAGGCAGAGAGCTGGGGACTTCCTATCAGCGAGAAAACAGTGCCAGGAGTAGAATACATCCTTTGGACCCGGGATCCCTTTGACTCAGAAGCTCCTCATTCAGGGGAAGGTTCACAACAAGGACCTTCTTCCAAAGCCAACAGAGAAAGCCTTCTGCTGGAGCTGATGCCATGAATTTGGACTTTTAGCCTGTTTTACTGTAAGGAAATAAATTTCGCTTTGTTAAAGTCATCCCCTTGTGGTACTTCTATTACAGCAACACTAGATGGCTAAGATGAGTATGAACTCATTAACTTTACTGACAACATATGCAAAGAAAAACCCTGTTTCCCCAAACAAGGTAGCATTCACTGACGCAGGAATTAGGACTTGAACATAACTATTTAGAGGACACAATTCAAT
This sequence comes from Heterohyrax brucei, assembly GCA_028571685.1. Classification (NCBI taxonomy): domain Eukaryota; kingdom Metazoa; phylum Chordata; class Mammalia; order Hyracoidea; family Procaviidae; genus Heterohyrax; species Heterohyrax brucei. Next base: position 60,846,957 of record CM053162.1, on the reverse strand, counting down.
CGATAACAGAGACTGAGTGTAGACACAAAGGCATGGCCTGGGTAAAGACAATGGCTGTTTGAATCTACCAGGCACTTCTTGGAAACTCTGTGGAGCAGTTCTACTCTGTCCTATAGGGTTCCAAGAATCAGAATTGACTCAATGACAATGGGTTTTGGCTGTAATCTCAGCCAAAGGCTCTGTGCAACGTCATCAAAGACTTGGGCTGAATGACAGACTTTATAGTAGTTTCAGTACAAGAAGTGTAAAAAAAAATAAGGACTATTAAAGACTGTTCTCTTCCAAAGTAAAAATCCATATTGATTCCACAACTGTGAATAATCAGCTCTGCCAAAGCAAGGGCTTAGGAAAGGAAAAGCTACCTCAGGGAGGAGGTGAGAGGAAGTGAAGCAACGATTTGTCTCTCGAGCTCAGCATAAGAGGACAAAACGAATTTTCTGCCTTCCTGCTACTTCACAGGGGCCCCATTTTTCCCTGAGAGTCTCTTGGGCCAGACCCATCCATATGGGAGATGAGATCAGAATTGTCAAGAGAGATGTCTTTAATCTCTCACGAGATTTAATTACACGATAAGTAACTGGAAGATAATCATGAGGTCTCAATCTTCTGAAACTAAAAATCGAGAGGCTGGGTTTAGTGTGGGGCAAGGGGTCAGGGTGTTACGACCGAGACATAGGAGTCAATTGTTACAAAGTGGATTATGTTTTGGTCAAAGAAAAGATGGTGCAACTTTGTTCTGGATTGTCAGTTTGAGTCAGAGGTGACAGAGGCTGCATCACTGAAGCCTATCATTGCATTCAGCTTCTCCATCCCTGGCCTTGTCCATGAAGGTGTCTGTCACAAGCTCATAGGGACTGTGAGCCCCGAGAATAGAGGAGAACGATTTCTCTCCCACTGACAGGCCATTCCTTAAGACACAGACTGCTTGAGGATGGCTACACTGAAATTGTTCATCAGATGACTTTAAAACCCTGGATACCAGGGAAGGGAGCAAGGCATAGATATCTGCAGGCTTCTTCCTTGCAGGAAAAAGCTAACATTAGGTCACTGATGTGTTAGACGAGAACAGAGCCTCCAGGAAACCTAATGTCGTCTAAGTTACTCTTTGGATTTTAGATTTCAGTGCTGGGAAATCTAGTCTAGATGAAATGGAGTCCTTGACAGGAAGAAAGCCAACAGAAATTGCCTGTCAAGATCTGCTATTAACAAGAAGAAAGTAGGGACTGGATGTGCTGTCATAAAATATTTGGAATGTTGGTTAGGTTATGAGTGACAGGAGAAGACAGCAAACCTAAGCGTCTTTCATTTGAAGATCCTGTGGAAAAGTGTGCCTGTGATGGCTTTAGGCTTTTCACTGTCAGAATGCCTGTTGTCACTGAGTTGATCGTGCTCCCTTGGGTTTTCAGTGGCTGATTTTTCTCAAAAGAGAATCACTGTGCCCTTCTTCTGAGGCACCTCTGGATGGACTTCACTTCCAACCTTTCAGGAAGCAGCCAAGCATATTAACTATTTCCATCATCCAGGGACTCCAACCAGCAGAAAAGGAGAGGAAAAATACGATGGACTCCACCTGCAAGTGAGTTGAGGCAATCTGGGGACAGGCCAAATTCATGACTTCATTTATGCTTTAACACCAAGGAATGTATATGGGAAGATGAAGATACAAACATTTGCTAATGGGTGAAGGTCATTGGAAAGAAGGTCCTGGCTAGAAAAGTTGAGGCATGGTAGCTCAGTTCCTGCTCAGAAAGGGAGGGCATCCCGTACTGCAGAAGATCTAACAGATCGGTGGGACAAATGGGCTTAACAGGAAAATACTTTAGTCAGAATACATTAGTCAGAAACAGACTCAGGAGAGATGTTTACAGTAAGGGATGATGTCATGGGAATTTCCACTGCATTACAAAGCTGAGATGCTAATAGAATACAGGGGAAGTCAGGGTCGCTTGTATTGAAGCAGAAGGCTGCCAGCTAAACAAGGCACTTAATTTCAGTGTCATCCAGGGAAGAGAAACAGAGACGAGGTTACTGTTTCCCAGGCCCAAATATTAAATGGGCAAAGCCAAGAAGCTAACTTCTGTGAAACAAAGATCAGTACAGACAGGGAGTTGTCTCAGTTCAGCCAATAAAAACATTTTTTTCTTTTCTTTTTTTTCAATGACTTGATGTTAACCTTTTCCTGCAAAGAAGCCTGCAGATATCTTTCTCCTCGATTGCCAGGTGTTTTCTGAGTCCCCTCTACCCCTATCCCACACCATTCCCATCCCTTCTATAAAGTTCTTCTACCTCATTTCAGGGTCTTAGGAGGCCTGGTTGCACAGTGGTTAAAGCACCTGACAGCTAAGCAAAAGGTCAGTGGTTGAAACTAACCAGCCAGTCTACAGGTGAACGATGCGGCAGTCAGTTTCCATAAAGGTTCACAGTTTTGGAAACCCTATGAGGTAGTTCTCTGTTGTCCTGTAGGGTTGACTCAAAAGCAGTGGGCTTGGTTTTCACATTTGGACTGGGGGCCTTAAATATTTTGATGAGTAGTATCAACAGCTTAATCATGGGAGTTGCTGTCTTCACCACTCAGCAAGTCAAGTAATATCGAGCTGCAGTAGCAAGTTGGGTTACTGATTTGGGTCTACCAAAGGTACAGGTGGATTTATGTTGCTGATTGGTCCACAGAAGGCCCGTAGGCAGCTGTAACAGCAGTACTGGGGACAACAGGAAAGTCTTTCAAAATCTGTTGAGTGCTTTGGAGTCAGCTGCTACTCACCTTCACTTTGCTTGGGAGGCTTGTCAGGAAGGGAGACAGGACAGCTATCTTGGGTAGCAAGGGCAGCCTCCAGTTTCTGCAACGTCTAAAGCCCCAAAGCAGTGGTCCACACACACAGGCTGAGATATCAGAGCATATTCAAGTCTCTAGTCCTCCTTGCAAATTCTGAGGTTCTTTCTGAAAGTGTTTGAATGCTTCAGTACATTTCCAAGTAAATCTGCTGGGGTCCAAGTGGTTTGCACAGTTACTATTGTGAAACTGAACAAGAAACTCTCTTACAGAGGCCAACACAGCCAACCAAGATGGGAAATTATTTTGGCATCTGGAAGGGCTGCTATGATCATCTTCGAAGTACTCCCCTTGGGAAGCTATACTCTGACAACAGCGCCTAGTCCACCTTTAGAGAAATTTGGAAACTCTTTCTGGAATGGCCATCAGAGCTGTCATCATATTACCCTTGATGCCCTGAATGTCATCAACATGTCTTCCTTTCAACATTTCCTTTATCTTTGGGTAAAAAAAAAAAATCACTGGGGGCCAGATCAGGTGAGTAGGGAGGGTGTTCCGATACGGTTATTTGTTTACTGGCTAAAAACGCCCTCACAGACAACTATACTACTAAGTTCGTGAACTGGCCACCATGCACAATAGTCATTTCAGAAAGAGTTCCCAAATTGCTCTGAAGGGTGGACTAGGTGCTGGCATCGGTGCATAGCTTCCCAAGGGCACTACTTCGCAGGTGACCATAGTGATATTCAGCAATGACGTACGTAGTACTTAGAACAATTAAGTTTGCAGACTTAATTATTGGAACTAGTAGCTTTTCAATAGCTTAAAACAATTCAATTACATGAAACAAACAACAAAGAACACATAAAATTTAAAAGAAAAAAAATGGGTTTTTAGCAGGGCAATGTTAGACATTGTTAGGGAGGTTGCTAGTGCTTAAAAGAGATGATAATAACATGCCCTCCAAAGAGAGAGTGTCTTTTGGTCATCTTGGGAGGGCAGTTGTGACCATATTCACATTCTTCTTTAGGAATCTTAATATTACTTTTAGTTTGGGGCAGAGCCAGGAATTTATATGCTGCTTTTGTTTCTTCCTGAATACCAGTCCATGAAAAAGCTCCAGTGAGTCTCAGGGCCTAGAGAGACTGCCTGCTAATTCCTCCTGATGGTACCGTCTACTCACTAGACTCCGGGATACCGTTCCCGTTGTTGAAGAGTGTACAGCACATTCATGTCCCTTTGGGGGAAAGTAAACACTTCCTTCAACCCTTTTCCTCACACACCTCAAAGTACACAAAGAATTAAAATTCTGGAAAGGGGACAGCAAACTCCTTGAGCTCAGAGTTGCCCCACAACTTCCGTCCCAGTACGTCTAATTCTGAAAAACTTTTGGCTGACTATTAAAAAAAATAAAAATTAAAAAAAAGCACAGTTACCATGGAGTCATTTCCAACTCATGGCAATGCCAGCTGTGCCACGTGCTAGGGTATAACTGTGATTCTTAGGACTTTCAGTGGCTGATTTTTTAGAAATATATTGCCAGGCCTTTCTTCCTTGAACTCAACCCTCCAACTCCTCAGCTGACAAGCCTGTTAACCATTGGCACCAACCAGGGTTTCTCGAGTATGTGACATCCCTGAGCTCTAGGGACAAGATATCATCCTAAATACAAGAAAACAAGACTTGTCTTCTGAATTCACAATAATTGCTGCAAGACGTTAAGACCTAGCCCTGATGTGGAAGCACCTGAGATGTTTCATCCAGAATTCCAGTCAGGCTGCAGGACCTGTCAAGACATATCTGCCTGACACTTGACAGACAGCAGTCAGCACCCAGAGCACCTTCCTGAGCTGATAAAGTGGCCATTTGACAGGATTTATAAAAAGAAAACAATACATTCAGACAAGGCAGCTGTGAGGGGCCCCGACACTGAGACCTAACCTCCTCCCAGTCTGAAAACTCCAGGGCAGCTCTTCTGTCTCTCCTGGGCAGTCAGCTGGGAACTTGGAAGAAATACAACGAAGACAGAACCTCAGAAAGAAACCTTAATACAGGTGCTAAAAGAGAAGGAAGAAAAAAAGGGGGGGCACATTCTCAAGTCAATTCAATGCAAATCCCTGGAGGTGAGTAGCTGCTAGAGAACACCAGGCTATTCTATGAGCAGTCATGGTTGGTCATCCATCTCTCTGGGTACCTCGGCAGCCCTGGCCATCCTGTGAGCCACTCAGGCACTAGCTAAACATACAGAGTACTCCTCCCCTGACAAATTCAATCAAAATTTCTAGGCCCAGGCCTAGGCCTTTGTTCAAATCTTCAGGTGTTGCTACGTGCAACAAGATTGAGAATTACCAGCTCTAGGATAATTTGCATTTAAGGTGCATGGCCGGGGTCGGTGATAGGTGTCCCCAAAGAGACCTTTGTGACCTTCTCTAAGTCTTCAAATGGTTTGGGCCTTGAAGACCTCCACTCACAAAGAACATGGACAAACAAAGTTCATCTCAGTTCAAATTTCCCACTGTGCACAGACCAGCCTGCACCCAAAGTTGATCTTCCAGAACATGATCCGTGTAGGTAGACAGCCAAGGAGCCCGAAGGCTGCCTTGAGGCAAACTCCACATGGTGTGGCTCTGTATGACTGTAAACTCAGTGTAATGAGCAGCGCAGTCTGCATTTGAAGACTTACTTGAGCTAAAATAATAATAAGAGGCTTGTTGGCTGATATCACATCTAAAGTATGAGTCTAGCTGCTTTACTGTAGCTGATCCAGACACACTGACTTGTATGGACTACAGACTAAAATTAGGCAGACATAGGCAGTTTCTGCTCAAAAGCCCCAGAAGAGAGTTCTAAACATCTTTGGCCTCATTACTTGATGCCAGGCCATCAGTGGTGAGTGGTCACCCATCTGTTGCAACCGATGCAGCCACGCTGGCCTTAACCACAAACCGTAACAGAAAGTGGAGCTTTGAATTGCATCTGGCTTAGCTCTGCCAGAGACACTGCAGAGTGTTCAGTATAGGCATCTGCAATGAGCAATTACTGCTAATAGGGAACCCCACTGAGTTCAGAGAACTCTGTGTAACAAATAAAATATACTGGCTATAGAGTATGGGCAACAAAGGCTGAAAATTCCATTCCAGTAAGTACGTGAGGTCTACATGTACCCATGGGTCAGTCTGGGGGGCCTTCCTAAAGGAAGCACATGTGGGGCACCCTGGAGGGGTTTCATTTTAGGATCAAGAGGTCTTTTATTAATATGCAGGTGGGGAGACAGTGAAATTTGGGTTAACTTACTTCTGGACGTGGGAACTGCGGATGTGGACTCTTGATTGTGGGTGTGATGCTTTGCTCCTGGTGTGATGCAGTTCAAAGCCCTGGTGCTCCTGGACTCACCCTGCCTGCCAGAAATGCTCCCTTCACTCTCACCCATGGGTAAGTGCTGGTGATTCACCTCCCTGAACTCCAGAGAACTGCCTGCGCAGAGCCTAACCAAAGAAAATGGTCCTGGTACAAGCCACTTCAAAGCCATAGAAACGGTTTATTCCACACCACAAAATCCACACCACCAGAATAAGTATGTTCATCACCTGAGATTCATCCTGGGGGTAGGGAGAGGAAATAATTCTATTAACACAATGAGTGTGACTGTAGTCACACATACCTTCCACATGTATCTTACATACAGCACATACATTTAGCATTTGGTGTGTATACATTTATGTAAAAACCAAAAAATCCACTGCCATCGAGTAGATTCCAACTCGCAGAGACCCTATAGGGAGAGTCGAACTGTCTCAGAGAGCTTCCAAAGAGAACCTGGGGGATTTGAACTGTAGACTGTATGGAAGGAATTGTAGCACCTAATCACTATGCCACCAGAGTTTCATACATACATATAGATTTAAAAAAAAAAAAAAACAGTGCCATCAAGTGATTCTCATAGTGACCCTACAGGACAGAGCAGAGCTGCCCCATAGGGTTTTCAAAGAACAGCTCATGTTGATTTGAACTGCCAATATTTTTGTTAACAGTCCTAGCTCTTAACCATTGCCCCATCAAGGCTCCAAATATATAGATATATACCTGTAAGTGTGTGGGTCGAGATAGAGATCCCCTTGTTGTTGAGTCCATTCCAACTCATAGGAACCCTATAGGACACAGCAGAACTGCCCCATTATGATTTCCTCTGATCCTAACAGAAGCAGATTGCCACATCTTTCTCCCAAGAAGCAAATGGTAGATTCACACTATCAGCCATTTATTAGCAACAGAGCTCTTAAACCACTGCCCCACCAGGGCTCCTCAGAGGCCAAGTGAGATTTATCCACCACCTGTCTGTCACCCTGATGGTCTGGTGGCTAAGTGCCACAGCTGGTAACCAAAAGGTTGGCAGTTCAAATCCACCAAATGCCCCTTGGAAACTCTATGGGGGCAGTTCTACTCTGTCCTACAGGGTCGCTAGGAGATAGAATCAACTTGATGGCAATGGGTTTGGTTTGTCAGCTTTTACCCGTCACTCCGGTGGCTTGCATGTTGCTGTGATGCTGGAATCTATGCCACTGGTATGTCAAATACCAGCAGGTCACTCACTCGTAGTGGACAGATTTCAGCAGAGATTCTGGACTAAGATGGACTCAGAATAAGGGCCTAGAGATCTACTCCCAAAAAGTAGCCGGGAAAGCCTTCTGGATCACAACAGAGCAGTATCTGACTCCCTTACTTCTGATACGTCTCGGTAGGGCTCAGTTACAAGAGGGGAGCATCACAGTCAGTGAAGACAAGCCAACGAGGGAAGGGAGACCTGTCTGTCTCTCTATATGCATATCTGCGTGAATAGATACTCAAATAGACAGACATACAGACAGACGGTGCACAACTGGACAACATTTCATTCTGTTGTACACAAAATCACCGTGAGTCAGAGGCAACTTGATGTGGGTACCCACAGATATAACGATAGGTCTATGTACATATTGGGTTCCTTTGCTAATATTATCATGAGGGAGATTTTTTAAAATTATTCTTTTACTTTAACAATCTCATTCAGTATGGTAACTGTATTATCAAAGGGAAATGAATTTTAAAAGGGGAAGGATTTTATTCATTCAGATTTCCACTAGGGTTTTATTATAACAAACGTAGAGATAGCTAAAGCTTTTCTGTAGAAAACACAACAAGATAGGATAACAAACTAAGTGCCAACAAGTCAGTGACTATAATGACAGGTGACAGCACTGTCCATGTGGCCATACATGGATACACATGCTGTATGCCTGGCCTAAGTATAAGCCTAGGGACTCAACACGGAGCCGATGGTTCCATTCGCTTGGAAATCTTATCCTGTGTACTTATCTATCAAGTGTGCAATCCTACTATTTCATTACAGATGACATGTAGAGACCAATTCAAAGACTTTCCATTTGGTTTGGGTGCTGTAATCTGATTCTAAGTTTGAAAGCTGTGAATATTGTATTTAGTATTGGTTTCTTTAGCGACTTTATTGTCACCTTGAAATTCTGATGACAGAAATGAAAATGAACTTCATTTGATTTTGTCTAGTAACACAGGATATCACACTGAAGTTTAAAATGTAGCCCCTAAAAAGAGGAAAGGGGAGACACACATGACTGAGATGATTGCAGATAACAGACTAGTACTTTGTAAAACACAGATAAATCTTCATGTGGTATACGTTTTAAATCAAGCCTGGGTGTTTTATTTTCTGCAAAAAAAAATTTTTAATCAAATCATAGGTTAATCAGGCAGAAAAATGTAACTGAATGTAATAAATTATTTCCCGATATTTAAAAACATATTGAAAAAGAAACTTAAAATTTGTACACAGTTCAAATTATGTGATAGAAATTTGCTTCCTGTCTTTGTATTTGAATCCACAACTATCGTGTAATCTGGAGAAAGCCTTGCTCTTATTGGTTTCCATGACCCAAAATACTGTAGTCAGTGCTTATCCCAGAGTTTGATACCTAGTAGGTACATGTCATGGACTGAATTGTGTCCCCTCAAAAATATGTACAGCGGTTTGGCTAAGCCATGATTCCTGGTACTGTGTGATATTCCTGTATGTTCTCAGTCCTGCCTCTGTGATGTTAACGAGGGAGGGTGGGTGGCAGTTGCTGGTCAGACAGGACGCACTCAAAGTGCTAAGGCCCTACTGTTTCTTGAGGCAATCTTTTGGGATATAAAGGAAAAGGAAGCAACCAGGGAGTTGGGGACCTTATACCATCAGGAAGGAACCCTAGAGGTCTAGTGATTAAGTGCAATAGCTGCTAACCAATAGATCAGCAGTTCAAATCCCCCAGGAGCTCCTTGGAAACTCTATGGGGCAGTTCTACTCTGACCAACGGCGTCCCTATGAGTCAGAATCAACTCCACAGCAGTCGGTTTGGTTTTCTTCGTTTTACCATCGGGAAAGAAGCAGTGCTGGGAGCAGAGCGCTTCCTTAGGACCGAGGGTCTGTGCGCCTCAGACGCTCCCACTCCTGGGGAAGACAAATGACAAGGACCTTCCTCCACAGCCGAGTGAGAAAGACTTCCCTTGAAGCTGATGCCCTGAATTTAGACTTGTAACCCACTGGACTGTGACAGAATAAAATATCTCATTGTTAAAGCCATCCACCTGTGGTATTTCTTTTACAGCAGCACTAGATGACTAAGCAATTTGTAGGAAATCATTGTCAAATATATGGAGCAGCCATTTTTGAATAGTAAATTTCTGTTTAAAATCATAAACCCAAAAAGCCACCGCCATCGAGGTGATTCCAACTCACAGCGACCCTATAGAACAGAGTAGAGCTGCTCCATAGAGTTTCTGAGGAGCACCTGGAGGATCTGAACTGCTGACCTTCTGGTTAGCAGCCGTGACTCTTAACAACTACACCACCAGGGTTTCCTTTAAAACCATAAGTAAGTGGTTTTTACTTTTTCACTGACAAAGACCAAATTAACTTTTAAATGCATTTGTGAATCTGAGCAGAGCTGAAATGCAATTAAAGACAAAATTCTGAAATAACCCAGGATGTGGCCTGTCAGCCACAGAGTAACATCAGGGCCTGTCTTTGTGGCATTGTCTGCCCGTTGTAGTGTCTGCACATTCCAAAATAATAACCTGAGACTTTCAGTGCCTTATAAAAAACACAATTTTTCATTTGATTATTTTTTCAATAACTAATTTTTCTGAATGTCCTTTTGTGCTACAAATCATATCCAGTCAGAAATGATTCTGCTCTATTCCTCAAAGGCAAGAACCATTTTACATTGCAAAACAAATTAAAAACAATATCATCAATATTGATCTGACCTTAGGATTATTTTAATGAGAATCAAAGACAAAAATGGACTTCTATTAAATATTTTACAATAAATCAAACCAACTTATTACTTTGCCATGCATGGCACATGAAATTATTAGTGAAGACTATTTTTTTAGCTTGGCAAGCAAAATAGAGTCATTTGCCATCTCTGGTTAAAAAATCAGTACAGGAGAAATTCTCTGCAGGCGACGAATGTGGGAAAGCTTGCCAGCCAACCCATGTCACCCTTCATTTCACCTGGTTTACAGAGCTTTCCATGTATCAAAACATTCACACCAAAAGGCAGCTTTTCAATCTAAAGGATATGGAATCCTTCCAGCCAAAACAATGTCTTTTACATCCTCTTTCCTGTACAAAAGACACCTGAAACATCACATCTAAGACTAAATCTTGATTTCATCCTAAACCCATTTCTCCCCTGTCTATAAATGGAACTGTCGCTCACCACACTGCTTAGGCTCCCAAACGGAGGGTCACCCTTGACTCCTTTCTTTCCCATCAACACACAGAACAAGATAACCACGTATTTCATTCACTTCAGTCTCTGTGTTTGTGTCTGGAATCCACTGCTTCTCTCTCCTCTGCAGTCAAAGCCTCGTCCCATCTTTCTTCTCTTACCTGCCCTATTGCAATAGCCCTGTCTGTAATCTCACTGATACCAAAGATTCAGCATCTTAGTCAGATGAAGACTTCACCCTCCACCAGCTTTGGACTGACTCAGTCTCAGTAAGAAAGCAGTCATCCCTGTTGGCATCTCCACTGTTCTCCTACCTTGCTCATCTCTCTTTCCTCCCAGACTCTCTCTGTTCTCTGACCAGTCCAGAACTTCCAGCAGCAATGGGGAGAAAATGTGAAGAAGTTCTCAAGTGACACTTCAGAGACCAAATAGATTTGGCTCAAATGACAGTCTCCAGCTAGATACACATAGGAAAATCCTGGTCACATAACAGTTGAAAGCTATGTCTGCTCACCAAAAGATCAGTGGTTTGCATTTACCAGGTGCTTCTTGGAAACTCTTTGGAGCAGTTCTACTCCACAGCAATGAATTTGGTTTGGGTTTTTTTTTTTTTTTTTTGGGGATATTGTTGTTTGGTTTTGGGGGGTGGAGGGGTTTTGTTCCCCCCCCCCCTTTGCAAACCTGGAAGTAGCTGACTTACTTGTAATTCTATTCCATCAGTATGCCTCTTCTAAAATTAATGACTATCCACAGAGACAAATGGAAGACAGATAACAACCAATAAAATACAGAAAATAAATAGGTAATATGATATCAAGTAGTGCTAATATCTCAAAATCAAGTAAAACAGAAAAAAAAGATGAAAAGTAATTATAGTGGAAGGAAAGGCTACTGGATCAATCCAAATAAGAATAAATGCGAAAAAGCGATCAGACCTGTGTGATTTCTGACAGAACTGGTGGGCACCACAGTCTGATGTGAGTGAAGGGTATGGGGTGGAGACAGAAAGGACTACTAATCTTGGAGAGAAGGAAATTCAGGGACATCACCAAGGAGATTTGCTTCCACACTATGTTTGAGCAGTGGAGATTGCTAGGCAGGTTGCAGGGGTTACAAAGACATGTTCTCTGAGCCTTGTCACAGGCTGTGCTTTTAGCCTGATTTCACAGGAAAAGGAATAGGAGGCAAGAGAAAGAGTCAGCAGAGTCAAGCGGTTTTTCTATTTTTTTAATTAATTTACAGAATTCATGAGAAATAAAATTTATGAATATGGAGTGAGAGGGACTTAGAGACCAAACCTCAAAACTCATAGCCATTAAGTAGATTTCAACTCACAATGACACAACAGGACAAACAGACAAGACCCATAGGTTTTCCAAGACTGTAAATCTACACTGGAAACCCTGATGACATAGTGGTTCAGTGCTACAGCTGCTGACCAAAATGTGGCCAGTTCAAATCCTCCAGGTGCTCTTTGGAAACTCTATGGGGCAATTCTACTCTAACCCTATAGGGTCATTATGAGTTGAATCGATTTGAGGGGAGTGGGTATGGGGTTTAAAATTTTTTACTGATGGAGACTGCCCCATCCCACAGAGCAATTGGGGGGTTCAAATCACCAACCTTCTTGTCAGCAGCTGAGCACTTAGCTGCCAGGTTTCCAGGACCTCAGGACTGTGAATATATAGATATAGATATAGAAGATATAGAGGGAAGTGCTCCAGAGCCCTGACAAGAAGGAGACTCTTAATGAAAAAAGAGGAACCGCTTTCTGTGACAGCAGAAGAAAATTTAAGCAAAAGGAATTGGTAACTGTGCTTTGTGAAAGCCAGAGAAAGAAATGTCGGATGACTTGAGTCTTGTGCGTAGTAGGGAGTTTTCTAGAGAATCAGTTACTTGTGCCTCAGGTTTCTCTTCTCTACAGTGGAGCTTAAATAATAGCTACCTCATAGGACTGTTGTGAGGATTAAATGAGTTAATGTGTGAGTGATAAGAGGTACTTATATACATACACGTACACACACATGTATAAAGTTCTGAGAATTGATACATGAGTTAATATATAAAGAACTTTACCTGACACAAAGTAGCCTCTTGGTGCACATTATTCTTGTTCTTTCTTGCTATTCAACCATTATTTTTAATTATTACAATATTTTAACAGTCAGTTATTAATTTCTTAGTTTTCTACAACTGCAAAATAAATTTTTTTGAAATAGCCATTTGTTTAGATAAAAACCTTACCATACACAAATGGTTTCAATGAAATTATCCCATTTATTTTCCACTAAAATCACTTTCTTTACAATTTATTTAGACATCAAGCGAAATTATTTTAAGATTGTACCTATGAGAAAACTAAGATTAGAGGAGGTTAGAGACTCAGCCAGTTCCACATGGCTAACAAACAGAGGTAGATTAAGAAGTAAGCAAAGCAGGCCTAGGTTTAATTGTGTTCACTTACTAATCAGTGACTATGCAAAGCAATTCAGCTGTATCGATCGTAACAAAGTATGGATAACATTGCCAGAAATGGAAATTCTAATACAGTTAATTGTGCTTCTGAAGAATCTGTACTTGGACCAAGGAGCAGTCATTGGAACAGAACAAGGGCATACTGTGTGGCTTAAACAAGGGCATACTGCGTGGCATACTGTATCATTCCACCATATTTATTCAATCTATAAGCTGAGCAAATAACCCAAGAAGTTGGACTATGTGAAAAGAAGGTAGCACCAGAACTAGAGGAAAACTCAGCAACCTTGCTTGCTGAAGGTGAAGAGGACTTAAAGCACTTACTGATGAAGATCAAAGATTGCAACCTTCACTGAGGATTTCACTTAAACATAAAGGAAACAAAAACTCTTACAACTGGACAAATTAGCAAAAGCATGATAAATGGAGAAAAGACTGAAGTGGTCAGTTATTCCATTTTTGGATCTGCAATCAACGGCCACGGGACCAAAAGTCAAGAAATCAAACCATACTCTGCATTGAGCAAATCTGCTGCAAAAGTGTTAAAAGGCAAAGATGTCACTTAAAGTGTTAGAGTGTAACATTTAAAATGTTAAAAGGTAAAGATGTCACTTTATGGACTAAGGTGTGCCTGTCGCAAGCCTGGGTGTTTTCAGTTGTCTCATGTGAGTGTGAAAGCTGGACAGTGAATAAGGAAACCTCAAGAAGAATTGATGCTTGTCAATTAGCTGGCAAAGAATATTGCATAAACCACGGACTTGGAAGCAGTACAGACAATGCTCATTAGAAGCAAGCATGGCAGGGTGACCTCTTACGTGCTTTGGATTTGTTATCGGGAGCAATCAGTCCCTGGAGAAGGACATCCTGCTTGGTAAAGCAGAGGGTCAGCAAAAAATAATAAGTTCCTCAACAAGACAGATTGACATAACAGCTGTGACAGTGGGCTAGGCATAATGACAGCCTTGAGAATGGGACAGGACTGTTGAGCATTTCACGCTGTTACACACAGGATCGCCATGAGTGGAAACAACTCCACGACACATAACAACAATAACTAATCTGGAATGCCCAAGTTCACACAGGTTTTACGACATCTTCGATGTGATGAAAAACAGGTGAAATTAGGTACCACAAATTAGTAAGTACCTTGCTTGTAAGCCTGTGCGTACCTTGCTTGTTGGATAACCCATCCCTGCTATAAAAAAAGAGTCATGGGCCAGAACCTAGGTGTCCTGAATCCAAATGCCATTGTCTTGACACTCAACTAGTTTTCTAAATAAAGAACTCCTGGAAAGTTCTTCACATACACCCCAAAACTGAATAACTCTGATCATGACCTGACACCATTTATTTAGTGATCTTTCCATGAATGGATCGAATATTTAAAAACAATTCAATTTTAACAATTTGGTCATCCTCTCTGCCCCTGCCTCACTCTGAAAGGTAATATATGAAAAGATAGTTCTTCATTTAATCAGAAGATGGTAGTTTAAACTCTGAGTAGCATGTCTGAACGCAACGCACAGTCAGGGGGAAAGTGACAGCAGCTCCATCTACCTGTTTCAGTGGTACAACAAAGGATTTCTGAAACTCCCACAGCACTCTTCTTTTACACCAGAGATGGGTCATGTAACCTAGTCTAATGTGAGGATCAGCTGAGACTGGGCACATGGTCATCTCAAACAAGTAAGAAGGGGGTTGGATACTGGTCAAGCAACTAACAGTGCCAGTCACAATACTACGGGACCCTCCAAGCCGTCGGACAGAGGCAACAAAAAATGAGAGTAACCCTACACTGAGAACCAAGTCCCACCTCCATTTTTCCGGAGACCAAACATGAAATTACTCTAAGACCTCAGGGAGGGCCAGGAATGTCTCCACTAAGGATTCTTGCTGGCAGTTACAAAGAACCATACTTAAATTGGTTTGCAAAATCAAGTAACATGTTTTTATTTATTTTTTCTTTGTACTGAAAGTGTCTGGAACCATGTACTATCCACTGTGCTTGTCTTTTGAGTTCTTGCTCTGCGTCCTTCCAGACAACACTGATGTTTTAACAGGCCATCAAGGGAAGCCAGGGAGGTTACTAATGCTGAATTGTCAAGTGGTGTGGCAGCACCAGCAGGGGACATGTTTTGGAATACAGATGGTTGCTCCAGACAGAGTAACTGAGAGAACCAAACATCAAATGAGAGCACGACCCTTGGGCCACTTACCCAGCTGTCTTTATGTGGACATCTGTGTGACTCCGGGAAACCATTTCAAATGTATCTGGGCATAGAATTTTAAAGATACTCCTTTCCATCTGCTCTCCTCTTTCTTCCCAGACACCAGGATGTGATGTTACCAGAGGGGCCCTCATGCCATTGCACCGTGGTTCCGATTTGGGACTTACAGATGGGCAGTTCCATACATAGCCTCCTCACCAAGTCTTCAGGGACAGTATTTGATTTAGTCCCACTTTTCCCAAAAACTTGGTAATTACTCGTATACAAACATATAACAGAAACCAAACCAAACCCAGTGCCGTCAAGTAGGTGCCAACTAATGACGCCCCTACAAGACAGAGTAGAACTGCCCCATAGAGTTTCCAAAGAGCATCTGGTACAATCGAACTGCTGACTTTTTGGTTAGCAGCCATAGCACTTAACCACTAGGCCACCAGGGTTTCAACAGATATAGATAGATACAGATATAGATAGATATAGATATAGATACAGATATAGATATAGATATAGATATAGATAGATTAGATATAGATATAGATCAGATATAGATATAGATAGATTAGATATAGATATAGATCAGATATAGACACAGGTATATCTCTATTTCTATCTCTATATATATGAAAACCCTAGTGACATAGTGGTTAAGTGCTTTGGCTGCTAACCAAAAGGTCGGCAGTGGTTAAGTGCCACTGCTAAATGAACGTCAACTTTTCAGAAAGCAATGGATTGGACTTGGTGATGCAGAGTGACCATATTGTGTGGACACTTTATGGTTCTGTGCGTCTATAGGAGGTCATTTTGTTGACCTCATACTGGAAGAAGGAGAGTGGGTGGAGAGGAGAAGATAGGAGACTGTTGAGAAGATAAGACACGTGTGGAGCAGAGAGGAAGAGTGTGCCGTCACCAGGCAGGGAGAGCAGTAGAGGCTGCATATAGGTCAGCATGCAAATTTATATGGGAATGTACATTTTCATTCAATCATAATAAAAAAATTGGCAGTTCAAATCCACCAAATACATACATACAGATATACATACATAAATATATACATATAGGAACCAAATGCATATATATATATGTGTATATATTCATATATATGTGTGTGCATATATATGTATATAGGAACCCTGGTGATATAGTGGTGAAGGGCTATGGCCGCTAACCTAAATACTGGCAGTTCAAATCCACCAGGCACTCCTTGGAAACTCTATGAGGCAGTCTCCTGTGCCTTATAGGGTCACTATGAGTTAGAATCTTCTCAACAGCAATGTGTGCATATAGAGAGAGATACATACATACACACACACACAAATATGAAGATAATTAAAACGTTGATAAGCCTTTGGAGAAGAATTATTGCTCACCAATAAATTTATGAACTAGCCTAAAAGGAATTCATTCTGCTTTGTCCAAGTCCGCAAGCCTCTCCCTTCCCTACCCACCACCTTCTTCAATTCCCATCTCACAGTTATGCAAACACACAGTGACAGAACCTCGGCTCCATGAAGAGCCACGATATACGTGCTACCTGTAGGGTCACCATGAGTTGAAACCCACTCACAGCAACAGGTCTGGCTTGGTTTGGGTTATGTTGACTCAACTTGAAATTTTACACCCAAGTTTCCACTATCTCTGAGGAGTAGTAAGGGAAAAGGATGTGCTGATTCTTTCAGTAAAAAAATTGAAAGCAGACAGAACAGCACTCATCACAGGGAGTGAGTTCAGGAAGCACTGGTGGCCATGGGCACGGAGCGAGCAGGGCCAGCGGAGGGACAGGGACGGCTGCTGCAGAGCCGCCAGGAGACAGCAAGTCATCACCAGCATCTACTGCGTGCCAGGCTCCCCCTGAAAATCTCCAGACTGCCCAGAGGGGAAAAGCTTGTGAAAAATCTAAGCTTCCTGTAGTTAACAAAAGATCAAGGCATCCACCCAAGGGACTTCAGATATGAGATGTGAAAGGGCGATTCCCAGTTTCTAAACGCAGAGTCAAGACATTTCTGCGTTCTTCTCTATTCAAAAACTGGCCCTCAAACACCATGTAGGATAGAAATAGAATAAAAACTCTTCAGTGGGCTAGGCAAGAGCTCCACTAACTGACTGTTACACAGGAAGACGTAAAGCAGACTGATGGATACAGGTCGCATGACACAGCAGGCAGAGAGGAGAAAAGTCAACACGGGGTACCTGTGGACTGGAAAGACACAAAACTAATGAGCCTCAAAGAGTATGACCCCAAGGTACCCTGAAAAGGCTCAGCAATTGGAGGAAAGGGCCAGACCAATGCAAAACCAAAGGCATGCGGAAAGCCGAAGCTAGAAACAACTGGATTGACTGAAAGAGATTTTTTAGCTTGAATTAGATGCCATTGCCTATAGTTGGAAACCCTGGTGGCGTAGTGGTTAAGTGCCAGGACTGCTAACCAAAAAGTTGGCAGTTTGCATCCCCCGGGTACTCCTTGGAAACTCTGTGGGGAAGTTCTACTCTGTTCTATACAGTCACTGTGTGTCAGCAGTGAGTTTAATGGGTTGCCTATATTTGACACTTTTTGACCAACATAAAAGCTCCCTAAGCTCAACTAAAATTAGCAGAGCCCAGTGGAGAAAAAGACAGGGTCCTGCCTATCTCTTACGAGTCTGGGTGACCGAAAGTTGAGGGTGGATTCAAACCATCGACGTTTTGGTTAGCAATATATTGCTCAACCGTTACACCACCAAGGTTTTCATAAAGAACTCTTAAGACACAATAGTGAGAAAACAGCCCATTTTGCACAGCTAATTGATGTAATTGCTGTCCATGAGTTGTACATATATAAAAAGTTGGGCTGGTAGAAATTCTGTAATAGATACACTTATAACAGCACATCTTTTTTAATGAACAGATTTGAACAGCTATCTCACCCAAGAATATATACAAATCACAAGTAATCATATGAAAAGACGTCCAACATCCCTAGTCACTATGGAAACACAAACCTAAACTGTAGCCAGCCAGCCAAGCCAAGTGCCGTCGAGTCAGAGCCGACTCATGAAACTGTAAGGTACTGCTAAAAGAAAAGTTAACCATTGAGTGAGTTCTGAATCACAGCGACACTATAGGACCAGAGTACAACTGCCCCATAAGGTTTCCAAGGAGCAGCTGGTGGGTTTGAACTGCCAACCTTTCGGTTAGCAAATATAACTATCAACAATATACCACCAGTGCCATCCATCTAGTAAGATGGATAAAACTACAAAGAGTGTGTTGCTTAGAGTATGAAACATATGGAACTCTCACATACTGCAGAATAGAATGCAAAATGACATAACTACTTGACAAAACAGTTTATCAATTTCTTAAAAAGTTAAATGTGCACTTACCATAGGACACAAGCCAATCCACTCCAAGGTATTTACTCAGGAAAATGAAAGCATGTGTCCAGACTATGGTGGGTTCTTGAATATTCGTAACAGCTTTATTTGTAATCACCAAAACCTGGAAACTACCCAAATGTCCATCCACAGGTAGATAGATAAATGCATTTTGTGTATCTCTTCCATGAAATACTGCTCAGCAATAAAAAAAGAAATCAGCTATTCATATAAACAAGACGGATTGTCTCAGTTCACCAGTGCTGCTGGAATGCACAGACCACACTGGGCGAACTTTAAAGAACAAAAATGTATTTTCTCATCATTCTGGAAACTGCAAGTCCAAATTAAGGTTTTTGCTGGGTCAGCTCCTTCCTTCTTCACAGCGCCTAGCATTCCTTGGCTCCTTGGTGTTCCTGGTAGGCCATCTTGACGTGGCATCTGTCTTGTCCCACATGCATTTGTCTCTGTCTGATTTTCTCTTTTTATAACTCAGAAGCAGTCAGGTTTGGGACACAGCCTACACTGATATGGCCTCATTCACAGACACACGCACACACACACACACACACACACCCTGTTTCCAAACAGGGTGATATCCATAGATACAGGGATTAAGATTCTAGCACCTGTTTGGAGGGGACACACTTCAGTCCATCTCGTGGATGAATCTCGGAATAATCGCACTGAATGAGAGAAGCCAGACAAAATTATTATTATTATTATTATTATTATTATTCCATTTGTGTAGAATTCTCAGAAATGCAAACTAATTCACAAGGACAGAGAGCAGATCCAGATTCGTGGTTGCCCAGGGGCAGGCAGGGCTGGCAGGCAGGGAGCTAAGGGATCATAAAGGGCACATGGAAAATTCTGGGAGTGATGACCATGTTTGTTATCTATCATTCTGATGGTTCTTGGGTATGTGTAAAAAATATATATATATTGTTGGCAAGTTGATTCCAACTCACAGAGTGACCCTGTAGGACAGAGTAGAACTGGCCCCATGGAGTTTTCAAGGAACACCTAGAGGATCTGAACTGCCTGCCTTTCGGTTAGCGGCCATAACACTTAACCACTGTGCCAGAAGAGTTTCCTTGTGTACATACTAGGTGGGACAATGAAGTTCATGAACTTGTCCCAGAAAAAGTGCTACATACCTCACTGCTGAATATCACTGCAGTCACCCTCGAAGTATTCTCCTTTGGACACTATGCACTGAAGCCAGAGCCTCGTCCACCCTTCAAAGCAGCTTGGGAACTCTTCCTGGAATGGCCATCAGAGCTGTCCTCACATTACCTTTGATGTCCTGAATGTCATCAAAATGACTTCCTTCCAGTATTTACTTTATCTTCAGGTAAAGAAAAAAGTCACTGGAGGGCAGATCGAGTGCGTAGGGAGGGTGTTCCAGTGCAGTCATTTGTTTGCTGACTGAAAACTCCCTCCCAGACAACTACACAGTTAAGCTGGCGAAATTGCCACCACACCACCATGCTCAGTGCAATTCCAGAAGCAGTTCCAAAACTGCTTTGAAGGGAAGCCAAGGCCCTGGTATCAGTGCATAGCTTCCCAAGGGAAATACTTCAAAGGTGATTGTAGTGCTATTCAGCAATGAGATATATAGCACTTAGAACAATCAAGTTCACAGACTTCATAGTCAGACTTCGTATGTCAACCCTCGTGGTGTAGTGGTTAAGTGCTATGGCTGCTAACCAAAAGGTCAGCAGTTGAAATCCAACGGGCACTCCTTGGAAACTCTGTGGAGCAGTTCTAGTCTGGCCTATAGGGTCGCTGTGAGTCACAGTCAACTTGATGGTGGTGGGTTATACATACATGAAAATCTATCAGATGCTACACTTGAAATGTGTGTCGTTTGTTGTTATGCATTATATCACAATAAAGCTATAAAGAAAGCTATTTAGAAACAAACTGAGGTCTATTAAACTGAGATATTTATGCTTTCCCTTCACCTCTTCCAAAAAATATTTTAGATGCTTTAAAACAATAGACACACACACACAGAAAGTTTTACTTATCAGCAGGACACTTTAAGTGCATAGTGCTAAATCTATCTGAAAGGGCTACATACTCTATAATTCTAACAATACGACATTCTAGAAAATGCAGAACTGTAGAGACACCAGGTCAATGGTTGCCAGGTGGAGCATGGTAGGATAGAGGAGAAGAGGTTGTTTTTTCAGAAGCGAAATTACTCTATTTGGTACCGTAATGAAAAATACACAGCTTTATGCAGCTGCCAAAACCTGTAGAACTGTACAACCTAGAGTGACTGACCACTAACATAAACCAGGATTCAGTTAATCAAAATGTATCAACATTAGTTCATCAACTGTAACGAACAAACCACAGTCACACGAGATGTTAAAAATAAAGGAAACTGAACTGGGAAGAGAGATGCATAAAAGAATTCTCTATTACCTGTTCAATTTTCTTTAATCCTAAAACTGTTCTAAAAAATAAGATTTATTCTTTGTTTTTTTTAAGTTTCCAAGTAATTAAAAGGTGCAGCCATGTTTGTGAGCCTATGGTTTAGACACAACACAAGTCCCTGCTCCAAATATGCACACCCACACACACGTTACACATACACACATTGCCTTCATGTCGATTCTGGCTGATAGAAACCCTATTCCAAAAAACAAAAATAAAACTAGTGCCATCCAGTCGGTTCTGACTCATAGCAACCCTATAGGATAGAGTAGAACTGCCCTATAGAGTTACCAAGAAACATCTGGCAGATTTGAACTGCCAACATTTTGGTTAGCAGACATAGCACTTAACCACTGTGCAACCAGGGTTTCCTAGCAACACCGTACAGCTGTGTACTTCTCTGTCATCTGTCAAGACAAAAGGAATGGAGAGTTAACTTACTCTGAGTGACAATCTTATCTCACTTTTTTCTTGTTTTTTTCCCCCTTGGGTTTTTTAGTTTGTTTGTTTGTTTGTTTGTTTGTTTTGCCTTGTGCCATAAACCAGTATCTAGAAGTAAAGATGCTGACGTACAGTTAATAGGAGAAATGCAGATTTAAAAGTTGGAACCATGGTCTGTGAAGTCTCAGTACGATCAGAAAAACAAATTTTATGCTCAAATAAAACACATACTGGGAATCACCTGCTCCCACCTCTGTTTTCTGTTGTTTGTTTTGTGCTGAAATGAGAAGTTTTGTAAAGAAAGCATATTTCAGACTCAGACTTCCCAGGAAGCTGCCTACCTTTTCTGTTTAAATGACAGCACTTAGGATGATGTGTGAATTTCAAAGAGGCCACGTCCAAGCTCATCTCTGGTTTCCGTGGCTATTATTATTCATGAAGCCCCTTCTGAGCTCTGTGGAGGATATCTGTAAGCAGTTTCCTCAGACCAGGGACCCCTGTTGTAATAAACAAGTCATTTACATGGGTGAGATGAGAAACCAGCCACCTCTACCAAATGAAGGTAGACCGTGCCTGAGCAGAGCTAGATTGATTGACCAAGGTTAGAAAGTGCGGTTAAACTACAGGCGATTTGCCAGGAGATAGAGGACAAGCCCAGCAACCAGCAGGGACCAGTGTTAGTGCCTAGATCCTACTGCAATTGAATTTTTAAAGACAGAAATCTGTAGAAAAGTTATGAAATCCTAAAGTTGGTCGAATTGTGTCCTGAGGATTTCAGAAGCTTGCCACCACTTGCTGGTGAAGGATAACTGTATTGCTTCCTGCTTCCTTCTGCAGCAACCAGACCAGCACAGTCTTCAAGCCCCCTGGGGCATTCACAGCCAGCCTCCCTGGACTCTGCAGCCATAGGCAGACCTGCTCTCCCCTCTACATCTCATGGAGTATCACTGGCCAAAAGCAGAGGCCACTCAGCGAGGATGTGACTTGTCCCATGTGCCTCTTCTGTGTCAGTCTCATGGGGAGCTATACTTTTAAAGTTCAGTGTCACATTCAATTATTTATTTAATAATCATTTACCTAGTACTCCCTCTGTGTCAGCCATACTTCTAAGGACTCATTGATAACAATTCGGTCCTTCCTCATTCCAAGTCTGTAAGGCAGGTGGCTGTGATGACCTCAGAGTAGCTGGCTGGTATAAATGGCCATACACTCTGCTGCTGACCAAAATATGAGAAGTTCAAATTCACCCAGCAGTGCTTCAGAAGAAAGGCCTGGCAGTCAGCCTTTAAAAACTCTATGGAGCGCAGCTGTCCTCTGACACACAGGACTTGCGTGAGCTGGAATCAACTCAATGGCAACTGGTTGCTGTTATTTTGTCAGCATTTCAGATAAGGAGTCAGAGCCCCTGAGAGTTTATGGTCAAGGTCATATAACCAGTATGTGGTGAAGCAAGGTCTGAATACAGGCCGAATTCTGGTTCTAAAGCTCAGCACATAACGACTGTGTTCAGCTACCTTTCTAGCTGTTATGGAAGCTGATCATATATTGCTCGAACACTGTTATGTGACAGTTTAGAACAAGTCTGTGCTATTAAAATGGTTATGGTTAAAAAAGCGGGGGCGGGGGGGAGGAGAGTATTTGTTCCTTTTAGATCATCAGCCAAAGCAGAGGTTCTCTAACTCAGGCATGCATCAGAATCTCCTGGAGACTTTGTTAGAACACAGATGGCTGCACCCACTCCCAGAGAGTCTGATTGGTCTAAGTTTGAGGCCTGAGAATGTGCATCTTGAACCAATTCCAGGGTGATGCTGGTGATGCTGTTGATGCTGGTGATGCTGGCGCTGCTGGTGTTGCTGGTCCAGGGACCATATTTTCAAAAATCTTCAGAATACTGGTCTAAAGTACTGAAACCCTGGTGGCATTTAACCCTGGTTAAATGCTGCAGCTGCTAACCAAAACACGGGCTGTTTAAATCCACCAGATGCTCCTAGAAAACCCTATGGGGTAGTTCTGCTCTGTCCTTACAGGGTCGCTATGAGTCAGAATTGACTCCACAGCAGCGAGTTTTGTTTTGGTTGTTCTAAAGCACAAGTTTTAGTTGCTGAGAGACATCCTAGTAAACAGATGTTGTTGTTAGATGCCATCAAGTCATTTTCAACTCATACTGGCCTCGTGACAGAGAACTGTCCCATAGAGTTTTCCCAGCTGTAATCTTTATGGAAGCAGATAGCCAGATCTTTCTCTCACAGAGCTGTCACTGGGTTTGAAACACCACTGTTTCAGTTAAGAGCTGAGCACTTAATCGCTGTGATGCCAAGGCGGCTTATAAACAGGCGAGCTTCTGGCTATTAAAGCATGTCCTCCTCAGTCATTTTTGTGTCAGTAGGAGGAAGGACAGACAGTCTCTTCTGAAGACAAAAGAAAAACTAAAAAGGGTGTGCAAGATAGTGTGAGGACTGAGAGCAAAGATGCATGATTTTCTTAATTCTTCTGTTTCTGAGAAGGAAGAGTAAGCTAAAATTACTGAGTCAACTAGAAGGCAGTTTCACGAACCTTTTCTTCCCAAAACAGGCAAGACAGGCCTCTCCAGTAGCCTGTGCTGCTCAAGAAAAGCCAGGATTGACAGCAACACCTGGTGGCCAGATGACAAAAGCTCCAGTAAACAGTGAAAAAATGTCCCAGGTACTTGAGCCTTCTTACATATGTCCCCATATGTCAACTTCTAATTAAGTAACTACATTATTGGAAACACTGGTAGCATAGCAGTTAAGCGCTATGGCTGCTAACCAAAAGATCAGCAGTTCAAATCCATTGGGCACTCTTTGGAAGCTCTATGGGGTAGTTCTACTCTGTCCTATAGGGTAGCTATGAGTCAGAATTGACTTGATGGCAGTGAGTTGTTAGCACATTATTATCACAAGTTTGTCACACTTTTATTTTAATAAAAAGACATTTTATAGATAAAATTAGTCAAAATGTATGCTATGCTTAATCTCTCACCAAACTATACATATATATGTATGTATATATATATATATATATATTCAGCACTGTACTAAGGACCAAGGTGGCACCAACCAAGTATAAACCATGGACTCTGCCCACATAAAACTCACAATGCAACTAGGAAGATACGTCACTCTTATGAAAACAAAAAAAGTGCACAAATACCAGAAGTGTGACTGGTATTATTTATGATTCGTAAAGCAAGTTCCTTTTCCCTTTAGTAATGTTATATTATTGACATATTGATTTGTTTAATGAATAAAAGTGGGCCAAGTATGTGCCAGAGCCTGGGAATAGGATTAAGACATGCTCCTTGATCTTAACGGTTTATGGTTGAGAAAAGGAAGGCACTCAAACAAGCATTTACCAAGCAAATGTGATCAGAACTACAGCCGGCACCTAGAGATCTGCACCAGATACTGTAAAAACACACAGAAAAGTGCAGTTAACTTTGCTGGTATCAGAATAACTTTAAATGCTCCACAGAGACGGTGATCTTGAAGTGAAGCATGAATGGTGAATGGAGAACTGTCAAGTGTACACGTGATACACTAGAGAGGAACCAGCATCCACCAGGGCCGCAGCCTGTGCAGACGTATGGAGGCCTCCCGAGGAGGGTGCATTCCAGGCCCTCCAGCAAGGGAGCTGCAGGAGAGGTAGTCACCTGGGAATGGCCTGGACCTTGCATGCCATAGGGAGATTAGACTTCTACCCAAAGAGGAATAGGAAGCCATGTAAGAGTTGCACATAAATGTTATAGAGAGCTCTCTGGTGGAGAGAAGAGGGAAGAGTGATGACAAAACGAGAGAGAACATTGCAAGAATTCTTGCATAGTGATTCTTACATTTATTTGAGTTTTGGTCAGATTGAACATCTTTTCATATGTTTATTGCCCATTTGCGGTTTTTATTTTTCTGTAAATGACCTCCACATACATTGTTGCTTAATTTTCTATTGAATTGACTTGCACCAATTGTTAGGTGCAGTGTTCTATTAACACTATTAGCTCAGACTTTAAATGAGGGCCTGCGTACAGAGCTACGAGGGCCTGACTTCGGAGAGTAGGAATGGATGTAAAAACCCAGTGTCGTCAAGTCAGATCCGACTCATGACAACCCCAGAGGCCAGAGAGTAGAACTGCCCCCTAGAGTATTCAAGGAGCGCCTGGTGGATTTGAACTGCCAACCTAGGAGGCAAAATACTGAGTTAAGAACATAGATCCTTTGGTACCTGGAGCCTCTTTGGATGTGGTTCTTGTAAGAGAGGGAGTACAGGGTAGCCACACTGAGAGAGAGGATTCCATGTTAGTTAGTTGTCTGTGTCATCTAGTGCTGCTATGGCTGTTAAAAGAGAAATTTTATTTAGTCACAGTCTGGTAGGTCTGACTCGACGGCACTTGACTTGGCTGGGCTGGTAGGCTAAAAGTCTCAATTCAGGACATCAGTTCCAGGAGAAGTCTTTCTCTTTGGGTTCTGGAGGAAGGTCTTTGTTGTCTATCTTCCCCTAGACTGGGAGCTTCTAAGGCTCAAAAACCCCAGGTCTTTTCCAAAGGACACATTCTGCATCTGGCACTGCTTCTTGGTGGTATGAGGCTCTCAAATCTCTCTGCTGGCTTCTTCTTTTATAGTTCAAAACACTGCCTCAAGGCACAATACAGTCTTACACATGGAGTGCAGCCCCACCCACACATCTGCCACTCACCTTCCCTTACAAACATGGCAAGGGCAGGGTTTACAGCATATAGAAACATCACACAATACAAGGAATCACGGCCTAGCCTGATGGCTACAAACACTTTGGGAGGGACCGAATTCAATCTGTGATATTAGCAGGGGAAAAAAACCGAAAGAAGAAAAAGTTAGATAATCCAAACAAATGCAGGTAGAAAAGAAAGTGTGTGACAACTAAATATCAAAATCTGAGATTAGAAGTATCAATGCAAATATATCAATAATCATGATAAATGTAAGTGGACTAAATTCTGCAGCTAAAAGGTAAAATTTTTCATAGGTAAAGGTAAAATTTTTTCAATCTAGCTAAATACAGTTTATAAGAAACAGCAAAAAGTGTTGGTATTCAGCAAAGTCAGAAGCAAAGAAATGCAAAAAAAATTCTTAGGGAAAGAATAACCAAAGAAAGCTCATGTCATGATGTTAATATTAGAACAAACATGGAGGCAAATAGCACTGTAGGAGATTAAAAATGTTATTAAAGGTTTAACTCATCAGAAAGGCATAGCAAATCTAAATCTGTGTGTCTCAATTATCTTAGCCTCAATACATGTAAAACAATATAGAAAGTAACACAAGGAAATATATATACAATACAAAGAACCTCAAGGTCTTCCTTCACCATAATCACCCCCAAATTTGGGGGGCAGTACCTCAAAAATATCTTCCTGTATGACGAATACAGCACATCTGATACCATGTATTATCATTCTTCACCTCCTCTGTTTTCATTCCACATTTAGCTCTTTGAGGTCTGGGGCAAAGCAGTGTGCCATGGTGTGTCCCCATCTCTAGCTGACACCAGCCAATGTTGGGCCTGGTGACAACCAAACCATCCTGTTGTGTTATATGAGAAGAAAAAACCAGTGCTGTCTCTGTGCCACTTCACTGCAACCCTGAGGGGTGGCTGATTGCCCCACAGGCCAGTACCTAAGCCAATCTTATCCCCATCAGAGTTCTTCTAATAGATTTTTCAAACTGGCATTACAAGAACTAGGAGCTGAAACTAGGAAGCTGTCTCTCTTTTTGATTTAGAACTTGGCATGTGGTAGGTTCTTGCATTGAATGAAAGAATGCATGACTAAACCTTGCAAGTATGCAGATTCTTTTCTCACCTTAAATTTACTGAATTAATTATCTATTACTGCCTAACAAATCAACCCAGAATTTAGTAGTTTAAAACAACATTTAGTATCTTACAGTTTGTCTGGGTCCAGAGGGTCTCTTACAAGGCTGCAGTTAAAACCTGGTGATCTGCTGCCATAAACATTAAACTAAAACCAAACCTGTCACCACTGAGTTGATTCCAACTCATAGCAATTCCATAGAATAGAGTAGAAGCGTTCCATATGATTCCCAAGGAGCATCTCACAGGTTTGAACAGCCAGCCTTTTGGTTAGCAGCCTTTTGGTTAGAGCCACTCTGCCTCTACAGTTTTATTGAGGATATACCAACAAATCAAACCCACTGCCACTGAGTCAACTCTGACTCATAGCCACCCTATAGGACAGAACAGAACTGCCCCATAGAGTTTCCAAGGGGCAGCTTGTGGATTTGAACTGTCAGACTCTTGGTTGACAGGGGAACTCTGAATGACTACACCTCCAGGCTTTCCTAGAGAGTACAGCTAACTGTATAGAGTACAGCCGGACTGTCTCAAACACACTCACAGAAAGACTGCATTGTGAGAGACGTGAGTGAGAGAGATCTCCATCATTCTGCTGCTTGTGCATCTTTGCAGATTACGTATGTATATAATATTACCATGGCAACCCCAAGTGCATCTCTGTTTTCAGTAGTTAATTTTCAGTAGCTTGCCAGACCTTTCATCTGAGGTGCCTACAGGCGAACTTGAGCATCCCACCTTTCTGTTCACCACGGAGCGCAGTAATCCTTTGCACCACTACAGGGATAATAATACATCTATGCACTCATGTATATGTACACATATATGTGGGCAGATGTGTGTGTATGCATGCATGTACTTAAAATAAACTACTACTCTGTGTAAGATGAAAGTGTAAGATGGAACTTTGGTGACATAGTGGTTAAGCGCTAGGGCTGCTAACCAAAAGATGGGTAGTGAAATCCACCAGGTGCTCCTTGGAAACTCTAGGGCCGTCCTACTCTGTCCTATAGGGTCGCTGTGAATCACAATCGACTGGATGGCATCAGGTTTGGTTCGGTTTTGCTTCTGTGAAAGATATTTTAGGTGTACTTTCTAGCAACTAGTTAGTTTGGTTTTGTCAGTAGAGATTAGAGCCTGGAAAGAAGGGACAGAATGTCTGCACATGGCTTTCTGGGGGAGTAGTGTTTGTCTTTTTCAGCAGAGAGGACTGAGAGTGGGCTTTAGGTGGGGAATGAGAAGCTGGATTCCTGCAGGTGTCTTCTTAGTAAACACTGGCCCTGAAGTAACTCAGATAACTCATGACTCAGAAAAATAAGAAGAAATGGCAGGTCAGACTTCATTTTAAAAAAAAAAATGGCTTAGAGGGAGGTACAACTCAAACAGTTCTCATTATTGCCGGCAAAGTAGAGTAGAGGCTAATTCGTCAGGTTAAAGGCTCAATAGGCTGACTTTGAGTGTCCATGAAGTGGGGATGGGTTGGAGAGTTTACAGGTTTAAGTATCTTAGGCACAGAATCTAAACTGTTCAAAATCTTCCACTTCCTTTTCTTCTCTTTTCTTCCCTCCCTTCCCAGAGAGTATACCGAAAAATCCGTGTTCAGTGTCTGCCAAATTGTTGCTGGATCAAATGATATATTGCACTTTCACTCACAATTGTCTTAATTACCGATATCCCGAATGACTGGATTACATTCAACCAAGCCCAAATTCCTTACGTTTACGGTGTGTAATGACTTCGTACAATGTGAAAGCCTTTAATTAAACATTCCAGCACGGTCTGTTCTTGCAATTAATCCAACAGGTTGTGGTATATGACTCTAGGTGACCGGGGGCCCCATACCCTTCCATGTCACCTCTAATCTATTGGATGCAACAGAAATAGAAGGTAATTTGAAGTGTATTACAGACATAAAGAATCTAGAAAAATGTACCTTAGAGACATCATCAAAATGAAGAATGCAAAAAGAAGTTCTTTTGCCAGGATTTGGCTGTTTGTTTCTGAACTTTGTACTTGAACAATTCCATTGGGTCCTGCAAAGCAGGATCTCAAAAGTAATTTTTAGTTGTTTTTTTTTTTTAGGGACACACACTGCAATCTTTGCCCTCCAGCAATCTTCAGCCTGATGGAAATGACAAGACATATGAGAGGGGGAAAATGTCAGGATGCAGACGACTGCCATGAAGAGCACAGCCCATTGGCGCCACGCAAGGTCAAACACCAAGGGTAGTACTAAGGGGCTTTGGGGGCCGTGAGAGATTGAAGACGATTCATGGAGAAGGAGGGGGAAGCATTTGAGTTGCAGAAAGGACAGCTTTAGAGCTGTAAGAAAATGGCTTCTAGGCAGACAGGTGGATCAGAATAAAAGTGGGACCAAACTCAGTTCATCTCAAGGGCAGTCAATAGTGGCCCAGAGGCCAAACCCAGCCTGCCATCTGTTTTAGCAAGGCCTGCAAGCTAAGAATATTTTTGCATTTTTAAGTGATTGAAAAACAATAATAAAGCAAAAAGTGACAAGGGAAGCTTGAATGAAATACAAATGTAAATGTTGGTGCCCACAGGAGGATAATTACTGTGCAATCCCACTTACATGAAACATCTACCAACAACAAAGACATCACAGCAAATTTCCTGGGGTTACCAGGAGCGGGAAGAAGGGGGGTTGGGAACGAAGGTGTGATTGGTGACTTACATGGAAACAGAGAGTGAAAATGGTGGCACCTCATGGTGACTCTATGTCACTAGATTTTACACTGAAAATGGTTAAAGTGGCAGGATATTGGGTTGTGTCTATTTTACTACAATGAAATCTAGGAAAAAAGAAGGGAAAAAACTTTCAGCAACTACAAACACAGTTGTACTGGCACACAGCTGCCATGCTCAGTTGTTCAGCGTGTTCTACAACTGCTTTGGGAAACCATGGTGGCGTAGCGGCTCCGTGTTACGGCTGCTGACCAAAAGGTCGGAGGTTTCAATCCACCAGGCACTCCTTGGAAACTCTATGGGGCACATCTACTCTGTCCTGTAGGGTCACTATGAGTCAGAATTGACTCCATGGCAACAGGTTCATTTTATGGCTGCTTTCACACAGCCACAGCAGAATCAAGCACTTGCAGCCGAGAGGCATGGCAGACAGAGCCTAAAACCTTTCCTCTTTGGTTCTTCCCAGGAAAAGTTTGCCTTCCCTTGGTGTCTCGGACACCAGTGTCTTGACTAGAATGAGGAGCAGAGGGGATGAAGGGCTACAGTCAGGGGAGACTTCAACAAGGATTCAATGAAGGTTTTTTTGAGCAAGAACAGAAAATTGAGAAGACATCAGACAATAAAAACAAAAGAGAGATCTGAGGCAGGAAAACAATTCTGAGCCCAAGTATGGAGAACAGTGCCAGTATCCTCTAGGTGGGAGACCTCAGTTCAGTTCACAGCCACTGCACTCCATGCATCCATCTGTCAATGTGTCATCAGACCTGCTTGCAGACTCATGCTGTCTGTCACTACTAAGCCAAACATGGAGACCAGGACTGACTTTTTTAAGAATGTTTGATTCAGATTGTTGGTGATCTGAGAAGATCACATGTTAGCATCCTAAAAACCATCTTAACATCTCAGTGCCAGCTGGCAAGTTCCATAGACGGTTTAAGGAAGGGAAGCTGGGGCATAGGCATGTGTCTGCTCAGAGGAAGAGAGGTTGGTGGAGAAATACAGTTTCTTTGTTTCAAGATGAGTTGTCCTTGACAACTGGAGTCCAGCTCTTTCCCCAGAAACTGCATTGCTTATCTGCATAGTGAGCTGCAAATTAGTGTCACTCTGTTTGGGCAGCATTCAAGAACAGTCTGGCCAAACACTCTTGAAATCTTTATGAGTACCAGTCAGAAGGGAGGTTACAATTTTCTTTTATGTATCAACAATCCTAAGGGGGGGGGGAAATGAGTTTAAATATTAAGAAAGAAGCTAGCTGAGGATGTTTCTGCAGCTATTAACCCTATCAACTGAAGGCTTGCATGGTGCTGTGATGCTCAACAGATTCCAGTAGAATTCCTAGATTATGACAGACTAGGAAGGAAGACAGAAAACCCTGTGGCTCACAACGGTACAGTCACGTTGTGTGTGAGGTTGCCATAGGGTGAGAAACAACTCTGCCAGGCAGCTAACTCCAACAGCAGTCCAATCCCAAAGACAGAAATACCTAACTTCTTTAACTATTTTCCCAAGGAGAATATGTTCTCCTTTTTCCTGCACCCTCCAGCAACTCTCCCCATTTTTCACTTTACACTGATGACCTCGAACTTTGTCTACAGTTCACTGAGATATTACATAGATAAAGAATCCTCCTACATGGAATTCTGAGGTCTTATTTGGGTCCCCTTGCTTGGAACTGAATATGCCTGGTCCCATCCTAGGCCAGGCCTCCTGCAATGCCCCCAGAGGCCGCCAGAGTAAAGTGCAGACTCAGACTGCAACATTAAGTCCCGCTCTATCTGCACTGGAAAACCCTGGTGGCATAGTGGTTAAGTGTTATGGCTGCTAACCAAAAGGTTGGCAGTTTGAACCCACCAGGCACTCCTTAGAAACCCTCTGGGGTAGTTCTACTCTGTCCTATCGGCTTGCTATGAGTCAGAAATGACTGGACAGCAACTGGTCTGGTCTGGTCTGGTCTTCTATCAATACCCAAGCCTTACTGTGCAGAACAGGGATGACTCATGAAATGGGATCACAAAGCACTTTTATTTTATTCTCTTCCTGTTCCTTAAAATTTACTCAAGGGAGGACTCGGGTTGAGTGATGCCCCCAAAAGAAACACGTCCATGTCCTAATATCGGGACAATCTTATGTGGAATAAGGGTCTTTGCAATCAAGAATCTTGAGATGATGAGATCTTCTTGAATTATCCGAGCGGGTCCTTAATCCAACAATTGTCCCTGTATTAGATCCATGGAGGGAGAGGAGACAGACAGACAAAGAGAAAGCAATGTGAAGGCTGAGGCAGAAATTGGAAAGATGAGACTAGAAACCTAAGCATGGCCAGGAGCGCCAGCAGCCACCGGAAGCTGGAGGGGACGAGCGCGGAGCCTCTGTAGGAAGTGGGGCCGGAAGTGCTCACACACCTTGTGGCCGCCTTCCGGTCTACAGAGCTGTGGGAGAATGCATTTCTCCTGTCACAAGCCATCAGGTTTGGGGACACTTGATGCGGCCATCTCAGAAAACTAACAGTAGGCTATTTTTTCTCTCCCCCCCACAACAAATCTTTGTTCTCACTTAAAAGATTCGAAATCCTAATGCCACTTGAAATCACACGACTCATTCAGAATTTAGAATTTCTACTACCAGGTGTTCATAATTTGCACTGAGAGGTAAGGCTTTTTGTCTGCTCTCTCCCCATCCCGCCACCTCAACCTTGACCCCCTCGGGGCCTGCCAACAGACAGGAAGTCAGCTATGTAAATGGAGGGGCAGAGTGGGCTGCTTTCCTCACCCACACTGCTTTCCTCACTTACCAGCTGACTTCTATACCCCTTCAGGGCTTGGGGCAGGGATGGGGGTCGGAGGTAGGGGAGTGTAGGTATTTCCTTACTTGATCAATACTATCATAACCTGGCTTTGCACTGGCTGCTCTTGGTAGCGTTTGAAGAGCCTCTACCATGGAATACTTTCTTCGGTTTTTCTGCTTCTTCTCGTTGCCCTGCAGAAAAGACACACTTTTCACTGGATTACTTTCCATCCCCAGCTGCTCTGAATTACTAAAGCACCAAATAGATTGCATTGCAAAGCACCCTTGACCTTCAGTGTCAAAATCAATATTAAACTTCCATTAGTACAGCCCCTGAGAAGATACCTTCCTTCCTGGGTAGCTCCAATTAATCAGAATACAAATGAATGGAAAAGTTATTAAAAGATGAAACTCCTTTATTTGAATAAAAGCTATGAGTCTTGACCTTCCCACTGACAGTTCCGTTTTCCCGTGGGTCACAGCATACCCAACCTGACTTTTGGTCATCAGTAATTTCCAGTCTCGATTCCAGAGCTGACAGGAGCCCTGTAGATCCTTGATGGAATTCGTGGTCAAGCAAAATTCATACAGAGCTGGCTTTTCCCAATGCTGCCACCATGGCCTTGGATAACCCATTCCCGTCATCTGGGATCAGCTCGCCAACATGTGCCGTTGAGACATTATGCCATTGAAGCCAAAGCAAGGTCTGACATCCACCTGGTCACCCAGCTTTACTGTGTGTCTTAGCCACAGATGGTACTCTGACTGTGCCCTCTGCTCCAAAGGCTCGGGGCAAACTGATTCCATTTCCAGACTGTGAAATCCCTGAGGGTGGGTCACAAGTCTAGTTCACAGTTTAGATGACTGTTTTCCATGCCTTACCGTATCTTGGAATGCGCTGTCTATGCTAAGCACCTCTCCATCAGCTCTGAACTACTTTGTCATGACGGGCTACTAAGCTGGGAGAGGCCAACGAAGTTTAATTTTCAGTTTTGCCACCAGTTTCGTTGTGTTTTAAGGCTTTACCTCCATGAATCTCAGCTCTTCCACCTGAAAAGTGGGGCTGTGCGATCTTTTCAGACCCTTTCCTTTGAAAGCACCTCTATGTCATCCAAGAAAAGAAGCACAAAGACAAACGGTGACAATGTAAAGAGGAGCATAATCGTAACCAGTACCACCTGCCTAGGAGCCTTAAGTCCAAATCACATTCTGCCTGTGTGCCCTGGGCAAAATGTCCCCAGCCAAGGGACTTATGCGTGTGCCAAGTCACCATCCAAACTCTGACAGACACAGAGCCTGTCTGTACCCAGGTGATTGTACAGTTCCCGTGGCTCCATTTCTCCTTCCACACAACCTGAAATTCAACACATCATCTTGAGTTTCTGCTCTTGTGTCATTTCAGCTCTTCAGCCATCCACCTGGCTTCTCAAACGAGGAAAAAAAAAATGATCTCCTCTCTCTCTGGTCACCAGTTCTGTCCATCTTATTCTCTACAGAGCTCTTGAATCTGAATGTGTACTATCTCTTCTGCTACTACTTTAGCCCAAAAAAATCATCATTTCTGTTTGCGTTCATGAAGTAAATTACTGACCAGTCTGTAGTCAGACAGAACCAGAGATCTCTTTCAAGAATGTAGAGGCCATGTCTTAGACTAAGTGCTCTAGAAATGCAAAACCAGTGGAGTATGTATGCAAAGAGAAATTTATGTCAAATAAGTGGCTCAAGTGGATGTAGAGGCTGAAAAGTTCCAAGTCCATGGGTCAGACATCAAGCTGGAGGCTTCTCCTGATGTACTTGCAAGGGCTGATGAACCCAAGGTCAGCAGGTCAGATGAAAGGCTGCTAGTCCAAGTCTCAACAACTGAAGGTCAGAAGACGACAAGCTGAATGCAGGTTCCAAAGCAGAGCAAAACCAGATAGCTTTCCCAGAAAGTTCATATATATTGGATGCAGGTCATTCCATGAAGGAAACTCCCTTTCAACTGGTTGGCTGCCCACAGAAGATCTCATCATAGAGGTGATTACATCATTACATAGCTGCCAAACTACATCATAATTGCCAAACCACTGAAAATCATGGCCCAGCCAAGTTGACATACAATCTTAACCATAATAGACCACTGTCTAAAATTCTTCAATATCTATCATTGCTCTCAGAATAAAGTTCAAAACTCATAACTTGCCCTATAAGGTCTCTTCTCATCTCAACCCTCCAGCTTCGTCTACTGACATCCTCCTTTCTCACTCTTATTCAGCCACCTTCCCCTTCTCTTTCCTCCTCCAATGTGCCAGAGACTCTAGGCTTTCCCAAATGCTGTTCCTGTTATATAGGATACTCTCTGGAACTCATACTTAGCAAATACAGCACCCTCCAGTTTAGCAAATCCCACACTCAGCATAAACACCGCATTCTCATGGCATCTTGGCTCTCCAAACTGGTTAGAGGTCCCTGTTAGGTGCTTTCACAAAACTTTCACTTTCGTGAGACACTAGTCATCTAATTTTGGACAACGGATTTAGCCCTCTATTCCTTAGTCTTCTGTAAATTGAGGATAATAATTTTACATTCCTTCCAAGGTTTCTATGAAAATTAGATAAGCTAATATAGAATAATGCCTGTACGTGGTAGCTACCACATAAGTGACAGTTATCATGACCGTCATCATCTTCACCATTGTCAACATCGTTTCATTGTCATCGTCACAACCACCATCTTCTTCACCATCATCATTACTTTTGTGATCACTTAGCTGGAGTCCTCCTTCCTCAGCTATTGGGAAGGACCCTGTCATAGTCATTCTGCTCTAACAGAAATACCATGAGCGGACAGTTTTAATAAGAGAACTTTCACTTGTCAGAAACCAATAAGCTAAAAGTCCAAATTCAGGGTGTCAGCTCCAGGGGAAGGCTTTCTCTGCTGGCACTGGAGGAATGTCCTTGTCATCAGTCTTCCCCTGGACTGGGAGCTTCTGAGGTGCAGAGACTCAGGTCCTTTCCAAAGGACATGCTCAGCTCGCAGCACTGCTTTCTTTCTGGTAGTATGAAGTCCTCAAAAGTCTCTGCTAGCTTCTCTCCTTTATATCTCAAGAGACCTCCTCAAGGTACAAAACAATCCCACACATTAAATCCTGCCCAACAACTCAGCTGCAGCCCATCACCCTGATTAACATCACAGAGGCAGGAATGCCAACACAGGGGCACACCACACAATGCCAGGAACTATGGCCTAGCCAAATTACTACAGATTTGGGGGGCAACACAGTTCTATCCATGACAGACCCTATTTTGTCTTACTCTGCCACTGAAATCAGTTCTTCACGCATAGCTCCCATTCACTCACTGCCGTGGGGTCGGTCCAACTCCTAGCGACCCTAGAGTTCAGAATAGAACTACCCCATAGAGTTTCCAAGGAGCACCTGTTGGATTTGAACTGCCGACCTTTGGGTTTGCAGATGTAGCCCTTAACCCACTACACCACCAGGGTTTCCTCATGCAGAGCAGATATTCCATAAATGTGTGTGCAGTAAGTGAATCATGCAGGTTGTATTTCCCCAGTCAAACCGGGGAGTGTGCCTAATTTATAGTTACAATTAAAAATAGAAATACAAATATCAGGTCATTATCTTCTTTCTGCATCTTTGCAATATGTTTTTTATTCCAATTCAACCACTATGGAGCTCTGTTACATGCCAAATACTGCTCTAGCTGTCAAGGATACCCTGTGAACAAAATCTTCACGCTCAGGGAGCTAATTATAAAACATCTACCAAGGAGGAGCAGAGTACAAGTTCATCCATATATTTCCTGCCTTAAGGAGATCCAGTAATGAGATAAAGGCAGAAAGGTCACCAGCAGGTGTTGTTTCAGGCGTGAGATGCTGGAGAGGCAACTTTCCAGAGGGGAAGAGACACGCACCTTGGATTGCAGTAATTAGGTAAACACAAGTAAAGCCCTCAGCAGTGCCTGCAACATGGTAGGTGTTCATAAGCGATCACAGCAGCCGAGAGGACATCACTAATGTCACAGAACACTGAGGACCAGCATTAGAAGCCTTTATCAAAAGAAGCGTTGGTCTTTTCTAAAGTATTTTCAAAATTCCCAGAAGAATGTATACAGGTGTTACTACTATGATTGAAAACCCGGAAGGATGTATAGAAAGGCATTCCACCAAGGTTTAGAGTATGTCAAAGCTATTGGCCAGGAAGACCAAGCCACACTGGAGAGTTCTGTGGACATTTGTGTGGCTGACCAGGGGACCGGCAGCTGGACAGAAGGCAGAGGCTAACACCCAAGGGTCTTGCGAGTCAGGCTCCTACCATTTGTGAGGGCAGTGGGGGCCCCAGGAGGACTGTAAACTGGGAATGGAGGAGATGGGGAAATCTGTGGCGGGAAAAATGACTCCAGTTCCAGGTTACATGTGTGAATGGAATCAGCCTGATTAGAAAGGTTGAAAGTCTAGTGAAGCAAGTCAAAAGAGACATCCATTTTGTACAGACCCAGATTCTTCCTGAGAGTTCACTGGCGACTGTTTAGGTCACAACCAGTCACACGCTAATGTGTTGGACTATAAAGACTAGGACTTCCTTGAAGTTCTGGGGTGTGCTGTGACTAGAAGGGCTAAAGGCTCTAAAGAAGAAATAGTGATTTTCAGAGTTGCCAACGGCCAGAGCAGTGGGGAGATGTGAGTGCCAGGGGAGGAGGAAAAAGCAGCATCTCAGCCTGAGGTCTTCTGGGAGAAGCGGTGGGACAGGAACTGATAGAGAGCAAGTCCATGGTGAGGATTTCTCCATGGGAGCCATGGCCTTGTTGTGACTCAAGAAGAGGCGTGAGGGACACTGTCCTCCTAGTTGACAGCATCCCACTGCTTCCTTCAGCGAGGACCTACACACAGTACATCACAACTTCCTGAAGGGGCTGTGGACTGAGGGAGCCAGGTAATGCATGAGGTATTGAGAATAGTAAAACACTGAGCCAGAATGACCAAGAGAACCTAAGATCACAGAAATCTGCTCAAATCTTGGCCTTGGACTTGGCCCATACGTAACTGGATCTTGAAGCCACTACATGGCTCTCACAGAACAAGGTGAAACCAAGAAGCCCTCCCCGAAAATAGCTGAATATATCTAATTATATCTGAAAATGGCATGCCCCACCCTGCTGACAGCTACTCGTTCTAGGTTTGGTGGGTGCTGGAGAAGAGGGACTGTTTCCTTTCTCTTACTGATCCCACAGAGGAGCTCCATCTCCTGGTAATCAGACTAACCTTCCCACAGATGTCAATCAATAAATCTATGTGGGTTTTTTTCCCTCTAATTATTCATAATTATGTATAAGAAGACAATGACTTGAATGCATAGGTAGATATGAAAGCGATTACCTGTCAAAGAGGATCTCCAAGAGGTGAGATCTCCGAGTTTGTAGCTTTTTGCCTGACAGTCCTCTCTAACACACAGTAATTCTTAAAATTTACCACAAAAATGACACAAGGTCAAACAGGAAATCTGAAAGTCCTTGTATCTATCAAAGAAATTGAACTTACACTAAAAAACCCTTCGTAAAGTAAATTTCATGCTCAGATGCTTTTAAAAGTGACTATTAAATTTAAGGAAGAAATGATACCAACTTAATGCCAACTTTTTCAGAAAATACAGGAAACAAGAACACTCTTCAAAATATTGTACAAAGCCAGTATTACTCTGACACCAAACTTGGCAAAGATATTACAAGAAAATAAAATTGAGGCCAATATCCCTCATAATCACATTCATATCAATTCTTAACAAAATATTAACAAATTGAGCCAGCAATATGCGACAAGGATGGGATCCTGACCAAGTAAAATTTTTCAATACAAATACAATATTTAAAAATAAAATATTTAAACCCACCATATTAATTCAATAAAAGGGAAGAAAAACACATAGTGATCTTAACACAGTCAGAAAAATTAAAGACAAAAATTCATCACTCATAACTAGATTTAATTAATATACAGCAACAGAAATATACTTGGCTAACTCCAATGTGCTAACACCGATGGACATCTTGAAGCTAGCATCAACTTTAATGGTGAAATATGGAAAAACTTCCCGAGACTGAGAACTAGCAAAGCCATCTGATTTCTCATCTATCCATCCCTGTAGCAGAGGATCTAGTGAGTGGAAAATACTGAGGAAAAGAGAAAACGGGCATACAGACAGGAAAGGACTAGTAGAACGTACCCTATTCACAGGTGACAAGAATTTTTCTTAAAAATAAAAATCTTACGGAATCTACTTTTTAAAACTACTAGATTTAATAAATGCATTTAGCAAGGTTTTTGGATACAAGATTAATATACAATTTATACTTGTATATTTATGCAACAAAAAACATGAGACTCAATAAGTGGCAGGTCCTTCCCAAAATAGTCTATAGATTGAACTCAATCCCATCGTAATCCTATAGAATTAACAAATTTATTCTAAAATTCATATGGAATTACAAAGAGCCCAGTAGAATACAGCTAAGAAATGGATTCATATGTATATCATCCATTAAGTTTCTACAGAGGTATGCAAGTAACTTAACAGGCAGAGAAAATAATTCTTAGCAACTGTTGCTAGAACCACTGAACATCCACGGGGGAAAGAAACTCAATCTTGAACGCTACTTCACACTGTCACTTTAATTCAAGATTGATATAAGAGCTAAATGTACAAGCTAAAACAATAAAACTTCTATAAGAAAACAGAAGACTGTCATCATGAACATGGGGAAGACAAACATTTCTTGGATAAGACTGAGAAGTACTGAACAAAAAAGAAAAATATGAGTAAGTTGCTATGATCATTAAGGTTGTGTGTCCACCTGGCTGGGCCATGATTCTCAGTGGTTTGGCTGTTGTGACATAGTCTGGCAATCGTATGATGATGCGATCACTTCCATGATGAGATCTGATATGATTACCCTCCTGTGGGGATCTGCTGAGAGAAGCCAATCAAGTCAAAGGGAGTTATCTTGGGGGTGTGGCCTGCATTGAATGTAACTGTACTTGCTGACAATGCTCCTGGGCTTTTGCTCACTCTGGATCCTACAACTGGCTCTTGTTCATCTGACCTCCAATACTTGGAACTTGAGCTGGCAGCTTACCTGGCATCTTGACTGAAAATCATGGGATGTGCTGTCTTTGCATCCTGTGAGCTGGAGCCCTGCTGTGTAGTCTCCAGCCTGACCAATGAACTTGAGACATTTCAGCCTCTACAACCAAGGGAGCCGTTTTCTTAATATAAATCTCTCTGTATATTGAAACATTTTACTGGTTTTACTTCCTTAAAGGACGCAGCCTAAAACAGTTGCTTTTTATCAGAATTAACAATAATAAATCCCACTCATACTCCCCATTAGAATGGCTAACATTATTAAGACTAAAACACTAAGTGGTGGCAAAGATATAGAATACCAAAACTGTCATATTTTGTTAGGGAAAATGTTAAAACTTAAACCCATTCTGGAAAGAAAAGAGAGTTAAATAAATGTATGCAATTTCAACCTGCAATTTCACCCCTAGGATAGAGAAATTTTATTTATCGGAAAGAAATTAAAAGACATGTTCACAAAAAACACAAAGTATCAAAGTGGCTTTATTTAGCACAGCCAAAAAGCTAGAAACAACCCAGGAGGCCAAAGCAAATGGATATATTGTAGCACATTCGGACAATGAAATACTCTATAGGACAGAGTAGAACTGCCCCATAGAGTTTCCAAGGAGCACCTGGTGAATTCAAACAGCCAGCCTTTTGATTAGGCAGCCTTAGTACTTAAGCAGTATGCCACCAGAGTTTCCAGTGAAATACTCCTCATCAATAAAAAGGATATCATGCTAGGCAGGAGGTCAGCAAGAAAAGAAGACCCTCAAGGAGACAGACTGACACAGTGGCTGCAACAACGGGCTCAAACATAGTGAGGATAGTGAGGACGTCACAAGACCAGGCAGTGTTTCATTCTGTTGTTCTGTATAGGGTTGCTGTGAGCTGGAACTGACTTGATAGCATCTGATAACATTAAAAAGTTCTGAACTACTGATAAAAGGAATGGCACGAATGAGCCTCACAGTAATTAGGCTGAAAGAAGCCAGATATAAAAGACGGTGTGCAATATGATTGCCTTTATGTAAAATTCTAGAACAGATAAAACTAATCTGAGGTAGATAAAATAATGGAAGTTATCTATGGGGGAAGCAACGGGGTAGGATATGTGGGAACGTTCTAGCATACTGGAAATATTCATCATGAGAGGAATGTGAATTACATGGGTTTATCCATTTGTTTAATTAGCCATTTGTGTGGCTGAGGTTTGTGCATTTCAGCATACGAAGTCTGACAATTAAGTTTGTGAACTTATCCTAGAAAAAGTGCTACATACGTCATTGCTGAATATCACTCTGGTCGTCTTCGAAGTCCTCCCCTTGGGAAGCTATGCACTGACACCAGCACCTAGTTCACCCTTCAAGGCAATTTTGGATTGTTTTTCCAGAATGGCCGTCAGAGCTACCTTTGATGTCCTGAACCAACTTGTGCTGCAGGCAGGGAAGAAAGCAGGGTCAGGCAGACAGGGAGATGTCTGACTCTGAGGCAAGCCCAATGATAGCCTCAGTCAAGACGGTTGAGAATTGTCCCAAATTGGGACAAGGTGGCCAGGCCTTTATGAGGACTGCCAATTAAATTCATAAACTCTTCCAATAAAAACTGCTACAGACCTCATTGCTGAATAGCACTATGGTCACCTTCCAAGTACTCCCATTGGGAAGCTAGATGTCAGTGCCTAGTCCACCCTTCAAAGCAAGCTGGGAACTTTTTCCAGAATGCCCATCAGAGCTGTTGTTGTACTATGCTTGATGTCCTGAATGTCATCTAAATGTCTTCCTTCCAATATTCCCTTTATCACTGGGTCAAGAAAAAAGTCATTGGGGCCAGATCAGATGAGGTGGGAGAATGTTCCAGCACAGTTACTTGTTGTCTGGCTAAAAACTCCCTCAGACAGCTATACAATTCAGTTCGCAAACTTGCCACCATGCCACTATGCACAACGGCCATTCCAGAAAATTCTAAGAGTGCTCCAGAGAGTGAACTTGTTAGGGTCTGGATTTCAAGACGTGATGAAGTTTCCTTTTAAAAGTTAAATTTTAGTAAAAATGTGCCCAATAAAAAAAAACTGGT
This sequence comes from Heterohyrax brucei, assembly GCA_028571685.1. NCBI lineage: Eukaryota > Metazoa > Chordata > Mammalia > Hyracoidea > Procaviidae > Heterohyrax > Heterohyrax brucei. Next base: position 60,804,910 of record CM053162.1, on the reverse strand, counting down.
GTACCAAGGATGCACTCCAAGCTACGCAGAGCAGGAAGCGACCCCAAGCTTTCTTAGCATGCAGTATTTAAGCCGTGAAACCGCAAAGTAGGGTGGGGGAGCTAACCTTTGCATTGATTGGCTGAGGCCATATGGAATTTCTGCAAGTTGCAAAATGTAGCTAGGGGTGAATGTGTCAACCACATTGGTGAATGTTTTCATCCACATGGAATTTCCGTAGGTTGTAAAATGTAACCTTTAGTGGATGTTTTACTAGGCTGGCTCCAGGGGTTATTTGCAAGGCTGTTTACAGGCCCTATCTTTTGTAAGACAAAGACGGAATTACGGTGTAATTACTCTATGGTATTTCTTGTTGGTTCCTGGAGCCTTTTACTTTAATACCCTGAATTTTCACTGCACCCTTCCTCAAAATGGAGTTACTTATGTCTCATTTCAACAGACTAGGCACTGAGCATCAGTGCATAGCTTACCAAGGGGAGTACTGTGAAGGTGACCACAGTGATGTTCAGCAATGAGGTAAGTAGCACTTAGAATAGACTAATTGTCAGACACTGTATATGAATTTTACCTTGATAAAATGATTTATCAACACAGAGGGAGAGGTATCGGCGGTGCCGATCATACGGCAATAACATAATGTGGATCATCACTGAAGGTGGGTGATGGGTACAAGGGAGCTTGTTATGTCTTTATGATTGTTTTATAAATGGTTGGAAATTTCCATGATCAAAGTCTGAAAGGGCAACAGGTTGTGAGCTGTACTTTGACTTGCTTACAAAAATGAAACAAGAAAAAACAGAAGGATGTTTCATGCCTGCCTCTGTTTGAGCATCTCGGACGGGAGGTGGCAACGCTGTAGATGAGGCGAGATGTTGCCAGGGGGACCAGGGAGGTGGTGGCATTGCAGAGGGATGATTAGATGAAAGGCTCAAGGGGACAGAGCAACCTGGATTCAGCAACAGCAGCAGAGACGTGAGGGGAGGGCTTGTGCAGGATGGAGGCTCAGGGCACAGGGCAAGACGCTGGGCCAGGCCTGGTGCAGGCTGGGATGGGAAGTGGACCAGGAGAAGGAGCTGTTCTGTTAGGGGCCCTGCCCCAGTCTGGACTGTCTCCTTGCCAAAAATGCTTCAGTGGGATATTTTTTAAAAAGACACGTTTGCCACATGGGGACCCTGGGTGGGAGACACAGGTAGAGGTGCCAGGCAGGGCCTTCCCCCTTGGCCAGCGGTGTCAGCCTGACCTGTCCTGAGCACAGCCAAGACCCAGCAGGCCTGCTCTACCTGTCCAGTCACTCTCAGACACCCTGAACGTTTAGTCGACCCAGTGCCTTGTGGCATGGAGGTCATTCTGCCCATTTTCAAGAAAAGCAAACACCTGTGAGTGGGAACAAATGCCAGCTCAAGGATATAGCTACTCATTTGTGTCCTATGGCCCAGGCAGAATCCCTTGGAGCTGTGGACCCCTCTCTTGACACCTGCCTTCTGCCTCCTACAGCCTGACGTGGTTATCTGTGAGCCCCAGAGGATGTTTCTCCATGCCCTGGAAACCTCCTCCAGCCCTTCCCCAGGATCCTTGTTCCCAGGTACCCAGTGTCCTTTGAGTTCCTCCCCCTCCCGCCTTTGAGGAGGCTGCTCATCCTCCTCTGCCCTCAGGTTACACCTGAGTCCTCTCCAGAGAGGCTTCCTTGATCTGCCTCTCTTCAGAAGCTTCCTCTGATACTGTGTTGTGAAGCTCTTGTTTGTTTCCTCCAGGGCAGTTACACAACTTGAGAATATTTTATGTCTCTGCTTCCCTAGGAAACTCTGCTGGTGGGGTGGGTGCTACTGCCGCTAACCACAAGACTGGCAGTTCCAATCCACCAGGTGCTCCTTGGAAACTATGGGGCAGTGCTGCTCTGTCCTACAGGGTCGCTATGCGTTCGAATCGACTCAAAAGCAGTGGGTTTGGTTTTTTGGCTACTTTTCCAAGACATAAGCTCCCAAGGACGGCACCCTGTTTTCCATAGTGACAATCACGCAGTGGAACTGTTTTCTTGCTAACAATGTCCACTTTGCAAATGAAACACTAGCAGAACTAGCTTAAACTTGAGACAAAGGCTGTGGGCTCTGGATGGGGAGGGGATGCCCTCTGCAGAGCCAGAAAAAACACAGCATGACTGAAGACCCCCAATCTCCTGAGTCAACAGAACTGAAACACAGGTGAGCTTCTGCTGAGGTCCTGCTGCAGTGGCCAGGGCCGACGACAGTGGTGATGTTGCTGATGGTTGCCTTATTACAGACATGGGGCTTTGTACATTTATTTCTTAGTCTCAAAACTACCCTGCAAGAGGAGTATTCACATAAATTCCTGAGAAAAGGATGACTCAAAAGGACCCGAGTTCGCTCTACATCCAAATATAACCACCATCCTGAGATTAACAGCGCCCTGTTCTCTCAAAGGTTTCAGTTAGAAGGAGGCTCTCTGCAGAGCCCCTTAAAATCAGTAGATACCCACACAGAGACACACACCCTTTGTATCTCCACTCCCCATGAGCCAAAGCCAAGTGCCGTCGAGTCGGACCCCATGATGGAACAATAAAAAGTTTCAAAAATCCATATTCAAGTCAAAAAGTAGATTTATTGGCTATGTCTGTTATACAGTCAAGTGAGAGGATCTCAAAATAGGGCTCCTTGGTGCACGAAAGGACCAACTGCAGGCACAGATGTGACAGTGAGTGGACACGGGCAACTGTTGCTGGTTCTCGTTTCCAGACTGATTCTTTCCACAGTTTCAGGACGGTTTTTGGGTTATTTTGCTTTCAGAGCATCTTCCTCTTTTCAAATTCCTTCAGAAACACAGAGAAGGGAAAGAGAAAGGGAATAAAAGATCCAAATTACATCCATGGCCAAAAAGACTCTGACACCCACTTTAGAATCCTGCAGGACCCACAAGGACAGAAGCGGCATGCACCAAGGGGAAGGTGCGTGAGCAGACAGCCGTGGCTGGGGAGCTAGTCTGTGTCGGCTGACATATTACTAAGCCTGAGGCCCGGGGGAGGGGGACAGCCAGGCATTCCGCTCACTTTTCCACCACAGGCGTATCAGCAGGAGTGGGCCAGCCTGACCTGCCAGCCTCTGCCAGGGCCACCATCAGGCCTTTTCATAAGGCCATGGAAACAGATGGCTTGTTTAGCTTCTCAGGAATACAATCAAACACAGACTCACTTAAGATTTGTACAAAATGACAAGAACCTTAGAGATACCCAAAAAGGAAACAGTGAGAATCATCTTCTCTGTATAACGGAAATCAGACTAGGACAAATGTGTAGATGTCTGCTGCCACCCACTGACGCCAGCTGGTAATACATGCCTCCAACGTAAATCCAAGCATTTGCTTTTCTCTCCTTTCCCTTTAAATTCAATTTTTTTTCACACCCTCATCACCAGTATCTCATCCAAATACTATGGTACATAATGTCATACTGCAAAAGACAGGATCATGTAAAGAATCGATAACACAAGGATTCCATGTGATGATCCTCGGAAGAGTCGAACAGAGCAGGAAGAGGAAGAACTCTGTGAGCACGCTTCCCCCAGGAAAAGCATGGGCCTGCTTTCAGCATGCTTAACAAGGGTTCTACGCCTGCTTCTTTCCTTGACTAAAACCACCACAAAAATAACGGAGAGAGACAGCCTTCAAGTAATCCTTCAAAAAGATAGGCTGGAGATTATTTCTGAGATTATGGGAGACATCAAATCATATAGAGTATTTTAAGCCAAACTGTTCCTTTAGAGAAGGGAAACTCAGAGCTACCAGTGAGCAAGCCGACCTCGGGGGCCGGAAACAGGCGCTGAGTCTCCGCATCCCCGCCAGCGCCCCCTCCACCCTGACAGCCTCTTCATCTGGTTTTCACTTCTTCGGAGGCCTCCTGCCCTGCCCCTGGAAACTGAGGCCTGTGGGATCAACGAAGCCGCATCCCAAAGGCCCTTCCTGGGCAAAACATCAAACTGAAGGCAGCTCTCTGTCCCCCTCCAAACAGGTGGCACGATGCTTCCTCTGACCTCAAAAATGCATCTTATAAATCACATTTTAATGTAAACAAAACAGCAAATCCCAACCTTTAAAGAAGTTTTTTAATCAGAAAGTTATTTCTGGTCTTGTCCAATGAGGACCTGAATGGAGTTGCTGAAGACTGGTAGGCCCAAGCCACCACGAATGGACGAAGCGATGTGACTGAGAAGGCCGAGCCGGGGCCCCCAGGCCCCCAGGCCCCCAGCCCGGGTCTCACCTTGTAGATGGTGCTCCCCAGCTGGGCAGGGGACATGCTGATGACCACGCCCGCGCCCTGCAGCGCTGCGATCTTCTCCTTGGCCCCGCCCTTGCCTCCGGCGATGATGGCCCCCGCATGACCCATTCTCCTGCCCGGGGGAGCCGTCAAGCCAGCAATGAAGGACACCACGGGCTTGGCCTTCGGACCCTGCAGAGAAACAATGACACTGAGGAAGAAGTCTCTCCAAACTAGACCTCAAATTTGTGACACTGAAAATCAAGGGCAAACAGCATGGGCGGGGAGAGCCCATCACCCGCCCTCCCTAAGAAAATCAGTACGGACTTGAAGCCACAACAGTCCTCCTCTGAGATGATGCGGATCTTCCACGGGGAGCTCAGGAAAACAGCCCTGAGCATGTTTTTTTTTTTTTTTTTTTTAATTTCAGAAACTACAACTTGACTTACGTGCTTTTTTTAATAAACACACCTGACTCTTCCATTGAAAGACAGCACATCTGACGATATGTTATGTGATGCGTGAAAAGTGATTTGTGAAAACTGAATTAAAACACAAGATCTGAGTGAAATGAAACCACCCAGTCCTGTGTCCTGATCCTGTCCTGTGTCCGGGTTAAAGAAAACGCTGAGGCCGGAAGGGACACTGAAAAGGACTCAACTTCCTGTTAGCAGATGAACTGAAGTGAGTGACCCAGACGCCAGGGGCTAGCCCCTGTAACTATAAAAGTCTGTGGCACAATAAAGAGCAGGATTGGTTTTTTCCCACATAAGCTCCATTCTGATGCACAAACTCTGTACGTGAAGCACACTAAACCCCCAACCCCGAAAATACACAAATTCCTGTGGTCTAGACTCACAATGTAGTTAAAGAAATAATATAAAACACACGTATACATGAATCCGTTATGCAATATTATAAACCACAGATGAATGTGTGGTTACTCTCACAATGGGAAACGCCAGCACGGTCATCACAGGATACAGGCAGGAAGGCGTCCCAGTGAGACAGAAGGACCTGGGGACAGCAGAGCTTGGGCGCAAAGGGAACTGGCGTGCCTGATTCAGCATGGTCACTGGACCCAAGCCAGCCATTCTCAAACCGTGTGGTCTTAGGACCTATTTACATTTCTAAAAATCAAGGAGGATCCCAAAGAAATTTTTTTAGTATCTGTAACTTCACTGAAAACTAGTAACATTCTTTTTAAGAAGAAACAACTATTTTTTAAGAAAATACACCAAAAAAAAAAATTCTAGTGGAAAGAGTGTGGTCTCACCTTTTTTGCTAATCTCTTTAAAGATATAACTTTTTAACAGATACTGTCTGTATTTACATTCAGTCTGCGATGTCCTTTGGGTTGGTGTCATACAACCTGGCCTCGCACAGAGGGGTCAGTGGAAAAGGGAGCAGTATGTCCCTAGCTTTTCCAGTAGCTGTGGGTGTTGGGCCTTGACACTAGACAAAACTCTTCAAGGGGTAACTTCTTCAAGAGTAAACAGAGTGGGAGTCTGAGACCACAGCAATGAACACTTTGTCCGCTTACCTGAAGACTACTTGTCTTGCACTCTAAATGGATCTTTTACTCATAATGATTTCAAAACATGGATTAGTCAGTTGGAAAATACAGGCTCAATGAGTTATAATGTGCATCTTCCAAAAGCTGATAAATTCAATCATTCGGTATCAACATACCACATGTCAGTATCACCTCCAATCTCCTTAGAAAAGCTTTTTGGTGGTAGAAGTTGTCACGCTCACAGTGGCAGACACAAGTTTTCCCAAACTCTAAAGTGTACTGGAAAGCTCAGATTTTATCACTGGCAACAACAGTATCGATAGTTTTCCTTTGTTCAGTTTTGAGAAAAGATTTCTAGATGCCTGCACCTCAGTAACCGGTTTGTCTCCAAGTCAGTCTTTCAAGTACAACTGGTCCTCCGCAGAAAACACTGGCTAGTTATGCTCATTCCCCAAACAATGGTCCAAGTCACTTTATATTGATTTCCCATGTGATCACAAATTGACTAAAATTAATGATGTCTTCTGCTTCCTGAAGGACATTCTTAAGTGCCACTGGCACAACACATGTTTTTGTACCATGGGTGTGTGGCACCCAAGGCTTCCCCTGCCTTGCTCCACCCTAACATGCCAGCGTGTGCATGTGGCACAGTCTGACACAGAGACCACAGCCCCCTCTTCCAGGGCCCCTTACTGCTTACCGCTTCCCAAATACAACAAGCCTGTTTCTCTGCTGAGAAGATTTCCTGCCCACCTTGGAGCCCTGCAGAGATCATTTAACTTCTACGATTTGCTGAGGCCTCCTCTTCCCTGTAACCCCTCCCCGACTCTTCACGACTCCCCACGAAGGGCCTCTGAGTTGCTCGTCCTCTAGGAGTTGGTTGGCTGTGCTCATTACAGCTCCTCTGCTCAGCTCAGTGACTGGTAGAGCTCACCTTACTCGTGTCCCCCGTGCAATTACGTGCTCCCCGTGCAACTGTGTGCAATTATGTGCCCCCTGTGGAACTCCGTGCTCCCTGTGGAACTCCATGCTCCCTTTGGAACCACGCATCCCTGACCAAAGGAAATGTGTTCTCAATCCATCTCTGCAGGCCCAGCAGCTTCCGTAGCACCAGCGGGGCAAGCTGCAAAGAAAAGACTCCACTTTTATACATTCACCCATGGGCTCGGAGGAAGACCTCAGCCTCTCATGGTTGGGTGGCACTAATGTCCACCTGATAACCCTGGGGACACAGTGGTTAAGTGCTACGGCGACTAACCAAAAAAATCAGCAGTTTGAATCCACCAGGCGCTCCTTGAGTTATAGAGCATTTCTACTCCATCTTATGGGGTCACTATGAGTCACCAATGACTTGACATCAATGGGTTTTTTAATCATTTCCTCTTGATTCCACTCGGTCAAATGGTGGGGCTACTGCTCCACTAGCAGAGAGCAAGACTAGGATGAGCAGAGAATGTCAAACAACTTTCATTACATGTTACTGGCAAAGAAGAGTCACTTGAGATTTTTTAAGCAGAGCAAAATATAATCAGACAAAGATGAGGAAGTTTAGTCTTAAACAGGAGACTGAACCAATGAGAAGTGTGAAAACCTAAGAAGAGAAAGATGAATTAGAACAGTATTGGCACAGCACAAATACAGGGCCAGGCCTGCTGCCTCTCTGTCCCAAACCCCTGCAACCTGACTCCTCAAGGCCACCACGGTACCACGGGAAGATGGGCCAACCTGGGCATGACTCCCATGCCTGGCTCACTTGCTGTGCCCCTGTCACAGGCAAGATATTAACCTTGTGCTTATGTCCTCAGTCCTAAAAGGAAGACAAAACCATTTGTCACAGACTGAATTGTGTTCCTCCAAAACTATGTGTGGTAACTTGGCTGGGCCAGGATTCCCTGTAGTCCATGATTGCCCTCCACTGTACGATTTTCTGACGCTATAAATCCTAATCTCTGTGTATGTTTAACAGAATGGATTATGTTGGAGAGGATTAGGGTGGGACTGTAAATCCCTTCATAAGATCACCTCACTGCTCCACTGTAAAGGGAGTTTCCTAGCAGTGCAACTTGGACCACCTTTTATCCTTTCATCCTACAAGAGATAAAAGGAAAGGGAAAAAGCAGAGAGTTGGGAATCTCACACCATCAAGAAAACAGCACCAGGAGAACAGCACATCCTTCAGACCTGAGGTTCCTGCGCCAAGATGCTCCCTGGACAAAGAATGATACAACACAAGGACTTTCCTCCAGAGCCAAGAGGAGGAAGCCTTCCCCCGGAGGGGACACGCTGAATTCAGACTTGTAGCCTACCGGACTATGTAAGAATTAAAATAAACTTTTCTTTGCTAAAGCATCCACTTGGTGGTATTTCCGTTACAGCAATACCAGATGACGAAAACACCATTAACTTAAAGATTAAGAAACACAACTTTTGCAAACAAGAACTGCCACGGTAACAGTAACAGCAGTAGCAGCAGTGGCAGCGAACCTTTATTGGGTGTCTGCTGCACGCTGAGTCTTGGGTCAATGTTTATTTAACGTCATCAGAACTGCCTAGCCAAGAATCGTACACACAGTAGGCCTTCAATAAAAGTTCATGCCATAAAAACTAACGAGGACTAGGAAAATATGTATGTTTAGCTTTCCCCACTAAATTCTGACCTATTCAAGAGCTTCAGAGACGGCCCAAATGGATTTTAAAGTACGCTTTAACACTGTGGCATTGCATATTAAGTTACCTCTTTCTTTTCCAAAGAGAAGTCAGTTTTACTTAAGTTCCACACTTAACTTTTCTGAGTTCAAAAGACTCTAACAACATTGTACTCTAGCCTCCTAATCCTCTGTTTCATTCTTTCTTTTACCTGACATTTGTTGGCACCTGCTGTGATAGGGGACTGGACTGGGCACCAAGGACACCAGTTTCCTGCCCGCCATATGCAGTCTAGCACGACAGCCAGACATTAAGGTCTCCTTGCAGAAGGAATGAGCAAAGGTAAGTGAATGAAAACAAGGGGCCTGTCCGACAGGACGTGACCTGAAAAGGAAGGTCACTGTGTTATGCAAGGGACTGAGATATCCTGAGAAGGCTGACCTTTCCCCTAAAGGCAGAAGGAAACACTGGGAGGCCCTACTGTTTGGGTTTCAGAAGACAGGACCATGCAGGTGGCCTTGGCAGTAGGGCCTGGGAGAGGAGGAAAGGTGGAGGAGGAAAAGTATAGAGGAGAGAGAAAATCTTGGAGATGGTCTCATGAGGTACAATAAAGACCTGACTAAAGCTGGGGGGCTAGTTACAGATGAGGAGGTGCTGATTTCAGGCAGACTGCAGCAGACTCAGACACATCTTGTAACTGGGAAGAAATGGGATGAGACAAATCAGGGAGTGTTCTGAAGCTTCTACCTCAGAAACTACATGCTGTTGTCTGCAGAAGAGGATCCTCTACACACAGGGATTGCACAGAAAACAGATACAGGGAAGGATAAAAGGTCAGGAGAAAAACCAAGAGGCTGGAGCAACGAAGAATAAACAAAGGCCACCAGTGACCTCTACAAAAGCAATGTAGGGAGAGTAAGACTGAACAGTAACCACGGCTAAGAGCTCAACAGAATGCCTACTGCATGGCTGATGCGACTTTGCTATCTGTGCATTAACTGATTTAAAGTTCCTAAGTGTGGGCTGGGACCTCGGGGGAGAGGCATCAGAGCGCCGCAGCAGAGAACAAGCATCGTGGGAAAGGTGTGAAGAACCCAGCCACAAAGAGTCTAAACTGTTCTGAAGGACCAGTAATGAAGGCCTAGCAGGGAAATGTTTAATTTTACCTTTCATACTTTTGTGAAAAATTATGATACTTAATTTTATGCATATACTTGGCTAGGCTATGATTCTCAGTGGCTTGGCCAGACAGTGAACTCACTGCTATTCCATAATGTAATGTAATGCAATGCAATCAACCTTCCACGATGTGATTTGACGTGACCAGGCAAGCCACTAAAAGAGAAGTTTCCTTAGAAGTGTGGTCCGCCTCAGAACATAAACAGATGTCGTGGCAGACCTCGTTCCCTTTGGACCCTGCTCACTCTTGGCATCCCCTGACCTACAGATCTTGTGGCTTGCGCTCACAGAAGTCACCGTCCCCTGCCTGACCTGTGGGTCTCGGAACGTAAGCCCACCGAAGGCTCCAGGCTGCCGCCTGAGCTCCGGACCTTGGAGTACAAGCCTGCAAAGTCTCTGGCCTACCCTCTGGCCTAGGGATCCTAGGACATAGGGATCCTGTAGAGGCATCTGGCCTGCCATCTGAGCTACAGATTTTAGACCCGCCAGCCGCACAGCTGCACAAACCCACCCCCTGCAATAAACCTCTATCTAGGCATATGTAGGTATCTATACACATGTGTATATGTATATATGTGAGTTTCACTAGTTTTGCTTCTCTAGAGAACCTGAACTAAAACAAAGAAATAACATTTTTCCCACCACAAACTTACTGAATTATGTTGCTTCAAATATTCTGCAGCATCTTCTTCTGCGTTACCACCGATCTCACCGATCAGTAAGATGCCTTCTGTGGCTGGGTCCTTCAGGAAGATGTCAAGGCAGTCGATAAAATCTGTTCCATTAAAAGGATCACCTCCAATGCCTGAAAAAAACAATAACATAGTGTCAGCATCAACTGAAAATGTATGAATGAACTGTGTAATTCAGGTCCAGAAATATTGTTGCTGTAAATTTTCTTATTTTGCCTGCCTCCTCTCTCCAATTTTAAGAATTGTATCTTCACCCTTGCATTTAACATGGAAACAATCATCAAATCTCTACCTTTATTTCTGTTTGTAACAAGACTAGAATGCTAAACGGTGGTTGATTACTGAGACACACACGAGACAACCCTTTTCTTAGTTTTAGCTCGTTTATCAAGTCTCTTCTCTCCCAGAAAATTATTCCCAGGTAACTTTTTTAAAATTAGCATTTGAAGAAAGCATGTCTGTCTCACAAGCTGGTAGTGGTGCACCAGAGGCCAGTGAAAATGCCTTCTCTGATTACACATTTACTAGGTTGATTTGTATCATGGAACTATTTCATAAAGCACACTGCAGGGGACCACTCATGAGTTTTCAGAAACAAGTCCCAGTGAGAGAGAAGGCGGAAGGTGCTGAGACCCCCTGAGGCCCACAGCCTGCAGGCAGGGCTCTACTACCAGCATGGGACAGTCACACCCAAGTAAAGCCACATACAGTACAGTACATGTTGCCCTCAGACTGGCTGTCACTTTTTAATTTTTTAATTATAAACTTACTTGGGGTAGGATTCATTTCTTACTTTTCAGTACACCTCTGAAAAACAAAGCGATGAAGAGAACTAGCCCTTGTAAGGTGCCAGCTATGAGCCTTGGTCCCATCAGGCCTGCGATCTCCTAAGTCCCAGGCTCTCTGTGAGATGAGCACCGTTCTTCCCTGAGATAAGCACGATTCTCCTCTGTTTACGAGACAGCCAGAGCGGATGAACTGCCAGCCGTCTCCACAGCTGTCCTTAGTCTCCATCTCACTGGGGTACCTACATTTAACACTGAGTTTTGTACACAGAAGGTTCTGTGGATATGTGCAAAAGTAAGTTTACAGATTTGAATCTTAATAAAAATACTCCTGGGTCATATTTTATAATTTTTTTAAAAAAACAACTATTTCTGGAAGGATCTGAAGGAATAGTTATAAAAATGAGAGCTCTGCATGGTTTTTGGTCACAAACACTGAAGTAATTTTGAAATGTAAAAACTTGCCAGAAATTTAATTTAAATTTTTAATTTTTTTTCAAGTAGAAAGTAGTATGGTGTGACAAAAAAGAGGCTCTGGGGAACTCAGCTTCTTCAACCTTGATTTTCGCACCAATAAAGCTGTAAGAGAACAACTTCCCAGTGTGGAGGAGGCTCTGGAGCGTGGCCTTGAGAATGGGGCAAAGAATGGCAAAGAATGAAGGAACCGTGAACCGCTTGACACAATCATGATAACCAAAGTGCCCGGGTGGAGAACTGTTTTCCCAGCAAGCAAAGCGAGTGACATGTTCAGACACCCCCACTCTCCTCCTCCAGGGACCACGTGACCCAAGATGTTAGCTCCCTGACACAGTAATCCAACCCTGGGCTAGAGGCCTCAACAAAACACCTACGAGCTTCACACGGAAGCAAATCACATTTAAGATCACAAAATCCTTTTAATAAAATGACAGTAAACACTCCTGCAAATAATCAAATCAGTAATTATCACTGTACTCATTGAATGAAGACACTATACTCTAATGAAATGATTTTAGCAAAAACTCCTCACCAACACACAAAGACTGGCCCAATCCGACTTGGGTCGTTTGGTGAACCGCTTCGTAAGTCAGGGTGCCAGACCTGGACACAATACCTTACAGAAAAGAGAATTGGAAAATATTTAGACTACATTCATATAAGACTACCATACAGTCAACTAAATGGGTATGTCCAAAATACATCCCAGCATTTTCAAAAGCTGAAATAAGAAAAGACTTAAAGAAGAGAGGTTTTAAAAGTTATTAGTTATTGCTCTTTTATACCTACAAAAGAGAAGAAAGACCTAATTATCTACCAAGTGGATAACGTCAGTGTGAACTTGATAGGTGCATCCTGCTATGGGAGGGAGAACACAACAGAGCTGACTAACACACATTCCAGCTATGAAACCACCACAACCTTTAGCCTCAAAACTAGAATTAGTCATGAAGCTTCCCTCCAAAATTGTTCTCCCAGTTATTTTCAAACAACACACAGTTTTTACACCAATATAAACAAAACCAGGGAATAAAAGCAAGCGCCCTCTGGATTCCTACATACCACCTAATTTCCTGTATAAAGCTAGCATGTATGAAGGCACCTCACTTCACACCTGGCCAGAGGTGTGTACGTGAGCGTGGGGAGGGGTGTGAGCGCTTCTGGACTCTTCCCTGTGGTCCACCACAGAGATCTTTTCTCTTGTAGTTCACTTTCAGGAAAATAATTTATTCCAAATCACAATCTATACAGTATTTTAGAACAGAAAATACCTAATAAGCGAATCTCCATTTTAACAAGCTGACAACCAGCACAGGTAACTTCAATTGTTAGAACACTTTTATATACAGTGTTTAAACACTTACAGCACAAGGTTTTGAGTTCAAGACTAGACAGTGACTAAAATCAGGACATCAACTCTGGAGCCATGAGCACAATTCTTCTTTAACAACATGGTGCCCTGATCAGCACCACCAGAATCCCTTCCACGCAGACAGAAATCACAAACTTAAGTGCACATTTATTGGGTACTATGCGTATGAGCTATGCAGAAACACCCATCTTCTAAACATGAACTGGGGTACCGCAAAAGTTCAGACACTGCACAAATCAGTCCAAGTGAAAGAAAGTCATGGTCATTCAGGACAGTCCCCTCCCCAGCACTGGCAGCACGCTACTGCAGATGCACGTCACCAGGTGGTGACAGCTACGGGCAAGCCCCTCCCCAAGGAGGCCTTGTTTCCCGTGGAACTCGGTGCCGCCTTCCCAGCCTGGCACAGTCCCAGCCCACCTCTCTGGGTCAGCTGCCACCACTTCCCCACGCTAGTGGAACTGTCTTACTCATCAATTATATGGCATGCTTTCTGACCTTGTCACACTTGCCCTGCTTAACACAGAGCCCCTCACCTGTCCCATCTGACAAAGATCTAACTGTCCTTCATTATCTGCACTAAGAGCTTCAATGTGATTTTCTCCTTGAGATTTCTCCTGCTCTCGCTCCCTAACAGAGGACAGAGATGGTCGGTCTTTCCTTCCTCTATACCTTTCCAGTTACAAAGGGTCCACAGGGAAGCGACTGCTGCGGAGAGAGCATGCAGTCAGATGAAGACTCTAAGCACTGGGAGACGGATGAGACAGGGTCAGAGGCTGCAGTGAATTAGGATCCAGTGGGAGAATGGTCTGAGGAATGAGAGTTTGCTGAAGAAGTCAGCAAGGTTTCATTAGAGGGTTTTCAGCTTTGACCGCCTCAGTAAATACTCATCCAACACTTTCTGTGCCAGGAACTGCACTCACTCCTGAGAACACAGGGGTGAGGAAAACAATCTTCTTGACTGACATGACGGTTACCGTCTAGCTAGTATGACAGTCACTGCAGGGCCAGAAGGCCTCTGTGGGATGTCTTATGGACCCGGAGGTTAGGAGAACACTGGAGAATTCTCTGCACTGGAGAATCAGAGTGTGATCAGGACACTGGCCATGCACGTACTGGGATCCTGGAGCCAGCAGGAGGGCACCGAGTACGACTGTAAACAAACATGAACGATCCCGGGATGACAGAAACGCTCTCAATCTCGAGTGCGTCGTCATCAGCCTCCTGACTGTGCCAGTATACCACAGTTGGGAAAGATGTCACCACTGAGCAGAAATTGGGTAAAAGGTACACACAGTTTGTCTGTATTGTTTCTTATCACTACATGTGAACCTATAATTATCTCAAGATAAAACTATGCAATGAAAATTAAAATAAAGGACAGAAGGATCACGTATGTCCCACGTGGCTGGGAGTACAAAAACACAGCACAGTTAAGTATCATCCACTTGGAATCCAGTCACTTCCTTCAGTACATTCATTCTGCTGACACACACTTCTCCCAGATGTCATTTACATAAACCGGACGGTCACTGATGCTACTGCCCTGCTATCACACTGCATTATTACTTCCCTCCAGAAATACACAAAGAACTGGACCCCCCGCCTGTCCCTGACCTCCAGCACCCTGACTGTGGTCAGCAAGGCTGCCGAGGGCATCAGCACGGGCAGCAACACAGACATCATCTGGGCACAACCAACTTCTTGGCTCATCTCACCTGTCAAAAATCTTGTAACAGATTTGCTTTTAGGTGTCTCAAAAAGAAAAAAACAATACTCATCGATGTTAGGGCCACTCAGAGAACGAATGGCCTAAATCAGGATGTCCTGGAACGTCTCTTAATTTTGTTGCAGGTTCATCAGCACCTGAGAAAGCGGGACAGTGATCCTACTGGTAACTAAGCACAGGACGCTGTTGCCACACTCGCCTAGAGACTGCAGCAGCAGCAGCCATTCAGAGCAGACAAGAGCCTCAACAGCACCCAAATATGCACAAGAACTACAATGACTGCTAGGGTCACACCACACCCATGGGACTCAGCTGGCCTAGGGAGCCCCTGTGGCCTCCCTCATAAGACAACTCATTAAGTGCCCCACTGGCAGCCAGCCCAACAGCAGTATGAGAAACCACGACCTTTAGCCTTCTCCCATGAACGATACAACCTACATTCACCCACTCAGTTGATTCCCCTAACTTGATATTAATGTCACCATGATTTATAGACAGAGCAAGTGTGCAGCCCTTGCTGCAGCCATCTATTATTACAAGGAAACGGAATAGCTAAGCAAGAGTTGACTATGGAGACTTTAAAAATAGGCAGAGGGTAGCTAACCTTGAAATACTCATTTGGTTATTTCCTCCAGAAGCTAAACAAATAGCAGTACAACGTCATCAACACATTTTGTGAAAATTTAGGACATACAAAAAAGCAAAGTAAAACAAAGTCAAATTCTTGGAAGACATTAAAGCTAAACATAAACTTACAGCACATCTATCTGACAAAGGACTTCCATCCAGGATGTTTACAGAACGTCTACAGTTAACAATAAAAAGACAAAGAACCCATTAAAAGCAAGGAGCAAAAAGCTTGCATCGATGCTTCCCAAAAGACATCTGACTGGCCAACAAGCACCTGAAAAGGGGCTCAGCCCCCTTAGTCACCAGGGAAACGCCTATTGAAAGCACAACAAGCTACCATCTAACACTGGGAGAGTGGCTAAAATAAAGGCCAGCGATGCTAAGTATCCAAGAACACTTGGAGCGGCTGGGACTCTCACACACTGAGGGTGGAAACCCAGACTGACACAGCCACTTCACAGAATATTTGGTCACTTCTTTAAAAGTTAAATATACTTCTACCCTATGACCTGGTAATCCTGTTTCTAGGTGTTTCACCCAAGAAAAACGATGATGTGGCTATAAAAAGACCCAGCCACAAAATGTCACTTTAGCCTTATTCATAACAGTTTAAACCTGAAAACCACCCAGTGTCCACTGATTGGAGAATGTGGTTTACACATACAGTAGAGTACTAAAAACAATACAAAACAAAGACACCCACTGCTGTCAATTACGACTCATATGACCCTAGAGAACAGAGGGAATGGTCCTATAGGGTTCCCAAGGCTAGAATCTTTACAGAAGCTGACTGTTAATCTTTGTCCCGTGGAGTAGCTGGTGGGTTTGAACCGCAGACCTTTCAGTTAGCAGCTGGGCGCTTTACCTCTGTGCCACTAGGACTTCCTGACAGAACACTACCCAGCGATGAACTCCTGAAATAAGCAAACATACAGAAGATTCTAGTACTATGCTGAGCATAATAATAGATTCACTGATTCTGCAGAATGGTACGTGCTTCTCAAATAAAGTCACTCAATTCAGGGCACACCATGAATTCACTATAAAGCTCCTCTGGTAAGTTCAAGTTAAATTAATTACAATGTATGTGATTCACAGAGTCACCAATTTTCCTTAAGAGTTTATAGTGTTTAAAACAAGGATCTTTTCTTAACCTATAAGAGAAAAAACACACATACTTACCAACTCTTCCTTTCTTGTGGATATGGCCAGGCATGATACCAATTTTGCATTCTCCAGGCTGAAAATAAATCACAGTTTCAGAGTAGGACAAACAAAAGGCAATTCAGAGGTCACAGACATCTGGCTGGCTTCAGCGCTGGTCAGCCCCGCAGAAGGCCACCGCGGCCTGCTTGTCACCCGCACACTCACGTTGATGATGCCGGGGCAGTTGGGCCCGATCAGCCTCGTCTTCGTCTGGCGCAGCAGCGCGTGTTTGACCCGGACCATGTCCTGCTGGGGAATACCTTCCGTGATGCACACCACCAGGGGTATCTCTGCCTCAACAGCTTCGTTAATTGCAGCAGCAGCAAAAGGAGGCGGGACATAAACGACAGACGCTGTTGCTCCTGTCGCTTCTTTGGCCTGAAATATTAACCGTGAAGTACTTTATTTATTGGTTAAGTCATACACACTGTCAGATAAACTCAATACCTGAGGCCTGGAAGGGCTACCTCCAGAAGACATCAAATGCCTGCCTTCTTCCCATGCTCACGGTCAAGTTCACTAAGACTCAAGCATGGCCTTCTCTTTGCGCCTTTGAGTCTCAACATGGACTGAAAAGTTCGTGCCATCTCCTTCTCTCAGGGGATGGTATGTCGGTAAGCATGAAAAGCAATGCCTGATTGGTGTTCGTGCCCCCTTCCTCCCGGGGCGAGGCCTGCTTCTGTTGCCCTACTCCACACACACGTTCACCAACACACTGCACCACCTATCACACACCAGAGACCTCACACCTACCCAGGAGAATAAGAACCTGTAAGCTCCCAAGCCCTGGAACTGCTCTCAAACATTGGTTTAAAACTACATTATACTTCAGTCTCATCAAGACTGAAGTATAAAATCATTGTTTTTCAGTTGCTGTTTTACCTTAAATGTATGTTATTAGAAAGAAAGATGTCCACAGAATAGGAACACTGGTCAAACACGCATTAGGGTCTATTGCTACTGCCCTAGAGACCATTCATCTGACTGCTGTTCTCCTCATGTGGACACGACCTGCATTTGGTCTTCTGCACGCTCTAGCTGTCTCAGTACGGATGCCTCCCTCCACTTACAGCCAGGCACAGCCAGGTTTCTCCTACTGTAACCTAAGCTCCTCTGAAAAGCAGAATGTCAGTGATTTCTGGCTTTCCAGGAGCAGCAGCATCTGCTCTGTGACAGGGACTGAGAAAGGGCTCACTACAGGACTTAAGATGGCTCTGCCACAAGCCTGAATACTTAGAAGCCCTGTTCTACAAATCAAGAGGCTGACACCAAGAGGCATTACATGGTCTGTACAAGGTCACATTGCTAGGAGGTAGCAAAAATCAATGTACAATATTGATCATATGTTACACTGCACATTACTATACAAGGTCTGAAAATGAAGTTTGCAAACTCATCCTAGAAAAAATGCTACATACCTCATTGATGATTATCACTACGGTCACCTTCGAAGTCCTCCCCTTGGGAAGCTGTGTACTAACGCTAGCACCTAGCCCACCCTTCAAAGCAATTTTGGAATTTTCACAAAGCAAGTTTGCGAACTTAATTGTCTAGTTGTCTGTGAGGGAGTTTTTAGCCAGTAAACAGATCACTGTATTGGAACACTCTCCCTACTCACCTGATCTGGCCCCCAATGACTTTTTCTCTTTATCCAAAGATAAACAAAATACTGAAAGGAAGACATTTTGATGACATTCAGGCCATCAAGGGTAAAATGATGGCCATTCCAGAAAAAGAGTTGCAAAAAAAAAACTGCTTTCAAGGCTGACTAGGCACTGGCATCAGCGTATAGCTTCCCAAAGGGAGTACTTCGAAAGTGACCGCAGTGGTGTTCAGCAATGAGGTATGCAGCACTTTTCCTAGGATGAGTTCACAAACTTAGCTGTCAAACTTCACATAGTATACTAAGTTCTGCTGATTCCAAGGTCCCCCTTCTTTTTAGTTACAGTAGATGGCCCCCTTATAAATGGTAAAACTGTAACATACACAAGCTATAAAACAAAAATTCCTGTGAGATTGCACCAGAGGATTCCATGACAGTTACGAATACAGAGCTGCAGAGCACACAGCAACAACCAGACGGGGCAGACGCAGAAGACAGCATCTTTGAGAATCATCTCTGAACCCGTCCCCACGGCCCCAAGTGGACGCACTTAGACGACTGCGTCCCCAATAAAAGGAGGCATTTTGACAGCAAGAGAAGAACCAAGTCAAGAGGATGCTGACACATCATTCACAAATAATACAAGGGGATAAAACTAATTTTTCAAAAACTCTGTTCAAGGTAATGATGCGGGGGGAGGAGGGGAAACAGAAGACATGAAAACTAGGCTGGAACCAAAAGAAGTCAGATCAGAGGCACAGAGGCATTTTATTGAAACTACCTCCACCTCTTATGGCTACAGAGGAAACCTGGCTGGCAGACTGAGTACCAGGTGGGCTGCTGACCAAAGGGCTGGCAGTTTGAATCCACCAGCTGCTCCGGGTAACCCCATGGGGCAGGTCTACTCTGCCCTGTAGGGTCACCGTAAGTCGGCACTGACTTGACGGTGACAGGTCTGGTTTTTTTTTTTTGGAAAGGCTACAGATAGTGACAGAAGCTGGACCATGACAACAACTACCGTGCCAGCAAGCGGTACCAGATGAAGGCTTCATTCTGCCCAACCGACAGACTGCTGGCAAAAGGTGAACGGAAAAAAAAATCAACCGCATCTGCCAAAGAACTCTCAGAATATTCCAAATGCTACATCTAGACCATGGGCAAGATCCTTAGTCTCATCTATAAAATGGGGTGACATTTACTATTCACTGTGAATAATAAACAGATCACTTAGCAACATGAAACTGTCATTAAAAGAAGTCTACCAAGAAGAATCCTGAAAACAGATCATATTATATGAATAAAATATATGAGAATTGGGGGGAATCAAAGCAAAGGCCTCTATGAAACAGATAATTTACAATCTTTTTTACTTTTTAAAATACAGTACCCTTAAAACTACACAAACACTATGTAAGTCTATTTGATTTTCAAGTTTAAAGTAAAACAAAAAATCCAAATGTGATCAGCATTTTCTTCCTAAAGTTTAGGATTAAACTTACAAATTAATATAAATTTATTACTCTGCAAACAGATTAAATCGTTAAATTAATACATGAAAAGTATACACGTCTTCAAAACATATCTTAAAGTATGTTTAAGAGGGGCAGAAGGGTGTGCTTATATTAATATACCAATTCTAAGTATTTATTATTTCTTACATCTTTTTTTATTTTATAATCAAGAACTCATACTAGTTTCCTTTAAAGCACTATTATATATTAGCTCTATGTAAAGGAATCCAACTTCAGTTTAAAAATAATTTTAAAAGTATTATTAGGAAATGAGCAATCTGAAGAACAGCCTAGGAACCTGTAGTCTGTCCCTCTGACTCCACAGTCCTGTCTTTCTGCAGACTCACCATGTTATTTAGAATGCTAACTAACCCTGTCACTTATCAGCCGTGAGACCTCAGGCCCTCCGCGCAGTGTTCTCAGCTCTCAAACGGAGACGACAACAGCGCCTGTCTCAGACAGGGGTAGCAGCCCTCAGTGCAGCCTGTGTGCGACGTACTCAGCATAGCGCCTGGCACACAGTCTCGCTCCGTGCTAGGGAGTGGAGCCTGACAGGTGTACTAAAAACATCTGGAAAACTACACAGCAAAAAAAGGATAATACGACCAAGAGATGCTAGGCCCCAACGCTTCTTCCCTAATAGCTAATATGTGCCTATTAACGAAAATGATACAAGCTGTAGAGAAGGTATCTGGAAATTTGCAGGCAACTGTCTGGGGCCTTGAGCTGGCTCTCGCCAGAGTTCTCAAGTAGAGAAGCCAGGCCACTCCACAAAGACAACACAGGCTGAAGACCTAGAGCTCTCTGCTGTTTCCAGGATGAAAACTGCCTTGGCTTCTCTGAAGCTCCAAAATCCTGCTGCCTGAAGGGCCGACATACAGCAGCCGCAGGAGCTCGAGAGCAAAGAAGGCCAGAGCATACAGGGGGGCACGGGCACACCCCGGGGCACACAGGGGGGCGCGGGCACACCCAGGGGCACACAGGGGGGCGCGGGCACACCCCGGGGCACACAGGGGGGCGCGGGCACACCCCGGGGCACACAGGGGGGCGCGGGCACACCCCGGGGCACACAGGGGGACACGGGCACACCCCGGGGCACACAGGGGAGCATGGGCACATCCTGTGCACTGTGCTTCCAAAAAAAACGGTCACGGGGGTGGGGGTGGCAGTGAGTCCATAAGGGAGGGATGGTGAGCATTTCACAGTCCAACAAGGGCTGTGGAAGCTACGAGTAGGAGGGAGTGGGTGACCCTGAGCTACCAAGCAGTCCTCACCTCATAGGCTGTGACTTTCAATTCAAATTTCTCGGGGTCACTGGATCTTAAAAAAGCAAGTGTCACCATTCTGTATCTACATTGCTCCATCTCTATTCATTTAAGCTCTCTGTCCCTTCGAGTTCTCTTCTGTGCTTCAGATTAACTGTGGTCACCTTACACACACACACACACACACACACACACACACACACACACACACACACACACACATAGCCTCTACAACAGCGCTCTGCTCAAGGCAAACCTTCTTTACTAACTGGGCTAAACTGTTGTTTAGTCTAACTACAGCTTCAGGGACTATGTCACGACTGAACTGTGTCCCTCAAAAACTGTGAGTAGCAATTCGGCTAGGCCATGATTCCCAGTACTGTGTGATGTTTCTATACACTGAAAATCCTGCCTAGATTATATTAATGAGAGACTCAGTGTGTAAGACTGGATTGTGCCTTGAGGCAATCTCCTGGGATATAAAGGAACAGGAAGCAGGCGGAGTGGGGAGTCTCCTAACATCAAGAAAGCAATGCGGGCAGCAGAGTGCATCCTTTGGACCTGAGGTGCCTGCAACTCAGAAGCTCCCAGTCCAGGGAAAGAACAATGACAAGGACCTTCCTGCAGAACCAACAGAGAAAGACTTCCCCTGGAGCTGATGCCCTAAATTTGGACTTGTCACACAGAATAAAATTTACCTTCTTAAAGCCCCAAAAAGACAAGTGTCTCTCCCAGAAGGGACCCCATTAAGATCTCTATCCAAAGCACGCTCCCTTTTCTCCTGCTTTTCTTACCAAACTCTGATACTGTTAATTACCTCCTTCACAGTATCAAAGACAGGTAAGTCCAGATGCTTCTGGCCTCCTTTCCCTGGGGTTGTTCCTCCAACAAGCTTGGTGCCATACTCCAATGCCTTCTGGCTGTGAAAGGTGCCCTGGGGGAAAAGAAAAGCAAACAGGTTAGCTATTTCCCAGAGCACAATGACAACATCTATCCAGCACACTCTCAGTTTACCGAAAAGTTCTGAAACCTGAAGCCAAACTCTGCCATCCTGCCCACACACTTCTAAACCCAGCTAATGATCAGAAATACACTGGTACTTATTTAAAAGAAGAAACCCTGGTGGCATAGTGGTTAAGCACTATGTCTGATAACCACAACGGTCGGCAGTTCAAATCTGCCAGGCGCTCCTTGGGAACTCTGTGAAGCAGTTCTACTCCGTTCTATAGGGTCACTATGAGTTGGAATTAACTCAGGGGCAGCGGGTTTGGTTTGGGTTTTATTAAAACAACACCTCTTTTCCACTACCCTCCACTCCTGAGGTCCTCACACTTCGCTTTACCCTGTTTAGAGTCCCCCATCTGTCATTACACTCACACAACGACCTTGCCCCTTCTCACTTCCCCTTACACAAGCAGCAAACCCACCACTTTGGTGAAATCTATACTCCATCTCACCTAAACCTGGACACAAATGGCCAAATGGTACCTGGAGGAAAAAACAACCTGGCACTCTTCCACGGAATCTCTGGTGGTGTAGTGGCTAAGAGCTACGAAGGCTAACCACAAGGTCAGCAGTTCAAGTCCACCAGACGCTCCGTGGAAACTCCTTGGGGCAACTCTACTCTGACTGTAGGGTCACCAGGAGTCAGAATCAACTCAACAGCAGTGGGTTTAACCTTAAGTGAGCCACTACGGCTGTCCAGCCAACAACCTGTTGTTACGTATCCACTCACTTTGGGACAGGGTGACCCCATCTGGTGGGAGGCTGTCCTGCACTTTGTAGGGTGTTCAGCAGCGTCCCTGATGGTACAGCACAGCCTCTAGATGCCACGCTGTAGGTGCCAGCAGTGCACCAGTTATGACAACTCCAAATATCTGCTGGCATTGTCACGTATGCCCTGGAGGGCAGAATCACCCCTAGTTGAGAACCACAGTCCTAGATGATCACTTACGTACTCTCCTCCCTCCTCGAACCTCCAACACTTCCAGACTGTCTCTACTGTCAGCTGAGATCCTGCTTCCCATTTCACTAGGATCCAGGCCTTCAGAAGACGAGAGCCGTGACAAGCTCCTGTCACCACATCTACCCACCCACACGCATTCACACACACCCTCCTTCCTGATTCCATCGAAGAACTCTGTGCTCCCAGCTACGTCCACCCCAGCCACTCATCACAAAGCCCAACTCCTCTCACCCACCAAAGGGCGTCACTCGGGCCACTGTCCCATGTTTTCTGCTATCTCATCCACACATTCACAGTGTCACCTCTCAGCTCTCCACTGAAGCTGCTCTCGTCAAGGTCACCAGTGACCTCCATGGCGCCAAACCCAACAGTCAGTTCTTGGTCCTCACCTCACTTAATCTATCTTTCAGCATTTGTAATAGTCAGTCCCCCTTTGTTGAAATATTTTTTACTTTGCCTCTATCAGCTCTCCTGGTTTTATGCTTTTCTTCTCTCTCTTTAGACTTGTCTTTTCCACTAAAATTTGTACCCTTTGATGATCTCATTCTATATCATGGCAATAAATATCACCTATACAGTGACCACTCCCACAGACAGACAGACACAGAGTGAGAGAGAGAGACAGACAGATGTGGTCTAGACTCTTGCTCTGAACTCCACACTCACGTTACCTACCACGTACCTGGTATCTCCACCTGAGAACCAGTCACCACCACAGCTTCACACGCCCATACTCCTGATCACTTCCCTCCATGGTCTTCCTACAACAGATGTTCACCAAAAATACTAGGGTCGTCTCCGAGTCTTGTCTCTCTCATACACCCCACGTTAGATCTCTCGGTAAACCTTTCTGCTTTACTATCCTAAATCTGAGAGCTCCTTACCCCTTCCACCACTACCTCCTTGGTCTACAGCCCCAACATCTTCTGTTTTTTGTTTGCCCTTGTTCTTTTCCAATCTATTCTCAACACAGCTTCCAGGTAATCCTGGAAAACCTAAGGAAGATCATGTTATGCCTATGCTCAAACCCTCTGATGCCTTTGCAGTTTCTTTCACAGTAAAAGCCAAACTCCATACAACAGCCTACAAGTCAATGCACAAGCCACCGCCCCACAGCACACGCCTGTATCTGCCTGGCCTCCTCCACTATTCTCCCACTGCTCATTCCCCTCCAGCTACCAGACTGGCCTGCAGATTCCACACACAGCCACACACACTCCTGCCCCCTGACCTTGCTGTCCTCTTCGATCTGGAACGCAGCACCTCCCTGATGTCAACATAGCTCACTTCCACATCTCTTTGATATCTTGACTCAATAGGTCAGGCTTTCCCTGGTCACCAAATACAAAACTGTCACTCCCTCGACACACATACACACATACAAACACACACACACAAAACCTCTTTTCCCTGGCTCATTTTTCCATAGCATTTATACCTTCTAACACACCACAAAATTTACTCCTCGATTTTGTTGATACGTTTTTCTCCCCCTTACATAAAAGTTCAAATTCCATGACAGCAGTCACTTGACTGCTTTCTTCAATGTAACATGGCACCTAAAAAACTTTACAAATAGTTGATAAACAATTAAGGGATTGCTGTGATCACTCTATGGGAAGCTAAAATGCTGCCCTAACTACTCAAATTCTGTTAAAGGCCTAGAAATGGAAGCCTTTAAGAGGAACTTTGGAAATTCTCTGATTCAACGTCCTCCTCTTTCAAAATAGGAAAGCTGGCCTCAAGAATGTTAACTGACTTCTCTCAGGTCAGCTGCAAAGGAAAACTGATGAAGAGGATCTTCCTCCAGAGCTAACACAGAGAAAAAGCCTTCACCTGGAGCTGATACCCTGAATTTGGACTGTGGACTACCAGACTGTGAGAGAAGGAACGTCTCTTTATTAAAACCATCCACTGGTGGTACTTTTGTTACACCAGCACTACATGACTAATACACGGCCAAAACCCTTAACCATTAAAATACTAGGTTGTCCTAAAACGTTGTGGGATCATGTAAAGTTTGGCAAAAAAAGAAAATCATACGTGATAAACTTACATGGGGAATTTGAGTTAACAAAATTAATATATAACTCAAAAGGGGCTGGCTTTGATTTCACTTAGGAGGCGGTGGATTGATACACTTCACATCTGAGGATCTGCTTTCTTCAGAATGCAGACAGCACAAATGATACTAACAAAACACCTGGCTATAAAAATAACTAAACCAAGTTTATCTACGAACAAAATGTAGGGTTTGGGGAAGTCTGTTTTTTGTTGGTAGTCATTTTTTTTTTTTTTTAAATAGTAAAGGAAAGCACTTGGCTTTGGCTGGCTAGAGGAAAGCAGAAGAAAAGTTTACTGAAACTCACATTTTTATGCCCAGCTATTTTGGAGACTATGGGGCAGTTCTACTCTGTTCTGTAGGGTCACTATCACTCAGAATTGACTCGATGGCACTGGGTTTGATTTTTTTTTTCTTTTTATTTAAGGAAAAAAAAGCAAAAGGACATTTCATATGAAAAGAACTTTCCTAACCAAATTCACTAAAAAGCAAAACAAAAACAATGCTAACTTTAAAGTGTTTCTAAGAGCTTTACAAACAAGTTGACAGCAATTTGTTTAGTTAGACTCTCTTCCCTATCTAGTTTAGGGGCTGACAAGTCCAGCCTGGCAGACTTAGCTACCACCTCATTTTGTAATTTTTAATCTGGTTTTATTGGAACACAGCCACGCCCATTTAGCCTACATGTTCTCCTGAGGCTGCTTCGGCTACCACAATGCTGTTAAGTAGCTGTAACAGAAACCGCAGGACCCACTAATCCTAAAATACATACTCTCTGGTCCTTTACAAAAAAAGGCTGTCGCCCTCCTCCCCCCCCATCACCAAAACACTGCAGGGCTGATATAACAATTCTTTCAATTATAGAAAACCCATGAGTTGCTTTTACCTAGTCATCTCTTTTTTAAGAACACAAATGATACTTTGGGTTTACGATACATGGAATATTATAATGGATCTGGTGGTTATTTACTCTTTTTTTTTTAAATCTGGGTTATCTGTTATGGTAGAAGTATAAACTTGTACAAATTTCCTAAAAATGTTAAATACACGGAACCTCTGACACCCAATTCTATTTTTAGGAATCTGTTTTATAAACCTGTTAAATACACTGCCGTTGAGTTGACTGCAACTCATAGCAACCCTACAGCACTGAGTAGAACTGTCCTATAGCGTTTTCAAGGAGGGCTTCGTGGACTCAAACTGCTGCTGTTTCTGTCAGCAGCCACAGCACTTACCCACTATACCACCAGGGTTCCCAGACAGACATATATGTCACATGTATGACATGTACCAAAACCGTATAATACATACTACACATATTGTTGGGTAGGAGAAACTCTGTAAAATGCGCATCATATAAACTTGTTTTTATGTGCACAAAAAATACCTGGAAGGATACATGCCAATTTGTTAACAGTAGGGAAATCTGAGGAATAGAAGGAATGGCAGGAAGACAGAAAGGAAAAAAAAAAGTCTCATGTTGCGTTTCACTGGGGAATCACATCGTTGATATAATTAAACTTAAGAAAATTCTACGATGGGAGAGAGGGAAAGAGAATATGCATGCATGGATTAACCTAAACCTAACCTCCTGCCATCAAGTCGGGTCTGACTGATAGTAACCCTGGAGGTCAGAGCAGACCTGCCCCATAGAGTTTCCCAGGAGCCCCTGGTGGATTTGCACTGCTGACCTTTTGGTTAGCAGACATAGCACTTAACTCACTATGCCACCAGGGTTTCCCATGCATGGATTAGAAGGAACTAAAATACATCAGGGGATGTGGTCTGCACGTCCCCTTGAAGTTCCTGTGCCACAGAGAGAGCATAAGGTGAGAAAGTTAGAGGGCTGTCTTGGTTCCCAAAAGCTTCTCTGTGAACATGGATTCTGTGGTTAACAGCGTGGACTTTTTTGTGCAAGGCCTAATCACATGTCATTCACTTGAGCTACTGCTTCATCACAGAAGCGGTGATCTGCTCCAGCGCTGGAGGAAAACTAGCTGTGACATACTTGATGAAAGGCATGACGTGGGTCTCCAACGCACCACTGTTGCTGGTGTTGAGCTAACTCCATTTTCAAGGTAAATTTTGCTAAGCACAATTTTCATTTCATAGGCTGACCACATCTAATCATCTCCTAACATACAAGCTCGCTGCTATACTATCCAGATTTTCTGCAGCAATCACTTATATTATGACTTTTAGGCTACTGAAAAACAAAACAATTTTGATTTTTTTTTTCTAACTCTTGTTTCTACTTCAACAAAAAACTACAGGGGTTGGACCAAGACAGTGAGCACACGGACGCTTCCCATGATCCTTCTAACAACAAAGACCCAAAAGAACAAATTAATCCAGTAAATATGATATTCTAGGAGCCCTGAACATCAAAAACAGAGTTCAGAAATTGGACTGAGTAGGGTATTCAGAGACTAGACAGTAGACGGGAATAGGGCTAGGTGAGGGGTGTAACAGCATGCAGTATAAGAGAGGTTAGCACAACTGGCCTACACTAAAAGCTGACCCAACCCACCAGGAGGCAGCCACAGCCTGAGCGTGGAGGTTAGTGGGTGTTCTCAGCAGAGGTAACTGCAGAATCCACTTGCACCTCCAGAACCAGTGAGGGACAGCACCAGATCATCAAAAGCTAAGTCTCTGCATGTAACCTGTCACATGGATCTGAATCTTTCCTTCAATAAGGGCCTGTTTCCCTTCTCTCAGTAAGGTCCCTTCCTTCTGGTGCTGTCCCCTCCATTCTCTGAACTGCACCCAGTGCTACAGTCTGATGACATTAACTGAGCTGGAAGGAGAACTCTTCAAGACTGGCCTGAGCCTTCTTCCCCTGCCTTCCCTGCACTGAGCCTAGCTCTGGAGTCTGATGCCATTACCTGAAATGGAAGGAGAACACCTTAAGTCTGCCCTGGGCCATTCTCTGAGACTCAGAGGGGGAACTAGTTTAGCATACTTGGGGAAGGTGGGTAAAAAGAAAAAGAAATTTTTTCTGTCAACTTCCCTAAGCCAGAAAATCAGGGTGGAGACCATTCCTTCATGTAGATTCATACATAAGGGGATATGCTGACCTTACAGGAAGTCAAGGCCAGAAGTTAGCTTCTTGCTTTTCTCCACAGTGGCAGCCAGACACCTGTGCCTGTACCAATCACCCCTGCCCATCTAGGAGAGTAGGCCAGAGCCTGTACCACACACTAGGTGACTGACCACCTGGACACCTGAGCTGAATCCATAACTACAATTTACGACAGCTCAGAAACAGCACTGTATATCAAAGCTTTTAAAGGGGCACACCACAATCTCTTCAGAAAGCTCCCAAAACAGACTCAAATTTTTCAAAGGAAGACAATTTCCTGGAATTACTAGAGGTAGAATACAAAAGATTAATACTTAGAACTCTTCAGGAGATGAAGAAGGAAATGAGGCAAAATGCAGCAGACCATAATGACAAATTGAACAGGCTGTAAGGCAGCACTGAGTAGCAAAAATTAGAAATTCAGGAAATTAATAATAAAATTACAGAATTAGACAACGCAATAGAACACCAAAGAAGCAAAAAGACCCCGTGGAAGCCCAAAAAAAGAGGGACTCAAGAAAATGTATCACAAATCTTCTATGTGGAAAGAAACGCAAGGCAATACAGAGAAATTAAAAGCTGGTTTAAATACAGACAAATGGGGTATGTATTAAAGTAACCACAAAGGAAACTATCAATCCTATGCATCAAAATAAAATACATGAAGTCTTAGCAAATACAAAACCACCAGCACTGAAGAAGATAAAAAGAAAATAGATAAAGGAAAAACACTGAGCACAGAAAGTTAAATGGAACAAAGGAACTATCTACATTCCTTACAGAGACATCAAAAATGACAGCACTAAGCTCATATCTACAGAAACAGGAGCTGTGACGCGAACACGTGCAAGCACACAAATGTTTATTGCAACACAGCAAAAAGATAGAATCAGCCTAGGTGCCCATCAACAGATGAAGGAATAAACAAACTATGGCACATTCACACAATGGAATACTATGCAATG
This sequence comes from Heterohyrax brucei, assembly GCA_028571685.1. Taxonomy (NCBI): domain Eukaryota; kingdom Metazoa; phylum Chordata; class Mammalia; order Hyracoidea; family Procaviidae; genus Heterohyrax; species Heterohyrax brucei. The sequence continues at coordinate 60,775,963 of CM053162.1, read as the reverse complement.
ACACGGAACAAGGATGAACTTAGAAAACATGTCATAATATTCAATCATCTGGAAGACATTATACTGAGTGAAATCAGTCAGTTGCAAAGGACAAATATTTTATGAGACCACTACTAGAAGGATTTAAAAAGGTGCAAGCACAGAAGAAAATAATGTTTGATGATTACAAGAGGGGGTAGAAAGGGAGTAGGGTATTCAGAGACTAGACAGTAGACGGGAATAGGGCTAGGTGAGGGGTGTAACAGCATGCAGTATAAGGGAGGTTAGCACAACTGGCCTACACTAAAAGCTGACCATAACCTAACATTTTTAAAGACAGAGTATCAGGGACAGGGGTTTGGGGAGCATGGTTTCAGGGGACACCTAGGCTAAGTGGCATAACTAAGTTTTTTTTTTAAAGAAAATGTTCTGCATACCACTCTGGTGATTAGTGCCTGTGGTCTTAAAAGCTAGCAAATGGCCTTCTAAGTAGCATCAGTTGGTGCCAATCCACCTGGAGAAAAGGTGATGAAGGACATCAAGGACATGGGGAAGATACGAGCCCAACAGACAGGGGGTGTCATTTGATACAGCGACGACATCAACATGATACAAGGAGAACTAGACGGTGCCACCAATGCCTGCCCCGACAGGCGACACTGCGGGAAGCTCCTAGGAGAAAAGCAGGTGTGCAGGACCAGAACTCTATTAAAAGACCATACATGGTAGTTAGTCAGATAGTAGGTGTCATGGATTGAATCGTGTCCCCCCGAAAATATGTGTAGCCATGTGGCTGGGCCATGATTCCCAATATTTTATGATTGTCCTCCATTTTGTGATTTTCCTGTGCTGTATGTTCAAGGATTATCGTGGGACTGTAAATCCCTTTATCAGATCACCTCCCTGCTCCACTGTAAAGGGAGTTTCCCTGCAGTATGGCTGGCTTGCACCACCCTTAATCCTTTCACCTTGCCAGCCAAGCCAGCCAAGTATAAGGAAAGAGAAGCAAGCAGAGAACCGGGAACCTCACACCATTAAGAAAGCAGCACTGGGAGAGGAGTGTGTCCTTCAGACCTGAGGTTCCTGCACTAAGATGCTCCTTGGACAAAGACTGATGCAATACCGGACTTTCCTCCAGAGCTGACAAGGCGGAAAGCCCTCCCCTGGAGTGGGTATCTTGAATCTGGACTTGCAGTCTACTGGACTGTATAAGAATAAACTTTCCTTTGTTAAAGCCATCCGCTCTGTGGTATTTCTGTTAGAGCAGCATTAGCTGAAAAAAACAGGAGGGTCCCCTGAGGACAAGATCGCTACACTCTCTGTCAGCCCAGAGCTGAAACCACTACTGAAGTTGACTCTTAAGACAAAGGTTGGACTAGACTGTAAGACATGGAGCAATGCTGGTGAAGAATATGCTTCTGGACTTCAACACATACATGAGGCTGTCTGAGCAGCTCCTGTCCAGAGGTGAGAGGCGGGGGTGGAGGGAGACAGGAGTCGGCTGAATGGATGCAGGAAGTACGGCGCAGAAAGGAGTTGGGGATGGGGGCTGAGTGACAGCACTCAGAATTGCATAGGGGTAGGGATGCGGGTTTCATGCGGCAAACGGATTTGGATTATAAACTTTCACTTAAAGCACAATAAAATTTTAAACAATAAAAAACTAGATCCACATACCTGCTTACCAGTGAAACCCTGGCAAATAACTCTTGTACTTTTATTGATATAGAGATTCTTCCGGGACAATGTATAGGAAGAATCATGTCGAATTCCATTCCGCTGCACTGAAAAGTAAAGAAATACGACCCATTATAACTTTCCTAAGCTTCTGCACCATGAATTGAGCTTGACGAGAAAAAAAATAATAATTCTCTAATTCAAGAGTTATCCTGTAATTATGCAAATTGAAATGTCCCCTTTTAAGTGTTACACATTGACCACGGGAACAGATTAGGAGAAAAATAAAACATTTTTCTGCTTTCCAGTATCACATCTTCACCAAGAACCACAGACTTGAATTCTCACAGCTTTTTCTGAATTGAGAAAAACAGGCTGATGTTTCTCATCTTCATTCCTCAGAAAGAAAACTCCACTGGCTCAGATTCAGTCCGGGGACTACAGACGATGATCACCGGCACTTGCTGTCACTCCCACTCATGCTGACTAAACAGCCACATGCTCCACACTGGACCCAAGTTTTCAGCCCAACACTTGTACAGAACACGGTTAAGGGGCAAACTGTTAATGAGTACTAACCCACTGCCATCGAGTCACCGAGACCTTATCTAGGATGCGGTAGAGCTGCTCCAAAGGGTTTCCACAGTGGTAATCTTTACAGAAAGCCCTGGCGGTCTGGTGGTTAAAGTAACTGACTACAAAGCAGAAGTGATTTGAAAGCACCAGCAGCTCCATGGGAGAAAGACGAGGCAGGGGATTCTGCAGAGATTTATAGCCTTGGAAACCCTATGGGGTCCCTACGAGTCAGAACTGACACAGCAGCGAGGGTGATCCTTACAGAAGCTGACTGCTACATCCAACTCCCACGGGACCACTGAGGGGCTCAAATCACCGACCTGTCGGCAACTGAGCACTGAACTGCTGTACCACCACAGCTTTCCCTTCAAGAGTACAGCTCTGGAAACCCTCTGGGACAGTTCTACTCTGTTCTACAGGGTTACTACAGTTCAGAAACAACTCAATGGTAATGCTAAGCCAAGCCAAGTGGTAATAGGTTTAACTATATTAAATGTCAAGTAATAGAATAAAACTTGCCTAACTCCTCTGACATGGACACAAGAATTCACATTTAAAAGAGACAGAATACAGTACAAAGAAGACAAAAGAGGGATGCATAGAAAGCATCTCAGTTATTTTCAGCTACCTACCAAAAGTAGTTTCCTTGTGAAAACTGTGAAATCTACGTAGTTTCCCATTTTTCAAAAACCAGCAGGAAGAAAACAGATGATTTAAAATCACTGGAATTTCTGCATACTTTCTGAACTCCCAGGAGAGCCACCCCCCATCATCTGTGTCCATCGCTGGCCCTTTCAAAGCAGCCAAGCTGTCCACCTACCACTGAGGTAGCCCATGACAGCCAGTCCCAGAGAAGAGCACATCGCCACACATTTGTCCAGGGCCCACTCCACGCTTTCTGCCTTTCAGTATCCTTTCAGTATCTTCAGATTTCAGGTGCCGTAACTGAGGAAGCTCAACAGCTACTCCTCATCCTTTGAGCACCTTTTAAATTGCCTGGCCTTGTGAGCCAACCTCTGATTCTAGTAACCTGGAATTGCGGAATTCCCTGCCCCTTCAGGGACCACACTTAAGCACAGATGACATCCTAAGTACCCAGGAAAGCACTGTCCGAGGTACTTAGAGCTGCTCAGGGATGGACAGCTACATTTTGAAACTAATCTATGCTGAAAGAAGCCACGAGAAAATTTAGTGTCTCAAGTGCTAGCACAGTGGCCTCAGCTAAGCATCCCACCCTAGGCCACAGGACAGAAGAACAGGAATGTGGGACCTGAGGGACTGCCTCCACTGAGCTGTGCAGCAGAGCCTAACCAATCCAGCCCTCTCAGCTCGAGACCCACAACCAGGACACTTGTGGAAGAGAAATACCAGGTACTGTCACTGCAAGTCCTGGCTAAGTGGCAGAACCTGTGCCATCAACCCCGACCACTCCGCTACCTCTCAAAAGTGATCCAACCAGCAGTTTGCAGAGGACCCAAGTGGTGCAGTGGTTAAGAGCTCAGTCACAACCAAAAGGCCAGCAGTTTGAATCCACCAGCTGTTCCTGGTAACCCCAAGGGGCAGTGGGTGAGTTGTAATAGACTCAACGGCAATGAGTGTGGTTTCGGTTTTGGTTTGATGAGGTCTCAGACTAGAAGGCAGAAGATTAGATTACACAGTCAGATGACCAGACCAGGATACCTAGCTCCCATACTTGCTAAAACGAAATACTTGCTTTTTATGAGTAAGGCTTGGTCCTCCACAAGGACACCAATACTAACTTCAGAAAGGGGACATCAGACAGTTGACTCTTCCTTCTACAAGGGCAGGAGTGGCCCTGAGAGAGAGATGGACAGGTCTGCCCATGTTGGTAATACCAGGCCTCAAAATCAGACCAACAAGACCACTACTTTCTTCTAATAACTCTAGACTTCTGGTTCAATCCTACAAAGCTCAAAACTACACAACACCAGATCTTTGAGGCTCATAGAAACTGGACCAGAAGGTACAGAGAAGAGCAGCTCCCCTCCCCAACAGTCTCCCAGCCCTTTGGGACTGCGCAGTCTGTACAAGGGCCTTGCCCTCCTGCATCTAATAACATGGATCCTGGAGGCCTAGCTTGTCCTCTCATTTGGTAATCAGATGGTTACAAAACTCCTGGGGCCAGGAGGACCTAAAAGCTTATCATGTGTACTGCCCAGGACCCTACTCTCTTGACTCAGTGTTCCAGCTCCCCATACCTGCTTGTCCCCTCCAAGTGAGGACACTCCCAGATTCCATTCTTAGGCTTCCTACCTGTTTTCTATTTGACTCTTTTTACCTTACTGTCTGCCTTGTCTACAGCTTCAGAAATCCTGGTGGCATAGTGGTTAAGTGCTGTGGCTGCTAACCAAAAGGCTGGCAGTTCAAATCCATTAGACACTCCTTGGAAACTTGATGGGGTGGTTCTACTCTGTCTATAGCGTTGCTATGAGTAAGAATCAACTCAACAACAATGGGTTTTTGGTTGGGTTCTACAGCTTCAGGTGACACCTAGAAAAGTCAGGCCCCCAAAGCATACTCAAAGACCAGACAAGTCTTCCTCTCCAGCCACTGCATGCTACCATGACCATCTAACAAGTGGTGGATACATTTAACATAATACTCTTACTAAATTCCCGGTGACGCAGTGGTTAAGAGCTTAGGGCTGCTAACCTAACGGCTGGTAGTTCCGATCTACCAGCCACTCCTTGGAAACTCTATAAAGGCAGTTCTCCTTCTGTCCCACAGGATTACTACAGGCAGAATCAACCCAATAGCAATGCCAGCCAAGCCAAGCCAAGCTCCGACCCAACAGCAATGCGTTTGGTTCTTAAATCAATAGGGAGACTTAAAATTGAAGACACCATCACTGTTGTTAGGTGCTGCTGAATCGGTCAATTTCAACCGATAGTGGCCCCCTGTGATGGAGCAGAACTGCCCCACAAGACTTCTACGCTGTGACCTTTACAAAGGCAGTGTCAAATTGTCCTCCCACAAAGCCGCTGGGGAAGTTCAGTCCAACAATCTTCCAGTGAGCAGCTGAGTCCTTAACCGCTGCACCACCAGGGCACAGAGAATCAGGGAAATAGAATAAAACCCTCAAAAGCCAGAACCTGTGTAAGGTGGAAACCTGTCAGAAAAGGAAAACTCCAGTAATTTGAACTGAAACAATTACTTTGGCCTAATAATAGTCCCTGAAAACCAGAACCTACGACATGCGGACGAAATTAGAAAATTGTTAGTATCACAATCTAGATACAAGGAAGTGTAATGTGAAAGCTGGAAAGAGTCCCAAGAAGTACAAGCAGAACAATATAAGCACGGACACGTGCAAAATATGATTAAACGTGGAAATCACAAAAACTGGTTTTATTTCCTTTCTAGTCCTATAAAATCGAGAACACTCCCTGGGTGTTCATGAAGTAGAATTCTTAAGAGGGTGACAGGAAAATGGTACGACTGGACCCTCCAGCGGCAGAAAACAAGGCAGCGCCCTCAAAGTGCAGTCTTCACAGGACTTTCTTACTGCTGTTTGCTTGTAATCACCCGGAAATAAAGCTAAATATACTTAAATTCCAAGTAAAGCTGACCAAACTGTACACAGCACATCATGCTCCTCACTTCTCCCCACTTTAGACAACCCGTGGTGGAGTCTCCCAGGCTGAAGGCTCCCCATAGAGGCAGCTGTCCCCCATCCTCAGCTCTGCACCTCCTTTCCCACAATCCTGCCACCACTCTCTTTAACAAGGGAGGTGAAGAGTGCAAACTGCCGGCCACATCAACACTAAATCAGGCCACGTTGACCTCTCGCCTGTCCTTCCCTTACTTCTTTTCTTCTCCTCCCAATCAGTGAAAGGCCTGAAGTACCAAAACCAGGCCACTCCGCTTCTGCAGAACCCGAGGTGGTTCCTAGGGCCTGCCTGCAACTGTCTGTCAACTGCTTCCAGAGGCTCAGTCAGAAGAGCCCATCTGGTGGGTTTAGATACACACCTGGACTCGAGGACAAAGCCACCAAGGGACTAGAATGCGTGATTTCTGGCAGTTAAATTCAGAACACAGAGTGCACCTTGGTGGCCAAATCTTCTTGCAAATATCTTTTATGTTTCAAATGGAACATTCACCGGACTCCACTTCCTTAGGAATTTCATTACATTTACATCAATCCCTTCATATCTCATTTAAATAAAACACTGAAGATTCCCTAAGTCTTCACATGGTATTCATGAATTGTAAATATAATTGGGGAGGAAGCGGGAGATTGTAGAGAATCTGAGACTAAGAAAAATGGAGCCCCACCCTCAGCCAAATATGCCACATACCCATAAAACATGCAAGGACACTAGCAGCTCCAGTGATCAAATGTGCACAGCAGCCTGGGGGCAAGGATGAGAAGGGTGGGGCCTGGGACTCTGGACAAACGGAGATGAGGAACCCAAAGTCGAGAAGGGGAGAATGCCGATACATGACACGTTCGGGGTTGGCAACCAGTGTCACAGAACAACAGGCATAGTGACTGCGTAACGAGAAAAAATCTGCTCTATAAAGCTTCACCTAAAGCACAAAATAATTATTATTCAAACAAAAATAAACCTCGAAAACTCCTGGGGAAAAAACATTTTTTTCAAAGACTGGAAACTTTAGGAAGTTCTGCAAGGTGACATAAGTCTGGGAGGAAAGTCTGTGCACTTACCCTCAGTTTCACACCTACCGTCCACGGTAAACATTTTGAAGTTATTACTCTTAAAAACAAACAAACAAAGAACGGAAGCTGAATACTCTTAGGTGGTAGACCATAGCGTATGTGAACAGGTGTACAAATTTTACTAATCTATTACACCGTTCCTAAGTAAAGTTATTTTCGGTTAAGTGTATTTCAAGATGACTGCAGGCATCATTGGAATCCCGGAGCTCTAGCAGGGCGATGGTGAAGCACTCGGCCGCTAAGTGAGGTCTGGCAGTTTGGGCCCACCCAGCGCATCCCCTGGAGAAAGACACAGGGACCTGCTGCTGTTAAGGCTACAGTCAAAAAGCTGCATGGGGCTGTTCTGCTCTGTCACACAGGGTCACCATGAGTCAAAAATGGACTCAATGGCGCCTTACAGCAACTGCAAATCCCTCAAGTATAAAGCTATCTCGGTGTCTCACACGGTATTAGGTTCAACGCCTTACAAAGAGCAGATACACATGAAGTGCTGTCCATTTGACTGAATTTCAGGAAGAGACATAGGGTCTACACAAGAAGCGCATCAGGCTAAATACTGGAAATTCCTCATCTTTCTGCTGTGTATTGAAGGCTGCCAATCTCAAGCTGCCAATTACAAGGAAAGAGGAAAAAAAAATACCTACCTCTGTTTGTACATGCAGAGATCATAAATTTCCTTAAAATTCATATGTGGACTGCATGAAAGTCTAGCCCTAAATACTACTGGTGGTAGCCAAAGCTACAGGAATTCAGCACAAATTCCATGCTGACCTTCTTTATTTCTTACTATATAAATGAAATCTGGAAGTAATAATACAGACTATTTCATTACATGACCAAGAATCTATGTTTACAGCAAAATACACCAAAAACCAAACCCAATGCCATCAAGAGGATTCCGACTCACAGTGACCCTACAAGACAGATTAAAACTGCCCTGCAGAGTATTCAAGGAGCACCTAGCGGATTTGAACTGCCAATGTTCTCGTCAGCAGCAGTAGCACTTAACCACTATGCCACCAGGGTTTCCAAAATATGCCAGAGGAAGGGTTAACTGCAATGGCAGACCTCAAGAGGGTTTTCAAAACGTGTAACAGTCAAGGAGTTAGCCTGGACAACACAAAAACCAAAAACCTAACAGAAAAACGGGAAGGTCAGAAACAAGAAATACAACTGAAGACAAAGGGTATAACAGCGTACAATAAGAGGCTACTACTAACAAAAGGAGCATTCACTTAAAATCCTTATGAGGACAGCAGGAGTCCTGAGGCTGGCCATCAGCAAGAACTGCCTGACCGGCGAGTCCATGACTGCCATGCCCTGAACAACCTCCAGGGGGCGTGGTGGAGTCACCGTCTCTTCAGGTTCTCACACACTGGCCAGGTTACCCTGGAGACTGCATCCCAGAGCAGAGAGGGCACCTGGTTGTGGCTGTTGTTCCTGTTAGTTGCCAACTCCTGGGGAACCCACGTCTGCAGAGCAGCCCTGCTCCACTGGGTTTTCCAGGCTGCGACCTACAGAAGCAGAGCGCCCAGCCTGTCTTCCCAGGCCCCACTGCACGGCTCAAATCGCCCACCTGTCTGCTAGTAGTCAAGCACGTGACCATCTGCGTCACCCTGGGATTCCAACTGACAGCATGGTCCCAGGAAGCACAGAGGCCTGGGCCCAACTTTCTTCTCTGCTGCTCATCAGCCATGTGACCTGGGGTGGGTCTTGTCCTCTTTGAGTTTGTCTCCCCCTCTGTAAACGCGACACCGATATGACATGGTCCTCTAAATTGGGTAGCACGGTGTGCCTGGTACACTCCTAAATTGGCTTCACCACTCTACATGGGCACAAAGGAGGTAAGTCATTTCAAAAAAAAACATAGAGTTCATACTTTAAAATTTTAAAATTAAGAAAGTCTAATCAGAGTTCTTTCTCACTGCTTTCATGTACATTCTACATGTTTAGGCATAAATACACTCATCGGAGTGTATACATAATATGCAATAGGCACACACAGAACAGTAAACTTTTAACATAAAAAACATGTTTTAAAGTATGCCTCAGTGTAAACCAGGGACTATAAGAATAGCATCTATGCATAGACTGATACAAAAATAAACTCAGTTAATATTGTACTGCACAGAGCACTGAGAACAGAACCGTGGATACAGTAAGCGCTTTACTGCTCTTAGCTATTTTATCACCCTTGTTATTACCAACACAGAACGAGCAGACCAAGCTGCTCTGAGATGCTCCTTGGACCAGGTTATCTGCCACGTGCTAAAGATTCAAGAGTGTAAACTATGGTACATATACTCAATGGAGCACTACGCAATGATAAAGAATAATGATGATTCCAGGAAAGATCTCCTAACCTGGTTTCAACTGGAAGACATTATGTTGAGTGAAAGAAGTCAGCGACAAAAGGAAAAATATTGTATGAGACCTCTACTATAAGATCTCAAAAACAGACTTGTGTATAGAAGAAAAGACTCCTTCACAGCTGCAAGGGAGGGTAGGGAGGGAGGGTAGGCGGGGAGGGCTTAGTTTAGATAGTTGCTAGAAATCTGGTTGGGAGAAAGCGGTGATAGCACACATTAGAAACAAGAACAACATTAAGTGGACTTCAGCATAACTTGAGTACTCAGTCCATCTTAACCCAATATTGAAGGATAGAGTAGCTGGGGCAGGGGGCAGGAGACCATGCTCTTAGGCGAAATCGAGGCCAACTGGCACAACTAGCATTTTGCTAAGAGAGCTCTCTGCACCCCACATTGGTGAGTGGCGTCCGGGGTCTTAAAAGCTGCCAAGCTGCCATCTGAGGACACAGCAAATGGTCCCAACTCAACAGGAACGATGCTCACCGAGGACCAAAATGACATGCAGTAAAGTTAACCTAGAAGACAGAGAGACCCACAAGAGTGGGTGCCTACATCGACTTGGGACTGGAAGAACCGGATGGTGCCTGGCCACCACCAGTGATAGCCACGATGGAGCTCACAGAGAGGAGTCTCACTGGCAACACAAGAATAAAAAGGGGTGCATCCTGAGATCTCCACTAAAAGACCTCAATGGATGGTCCAGCGGTTTTGGGGTTCCCCTGAGAGCATGGCCCCCCGCCCTGATGCTGCCCTTACCCATAAATTATAACGAAGGTCCACTCTTTGGACAGGAATGGATTGGACTTGGCAATGCAGAGTGACCATATATTGGATGCACTTTATGGTTATATACATCTATAGGATATCAGCTGGAGGAAGGAGAATGGACGGAGAGGAGGGGAAAGGAGGCTGTTGGGAGGATGAGACATGTATGGAGCAGAGAGGAATAGTGTGCTGTTACCGGACAGGGAGAGCAGTGGAAGCTGCATATAAAGTTATACGGGAATGTACATTTTCACTCAGTCATGTTAAATAAAAAAAAAAAAAGATTCAAGAGTGGACGGTAACTCGGACCTCTCCACATAAAGCTTCCTACGCTGGAAAGGAGACAGACATTAAACAAAGGAACACAAAACAACCAGTAGGGGCTGTGAAGGACAGGGGCTGAGTAACTGAAGAGCTGTGCTCTTAACAGGGGTGGTAGATGTGTACCAGTCTTCCACATACACTGAGTCTTCCTCCCCACACAGAGTACCCTCACCTATACAACAGCTCACAGCATTAACGGTGCAGTCTATGGCAATGAGCACCTGTCCACGTGGGACTCAAACCATGGCCTTGTGTAACTAAATGCCTTGTTGCTACCTAATAACCTGAGACTTTGTTCATGAAAGTACCCACCCTCCAACTCACCTCCCAAACTGCCTCGCTGTTACTCATTTATTCATGCTTATGTTTACCCATTTAACAAATGCATATTTATTAATCATTTGCAACACACAGGCTATCATAACCCCACCTATAAGGACCTTAGCAGATACGAGAGTGGCCTGGCAGGTCCCTGTCCCCACATAGGCATTCAGATACAAAAATATTTATTTAGTATTGACTTACAAATGCCTAGAAACCCTGATGGCATACTGGTTAAGTGCTACACCTGCTAACCAAAAAGTCAGCAGTTCTACTTTGTCCTGCAGGGTCACTATGTGTCAGAATCAACTTGACAGCAGTTGACAGCCTTCTGGGTTTGGTTTTTTTGGCTTACAAATGCTTAGCTGGCTGCTGTTACCATTATTTCACCAGACTAAAACATATTTGATTTTAAATACCATTAAGTGAAGTACAAATCAAAAAAAAAAAAAAAAATGAAAGAAAAAATGTTGGCAGTTTATTGTTAAATACCATCAATTATAAGAGACATCCCAATTTTAGAAATGTACAAAAATGGGGGCTCTAACGCAACAAAATGCCTGTCCTTTGGTGAAATGAAATCATTCCCCTATACTTAAGACAAATTATTTTAAAAATCTCCCATTTTGTGTCTCTAGTAGAAATGTGAGTTGAAAATAATCAAATTTTTTCTCATGACTACAGTGGTACACCGAGGTCAAGGCCATTCTGTATTTCTGTAATAAAGATCTGGTTCTTCAATACAATAGCAACAGATACTATTATAAGAAACACCACTGTTGAGTGTGCCCTTCTCCAAACTACAATTCTAAGTGTTTCCTTGATGCTGAAAACAGGTCAATACAACTTGCAAAAGACATGGTAAAGCCAACAGCAGCTTTGGGCAGGGTAGTCACCTTTTCAACAAACTACTGAGATGCCAAAAAGTCTCCGGCTCAAAGAAGGAGCCTCAAGGACAAAGTATTACTAGAAAGGATAGGACACAAGACAGCCAGAAGACCAGGATGTTAGTGTCCCTTTGGATGTTAGCTAGGAAACATAATCTTTCTGGGTTTATCTCTTTATTCCCCAAACAAAGGTGTGGGACCACATCCACCTGAAGTCTCAATTTCTGGCTTAAAATACCATAATTCTACCCCTGGACTTAATGCTAGCCCACAGCTGAAACCAGTACTGAAACCAACACTTTAGACCAAGATTAGACCAGGCTAAGGGGCACAGAGTGATACAGGTGGTGTGTGTACTTTACAGTTTAATGTACATATGAGGCGGTCCTACTGGTCTCCTTTTAGAACTGAAAGGAGAGGGTGGAGAGGAGGGGACAAGTGTTGGTTGAGTAGATACTGGAAGTAAAGAGTGGAAAGGAAGAGTGTGCTGTCACAGGGTGAGGAGAGGAGATAGAGCTGCACAGAGGCAGGTGACTTGAATTCTAAACTTACACTTAATCACAATAAAAAATTTTAAAAAACACGTAATTCTAAAGTTCAAAAATGTTGCCTCTTGTTCTCTATTTTAAAGACTTGACCGCGAGAACTCCTGGCTTAAATGACCTTACACTGCTTTATGTTTCTTGAAAAACTTCACTATCTCAACTTCAAAGGTGCTATTAAAATCCTTAGAAAATTTTCTCACAAAATAAACTTTCTCATTTGATTTTCTCTCCCCACTTCAACTGGATTCTTCCCCTTTTTGCATCAGCCATAAAGCTGCCTTCTGGAAGGAATCAACAAGCTGTTTCTGTATGCTTTGTTTTCCAACTGAAATCAGTGTTGCAACATGTATGGCATTCAGCACATAATGTGCCATCAACTGGAACCTGGGAGTCCAGTTCTGGAACTAATTTCAGAGTCTCAGTAATTCATGACTGCCTAACAAGAACATACACAAAGTGATCTCCCTGCAGCTGCCATTTTTCTAGAAGGCACAGAAATGGACTGAGAAATGTGACATGGGAAAGAGAAGAATCTGACCACAGTTACAAATTTCCTTGTTGAAGTGAGACCCCCTTAATACAGGAGAAGCCTTGGTTTACATCTTAAACCTCTGAGATCCTTAACAAGTTAAACTCCAGACTTGGATAATTAAAGACCACTCCAGCAACAGAAAGCTAAACTAGAGGATCTGGTTGAAGACCTCCACCCAGATCCTGGGAGGACGAGGAAGGCAGGACTTTCAATTCTGTGGGAAGAGAACTGTTAGTTACTCCTGAAGGTAGATTAAAGAACTGGATCTTTTAGATACACTTTCTTCTCTGGACTCTCCTCCTGCCAACACAGCAGACCTATGTAATGCTGGGATCTTTCAGAAGCAAATCCTCACAAGAGAAAGAAAAACAGGTTGGCAGCTTCTTCCCAGGCTTTCCCACCATAGCCGCTATGGTCCCCCCCTGGTCTTGGCCTATATCCTAATCCATACCCTATTCAAACTAAAGTGGCTTAGGCCAGTCCCGAACACACTTCCTTCCTGTTGTTCAAACATGACTCATCAGAGTGATTTTTAAAAAATGAATAACCTGAGTCCTTGTAGCAACATGAGAAAAACAGGGGTGTAGCTCAAGAACTCTACTGAAAGACCACAACCAACGGTCTGACAGCCTGGGAGCTCCCCTGAGAGCATGGTCTGTGGACCTGCTTCTGTCCCTGACCAGAAAACACTACCGAGGTCAACTTGTTGGACCAAAATGGACATGACTCAGGGACACAACGTAACCATATAGTGTGTGTACGTCATGGTTCCATGCATTTATTGGATGCTAGTCTACTGGTCTCTTTCTGGATGGGAGAGAAAAGGGTGGAAAGGAGGGGACAGGAGCTTGTTAACAGGATATGGCAAGTATAGAATGAAAAGGAGGAGTGTGCTGTCATTGGGCAAGGAGAACAGAAGGAGCCGCAGATAGATAGGCATGCAAAATTAATTTGGATTACATACTTTTACTTAATCACAATAAAAAAATGTCCATAGCAACCCTACAGGACAGAGTAGAATTGCTCTATAAGGTTTCCAAGTAGTGGCTGGTAGATCTGAACTGCCCACCTTTTGGTTAACAGCCAAGCTTTTAACCTTATCGGCTATAATTAATCTCTCTTATTCTCCGACAGGAAAAAAAAAAAAAACACCTCGATTTTCCTTTAACTTATACAATAAAAATCTTCCACAAACACTCCCAAGCAAATGCAACTCTCTACAACTTCCCAAAATTATCTAGACAGCCCTCGGTCCTCTAAAAGAAAAAAAAATTCATTGCCATAGAGGCTATTCCAATTCATAGTGACCCACCCCGTAGAACAGAGCAAAACTGCCTCCACAGGATTTCCAAGGCCATAATCTGTACAGAGGCAGACTGCCACAGCTGTCTCCTTCAACAAAAGATCCCATGGAGGAAAGCTCTGAATAACAGCCAAGCTCTTACCTGGTGCACTACCAAAGTTTCTTTCTGTCCTCAGGTGTACTGGTAATTAAGCATAGCTAGTGAGTACACAATGTTATCCGTAATATGTTATGACCCACAAAGTCAAATGCCTTTGCACAGTCAATAAAACACAGGTAAACATCTTCCTGATACTCTGTTTTCAGCCAAGTTCCTGTATACAGATCAAGAGGCAGGTGTTCAAACAAATACTGCATGGTTTAAACCCTACAAAGGTGTGCTTTAGGGCTGTATTCTTTCACCACACCTATTCCATCCGTGCGTTAAGCGAACAATCTGAGAAGCTGGACTATACGAAGAAAAACAGGGCACCAGAATTGGAGGAAGACTCATTAACAACCTGTGACACACAGATAATACAACCTTGCTTGCTAAAGTGCAGAGGGCTTGCTTATTGATGGATATCAAAGACCACAGCCTTCAGCATGGATTATAGCTCAGCATACAGAAAACAGAAATCCTTAAAAATGGACCAATAAGCAACACCATGATAAACAGAGAAAAGATGGAAGTTTTCCAGGATTTCATTTCACTTGGCTCCACAGCAGTCAAGAAATCTAAAGACATATTGCATTGCTCAAATGTGCTACAAAAAAAAATCATTTTAAACTGTTAAAAAGCAAAGAAGTCACTTTGAGGACAAAGGTGCACCTAACCCAAGCCACACTATTCTCAGTTGCCTCACATGCAAAAGCCAGACAGTTAATTAGAAAGACTGACGAAGCAATGCATTTGAATTACGATGTTGGCAAAAAATACTGAATATACCACGGACCTCCAACCGAACAAACAAATCTATCTTGGGAGAAGAACAATCAAAATACTCCTGAGAAGTGAGGATAGTAAGACTTCATTTCACATGCTTTGGATATTTTATCGGAGAAATCAGACCCTGGGCTCAAACATAGCGACTAGTGTGAGCAGAGTGCAGGACCGGGCAGTTTTTGTTCCATGTACATAGGGTCGCTATGACCCACAACTGACGTAATGGCACTGAACAACGACACTGAGTACACACTCATTGTTGTACACTTTCAGAATGTAATCTTCTCCAGGAAGGAATTACGTCTCAGTCAATATTCAGAACAAGCACAGAAAGATAGGAGAGGAAAAGAAAACTAACTTTCATTGAGTATCTATTACATATCAGGTGTATTACAGAAACTGCTTATTCTGTATAGTGAATCCAGGTTATGTCACACTACATTACTTCTAAAATGCACATTTTTTTCACATCATAATGACAACCAGTGGTGTGTCTCAATTTTAATTAGCATCTACTTTCCAAGGTTAGTGGTAGACGAAACAATGGTACAAATGCCAAATGTTGGTGCCTGTAATTCATCAAAACTACAGTTATTACCCTTCCCACTCCATGGGTTTTGAAACAAAAGCTGAGAAGTAAATTAAGTGCCATGGTTAATACTCAAACTGTAAAGAACTCGCCAGACCTCAAACCCTGATGTGAGTGATTCCAAAGTCTCCTTCGACTACAACCTATCTACAGACACAAAGACTTTGAACACAGCAATTAATTTTCAATACTCAGCACTGTTGAAAGACTAGCAGTCTTGGGCGTTAAGCTTTCAGGGATTCGAGGGGCTCTCGCGACCTGGCGAAGGCACTACACATACGTTGGTTCAAGTCCCAGACAGCCTTATACTTCCAGGAGTCTTCGGGGCTTTGCTGACTTTGGGTGTAGAAGTTTACCTGTCCTCTGACCCTACAATTCGTAACAACAAGTCTTACGTCTTACTAACCTTCTGTACAGGGGACAGCTCACCCCCAAATTTCCCACTGAGGAACTCTTCTCCTACGTTCCAGTACAGAAGTTCACGCTCCGTAATGACCTGAACCGGGATCACCTCACTCCACAAGTGGGTCCACTCCAGAAGACACCGCCACCCCCTGCAACTCATCATGTCTGCAGGGCTCCCCAGTCCTGGCTCAGCTATCGCCACCCCCACCCCTCATCCACCAGCAGCCTAAGCTCCGAGTCTAAGCCATGCCCCCTTACACACACAGATACAGCAAAGCTCCTTCCACTCCTCAGAGCCCCCGACCGGGCTCTGGAGCCCCCAACGCTCCGCGGCTCCCGGCTCGCCCCATATCCCGCCCCGGTGGAATATGCAGTGGCCTGAGCCAGGAGTCGAGACCTGGCGGGACCAGGAACCCGCGGAGGACACGAGAGAGTCCCAGATCGACTCACCAAGGAAATAACGCGTCAGGAGGCGGGAGACGGCAAGGCCGCTGCTACCAGAGGCCATGGTCACGGCGGCAGCGCCTAGGACTCCGGTCAACCACCAATGACACTCCCAGGACCCCGGGGACCTGGCAGGGGCAGAGGCGCAAGGGGAAGAGAGCGACTAGAGTATTCGCCTGAAAGAATTTTCCATACAAAGGACTCTCCATGGCGCTGTGAGGATCAAAGGCGGATATGAAAAAATCATACTAGTACAGAAGTAGATACTAACATCGTTCTTTCCCGAAAATGTGGGTTCGAGTCGACATTAATTGTACCGGCAGCTAAGGGAAACCCCCCCGAGAGCGTGGCTGGCGCATAGCATTGTGGGAAATGTAGTTTGATGATCTCGACTTGTTTGTAATTTAAATTGGAATTTATGGACAGGCGAGAAAGGAGACGGTCTCCTGGAGGAGGTGAGAGGCATGAGGGAAACAGGAGCGAAGACCCTGAAGTGAGGTGCGGAGAGCAGTGCCAGAACTTTCCGTGTCCCTGGAACAGTCTTCCTGTATCTTCACTTTCCTAGTCTGGCCTTAAAAAGTACTCTTTCTCTACCTACCTGTGGGCAGCGGCAAGAACTCTGGAAGATTAAGGATGACAACCGGGAATCTAAACCTCCAGTAGGGGGAAGAAGACTTAAAAAAACCCCAAAGCTACTTTACCCAAAACCTACTGCCGTGGGTTTTATTGGATTTGGACTCAGAGATACCTGCTGGGAAAAGGTAAAACTAACCCCATAGGGTGACCAAGGCTGTATTTTTTTTTTTTTTAATAAATAAAGCTGAAAATCTTTATGGAACCTGTCTTTCTCAAGTGGAGTGACTGGTGAGTTCAAACCACTTTAGCAGCCAAGTCCTTCAACCACCAAGCCAGCATGGCACTTTTTAAAAGGTACCTTAAAAAAACAAAATCCATTATCATCTGGTGATTTCCAACTCAGGGACTGTATAGGACAGAGTTGAGCGCCCTCAATGAAAAAGAGAAAGACTCTGTGGGAGACGACTTGACCAGTGGCGGCAACAGCGGGCTCAAGCATCATAATGATTGAGAGAAGGGTGCTGGACCAGAAAGTGTTTCTGCTTCTGTAGTACATAGCGTCGCTGTGCGTCATAACTGCTTAACAGCACCTAACAACAATGAGTTAATCATAATTATCATTCATTATGGTATAGTTATTGATTAGGCCCATGAAAACAAGGGAAACTCAGTGAGATGGATTGACATAACTACTGCAACTATAGACTCAAGCACAGTAAAATTATGAAGATAGGACAACAACGGGTAGTGGTTTGTTCTGTGGTACATAGGAGTACCACGAGTTAGAGCACACGCTGCAACAGCTGGCAACATTGTCATGAAAAACGAGAATTATCTATGTGGTGAGATGATGTTTTGAGTTTTTACCAATGGGAGTAACCAGATGTACACTGGGGCTTTTCCAATTACCCCAAAACTTGGGCTAAAGCCCCCAAACTCAAGGAAACAAGTCATAATAACCTCCATAACTGAAGGTGTGTATCCTGGAGCTGACTCCCTCCAGAATCTGTTGAGAGGCTGTGGACATTCCTATTCACATCCTGCCAGCTCAAGTCATCTAAAGTCTGGCATTCACTGGGGGAATTATTTGGAGTCATAAGTTATCTGCTTAATATTTTCTTTTCCCCCATCCTCAGCTAAGCAGTTAGAGGAGGGCTTCTTGTGGAAAGGAGACTGGCATTAAATGCCAGGCTAAATTTCTTCAAAAGTACAGAAACTCCTGAACCCACCTCAGGACTCTGAAGCAAAGCTTGGTCTAAGAGTGACAGGGAAAACTTGACTTGGGAAGGCAGACCAAAGTGTAGACATGAGTGCTTGCTTCCTGCCTGGAGAGCTCTAAAGGGGAGAGTCTGGCCTCAAGCAGTCATCCTTAGCAGGCAGAGCAGTGTTTGGTGTGGTAACATGTGTAATGTTCTCGTGGGTGAAATGGACATGATGAACTTCTCCTTGAGAGGACCAGCTACTGGAACAAGGACGCTGTCATGGATTGAACTATGTCCCCCCAAAAAACATATGTGTTGATTTGACTTGGTTAGGGGTTCCAATGTGGTGCCATTCCTTCCATGTGTTGTGAATCCTGCCTCTGTGATATTGGTGATGGAGAATGGTCTGCAGTTGTGTTAGTGAGGCAGGACTCGAGCTACAAGTTTATGGAGTATAAGGGAGAGAAGTAAGCAGAGGAAGTTGGGAACCTCATACCATCAAGACAGAAGCACTGAGAGCAGAGCACATCCTGTGGACCCGAGGTTCCTGTGCTGAGATGCACTCACTGAATTTGAACTCAGACTTAGCCTACCAGACTGTGATGATTTCTCATATTGAATGGACTTGTAGCTTATGAATGGATTTGTGGCTTACCACCGGGCTGTGACAATAAAAGCTTCTCTTCATGAAACCTTCCACTCATGATATTTTCCCTTAGAGCAGTACCAGGTGACTAAGACAGACCCCTAGCATAAAAGACTGTGAATTAGATACCCCCAGGGGCAAGAAGGGCCAAAGAGTTGGCAGAAAGTTCCCCAAAGAGTATCTGCTCGACACAGAATATCATGCAGATGGAGTTCTCCAGGTAGGGGAGGGGTAACAGAGCTTCTGAAAAACCTACAAAACCCAAATGCTCATTGCTGTTAAGTCAACTTCGACACATAGAGCCAGCATTCCAGAAAGTATGGACCATCAGGAGAGACCTATAATAGCGCCATCTAAGAGATTTTACGCAGGCCTTACTGATATCCCAGCAGGAGCCACGAGCTTTCTGTCTCTCTACAAGCCTCTGTGACTTCACAGATCCCTCAAACCTACCTGGCAATTCTTCTCACCTCCGAGCTGGAAGAGGGACAAAATCCACATCTAAACTCTCGCAGTTTTCCCTCTTCCCCATAGAGGCATTAGCTCACAATTTTGCCCTTAATCTATATAAGTTATTTCTGATCTTCAGGCTTCAGGATACACACTCCCCTTGGGGCAGTGGACCCAAAGATCAAAAAAATTGGTAAGGAGGAGACGTATGAATACTGGTGAGGAAAGGGTCACATCACAGAAGGAAATACTGGATTCATTAATCTCACAAAGTCTCTTCCTGCTGCAGTCTGAATGGGACAAAGCTTTTTAAGTATTCACCCAGGCAGTCAGACTGCCAAGTGGGAATGTAACAAAAACAACCTTCTTTAGGTTCTGCCAAACTGCTTTCTGGAAAAGGAAAAACAAGAACAAAAAAACCCTGCCTTGTAAAGGCATAAACAGCTGCTTCATCATGGTGATACCAGCACAAAGAATGGAGGCTGAGGCCTCTGGGCCGAGGGTGGGAGAGCCAAAGCCCTCAGGCCCAGTTGTTGGCCTCACTAATTCCATCATGGAACCAACAGAGAGAATGCAGAGCTTGTATCCTCGTCTTTATTTATGGCAGATAGTTCAACACAAATCAGAAACACTTAATCCCAGACAAAGCTTCAGCTTTTGGAGACCTAGGGGGAGAGAGAAGTCAGACAAGCAGGGAATGATTTTCCTCTGAAGTGCAGCTTCAGTTACCCCACTGCATTAGTGTAGGATTTCGTTAGAATTGTTGGGATGTAAGCTTGGAGGGAGATAGCCCTCATGGCTTATTTGAGTAGCTGGATGCAGCTGCGCCTAAAGGATACCCCCTAGATTTTTTAATTAAATGAGCTAGTGGTAATAATGATCAACATTTACTGAGTGTTGATTGTCTCTTATTCTAAGTGTTTTACTGCATTAAATCATTTAAATTTCTACTAGGTAATAACATTCTATTTCACAAGTGTATCAAGTCCCACTGAAAAAGGAAGCTTTGGTAACACCCAGCCTGGAAAATGCTGAACACAGATGGGGTAAGGAGTGTGAGGCACAGCCTCCAGCACTGGAAGCCTTTTGAATTTTTTTCACAGACTTCTTTGTGGTCCAGGAGCATGGATCGTTTTCCTCCACCTTGGCATCCTTTCTCAGACCTGAAGCAGCTTCCTGAGAACTCTCAGAAGGTCCCGGGTCCTGCTCTTCTCTCTTTTTACTACGAACTCTTGGGCCTTGTCTTCTTTATCTAGTGCTGCCCTAACAAAATATTATACAGTGGGTGTCTTTTACGAACACATGTGTGTTTTCTAACAGGTCAAGAGGCTAGAAGTCCAAATTTAGGGCATCAGTTCTAGGGAAGGGTCCTTCTGTGTCTCTTTCAGCTTCTATCCACTGCTAACAATCCTGGGCATTCCTGACCTTGTGGAAGATCTGCCTCTGTTGTCACATGGTGCCTGTCCTCTGCCAAGTGTGTGTCTTTCTCTCTGTGTCTGTGCTCTCCTTTATAAGACATGCTGAGCGGGGATTAGGCTTAGAAGCCACCCTACTTTGGTATGACATCATTAACGAAACAACATAAAACTCCTATTTTCAAATAGCGTCACATTCATGGGTAGACGGTTGGGACTTTAGCATGTATGGTGGCTACAATTCAATATGTAACAGGACTCATCTTTGTGACTTATCTACTACACTGCAGAGTGGGACACAATGTCTTTAGCTACATTCTAAAGTCTAAGGAAGCTTTTCTCTCTCCTGGTATCTTAGATTTCCCTCTGGTATAAAAGTTAAACAGAGAGAGAAAGAGAAAAAAGATGTATTGAAAGATGACCCTACTAGGATCAGAGAAAGATGGAAAAACAGCTATCCACACTGTAATTCCAGAAATTTTCAACATGGATCACTAATTTGTAGAAGACTTTGACAATCTTTGTTGAATCGGGAGGGGTTATCTATTATACTAATGGAAACCCTGGTGGTGTTGTGGTTAAGTGCTACAGCTGCTAACCAAAAGGCTGGCAGCTCAAATCCACCAGATGCTCCTTGGAAACTCTAGGGGGCAATTCCACTCTGACCTGTAAAGTCACTGTGAGTTAGAACTTACTTGATGGCAGTGGCTTTGGCCTATCTATTAAATTAGGGCAAAGCTTGAATAGTGTATCTGATCCCTGGAAGATAGCATTGCCCTGCATACTTGGAACCTCAGCAGAGAAGGAGAAGGGTGCCTTATCACCACTGCTGTGAACAAAGAAGTTCAGAAACAACTTCTGGCCTCCACTAACATCCCTGTTGAGAGGGATTCATTATTATTGGATAGGGATCAAAGTCTCAGCTTCCTACTGGGTCTTCTATGACTCTGCTTTGGCAGCGGGATATGGAAGAAGCAGAAAACGTCTCCTTAGAGTTGGACAAGTGTGGAAGTATGGGATACACATCTGTCCTATGTTGACAGGAGGTGGGCGTGGGTGTGAGCACAGTTTTTTCCACAATGTTTAACTAGATTATCTTCTAAAGTCTTTCTGTATTGCTGAGTTGCTTTTCTGGTTTGAGTAGAGACAGTGTACTTGGGGGGTGGAATCTTTTTCCTACCCCTGTTGGCATTTCTGGGTTGCTACCTTCTCCAGTATTTGGTACAGGATTGATGAAGCAAAAGAAAACCCAGAAAACTCACTACATGTAATTCCTTCAGTTCCAAGGTCCCTATCAGTCTGCCTTTTTCACTCTACATTTCAGAGTTTTTTCATATTTGTTTTACATAATTAATTGAAAGATTAATTGTACCTATTCTGTCTTCATCTTCAACTGGACTCCAACAGCAAGTTTTAAGACGTACAATGTAGTCCCAGTGTCAACCAAAACTAGAAGCTGGCTTTGGTCTCAGATCCTAAGCCTTGAAATCTAAACCCCATTTGGTATTGTGAACGTTGGTCTTGGTAAAACATCATAGATGTATTGTTGTTCTAAAAACCATCTGATTAGCTAAGGATTTTGTGAGTACAGACTTGAAATGTTTTGGGAGAACTGACTGTTCTAGTAAGCTGGATTGCTGGAGAAAGTCTTCTGTTCTCCAGCCATCAGTGGTCTTGATGCTCTTATTTTGCACAACTATTGAGTTAAGCACTTCTTGTGTGACTGATCCAATGAACTTTAATTAAGCACAAGGCTTGAACCAACTTGAAGGCTGAAAGGCAAGGGGGAACCCAGAAATAAAATAAATATACCCCCTGGATGAGTAGTTCATGTTTTTTATAACCATGAGACTATAACACATTTGGTAGTATGATGGTGGTAATAACAATAATGAAAGGCAGAAGTTGTGGAATGTGATGGAAAGATTCCTCATGGTGAGAATGAAACAGAAAGGCTTCATTTTCAGGGAGTATGTAATGCTTGAAAGATTAGAAATATTCAGGTAGGTGAGGAGGAGAGGAAGTGATTTTGGGGACAGAGAGCAAAGTGGGAGATGCTGACATACAGTGAAGAGTGACTCCTGGGTCAAGTAAAGGGTTTGTACATGAGATGTAAAGGTAGATAAGAAACTGCAGCAAAAATGACAAGCCTTGCAAACCAAGCAGGATGAGCTTCGACTTACCCTAGCCACCTCGATTCAACTTGATAAGAGAGGATGTATAAATGATGCATGATCCCACTTTATGTACCACCTTCTGGTGACGTCAGAAAAAGGATTTTGAGCTATTTCATACTATCTCATGACATCAGGATCAGCTTCGGAAGTCCTAAAATGGATATTACCCCTAATAAGCTGTATTGGATATTTTTTTAGGTCCACCTTAGTAGATACATCTTCTTCTGAGGAAATTCTTACACAACTGCACTTGTCCTGCAGACCATGACTACTGGGAAGCACAGACAAGACAGAAAAAACAATGAAGAAAAAGCAAGGAGGGGAAGAAGCCTAGGGCCTTTGGGTGCCCAGTCATGGCTAATGCTGCTGGAACCTAAGCAGACTTCATAGGGCAGTGGTTCGCAATAGCCTCTGGACTGCATATCTTTTTATGATTCCCTAGGAGTAAAACCTGGTGCTCTTGGCTAATGGATGGTATCCACAGAGGGACAGAAGAACACAATTCCACAAAGTTGTGCTGGATAGTGCTGTGAATGCAGGAGTGCTTACCTCCTTCCTTTCCAAGAGGAGCATCGGTCTTATCTCCAGTACTGGAGATTCCCATCATGCCACACTCTCCCGAAGGCAATCCTGTAGCCAGCTCAGTGTCCAACCTGCTCTGGTCCATCCCATCTAGAATGGTGCACAACACAACATCTTTCTGCCCCTCCAAATTAACCCTTAACATGCACCTGTGGGACCTTCTATCCCTCCCCACCAACATGGCCCCCACCACTCATCTGTGGGGCTTAGAAATACTTCAGGTTACATAAAAGATGAGTCACTGTATCTTCTTCTTAGTCTCTGACGTCTTGGTTTTATTTCTGTGCTTTCAGAAACAGACTTGAAATTAAAGCTTTAAATTTATCGATGTGTCCCCAGGTTCAAAAATCTTCAATTCCCAATGGATCAATGCTTGTGAAACATGAAGTTTTTAAAAACAGATTAAAACTGCAACTTTTATGCATGGTATCAACTTTGTGCAATAATGTGGAAAATATTTTATCTTAACACTTAACCCTGAAGACTTTGGGGATTTAGCTCCAACTTCCATTTTCTGCCTTGTTTCTCCTTGGAAATGTCTCTACAAACATCTTCGTATTACTCAATACTTCTTAAGCGTGACTTAACACTCACAAGTCTGCACCTTTACTCTCCTGTCAGGTACAAGGACCTCACTGTCTTGGGAGATTCTCAGTGGGAAATCAGGTTGCAGCTTTACCTTAAGTGGTGTCAAAACAGATGTGAAGTTCCAGGAAAGTTTAACAGGCTAACAAAGCCTATCCCCCATCATCAGTCCTTAGAGGCTGCCCCTCCCGATGCTTCACTCACCTGTCACCCATCACACTGCCTGTCTGGGAATTCACCCGCATTCAGCTGCCTGGTGTTGATTATATCCCGCTGTCACCTAGATACCCCTGGGTGGTGCAAATCATTAGAATATTAAGCTGCTTAGCAGAAAGTTAGGAGTTCAAGTCCACCCAGAGGCACCCCAAAGAAAGAACTGACAGTTTATGACTGAAAACTCAGCCCTTGAAACCCTACAGAGCACAGCTCTACTCTGACACATGTAGGGTCACCATGAGTAGGAGGTCACTTGACAAGCAAGGGACAACTGGCACCTAGATTAGGAAGTTGGAAAGCAAGCAGGTTGGCCACACTGTCATTGTTCACACCCATAATCTGCCTTGGTATAGAAAAAGTCATCAAAAAACCCCAAAGGGAAGTGCCTAGCACTTGATAATTAGCTGAATTCTCATGGTGATGTAGTGGTTAAGCGCTACGGCTGCTAACCAAAAGGTTGGCAGTTCAAATCCACCAGGCGCTCCTTGGAAACTCTATGGGGCAGTTCTAGTTTGACCTATAGGGTCACTATGAGTTAGAATGGACTCATGGCAGTGGGTTTCTTTTGGTTTGGTTTGGTTTTGGTTTGGTGGTTCATAGCTAAATGGCTCACCTCCTTTACTGCCCATAAAGACCTGACTGTATCCCAGGTTTACATGGCTTTCTGTCTTTCCTATGGCAAGGGAGTTTTCTTTGTCAATGCCATAGAAAAACAAAGCATTGCCTGAACAAGAGACCAGAGGGAGGCAAAGATTCCAGAGGAAGTCAGTTCTACAAAAATGTCTGCAGTGTTCCCTGGACTCAGCGGTTTGAAAGCAGTTTAATAATTTAAGACCGATCAATTACTCTCTCATTCAACAAATATTTGTTCAGTGTCACTTATGTGTCTGAACCGTGCTCAGTGCTGAGATTACACTAGGGAACAGGCAAGGGCAGCCTGGCCTAGCTGAGGAGCCACAGACGTCAGCTGGGGACAGCGAAGAGCTGGAAACAGCCGGGCCACCTGTCTGACAGTGTCTGCAGCTTCACGCAAGTTTTTAATTTCCTGCCTCACTGGCTCCCCAAGGACATGAGTGGAGCAGATATGGCCTGGGCAGCAGAAGGCCTGGGATTTGGGCTTTGGCACCAATTAAAACTTTTCAAGGTACAATATTTCTAAGCATTAAATTACCTTATCTGTCAAATGACACACATTCCTGCCCTTCCTATCATTCGTAGGATCAAATAAACCAAAAAAAAATCAAACCTTTTGCCACTGAGTCAATTCTGATTTATAGTGACCTTATAGGACAGAATAGAGCTGACCTACGGAGGCTGTCAACCTCTTTGTTAGCAGCTGTGCCACTTAACCGCTATACCACCAAGGTTTCTGAAGATCCAGTGAGGCACTGCAATCCTTTGGAAATTAGCAAGTGCTGTTTAAATATACGATATCATCATTGTATCTAAATGTCTCAAATTTGAGCACATCAGCTCTAATTGATAGGGCCTGGACTGGAATAGGAACCTTCTGAAGACTTGAGAAAACCCAACTTATTCCTGACAGTTGGAGAAACTGTGACATTATTCATGACTCATAACTGCACAGGTTCTGGGTCATATTATATCCACGGATCACAAAGATTAATACCTTTAGAATCAGTAAGCTGTCTCCGCTGACCTTTGGATGGAGAAGACAGAATCCAAATTTATTTCCTGCATTAAGGTCAAAGACAACATAGGAGAGATTGGGGGTTAAATCCTAAACCTGAGAAGATGTTCCGATGAGGCAGCTGTTTCAGAGCCTGCCCTGATGATGCCTTATGGAATTTCATCAGCACTGGGGCTGACTAGTAGGAAAAGTCAGGGAATATGGGCAGGACGCTGTTCCAGGTCAGCGGGTGGGCTGAGGTCAGTGGTTGCCCAGGTGTTACCTACGCTCTTTGGACCTGATACCAAGTCCCTGTTTACACAGAGAGCTGTGAAGAGAGACAAGTACACCCCCAGGACAAACACTGTACTCGAGGACATCATGACACAAAGTGATGTTTGTAGGTGGCAAATTTGTCACTGTAGGGATCCTGCCTCTTGTCTTCTTTGTCAATGAACACACTCTAAAGATCTTGGCCCACTTTTTCTGTTAATTGTGGTAAATATGTGAGCAATGAAATATCTGATATTTCAATAGTCTTCATATGCACACTTATATACTCAGTTTTGGTTAGATACATTGAGTACTCCGTTTGTAGACACGAAAAGGAAATTGTCCTAAGAAAATAATTCAGACATGTTTATAAAGACGTACAGAAAAGAAATAAAAACTTGTGTGGATGTCCAAAGACAGGAATACTGGGCGAGTGTGTTAGTTTCCTGTTGCTGCACTAACAAATTACCACAAATGTCATGGCTTAAAGCAACACTAATTTGTTCTTGAGTTCTTCTAGAGGTCAGAAGTCTAAAGGAAGGTGTTCTGTCGGGAGGCTGTGGGAGTAGTCCATCAGACACCCACACCGCGTTCACCGATCAGTTTAAAGAAGAAAGTGCAAGTATAGATTCACTTTTATGGATCTTTGAGTTTGTACCATTTTTGTGTGTGTTGGGGGGAGGCTGCCTTTAAGAAAGACAATTCATAAAATATCGAATCTTTGCAAATTTCACAAATGCATAGAACCATGTAGGAACTCTGGTAGTGTGGTGGTGAAGTGCTGTAGCTGCTAACCAAAAAGTTGGCAGTTTGAATCTACCAGGCACTCACTGGAAACCCTATGGGGCAGTTCTGCTCTGAACTATAGGGTAACTATGAGTCAGAACCTACTCAGTGACAACAGGTATAACCGTGTGAAGACACCGCTGGGGTTCCTCGTAGGGCCTTGGACAGGATCTGTGCTAGTGAGGGGCCTGCAGCTTAAGCTCCATTCAAGTCGTGGTGTGTCTGTGTTACCCGGTGTGGGTCTGTGCCCTGGAGCAGTCGAGCCAATGAAACACAGTTCGTGACACAAAGAGGAAGAAAGTTTATTAGGGGGTATGGTACCACCAGAGACCCAACAGCAATGCAAGCTGTTCTCCCTGGAGTCTCAGAAAACAGTTGTTCCATCAGAGTTTATACATCTGATGTAATGGTTGTTACATCAGAGTTTATATATCATTTTTGCAAAGATTACTTCATGTTTTTAAGCACATAGCTCACAGACAATTGTATACATCACAAAATAACCACAAGAAACTCTTCATTAAACTACAGATATGTAGTGTCAGTCTCCTGGACTCTAATCTGTGTGTTTTTAACAGGCAAAGACAAAACTTACATAAAAATTCCTCAGCTAGTGGAACTGGCCTGCCAAGTCCACTCTGACAGAGATGAGGAGCAGAAAAAGAGTTGTGGATACAAAAAAATGCCAGGTGGCCTTCCTAGCTGCTGTCTCACAGGCTGAAGGCCGTTTCTCAGGACAGCAAAGAAGAGGAGGGAGACCACGGTCACAGGAGCTTAGGGGGCTCTGTGCCCCTTTGGAAAGAGGCCAGTACAGAGGCCAGAGTAGCTGGTGCAGTCAAAAATGCTTACAGATTACTTAGAGCATCATTATGGCATTAGTTATGTCAAGCTCTCAATTACCCATTCTGAAATAGATAAAACATGTTGCAAGTATTAGGGTCACATCTGTATCTGTCAAAGTGACATTTTTCAGACCTTGAACTTCTCAAGCAGCAGCAGCAGCAGCAATATTTGCTTTTGTCTCATTTTTCTGCTAAAGGGGGATATGCCTTTAACATTTTATTTTCCCTTTATTCTCCAACTTCTTTTAGAAAGTATCCACTGTGATTGTTAAATTAAAATACATAATTTAAATAAACTAAAATTCACCCTCTTAGCAGTGTACCACTCTTTACGTATTTAAGAATGCATACAACCGTGTAACTACCACCACAATCAAGACATAGAACAGCTCCTCCAACCCCAGATTCCGCCTGAGCAGTGTGAAATCAATCCTTCTAGCTTCTGGCGATCGCTGATCTGTTTTCTGTCCTTACGGTTTTGCCTTTTGCAGGATGTCACACAAGTGGATGCCATCTTAAATTGTGTTTCTTTCACGGTGCATTGGGAGTTGTCGGTGTTGCAGTGTGTATCAGTAACTTGGGGTGGAATACATCTGAAGACCTGACCATTTCTCGTACAGGCTGTCAAGCTGCCCCTTATCTAAGCCCCTGTTTCCAGAAGTGCCTGGTGCCACCGATTCCAGGGTCTTTGGGGATTCTGTGCTGTGTGTCGCGTTGGCTATCTTTCCCTATCATTGCTCAGAATCCACCTTTTCATGTGTGTCTGTTTCACGACTCACGTTTCTCCTTCCACGAGTCCAAATTTTGATGGCTATTGCCGCTTCTCCCGTTCCTCTAATTTCTTTTTATGATTTACATACCATCCGAATTCCTCAGCGCTTCGGGAAAAGTAACTTGTAGAGCTCCTCGCTGTCACCCACTGTGTGTCGCTGTCGTGCTAGGATTTGAAAGCACCCCTTGCTGCGCCTTCCTGGCATTACCTCACTGAACTACAGCAGACTTACCAAAAAAGGGGGGAAAAAGGGAAAAAAACAAAAAACAAAAAACCACTGCCATCGAGTAAGGTGCGACTCCTAGCAACTCTAGAGCTCAGATTAGAACTGTCCCATAGAGTTTCCAAAAAGCATCTGGCAGATTTGAATTGCCGACCTTTTGGTTAGCAGACATAGCACTTAACCAGCTACGCCACCAGGGTTTACAACAAGGCTTAGGATGATAAAAATGAGGTCAGACAATAAAGCCACTGCAGAGACATGCTAATATCTTACCTTGACTTGGTGAATGCACCTTTGCTATAGATTTTATATAATTTTCCTATAAGCTGTACGTATTTAAGGAGCCCTGGGGGCTCCGTGGTTAAAGCGTTGAGCCGCTAACAAAAAGCTGGTTGTTTGAACCCACCAATCACTCCGCTGGAGAAAGACCCAGCCCTCTGCTTCTGTAAAGATTCTAAATTAAAATCAAACCCATGGCCATGCAGTCCATTCCGACTCACAGCGATCCTATAGCACGGAGTGGAACTGCGCCATGGGGTTTCCGGGGAGCACCTAACGGGTTCGAACACAGCCAAGCTGAGCATCTGAGCTCTTAACCGTAACGTCCACCAGGGCTCATCCACGAAGGTTAAAAAACAAACAAACCCAACCAAGTCCACCGCCATAGTGGGTAATAGCACCCGGCAGAACAGAGTTGAACTTCCCCCGTAGAGTTTCCGAGGAACGCCTGGACGATTTGAACTGATGACTTCTCGCCAGCAGCTGTTAGCACGGAACCGCTCTAAGGCACCAGTTTCCACCCATAAAGAGAGCCAAGAAAATCCTATAGGGCAGTACAGGGATTCGACCACGAGGGGGCGACAAAGCAACCTAATATGGCAATACACTGATTGGCCTCGGGAGATGAACGTGCTCTCTGAAGCTCGGTTGTTAAAAATTTATTACCGATCTTTCAGAATTTTAAGCCGTTGAACTGTCCCAGGATAATCTACCAACAGCTTTTGTTAGGGATTATTTAGAATAGTAAACACAAGTTGACAAGTTGGATTTTATAAATTCTGAAAATTAAGGTGGTAACATATTTTTGTGAATAGGCTTAACGGCAGTTAAGCCGCAAAAGCATAACTGAATATTTAAGGCCTAAAACCAAGATTTTTTTTAAATTGTACTTTAGATAAAACAAACTAACTTCTCATTAAACAGTTAGCCCACACGTTGTTTTATGGCATTGGTTAACAACCCCACAACATGTTAACACTCTCCTTTTTGACCTTGGGTTCTTCAGTCATTTTATTATTAGTTATATATATATATAACTATATATAGTAACATATATAGTTGTATACATATACACACGTATACATATATATTTCTTGTTTTAAACACACATGCACACATGCATACATGCAAGGTCTGACAATTAAGTTCGTGAACTTGTCCTAGAAAAAAGTCCCAGATACTTCATTGCTGAATGTCACTATGGTCACCTTCGAAGTACTCCCCTTGGTAAGCTATGCGCTGAGGCCAGTTGCCTAGTCCATCCTTCAAAGCCATTTTGGAACTGTTTTTCTGGAATGGCTATCAGTGCTCTCATCATCTTACTCTTGATGTCCTGAAATGTCACCAAAATGTCTTCCTTTCAACATTTCCTTTATCTTTAGGTCAAGAAAAAAGTCACTGAGGACCAGATCAGGTGAGTAGGGAGGGTGTTCCAAAGTGATCATTTGTTTACTGGCTAAAAAATCCCTCAGAGACAGTGTGATGTAAGTTGGTGCATTGTCACGACACAGCAACCAAGAGTTGTTGGCGAAAAGTTCAGATCTTTTCGTCTAACTTTTTCAGCAGACTTTTCAGCCCTTCCAAATAGCAAATTTGGTTACCTGTCCAGTTGGTAAAAATTCATAATGAACGATCACTCTGTTACCCATAAAGGTTAGCAACACTGTTGTGACTCTTGATTTGGACTGACAGAACTTTTTAGGTCGTGGAGAATTGGCTGACTTCCGTTGTGCATTTTGACGCTTTGTTTCAGGGTCGTATTGGTACAGCCATGTTTTATTATTAGTGATAACATGGCCCAAAACATCATCTTGCCTCTCCAAAAGGTCTTGGCAAACTTCAATTCTCCTTTGCTTTTGTTCATTGGTGAGATGCTTTGGGACCATTTTGCACAAGTGCTGAGATTCTCGTTTAAGATTTTCCTGTTTCTCTGTCAATGCTTATTTGGTCTACTATGCTTCTCACCGTCAGGTGACAATTTTGACACACAAGTCAATGAGTTTTGGTAGTGTTTTCATCACTTCTGCTCATTACTTGCCTCCCTGATCTCTCTTCATCGGTGACGCTCTCTCTCCTCAGAAAAACGTTTCATCCAT
Source organism: Heterohyrax brucei (assembly GCA_028571685.1). Lineage (NCBI taxonomy): Eukaryota > Metazoa > Chordata > Mammalia > Hyracoidea > Procaviidae > Heterohyrax > Heterohyrax brucei. The sequence continues at coordinate 60,744,870 of CM053162.1, read as the reverse complement.
TTGTACACTACCATTTTCTTAGCATGGATTAACATATCCAAGATTTCACTTCTACCCGTGCCCAGTTTAACAAGAAATTTAATGCTTGTTTGTTGCTCTAATTCAAGCTCCAACATTCTCACAACAGCACACAAGAACACGCAGCAACAATAATGAACGCCACTCAGCGAGACACCGTGACATGTCAACATGAACACAACCGTGAGACATTGATACAGCAAGGGCATGAAAACCTTAACTGAGCTGTTTGTACGGTGCTGCCAGTGTAAAGACACAGTGACAATTTTGAGAACTGAATTGTCAGACTTCGTATGTTGGTGTATTTTGCTTCCCTTTTTTTTTTCTTTCTGCTCCTTGGAATGTATAGTCTCAGCTGACCTATCTTCAAATAAAGTGATTCTTTTGACTGCTCAGATTTGTTATGGAACCCCTATAGTGAAATTTCCGTTTCAGTAGTTTTAATTTCTACTGAACAGTGTCTACATAGTTGCCTTTTACAAACTCTTTTACTGATATTCTCTGTTTTGTGAGCCATAATTCTGAAAACTTGTTTTTAGTTCTTTCTTTATGATTTAGTTTAGCTCTTTGAGCCTATTTAAAATAGTTTATTTAAGGTCTGTGTCTAATACATTCAACGTTTAAGCATCCTCATGGATAATTTCTATTATTCAGTATGTATATTTTCTGTTAACGGACTACACGGCAACTGGTTTCATCTACTCAAAAAAGGGATTCTGAGATTGAGAAGCAATAGCCTTTATCTTCACTACATAAACTTTGAAGAGAACAGATTAAGATTTTATTTTATAGCACACCTGAAATGCAATCTATTTTTGGAGGTGTTTAACATTGCATATGATTACAATTTTATACTTACTCTGATTAGATTAAAGACTACTGCTTAGAAAACCTATGGACAGCTCTATCCTGTCACCTAGGGTCGCTATGAGTTGACTTGATGGCACACAGCAAGGACAGCCTCCATTCCAGCTCTGTCTTTATGTGAGTCTCTAACTAGTAAGTGGTGTCATAACCAGCAAGTAAAACGTACCTGCATATGCTAAGACTAAGGAAATGCAAGTTGTTAGTATGTGTCTATTAAAGCAACAACAACTAATCTGCTCCCTTCAAGTTAGTTGTGACTTGTAGTGACCCTACAGGACACAGTAGAATTGTCCTATGTGGTTTCCAAGGAGTGGCTGGTGGATTTGAACCATTGACTTTTTGGTTAGCAGCTACTGTATCACCAGGGCTTCAGAATATATGCAGCACTTCTCATAGGGTGTGGTGTTCAGGGCAATAACAAGTACCAGGGTAGAAAAGATAAACCAAAAAATACTGAGTTCTGGTGGTGATTACATCGTTTTGAAGACCAGTGCTAGGCCATATTGTATGACACTTCCTCAAGGCAGGCGAATAGCCTGCTGATCATTAACTGGGGTAAGCATCTTCGGTAAGCAACCCCCCCCACCCCTGGGCTTTGGTGGGGTCACCTGTCTACATTATCAGTGGCAGTTCTTTGGGGAATTGATTAAGTGGAACTAAATGCCAGAAGAAGATCCAGGTCTTGATTTAGGAGCTAGGGAGAGTGGACAAGCAATAAGATGGACGGATGCCGTGAGCTCCTATTGTGCCTGCCACTGGCCTGCCGCCCAGATAGGAAAGGACATTTGTCGAAAAGGCACAGGGCAGACCAAAGGGAAACAGTGCACACATCCTAGTGCCTTAGAGCACTGCCAGAAGGACAGTGGGGTGCAGGGTGGTTGCTCTTTCTGAGGGTAGGAACTGAGCGGCCCCCCTTCCATGGTTCCAGCTTCTTCTAGCTAGAGAACTTTATTTTACATTTTTAGTGTGCTTTCTTTCTTTCCTACCTTCCTTCTTCCTTCCTCTCTTCCTTCCTGTCTCTCTCTCTCTTTCTCTTTCTCTCCTTCCTTCCCTCCCTCCTTCCTTCCTTTCTTTCTTTCCTTTCATTGTATTTTGGATGGTTTACAGAGAAAATCGGTGTCTCCTATAACAAGATATGTATTGTTTTGTGACAATGATCGTCAACACACTAACACTCTCCATTTCTTGACCTTCGGTTCCTCATCGCCACTCACTGAGCTTTCTTGTCTCTTTCTGCCTTCTCATTCTTCTGTCTAGGCTGATGTATCTCTTTAGTCTCCTATACATGACTGAGATATACTTATTATCGTTTGTTTTATGGGCCTGTTCAGTCTTTTGGCTGAAGTGTGAACCTCAGGAGTGACTTCAGCGCTGAGTTAAAAGGACATCCAGGAACTTTGCTATTGGGGGAAACCCTGGTGGCTTAATACTTAAGTGCAATGTCTACTAACCAAAAGGTGGGCAGTTCAAATTCTCGAAGAGCTCCTTGAGAACTCTAAGGGGTAGTTCTGCCCTGACCTATATAGGGTCACTATGAGTCTGACTCGATGGCAGTGATTTTCTTGTGTTTTCGTTTTTTATATATATATGCTTGGAATTTCTCCAGTGTCCATCAGACCCGTAAGTTTGATCTTTCTTTTCTTGAGTTATAATTTTGTGCCCCATTTTTCTCCAAGCCCTGTCTGGGGCCCTCTACTGTGGTCCCTGTCAGAATAGTCAGTTGGTTGGAGGCCAGCGCCATCTAGTCGTGCGGGACTCGGTCTAACCAAGGCTGTGGTGGTTGCGGTCCATTGCACTAATCTTTCCCCTCCTGTCATTGGTTTCCTTCTTTCTCCCCAGCTCCAGTGGAGTATCTTTCAGACAGCCTGGAATCAGTGGTGTAAGTATCTTAGGCAGCCACAAGCTTTTTTAAAAGATGCTACTCCTCAAGATAGGCTGTAGAACTTTTTCTTTCTAAACTGTATTAACCAGAGAATCTTAGATTAAAGCTTAAGTCAGTTTTAAGTCTCATGAGGGGAAACAGCCAAGGGTGCAGGAGGGACCCGCAGGACAGGGCGGCAGTGAGAAGTGGCCGCCTAGAAGCAAAGCAACAGAAGTCACCTGCTTCCTGTCGCATCCCTGCGCGCTCACCTGGGCGGTGCTCAGTTCCCAGCGCGGATGAGGATGGGGGCGGGCTAAGTCCTGAATCTGCACCAACCAGAGCCCTAGGAAATGTTCCACACATACTGATTGGTTAGTTTTCCAGGCTCCCTCCTGGACCGAGACCTGTGGTTGGTTGAGGCGTTGCCGTGGAGACAAGTCTCACTGGAGGCGCCGTGAGAGTCCTTACGTATTTGGTGGCTGCTAGGCTACTGCAAACATTCCGGGGTGAAGCCGACTTTCCACTCCTCACCCAGCTTTGCTGTCTCTGTGGGGACCCTCGGAGGCCGCTTCTCTGACCTGACTCGGTGAGTCCTGCGGGACAGGGCCTTGTGGCTTCAGCTTCTGGCCCCGAGACACGGCGTGACTTTCAAAGCACTCAAGGAAAGACTTACAGGATGCGAAAGTCGATGGGTGTCACTGTGATTACCTGCTACCTACCTGTTATTTTTTTCAGAAGTGGGAAGTGACGAACAGAGCTGTGGAAAGGCTTGCTCTAGATTATCACACTGAGTGGTCAAGGCTAGACTTACTGTGTTCAGTATGATCACCGCTAGCCATAACGGACACCTTGGTGGCATAGTGGTCAAGACCTGCAGCTGCTAAACAAAAAGTTGGCAGTTTGGAATGAGGCAGGTCTCCTCTGTTTAGACATATGTGGCTATTTTAATTGAGACGTGTGCCACATGTAAAATTCACACCAATTTCAAATGCATAGTAAACAGAAAAAAGTGTACAGTATGGTATTAATAATTTTCCTGTAGATTACATGTTGAAATGGCAATAGTTGGGATACACACTAGTTTTAAAAGTATTTTACCCTGTTATGTTTTTTTTTTTTAATGTGGTTATTTAGAAAGTTAAAATTGCATGTAAGGTGCTTATTATATGCCAATGTCATTGTATGGCTGATCTAAACTAAAACCTAGGTCTGTCGACACCTGGTTCAGGACCTCTTGTACTATAACACTGCTTTGAAGAGCAGTATTTCTCCTCATCTGGTGGTTTAATGGTTAAGCACTACGTCTGTTAACCAAAAGGTCAGCAGTTCTTGTGTGACAGGTGCTCCTTGGAAACTCTATGGGGCAGTTCTACTCTGTCCTGTAAGATTGCTATGAGTTGGAATCAATTGGATGGCATTGGGCTTTGGTTTCTTGGGGGACTAGGGCAGAGTAGGGGTGGCAGTGGAAGTGAGGAGTGCAAAGCCTTTAGGAAAGGCTCACCATTCTAGAGTTTGAGATGCTGTCCACTCAAAATGTAAGAATCAGAATCTGTGTTTTTATTAGCCTCTCAGGTAATTTTTATGCACCCAAAAGCGGAGAAGTGCTGTTTTTAGGTTAAACAGTCCACTGGGAAACCCGGGTGGCATAGTGGTCAAGTGCTGCATTTGCTCACTGAAAGGTTGGACTCCACCGTGCACTCCTTGGAAACGCTACAGAGAAGTTCTCTCTGTCCTATAACGTTGCTGTGAGTCCCATTCGACCACTGGACAGTAGTGGATTTGGACTTTGGAGGTCGTCTTTTCCTTTGTTTGGTTTCTTCCCAAGTGTCTAGGTGGTATTTCTCAAATTCCTGTATTAGAAATACTTCCATTTTTAAGCTGGCTCTTGAGGGGATATTTGGGATCCTCAAGCATGAGAAACACTGGTCTCCATACTAATTGTCCCCTCTTCATCCTTCCAGATCTAGACCAGTGGTAGCATCAGCATCACTCAAGAACTTGTTAGTAATGCAAATTCCTGGAAAAACTGGGTTAGCTGTGATGAGTTTGTGGGTGGCGGGGGCAGGAGGGGGAGAATAATTAAGTTCAGCTCTTCCTGGTCCTTCACCGCCCGTCTGCTAAACACTCTCCCCTCATGCTGCGCTGTTCATTTCTTGTCCCCACCCTTTCCAGGATTCAGGATGGCTTTCCAGGACACACACCGTGACTCTGACCGGAAAAATTCTGAAGAGCAGGATGAAAACTCTGTACTGTCAAGAATGAGTAGTTTTAGAGCCAGGGGAAGACTGAGCACCATCACCCCCACAGAAAAGGCATCTGATATGCTCGTCCTGACGTTCGGACGTAGCACAAAAGCTCAGGAGAGGACAAGAAAGCGACAGGAGCGGATGAAACTCGAGCCTCTGGTACGTGAAAGCTAACATTTTAGTCGCAAAATCGATCTGGAGATGGAAGGATGGAAGTAATGTCCCGACTCTTAATTACTTGACAATGAAGGAATGAAAGCTTACAAGTTAGGCCTTATTTACTAAGTTGTAAACACTGCAAACAGTTATTCAACAAATGATTGAATTTTAGGGACTGTTTAAGCTTCGACAATGGAGTGTTGAACCGAAGTTTGCTAGTAGATGGACTTCTCCCTAGGATTATGTACAATACAAATTGTTATCTGTGTAGGTTGTAAGGCTCCTTTCAGTGTTAACGTACTATTTGATACTGGAAACTGCAATAACTATACATATATATAGTTATATCGTTTTATTATTTTCAAAGTACCTGTCTAGTGTCCTGGAAAGTTTTGTGCGTGTCTGAAAATATTTAATTTTAAGAAATCGTTGATGCCCTTGGATATTAGTATCAAAATTATTATTAAAATTAAATATTTCCAGACATGCACAAAACAAAATAATGAATGCATATAAAGCAGCAGTGTAAGTGTATAATGTGAAAAGAGCAAATTCTCACCCACAGACACCCTCAGAGGTCAACTACCATCACAGTATATCCTTTTAGGCTATCTTAATGTTTATTCAAATATATATATATATATATATATATATATGAGTTCTGACAGTTAAGTTCACGAACATACCCTAGAAAAAGTGCTACATACCTCGTTGCTGAATATCACTGTGGTCACATTTGAAGCACTCCCCTTGGGAAGCCCTGCACCAATACCAGCACCTAGTCCACCCTTCAATGCTATTTTGGGACTCTTTTTTCTGAAATGGCCATCAGAGCTGTTGTCATATTACCTTTGATGACTTAAATGCCATCCAAATGCCTTCTTTTTGATATTTCCTTTGTCTTCGAGTAGAGAAAAAAGTCACTGGGGGCCAGATCAGATAAGTAGGGATGGTACTCCAATACAATTATTTGTTTACTGGCTAAAAACTCCCTCATAGACAACTAGACAGTTAAGTTTGTGAACTTGCCACTGTGCCACTGTGCACATTGGCCATCCAGAAAGTGTTCCAAAATTGCTTTGAAGGTAGACTAGGCTCTGTCCTCAGTGTATAGCTTCCTAAGGGGAGGACTTCGAAGGTGACCATAGTGATATTCAGCAATAAAGTATGTAGCGCTTAGGACAATTAAGTTCAGAGACTTAATTGTCAGAACTTGTATGTATGTGTATATGTGTACATGTGTATGCATGTAAGTGTGTGTGTGTGTGTGTGTGTGTGTGTGTTACCGGGTAAGGCTCTGGTTTTTTGTTACCTGCCCCCCAAAAGGCAATCTCTGAGACAGGTATGTGGGTGAGTGGTCAAAAAGTTTTATTTCTGTGTGGCAGCAAACACAGGGAACAGAGGATTCTTTTCATCAAAGCCTGTTTGAGTCGGTCAGACAAAACTGGGAGCTTTCAGGGAGAGGCTACGTGCTGCGCCAGCAGCCAGGTTAGGAGAACAGTGAAAGCAGTGTGGGAGAGGCACCCATCCTGGAGCAGGCTGCATCCAATCTAAAGTCCAAGAAGCTCTCAGTTGTCAGCTAAGGCAGGAGGTGCCCACTGGTGCCTTTATCGGCCCCTCCACTCAGCACCTGGCTCACCTGGTTCCTCCGTTTACTGTTTTCACTTGCCTCCCGACTCATTTGATGTCTCTAAAAAAGCTGTAAAAGCTGCAAAGATTATTATCTCAGTGAGTCCTGTCAATTTAATGTGTGGTTTTCTAGACCAGGTAAAGGAAGCCAGGAATTTTAAGAAAAGAAGGGGAAAAAAAAAACACTAAAAAGTCGATTCTATAAAGAATTAATCCTGACTGTCTATTTTCATTTCCCCTTTAAAATCTGGGGCCTGAAGGCTCTCACCTACTCCAAATGTATGTGTGTGAATATGCATAGGCAGCTTTAAACTAAGAGTATGCAGTCCATATTGATCTGTGGAGTGCTTCTTTTCAACTGTACATACAGAAATATTTCCAATTGGTACATGTAGGGTATCGCTTTTTTTTTCTCATGAACCAGTTAGTACTCATATTGTTTTGTGACATTAGTTGCCAGTCCTACGACATGTCAACACTTTCCCTTCCCAACTCAGGGTTCCCTGTTACCAGCTTTCCTGTCCCCTCCTGCTTTCTAGTCCTTGCCCCAGGGCTGCTGTGCCCCCTTTAGTCTCCTTTTGTTTTATGTACCTGTCTAATCTTTGGCTGAAGGATAAACCTCAGGAATAATTTAATTATTAAGCTAAAAAGGTGTCTGGGGGGACCATTCTCTTGGGATTGCTCCAATCTGTCAGGCCAGTAGGTCTGGTCTTCTTTTACAAATTTAGAATTTTGTTCCCCAGTTTTCTCCAGCTCTGTCTGGGACCTTCTATGGTGGTCCCGTCAGAGTGGTCTGTGGTGGTGGCTGGGCAGCATCTAGTTGTTCTAGACTCAGTCTGGTAGAGGCCGTGTTGGTTGTGGTTCCTTAGTCCATTGGACTAATCTTTATAGTTTTTGGTTTTATATTTAGGTCTTTGATTCATTTTGAATTCGTTCTTTTTTTTTTGGTGTGGTGTGAGCTATGGGTCCTGTTTCACTTTTTGGCAAAGGAACATCCGATTTTGCCAGCATCAGTTGTTAAAAAGACTGTCTTTCCCCCATTGATGGACTTTGGGGCCTTGTCAAACATCAGGTTACTGTAGGTAGATGGATTTACATGTGGGCTCTCGATTCTGTTACGTTGGTCAACGTGTCTGTTGTTGTACCAGTCTGTATAGTGGGCTCGATGGTCAGGTAGTTTGAGTCCTCCTAATTTAGTCTTTTTCTTAAATAGTTCTTTACATATCCAGGGCCTCTTCTCTTTCCACATAAAGGCAGTGATTAGTTTTTCTGTCTTTTTAAGAATGTTGTTTGGGTTGGGATTGGGATTGCGTTGCATTTGTAGATTGCTTTGGGTAGAATGGTTGTTTTCATAATGTAGAGTCATGAGCATAGCATATGTCCTCAATTGAATTGCATCCTCCCCCCCCCCCCCGAAAAATGTGTGTATCTGTTTGGCTGGGCCTTAATTCCCAGTACTGTGTGATTCTCCTGTGTGTTTTAAATCCTGCGTCTGTGATGTTAATGAGGGAGGAGGGGTGGTGGTCCTGTTCCTGAGGCAAGACTCAGTCTGTAAGATTATACTGTTCCTTGAGGCAATCGTTTGGGATATAAAGGAAACAGAAGCCAACAGAAAATTGGGGACCTCATACAATCACAAAAGAAGCAGTGCCAAGAGCAGAGTGCATCCTTTGGACCTGGGGTCCCTGAGCCTCAGAAACCTTTTGTCCAAGGGAAGATTAACAACAAGTTTTCTCCAGAGCCAGCAGAGAAACACTTCCCCAGGAGCTGACGCCTTGAATTTGGACTCTTAGCCTGCTCTTGTATGAGAAAATAAATTTCTTTTTGTTAAAGCCATCCACCTATGGAATTTCTGTTGTAGCAGTACTGTGTTTTTACATTTATGTAGATCTCTTTTGGCTTCTTGCGGTAATATTTTGTAGTATTCTTTGTAGAGGTCTTTCACATCCCTGGTTAGATTTATTCTTTTTTTTTTTTTTTTTTTAAGGACTATTATAAATGGAATTGTTTTCCTGATTTCCTTTACATCATTCCCTTTCTTGGTGTACGGAATCCACCTGATTTTTGTATGCTCCGCTTGTATCCTGCTAATCTGATCAATTCTTGTACTAGTTCCAAAATAACGCACAGTATTGAGTTGACAGTAAACTTCCATCCGTCACGTAGATGCAGTGCTAACTGCTGCTGCCCTGCTTCTGCGAGTTCACTGTGCTTGTACAGCTCCGCGGTCAAAATGCCAGCTTACCTACCGCGTGCACAAAGTGCCCACGTAACTACGTCATGCTGAACTTGCTGACCTGACTACCCTGTGTTCAACTGGCCTCCGTAACTACGCCATGCTCAACGTGTCTCACGTCACTACCCCTGCTTAACGCACCTACACTAATTGCCGTGCTCAGAAGGCCTACACTAACTACTGCTGCTCGGTGTGCCGATGCCCTTTACCCGTGCTCATTGTGCCTGCACCGACTACCCCTCCCTGCCGACACTAAGGAACCAGGCTCGGTGCGCTGAGCTTAACTAACTCTGCTTCGTGTACCTCGGAAACCCTGGTGGGTAGGGGCTAAGTGCTGCGTTTGCTAACTCAAAAGTCGACAGCTGAGATCTGCCAGGCGCTCCTCAGAAACTCCATGGGGCAGTTCTACTCTGTCCTTTAGGGTCACTGTGAGTCAGGATTGACTCAGTGGCAGTGGGCTTTTTTTGGATTACTGTGTCTACAATAAATGCTTCTACACAACGTGCTTACGTCACTACCCTTACTCAATGTCCCTACACTAGCTGCCCTCTACACTAGCTACCACTGCTCAGGGTACCTACACTGACTACCCGTCTGTGTGCCCACACTAAGTACACCTGCTCAGTGTGCCTATACTAGCTATTTCTGCCTAGCATGACTATGAGGACTGCCAGGTAAGTTCATGAATTCATCCTGGCAAAAGTGCTACATACCTCATTGCTAAATATCACTATGGTCACCTTTGAAGTACTGCCCTTGGGAAGCTGTATACCAATGCTAGTGCCTAGTCCACCCTTCAAAGCAATTTTGGAACTCTTTCTGGAGTGCTTATTGTGTACAGTGGCAAGTTGGCAAACTTAATTGTATTGTCTGTGAGGGAGTTTTTAGCTAGTAAACAAATAACAGTATTAGAACACCCTCCCTGATCTGGCCCTCTATGATTTTTTATGTACTTGAAGAGAAAGGAAATATTGAAAGGACGACATTTGGATGGCGTTCAGGACATCAACAGTAATACGACTACGATGGCCACTCCAGAAAAAGAGTTTCATAATTGCTTTGAAGGGTGGACTGGGAGCATAGCTTCCCAAAGGGAGTAATTCAGGGGTGGCTGTAGTGATATTCAGAAATGAGGCATGTAGTACTTTTTCTAGGATAAGTTCAAGAACTTAATTGGCAGTCCTCAATCCTGCTGTTCTCTCTTTATATATTTATTGATATGATTGATATATATGATGTCAGTTCTCTTTTGTTATTGTTTTACATATCTATATATTTCTTTTTGTGTGTGAGTATTTGAATAACTTTCCTAAAAATGTTTTATTTATAATTAATATTTGCGACATATATATAAAAATATATTAATAAAAAAATGAAAAGGCAGTTTCTCTGCTTTGGCACCATTAACACTGTGGACCAGATGAGGATTTGTTGTGGGGCTGCCCTGTGCCTTGTGGTATGTGGAGCAGCACCTCTGACCTCTGCCTGTTGCATGCTAGTAGTGCTTCCCCAAAAGTGTCTCCAGACATTGTCAAATAGCTCTGGTACTGCAAAATTGCTCCAGGTTGATAACTACCGCAGTAGGGTGCGTACTCTCTCGTTTCTCCCCATTTTTGATGGCTGTTCTCTACCTACCTTGTCAGAGAGAGCATAGCCATTGTGTACTATACGTAGATAGCTAAGTACGTACTACCTGTTGTTGCTGTTAGGTGCTGTTGAGTCAGTACTGCCTCATAACCACCATATATACAGCAGAACGAAATGCTTCCTGGTCCAGTGCCATCTTCACAGTCATTGTTACGCATGAGCCCATTGTTCCTGTCACTGTATCAATTCATCTTGTTCAAGGTCTTCCTCTTCATTCACTGACCTTCACCTTATCAAGCATGATATCCTTCTCAAGGCACTGGTCCATCCTGATAATATGTCCCAAGTATGTACAATGACATCTTGCCATCTTTGCTTCCAAGCAGCATTCAGGCTGTACTTTCTCCAAGACAGATTTGTTCATTCTTCTGTCAGTAGATGGTGTATATCCTATATCTTTCCCAACATCAATTCTTCAGTCTTTTTTTTTTTTTTTAACTCATTGTCTGGCTCTCCTGTGCATATGGGGCAACTGAAAATACCATGGCCTGCTCAGGTGCGCCTTAGCCCTTAAAGTGACATTTCTGCTTTTTAACACTTTAAAGAGGTCTTGTGCAATAGATTTGCCCAGTAAAGAAATGTTGTTTGGTTTCTTAACTGCTGGTTATATAAGTGTTGGCTGTGAATTCAAGTAAAATGGTGTCATTGATAAGTTCAGTATTTTCTCTGTCATAATGTTGTTTATTGTTCCAGTTGTGAGGATTTTTCTTTTATGTTGAGGTGTAATCAATACTGAAGACTTTGGTCTTTAATCTTCAGTGAGTCCTTCAAGTCCTCTTTCAACAAGCAAAGTCATCTGCATTTTACAGGTTGCTAATGAGTCTTCCTCCAGTCCTGATGCCTGTTCTTCTTCTTCAGCTTATTGTGCTATTGCTCAGCATACAGATTGAGTAGGTATGGTGAAAGGATACAACCCTGAAATACACCTTTTCTGATTTTAAGCCACACAGTATCCCCTTGTTCTGTTCAAATGACTGCATCTTGTTCTGTATATAAGTTCCTCATGAATATAGTTAAGTGTTCTGGAATTTCCATTCTTCTCAGTGTTATCCATAACTTGTTGTGATCCACACAGTTGAATGCCTTTGTATACTCAATAAAATACAGGTAAACATCTTCCTAGTGTTTTCTGCTTTAAGCAAGATCCATCCCTTAATATCCCTCATTCCACATACTTTTCCAAATCTGGATTAAATTTCTGGACACCACATTGATTCTACATTAGATTATCTGTGTAAAATTCTTGCACAGTACTTGGCTAACAACAAAGACACAACAGCTATAGTTATTATTATTTTTGTACATAGTTTGAGTGAGATTTGTTTTTTTAATCCTAGATAATGAGCTTTGCCTTTTAACTGGGATATTTAATGCATTTACATTTATTGTAACTATTCTGATATTTAGGTTAAATCTTTTCATTTTTTTCCTTAGATTTCTAGCTGTCCAACCTGTTCTTTTTTTCTTTTCTGTGTTTTATTGTGTTCTTTTTTTTGATTGCTTTTTAGTCCCTTTTTCAAACTACCAATTGCAATTTATACACTTTTATGGTTCTGTTAGTTACTGTAGAAATTACAGCTTACATCCAAAAGTTATCAAAGTCCAATATTAATCAATAACTTTACCTTCCTCTCAGATTACACACGTACCATTTGCCATCTATTTTATTTCTATATCTTAAACTTCACAAGATATTATTATTACTTTCTATTCTGCAGATACTTATTTGAATCTAGCCAGTATTCAGAAGCACTGGTAGTATAGCAGTTAAGAGCTACAACTTCTAAGCAAAAGATCACCGGTTCCTTGGGAACTCTGTGGGGTAGTTCTGCTCTATCCTGTAGGGTTGCTATGAGTTGGAGTGTACTTGATGGCAATGGGCTTTGGTTTAGCCAGTTTTTATTGCTTTTCATTTCTGACTGCATTTCTTTGCTACCACCTAAAACATGCTTAAAAATTTATTTTATCACAAATCTACTAGTGATAGATTTATCATTTTCTACTTACATGTAATGTCTTTATTACCATGATTGTTGAAAGATATTTTCACAGGGTGTAGAATTCTAGATAGAGAATTTCAGTTCACTGTTTTCTGACTTTCATTGTTGCTGCTAAAAAGTCAGATATTTGTTGCAAATCTGAAGATTATCTGTTATTCTACATCAGTTTTCCAATGTATGAAAGGGCAGTAGCTGTATGCTTAACTCCCAGTGCTTCTTTACTAATCAGATCTAGTAGTGAGACAGTGTTAGCATCTTTATTTAATTTCACTCCAGTTTTCTTGTTCATATTCATTGGACTTCAGAGAAGTGTTTTGTAAAAACACTCTTATTCTTCTATCATCTTGCCTAATCATTGTTTGGCTCCCTGTAGTCATTCTGTCTAAACCAACACTACCTATTCTCCCTTTTTCTTAGCGTATGGTTCTGGTCTGTGTGCCTTTTTAGCGCTGTGATATAGCTCAGATCTCTGCCATTGCTGTGGAATCAGCTAATCTTTTGTTTTCTGAATGATTCAAGAGAATTTAGTCCAAAACCAAATGCAATATTCGTATAGTTAGAAACTTAGCATCTGTTTCTGCTGACTCTCAAACCTTTCTCCTCTCCCCCACCTCAGATTAGCTATCATGCTGTACTTATAATGCTTAGAAGGTAAAAGTGATTCTGGTAAATTATTTGCTTTGTGTATTATGTTAAAAAACTAGATTGTTGATGCCTTTAATAGTATGGCCATAGTCTGAAGTTAGATTAGCCTAAGATAATGCCCTATTTCTTAGATCCTCAACCATTTACAGATATGGAAACTGACTATTTTTCAGTAGGGTGGAAGGGTTGCACACTCCAGTGGGTGTTTGTAACAAACAGTTAATGGGTATATGGTCTCAAGCCTCAGAGCTGTTTCTGTCCTGACCTTATCCTAGCAGCGTTCATTGCTCATTTCACATACACAATGAACAGAAGCTAGGTAAAAAAATGTTGGTCAGACAGTAAGTCAGGGATAGACAAGGATCATACCTGTTGGTAGAATTGTGCCTTGGATAGGAAATCAGTCCAAGGAGAAGATGAATTTCTAACAGGAAATAGAGTCCAAAGGTGGTGAAGAATAAAACACATTTACAAAGTTCTCTCATGTGAAAAAGATTAACATGACTTTTTATTCTCCAAAGCCAGTGCTAAAAGCCTACCAAGATCGCAAGCAGCCAGAATATGTACATGAACAGAACCGATTTCAGTTGGTTTCTAGTGGAATCCTAAAACCTCCAGCACTCACTGAAGAAGGAACTTCTGAATCACTTACTGTGATTCCTAGGTATCGAGATGCTACAAAAAAAATGCAGGTACAGTATTAAAACACTTAACTGAATATTAATTTAAGTTTTATACAGCACCATCAGTGTGCTTTCAACTGATAAAAGTAACAATAGCAACAGCTTTTTATATCAGGTTGCGTAATGGATTTGGGGAATAGAATATTACTTACTTCTCCCTGTGTTAAGAAAACATGGACTGTAGTGTAAAATTATGAAGGGCACTTTCAACATCTTTCAGTGTCCTCTGATCTTTTTTGTATGATAAAAGGAGATAGTATTTTGAATGTTGTTATATTTGATATAAAATTTTCATAATTATTGCAAAAAGGGAGAAATTAGTCCCTGAAAGCCTTTGTAAAGGGTAATAGAGGCTTAAACAAACTAGAAAGACAACTTGTGTATCTAGTGAGAATTGTAGAGTAAGGAAATTGTCTTGTAAGAAATCAGTGAACAGTAGATCAAAAGAGGCATCCCCAGAGCTTGGATTAATGTGAATATCAATAGATAATTACAGAAGGTTACAGATATCACTAAAAATGTGAAGGCCACAGCCACAATAAAGATACTAGTAGAGATTGTTTTATTGAGATGATCCTTTAACACTTACTAAACATGTCAGTGGTAGTTGATGGTGGGCTAGCATGATAGAAATGCTGAGTTGAAGACAAACTCTGTTTTTCAAGTTTTCACAGTCTGGAGGAGGACAGATGGATGAATGAACACTCAAGCACAGTAAGCTGTGGTAAGAGCACTCGTTGATCATTTAAGGAAAGCAATGGCAGAGGATTGAATAGAGTGGCACCTTATACCCGGTGGCCAGGGGGTGGTCAGTTGAAGGAAAGCTACCCTAGGAAATTGTGCAAAGCTTGGAGCTGCCTTACATAGGGCAGGGAAAATCTGATTGCCCCCCAAATTAATTCATTTGCTCTAAAGTGAACTTTAAGAGCTTGAATCTAAAGAAGAGATGAGACATTGTGAGCATCTAAAATGAAACATTATGTGGGCATCTGGAAGGGAGTGCTGGGAAGGAATGTCCACTTTCAGGTTATGCTTCCTGCTTGTAGCTGTCAGTGAAGAATCTGGTAAAGAGTTAGGGCTTGAGGAGAAATGTGGGAGAAGGAGAAGAATATATAGGAAAGGATATTAACTTATCCAGGTAGACTAGGTATCCACTAGAGAGGAGGACTACAAGTGTTGTACTCTTCAGGAATTAGTGCCTCCTATGAAGCTCCCACTCAAATGTGTTCCTGCCAATTTGAATCTCATCGTCCTACTCAATTGCATCATTAGAAATTAATGCCCTGCTGAGGCTGCGTAGCCCTATTATTGAAAGAATCATTCACTTAGAAGGCAGTAAAACTTCTAAAAGAATACTCATCCACCTGCTGCCGTGGAGTAGGGTCTGACTCACAGTGACCCTAGAGGCCAGAGTAGAACTGCCCCATCAAGTTTCCAAGGAGCACCTGGCAGATTTGAACTGCCAGCCTTTCAGTCAGCAGATGTAGCACTTAACTCACTGCACTACCAGACTTTTCTTTAAAAGAATATCTTGAAGAAAAGCAATTAATTTTTAATAGATGTTGATACTCTACTCTTACAAAATATTAACATTGAACCTGACCCTTGTTGAAACATTGGACTAGGCAATGGGCATTTTTTTCTGATTCTGGGTATTTGCAGATATAGCTTACTATTTCATGTGCGAAAACATTGCCACGGCTGCCATTCCTACTCCATAAATGAAAGAAGCATTTTTTGTGTTTAATATACTTCGAAGATGTATTTTCTTCCAATTTTGTGTCATCAAACACAACTTTTATACTTTCCAGGCTCCTCCTCTCACACTCATAGTCAGCAAAACCATACCAAACCAAACTCCTTGCCATCCAGTCAATTCTGACTCACAGCGACCCCTATAGGACAGAGTAGAACTGCCCCATTTGGTTTCCAAGGAGCACCTGGTAGATTTGAACTGCCCACCTTTTAGTTAGCAGCTGTAGCACTCAACCACCACACCTCCAGGGTTCCCTGTAGTCTGCAGGGTGTTAGTCAGAGACTGAGACTAAGGATCCTGGTGCCTAGAGATGTTTTCCAGAAGTTCTTCCACAGAGCTGGTGCTAATCTGTCTCTTGCAGAAATGCCAGCCTCCATTGGCTACACTAACAAGAAAGAAAGAAACCATTTATATATTTACATTCACCTATGAAAGCATTCCTCTCTAGGGATTCTTTATCTTAAAACCAGTTCCCCGTGGGCTGCCAGAGAAGCAAGGTGATGGCCATTAGAGTTAGTGTCCCCTTTCATTAAACACAACGATCTGCCTCCTCCAGAGTAGGAAAGGTATGTGAGTGATATTGCCCCAGGTTTGTCGAGAAGGAAAAAGGGGGCATGTGTGAGCAATATGGGGTATGCAGACAATGAAATCTGCTGTTGAGAGCAGGGTCTCGAGGAGAACTTGGCTTTCATGCTCCACTGTAGTTCCCTGGGCACAAGCACCTGCACGCCTGGAGAAATTTGTAAAGGCTGACCTTCAGTCTCCATCCCAGATGGACTGAATCAGGATCTGCATTTTAACAAGGTCCCCATGTAGTTCATTTGTACATTTAAATTTGAGAAGCTACACCTACAATGAATGAAAACCATACTCATTGCCTTTGAGTAGATTCTGACTCATAGTGACCCTATAAAACAAATTAAACTGCCCAAGAGAATTTTCAAGGAGTGCCTGGTGGATTTAAGTGCCAACCTTTTGGTTAGCAGGCATAGCTCTTAACCACTATGCCAACAGGCTCTCTGAACAGGCAACTAATAGTTAATAAAATGTATGCTTTTCTAAGGCTGTGGCACAGTGATGCCCAGTGCTGGAAGGGACCACCCCTCACATTCACAAAAAACGTTTATTGAGAGCTATAATAATAGCTGCCCAACATCTCCCTGGAAATGCTGAGAGCATAGTGGTTCAGTGCTATGTCTGCTCACCCAAAGGTCAGCAGTTCGAATCCACCAGGCACTCCTTGGAAACTATGAGGCAGTTCTGCTCTGTCCTATAGGGTCGCTGTGAGTTGGCACTGACTTGACAGCAGTGGGTTGTTAAGATTTCATTGACCAGAATACAGCATGGTTGTGAGAACAGGTCAGGAGGTTGAGGGGAGAAGCCACAGTCAGGGTGACCGCAGAACTGCAGAGCAAGGAGAGCACTGGACTCCAGTTAACCCCTGAGAGCTGATATCCTTGGGGTATAATAAGCATTGAGTTAAAGTCAAAGAGAGGTCACACAGTGGCTGCCAAGGCCCTATGTTTTGGTGGAGGAGGGAATGGGGATCTGGGGGTCTAGGGAGGGAGTACTAAGAGGAAATATCGTTGCCTAACAAAAGTCTGGAAAATTTCGGTTCCAAAATGTTTACCTCTGCATGTCTTGTGCAGTGTGGTAATTAGTCCTTGAGGACAACCATGTGTCACTTCCTTGTAGCTTAGTTTCTTTGGAAAAATTATTTCTTGAAAAAAGAAATGTTTTTTAAATGTCTTGTTTGTTTATTTACTTTTTTATGTGCAGCAGCCCTCTTCTGAAATATTCACTCCCTCTCCACCTAAACTGCCGCGGATCAGTCTAGAAAGGGATCGTCACAGGACCAGTTCTTTACCTTACCCCGACTACGTTTTCCGTGACCGGGAAGAGGTCATTAAAGCCAACATCCGTGATCCCTTGCAAATCATTAAAATAGTGCGTGACAATGAAAATCTTGGATTTCTGTATATGATCCCTGCAGTGGCGAAGTCTTCTGTTGACTATGGCCCATATAACTTGAAGTGAGTTGTCTTTTATGAAGCAGTGTATTCCACACTGGAATTATAGATAAGATCGTGAATGTTCGTAATTGATTAAGCACCAGTGATACATGTGATCAAATACATTTCTGGTTGTCAAATAATGGACGGCTTCCAGTCACAGCAATCCTTTTTATTTTTCCTGTTTATCATTTCTCAATTTATGGGCATCAGTAATTTTTATGGAGGAGTGCTCTGCTTGTTAATAGTGCTTCTCATATACTTACGTAATATTATACCATTACATATTTTTGACACTGGTTACTGAGACAAGAAAATGGCAATATGTAAAAATAGATGATGAAGGATTTGTCTTACATACTATTTTAGTTTTCTCTTACACAGTAGGGTCTTCTATTCTTAGTGCCTTTGTAACACAGGTACCACAAGTGGCTTTTATAGGACAGAAGTTGATTTGCTCACAGTTTAAGAGTCTAGAAATCCATCTTTGAGACTCTAGCTAAGAACTGGGCTGCGAACCAGAAAGGCTGGCAATTCAGCTCCAATATCTGCATCTTGGCAACCCTGTTGGGCATCGTACTCTGTCCTGTAGGGTCCCTCTGAGTCAGAAGGTACTAGGGCAACGGGTCCAGTTTTGGATCTGGCTCAACAGGAAGGCTGTCTCTTTGTTGTCACAAGGCCTCAGTGGGAAGACTGTGTCTCTCTGTTGTCATGGGACAGTGGGGGATCTCCTTCAATTTCATAGAAGTGCCATTCCTTGATTTCTTGGTAACCTCAATGTGGCGGGTAGCTTCCATTTCATTTGTGCTTGCTTCTCAGTGCTTGCTTCTCCCTGCCCTTTTTATATCTCAAAAGTGAATAGGTTTAAGACACAGTCTACACGGATGATGGGTCTCATTAACATAACAAAGAAAATCTGATTCCCAAATGGGATTATATCCACAGTTATTAGGGTTATGAGGCTTATAATCCAGACATATATTTTGAGAAGCACAATTCAAACCACAAGTAGAAATAAGAATTTTTTAAAAAGCTCTTTAATTTGTTGTTGTTAAGTGCCGTCGAGTCAGTTCCAACTCATAGCGACCTTATGAACAACAGAACAAAACACCGCCTAGTCTTGTGCCATGTCCCCGATTGTTTTCATGCTGAAGCCTGTTGTTGTGGCCCCTGTGTCAGTCCATCTCATCGAGGGCCTTCCTCTTTTCTGCTGACGCTCCGCTTTACCAAGAACGATGTCCTTCTCCAGGAACTGATCCTTCCTGACATGTCCAAAGTGTATAAGACACAGTCTTGCCCTATTTGCTCCCGAGGAGCACTCTGTTTGTACTTCCTCCGGAACAGACCTGGTTGTTCTTTTGGCAGCCCGCGGTACATTCCACATTCTCCAACACCAGAGTTCAAAGTCATCAATTTTTCTTATGTCTTCTTTGTTCACTGTCCAGCTTTCACATGCATGTGATGCAATTGAAAATACCATGGCTTGGGTCAGGCGCATTTTAGTCTTTAAAGTAGCATCTTTACTTTTGAATACTTTAAAGAGATCTTTTGCAGCAGATTTCCACAATGCAATGCGTATTTTGATTTCTCGACTGCTGCTTCCATGGTGTTGATTGTGGACCCCAGTAAAATGAAATCCTTGACAACCTCAATGTTTTCTGCATTTATAACAATGTTGCTTACTGGTCCAGTTGTGAGGATTTTTGTTTTCCTGATGTTGAGGTGCAATCTGTACTGAAGGCTGTGGTCCTTGATCTTCATCACCAAGTATGTCAAATCGTCATCATTTCCAGCAAGTGAGGTGGTGTCGTCTGCATGACGCAGGTTGTTAGTGAGTCGTCCTCCAATCCTGATGCCTTGTTCTTCTTTGTGTAATCCAGCTTCTCAGATTATTTGGTTGGCATACAGATTGAAAAGGTATGGTGAAAGGATACAACCTTGACACACACCTTTCCTGACGTTAAACCATGCAGTGTCCCCTTGTTCTGTTTGCATGACTGCCTCTTGATCCATATACAGGTTTCTTAAGAGCACAGTTAGGTGTTCTGGAATTCACATTCTCCTCAATGTTAGCCATAATTTAGTATGATCATACATGTGTATAAGTGATATTTACGTTTTGTTAAGTTTTTGTAGTTTTATTTTGCAATGAAATCTGTTTCAACAATCTGTTTTTCTTACTACATTATTATTAACACATTTTTTATGCAAATCACTTAAATTTTTTTTAAATCCATTTTCTTACACTGCTAAGGCCTCCAGTTTCCTTAAATAATTTACAGTTCAATAGATTTAGGAGGCCTTAGCAGTGTAAGAAAATGGATATTTATTTTCCCACTATGAAGGAGAATTTTGTATGAAAACTGAAAAATCGTTGGTTCAGCAGGACAAACCCAGTCATCCAAAAACAAAGAAAGAAAGAAAAGAAAAGAAAATGAAATCTGGAACCACTTAGGCAGCAAACTTAGATTTTTGAATCATAATAATATTTCATCCTTTTGCCTAAATATGCTATTTTCATGGAAGTCATGGCGGTGTTACCGGATGAACTAGCGGTGTGTTATGGGAGCTGTGTGGACCCCACCAGAAGACATCCGTAGGGCCCAGAGAAAGGGTTAACCTTTTTAAAGCATGTGCAAGAACAAAATATGAAACAAAGTTCTGTTTTGAGATTAGTGTCAAGAAGGTTAAGAAGTTGTGAGTTGTAAGAACGTACAATATCTAGTGTCAGAATGACCCACTATTGCAAAGCTGGACTTTTCTCAGCCGACTTGGAAGTCATCCCTTTATTGTGTTTGGAACTAGAACAGCAAGAGAAATCAGTAATGCCATTAGTACATCAACACGTTAGAAAACAGTGATCACCATAATCCAGGACATTATTAATGCTCCATTTCTAAAGAAAAAAAGGTTTTTATTGAATATTGATGAACCTGCAGATGTCAGTAAGAGCTAAGACTAGAGCACTACTTAGAATCCCTGAATTACAGTGTTTCGGAGAACTTTGATCTGAGCAGGGAGCTATCTATAGAGGATGAAATATTCAAGACAAATGGAAATATTCTGGAAATACTTATTCATAATGTACATTACACCTAGAGTTTATTCTGACAGCCTGATATTCAAGTAATACTTTATTCACAGAGGAACTCCACGTGCAGGTGTTTCCCTGCAGTGATGCATCATTGTGTGAGTGTGCTAGAACCCACAAACACTGGAAAGCATTTGTGTAGAGGATTGTAGAGCCATTTGCCCTGCATGAAAATCTGAGCTTTGGTTAAAGCTATAGCTCTCTTCCCCTGGTAACCTAGTGAGAATAAGATGTTATTTCTATGCAGTATTATTTCTGATCTCTGACTGGTAAATTAGATCTAGATTGGAGAAAACTAAAAGTGAATTATAAATACCAGGTGGAGAAGGAGGCACAGCTTTTGTTTCCTCCTAGTGCAGCAACTTTTGTTATGAACTTGATCCTTGCAAAAGTAAAGAAGAAAACCTGTTGCCGTCAAGTTGATTCCGACTCATAGTAATCCTATAGGACAGGACAGAGCTGCCCGGTCGGGTTTCCACCTGATGGATTTGAACTGCCAGTCTTTCAGTCAGCAGTCATAGCCCTTAACCGCTATGCAACCAGGGTTTCCAGACAACTCTTGCAGGAACCCTGAAGTCCATATGAGAGAATGATCACAAGAAATACAGGCTCCCTTGGGGAATGAAATTTTGAAGCCAGAATGTGGATCTCGTCTCAGTTGGGGCATATTTAAGGATTTCTTTGTCATGCTGATACAAAAGAAACCAACGTTATCCTGTTCTCTCTAGTAGATATAGGTTTTTCCTCCACCCATATCTATGTTTTTTCCTCCATAGTATTATTTTAATTAACTCTACACTTTGCTGTTTTTGAAATTTTTGGGTTATTGAAATGTAAACTTGCTGACATTGCTAAGGAACTGTGTATACTATTTCTAAGGTCATGTAGGGTACTAAGTTTTCACAGTGTCACTGGGTGGGTACTGCAACATCACTGGAACAACACCACCTCTTATTGTGTGCCTAACATTGTTCTAAATTATTTACATGTATTAGCTCACTTAAGCTTAGCAAATTTATGAACTGAGTTGTCTTGATAGCTCTGTAAATGCCAAAGATGAAGAAATCAAAGAGCTTTATGAACTACTGCAGTCTAAAATTGACTGAACATGCAATGAAGATGTACTGATTATTACTGATGATTGAAAAATATGGCCTTGGTGATAGAAGTGATGCCAGAGATCATGTCACTGACTTCAGAAAGACCAGTAGCTTATTCATCATAATTTTTTTTTTTAATCACCAACTGTACCTGTATTCCTTGTCAAATGGATTACACAGGAATCAAGTAGATTACATCTGTGGAAGGAGATGATGGAGAAGCTCAGTATCATCAGTCAAGACAAAGCCAGGGGCCAAGAACAGAAGAGACCATCGATTGCTCATTGTGGATTGAAGCTGAAGCTGAAAAAAGTCAAAGAAAGTCTCTAAGAGCCGAAGTATGACCTTGGATGCATCCAGCCTACATTTAGAGACCATAGCAAGAAGAGGTTTGTCTTGCATTGTGCTGAGTGAAATCAGTAAGCTGCAAAAGGACAAGTATTGTATGAGACCACGATTACAAGGACTGATAAAGGACTTATGCACAGAAGAAAGGACTCTTTCATGGATACGTGGGTGGGGAGGGAGGAAAAGAGTTGTCTATAGATTAGACAGTAGATGGGAATTGAGTTCAGCGAAGGAAGTGACAGCACACAGCAGAAGGCAGGTCCGCATAACTGGACTCCACCATAAGGTAAAAGCGTTTCTAAATTCAACCCAACATTTCAAAGGATAGAGCAGCAGGGACAGGGGTCTGGGAACCATGTTTTCAGGGGACATAGAGGTCAATTGGCATCTTTAGTCTTTTGCTAAGAGAGTCTTCTGCACCCCATATTGGTGAGTGGCAACCGGGGTCTTCAAAGCCAGCAAGCTGCTATCTGAGGAATGACTACTGGTCCCAACCCACCTGGAACAGGTGATGACCAAGAACATCAAAGACATGAGAAAAAATGAGTCCAGGAGACAGAAGGACCCATATGATTGGGAGACTACATTGGCGTGAGACTGGAAGACCAGATGGTGCCCAGCCACCACCAAAGGCAGCCTTTCTAGTGGACACAGTATAGAGTCCCTGAGGCAACACAGGGAAAAGAGGGACGTAGCTCAGGAACTCTACTAAAAGACCAGAACTGATGGTGTGACAATCTGGAGGTTCCCCTGGGAACACGACCCCTAGACTTCCTGCTGCTCAGACCTGAAACCAGTACTGAGTTCAACACTTCAGACAGAGAACAGACTGGACCTGACACAGAGTGAGCATGTGGTGTGTGTAGTTTATGGTTTTATACATGTATAGGAGGCTGTCCTACTGGTTTCTTCCTAGAGGGGAGAGGAGAAGTGGAGAGGAAGGGAGAGGTGTTCATTGATAGTGTGCTAGAGGTAAAGAATGAAGAGTGTACTGTCCAAGGGTGAGGAGAGCAGACAGAGTCGCAAAGAGGTGGGCACGCAAAACTGACTTGGACTGTATACTTTCACCTAGTCATAATTTTTTTAAAAAGTCTAAAAAAAAAGAATAGATTTGTCTCAGAGCAGGAGAAAGATGTAGACTGGAATTCAAATTCACATAAAAAGATCAGACTTACTGGCCTAACAGAGGCTGGAGGAACCCCCCCTCCAACCATTGCATTCGATTGCTCTGTTAACCCAGAACTGAAACCATTCCCGAAGCCCACTCTACAAAGATTAGACAGGACAATAAAACAAAAAATAATATACATGAGGAACGTGCTTCTTAGCTCAGTCAGATATAGAAGGCCACATGGCCAGCTTTTGTCCAAAAGCAGGATGCGAAGGCAGGAAGGGACAGGACCTGGGTGAATGGACACAGAGAACCTAGGCTGGAAAGGGAGAGGAAGCTGTCACATATGAGGACTGCAACCAGTACCACAAAACAATATGTGTATACATTTTTTGAATGATATATTAATGTGAGCTGTAAACTTTCACCTAAAGCACAAAAAATATAAAGAAATAAAAAGAATAACTATATTGCTAAAAAGCGATCTCCAGAATAAAAGTGAGAAACAAACAAACAAAAGAATATTTGATACCCTGAACACCAGTGACTGAAGATCAGAAGCTTTGTTATGGAAAAACATGAAGGACATCTACATGAAAAGGTTGAAAGGCCGTTAAAAAGACAGGCAAGAAAGATAAGACCAAAATGGATGTTAGAACAGACTCGGAAACTCTTAAAGCCAAGCAGCTTAAAGGGAACAGAAGAAATGATGAAAGAAGTGAGCTGAAAAGATGACTTCAAAGGGTAGCTCGAGAAGACATGGTGAAGTATTATAAAGAAATGTGCAATGACCTGGGGTTAGAAAACCAAGAGAGAATGTGATAAGCTCTCTCAAGATGAAAGAACTGAAGAAAAAATTAAAGCCTCATGTTGTAAAACTGAGGGGTTCTGTGCACAAAATTTTGAGTGACACAGGTAGCCTCAAATGGTGGTAGACAAACAGAGTCCGTGTACCAAAAAGAATATTGAATATTCCATGAACTTGCAGAATGAATGTACAGTCAGAATGCTCCTTGGAAGCGAAGACAGAGTGATTTCATCTCACATGCTCTGGGCGTATTATCAGGTAGGATGAGTCAGCAGAAAAGAGGAAGACCCTCCAGGAGATAGACTGGCATTGTGGCTACGATATGGGCTCACACATTGTGAGGATGGTGCAGAACCCAGCATCGTTGGGTTGCATTCATTCGTTTTTCCTGTCTCTTCCTATCTTTGCTTTTGCAAAGGTGTTGCCCATTTGGTCTCGTATGCTTGATTAAGAAACACACGCCTTAAATTCAGCTATTGCTTGTCTTATAGACCTGTGTAATCTTTGGCTGGAAGGTGAACATCAGGAGTGGCCTCATTTCTAAGTTAGAAGGGTTCCCCCCAGTGGGGATCAGACCAGTAAGTCTGGTCTTTTTTGTGAGTCTGAATTGTATTCAACACTTGTCTCCCACTTTGACCATGACCCTCTGTTGTGATCCCTGCCACAGTGGTTGGTGGTGGCCATCAGGCCCCATTTAGTTCTGCTGGGCTCAGGCTGGTGTAGGCTATGGGTCATGTGGTCCCTTAGGCCTTTTGACTGGTATTTTCCTTGTGTCTTTGGTTGTCTTCATTCTCCTTTGTTCTGCATCGTATGGGACCAGTAAGCCTATTTTAGGTGCTCAAAAGCTTTTAAGACCCCAGACACTACTCAGCAAAATAGGATGTAGAGCATTTTCCTTATAAATTATGTTATAACATGGCCTAACTTTAAAAGTACTTTTCTTAGTCTTGGAAACCCTGGTGGCATAGGGGTTAAGTGCTACGCCTGCTAACCAAAACGTCAGCAGTTCGAATCCTCCAGGCACCCCTTAGAAACTCTGTGGGGCCGTTCTACTTTGTCCTATAGGATCACTGTGAGTCGGAATCAACTTGATGGTAGTGAGTTTCTTTGGGGTTTTTTCTTACTCAGTTTTATTAAAATGAATATATAAATTACAAATCAAAAGTTATGTATGCTGAGGGTTCTTAGCTTTTTGATTAACAGAATCAAAGCATATAAGGATTGTGTGGCAATTTCTTCAAAACTGATAACATATATGTACATCTTTTTTTTTTTTTACACACAGTAGTTTCATAGAGAACCTAATGGATAGGACCTTCAGGTTTAGAATATAGAGTCAAGGACTGAGAGAGAACAGACATAAGATTTTCACTGGAGCAAGGTTTCTCTCTAGTCCAGTTCCTGTATTTCTTACATAATTTCAACATAGACACAATTGGTGGTTTTTTGATTTGCACTTAACCTTTATTTTATTATTCTGAACTCTCATAAAATCCTTGTAAAGTTTATTTTTAAATTCCAAATATATCTTACCAAGTTGTTATATCATGCTGTATTTCATGTTTGCTCTACTAGTGATGTTTGAGTTGTATACAATATTTTGATGTTATAGCTAAAATTACAGGAAATATCTTTGTGCCCATGGACATTTTAAGTTTTAGAGAAGCAGCCCTTCCTAGTTTCTTTACTTTGTTTTCTCCTGTTCCTACTCACTGACTGCTTCTCTCCTTTAATTGAGCTATTTTCTGTAATCCGTATGGCTAAAGAATGCCCTTGCTGACACTTGAAAGCCAGACATCTTGAGCTAAACAATTTCTCAATAATAATTCTTTTTGTATGTAATAAATTGTACACATACTTTAGGTTAATCTGGGTCTTGACTGTAAATCTTATGTAATGCAATTCTCTTGATTTGAGCTTTCTGTCTTGTAATTCTGTCCATACTGTCTAGTATAAAACTCTTACAAAATTAATGTTGCATAGTTGCTCCAGTTATTATTACAGGTTTATTTCTAGGTAGCTTTCATATTAGGCTATGATGTTTAAAAATGCATGATCAATTTGTTGTACTGTTAAAATTAGGTAACTGAACTTATCAAGCATATTATCGATGTTATAAAATCTTTAAAAGCTATAAAAAGCCCAACTGTTATTTAAAAGCAGCTCTACTCTCTTCTTATTGCTTTTTTTTTTTTTTGACTTATTTATTCAACCTGGAAGTAGTTCATTGGAATTTTAAAATTTTAAATAACACTTATTTTCTAGAAATGTTTTCTGCCTTTAAAACCAAAAGAATAATGCTGTTGTTTGTCCCAATTTTTCATTTATTCATAGAATTGTAAGTTATGAGAACCTCAATAAAAATGACTACTATACTATCAGCAAAAGTGCAGTAACACACATCACTCGTGGAGATATTGAATATATCGACCTTGATGGATGGGAACAGGAATATGTCTATCACAAAGAACTCAGGAAGATTCCCATATTTCCACTTTTCCGGAAATGGAAGTGTTTTACTACGTGGAGACATAACATACGATCCAAGAAAATTAATGGATGTCGAACTTCGCTACGAAAAAATTTGTTCATTGTTAATTCTGTATGTATTTGTTGTTTTTAAAATAATTACCTATAGAAAAAAAAAGACAGTAGGACTATATTATAGGTATTGGTATACACTGTTGCTGAAATAGAATATTTCATCTTTTTAGAGAAATTCACAGTTTTCAGCCTGTCTTCTCACTTAGGACTCTGGCAGGCTGGGTGATGTTTCTATACTTGGCCTAGACTTTCAAAGTGCAAACATATAAGGAGAGCATTGCACAGGACACCTCTGCTTAGAAGCAGCCTCACAAGTTTGAATCCCTAATCTCCTTTGTTATTGATTAGGGAAGTTGCATATCCTTTGAGGAGGGTAAACTGGAAATCATTCTTTACTTCCCCTCGTCTTTGACACCCTGTAATTTATGGTCCCAAATAATTGAGAATCTTTTGTTCAAAAGGACCAGTATGTCCCAGTCTATCATATGTATTCTTCTTCCATGGATTCAGACAAGAACAGAAAATGTTCATAGTTCTTTTGGAGGGTAAAGTGATCTTGGAAAAATTCTGTTAAGAAGCTTGTGACCATATTTAAAATTGCGTGTTGAATCTCAACTTGCATTAGGCATTTTCTGTGTGATCCCTGGGAAGACACTGGAGTCCCCATTACTGTCATGCTCAGAGTTCTAGTGGTTCCTCAGCTGCCAGTTTCCATGACACAGTCATCATCACCCTCTTGGGTCAGAATCCTCAAGTTGGCTTTTTACTGTTACAGCCCTGGTGGCATAGTGGTTAGGTGCTATATCTGTTAACCGAAAGGTCGGCAGTTCAAATCCAGTAGGCGCTCCTTGGAAACTCTATGGGACAGTTCTACTCTGTACTATAGGGTCACTATGAGTTGGAATCAACTTGAAGGCAGTGAGTTTGTTTTTTGGGATTTCTCCTTCACTTTGAATTTGTTTACCTGAAAGACGGTTGTCACCATGCCAGTCAATCAATTGAGAATCCTTAAAGGAATGGGACTGCCGTGGATAAGACACCAGTGCAGAACAAGTGTGTAAGATGCACCGTCTGAAGTCATCCATCTGGTCCACAGTTCTCAGTTGTGGAAAAAATATTACAGTTCTTCAACAAGAGCCCTGGGACCACAAATCTATTAAGGATCCATCAGTCATTTGACACTCTTTTACCTCCTTAAAAAAAAAAAATTAACACTTCTTTTACCACATCTTAAAACTATGCAAGTCATAAATTTGTCGCAACTAGTTATGTGAAGTGGCTCTTTGGATTCATCTTGAAAATTACCTCTGTCATTCCTCGGGACTTGTTTCCTTCAGTAGAAACTGAGGTGGTGATTTGACCTGGTGATCACTGGTGGTGATGTGACCTTAGTAATCCCTTCCTTTACATGTAGTCCTAGCGGGCTAGAATGTTAGCATCCTTTGAAGCTTGTTAATGCTCTTCTGAATGTTTCTGGATGACGCTTCCCTCTGGCTGGCAGTATCCACAAATGTTTCCCAGGCTACGCGCATGACAGTAGTTTTTCAGCTCCCAACTTCCTGGTGGTTCTTTTCTTGGTAGCTTGTTGCCTGTCCTTACAGAGTTTTCCCCTGCACATGCACAGCTTAATACTCAACTGAAAACCACATGCAGATATTTGGAGTGTCTTTAGTGCACAGTATAAAGAAAACAAAAAACAAACCCACTGCCGTCAAGTTGATTCTGACTCATAGCAACCCTATAGGACAGAGTAGAACTAACTGTTCCATAGAATTTCCAAGGAGCATCTGGCAGATTCAAGCTGCCAACCTTTTGGTTAGCAGACGTAGCACTTAACCACTACGCCACCAGGGTTTTCTAAAACCCTTCCTTGAAAAGTCTATGTTCAGTGATTATTTTGGTTAGCTAGTGCTGCTCTAACAGAAATACCACAAGGTGGGTGACTTTAACAAAGGAAAGTTTAGTTTTACACAGTCCAATAGGTTACAAGTCTGAATTCAAGGTGTCTGCTCCAGGGCAAGGCTTTCCCTCTGTCAGCTCTGGAAGAAAGTTCTTGTGTTGTCAGGTCTGGAGGTTTTCTAGCTTTTCTAGCTTTTCTCCCCCTGCTGCGTTCTTGATGGTGTGAGGTTCCCAAACCTCTCAGCCGGATTCTCTCCTTTATATCTCAAGAGACTGCCTCAAGGCTCCAAACAAACTTACACACTGAATCTTGCTTTACCAACCCAACTGCTGCCCACCCACCTTCATTAACATTACAGGGGAAGGAATTCCAGCCTGGAAGAGCACCACACAACATCAGGAATTAGGGCACA
Source organism: Heterohyrax brucei (assembly GCA_028571685.1). NCBI lineage: Eukaryota > Metazoa > Chordata > Mammalia > Hyracoidea > Procaviidae > Heterohyrax > Heterohyrax brucei. The sequence goes on along the minus strand of CM053162.1, from coordinate 60,715,797 downwards.
GCCAAATTGATACAGATTTTTTAGGGAACACTTTCAATCCCTGAAAGTGTTCCTGGTTTCCGGTTCCTGTCTCCTCATCTCCCCAGACTGACATCTCTGTTTGGGTTTCCCCTATCTTCATCACAGTCTAGAAAGTACTTCTAGGCAGAAAAAGAAGGCAATTGGGGGCGCTTATCCAGGGCCAGATTAAGGCCAGCGAGGGTCCATAGCATTGGCAATCTGTATGACTCTTCCTCTGCTTACCCACACATTTGAATGTGATATGTGAGTTACATATATGTGTGTGTATTAGCCATCCGTGATGTAACACCTTTTAAAATGATGTATATTATGATACACTATAAGATAATAGATACATTTTAATATACAATATATATTATAAGCACTGGTGGCACAGTGGTTAAGAGTTATAGCTGCTAAGCAAAAAAAGCCAGCAGTTTAAATCCACCAGATGCTCCTTAGAAACCCTAGAAACCCGTTCTAGTCTACTGTAAAGGGTCGCTATGAGTCAGAATCAAGTCAATGGCTCAAAACAATATTATTAGTGATCGAACGCAAAAGTGGCGCATGCCATTTTGGTGGAAAGGGATAAACAGGATTACAAACTTGGGGTGGGTGAATGTAGCAACAGTTAGACTCAACAGCCTACCCCAAAATCTTGTTTATTGGAAAGAAATACCATACTCCCAAGAGAGCTGCCAAGATAAGAAGATTCAATTACGTGGGAGGTTACTACTGTGGACTGATGTCATTGAAGGTGCAGAAGTGGTAGGGATCGCACAGCTTAAACAACCTTGTGCATGGGTGTGTTAGGGACCCCAAGTGAACTTTGTTTCTCGCCAGTGAGCACCTTGTCATGCACTGGAGCTGGTATCACTTTTCTTTAGTGCCCTGCCCATTCCTTTACACTGCACCACCTGTGTCCTGTCTCCTTGGTATCTTTGGGCAGCTGGTACCCCTATTTCGTTGTTGCCCTGAGTGTGTGCTTACTGTGCTTCTTAGGTCACCCATCCCTGGGCTCACCTCATTTGCTTCCCTTCTCTCAGACTTCGGGTACATGTCTCCTGTTGCTAGCGTTTGAAGAGTTATTGCTTGTATTTTGATTTGAGTAATGGTTGTTATAGCAAAGATCTAGTCCAGGACCAATTGCATTGCCATGACCAGAAGCAAAGTTTTGTATTAACCTTTCAATATGTACATGCTATGTAGATTTGCTTTGAAGGCTTTCCCCCCTCCCCCGCCTTCTTCTTCTCTACTGTATTTTAGTAGCTCTAGTGGCATGGGGGTTAAGAGGCCAGCTGCTAACCAAAAGGTCAGCTGTTTGAATCTACCAGCCAGTCCTTGGAAACCCTATGGGACAGCTCTGCTCTGTGCTATAGGATTGCCATGAGTCATAACTAACTCCAGAGCATCTAATAACAACTGAATTTTAAGAGTTGAAAGGCTAAGGCCATATTTTGTATTTCTTTGTCTTCACCATCCCTTCTGACTCCTAACAGAGTGCCTTCGACCTCAGCTGGCCTTGCTGTGGAGATGCCCAGCAATGCCACTTGCTCCAACAGTGGGCATGGGAGAGAGGAATTCTTTAGACCACAGAGAACGGTGCTTAGTAACTTAAGTGAAGCAAGTGGTAGGCAAGAATACGGAACTATAAACACATGTAAGAGCTCCCAGGAAGTCTCAAGAGGACCTAGCCCTGGCCCTTTCAGTCTTCCAAAGAAGCGCACTGGAGACAGCAGATGTGTTGCTAAGGATAGTTGATTTGTTTTAGTGTGTACTGGCATCTGAGATGCTCATCAAAATGAATGAGTTTTCTGTTTGTGTACTGAAAGATCAAGACATCCTGTAAATATGCTGTATATATCTTACAAAACAAAAACATGGTTATCAAGTTGATTCTAACTCATAGCAGCTCTATAAGACAGAGTTTCCAAGAAACAGCTGGTGGATTCAGACTTTTGGTAATATATTAGTCTAAGCACTTAACCACTGCACCGCCAGACTCCTGTAAGAAACCATGGTGGCATAGCAGTTACATGAGATGGCTTCTGACCAAAAGGTCAGCAGTTCAAATCTATAAGGCACCCCTTGGAAACTCTATAGGACAGTTCTTCTCTGTCCTGTGGGGTCGCGATGAGTTGGAATTGACTCAGTGGTGACAGGTTCAGTTTTTCTTTTATGGTAAGTCTGTGCTTAATTGTGGGAAACTGTCATACTGCTTTCTCAGTAGCTGTACCCTAATTTCTCCAAATTCTCTTTAACACTAGTCTTTTTTTATTGTAGTCATCCTACCAGTTGTAAAGTGGTATCTCATTGTGTTTTTGTTTTTAATAATATTTTGTTGTGCTTTGGGTGAAAGTTTACACAACAGATTAGCTTTCCATTTAACAATTTTTGTACCGTTGTTTCATGTCTCATTGTGTTTTGAATCGCACTTCCTTGCCACTGATGATAGTGAACATATTTTCATGTGCTTATTGGCCGTTTGTATATCTTCTTTGACAAACTTTCAATTCATGTTCCATGTTTTGATTGGCTTTTTATATTATGGAGATATAGTAATTCTTGAAATATTCTAGGTATAAGTCCCTTATTAGACATACTATTTATAAAAGTTTTTCACTGCCTTGATGGTCTTATTTGAAGCAGAGAAGTTTTTGATTTTTATGTTACCAAATTTATCCATTTTTTCTTTTGTTTCATGTGCTTTTGGTATCATATCTAAGAATCAATTGCCTAATCTAAGTCATGAAGATTTTCAGCTATGTTTTCTTCTAAGATTTCTATAGTTTTAGCTCTTAACCTAGGTCTTTGACTGACTTTTAATTTTCACATATGATGTAAAGTAGGGCTGGCTTCATTCTTTGGAATGTAGATAACCAGTTGACTCAGCACCATTTGTTGAGAAGACTATTCTGTCCTCCACTGAATTTTCTTGATGCCTTGTGAAAAATGAACCAACTACAAAAGTGCAGTTTTATTTCTGGGATCTCAATTCTCCTCCATTGCTTTGTGTGTCTGTCCTTATAGCAGTACCACACAGCCTTGATAACAGTAGCTTTGTAGTATGTTTTGAAATTAGGAAGTAATCTTTTAGACTTTTTTGGAGGTAGGATGGAGAGTTTTTTTGTTTTTTGGTTTTTTTTTAAGATTATATTGACTATTCTGAGCTTTTTAAGTTTCCATATTAATTTTTTGATTGTGATTAAATGAAAGTATACAATCCAAGTCAATTTTGCATTCCTGCCTCTCTACAACTCTACCTTCTCTCCCCACCCTGTCACAGCACACTCCTCCTTTTCACTCTTTACTTCTAGTATCCTCCCAATGAATACCTATTCCCTCCTCTCCACCCTCTCCTAAGTTGGCATATGAATTTTAAAAACAATTTGTCAATTTCTGAAAAGAAGTTGAAAGTTTAATACAGATTGCATTGAGTCTGTACATCAGCTTAGGAAGCATTGCCATCTTAACAGTATTAAGTTTTCTAATCCATGAATATGGGAGTTTTTTCCTATTTATTTAGGTCTTTAATTTCTTTCAACAATGCTTTTTCATTGTCAGACTAAGTTTTACACTTCTTTTGTTAAATTTGTTCCTCAGCATTTTATTCTTTTTGATGCCATTGTAAGTGGAATTATTCTCTTAATTTCATTTTCAGATGGTTCATTACTACTGTGTAGAAATACAACTGATGTTTGTGTATTGATCCTATAACCTGCAACCTTACTGGAATTGTTTATTCACTGTAGTAGTTTAGGAATCTTTAGTATTTTCTGTATTCAAGATCTTACCGCTGCAAACAGAGATGATTTTACATTTTCTCTTCCAATCTAGGTGTTCTTTATTTCTTCTTGCCTTCTTCCCAGCATTGAACCTCCTTCACAGTGTTGAGTACAAGTGGCTAGAATGAACATTTTTGTCTTTTACTGACTTCAAGAGAAAAATATTCAGTCTTCACCATTAATGTGTCACCTGTGGGTTTTTCATAGATTCCCTTAACCAGGTTGAAGAAGTTCCTATCTATTCCTTGTTTATTGACTGCATCTTTCTTGTGCAAATTTCTCTGGAGATGATCCTTAAGAACTACATGCTTTCCCAGATGTTTCTCACAAAGTTGTCTTCATTTAGCACTTATGTTACTTTTTATACCCTTTTTTGTACTCAGTATAAATAACTAAAACATTGTTTCCCTGTTGGTCTGAGTTAGCATTTGTTTTAGTTTGGATACTCCCAAAGAAGAGCTCAGTGGTGTGCTGTATAATAACATAAACACCGTCACAGATACAAATAAATATTTTAAAATTTTATGTAACAGCTTCTTCCTTGAGTAGATAGAGAAGTGAGAGTAAATGGCCTTGGAACTGTTTTCTTAGAACAAGTGCCTTCAAAGCTGCAAGCACAGAGCTCTGTCTTACCAGGACCATGGAGAGGAAGATCAAGTGAAGTTTGTAGAGCTTAATGTCACAAATACTTCCGCTTCTTCTCCCAGTCCACTTTGCAAGATAGGTTCTGGGTAATGAACAAATTTTCTTTGGGATACCTGGTTACCCACTGAATTGTAAGGTTAAATTTGGCTGTGTTCTGTGCCATCACTTCTTAGATCATTAGATGGGCTTCTCCATTATCATTTTCCCCGGACACTGTGAAATCAAGGTGACACAATAACTCTTGGTACCCATGGCCAAAGCTGTTGAAAATGAAAGTAATTGACTAGCCCTCTCTTACTTACCTTAAATTTTATTCCTTAAATAGCTAAAAAGCAAATCAAAATCAAAAGAAAAGAATTCAGATAAATTAATCTGATTGTTATGTCAGATTAAAAAAAGAAACTTGAACCTACGAGAATGGGTGACTATATCAACCAGAAGAACCAGGTGGTGTCCGGCCACCACCAATGACAGTCGTGATGGGACCCACAAAGTTGAGTCCCAGTGGCAACACGAGCCAAAAGGGGTGCATCCTAAGAACTCCACTGAAAGACCGCAGTTGATGGTTGAAGGCCTGGGAGTTTCCCCAGGACCGTGGCCCCTAGACTTGATGCTGCCCCTGATCATAGATCATGACTGAGGTCAACTCTTCAGATAGGCATAGAATGGACTCAAGGACATAGAGTGACCATGTCACGTGTGCACTTGGTGGTTCTATGCATCTATAGGACGTTGTCCTACTGGCCTCTTACTAGAGGGGAGTGGAGAGGGTGGAGAGAAGGGGACAGGAGATTGTTAAGAGGATATGACATGTATGGAACAGAAAAGAGGAGTGTACTGTAATCAGGCAAGGAGAGCAGAGGGAGCTGCAGACAGGCAGGCATGCAAATTTGAATTGTATTGTAAACTTACACTCAATCATCATTAAAAAAAAACACACACTTTAAAACTTTTAGAAATGCTCCTACTGAGTGTATGCATTTGGAATTGTAGCTAAAGTTAACATATAAAGTCATTTGTTTTCCCTAATTAACATTTTTGCCTTCCAAATATTTGTATGTTTCGAAAACAGAGGTTTTTGTTTGTTTTAACTAAACAACAAATTCTATTTTCATTCAGCATTTGCGACCCGCTCTTCTTAGAATAAGTGAAATGTGTTATCAGTTGAAATTTATGGGACTTTGTCATATTGCAAAAGGGCATACGAGCACCCTGCAGGAATTTAAGGCAGCACAAGTGGTGCGGCTAGGAGAGGTAAGGAATTCTGTTTATAAGGTTCAAGATTTTTTTTTCCACCTGTTATTGCTACCTAAGTACCTTTAATTGTGCATATTCATCAACATCTAGGTGACAGAGCGCCTAGAAGAATTTCGACGTGAAGCCAAAAAGATAGTCAGGACAGCTTGCCGATCTGCTTTGCGTGCTGTGGGGTTTACTCCGGATGACTGTGTGTCTGAGAGCAAGGCAGGTATGAAGGCCAAAGAACCTCAGTACGTCAGAAGTGATGCTTTCCTAAAATATGAGCTTTCTTTTTTATTCCACTTTTTGTAAATTTAAATACTGATCTTACTTTCTAGTTCTTGCAAAATTTTGCTTGATATGTTCCAAATTTAATGTCTATTGTAGAAAAAAATAATCACATTTTCTTTGCATTGCTCCTGCTTGTGTATAGTGTTTCCAACCTGTGTACAACGCCTTTGGTTTCATAAGCTTTTGACTGCAGACTCATGGCCTCTCTGTGTAAAGGTGTGGCCAACCTGTTAGTACAGACAAGGAATTTGTTAAAATTAAGGATCCGGATAGATCGTAGGATTGGCTCTGGTTGATCCTGAATTCTAGCAGATGACTAAGAAGCAAGTAGAAAAGGAGACTAGAGGTGTTTCTAGGCAAGAGGTGGTGTGTCTTCAGGTCAAACCCTGCTAAAACTACAGTCTGCCACTGAGTTGAAATATCTTGATGTGAGTTCTTTTGGATGACTGACCTATAGTCTGAGGTTTGGGATGCTTCACAAACCAAAGGATTTCAGTGGTTTTTTGTTTTTGTTTTGTAATTTTATTTGCCTTTTCTTTTAATCCATTAAGTGGGAAAAAATGGAAATCTTACACGAGAATTCTTGTTGTATCTTCTGTTGTTCTCAGATTCTGTGAAACGGTCGGTACGTACAGCCAAGGTGGAGATGCCATTTAACATGCCCATTTATGGGGAACCTGAAAAAATGTCCTACACAGAACAAGCCAGCAAAAGGCATCATTGCGTGAGGCTGACATGGTAAATGATTATTCTTTCTTTCAAGAAAAATTAGAGCCTCCATCCTTTTCAAATTTTGTTAAAAATTAAGCCCTTCATCGGAAAAGTCACAAATAGTCAGAAGGTACTTGAGAGGTCTGGTAATCTGAATGGATGCACCTAAAGCCTGTCCCTGACTTCTGCTCAGTCTCTGGGACAGCAGAGCTGGTGATGATTGAAGGACATGTCCGAGGCCTAGTGCTCCTCTTTGGCCTTGGAGGCTTTGTTTCTCTCTGGCTGAGCCTGGAACCTGGAGACCACAATGGAGCAGGCTGTATGGAGGAGTCACCTAGATTGGTGGGCCTCTTCCAGTGGGGCTGGAGGGCCCGCTCCCTCTTCCTGGTCACTGAGGAACTGCAGGCAGCTGCACAGCCCAGCAAACTTCTGCCATATCCCTCACGTGGATTTTGAAGGAAATTTTGTGGGAAGGCAAATTGGTTTCTTAGGACTTCACCAAGGTACTCTTCCGTATTGGGATTATCTCTACCACCCACCACCCAGCTGGATCCTTGACTGAGAGTGTTCCAGAGCTTGGAATTCCCATCATTCTAAAACCTGACGACTCAAATAAATCAGGATGATAAAACTTGACTCACTACAAATAACTCTTGAAAAAGAAATCACCAAACAGTATCTGTCAAGTTGCAGTACTATAAGCAGTGACCTGTGTTACTCAACACTCAGTAATTTCGCCCAACTTTCAAGCGTCTACTTTGTAAATCTCAATTGTGCATGAGTTTCCTTTTCAGTTATGACAATACCTGTGTCACAGCAGAGGTCAGGGAGCTGCTAGTCTCTGAAATCACCATGGGAGGGCTCTGGGCGTCAGAGGCACCTGGGGCTGGCTCCACTTTAGTCAGAATCAAAAGTTCTTCTAAGTGCCGTGCTGGCACAGTCTGCCGAGTATTCCAGTAAGGATGCCTTTGATTTGCAGCTGTAGGTTAGCAATTGCTGTCAATCAACATTTATTCAGTAGAAAAGATTTCACACCTATACCATTAGAATGCACGTTGCGGATGTTGTATCTTCACTGATCTTACCTTTAAAGGATCCAAAAAGAAAACTGTATGGTGCTTTTGGTTAGGTGAACTAGGTGCATTTCCTGTAACAATTATATTGCTCATTAAACATCCTGCAGAAGAATTAAAACACATCACAAAGTTAGAATTCCTGCTATACATTTGAATATTCATGTTTTGAAAGGAATACTGTCTAAAAATAACTCTTTGGGGCAATAAATTCCTGATATTGTAATATGATTAAATTGAAATTGAAGAAAATGCATTTTAAATACTCTTTTTAAATACTTGTTTTTCATGACTTTCAAAACTATATGATGTATACTGAAAATTGAAGCTGAGTTTTTTTCTTTGTCAGCTTTGTCCGTCTGAATGACTATCTAATTCAGAATACACTACATGTCCTGACACTAAATTCTGTCACCTCTCTTTTGAATCATATTACTGACAAGTTAAAAAGAACACCGTCAGCAGATGTCATTCAGAAATGGGTCAGTGAAGAGAAACCTGAAGTCACTGAAAAAAAGGTATGGTTATGATGTAATTAGAAATATCCATTGGTCAATATTTATTGAGTGTTTACTCTGTAGTGGCAGTGCGGTGGTTAATAGCTCGGCTGCTACCGTAAAAGTCAGCAGTGTGAATCTACTACCTGCTCCTTGCAGACCTTATGGGGCAGTTTTCCTCTGTGCTATGGGGTTGTTATGAGTTAGAATCAATTCTACAGCAGCAGATTTTAGTGTACTGTGTACAAGGAGTTATGCTATTTTCTGGATATTACAAAAATAAAAGGAATGAATAGACTATTTCATGTAACCAGGATCTGCCATATACAGAAAAACATCCACATATTAACAGATGTCTAATAATAGATGAAGAATCCGCTCAACTGACAGTGTGTTATTGTCTCTGTCACACCAAAACCCAACCTGTTGCTGTCCAGCTGAGCCCAACTCTCAGTGACCCTACAGGACTGAGTAGAACTGCCCCAAAGTGTTTCCCAAGAGTTACTGGTAGATTCCAACTGCCAACCTTTCAGTCGGCAGTCAAGCTCTTCTTCACCAGTGTCACAGGTATTTGCTAACAATTACCTGCTCTGTGTCAGTTCCTATGCTGGGGGTTGGACGTAGAGTCATGATATACCTAGATAGGATCTTTGTCCCCAGGAAGCTGATTGTTTGGGGGTTACTGTGGGCATAGATTGGCAGAAGGAGGCAGGGAAGGTGATCTAAATGGAAGAAATGAACAATGGTGAGAAGAACCAAGTCAGAGAAGCAAGCGTTTGTGCAGTGAGGAGCTAACCTTTGGGACTGATCTTAGGAATACATAATAATAACCTCGTGGGATAGTGGTTAAGTGTTACAGCTGGTAATTAAAAGGTTGACAGTTCAAATCTACCAGCTACTCCTTGGAGACTCCACAGGACAGTACTGCTTTGTCCTATGGGGTTGCTGTAAGTGGGAATCGACTGGATGACACATAACAGCAATTCTGAATCCTTTTTTCCCAGTAAGCTTTTCTCCAGCCTCATCCTTGGTAACAGCTTCTTGCCAGAATATCTGAGAATATAGCAAAACAGTCTTACCTGGTTTCATCAAGTTTCCTACCTCCACATCTCAACTCCCTTCCCAAGAAACCCAGCGATGCAGGTCTTAGGCCTAACTTACTTGGTCTTTCTTTCCCTTTTATCCAAAATTTCAGTGGTAATCATGTGGCCTTTTTCATTGCTTTCTTTTCTCCTCATTATCAGTTCTTCCTCTTTCTAAATGCTATCACATTTTAAAGTAACATTTTTCTAATTATAAAGGTAATACATGCTAACTACAGAAAATTTGAAAAAACACAGAAATGTACAGATTAAAAAATCTTCTGCCACCCAAGGAAAGCTACTTTCAAGGGGCAGGGGGAGCCATCATAATTTACTGACTATTCGATTACCCATTTTCCTGCTTAGTAATGTATTACTAAACATCTCCCAAGTCGACATGTCTTTTTGCAATGGTTGCGCAGTATTCTCACATTATATAAATCTTGTGAACAAGTTCCTATTGATAATCACTTTCTCACTGCAAAGACCATCCTCACCTATACATTTCTCACACATCTCTCATTTTTCTCCTAAGAAGAAATTCCTAGATGTAGAATTATCAGGTCAAAAATATGCAGAATTTTTAAAACTTAATAAGTAGTGATGCCTAATTTTGTGGCAAGTTTTCTGTCCATCTCTAGCCTTTCTTGCAGTGTTTGAGAAGGAGCATTGACCCACGGTCCACATAGGGTATTGTCTTTCATTTTTAATCTGCACCAATCTGTTCCATGTAAAGTGATTAATCACTGCTTTCAACACTGATTCCTTTAATTACCATCTTGAAGCGGGAATAAGAAGACATGTCTTGAGACAGGAAAATCTGGGTCTGAATTTTAGTCTGCCTCTTCACAGCTAGTATTCCCTGAATGAAATGTCTTACCTTCTCTGCATCTTAGTTTTCTCAAGAGAGTGACAGTGGTCCCTGCTCCACGTGGTTGATGTAGAAATAACGTGAACACTTAGTACTGTGCCTGGCACACAGTCAACATATTATAAACACTGTCACTCAGTAAACTTTTAAGGAAGAGAAAGAAGAAGACAGTTTGTTGATCTTGGTATTTTTCTTTGGAGAATAATTGGATGATGTCCTTTGACCATTTTAAAGTACGTTTTTATTTGGTCATATATCGATCTAAATATTATTTATTACCAATATACGTTTAGATTAAGTATATTTGTAGTTAAATATTTATCAGCCCCCTCTGGGTAGTGTGGATAGTTAATGTGTTTGTTAGCCTGCAGTTGGAGGTTTGACTCCACCCGAAGGTACCTTCATCACAGGGCCCGCTGATCCACTTCTGAAGTGTCAGCCGCTGAAAACCCTATGAAGCCCAACACTCCTCTGACACCCCTGGAGTCACCAGGTGTCAGGGATGAGTCAGTGACAGCCGTGTTGGTCTGCTCTGTATACTGCTGACTGATACGTTTTCATGCTTTGTTGTTTGCCCTCCGTTTTGTTTACAGTGTGTCATGGATTGAATTGTGACCTCCCGAAAATGTATGTGTTGATTTGACTTGGTTTGGAGTTCCAGTGTGGTGCCCTTCCTCCATTGTGTTGTGAATCCTGCCTCTGTGAGGTTGATGACGGAGAATGGCTTGCCGTTGTGTTAGTGAGGCAGGACTCAGGCTTGTGGAATGTAAGGGACAAAAGTGAGCTGAGGAAGTTGGAAACCTCATACCACCGAGAGAAAAGCACCGAGAACAGAGCACTCCTCTGGACCCGAGGTTCCTGTGCCGAGATGCTCTCACTGGATTTGAACTCAGCCTACTGCATTGTGATAATTTTTCATATTGAATAGACTTGTAGCTTATGAGTGGATTTGTGGCTTACCGGATTGTGACAATGAAAGCTTCTCCTCATGAAACCTTCCACTCGTGGTATTTTCTTTTAGAGCAGTATGCAGTGACTAAGACATAGTGCTTTTATAAGGACAGAGATTTTACATCTTAGAGTCTTTTAGTTGCCTTTATTTATTTATTTCAGCCGATGGCAATTTTCTTTGAAAGGCTTCCCATGTGTCAAAATTATAAAATCAGCTAATCTGATAAATTTAAGAATATGTGCCTCTTGCTTGGATGGCACCTGTCAGTCCACTGCCGTCAGGTCTATTCCAGCTCGTAGAGACCCTATAGGGGAAAGTAAAACTGCCCCATAGAGTTTCCAAGGAGCACCTCCTGGATTTCAAACTGCTGACCTTTTCGTGAGCAGATGAGGCACTTTAGCTATGCCGCCAGGGGTTCCTCTTATAATACAGATTTTTAGAATTTTTATTGTGTGTCTTGTTACCTGGATCTTTCTAACACATGAAATGCATTTGTTTCAGCAACCTCCTTTGTTGGAAAAGCAAGAAGAGGATGAATCTCTCATTCCCATGTTTCTCACGGAGCTGATTTTGACCGTCCAGTCACTAGTTTTTGAACCTTCTCTGGAAGAATTTCTGGTGCGTGTTTCTTTGTACGACTCCCTTGTTGTATAGTGCCTTATTGGAAGATGAAGCAACTATTTTACCATCCAGTCGTTGACAGAACTGTCATTGCTACTTTTCCAAACTGACTGTGCAAAAAAGAAAGCATTGTTCCACGGGCAGCACTCCACTTACATAAAAGTGATCTCAGTGTTCAGCACATTTTCTTTAACTTGGGACAAATCAGAAACTTGGTAAGATACACTATTGTCCTACTTAGCCGGGGTGGCTGTAGCAGAAGTACCACAGGACGGTAGCTTTAACAAAAGGGACTTGTTCTCTCACAGTCTAGGAGGCCAGAAGTCCAGACTCAGGGTGTCAGCTGTAGGGGAAGCCTTCCTCTCTCTTTCGGCTCTGAGGAAAGGTCCCTGTTGTTAATGTACCCCAGCTGAAGAGCTTCTCAGCACAAGGACCCCAGATCCAAAGGAAGTGCTGTTCTCCTAACTCTTCTTTCTTGGTGGCTTGAGCTTTCCCTGTCTTTCTGTTTGCTGCTGTCTTGTATATATCAAAAGAGATTGACTTAAAGATACAGCCTAATCTTGTCAACTGAGTCCTGCCTGATTAACATAATTGCCTCATTAACACCACAGAAGTAGAATTTAATAGGAAAATCACATCAGATGTCCAGATAATAGACAGTCACACAACACTGGGAATTATGGCTCACCAAGTTGACACATATTTTTGAGAGACGAAACTAACAAGAGCCAGCCAAGCGTAAAATTTAGAATTGGCTCATTGGTATCCCTGTAATAAGAGTCCAAGAAACCACTTTATTATAAACATAATTTTTGAAATCTTTTTAGGTGTGCTGCATTTGAGAGAATTTTGTTGTTTTAGTATTTTATTGCCATGCAACAAATTACCACAAATTTAGCAGCTTAAAACAACTCGCATATATGATCTCATAGTCTCTGTGCATCAGGAGTCTTGGGAGAGTTTAGCTTGGTCCCCTACTTCAGAGTCTCTCATAGGCTGCAATCCAGGTATCAGCTGGGGCTGAGATCTCATCAGAAGCTTGACTGGGGAAAGATGCATCCCCAGGCTCTCTCGGGTTGTTAAAAAAATTCATTTTCATGCACCTGTAAGACTGAGGTGTCTGTCTTTTTCTTTCTTTCTTTATTTTTTTTTTTGGTGGGATGCCACCTAGGGACAAACCTTAGGTTCTTGCAACTTCCTCCCACAGTTGCTTTTGGTGTGCAGCACCGTATGGGCAGTTCAAAATATGGCCTTTAATTTTTCAATACCAGCTGGAGAATCTCTCTTTCGGGAAGAGTTTCATCTGCCTTTTAAAGGCTTTCATTGATTTAGTCAGTTCTACCTGGGATAATCTCCTTTTTGCATACCTCAAAATTAACTGATTTTGGACCTTAATTACATTTCAGTATCATCTACTTTTGCCACGTCCTGTCACCTAATCATAGGAGTGGCAACCCATCATATTCACAACTCCCACCCCAACTGAGGAAGGAGGCAGTATGCCATATTTGTACACTAGGGAAAGTAGCCTTGGAGGCTGTGTTCGAATTCTGCCGCGCATACGTGTTATATGTGCATCCACTAGTGAATCAATGAGTCTCCGTTTTCTGCTCTTAACTGGTATGCACCTAGTACTAGGATCTCTAGATTCTAGTGTTGGCTTTCCAGTTAATAAGCTCTGGTACTTTGAGAAAACCAATTACCTCTCTGAGGCTCAATCTCTGTATCTGTAAAGTAGGAAGGCAGATCAGTTCTATTATAGCTTCCAATTCCAGCATCCTTGACACTGTGATTTGGGAAATAGGCTGTTTAAGACGTTTACAGTGAGAGGCAGACTGCTGAGACCCCTGTGCTGGAGCCTCTCTCATGCACCCCTACACTGATGTACTGGGCTGCCACACCCCTTCCTGTCCTGAAGACTTGTTTCCTTCACTCAGGAGGCAGGTGTCCTGTGCTGCAGATGGCATGAAAAGCCCTTCTCCAGCCAGCAGCTGGCTTTTGTTCCCTTTATCCCCATGTAACCAGGTCTTAAAAAGTGACATACCCTTCCCTTTTCCTAATGTAGGACCCTGCCCCCTACAGAGGTGTTTTTGAGTCCTACAAATGAAGAATATGTGACCAACCTCTGGGCATACTAAGTACATTCATGTGTTTACACCAATGTGTGGGTTTTAGTTCATATAACCGAAAATTAGCCTATCATTCATAAATTTTCTATTTGTTCTCACGGTTATTTTGAGCACCACTGTTAACATATATTGTCGTTTGGTTTAGTTTCTCTTGGTTGTTCTCCACCAGTGCTGTTTTCTTATGCTTTCCTAGAGTCTCACTCTTTTTTTTTGGTCTGATCCCTAATTGTAGCTGTCCTAAATGCCCCCTCCTTCTCTCTTCACACTCTTTGTGTTCTTTGGTGCTCTTGTCTGGGTCCATTGTTGTAACTACCACTTTTGGAGTGGTGACTAATATGTGTTTTCAGCTACTATTTTTCTTATAAGCTCCAGCTTCATAGCCATCTGGAAGTTACCACCTGAATGGCCCAGTTAATTCCAACTCAACAAAATAACTTGAATTTATCCCCTTCTTCCAAAATGTGGTCCTCCCTTCCTGTCTACATCGCTGAAAGGCTTTATCTAGATAGATGCTCAAACCAGTGATCTGGGAATTGTCCCAGAGCCTCCTTCACCCCCTCAAGATGAAGTCGCCAGATCCTGTATCCTTAGTTCATCCCCTGTGCCACCACTCTCAATCAAAATGTCATCATCTCTCATGTGACCTGTTGTCCTAGTCTGTACTGATCTGCCTGCCTCTCTTCCTTTTAACACATCTTCCATGATGCTAAAGTGAAATCATCCTCCGAGGTAAATCTGGGCGTGTCACCTTCCTGTTTTAAATTTCTCCAGTTAAAAGGATGCTTTGTGAGATGTTGATAACTATTCCAGGAGAAAAGGGGATGCAACATACGTTTGCATATTAGCAAATGTGAGGAATTCTGTTTGGCAGAACCTGAGAAGATGTTTGTTACCTAACACTGGGACATTGTTATCCTCAGGACAGTGCAGGGTCACCACTGGGGGAACTGGCCCATAGGCTAACATTAGAACTCAGCATTTTGCACACGGCCCTTGACAGAGGTAGGGGTGGGAGTTGGAGTGGTGTCTGTTTCTCCATACTGACACACCTCAGCTGCTAATGACTTACATTCCCCAAACCTGCCAGCCAGCAAGCCTCAAATGCAATGATGTAGCAGGGATTGTACTTTTGGAGGGACACCCTGGTGGCACAGTGAGTGAAGTACTACTTCTGCTAACCGAAAGGACGGCAGTTCATGTCTGCCAGTCGCTTCTTGGAAACTGTATGGGGCAGCTCTACTCTGACCTCTACGGTCGCTATGAGTCAGACCCAACTCAATGGCAGTGGGTATGGTTTGGGTTTTGGTACTTTTGGAGTGGACATTTGAGAAATTTTACTAATCTATTAAGTCTTGTTTCAAGAAATACCCTTTCTTTATCTCCTTTTCTGTAGTTAGATTTTGTATTATTTTATAAATGATGAACTAATTTCTGTACATTGGAGAGCATGTGAAAAGCAGAGAAAAAGATCATTAAACCTATTCATAATGTCATATGCCATTAAAAATCTCTTCAACATTTTGATATATTTCCTTCCAGCTTTGTTTCAGTGCATACTGACGTACACACATACGTAGCTTACTGTAAGATTACGTACATATATTGGGATCATACTCCATTTGTATATCCTGCTCATTTTTCATAAGCTTTTCTCATGTCATGAAGCAATCTTTGGAGATGCCATTGCCAGTGCTACTTTGTTTTTCACTGGGTAAATGTACCGTGGCATCCAGGAGAACTGCCTCTAAGTTGGTGGAATCATCCTAAACAAGTGCTACCTACCTCACTGCTGAATATCACCGCAGTCACCTTTGAAGGACTCCCCTTGGGAGACGAGGCACTGACACCAGTGCCCTTTAAAGTCCACCCTCTAGAGCAATTTCAGAACTTTTTCTGGAGTGGCTATCAGAGCTTCATCATATTGCCCTTCATGTCCTGAATGTCATCAAAATATCTTCATTTCAAGCTTTCCTTTATCTTCGGGTAAAGAAGAATGTCACTGTGGGTGAGATCAGGTGAGTAGGGAGGGTGTTCCAATACAATTATTTGTT